>CM074576.1:109174609-110424609 GCA_037305975.1 Chrysolophus pictus
ACAGTTTTCTAGTTGATGTCTGTACTATGTTCCCGTTCGTGTCCTCCTGTACTTTTGGTCAGTTCTGCTGTAGCATTCCCAACAGTTTCCATGCTGACCACCCCAACAACTAAATCATCACTCTCTAGAAATTCCGTGTTTGCTTTTTTTTTCTCTTACAAGATGCTTTAATTGTTTTTGCATTTCAGCTCAGCAAATGCAAAAGTATGTGGCCTTCACTACTGATTATTTTTTCATACGAGATTCCTTTGCTTTTGAGAGAGGAAATATCTGAATGTAAAATATGTTATGTCTATGAACTGCCTTTTTAAAGGTATTTTTGACAACAATGTTGGACAGCTTTCTGTTTAACATTAATTCCATGACCTATAATCCTCAAGGTCTTTTATCCGCTGCTTCTACAGTTAAGAACAAAAAATTCCAACCAACAGGAAAAAAAAAAACACTTCTTGCAGTGATACTGAGTTCTGACATGTAAAAGCTCTTTAAAAAATTGTGATTACAAACGTTAAAAAAAGCCCAAACACACATGACAGTACTGCATTTTGATTACACACTAATTGCACCTGTTGTCTGTGACCTATGTATTCTGAGGCATGCCAGGCTAGAAGGAATCATCATTTTGAGTCACTTCAATGGCGTTCAGGTAAATTCCAGTACAAGCTTCTGCAAAATTAATTTTGGAGTGATTATCCTGTCGTTCGTTGTGGCTTGGAATTAGTTTGTATTAACTTGGAAACTTTTAAATTCTTGGTGCACTGTTGATTCCTAGTGCTACGGTAGCAGTATGTTTTGGAAAGTTCTTTAACAATCTCCTCCATACACTTTATTACTTTAATGCCCAAATTCATTCATTCTCTTTCCAGCTACTTAGCTTGAATGTTTCTTTGCTTTCGATGGCTAGTGATACTGCAGGCTTTGTGTTATTTTTAAGCCCCAGTTGATGCAAGCTAAATTAAATATCTTTCTAACATTAGAAAAGTGACAACTATGTTCCTAGTGCTCTCAAAGTGTAGGGTCTAAATATTTCCAGTAGGAAATTGCTGCTTTCCTGTTTTTGTAGGAGAATTGGTAGCCTGCTCTTCTTCTAT
The DNA here is from genome assembly GCA_037305975.1 of Chrysolophus pictus. Lineage (NCBI taxonomy): Eukaryota > Metazoa > Chordata > Aves > Galliformes > Phasianidae > Chrysolophus > Chrysolophus pictus. The sequence continues at coordinate 109,175,701 of CM074576.1, forward strand.
TACTGTTGAAAAGATAAAACCGTATGGTAGCTAGAGTATTTTCCACATTTTGGGATGTGACCAGTATACGACAATTTTCACTTTGTGCTAAGCTGCGTTTGAGTCATATATTTATTGTTTCCTTTCAGCTGTCATTTTTTTCCTTCACTCATGGCAAGTGATAGAAGTTGTACCACTTATGGGATCAGATCTCAGCAGCCAACACATTGGTTTTAAAAAATTTCAAATACAGAAAATGTCTGTATTGTGGGATCCAAAATAACTGGGAACACCCAGCGGAAATTGCTGTGATACCTCAAAGTCCATCGTTTCATCAAAGATCTTATTCTTAAAACTTGCTAAATAAATTATTTTGCAGCGTCACAAAGCATACTATATAACTATTGTTAATCTGCTTTGTTTCCGTGATAAACGATGATAAGGGGAATTGGAGTGCAGGAAGGAGTTAAAGAGTCTTTTCTGCTTTAAGTAAATAATGTTTAAATTTATGTTACAGAAAAGGTGCATTTACAACTTCATTTAAATGCTCATTGATTGCCTGCAGCTTATGGAAAATTTTGGTTGAAGTTATCTTCTGTGCTTTTCATTCAAGTCATTCTCTCTCCTCTGTTTTGGAGGAATGTTTTATGCTGTCTTGAGCTCTGTTGTTCATTTGTTTTGTTTAGAGCATCACTTCAGCATTTTTGATAACTATAAATTCAAAATGATTCATATCATTAAAAAAAAAAAAAGCAGTACTTTTTTTTTTTTTTTAACTGAAATTACCTGTGTGGTTCCAGCATAACTGCCAGTTTGGCAGTGATGGCAATGAACAAAAGAAATTTTTAAAGGGATGAGAGAAGAGTCTATAGATTGTAAAGCAGAGCTCGCTATTCTTCTCATTTTTGTGCAGCACAAATGACACCTTTTTGTTTTGACTGGAGGCTGGAATTGCTGCCTGATAAATTAAGGTTTTTAAATTTTTTTCATTCTGGTTGTGACCAGCAGTGACTTTTTTCCTTTTCCATACATGTTAAAAAAGCTCGATGAACAGTATTCTTAATGACGGCTTAAAAAGAGTTCCTTTAATCCTTGAATGAGCATGCCATTAATGCTTCTAAGTTGTTGAATGTGAAGACTGTTTCAAACCTGTTTTGGTTGGCAATCAAGTCAAACAGTGAAATTGTTTTGCTAGAGTGTTGATGTTTACTCTGCAGAAATTAATAGACTTAATTAATCTGACTACAGTGTAATTATGTAAACGTTTTTACCTTTTTAAAGACTTAAGGGTTCGAGTCTGGCAGTGTTATGCACGTATATAGCTTTAAGCAAACCTGGCTAGTGAGACTGCTTGAATGAGCAAAGTTGGTTAAATTTAGAAATGTGTGCTATAATGGTTAAGGCTACAGGAATATCTCTTCCAAATAAATGTCACTGAAGGCTTTAGACCACCGTTCTGATGTCTGTAAGGCCTCACCTTTTATCTCCTCCTTGTGAAATTACTGCATTTCAAGCAAATCAGCTGAATTAATGCTCAGTATCTGAAGAGTACATCTGGCACGGATTTTTTTTTCATAATCATGTGAATTTAGGAAGTTTTGTACCAGGATCATTTCTTCTGTTTTATTTGTCATGTTTTCAGCTTGAAGTTTTACTTTGCACTGATCACTCTGACCTGAAAGCATTTAAATTTGTGTCTTAAAGCTCGACAAATTTTGAAGCAGACATGAATAGTGTATTCTAAGCAGATTCAGTTACTGCCTGCTGACCTGGAATTTAGTGTATATAGGAATGATTTCTTGAAAAAGGACTTTGTTAGTTTCCATTTTGAAGGTTTTTCTTCCAAATAACTATTTTATCTGAAAATGCCTTTTATAAACTTGTCTAACATGTGGCAAACTTAGTGATGTGTTCAATTAATTTATATTTTATTCGACATTCTTTTTTAATTTTGGTTACTATGTAAGCTCAAGTTCTTTATCTGTTCTTGTAAGGTATTTTATAAAATTAATGTTAACAGAATGTTGGGTTGCTCTGTGATTTTTGAAGACTGTGTCTTTCTATTGTTGAGTGTTAATACTTTTCATATGCTGGCGTAGAAACACAGACTACTCTATGTGGGTATCTTACAAGCCATTGACTTGTAAGTCATAAAAGGGAGGCATCACTCTAAAATAAGTTGTATCACTGCATTTAGACATTTGCTTTGCATCCTCCCCTTCATTTATAAATTTCAGTTGTAAAAATTGACTACAACTTCAGAATGTGTATGCAATAGTTCTGAAGCAGAAAGGAAATCATTGAATCACAGAGAATGGCTTAGGTTGGAAGGGACCTTAAAGATCAGTGCCTCTGCCATGGCACAAAATCAGACTGCCCAGGGCCCCATCCCGCCCTGGACTTGAGCACCTCCAGGAATGGGGCACCCACAGCTCTCTGAACATCTGTGCTACAGCCTTGCTGTCCTCTGTGTAAAGAATTTCTTCCTAACGTCTAACCCCAATTTCCCCTCTTTTAGTCTAAAGACATTCTCCCTTGTCCAGTCACTATTAGACCGTATAAAAAGTCACTCCCACTTCTGCTTAATGATCATCAAAAGTGATTAACATGTAGTCTAATTGTACAGGATTTTTTTTGTGATGAAAATGACAACAGACTTGCACTGATATTGCATTAACAGTCTGTGCGTTCTGAACTATTACATTCTTAATGTAAAAAATATTTCAGGATTATAAAACATTTTCTTTTCCTGTTAGTGTATTCCATCCTTCCAAGAAAGTTTAGAATACCTAACCCCATTCTGCTATACATGATAATACAGCTATTACTATTTAAAGCCAGTTCCTGAAGGTAGGATTAGACCTCCAATTATGAGATTTTCATGCTACTTTCTTCTATCCACGTTAAATTCTTGTCCATTATATGGATCACTAGATGTGTTACTGAGTAGGAAAGGTAACTGTTTGATATTCTCATCCTTAGTTCCAAAGCTGCCTATTTTTTTCATATCTCTTCTTCTGATGTGAAAGTCACCTGTCTCTTCGTTGTGTCACGTTTTAGCAGCTGGGTGCCCTGCTAGTCACAGTGTCGTGGGAGTTGGGAGGGACCTCTGGAGACCAAGTCTGTTCCCCATGCTAAAGCAGGTTCCTTAGGGTAAACAGGAAAGAGTCCAAAGGAGACTCCACAACCTCTATGGGCAGTCTTTTCCTCATATTTGTACGGAACTTTATGTTCCATTTTACGTCCACTGCCCCTTGTTCCGCTGCTGGGCACCTTCGAAAAGAACTTGGCCCCATCTTCTTGATATGGAACTGTTGGAGCAGGTCCAGAAGAGGTCCACAAAAATTATTCAAGAAATTGAACACCTCCGTTATTAGGACAGTCAGAGAGAACTGGGGCTGTTCAGCTTGGATAAGAGAAGGCTCCAGAGAGACCTGTTGTGATAGGACAAGGGGAAATTGTTTCAGTCTAAAATGGGGGAGATTTAGATCAGATATAAGAAAAAAGGGTTGGTGTGGTTTGGTTTTTTTACAATAAAGGATAGTGAAGCGCTGGAACAGGTTGACCAGAGAGGTGGTGGAGTTCCTGGAGACATTAAAAGTTGGAATGTTTAGAGCTCTGAGCAACCTGATCTAGCTGTCAGTGTCCCTGTTCATTGCTGCAGACCAGATGATCTTTAACAAGGTCCCTTCCAACTCATGTTGGAAGGGCTCTAATGTTTTGAGAAATTGTTTTTGATAAATCCAGTCATTTAATTCTGAACAAGCTATCTGCCTCAACTTATCAGTTACTATAAGTCTTTGTCAGCAAAATTATAAATTTTTATTTTAAAACACTATGTGTTACTTTGGTAACAAAATACATGCCTAACCTGCATTAATATTTGTTGAAAAAAATGTTGGCTTTATTGTAATATCTGACGTGATAGCTTGACGTGATAGATGGAAAATGAGCTATCTGTTACTGTGTAGAAGATAATTCTGTAATTCTGTCCTAGTAGTCTAAGTACCTCTGTCCTGATGGCATACAAGGTCTAATTGTTTTGAATCTCCAGAGTGTCTAGTGCAAATGAAGAGTGCCTGGGAAGAGTAGTCCAATGTTCAGTTCCTGTGTCCTTCTCCATGAAGTGTTATGAAAGATGTCATTTTGAAATGGGATGCAGGATCTTAGCAGCAGGGGAAAACGTGAAGTAACACTTCTCAGCATGTTTTCTGATGTGAGCAAAACAGCCAAAAACTTCGTAAGGATTTAAGTGGAAGCACTTAAATTTCACCAACTTGTTTTTTGAAAAAAAAAAAAATATATATATATATATATACATACATACATACATATATATATATATATATATGTATATACATATATATATATGTACCTGCTGATTTAGTGATGCTTGGGCCAAGTTCAGCCCTGCCCCTCCCTCCCTCCCATCATCCCTCTCTCTCTCTCTCTCTCTCTCTCTCTCACACACACACACACACACTGTCACTTGTTTGCCTCCTCATCTGCTCCCTTTAAGACTTCTTTTCTTCTTTTCCCACAATTCTCTTTATGATGACATTGAACACCACAGCATCCATCTTTATGATCCTTTGCAGTTGCCCATCTCAGCTTGCAACCGCATGTGAATTTTCATACATCTGTATTTTCTTCTTGTAAGCACTCTGTTAATCTTGCCTGTCTCAGTCATACAAATTTCTTTGTGTCATATCTGAAGTGGCCCCTTTGAACTCAATCATCCAAAATCATTTCAGATTTCTGTGAGAAAGCCTGTTTTCTCTTTTATCATCAACAGAATTTTTTCCTGCTTCCTTCTCAGCCTGGAAATATGCTCTTGTGTTTCATGATGAATTTAGGTTATAAGTTTATCAGGGAAGGAGATGAAATACACTGCTTATTTCAGCAGATTCCTACTATGTTTCTGAGATGTGAAGAAAACAAACAAACAAACAAAACAATAAAGGCATCCTCTCCTAATAACAGTCCTTGTGTTTGAGATGACTTGTGTCCCAAAATGAAAGTTAAGACGTTTATAGCACATGAGGTTTATGGCTTATAATGGTTATAATAATTGCATTTGGTTACTTCTAGAGTTGAATGAGGTGCAAGTTGAAGGGGAAAAAATGGATAAATAGTGTAAAAAATGTCAGTGAAATTGGGAAGTCACTTTTGGGTTAAGGTAACTAATTATCGTCACTGGTTGGGATAAAAGACTTGGAAGTCAAATGATTGAATGAAATGATAATCATATAGCTTGACAATTCTTCCACAGAAAAGACAAAAATGCAACATCTGGATGATTGTGTTGGTTCCCTCCCAAGAGACCTTTATACTTCATTTGTCAGGTAACCTTACCTGTAGGTTGATTGTGATGATTATATGTTTGTAGCATTTTAGGTGAAACAGTGTTTGTGACATGACTGCAGATAGAGGGTTCCTGTTTTTGCATGCTGCTGCTGCTGCCTGAGGGGTACACATTAGAGTTTCCAAAACGTAACAGAAATTGGAACGTTCGCATTAGATCTCATACAAAAGTAGTCTATTCACCCTGAAGAGATACCACAGAGACAAGACAGCTGCAGAGTGTGAGCAGAGTTAAGAACACAGGAGCTGAGCAAGCAAGTAGGTGGTGAAGGTGTTGTGTTAGAACCATGGTTTATTTGGAGAGGTAGCGGCAACAGCGGCATGGAAGGAGGAGTGGAAGAGATGGGGGGGAAGTGTGAAATGAATTAGGTGAGAGGACATGTAGAAGTTTGGATCAAACAGAAAAAAATGATGCCCTATTAAAATGAGTCAGTGTGTCAAAGTGTGAGTGGAGGAGGGAATCTCTGAGTTGTAGAGTGTGCACAGAGGGCACTGACTCACTATGTTTGGGGCACAGTTGTCATATGGAAAGGGCAGTATGTGCCTGTATTTATCATTTCTCAGCAACCTGCACCTTACTTATCTCCCTTATTAACCTGTGTGTTTACTCTTACACTCCACACTATGTGGTCTTTGATACCACTCTGAAATTCTGTGTGGCAAACTGTTCAGTCAGTACTCAGGGCATCATGTCTTTCCAGTGGTTTAGTGTGATGTTTTGTAGGCCCTTCCAGGCTCTCTGTTTTGAGATTTAGTGCTAGCAAGAAGACTTAGCAATGAACAAAGCTGGCTTTGAATTTAACAGATTTGTCTTCAGACATTGGCACCCTTTCTTTTGATGTGTTGGTGTTGCTGACTAAATGGTCTCTGAGATTATTAGGAGAGACAGAATCTTAATTGTATGTATGATGTGAGATGCTAACCAATCAGGAAATCACTGCAGGCTGTCAATCAGCTTTCAGACTGACTCTTGGTTTCCATTTTAACCACATCCCATTCCAATTTGTAAAGACCTGAGACGAAATTAAATTTGTCTGTGGCTTCGTTCTTAAAGATGTGGATATGCTTTTGACTTCTTACGGTCATGTAACTTGCTGCATCCATGTGTGATACCATGAACGTAATGCACTATGGAAACTGTTAAATTCAGCCTATCCTGAAATCCATGTCATTCCCATGCTTAGTTGGAGGTTAATATAATTTGTCTTATGAAAGGCACAAGTTCCGTGATGGGTGCACAGAGCAAAAGTTATTTTTCTGAAGCAATGTGGACTAACAGCTAATACATAGAGGTTTCTGTTTATGTAGAAACTAGTTTAGCAATGAGGATTGATTTTTTTTTTGGTTGGTTGACAGAAATTTGTTTTTTAATGGTCTGCTCTTATGAGACCTTGTATTATTTGCACTGTATCATCATTGTATTTGAGCTTTCTTCATTACAGTAATAACCACGCCTCTTGGCAGTGCTTGATCATCTCCCTTTCCAGACTAAGGTCTGTCAAGATAGCTGTACGAAATGTGTGGAGAGAGACCGGTTGGTTGATTTGTTAGTAGCATGTGTTTGTGGGATAAAAGGGATTTCAGGAGAAGCATCCTTGTTTGTTTGTTTTATTCTATTTGAAGATGGTTCTTGATGTGAAATGGCTTTTATCAATTTTTCAATTTTGGAAAGCTACTGCACGTTCCCTTAAAGGAAGGGAGATGCTCATACTATTTTTTCCTCTCTTCCTTATTCTTCAATATGTATATTGAGCAATGGTTTTGAGAGAGCCACATCTCCAGCTATTTTTTATTCTCCTTTGTTAATCAGCAACGAGGAGAAATTATACTGTTTATATAGTTGCTTAAATGATGTCAACTTCAGGGTGCTTGTTCAACAGTTATGTGTTTGAACAAGATGTTATCTACCTCTTGGTGAACAGACAGTGGCAACAGAGTAGAAACTTTCATCTAAGGAAATTGGGGAAGAAAGGATATTACAGAGGTAATACAAAGGAAGAAATTGAAAACAGATTAAGTAAATACTCTTAAGAAAAAATAAAAGGTTTATTCTATGAACATTCTTTCACCAGAAGTAAAAAAGAAATGTAAATAATATAATGAGCTAGAACACAAATGGTAGAGAGTTCAGCTTAATTATCTTATTTAAGGCTGCTTTAAATTAACAGCAGGTCTCCAACAGAAAGAATGGGTCTCTTATTTCTTCTCAATATTGTAACAAAAATATGCTTAGTTAACATCTTCTAAGAAAAGAAAATATACATAAAATTGAGTTTGATAGTGAAGAAGGCCTGCTGCCGTTCACCACATCTTGCAAATGGATGAGTAAGTAAAGAAAACCTAATTCGTCTTTCAGCAGTTTTGCATTAGATCCTACTTTGGACAAAATATTAAATGTAGAAAGTGTTCAGACCTTGCTACAGTGGAGGATCTCCCCTTAATTCTTTGGAAGGCTTCTAATATATATAAAAGTTACAGAGAGTGCATGTAAATTTGGACGGGAACTGTGTGTTACAGGAATATGAATTTAAGCCTTGCCCAGTCATAATTTCCCCTATATTAAGAATAACAAACCAGTAGTCCACACTCTAGTTGCATATTCATTCATTCTTCCATGCAGAACTTGCAATAGACACTTCTTTGAAATGAAAGTTAAATTTCTTTCTCAGTATTGAAATCTGGGTTTCACTTGTCAACGCAGTGTTAGAAATAATTTTCCAACTACAGAGTGGTCATATTGTGTTTCTGGTTTATACCCCTCACTGGCATTAATTCATACAGCCAGCAGGCATGCTGAAAGCTATTATTTCACAAATACAATGCAGTAATTTGGGAGGGCAATTGGGATACCTTAATTTCAGGTGTTCCAGTTTCAAAAGCAACTTTCTGATCACCCACCAGATTTTACAATGTCTCATTTGGAGCATTTAAAATTATCTGTGTGCCTAAAATCAGTAGCTGCTTTTACTATCATATTTTTAAAGCATTTAAACTGTAATGGTGCCTTCAGCAGATGTTCCAGTGCGTATAAGGCAGAAGGGGAGAGAGAAAGGCTGGAGATGCTCTCTTTCTAGTTCTATGTCTATAGTTTTTAATCTCTCTTAACTGTAGGAGACAGACTATTTGCTGTGATACTAGTAAAGCTTGTGTGAGTTTTATCAATCAAGAAGTATAATTTATGCATATTTCAGTTTTAATATGCAAATGTGTATGGAGATTGCAGGAAATTGTGATCCAGGCCAATAGGCTAGTTTACAAATGTACAAAGGAGAACTCTACTTCTGCATTTATGTGAGAAACTTATAAATTGAGCAGTGCTCCATTTACGTGTCGACTGAGTAAAATGTAGAGAGAGAGGGAGGTTCCAGGGGATAAAAAAGAAGACAGCCAGTAAGTTCAGAAATGCTTACCTGATCTCTGATCTGCATGGCAGCTAATTTGAAATGGCAATGACAATCAGGTTTTTTGGACTAGAGAATAAGAAGTAAAGAGAAAGTCCTTATGATTTTGACACGTTTGCTTTCCATGTGTGTGCCGATGAATTCGGGCCTTATTCAAATGAAGGAATCAATTTTACAAAGCCATAACCTGATAGGGAAGGATTGAGTTTACAGAGAAATTCTCTCTGGGAGAAGCATAGTTGTAGTGTAACTGCATGATGATTGAAATTTAAATACACATCATAAGAGTAACTCATTTATTTATACTTATAAAAGTGGAGGTTGGCTTTGTACATGACACTGAAGAAGACCTACTGAAGACTCAAAGCACTTCTTTTTGTTCATTCTAGAGAATAAGAAATGTGACCTTCCTACAAAGCGTTGTGATCAAAGGGTGCTATGCCTGACTTGGAACGATGGAAGAGCGGATTAAAGATTTGGTTTGCCCAAGCTTTCTCATTGGTAGTTTTGGATCATTTTGATTGATGAAATTTGATGAGTTTAATTTAAAGAAAGAGTCAAACCACTGTGGATTAAGAGGAGTTCACAAGATTATTTCAAAGGGCAGGTGAAAAGGAAGACATTTGTATCCTTGTGCTGGGAATGCAAACTTCATGTGAGCCAATGGATGGGGCTTCTCATCAAGTGGGTGTCCACGGGTCATCTCCTCAATGATTCTTGCTCTTTCTCTGAGAGGTTCTTATTTTTATTTTTTTTTTTCTCCACATAGTACATAGAAGGGTGGAAAGTTTCATGTAAAAGAAGATCCCAACAAATCTGCAGTGTGGTTAAGGGAGCTCAGTTTTTTTAAACATACCTTGTTAAAGCTCTTAGGATTCCGGCTCTCGCTGTAAGTTTCTGATTCTCAGGCTTCTGTCAAAGCACATCAGTGAAGGCATAAGTGTCCCTCGCTTCTATTGATTTAACAGTCAGATCGGTAGAATTCAGTTACGCGTGCCAAAGACCTCATGACTTGAAATGAAAGGCAATTAGAAGGTGATGATCTGGGCTAAAGCCATTAGAAGGAATTTATGCTCTAATTATTCTATGCACTTGTTTCGATTGTCTTTTTTTCCTACTATATTGAACAAATTTTTACTTCTTATTACACTCTTACCTTGCCTCAGAGAAAATTCTACTGCCTCAGAATCAGAACTTTTTTTTTTCTCCTAGAAAACTTGGAGCTCTGCGAGCTGGAAACTATCAGGATGCTGACACTTCAAAGTGGTATTTTTAGTTTGCTTTTTTTCGTCATCTTGCAGGGGTTACAGAAAACACAAAAATGAAAAATAAGTTGCTAGTATTCCTGCTGTTTTCCTGATTGAGGACAAATGCTGTTGTTACAGTGGTGAGACAAAACCCCATCGAACTAGGTACTGCACAAATGGAGACAACAAAGTAAAAGGCCAGGTTCTTCACCAATAATTTTATCTCTGATGTAAAGTGGAGACATATTAATATCCTACTGTAGGATAAAACACAAATAAACAAGACCAAAGTTGAGAAAATAGACATGAATAAGCAAGTTAATAGCTCTATGGGAACTGTTTTCTGTATATCAACAACTTTGAAAGGGTATTGTGGGAATTTCAACATGTTGAGTTACATTTGCAGATATTTGAGGAATACAACTAGATTTATTTTGCAGGCACTTGAAAAATGGCTGTGGGAAAATTCTTCTTTTTAGGATCTTTCTTAGTATCTTCATTTTCTCTTCACTCAGTATTAGCACATGCACATGTGTGCTAATACTGAATTAAACTCTTACATCTTGCTGCTCCCTCACTTTTTAAAATCTCATGCCTTGTGTTTTTTTCATGGTTTGCTTTATCTACTCTATAAGCTTCCCTCGCCCCTTTCTTTGCCCTTTAGGAAATTATACCTGTGTTGTTAGGACTCTCTTCAGTACATTTTGAAATCTTGTGTTCCCTTGCTTGAAGCATCACAGCTGATGAGATCTCGTGCCAATTTCTTCAAGATCCTGGCATGTCACACTGATTTTCCTCCTCGGCTACAGTTTGCGTTGTCTAGGAAAGTTCAGCTGCAGTGATGCTTTGCTTCTTTATTGCCCCTTCTTCCTTGCACAGCAAGTGGTTGTTTTGTCTTTTCTGTTCCTCAGTTGTTTCTGCCAGCAAAGGAAGCTGAAGGACCTGGCTCCCTTTAGCTTCCTTGCCAGCCGTGTAGTGTTGCTCTAAGTGCAGTCGTTTCTTGTCTGGATGGACAAATAACTATGCAGTACTGAGTAGCTTAAGCTTTTAAATGTGTCAGTGCTTTATATCTTTTTTTTTTTTTTTTTTTTTTTTTTTTTTTAGCATTTGGTGGCTGAATTCATACTTGTCCGTATGCATCCACAGTGCTGTCATCTCTTCAGTGTTCTTGATGCTGAATGATAGCTCTATTGGCAAAATGTCTTGAATTCAGGTTGTGAACATGTGGGATGTCCCAGATTAGGTAAAGGACTCTTAGGGGGTCTTTGGAAGAAGGCATGCTATGGTTTGTGGCAAGATGTGAGCAGCAGAAGCAACTTCTGTTCTGTGATGACTCCAAACAAAGGATACTGAGTGAGGCACCACCAGTATGACTACTTCTGTCAGTTTAAAGTTGTCACTTTTCCTTATTATTTGAAGGGAAGCTAGAAAATTGAGGAAAGTGCAGTTGCTAACCGAGCAAGAATTCCCATATTATTCCATGCATCAGACCCTATCCTTATCCAAATTTTTCCTGACATCAATCTGAATTCCAGAAAAATGGGTAGTGGGCACTATGTTGTCACATCTCTGGGAGCAAGTTGAAGCTGGTGATCTTGGCCCCTTGCTGTTAAAAGGGATTTTTATTGAGTTATTTATAATGAGAATGCAGACATTAGCATGTTCTGGGGCTTGCAATAAAGCACGAGAGCCAGAAAAGCTGAAGTGCCTGCTGTTTTCTTGAAGTGGTCAGAGAATACAAATGATGGAAACTCATCTGCTTGACTTGTTGCTGTGGAGAAAATCACTCATATTAACAAGTAGTTTGAGTTTTAACAGGAGCCCGCTGTACAATTTGTATGAAAAACAGCTCAGTGTAAGAGCTTGAAGGTTGCAATAGTGCAGAGAAATGATAAAGAAAAGGGACTAATTTTTTAGGCTGGAAAAGTAAATACAGGTCCTTTGTTTTGTTTTTCTCCTTTATTTTTTTCCATCAATTCTTGGCAAATCTTAAGTTTTAAGAAATACAGTGTATTTGAATGCTTTGAAGTGATATACCTTTTAAACTTGGTTGTTGCTCAACAGGGGAGGATTCCAGCTGCTTACCGTTATTTGAAAATTCTGTTTAATTGTATGCTTCCTCTTTCCTGGGACATCTGCACTATTTTAAGTCATTTTTAAAAACAATCTCATGCATTGTTAGGCTGCAGGGGGTTGACGTTATGGCCCTGCCATGGAAATCTGCTTTGAATGTGCTTTGATGGAAGATTGACTTTGCAGCTGCTTTGGTTTCTGTCTGCTGCAGAAGGTGCTGTGTGCATCCTGACTGCTGTTACTCCAGACAACAGAGTGTTTGCATTATCTACATTCTCAGTAATTGGGATCTTTCCTTCAGTCCCCATCAAGCAAGAACGTGAACACATTGTTCCTTCTTTTGTCTACTTACCTGTGCCAACCATATTCTTAAGGAAGATGAGTCACATCACTGCCCAAATATGTGGCCACAAGACTAAAAGCTTATTGGAAAGCAATGTTCAATTAAAGCAAGATCAAAGATGGAAAGGAGGGAGAATTGCAGCAGCACAGGTAATAAATGATAATGTTATGGCAAATATATAAAGCTGATGGGAAAGATTTGTAGACCATTGAGACACTTTGAGGTAAATGTAATGACATGCTTTTGATGGAAGACTGATTCTTTTCTCTTTGCTTTTTCTCAGGAAAAAAAGAAAACTAGCTGGAGGGAAGCTAGATTGGACAAAAAATGCAGTAGTAGGAGGCAGAGGAAGGGCGAAGGTAAAATAGAAGAGTCTTCTTGCTTGTTGTTTCTGTCAATAAAAGAAGAAACAACAACCAAAAAAAGCAGTTGTCCAGAAACTGATTCCTGGGTATACACCGCACTTTCCAGACCTGGACTATTTAGCTCATTTGGACTCAGTACCAGTACAGAGTCAGGGAGCTCACTGCACTCACTTCAGCATTGGTTTCATTCTACTCTTTCGCCTTTCTCTTTGTGAAGATCCTTCTATCAGCATTCAGAATTGATTGAATGCATGGATTGCATTTTTCCCCCCTCCACTTCCAAGCTGTTCAACCAAAAGTCTTACCAGAAGCATGCATCCTGCAATACAAAGGGCTTCTGTCCTTCTCTGACGGAGCTTTGTGCTGAGTTGAACACACCTGCACAGACAAGGCACTGTGTGTACACAGCATGGCATAAAGCTTTTCCAAAAAATCCAGCTCCCGGCACCTTCAGTCCATCCTTTGTGTGTGTGCATGAGGACACATCCTCCTGAGTGTAGAGGATTTTCTGCATATGCATATACATATATGTGTATATATACCTAAAACCTTGAAATAAAACATGTATGCAGCCAACTCTCTATTTCACTAAAGCATAGGAGCTGTTCTTCAAATGTATAGCAAACATAAGACAAGTGGTACTTCCTGCAGGATCGCTTGCATGCACAAGCCATCTCACACCATGGTAGGTGGCAGAGAGAAGAGGGGCTGTGGGGCCTTGTGAGAGAACACAGCTATGGGAGAAGAGGCTTGGAGCTGTGCTGCTGAATGAATTTAAGTTGTCCCGTGTTTTAACCTGAGATAGCACAGGCTTGACTTTCAGAGTTGCCAAGCACTTCTGTCTCCTTTTGCCTTGAGTTTGAGCTGCAGCAGCACATGCTCCTTTGTAATAAAGTCTCAAATTATAGAAAAAAAGGTTCATTTCTCATAAATGGTGGCCCCACATTTCAGTGGACATATTATTGTGTGATGAGCCTAAATCAAGGCAGTGTGGATTAAGCCGCCTCTCTAATTTTCCAGCTCACTATTCGAGGGTGTTTGTCAATCTAAAACTCATTTACAGCCTTCACAGTATTGTCTTTTATTAAAATTCCTTTGAAATTCTTATCCATTATCTTGGCATTCTTCAGAGGGTATGATTATGCCCCAAAGTATGGTTGAACAGGTTCCCTTATATGAATGACAACTTCTAACCCTCCTCTGTAAGTAATGGTTCAATTTCTCTGAGTTGTCTTTTTTTTCTTCTTTCCATTTGATATCTTGGGACATATTCCTACCAATCTGAATCTAAATGAGGCAGACAGTTATCTTTGATTTGCTTCTGTTCCTTCCCATCTACACAAAATAGCTTGCATTAATCATATTAATAAAAAATGGCATTAAAATTACCAAGTTTTAAGAAGGCACAAGATGGTGATATTACCCACCAAGTTGCAAGTCATTGTGCATGCATATTAATTACAAGTTGTCTTAGATTTCAGCAAAAGCTCAAAGGAATAACATTTTTCCCTGTATGTTGTTTTTAATTTTGGGAAGCTCTCTTGTAATGCAAAATGTATCCCGTCCTAATGTGGTTGTCTAATCACGGCATGCTTTAATTCTGATAGATGACCCCTGAATGCTTTGAATCTACTAAGATTCACAGTAATTAGAATGATTTTCTAATACTTTGTTTCCCGAGCTGTTCATGGTGACGTCCATCTATCATCAGATGGATTTGTTTACTCATTCAAATCAAGTAATTTGAATTGGAAGCTTATATTTGTCTCTGTGTGGTGGAGGGAGTGTTATTATTTATTTCACTCTCATCACTGCTCCCTCTTTTTGAGGGGTTGTGCTCTGAAGAAGCACACATTTTTCAGAAAGATTTGAAGCCCTTCCTCCTTCAGTCTCCAAGCAGGAGCACTGACTCAGTGCTTGTGTTAAGAGTCTCCACATCCATCCTGGATGCCAGCTGGTAGAAATTGGGAGCACAAGATAGAATTCACCAGGCATTTTCTTTTTTTTCCTCTCTTCCACTTTTCTCTCTCCTTTCTCTTTTTACTCTAATGCTTCTTTGCGCATACAAATCTAGAGCGCTTTCAGTGTGGAATATTTTTGGAAAGTAAAATTTTTGGCTATATAAAACAAGACAATGTTGAAGAAGTTCATCACCTGTACTCTCCAGGTAACCTGTCATTTTTGTCCTGCCTCTGTCATTCTTTATCTATCCTTGGAGGAGCGGCATCTCCTTTCTCAGTAGTGCTTCACTGTCTTATCAGTGTTTGCTTGTACCCTTTCCCTGTCCTGTTGTTTTCTTTCACCACTTTGCATTTTAGGTCTGTCCTTTCATATCTCTGTTCCCCACTCTCACAGTTTTCCTTCCCTTCTTTCTCTGGAATACATTTTCCCCTACTTTGCTTTTTGTTGCTTGCATCCCTCCACGCCAACACACCTCGTGCTGGGACTGTGTAACTCTCCATCCCACCTTCCCTCCAGAGGCTCTGCTCACAGGGCTTCCTCCTTGTCCCTGACCCCCAGCAGCAGATGCTATAGCACAGAGCAGCAGGATCTTCTCACGTTGCTATGCAAGGCAAGAGGCTGCTCACACTCAAACACCTCAGCTTTATCAACTCTTCAGCAGGGAGGCAGTTAAATAATAGCTGCCAGCCCCAGAGGAAGCAGCAATAGCCTTGTCTCTCTGGGCAGGGAACTGGAGGAACAGCTGGAATCCAGCACATGCCTTTATCTGGCATATCTTGGATGGAGCTCCATCAGCCAGCAGGCTGAGCGAGCATAAGGAGCACAGCCTGCAAAGCAGCACCCTAGCCTTGCCCTCTACCATGGTGTTTATAAGGTTTTGCTCATTGGTGGATGGTTTCACTCATTATTTGAGAGGTGATGAAACCACATCCTAGCCAAAGACAAGGTGGGAAGTCTGTGCCACCATTCACCAGTGTCTGGATGTATGTGGTGAGCTCAGGAGGTTCCTGATGTGAAAAACTGAAAAGGGATAATTTCTTCCTGAGCAGGTTAATAATCAGATCATATTAACAAGTAAAATTTGATTAGGCTTCTGATTAGGAAGGAGTAAGCCAGAAGTTTGAAGCTTGTTGTGTCAACAGAGCAGATTAGCTTCAGTATGACGTTCTGCTTTCATTAAGAAATTGGTAATAAAATTATACCATCTGAATTCCCCATGAGATTCTGAACATGATACAGTGCTTTGAGACGATGGCTAAATGTTACAGGATAGCACACTGGGACTTTTACTCAACAACCAGGTAAAAGTGTGTCAAATCATTTAATTCCAATAAAAATAGTAATGAGGGGCCATGCACGTGTAATCTCTGACTTTAATAAATGATTTCACAGTTCAATGTTTGAAAAAATCTGCTGGGTTGCTGTTTGGCTGTGGACAGGACACTGAGTATACTATGGTACAAGGCTTTATTTGCTGAATATAGCAGTCAAACAGTGGCCACACATCCACAGATTGTAGCCCTGTTCAGTGCTGAAAAAGTTCTGAGCAGTTCTGACAGTTGAACCTTTTCATTAGAAAGCGTTACGTTGAATAATGTCACCTGCACTTCATGAATGGGTTAATTAAGAGCAATAAGTAACCGCCAATGTAGTTTTATCTAAAATGGTAATGGAGTTTGAGTTTTGGCAGAGAGCAGACTTTAGAAGAAAAGGAGAAAATCATTCTTGTACATCTTGTCATAGAGCTGGGTTCTCTCAGCAAGTTTGGGGATGGCCAGCAGAACTCTATGCACCGACCTGTTGTCGTTCTCCTTGCATTCATTCAAACCAATGTAACACACCTCCAGTGAATCAGCTGGAAAGCTGTTAAAAACATATTGTAAGTGCCTAACATATTTAGGAACACGAGTAATGCTTAGCTTACATTTCTCATCAGAATAGGATCTGGTGCCAGCGTGATGAATCATAGACTGCTCAGCATCAGTAAATGGGAAAAAAAAAAAAAAAAACAAAAAACAAAAACCATTAATGCTGCCTTGCTCTACAGGCACCGGGGCTGTACTGAGAGGAAATGATTTCTGGTGTGAGAGGAGACAGACTACAAATTCCAACCACAAACTTCCACCTGCTGTCAAGAGTGCTTACGGATCAGAAGAGTGTGCTGTGACGATTGCTTGATCTTTGTGGCTAGTAAGTTAACTACCTACAGTTAAAATCCTATTAATATTAACTATGATGTTTTGCTCCATACCTAAAGCTTTCCCCTGTTAAAATAATGTCCCCCATGGGACATTCTGCTCTCCAAGCACACTCACTCATGTGAGATGTGTGAGAGGCTGAGAGCAGCTCCCTGCTCCCAGCAGTCAGCTTTGCTCACGGTGGTTACTTCAGGTGTTGGTACAAATGGTTTTGAACATTCTCTACACAGTGCTTTACTGCTAAGTATTATAAAACATTGTTAATGATACTCTATCTGCTTCATTTAGGGATATGGGAACAAACATTTCCACTTCCTCTTTGAATTGCAGCTTTTTGGGTTTAGATCGTTTAGATTTACATTGACATGGTTTCTGTGCTGTATTCTGCTACAGTATTAGAGCTGGACAACTCCCCTCTGTCTGTTTCAAAAATGATTCATTTGGCAGTGCCTCCGTGGGCATTCAGATTCCTTTGAGTTGCCCTTTGTGAGCAAGATATGCTCCTGGAATACCAGGTCTCCTATTCTAAAAGGGCTCTGCAGGAAACCCCAGGACTGTCCAAAGAACATATCAAGGGCAGTGCTTTGCAATCTACCATCTGAATGAGAACAGGATGGTGTCTGAGAGTGGAAACAGTCATATGCACACTCTTCATGCAGTATGTAAAAAAGTGCTTATATTTAACTGGAATGAGGTAGTGGTCAACAAGGCTGAAACCATGTTTTGTCTTAGACCTCATACCATGCTGTGAACTATTTGGGATCGATGGAGAAGAAGTAATGGGAGCAAGTTGTGTATGTGGGAGAAAACTGGGCATAGAAAAAGAGGCATAAGGAGAGCAAAAAAGATGTGCTCAGAAATGAAAAGAAAGGAAAATCTGACAAAAAGTCAGATAAAGGTGAGCAGATGTTCCAGCTGTTGGATTATGAACTTCCACAGGTGGTAGTGTCACACAGACTGAAGGTAACTGAGATGCTGGAAGGAACCCATAGGAAACCTCTCTGGACAATATGTCAAGTCTGCTTTAGAATGGCCTGGAGTAGTATGGGAAGACCAAAGAGGATAAATTGCACCCTAATGTTAAACGGTGTGGGGAGAAGAGTGACAGATGTATATTTCAGTAGTTCTGTGCATTTAGAAATGAGAAGTAGCCTTGTAGTTTTGTCTGACAGCAAGCCAAATAATACAAATATAAATTGGTAACAGTAGTCTGCTTATTATTATTTAGGTTTGAATCCTTGCTTAAAGGTGATGTATTTAAAATAAAGCTTTGTTAGATCCCAGCTGTAGTTCACCTCTTTCTACGCAGTCAAAACTGTTTCAGTCTCTTGTACATCCTGGTACATTTTTTTTGGTTCAGATTTGTTTCATATTATGGTGCCTGTTTGGTTTCCCTTGCAAATTTTTGTGGGGAATTTTATAATCGTCTTTCCAAATCTGTTTGAATGCTTTATAGCTACCATTGCCCTCAGTGCATTTTTTTTTTTCTGGATAATCTGTCATTTTCCCCTGTGAAATCTTCAGATGTTGCTTTAGTTTGTTTTTCAGAAAACTCTTGTTCCTCATCTAACTTCCTTTGTGTCTTTCCTAGTGATTTTTGGTCAGCGTCAATGTGTTCTGGGTAACTGCATTACTTGTTCCATCTTGGTTCCTTAGTTTCTGACACTTCCTCTCTGACCACCTCTGTCCTGCTGTGTTGGCATTTGAATTAGCCAGAACATAGTAGTGAATCAGCATCAGTAAGAAAGAATGAGTATGCTGGTGTGATATTTTCATACCAAAATTTTCTTCAGGATGGTGGAAGCAGAGAGGATGTTTTCCCAAACAGAAATTCTGTTGCTTTCGCTGTTTAATGTAGCCTTATTTCCTGGTTTTTTTTTTTTTGTTGTTGTTGTTGTTTTTTTCCATGGCTCTTCCACACACCCTGCCAGCAGGAAATGGCATGCCTTGTGTTCCAGGCAGATTCACAAGAGATGGTGAATAATGCATTTTTATGCTGGAATACTTATCATACTCATGTTGCCTGGTGTCAAGATCCAGATGGATGAAAGAACCAAATGCATTAAAATATCATTTGTGATAGGTTTATTAGTTAATAATACCTTTAAATGCATTTGAGTACTTTTCACATGTAAATTTATGTAAATGTATTTTGCTCTGGAAACCAAATTATTATAACAAAGGCAGTCTTAGGTAGTGTGAAAAAGCCAAACTGTTTGTGTTTGGTCACAGTCCTGGAGCTGAACAGGCTTCAACCTTCTGTACAGATCACAAGGCAGCCTTTTTTCCACTCAGTCCATTTCTGGACCCTGAGTTGAACTTTGATGAATGGAGAAGTGCAAATGTTTAACATATTCTCTTGGTATCTCTTGCTGGGAGGGGGCTGGGCTGTGCCTCAGCAAGGGCTGCTCCAGCTGCTGCTTCTGCTTCAGCTCTCAGACCTCCCCGACCATTCAGGGAGCAAATATATCCTGCTTAACCCCAACTGCCTGCACACTTTCCATAATGGTTAAAATTACATTTCAGTGTTTACATTTCTGTCCTGCTGCAACTGGAACTAGATGAATGTTTTAATTTGTTACTTTTACCTCTACCTGATGCTGAGGATTTCTCCCTCTAGAGCTGCGTGAAGAGATTTGACGGCTTCCTTCATTGGAGATAAAAGGCCACTGAGGCTAGCGGCTTTATTAGGGATGCCTGTATGTGTTGGGTCCAGATCTGTTCCTGGGGATAGCTATTAGCATCATACAGCTAGTGTGTAAATGTAGCAAAGTGTATAGAAGAGGGGGTAGCAAAGAGAGTAGAAGAGAGGGGAAATGTTTGAATAGGCACTCCAGAGAGAGCATCAGAGACAGCGTGTGGATGGAACACTGCACTTAAGGTATATCATTAAAGGCTGTGATCACAGCAACGTTATCATCTGTCTTTTTTTTTTCTATTTCTTGAAAGATTTTGCACTTTCAGTGAGTTACGCTCTTAATTCTGTGTAACTTCACCCTTCCTTTCTCTCCCTCACCCCTTTTTCGAAAGACCAGATGACAGATTTCTCAGGCCAGCAACAGTGCAGAAGGAGGTGGTCCATGAATATCACTCTTCTGAAGAGCTTCTCACTACTGCCAGCTCTGGTTGCTAAACTTCTCGCCCTTACCTGACATAAATCTCAGGGAAAAAATCTGCTTTCTCATTACTGTGGTTTGGCAATGTATATTTTGAATTAGGAAAACGTGGGACCTGGCACTCAGCAGAAGACATTCTTTACCAAGAGAGTGGTGAGGTGCTGGAACAGGCTGCCCAGAGAGGTTGTGGATACCCTGTCTCTGGGGTGTTCAAGGCCAGGTTGGATGGGGCCCTGGGGAGCCTGGTCTAGTATAATGTGTGGAGGTTGGTGGCCCTGCATGCGGCAATAGGGTTAGATCTTGATGGTCCTTGAGGTCCCTTCCAACCCAAGCCATTCTATGATTCTATGAAGACATGCAGCAAAACTGGACTGTGCTGCAAAATGAATTCCTTCCATGTACAGCAACTTGGGGTTAGAAAGGCGCCGCACGTGTAATTGGAATTGTGTTATTCTACCCACTGGTAATCTCGGTAACTCCAGTTTTATCATCACATAAAGTCTTTCTGGTCTGATTCCCCCATCCTGTTTCTTTTGCTTTGGTCACTTGCATTTGTCTCTGTTTACTTTCTTTACACTCAAGGAAATGAGCGTGATATTTCTTTGTTTGCATTAATAAAAACAGAGAGCGCTTTTATATCAACAATGCTGAAATTGAATTTGCGGAAATATTTTATCTATATGAGGTTTTGTTCGATTCTTTAATTCATTTCATTTCCTGAATTTAGATTCAATTACTCTCTTCCTTTCAAATGCACTCTGTTGGCAGCACTGGGCTCACCCATCTTCTGACAGCTGCAAATGGTAATGAAATCTCGGAGCTGGTATGTAGATATGATCAAACAATTGCAACACCATCTGAATGTGTGTGTTTGCTCACTAGCTCTGGGGAACTCAAATTGCCATCAGTGTCATACTTGTGCAGTGGTTACTTCCCTGCTTTGGTGAGAACCCTGTGAGGGGAAAAAAAGGATCAGGAGGGATGGTTTGAGGTCACAGGCATTGCGGCACTTCTGGATTTGCAGTTCACCTGTTTTAATGTGAACTGCATTACACAGACTGTTTTTCTGAGTGAGGTTAGAATCATAGAATTGCTCAGGTTGGAAAAGACCTTAAAGATCATTGAGTCCAACCACAACCTAACCATAGTACCCTAACTCTAACAACCCACCACTAAATCATGTCCCTGAGCACCACATCCAAGCGGTTTTTAAACACATCCAGGGATGGTGACTCAACCACCTCCCTGGGGAGCCTATTCCAGTGCTTAACATCCTTTTCTGTAAAGAAGTTTTTCCTGATATCCAACCTAAACTTACCCTGGCACAACTTAAGGCCATTTCCCCTCATCCTGTCACCATTTAGAAGAGACCAACCCTGCTCTCACTGTAAGCACCTTCCAGATATTGGAAGACAGCAATAACCCCTCAGCCTCATTTTCCCCAAACTGAACAGCCCCAGTTCCTTCAGTCTCTCCTCATAGGGCATATTCTCCAAGCCCTTCACAAGCCTTGTTGCCCTTCTTTGGACCAGATTTGGACTAAAAGACAGAGAAAGTTTTAAAGGTGAGAAAGTAAATGGATGGAAATGACTTTAAAGTAAACTGGATCTGTTCTTAAAGCAGTAGGGTGCTACCTTTCCCCTCAGGTCCCTCTCAAGCACAGGACTGGGCAGTCTGCAATAGTCCTTGTATCACAGCTACATGAGCTGAAATGCATGAAAAAAAGATCATGTCCTTAAACAAAGTGCTTGTGCTGACATTCCAGGGTGAAAATTCCTGCATGCCATTTTACATTGTGTTGTTGTGCGAGTGGCAGGAGAGGGGTAAGCCAAAAGATAACCTGTCCTACAAATAAACAAGTGACGGTGAGGGCAGCTGGGAATCAACCTGTGTGTCACAGATGAGAGAAAGAGCACTAGGACAGGGAATGCAGGACTGCGCAGGCCTTCACTGCACATCAGGTGGGAACATGAGAACAAGAAAAATATTTGGGGATGAGGGCATATGGGGGAGGTACATTACTGTTTTCTGATTAAGGAACAAAATTGCATAATACTTAGTCTCTACCTTTTCAAGCTGAAATTCATTACTACATCAAAGCGAGTGCTTTGCTGCTAACAGAGTAAATATTTCTATTTAGAATGTAAACGATAAAAATGTTCAAATTACAGGATTTTTAAAGAGCAGAGTGGCTGATAGTGAGTGATTGTCTGGCTGGAGTTGATCTTAGTTAATAAACTGATTTTGATGTAATTAGATAATAAGTAATAAACTTAGATGCTGATTCTGACAATTTGAAACAAATCATTAAATGTGCGTGCTGCATTACACATGAAGCACTTTTTAATGTGTGGGGGTGGGGTTTTTTTGTATGTATGTTCCATTTTGTTTTTCAGCTTCTCCACTTTGCTCCTTGCCCTCCTGTAGTACTACAGTGTGCTCAGCCTCTAGCAAAGTACTGCGAGAAAAGGCTGAAGTCCCCCTTGTTCAGCACTGGAGCTAAGATGGTTTCTGCCAGCCTGAGGATCCCACCCTCTTCTAGAGACACAGGTATGTAATGTGCAGAAGTCACGGGCCTTCTGTGTTCTCTCCAGCTCCACAGCTTGGGCTATCTTGACTGCAGGAGCAACCTATTCAAAAAAGCTTTAGCAGGTAATTTTGGAAGCAGATACCTGGATGGAGATGCTTTTTCATCAAAAGAAAACATCTGCACAGATGTGGTTGACACAGGAGGGCATGATCTCATTCCATATGTCATCACTAATTTTAGCTGAGATAATTGCAAATATGTGACCGTCACACATGCAATGATATAAAACATAAAGCAAAGAGGAAAGTACCTGGCCACCAGCTACATGTGGTAGTACAAGTAAATCAGACTTAATTGCAATAGCTGAGGATATTAGATGAACTTGCAAGTTCCATGAAGAAATTCCTTAAAAAATAAACAAAAAACCACAACACCACCTCTGCCTGTCTCTATGGCTGCTACCAATATGGGTAAAACGTGTCAGCATTCCATTATGTTCAAGTCATCAATGTGCAATTTAGAGTTACTGACTTGTCTTTGTATTTCAAAGCAGGATATCATGAAAACTCTCTGTGCAAGGAAAGCTGTAACATATTGCCTGAACCATCTGTATTGCTTGTTGATGATGGCATGTCATGGGCAATACGGATGATGTGATGTGGATAGTCTGTTTTACTGGTAAGCAATCTGATAAGAATTTAACACCAGTTAAGGGTCTGAACACCTGCTAGCTCAAGAAGTGTAGTTGGAGGTGCATAAAATCCTGGAAAGCAAGCTGTTCTGTAGGACTCAGACCCAGTACAAAATCCACCTGATGCTTTGCCTTTTGTCATGTTGATTCCAAGCACTCACTGTTCATTCAGAATTCATTCATTCACCTTATGGACATGCCATTACCAATCACGTTTCTGTGCTAGTGTTTTGTTTATCTATTACATTGAGCTGTGGTTTTGAGATAGTGCTTCTGGGGACATAAAAATGGCTCGCTTGAGAAGCCTATGGGCTCTCCTTGCAGAATGCTGCTTCTGCACCATGCAGACAACCTCTTGGTATGTTCCAAACTCTGTGACAGTTTCCTGTACAGCCACGAACAGACACCACAACCAGTCTTTATTTCCCAACCTCAAGAGGTTGGGTTTCTTCCACTGTGTGCTGTTTTACTTTTAAACCATTTCTGTGGAGGGATTTTTTTTTCCTTCCTACATGTGGTAAATTGAAGCTGACACCGGAGTGGTGTACAACATTAGATTTCAACAGGACCCCTAAGAGTCCTTCCAAGAGTGTTTCTTTTAACAAGGTTGCATGTGGAGACACATGCCAACCTCATGGGGGGTATCACGTACCTATGAGCAGCATGGGACAGTCGTATATCTCTTAAGTGAGTGCTGATGCTTTCTAGGTCCTGACCCTCTGCTCCAAGAGAAGGCCCATACACCCACACAGAACGCCCAAGACCTGCAGATGTATGTTTGCAGTACCACAGCAACAGCACAAGTTTGGTAAGTAAAGTGCCCCACACTCATTCATATGTGTTCTTTCAAAGTGAGATTTCAGACAGGCAAGTGAAGATATACTTCAGTTTTATTGTTGTTTAGGCATGGATAGAAACATCAATTCTTTTGCACTCTTGGTTCTTGAAACGTGCCTACAGTGAACGTGGAGCAGTGAAAAACGTGGCTCCTAGGACTGACGATTTAAAGTGCATAGGAGATCTAGCAGATTTCCAAAGGATGAGAAGGTCTTCTATTTCCTTTCTCATAGCTGTGGAAGTCGAAGGACTTTTGTTCTTCTCTTCCTCCACCATGCTCCCAAGACAGTGGTACGAACATTTTCAACCCTTCCCTATGCTATCCCTGATGATCTTTGGAGGTTTCTTCTCTGTGTTTAAAAACTATTTGTAGTGTTATAAACAGACAGTTGATTTTTGCATACTCCTTCCCAGCATTCTGTCGCAACTTTTTCCTGTTTAGAGTCACGCCCACTGTGATTTGTTAAAAAAATGTGTATCATTTGGCAGTGTTCTCGCACCAAAAGAAAAAAAAAGATATATTTGTATATAAAGTAACTTCTTTGTGTGTTCACGTTTTATTTTGGAAAAACAGGTGTTTAAAAATTTTAGAATTTTTTTAACAAAATTCTAAAAAGAAAAAAAAATCACAATATTTACAGAGATAACATAATGGCTTAGCCATGCAAAACAAATCACTTTGGTTTTTCCCCCATTTTACTTTGGTTTAAATACTGACCAAGATTATAATTTTTTTTTCTCCTCTTTGCCAAATAAAACAGTAACAAATCAAAAGTTTAGAGGCATATAACAGGATTTCCCTCTAGTATTTTATACAGCATAGAGTCTATAGGACTTCTTATGTATTTTAATCCATGCCAATGCACTACAGGAAGCTTTTATTAAGACATCAGTCACTACTGCCCAGACATATAACATTTTACAAATTTACAAGTAACAGTGTTTTCTTCCCCCCTAAATAATGCAAAAGTGGCAAAATACATTTCCTAACGTCCATCTCTTTCTTTTATTTATTTATTTATATTCTTTTTTGCCTACCAGTCTATAAAAACATACTTTTTTCCCTGGATATTTGTAAAAGGAAACCTGATGTTCTGCGTGCTTTGCTGTTCCTCTCCATCAATCCACCTATCTCTTTCTTCCCAAAACGATCCTTCCGCGCAGAATGAAACTTCCCTCTCCCGTAACAACAATTCTCTATCAGCCATTCACCCTAAACCATTTTCTTATCAGTACCATTCTAAAAATTTCCTCAAGCTTAAAACATGTTTATAAAGTTACAAACTTGAATGTAACTAAAGATACATAGACATTTCATTGTTACAATTATATGTACTGTTTGATAAATTAGGTACCAGTTAAAAACACTAAAATTATCTCAAGGTGCATTCAATATCTGTAGCATAGTTAACAAAACACACAAAAAATATATATATTCTATTTTTGTGGAAAAAAATGCAGCTTTGATATGATCACTTTTTTTTAAAAATCTCCAATTCTGACTGATATCTTTTTGAAATGAAGAAAAGGTACAGTACTTTAAGGCAGCGGATAACGTAAAGGAATCAAAATCAAACCAGAAATCCAGTTTCTTATCCTAATTTTAACACGAAGGACAACAAGTAATGTATGAGTAAAATGCACGCCTTGCTTTAGAAGGAAAGGACCACAGGCCACCATCTGCACGTAGGCTATGAGTGTTTTACATTGCGTTCCTAGCCTTCTCCATAGAAATTCTTTATTCCCTTTCTGGCTGTTTGCTTTCCCTCGGCTTTCTTGAATTCTCACTGCTATTAACAATTCGGCTTATTTTTGTCACAATTGTCACCTCTCCTCTTTACTGTGACTTCTAAAAAATGAAAAAGGAGATCGATATTTTCCTTTAAGACAATCTTACGCTTTAGGTATTTGCTACAAAGCAGAGGTTTCACTGATAACAATCAGAATTAGACATGTACCTGCCCAAAGGGTGTCATAAAAACAATTAAAATCAAACCATTACACTATACATCAGAATAACAGCAACTCCCAGAACAAAGCCTTACAGTGTATAAAAATAGCTACGTAAAAAATTTACATAAAGGCAAACAAAAAGAAATCTTCAGTGCAGACATTTACAAAAAAATAGTTTAAACAGAACACAACATGGTGACCTATTATCATGGCTGTTGCCAAAATTAGTTATTCTGTGGGTTGGGTTTTTTTTTGTTGTTGTTTGTTTTTTTTCTTAGCTTGAGATAATTGTGTCTAAAATCCGCTGAAAACTTGGTAGTATGATCTGTTTAATACTTGAACCATGAATAGCTGTCACTTCTTTGTATACGTTTAAATACAATCCACGTTCATGCTTCAATTGGTCTATATGTATTCTCTGAAAACACGAAAGATAAAGGCAGTTAAGCAGGTTTAGATTTAAACATGTTAATCAACGTAACTGCTCAGCATCTGACCCCCAAACAAAAAGCTACGTTAGCAGTACTTCCCATCTTGTTTAATATCTTTATTGATGACCTAGATGAGGGGATTGAGTGTACCTTCAGTAAGTTTGCAGATGACACCAAGTTGGGAGGTAGTGTTGATCTGCCTGAGAATAAGGAGGCCCTTCAGAGGGATCTAGATAAGCTGGATCACTGGGCTGAGGTGAATGGGATGAGGTTCAACAAGGCCAAGTGCTGGGTCCTGCACTTCGGCAACAATAACCCCATGCAGCCCTATAGGCTTGGGGATGAGTGGCTGGATGACTGTGAAGAGGAAAGGGACCTAGGGATGTTGGTTGATGCTCGGCTGAACGTGAGCTGACAGTGTGCCCAGGTGGCCAAGAGGGCCAACGGCATCCTGGCCTGCATGAGAAATAGTGTGGCCAGCAGGAGCGGAGACGTAATCATCTCCCTTTAATCAGCACTGGTGAGGCTGCACCTCGAGTACTGTGTTCAGTTTTGGGCCCCTCACTACAAAAAAGAAATTGAGGCCCTGGAGCAGAGAAGGGCAACGAAACTGGTGAGGGGTCTGGAGCACAAGTCTTACGAGGAGCGGCTGAGGGAGCTGGGATTGTTTAGTCTGGAGAAGGGGAGACTCAGGGGAGACCTCATTGCTCTCTATAACTTCCTGAAAGGAGGTTGTGATGAGGAGGAGTTTGGCCTCTTCTCCCAGGCAACAAACAGGACCTGAGAAAATGGCCATAAGTTGTGCCAGAGGAGGTTTAGACATAAGGAAAACTTTTTCTCTCAGAGAGTGGTCAGGCTCTGGAATGGCTGCCCAGGGAGGTGGTGGAGTCACCACTCCTGGTAGTGTTCAAGAGGCGTCTGGATGAGGAGCTACGAGATATGGTTTAGTGCTTGTGGTAGCAATGGTAATGGCAGGAGGGTTGGACTAGATGATCTTGCAGGCCATTTCCAACCTTGCAATTCTATGATACTATACTTTCTTCTCCCATTTTATAAGAACGCTTTCCTTCATGATAAGAACAGCTGTTGTGATGTAGTTCCTAAAGCAGACTATCTGGTAGGTAATGTACTTAACGTATAAGCTTTCATTTATGCAGAACTACTGACTCAACACAATAAAAAATTATAATACAAGATGGCACCGAAGGCCCGTGATGCTGTTTGAACTGCTACGGTAAATAAACACCTTCAGCTAATTTTGTCTCCACCTAATCCCCTCAATATTGCAATGCTGTGGAAAGTACAAAGTCCAGAAAAACAAATCAGAATGACCCACCGCTGTGGAGATGGCAGAATTTTCCTGTAGGAATGTATGTGCACTGCGACTTTTTCAAAATCAAAATCTAGTTTCCACTTTTAAGTCACTCATAAGGTATTATTTGGGAATACCCAATCCCAAGGAAACCCCAATGAAAGGGCACACTGGAATGCTGCATCTCTTCATATACTCTATAATCATTCTTCTTTAGTACAAAAATAATGGGGTTTATTTTAAAATTTCAGATAGTGCTAGCATAGTGAAATGATCCATAATCAGAGCTGTATTCTTATGCAAATGAGAAATGTGATCATCCCACCATACGTTTTAAAGCCCCGCAGCCCAGAACAGGTATCCAGCACTGTTTAGTTACTCAGGGCCATCTACTACTTTTCTATCGAGGAACTCCAAACGCTGTGCCACTGAACACGTACTACTCCCCTTTTAACGATCAGCTGATGATTAATTCAAGAAAACTCAATATGGTGAGCTACCACAAAGTTAATCTAAAATTACTTGTGTTGCTCAGAAAAATGATCTGAACTCTCACTTTGAGTACCAAGTAGTGAGACATGGCATATGGGTATGCAACAGTGGTGTATAGACGTGCAGGCACTGGGTGGTGCTGTTGGTGCTTCGTAGTGCCCAGTATCTCCAGACAGAACTTCTGTGTCTCTTTTTGAATACTTTATGATACACAGATCCCAGCTGGGCATGCTTGTATACCTGTTGCACTTTTACTAGCTTAACATACAGTGTCTCTTTCCAAAAGCACCTGGAGAATCATGTGAGAACCACTTTGTGAGGTCCTGAATAAAAGAATGATTTTATTCTTAGAAAAGGTTTGTGCCTTTTTCAGCACTAATGAATAACGGCCATCAAGAAATACTGCTTCCAGTAATGCAATGG
This sequence comes from Chrysolophus pictus, assembly GCA_037305975.1. Classification (NCBI taxonomy): domain Eukaryota; kingdom Metazoa; phylum Chordata; class Aves; order Galliformes; family Phasianidae; genus Chrysolophus; species Chrysolophus pictus. Next base: position 109,204,418 of record CM074576.1, read on the forward strand.
TGCTCCTGTGAGCATTTAAAGCCATAACTCAAAACCTTCTAAACGTTACCTACACACCTTCTACATACAAATGCATGGATAGGTATTTACCACAGTGGTATACTATACAATTATTTTTTTCAATTTCCCAAGTGCACAAGTCAAAAAAAAAAAAAAAAAAAAAAAGCCATGTACTAACTTATAATTTATTTCTTTAATGTGTGTGTATGCAGGTTAGAAATTGTAACTGGCGGGGGACTTGAGTCTGTCTGTCTTCATATCACCAGAGACAAAACCACTCTACTTCCTATGCCCAAAAGGTAAGCAACAGACCCGAACTAATCCTGTGATTGTTAGACATGGACTTCTAGAGAGAAGAGGTGTCCAGATGTTAAATTTTGCAGTATGAAACACCTACCTGGAATGATGACTGACACATTTTGTCTCTTAAGTCTCAGATTTATGATTGTTTTCTTCTAGTTTTTTATTTTCTTCTATATTTCCGAGATCTTTGTCTACATGTTTTGACGCTGTCCTAGAATGAAGAATTACGGTCATTTTTACACTTTTACAGCACTCTGTTCCACACACGCATTAACAACGCTGCTCCCCCCCTCTTACAGTTCTGTTTGGAGTAGAGCAATAGGCTTGCATATGATTGTAAATGGACCAATAGCACCAGTTTCCCCACTGAAGCCATGCTTGTGTGTTTTATATCTTGGGAAATTCAGAATTATTCTGAGCTAGCAAAGTATGGTTGAAGTGGTTGTGCAGATCCATGTATCTCGACAAATTAATTGTGAAGTTTGTTTCAATAAATAAGAGTTTGCTTTAAGGCGTACTAAAATGTTACAAGTGTGGCTAAGATACCTTGATCAACATAGCAATCTTTTGTGTACTCGTAGTAATTGACTTTCAGAGGCTGTGCCACACAGCAGCTCTTTAACTGTGAAGAAATTAATGAAAATTCAGGCAGCACCAAAAAAAGAAAACATTCTGTCTTCCAGATCTGTGCTGGCTCTGACTGACAAGGTTTAGGTAAAGAAGGGATTGTGTAAATGTTTGAGGGGGAGAAAAGAGGTATGCCTCATTTAAAATAGCAGGTTGTCTTTAATACGAGTGGTGGAGATGAATTAATGAGTTAAGTGCTTAGTTTGGCTTAGCACAATAAAACCACTAAGCCATTCATTTAATGTGTGAGAAGCCTCACTGTCTGCCAAGGTGAAAGATTCCTGCAGAGCTGCGATAACATTTTGAAGGCCACAATTTTTAAAATGTAAATGGGCAAATGTGTTTGAGTGGGACAAAGTAAATCCCTCGTGTCAAAGCAGATTATGGTATAGGCATTTTCTCTACGGATAATTTGTTTCCCCTACAGAAAAGTAACATCTGTTGTGACAGATTTATGCATATGCTCACCCTTGCTTCAGGGTAAAGATCTGCGGTGACACTGACTTGCAAAATGCAATGAAGACACAGGTAGGTAGGCAAGGGAGTGTGACATGGGATGCTGACACCATGCAGGTATGTACCTCACAAAACCACCAATTCCAATTTTTTGTTATTGGAGTGTTTCAGTGCGCATCCTCCATCTGAGCAAAGGCTGTGAGCCAGGGCTGAGCAGCGTGCGTGCCCTGAACTGAAGGAGCAGTGAAAGATACTGTCAATAAAGCACTATTTAGCGCTTATCTCAGCAGAGCTTCTACCAGGTGCTAATGCACCTGCTCCTCAGCACCCCTGGGAGTGCTGTGACAGCTGCTGGTGGGAGCAGTATGTGATGGGCAGTGCCAGAGGGTGTGCAATTCAGGGTCCCAAACCTCACAGAGTACGCTGAATGGGACCAGTCTAAAACCAGAAAGGTTTTGAAGTAGGTTACTTCCTAGGTGGTTCAAACTTGTAATTCTTCCAAGTTGCATTTACCTTTTACTAATGTTCTCAGACTGCCTCTGTTCTGCTTGTGTGGCTGACAGAAGGGCAGGTGTCTGTGCAGAACCAGTTTTGCTGTAAACCCTCTTATACACAGATTCAAACTACTGATTGCCACAGGCAAATCTAATTTTAAAATGCCAGATTTGATACTCGAAGGAACACGTTCTACAGCGGTAAGTTTCTATCATGCTGTGAACTTCCTACTTTCTTCCGATATCTAAAAGCCTGGAACACGTTAAGTGCACAGGAGGAAAGGATGTAAGATGTAATGAGGAAGAAAATCCAATGATTTGGTAGAGATCGACCTTCTTCTCTGATCATAGTAACCCTTCACAAATCTCTTTAATCCTAGTTTAAAAAAAAAAAAAATCCAAACAAACAAATAAAACCTTTAAAAATTTGGAAAATTACTTTTTTCTAATTAAATTAAAATGTAAAAACTTGTTTGTTTTAGGTAGAGCACAGAATCTGTCTTGTCACAGATAAGAAGCCTTTTCCACAAAGAAGTCTTTCACAAAACTGGAGATGGTAAGGAAAGAGATGAAACGCTGAAAGAATCTGGATCTGGGCAACTGCCAGAGCTGATGTGAGCTGGAGGTGGGGAAGCAGCGCTGTGCTCATCTGCTTTCACAGTGCTGTATGTGAGTACTTGGGGCTGCTCCTGCAGACAAGTGAGTGGAATGGACAGGCTATTGGCATGGCTCAGCATGATGCCTTTTTTTGGCCTCTTATCCACTTTTTTTTATAGGACCTAAAGCAAACTGGATCTCGAATGACCTAACCACCTAACAACAGGAAACTGTAAGTAAGTGGCATTACTGTTCTTTGATCAGGTTAAAATGGATCAATGACTACAGCTAGTAGGTCCTGCGTTGCTATCAAGATTTATTTTTCAGGTGTTTCACTGTAGCTCTGCATTCAATGGAACCATGGTGTTCCCCGCACTAAGTGCCATCTCTGTTTTCCTAGAGCCAAAAGGGGTGAGAATGGAGAGGTGAAAGGCAGCATTCTGACTTTGAAAGAGAGTTCCCCAGAATCCTGATGTGGAGTACAGTGAGCATTGCTTGTCTGAAATCAGAGCAGCATTTCATGTCAGAAAGCCAGATAGATTTAGATTTTTCAGCATCTGAGACTGAAATACATACGAAGTTCAATTCTAGTGTCTTGGTGATCTTGCTGATCACCAAATGCTGATACATGGGCAGATTCACCACCTCAGTACAAATTCTATTCCTGTTTTTTTTTTGTTGTTGTTGTTTGTTTGGTTTTTTTTTACTGCTAAATAGTATTATTAAGAGATGGAATCAAAATTTGGACTGAGTTGCAGCAGTATGATCCACTGGCAGTGCTATGCCAACAGCAGAGGAATGGGCAACCCTGTCGTCTCACACAAATGATAAACAGATCTGATAAGCCCCTATTTTAGTATGCTTTGGTGATGTTACACAATCCCTGAAGGTATTCAAGGCCAGGCTTGATGGGTTCCTGGGCAGCCTAATCTACTGGTTGGCAACCCTGCCCCCAGCAGGAGAGTTGGAACTAGATCATCTTTGAGGTCCCTTCCAACCCAAGCCATTCTAGGATTCAATGATATTGCTCTATGATATTGTGAAAGTTGGTTGTATTAATATGAGTTTACTTATATCTCTTGGCTGGTTCCTTTTTTTTTTTAAATCATTTTAAAAACAGATCATTGCAAGCGCTTGCTAAAATCATGACTCATATTTTACATTTATCTGTGCTCGCTCTTCAGGAAAATAATTATCCTCAGGGAATGCTAATCAAAATGTCTCTGTAAGTAATGCCAAAATGAGGTCTTTGGTTTTCTTTTGAGTGTGTGTTGAGGGGCCATTATTTTCATGCATTTTGTTTAAATATTTTTGATAATACTTTTTTTAATATAAAGAACTTTTTTTTTCCTATCTCCATTGTTTTACTTGCTTTACTGTAAATACACACTGCATATAGGTTACACATACAGACACACACATATATATATCCTTTGGAATTTAACTCCTAATTTTTTTTTTTATCTCATGCATCTAAGCCTCAGCTGGAATTCTGCTTAAGAAGAAAATTTGCAGTGCCTTTGTCCTGTTATCAAGCTTGTGATAATGACAGGTAAGAGAACACACATAGATGTAGTTCTACATGTTGAAGCAAGAGCTATGAGCTTCATTGTCAGCAGTACATTTGAAAGACGTGTTAAGACACTGAACTGTAATGCTGAAAAGGAATTTGTATGAGCTGAGGATCTCACCCAACCAAACCTGAACAATTTGCAACCTCTTTCCCTTCACCCCAATTTTGCTTTCTAATTCCTACAATTACTTTCAAATGCCTATTTGTGGGAAAAAAGGCAAAAAGAAAAACACTTCAGTGATTTAGAAAGGAGCAATTTTCGTAAATTCAATTTATTCCATTTTCATGTAAGTTTTGGGATGTTAACTGACACTTCCAGAGTTGTTCTTAACTTGGTCTTTTCTCTGGAAAGCAATTGCATGAAAAACAACGTGAATACTGCATCTTGTTGAAAACATACAGCAAGTTGCCTGTATATTTGCCCTGCTACATTTGGTTTCATGTGCTTATTTCCTATAAAGTATCAGTAAAGCAGAATTGCTATGCTTCAAGTGTTCAGTTTCAGAGCGAGACGAGTAACATTCTTGATTACTGTGATCTAAGGAGAATTTCAATATTTTGTTGTGCCCTGAGCATGAACAATTTCAAGACTGCTGCTGTGCTTCAATTTGCCCAGCTGCATATACTTTCGCTGCATTTTAAATTTACATGGAGCACTTCCATGCCCGGAGAACAGGGATACAGGGTGCTGGGTACACTGCTTTCTTTCTAAACCTTTAATGTACACAGAACTCTCAGTAGTTTCTGGCAACATGAAAATTTTGTATATGAAGGATTTACAGAAGATGGGCGTTCTAGAACTGCTCAACTAAGATACGGCAAAAATTTTAGTAAGATTTTTCAGTGCCATATTATATCCTCTGTTCAGTGCTAATTAGTACAAAACATGCTTTTTGGAAAATGGACAAAGCTGTAGAAAACAAGTGTTTGGCCTTCTGCTCAGATGAAAGAGAAACAAAGCATGCTGGGATAGGGAGCCTCAGCTTTTAATGTGAGAAGGGGCTGGTTGCAGGACATGGAATACAGATGAGTCCCTGATTTATGTGATAATATTCATAGTGAAAAGAATATGTGGCAATAATCCGCTTTTGTATCGAGTGGAGCTAAGACAGTGAATAACTCTGTAAGTGATTTATTGTGAATATATTCCAAGGCTACAACTGTAATTTCTACTTAGCGTGGATGACAAAACAATAGAAAATTATACAAACCACAACACCCATAATGACAAAAGTAATGTTTTTCTTGCCTCGGCAGACTTGGAAAGTTCTGTGCTGCTGCCTTCTCAGACTTTCCTTTGGCGTCTCTTTGGGGATAGAGATTAGGTGAGTTACTGCTCAAGGGTGGGTTCAAAAAGTGACTACTATCTGTTGGCCTGCACGGGGATGGACAGTTGTGATTGGACACAGGCTGTACCTGAAGGTGTAAGGTGCAAGGAGTACTTTTACTCCTAGACTACAATTTGTGCTGAAAAATTTGTCAGAGAATAGGTACCGACACTCAGCTTGCTCTTGCAAGTATGGCATGCACAAGTTAGGGAGGATAAAAACAGGTCAACTTCAATATATGCTGAGAACATGAGATTGTCAGTGACAATATATCAATTAAGGGTTTCAGAAGCCAGCAACATTGCATGAAATAGGAAGACTATTATTTAACTATAAAGGTTTTTTATTTTTTTGTTCCTGGTGAACCTTTCTAATAAATTCAAGCTCTAATTTTACTTGAAGCATGTATAAGAGAAATTGAACACAAGGAAAAGAAAAAAGAATATAGAATATTCCATTTAGAATATAATGTATCCTATATTTGAAGAGGAAAAAGCTATCTTAAATCACAAGCTTATTTCAGCAAATGACATCCTGTAATCTAGGTTTCTAATCGGCTCTCACCACAGTATATAATGGTGCAGAGAAAGATACTTTACCTTCTCTGCCCTCCTTGTATCCTACCACCTCTTGCAAAAACCCAATCACTGCATCGTTTTATGACTGCACATTCTCATATTCAAAACATATGAGAGAAAATTATTCTAGACATTATTACAAAAGTAGCAAAGTGTGGGAGGAGGAGTTCCACGTTATTGTACTAGATGATTTTAGTTTTCCGACCATAATGATTCTATGGTTCTATTATTACTTCTTAATTTGTAAGCAAAAGAAGCATGAACTTCGGGGGAAAAAAAAAAGTGCTTCCCCACCCTTCTATAATATCTGAATGTGGTTTTGTGCTCTGTCATTTACAGCAGTTCTTTATTTGCAGAACTTCCAAAAACTGAATTATGTCTAGAGTACATTCCTTATGTAATATCCAAAAAACCGCATTTTCTAAGAAAAGTAGATTGAGAATTCCTTGTTACACTTTCTGTCACAAATTTTAGATTTCATTTGAGCTAACTTTAATGAAAAGTCACAAAAAGAACTTTAATATTTTTTTATATACTTGTGCTGACTTGTTTTTATTATGCATAACTTCTTTAATCTCCCTATTTAAAAACTACTTAAAAACAACCTTCCAGACAACAAGCCTGTTCTAAGTTCTCCCTCGGGACACATATATGGTGATAAGGCCAAATAGCACACAGTCATGCCCAATTTTAAAATTATGGAGAAAAATGGCTACACTTTAATAATAAAATGAACTGGATGATCTCAAAGTGGACCTGAGTGATAATACAGAAAAGCCAAGCAGGCCTCAATGGCAAATCTTGTGCTTGCTTAGGTTGGTAAAACATACTCATTTGGATGATGGCTTCTATCTTTTCTGCAACAAAAGGCCTACGTTTACCATTTTTACTTCTATAGATCTCAAAGTATATGCGAATGAACGAATGAAGGATCTAGATAATTTAGATCTGTTCTGCAATTTAGTCCACATTTTAAAACAGAAGAGTTACCCAAATTTTTAAGCGTAAACAATTTCTAGTAGCAACTGAGCCACACAGGAGGTGACTTCCCACAATTAACTCACAGGTACCATATCAGCACAGATTTGGCTGTCAGGAAACAGAACTCCATTAGAGACAGCTAACTACGAAAAGTCTTGGAGTAGCTGTCTTTATCCAAAAGAAGTGTCTTGTTAAGCTTTAGGGCATGCCAATCAGGACTGTCATGTTTCCTTTCCCTATTAAATGCACCTAGTATAACAACTTGTCCCTGTCAGACTACTGGAATGCTGCAGGAAGGAAAACAGGTAAGTATATATGTTTGAGTTTATGATTATGATTTTTTAAAATTTAGTATCAAGATTTTATGAATTCTTACTTTGATTTCTTCACATAGAGCCAGTAGACAACACCTGCAACCAGGGCAACCAACAGAAGACCGACAACAATCCCCACTATTAGTTTTGCCTGGTCATTAACCTTTTCACTGTTGTCATCTGAAGCAAAGAAGAAAAGTTAATGACTTAACCTATGATGAAGAAAAGTACTACAGCATTTTAAAAATATTTGCATTAGGAACAAGAAAAGGAGTCAGAACATCAAAATGAAAAAAACAAAACAAAACAAACCTGTTTCAAAAAGAGCAAGCAAAAAATCCACAACACTTAAAGCTTCAAGAAAGTCACAATCTTAGTCAATCATGGTGCCACCTGCTACAGATCAAGTTGAGTCCTATTATGAGGGACTGTTCAATGATTCTGCATATGTCTTAATCTGAGACAATGAAGAGAAAGGATTATGGAGATGGAAAATCGTACATACCATTTCTATCCTCTGGTTCATCGTACTCTGGAATACTTACTGAAATGAAAAACGTTAAAATTAGATAAAACATGTTATAATCTGAATGTTACTTTTAATTATTTGCATCAGTGACACTAAAAAGTAATACAATATTTGCCAAACATCTTTAAGAAGAAGTCATTATTTTATAACTGTAAGATATCCAACTGAAGGATCTTGTTCCATTCTGTAACGTTAATCTGAGAGATATTTGTGTTCCTCTTTCACAACTATTAGCTTCTTAATATATTTTCTCATTGAAAATGGAAAAAGTCAATACCACTGATGATAAACTGGAATTTAAGGAGTAAAAGATGGTTATGTAGTAATAAATAAAGATTTTGTCTTTTGTAACTAATATTTTATGTACACTAAATGTGCATTCTTTTGTACCATTATGGTGTAATATTACACAAATTACACACAAAACTTATGCTTTATAAATATATATATTGTATACTTACATTGAATAAAAAATGAATATATTGCATACACGATATAACTAGTCAAGGAAGACTACACAACTTCATCCAGAAAGCTATCACCACATTCTGTATTCTATTATACTATTAATGGTTCTATTTGCCATTGCTTGTCTTTTGAGACAAAAAGGTAACTACCTTACTACTAATATTATTATGCACATCCAGTCTTCGTTTGTGTGTGAAGTGTGGATACTTCATGTGAAACTACAACTTTCAGAAAATGATCTTTAGAAGATACTCACTAGCAGAGACATTCAGAGAGGTCACAGTCCTTTCTAGCTGATTTTCTGCAATGCATGTTAATGTTACATTTTCCTCAGGAGCAATTATAATTTTACTGGAAAATTTTCCATTAACATATTTGGTCTCCTCTGTCTGAAAAGGCAAAAAATGAAGGCTAGTATCCTTGAAAACCGCAAACAACAAAGAATTAATTATCTGTATTTACGCAATGAAAATGTTCAGAGAGAAATAACAATCAACAATATTTCAGTCTTCCAAATAACTTTTCCAAATGACAATAGAAATAATTCATTATTTTATTGCATGGTAATGCGAACATTTGGATTGCTCAGTCTTTTCTTGTAGCTGTATCTACATTTTGCCCAGCACATACTCCAATAAGACTTATAAAGAGGTATTTTTTAAAAGTTCACCAGACCCTGTACTTGTTTTTGTTTATTCCAACTATTTAAAGAATATCCAAGGAACACCCAAAATTAGACTTCTAAGTTTGCATTTTTTTCCATCTGATCTTTCTCATTTATGCCTTTAAAAGGGGAATGACCACTGTAAGATTTTCAACTTTACAAGATTCCAAGTCATGAGTTGTTTCCACCCAAGAATCATTTTGCCAAGCCACATCTATTTAGTGGTACCTGCAGTATCTGTGCCGTAATGGCGATGAAGGTGTTCCTTAAATTTGCTGTACAACATTCTTACATCAATACCATGTCCAAAAAAACATTATTTTCAATTAATTAGTTATGTAGACTCAACACAATTCCTAACCTACACTTGCAAGTAAATGGACATGTTTTCACAATCATGTAATTTCTGTAGGACTAAAGCAGAACCATAGGAAGCAGTGAAATCTGCAGGAACAATGGGCATTATACTTTCAGTCTTCAAATGTTTGTATACGCATCTAATTTATTTTTCCCGTCAAGACAAAATATGGCAATGCTCTGCATGTGTTTTGGTCATCAATATGAAGATATTTCAGTTTGCTCATTTTTCAAATATTTTTCAAGCTGCTTAAGTCTTCTTATTTCTCCCCTAGGCTGACTGCACTTTGGTTTTGTTTCCAAAATGCAGTAAGAAACAATGGGTATAACCATACAAAAACAACATATACATTAGGATAAAACTGCAAAGTCCATTAGGAACTATAGTGAGCATATTTTCTGATTTTTACTTGTAACACTTCCCCCAGCTAATGCCTACATCAAGTACCTTATTGCTTTCTAACACAAATTTCACAGTCCATCAGTATTTGTAAATCCTTTTTGTATTTGGCAAAGCCACCACATTATCCAAGCAAAATGACTGAATAACTTAAAAATGCAGATTTTAATTGTAAACTTCTTTTTTTCCTTCTTTTTCCTTCCAGCTTCGTCTTGTAGGTGATGGAATCTGTGTACCTTTGCAATATGCAAAAGCTCTTTATCATCAGAAATTATCCATGCAAGTACCAGGTAACTACTGTCCACATAAGCCTGCAATATCATTTAACCCTCCTTCTCTCAAAGAAATAAAACTGATTAAACTCCCTCAATCTAATTACTTGCAAATTTTTTCTTTACTTTATACACCAAAACATAGGAGGTGTGATTTAAAATAGTAAAAAGTAGTAAAAGAGATACTTGCCTTATTTATGAGGCTTCCACTACCAGTAACTGTCCATTGCACCGCTGGTTTGGGAAATCCTTCCACGTGACAGACAATTGTTTTAGACATTTTATTTGTGTTGGTTTTCTTTGTCATTTTGATTTGAGGCTTTCCTATTAGAAAAATATTACAGTTAAACATTTTATTTGAACAGCACAATTAATAATCATAGCTTTCTTTCTTCCTTACCTTCCACTATAAGTTTCAGTGTCTTTCTTTTCTTCAGCCCTTCAACTTCCTGCAGAGTAGTTTCACAGATGTAGTTTCCAGCATCTTGATACTGCAGACTTGAAAATGATGGACTTGTTTTCATTCTGGTATTGTCCTGGTGGAGCAAGGAGTTAATCTTTTGAACTCTAATTCAGAATACATTAACCTCTATATTACAAAAGTGACTAGCATTAACAGATTAGAGTCTTACACTTCAAGTGTCTTCCTGTTAGTAACCACATTCAAATAGCGGACAGCAACATCTGAGCATGAAAAGTGGAAACTATTGGATGTTGATATAAGCCACTTCTCTTCTTCACCTTCAAGTCAAGGGCATAGACAGGAACAACTTTTCTGAGCTTTGCCAGTAGGCTGGTGAAAAACGCTATTGGTACAAGTTGACACACTATCAACACGCCTCTAGTAAATGAGCTTAGGAGTTCACTACTTAGGTATCATTATTTTTAGTTTCCATCAGTATTGGTGTTCTTTAAACCTGCCATTTACAATAGCTACTTTTTTTAACCACCACTAACCAGCCAACATCTAATCTCTCAACCAGCCTTGTCCTGCTAAATTTACTGGGACCAAGATTAAGGTTGCCTTAAAAAATAATAATAATAATAATTGATAAATTCAAATTCCTTCAAAGGGCTTTTTCTTCTTAGAAGGACCTGATTCTAAAAGGTCCTCCCTCATACAGGCCATTTCAATAAAACTGCATTTGTGCTACAGTGTTCAGTAGTTCTCTCTGAGAATTGAGCCAATAATTACAGTAACTAATTTTTAGTCATTAATTTAAAGTGGTATCTCTTATTTTAGCATTGCACGTAAGATTCATTTTAATAATAGTCTTCCAAAAGCCAAATCAGCATAGTTTCCACCCTCCCAAAACACTGAAGTATCAGCAGTAATGTGAAGTGATGAATACACAGATGAAGTGTGAAGTAGATGAATCACTGACCTTTATCCAAAACACAGTTGCATTTCTACTAGAAGAAATTGTGCATGACACAGGCAGTGCCTCTCCAATCTGCTTTGTGACTTCTCCACTAGGAGTAAGCTGCAAATCCAGATCTGGGACACAAAGAACATTTGTCAAAATGGTAATCTCAGAATGCCTGGGCCATAACATAGGCTTTCCAAGAAAAGAAAATGTGACTAATTGCACTCATTAAATTCGAGATTTCATTTGCTCAATAAAATCTAAATCAAACTTAGAAGAAAGGGAGAAGACAGAATTATTCTAAAACAGGCGTTGCAAGAACATTCACATTTTTGCTGTAATTACAGGCTAACAGGAAAAGTGAAAACTTACTAATTACTAGACAAATTGATATCTTTTTTCACCCTTATATTACTGAAAGGGTGACAAAAGAGGTACAAGAATCTGCAGGAGTCTTCAGCATAGCAGTATTTGTTTCTTGAAAGAGGAAGCACAGGCTGCCATGAGGGAATCTCTTTTTCAGCCAGATTCAAGTGTACTTTCAGTGGAGGACTCAAGCAGATGGGGACAGATTAATTTGAACAGTTACTTAATAAAATGCAAAGAAGAGGATAGGAGGACAAGGGGTAACTTCCTGAAATCTGATAAAACAAGATGATTTTTATGCTGGCCATATGGAGAGGATGAGAGTGGTCAATGTAGTGTGTGACAGATGATACTGACAGAAGAGACAAGAGGCCTGAATTATAAGGCTAGGTGGCCACACATGAAGCCCTTTGATTTCTTTGTTTTCATTAGTAACTTAAAAGTCATTCTGTGTTACTCAGAGTCCAAGCTTTCCCTGACCTGCTTTGACTTCAGGGAAATTGCAGAATCAGTGATAGCTGTGTTTGACACTAGGGAGGGTGAGACCCAGAAACGGAAAGGTCAGAAAACACTGCTCCAGAATTTTCTGAGTATATGGATTTGGCAGGCTAGTGATTGCTTTTTCAGGAAAATCCTACAATGAAAGAAAAGCAGAGTTTGCCAAGCTAAACCTCTATTTTGCTTCCCTTCTCACAGAGCCTTGCCTGTGAGCCAAGTTGCCTGGTCAAATAACTATCACAGATGCACACACACAATAGTTCAAATGGCAAGCATACATGGTTTCATCATGAATATAGCACTAGAAAAGCACTGCAGAATATCCTTTTGGCTTTTAAGCAGTGTTAAAAAATATACATACATACTTGAGGTAAAATCACAGTTGGTAAAGGAGGGGAAAACAGTGAGTTTTACTTAACAAAACAGTGAACTTGACTACTGGTTTCATTCAGCGGTTGCCCTGGGAACACCATTAAAGAGCAGGACTTCAGGGAGAGTCTAAGGTTCATCCAGTACTATTAGCCTGCATTATTATTTGTATTATAAGTCTAATGGCTACTCTGAGAAGTCCCAGATCCGCATGAATGAAAGAAACGTCTTGAAGGGGAAAAATTGTGTTTTTTTTCTTTACTCTTTCTTTCCCCCACCTCCCCAACTAGCAAACCCAAGAAAACTAACAAAAGCTACTCCAGATTTTACCACTGCTTCCACAAGGAGAAAAAAAAAAAAAAAAAAAAAAAAAGGAAGAGATTTGTTTCTTCTAGCTCAGTTCCTCTTGAGGAAACTACATTTTTTTTTTCTCCCCTCAGAGTGACTCTCCAACATTTACTTAAACTTTTCATTCTTTGAAGCACGATAGCACCTCAAACCAAAGAGATCACCCAAGAACGTTCATGAGAATCTTCTTTCACATACACCACAGAAAGGAGAAACTCATTACATTTTTGGCCATCATCTCAAGCAAGACTGACACTGAGCCTGAGTGCAATCCTTCAAACTAGTCCTCCACCAGGGTAGCAAGCCTGAGCCCCCCACAACCCCATCTTTCTGGTGCTGTAAGTGAGATCCCTCTCACTTACATTGGTCTTTGTTATTACAGATGTTCAGGAAAATTTACAGTATGTGAGATGAACTGCGCAGCTCAGAGCATTGTTTTCTAAAGTTCTTTTATAAGGCAAACATAGAATTAACGTACAATTTCGCATAGGATTCCCTTGAGGAAGAATCCATAGAGCAATTTGATTTCTTTCTTTTCTCTCTCCCACCCTAAAAATTTGCTCTTTGAATACAGTATTTCCCTATATTTGATGGGTAACTCAGATGCCTGAATGTCAGTGTTCAGCTTTCTGTGAAGTTCATAATGGATTTATTGGTGTAAACAAAATTTTGTATTGCCTATCTTTAATAGAAATGAAAAACCTAGTGTCAAGATCAGGAGTGAGGAAATGAAAAGTCCTGACTCAGAATGAACACTTTTACACTGTAACATTGCAGAAAGAAATACTTATCCATATGAGAAAATGAAAGCAATAAAGCAAAGGAAGAAAATAAAATTTAATATGAATTAGAAAGTATTATTTTAAGGACAGATACAAAGGTTTGGGCATTCAGAAGGTACAGAACTGTTCTGGGCCTCACCTAAGCAAAGACTTTAGTACAGATAGATGTATCTAAAAGAAACAAGCCATATGCGAAGAAAGGAAGCAAGGTACTAGACTGGACATATGAGTTCTGAGTAGGACAGACTTACATCATGGAAATACATGCTTCTCTCATACTGTAAAACTCTTCTGACATGCACAGAAAACAGCAGGTAAAGGACAACTGGCTCTTTATAGATAACCTGAAGCCACAGAAGCCATACTCTAGAGTAACTATTTATGGAGGTACTAGTCAACATGCTAACCACTTGGAACAACACAAAAGGGCCAATGATACTACAGCAATCTAGCAGCAATTCAGCTTTGGTATTGAGCAGGTGGCAGCAGAAGCACAGATCTCTTACATATCCCTATTCTTGGTCAAGAAAAGGGAATAGGTAGTAAAACAGCAGAAAACCTTGTTAAATATAAAACATTCATTAAACTGAAGAGGGTAATTATTAATGTACAGGTAGATTCTAGATATATTGTACCTCTTTCAAGAAAAAAAACCCCACATAGCATCAAACTGCAGAAAAGCAAAAAATGTGGCACACCAAATGCTATGTAGTCAAAAAGTCCTTGCTTTACTGTGTTCCATTACAGAAGTCAATCTTGTTGATCAGGCCTAACGAAGGAATAAAGTTGGTTTAGAAGGAGACAAAGGCACCTCAGCTCTTGAAAATTGGGCAGAGAGAGGCAAGCAGACTGAAATACCAGAGTTTTCTAACTCCCTAAGCAAGTAGGTAGATTCTGAAGTTGAAATGCCCTAACCTGATCCACACTTAAGAGGAAAAATAAACATAGATATTCATTTTTCTGTGTGACATTTCTTTTCATATGAAGTATAATTACTGTGGGAGCATTTCCAGTTTGGTACTGATTATGTCCCCCTGAACCTGTAAACTATTAGGAGATATTTATGCTACTGGGAAGACTAGAGACCACGAATGTTCTCTGCGGAAACTCAGGACCATTGGCCTGGATCTCATTTCACACCCTGTGATAGTATGGTAAAGTTTGAATGAATGAGACCCCACTCTTGCATTTTCCCAAAAAGATAAAATTAAAAGCAACCATTGAATTAGTTACTTCAATGGTTAATCCAAATCAGTGGTTGCTTCATGCTGATGAAGTATGAGTAAATACTCTTGTGTCCATCTAAAGCAAATTTACCAAGCTCTGTTGCTCTCATGATTCAGGGAAAAGGAAACAAACAAACCAAAAAACAAAAAACAGAAAAAAAAAAAAAACAGAAAAAAAACCCCCAAACACTACGTGAACAAAACGAATATCTAAGTTGCTTCTCCTTACATGTTAACCTTATTGAGATAAGATGAAAGGAAATCAGACTAATGTAAATTTGACTACAAAGAACGACCTTCAATGTGAGCCGCCGGCTGTCTGAGCACATTCTGAGGCATTGCTGGATCAGAATAATTTATCATATCGTGACACATGAAATATCAGAATTTTCACTGTACAGTGCAATATATAACCTACAAAGGTTACATAAAGTGAATCTCTAAGCCAGGAAATTGAGAAAGTTTAGGTTTAAAGCAGAGATACATTAAAAGGAAAAAAAAATGAAAAAAACCAACCTTAAACTACTTCAAACAAGTTACATCATTCAGTTCACCTGTAGGTCAGTTAGAATGATATCCTTAAGTAAAGCAGAGGTGCAAGCTAGGTTTTCTATCCTTATGCAAAAAAATCCAAGTACAAAATGCAATGACTTACAGTGCACAGTGATGGTGGTTGCATCCATCATGCTTTTGTCAATCAGAGAGCACTTGTATTCTCCTGTTGCATTTCGTCTCACATCTGTCATTACATAAGTATCTGAGCTTCTTATACCTTCTGTTTCTCCCTATGGATGGAAAATAAAACATTTATTGCACACAAGCCTGCTGAAAGCTTTCCTTTTTGTTGGGGATTTTTTTATAATTCTAAGGCTCCTGAAATACACCAAAATACATTTAGTTTCAGTATCATTGAAATGCAATTACCTATTAACAACTCTAATGCTTATTTCCTGTTTATAAAACAGAGTTTATAAAACCCTACAATTAAAAGCTTACTCTTTTAATTGAACAGCTAGCATACTTAAGAGAATATGAAAATAAGAAATCCAAAAGTTCAGTAGAAAGATGATGAAAGATGACTAAAAGAGTTGGAAAAACTGCAACTGCAAAACAAATTGCAGGTACTGTTTCTTAATTTGTATCTCAAATGTTATGTTCATTTGAGGAGGTCATGAAGTAAAATGTACTGGTTACACACACTTAAACAACACACACAGCTCTATCCACATCAGCGTATACACTACCTTATGTGCACTTACCCACAGAAACTGGGGTTTTGTCCCACTCCCCAGTTTCTACCAGATAACAGCTGACTGTTTTTGAACACCCTTGAAGCATGCACAGAATGCTTCAGAGAGCCTAATTCATATCTATAAATCCAGAAAGTGATTTACCAGGTTTGTCACAATACCCACGAGTCTTGCAAAGGAATTGCCAATTCCAGCTCCCAGTAGCAGGGAGACTGAAGATCAGACAGACTGCAGTGTCCAGCTTGCTCACTGTGACCATGGAGCAAGGAGAGACATGGCATGCAGTAAATTCCTAGGATGACTCACTGCACCTAAATGGCTGAAGAAGACTTCAAATCCTACTTTCCCTTGCTAACCTTCAGTAACTGAAACATGCCAGGAGCGTAAAGTAGAAGAGGATTATGTTCGAAGGACTACATATGCAGTTTTTGAAATACTTGAAAGCATGCCACAGCTTTTGGCCTCTCTCACATTCAACTCTGCTCAGTGCTGCAATAGGAACAAAAAGCGGATATAAGATTGAACAGAGAGAGAAGCAGCACACAGGAAGAAGGTAGGAATCTTAAAATTTAAAGCCACATCTGTCTGTGGATTCCAACAAAACTAAGATTAACAGTATCAAACCCTTTATCTTTCCTGATTTTCATCTTATACATTTGACAGATTTGTTCTACAATTTCTCTTGCACTGTCACAGTTTCTTTTTTTTTTCATGACTGTATGTCACCACACAGTTTAATTAATAAATACAGAACTAAAAGAAATTGCAAAGATTCATCCGTGAAAGTCAAAAAAAAAAAAAAAAGGCTGAATTAATTTCCTGTACTTTCATTGCTGAATCTCTGTCCATTGTGACCAAAATAAGATGGTTTTATTCAAAATGATAAACTGCTTTTGTCAAAACTTCTTTTTTTAAAAAAAATATATGATGATGTGAAATGAAGAACGGCAATTTTTAGTAGGTTGAAACACCAAAAATCTTTGGATGGGGAAAGAGGCTCTTTCAAACTATTTTGCCAACTCAGGCGAGGCGTTCTTAGAGTCTGATGTAACGGCCGATGTCTATCTTTCAATATAGTTATAATTCCTTCCTTCATTTGTTTTAGAGTCACGTATGCACTGACACGCATCAACGTCTGTAAGAAGGAATGATACAGAATATTTCACTACAGAGTGACAGCAAGGAAGGACTTACTGGAATGTAAAACAGGAACTCCTGTGGAGGAGGGTTGCCATTCCCTGAGCACTTCAGAGTGACGTTATCACCTTCCTTAATGGTACTACTTTGTGACAGCACTCGAATAGTCACCTTCTCTGTTGGATCTGTGAAAACAACGTATACACACTTAATAGCTTCCACAAAAAACTACAGAGTAATATGATATGCATGGCTGGAGAGTTCACGATTTCATCATCGAGCAGGTGAAGTTATTTGCATGTGTTGATCTTTTTTTTTTTTTTTTTTTTTTACAGAAGACCTGAAGACCATCACACCTTCCATAGTTTGGCCAATTCAAGTAACCACAAAGAAGCCATACAATACAAAAAATCATTTTTATTAACCAAAATACCCTATCACTGACACAGCAATGACAACAACTCTATCAAGTGCTTAAGAGGAAAAAATATCCAACTCTGATCAGCACGAGCAGCTTCACAGCATGATTTCATTATGAGGGATTAACTTGTCCTCTGTGAAGCTTGCTATATGGAGGACTCCAGCAATCAGAACAACAACAGAGGCTCTCAGTGCCTTGCATTAGTATTAGATATTAGCCTTCTTCCATTAAAAGGAAGAAATATGAACTAAGCAACTCTATTCAGCCTATTCTATATGCTGATCACAACAACCTTTCACAAAGATGAATTCCACGAACATAATAGGACCCTTAACATAGTCAACAGAACTGTAAATGTAACGTACTTCTGTCATGTTCAGTGAAGTTGAACTATAACTTACATTTTACTCCAGTAATTTTTTTAAGGCAAAGACGGAGTATATGTTAATAGATGCTATTCTTCCTAAGTAGAAGCCTAAATAAAATTTTTCAAATACAGAATAAAATGAAGAAAATTAAAGGAAATATTATGGTCAGATAACTCTCGCTGCTGTAATTTCAATGAATAAATAAAATTCCAAGGATGCACGTCTTGCACTAAGACACAGTACAGCACACCTTATTAGACACGAAAAAAAATATCTAGACAGCAGAGAAATCCTTGTCTGACAGCTGATTCTCTGTGTTTAATGAAGCATGGGCTCTATGACCCTTCTGACCCCTTAAGGCACTCATCACGTTCATCTTCTGCTATGGGATTTTTCAATAACAGGAGCTGCAGTTTATTGTGGCCTCTCAATGACTGGGAGCCCTAACGCAGATTTGCATCTCTCTTCATAGGTGGTACCAGACATCAAAAGGCCCTACCCTTCCCTCCTCCACATGCCCTTGGCTCCCCATCCATATCCAAACATCTACCTCAATGTCTGCAGCACTGAATCACAACTTTACCTACTGAGGAAAGGGAAGTCCAGCTGTTGGTGTGGAACACAACGGATGTGAGTGAGCAGCTGGGCAGGTGCTCTTTTTGGTAGCTTCTCAGCCAAAGACCCCAGAGCCAGCCTTCTGTAGAACTGGTCTCTCCCTTTTTCAAGTTATGTTCCAAAGGTGAAAAAGTTATTATAAATCCTGGAATTGCATAGGCATTGTCTCTGAATTAAAAGGAGATTAATCATACTGAGGAAGACTTTGGGACTTTTAATTTGGAACTGTTTTTTCCCACAGAGATGAACTGAACTGGATTAAAAATTGGACACAGTTAAGCAAGAGTGACATTCATGCAAACCACTGGTCTTTCCTCTAGGCGTATCTTACCCTTCTATGTATTTCCAACAGCTGGGAGGAAAGTTTCAATCTCATTCTCTAAACTGGAAAAAAATAACTATGAAAGTAAATAGCAAAAGACTAATTAAATTGTTCTGTGAGGTGAACAGCTCACCCTTCTGAGGAAGAAGCAACCCAGTGACAATGTTCAGTGCAATACTCATGCAAAGCAGTGCACAGCAACATGCTTCTCCTTCACTAGTAAGCATGAACAGCTTGGTGAAGAGATGTCTTTCTGCTCAGTGATACGTATCTCTGGCTAGGTCCACATCACCCTGTCCTTCTATAAACCATCAACTTTGTGTCTGCTTTCTTCAAGAGCAAAATTCTAGAAGCAGATAGCAGAGGGCATTTAGTAAATGAATGCCACCATCCCAGACCCAATGTATCCGCAACTGACATAATTTTGTATAATTTTAATACAAACACAGATGCTGGAAGCAGCATGACTAAAAAAGCACCTTTGACTCTTATCTGTTGTGGAAAGGAGTTCATTCCAGGCAAGACAGACACTTAACAACAGGGCATGATAGGAAATTTTGCCTAATACCTTTTTATACTAATTAACTCAGAGCAGAACCAAACACAACTGCAGTCCAGATAATTTAGATACAATCAGACACTATCTAATTGTCCAGTGCCAGGAGTTCTCCTGCATTAATCAAGTTACTTTATCCAGCTTGCTGGCTACAGCTACAAATGAGAGTCTGTTAGTTAAGCACTGATAACTACTGCTAGCTGAGCTACCTATCTCCAGTTAGCACTGCATTCTGCAGGAATTTGCTCATTCTTCAGAGGCTGGCTGCTTCCAGGAGGTCCACTTAAGAACAGAAGCTGGCACAAGCCCTGAGCTAATAAAAACAGTAAAACATCTCTTAAATACTAACTAAAAAAAAAAAAAACTTGTTTAGGCATGGTTCAAATTGTGCCTTCCTCATTCCTTTGTGATAAAAAGTTACAGTGAATCTCACTAGATATTACAAAGAACAGCAGTCCTTCTTTATGTTTTTTTTCAACTTCCTTCAAAACTGCAAAACATAATAGTTTGACAGACAAACTGAAAAAAAAAAGGCTGAAAGGAAGACTCCCATTACAAGCCTGGCATTTTTTTTCAATCTGCATTACATCCAACTGGTTAAAAAAATCACATTTGTTGAGAAAGAAATCAATTATGACCACTGAACCAAATTAAAAAAACAAAAACAAATCAGACATCATTATCATTAAATAACACCAGTCAAGTAATCTGTCTGTTGAAGCTCCAGATGTATGTTCATAAAGAGTTTCAGAAATTCATTTGGAGAAGCATTTAAGCAGAGCATGAAACTGAAGTTACAGCAAATGAAGATATGCAAAAAGGAAATGGGAATTTTACTCTAAAGGTAAAGGAAATTTTGGAAGGTCTCTTTAGTACTGAAGGTTGTGCCTGCCTCCCACTGTTGGCTAATTAGCAGCATGATGCTTCCCATCTCAGGAGGAAGAGCTTATCTTAATTAAATTGCATGTTACTAGACCAGGATTAAAAGAGCTAGTCTGGCAAACAAATCTTTAATACTGGGTATGTGTGGTGCCTGATGCAGAGATTATTCTTCAATTCCATCGAATAGTTCTTAATAGCAAGTACATGTAGTACAAGCATCACAGAAATTTGCAAGAGCCTCATCCTCAACAGGTGAAGTAGCTTGATGCATTAAAGTGATGGGGAAATGGGGAATAATAGCAATAAACCTGTCTGACTGGGAAAAAATTAAATTCTTTCTCATTACAATTCTTTTCTGTAGATACCTGCCATAAGCCATAGGAGCTTTCTGTGGTCATGGGTTCCACATCAGTGGACCAAATTTAAACCAAACCAAAACAAAAAAGCAATGGAATTGGTGACTGCAGACCTGAAATCTCTATATAATTTCCCAGGATAACGGCTTATCTGTTATCCCAGAGGCTTTCTTTTCCATTAGTTCTGCCAGTTGTCATTTCTTCTCTGAAGAAACACTTGGTGAAAAGAAGGCCTTAATTTACTCTGGTTTCTCTGGGTGAAAACAAGGATTAACTCCTCCAAGATCTGATCCCCTACTTCTGCTGCTCAACAAACTATACTGCAAAGAAAAAACAAGCAATGATCTAGGTAGAAAATAGATTGTCATTTCAAGTCCAAGACTTTCATTTTCAAAGCAATGGAGCACACCTACTGGCTGCAGAAATCAAATGTACAGTATTCATTTTCTTGATATTCATTTGGATCACAGAGTTGTTAGACCAAAGTGTATACACCAAAGTGTATACTAAGGCCTCATTAGATATCTGGACTGTGTACTCAGGCTTTATTGTTCCCAAAGCAGGGACTTTTTTTTTTTTATAAGCTGAGGTATTACCTAAAATGTTCAAAGAAACAACAGTTTACAGGGCATCATGAATATCTCCTGTTTCTCTTCTTTCTGTTACAACCTTCTGCCTTCAATCCTTCAGAAGTGTCCCTTTACAAGACTCTGAAACCCTTTCCAACAGCTAGCACCTCCTCTGACCTACCTTGCCAACTGTCTGTTTTCTTTATTCAGAGGAAAACTAAGATCTCTATGTAAATCAGCAATACAGTAAGGAAGTTGCTTTGGGACTTACACCAGCTTAAAGTAATCATTCATACACATCCTCTACTTTAAAATAGAAGTCTACCAAGATTCAAATGCATTCAAATGCATTCAAATTTTGAATGTAAATATCAGCATCTTACAGCTGTAGAGAAGCCACTACATTTTTGTGCAAGGTAGTCTGCCAGCATTAGCTGCTTGGTGCTGACTCTCCTTTGCAAGAAATGAAAAGGATCTCAGCGTACAAATAATTATACATAGTATTTATTGCATATTTCAAGAGGCTCAGAGAGTCATTCTCATCAGCCCCATTTTCTGCTAAAGTTCTGAAAAAGCCATTTCACAGAAAATTTTTTAATTATTACTTTCCTCTTAGCAGTCGCGTCTTGATAATCAGTATTCTACTGCTAGAAAGAAAGAAAACCCAGGTAAATCCAAAGATAAATAAAAATCACCCTGACACTTTATTCAGATCTTCTTGCTGCAAATCAGCTTTGAAAACACCATCTCAACAGTCAAGCAGCAATATCTGTAATGTTTTACACTGTCTGAGAATTATTTCTTTTTCCCCCAAAGGTAGACTTTATACAGCAGAAGATACTTTTTAATAACTTACAGTGAACATCAAAGACAACTGGTTCAGACTGTATTGTTTTCTGGCCAGATGGTCCATAATATGTCACAATGCAAGTAAATTTAGCATTTGCATCTTCTTTTGTTGGCATATACTGAAGAGATGACATCATGGTGAAGAGTCCAGTTGATCTGTTCTCAACCTTTCGCAAATTTATGACCACAACTGTAAAGGAAATATTATTTCATTATCACATGGCCAGAATGTGAAACCTTTTTCTGACTGCAGATTCTTCTTGCTTGCCTGTTCTCTATTTATGGTTATCAGGGTGCAAACACACAATGAACATGACATATTACTGAAGAGACTACACAAAGAGTTTTCCTCCAGTATTGCCACTGACACGTATTAGGAAGGTTTTAACAATAACATATTCCTAACACACTGCAAATTTTAAATCAAAGCAAAGCAAAGAACTAACTGCAATTTTTTGTTGTTGTTTTAATGCAAATCTCTCAAGCAGTAAGAAGGCCTCAGAAGTGCCAGCAAAAACAATTTTTGAGATCACATTTATAACTTAATTTTGTAAGCTTCTCCTGCTTTATGGAAACTAAAATGTTATGGTCCAATCAGCCCATCAAAATTAAAGTTGAAAGTCATGGGGTAAAGAAGAATTCCTCCTAAACAACCTGAAGGATAAATAACTGCATAAGAAGGCTATCATCTATGTGGTCTGAAACACAGTACTGGACAGACATAAAACTGAAGCTGGACATTAGTTATCATTTTTTACTAGCTACATAGGTTCAAGAATTACTTTGCAATAGCATTAACAAAGTCAATGCTCCTCCTCACAATGTGTTTTTTAAGCTGTGACATGACATAAAGAAATAATATGGCATAGGCTGGGTTCTCCGAGAGGCACCCAAGATGTTTCCTTCTAGTTTCATATTTCTATATGAGTAGTCTTCCTCAAAGAAACAGTACTTAAGACTAAAACAGAGCAACTCCAATAAAGACAATTCTTCAACATACATCTGTGAATTCGAGGACAACATCCATTTCTGCAACATACCTTCTTCCACAGGCTGCAGAACTCTCCCATTTTTGTACCATGTAACACTGCCTTCAGGATAACTATCTCTCACAACGCACTCCCCAAGCTGCAAAACAGATAGGAATTAGTCACTGTTTCTTTTTGCTGTGTTTTAACAGATCTGCTTTTGTTTTGGATAAAACTGCTAGGCAGTTCAAAAGCTTAACTCCAGATATGTTTTTGTAAATGGAGGTAAATCCCATAAGTAAGGCTTAGGTACAATTTGGAAGAGGGTTCGGTTGTGGGTTTAGAATCAGGATGGACCCTGCTTGCAGGGCTATTGGGGTACCGGTTGAAGAAGCCACTCTGTGCACAGTCTGGCTACACAATGCGACCTCTCAAAGTCACGCATGCACACACACCCTCTCAGCCTCAGTTCATCACCTCTCTTCGTCTTCACTGTAAAGGAACTGTAGGCAGCCTTCAGGCATGCAAGATTGAGGGAGAATGCTGCTCTTACCATTTTTAGCTTCTCTGTTTCTAAGAAGTCTGCTTGATGCAAGATTTCTGGTTGAGAGGGTTGTTCTAAAACATAAATAGGATAAAGGTACTAGTGATAGAAGAACAAACAGTTTCAGAAAAAAAAAAAACAAACAAAAGTTACCACAAGATGTGTGAACTTTAAGACTAATTAGAACAGCCTGTGCTGATATAGCCTTATCTATACTTCACCTTTAAAGGAAAGAGAGAGATACTTCTACCTCAATATCAGCAAAAAGACTGTAGGTGAGGAAAAAACATACCCTTAAAATGTGTCCTACTTTCCACAATAAATTCCATGCATCCTGACAATATTTATTGTAGCCAGGCAGACTGTTAGGTGTCCGGGAGGAGATAACTTGATCTGATCTATCTGATTTACATAACACACATGCTGGAGAAGGAACCACCAGTACAGAAAATACAACAACATTAAAATAGCTTTACTAGTGATATTTCTATAGCTAAGCTATCACTTTATAAAGGAACAAATTCCACCTAATCACTCTTCTAATGTTTATTTCTCCTAGAGGGTATTGTTACATTTAAGAAATTAAATACAATTAAGAGATAAGATGACAGAAGTACGTGTAATTACTTTAACTGATTTTAAGTCAGTTAAGACTCTCTTAAAAAAACAACAAACTTTTTCTTCAGTGCCTGTATGTCTCCTTATTTACTCTTTTTTTTTTTTTTTTTTGTGGTAGATGGACCTCTTAGCTTGCCAAAGTAGAGGATCTATCAGTGTTTCCATCATAAAAAAGTACTTTATAGGCACTATATAACGTTTGTTAAAACAAGTTGGCCTGAAGCCCAGAATGCAAATTTTTTTCTCTAAAAGAAACAGTTTTTCCCACAATTTTTTTTTTTTTTTTTTTTAAGTGGGCAAAATAAATCAATGTTTCCACAGTCAAAGAAAGTCTCTGCATTTTGGCTGTACTGCTTAAGAAAGCAAATGCATTATATACATTTACACACTGAGACATCTTTAACCACGTCAGCTTACAGAACCTTTTTCCCAAACCAAGTGCCCCATAAAATACTGCCAGCAATCCCATCCCCAGTGAACTTCATATCATCATTTCAATGCAGTGATGATGTAACTCATCTGCAGGTGTACTACTTCTGCTGTGGCACAGATAGCAAGCCTACTTATTTCCTCAAAAATTCATTTACTTTGTGCGTGCGTGTGTGTGCACAGACATCCTTTGCTTGGAAGACTATGCCAAAATGGAACAAGAAGAACAGCTCGAAAGGGAAATGAAAGGCAATAAAAGAAGCTGTTTATCTGACATGCACCAACAACTTGCTTGTGGCAAAAAAAAAATCACCAACAGAAACAAAAGAAACAGTGGAAGCAATGCACCAAAGCCATCACAGTGTCCTCAAAAGGTTATCAGAGCAAAAGGTATATATTTTTAAAAGCTACGTGCATCTTTATTTCCCTTTTCTTAGTTTTAAAGGAAAAAGATCAACTTATTTCTACAAGAATCCGTCAAGGACAAAATATTTCCATGTCAATTCAAACAAATTAGGTTTTACAAGACAATTAACAACCCTTCTGGTTTAGATTTTCCGGTCCCATGCACAGGCACAGCTGATTTCCTGTAGTAGTTGCCAGCTGATCAAATCACAAACCACACAGCCTTCCCCCATCTTTCCCTCCTTGTCCCTCAGGACAGCGCTCTGTGCCTGTTCAGGAAGACCTGTGCTGTGCTTTGTACCCCCCTCGCACACTTTGCCTGAAGGGGAGCAGAGGACTGCCATGCTGTGCCCCTTGCCACGAAGTGCCCTGGCTTCTGAGCACACACCACAGCTGAGAGGCCTGCTGCCAGACCCCCAAGCCACAGCGTGCACACCGAGGTAATTCACTACACAAGACTAATATTGGCATGTTGCAGGATGAAATCTGAAGCTTAGCAGCAGCAGGACACACTTTGGTGGGTCTGCAACTTCACACCAGTACTCATCTCTTGGCTGAAGAGCTTGCCAGGACATTCTATAGCCCTGCACAGGCATTGCAACTGCTGGGAAAGTGCTCATGGCCCACACCAGCTGGGTTATGGCGTGGTAGGGCAACAAGTAGTGGCTGCTGTGCTGCTCTGCTCTGGAAACCTTGGCCACTTAATTCCAGAACAAGATGCTGACAGAATCCATCTGGAAAGCTGGAAGAGCTTGTTTGAGTAGTCCAGTGAGTGTGACTAGCAGGTGGGAGCTGTGTAATGAGCCATTCTGGCTCGTTAGTCCTGAGCTAATCAGGTAGCAACAGCTGAGGATGTGACAAGCTCTAGTGAAACCCAGCTTCAGTAAGGCCTTCTGGGATACAGCTGAGGTTTGGTTTCTGAGCGTTTGCACTATGGCAGCTTAGCTCTGCATTTGTGGTTCAAGGAGCTTTGAAACTCCACTGAAGAGACAAAACACTTAAACTCCACTTAGAAATGCCACTGAATAAACGAAGCTTGCAGGCTACTGTTAACTCTTTCATAATTAAAACAAACAAGTACACAAGCAAGCAAAAGCAACAAATGAAATCCTCCAAAACAGACATAAGGAAGTTAAATGCACAAATATATTAAATAAATATATTTAATAAAGTTGTGAACTCAAAATGAAACACTAAAAAGGTAATTTTTTCTTGTTGTGCCAAGTCTGCTGCATTATACATGTGGCATCCTCTACTCTTGTTTTCCTCAATAAACAGTAGCATTCTCTATTAGTATTAATGCAGACTATAAAATACACAAGCTGTGCTCCATGGCTGAGTTAGCATTGTCTGAATATTTAGTACAGTACACAGTAATTCAAGCAGTAAGTATTTAGTTCACCATACACCACTGTCTCATCTACATATTTACTGCTGTGCAATAAGTAAACATGATCATTCTTTATCATTTCCTTTGGAGCACTGTTCTTACTATATGTGCACTGAGCACACATGCCCCTGTTGTCATTAATTAACTTGTTCTTGTGGTCAAACTCAAAGTGAAACAAGGGAAATGGTATTATTTTTGACTATCAGTCTACATTCACACTCATTTATGCCACTGACAAACTTCTGTCAAGATAACACTGAAATTTCCTTTCTCCCAGAGAAAATCCTAGGACTTCCCTTCCAAAACATATTCTTGTGTGGTCTGTTTGAAACGGCCAGTCTCTGAAAGCAACATATTCTGATGACAGAGACTTACTTTGTCTCTATAAACCTGTATCTGAAGAGCAGCAAAGGCCAAAACAAGCCCTAGAAAAATATTATAAAGAGGACAACATCCACTGCAATTATAGGACAGCACATACAAACTCTGCCTTAGCCTCAGCAGATCTGAGTCCCTAAAAGGGAGCAATGTATGTCTCTCTATGAGGTGGTTCAGATTTTGAGGAATTATGTTTCTGAATCACCACTGGGAAGAGCTCAGGTTTGCCTGCGAATTCAGAACATGACTACTCTGATTCACAGTGCCAATCTGTCTCAGAGCACACAGTCTTTTGGCTCCTTTTGAGTGCAGCTAAACCAAACATGTGCTTCAGAGTTCATTTAATGCCTCCCACCAACTGATATTCAGGACATACGAGGTTTAGTTCAAAGTAAAGTTCCCCACAAGGTGCTGTTGCTGGCTCCTAAACACGTACAGATCCAATTCTGTGGTTGCTAACTTGCTAATCTAGACAAATCCAGGACACTGGAGAGCGCAAAGAGACCAGTTCTTCCAAGACTAAAATGACCCAACAGTGCTCTCAAAGGTGTAAATGCCACATGGCTCTTTCAACAGACCAGATGTTTTGAGACCTTTCAATTTGACTTCAGTAATCAAAAACAGAAGGATCTTCAGAAGCTGCTAAGAAAGAAGCCTCAGGAAGTCAGGCTTCACTTCCGACAAACAAATACAAAAACAAAACCTCAAACACATTCAGCACTCTTGAAAATCTCCGCTGTGATCCCTAGTTTACCAAATGTTAATAAACCTTGCAGAACTGCACCAGGGGATAGCACCTGGCTTTTCAGCTCCGCTCTCCCAGATTCACAGGTCATGCCATTTCATACTGGCTGCTCAGACCTGCTTTAAATGTCTCAGCTAATCTAATCCTTCAGAGCACACACAGTTAACATTTCTCTCCTGCAGAAAAATTCACTCAGAGAACAAATGAAAAATAATCAATGCTAATTTTACATTTTTCATTTCTAAGGCCAAATGACATCACATAAGTGAGTCATTATCAAAGTCTAAAATTCTCTTTGAGCCAGCACTTATCATGAATAAACTGTAAGTGCAGGCAGTCCTGTTACGTAAATGCTACCAGTAGATTACATTTTTGAAAGCTGCAGAAATTTGCTAGTCTTAGTAATTTACTCAGCCAAGCTTACTTTCTTGGCTTTAATCTTCCCCTCAAACAAAAGTTTCCTTAATTCAAGATTCAGATACTGAGGAATACTAACAGCAGTAACAACATGATTACTTACTGAAGACTTTGACTATCGTTGGCTCCTCAGAAACATCATCTTCTGTTACTAGCATACATACAAATCTCTTTTCATCGCTGATTCTTGCATTCTTGATGGATAAAGTATAGTTTTCTGAGAGACTCAACCTGTCTTTGTAGTCTGGTACATCATCATACTGTACATTCTTTTTTGTTGATGATCTGAAGGCAATAAATACCGGAGATCCATTTGGCATTTCCTATTAAAAAAAAAAAAAAAAAGATAGACATCTCTATTTTGCATAAACAATCAGGTTCACTTCAAAGTCCCAAAATATTTGGAATTGGCACAAAGCTGTAATTTAAAAAAAATATAATGTTAAAAGTACAGGAGATTACTTTTTTTGCTGACTAATTTCTGCTGTATGAGCAAGAAATTCAGTGTCATATGACAGCTAGAATAAACCATCTCTTGCACACATTGAGAATATCATCAGCAGAAGCAATTTCAACCCTTTGGCTCAACTGCAGCACAACACAGGGCTTTCTATGATCAATTCTGGTGGTTTTGGCACCACCTGATACTCAGAATATGGAAAATCCATTTGAAATAGAAGCATTAATGAGCTAGGCTCAAAAGCTTCAGTTTCCTTTTTCATGATTGTTTTACATATGCATATTGTCTGCCTGGGATAGTCAGACTTCATTCCAAATGCAGGATTTAATCAGGCATAACTGCCTATTTTATTCTAAATTAGGTTTTAGCTTTTTTTGTTTTTTGTTTTTAAAGGCCCAATAGCTTGTAGAATAAAAATATACATACAAGCAAATATTGTTATTTATGCATTTTAGTATAATCCAAAAAACTTCATTTGTTAGACATCCTCCTTATATCAAACAGTATTCAGTTGCCATCCTGAAAATGAATACAAAACCTTGCACAAACCTACCATATAAAATTTTTATAGTTAAGATAAAGACAAAAGTACAAGCTGAGCTGTGCGGGATTCAATTACCCCCCTGCACAGAGAAGGGACAGACAATGTCCCCCTTTAAGTACGGTGAGGTGAAAGGTTGAATCCCTCTCTACGTTCAATATTGTGCTGAGAGCTGGAAAAGGTTTTAGTTCTCTTTAATCCCTTGCACCTTGCGGCACTGATAGTAACAGTGCTCCCAGCACAATATCTCAGCTTGACTGCAGAGCCCACAAAAGCATGACGATGCTGTGACAGGA
Source organism: Chrysolophus pictus (assembly GCA_037305975.1). Taxonomy (NCBI): domain Eukaryota; kingdom Metazoa; phylum Chordata; class Aves; order Galliformes; family Phasianidae; genus Chrysolophus; species Chrysolophus pictus. The sequence goes on from CM074576.1 coordinate 109,233,831, forward strand.
GATGAGTGGTGTCAGAGCCAGGGCAACGAGCGGGAGACAACAGCTAATGTGAATCTTAAATTCCCTTATAGTCTTTTTCTCTTTTCCACTTTCAAATCCTGGATTATTCCAAGTGTCTGTTGCAGAGGAAAGAAGGCATTGGCTCAACTCATTACAAGAGAAGTTGGCTGTCAAGTGCAAATGAGCTCTAAACTATTCAAGCCTGAATGGGGCTCCCCCTTCTTCCAATGAAATAATCACTGCCAAAAAAAAACCAAAAAACACATCCAAACCAACCAGCTCTCCTCACCCTAAAAGCCAGTGTTGCTACACTGGGAGCTGCCCTGGGAGAGAAAAGTATCAACTTCCCTTGTCTGTATATTGACTATATCAACAATTTCATACAGTTGCAATTGTTTTTTCTTTGGTTTTTTTTTGAACATTAGGTTTATGTCCTTTTCTATCAGCAGCAGACAGTACTGTATAAAATTGTCCACGCACTTAGGACAAGTGGTAGCATTTCCTTTTGATGACTGCTGCTCATCACTTGGTGGAGATGAGCAAACCAAATGCACGGGAAATAGAATTTTTCTTTCATCTATCTTCTCATCATCATTTGCATCAATCTTCATACAGATGGACTTCTTTTTTCCCAAATGACACCAGAAAACAAACAAAATAACCCAACAAAACAACACATTGCAAAATGCAGACTTTGCATCTTCCAAAAGGATATCTGACACAATTTTACTATCCCTTTTAGGGAAACATTCACCACAGACTTGTGATTTTGCATCCCAAAACTTGTTTGAGGAACAGGAACTCAAGTGTACAAGTTCAGTAAATGCTGCAAACCTGTAGCCACGACGGAAAGAGGCAGGGGGATGACACACTAACTGCTTTAGAATATGCTAATGGATATCATTTAAAAAGAGAGAACTACATTATTTTAAATCCAGTGTCAGAGTAGAAATCACCTTTACTGCTGGTAACACCAGAGCAAGAGAGGAGATCTAGATCAACTTAAAGAAGCAGGGAAAAACAGCAGGAGATCACTGCAACTCCGGTAAGGTCAGCTCTGCACTATTCACTGTGCATAAAATACAGTCAGCCATGAAACAAGGCAGGCAACTATCGCATCAACTGAGCACGGGGACAGCATTTTCCCAGGGACGAAGCACGCCCTGCCTCAGGCAGCCTGCTTCAAAAGCATTCAAATGTACAGCGGTGGCTCTGTCGAGCAAGTGAGATGTCACTGGGTAACATGCCAGGTTTCTAACGCAGGTTGGCAGACAACTCCCCAACAATTATTCCTCTTGAACAATGAGATTAATTTCTCAAAGCCCTCATCTATACTTGGCAGAAGGATGGGGATCTAGCAGTCTTAGAAACACAGAAACAAGTGACTTTGTGTACGAAGCAGAAATTCTATGGATTGAAATCTTGTAGACTCGCACACACAAAAATACGCATTTTCTTATACCAGCTCTATTGAATAAAAATGTAAGCTATACTTACATATTTCCATTTTCCAAACATCAGACCATCTGGTACTTCTAGACGACAGGGCATAGTAATAGTGTCTCCATATATTGCATTTACTGTATACAATCCCAGAGCTAGAAGAGAAACAGAGAAAAAAAGGAAATAATGAATGTGTTCTCTTGACTTCCAATATGTAAAAGTTTGGTTCACAGCTACTACAAAAGAAGAGCCACGTCCTTTGTAAGTGGTTATTTTCCAGCATATAAGATTTATCTCCAAACCTCTAAGAAAACAAGATTCCTGCCACTGGATTCACTTAAACATTACACCCTTTCTCAGTCCTTTTCATGCTGCAGTCAGTGGGAGCCAAGTGAATTTTCCAACAGTGTTTCACTTATTCAGCTGGATGAACACATCCACTACAATCAGCTTTCATGGCTATTGTTCCAAACTCAATACCTGAAAAGGGAAATCCCCATATATTTATTTTCTTTATCTCAGAAATTGGTCACATGTGCCCATAGAGGTTATGTTACAATGCCCTGCTGCGGTGAAGCCAGGCATTATTCTGACTGCTGTGCTACACTGAAAACTCAGAAAAGAAAGAAAGAGAAAGAGTGTGCTATTTAAGTGCTACATTTCCTTAAACATGGGAAACAAACTAGTCTGTTCATGGAGGCTTTGGAAAACTGAAGTGAAATGCTTCCATGAATTATTTAAAAATGGCTTTTTAGAAACCTCAGCACAGTGTTATTGTGCTAATGCATATGATTCACAGGGTAGAACTGACCCACTTATTTTTATTTTCATTGTCCAAAATACGCAGACTGAAAAAAATCAACAGTCCCTAAAGCGAAGAACTACAAGAATGAGAGGAGGTTTAAAGCAAGTGTTACAACTCAGTGCATTTACTACAACTTCACCATGCATCTTTGCTTAGCTTCCATCTTTAGCAGTCACCTCAGCTCTTGAAGAAGCCTACTTACACCACAGCCCTACCAACACGCTACTGGAAGGTTTTGATTTGGCCTCCAGTGCTCACTGACGGCCAGGGGAACCTTACTGAAGAGAGCAGTGAGATGCTGGGTGATGCAACACAGGCTGAAGAAACACCCAGTCCTTCTTTACAGGCATTTATTGTTTTGAAGATTCAGCCCTTGTGCTGGAGAATGTGCACAGTGAACCTGTTCCCTGACCTGAGCAGAGATCCTGTGTTCACAAGTCCTGAAGCAGTCATGGGGATGACCTGGCAATTCTCTTGCCTTTTGCACATGTCCCCCAGAGGAAGACTTTCTTATAGAATTGTCTTTTTCACATATTTTCAAAGACCCAAACACTGAATTCCTTGCCAACATCTTAGGTTTCAGGAGATTTTTATCACATGAGGACTTCAGAGCTCATGGCTAGCACCAGTCAGCCCTCACCATCTGTATCACTGTGACAATGTGGCTGTTCTGCATTCTCTGTGGCAGTGCATAAGGAAATATTGAGACCTAGATGACACCTCATGGTAAAGCAGAGAAACAGTCAAACAAGCTGGGGCTTGATAGACTAGAGGAATTCAATAGGTAACAGGCAACGATGCTGGCACATATCATAACATTTATTTCCTTCATAGCATGCCATATCAATTAAATGACTGCTAATCTTATTCTGTTAGTAATCGGTCACAAACATGTTTTGGGTACATTATTCACATTATCAAGTGCGTGCTCTATTTGCTACAGAGTTTGCCAAGACCAGCTGTTCGCTACGTTGAAATAGAAGTTGGTCCACTAGATGGTGCTGAATAAGTGCACACTTTACAAACGAAGCAAAGATTTGTGATGGAAGCAGCTAACTTTAACGAAATAGGACTGATGTTTTATGAAATCAAACTGCAAATGGAAGTAAAATTCAAAATGGGAACAAATTTTCTCCCTTTGACTCTCCTTTGCTCTGATCCTCATTCTGATCTTCAGAAGGGGGACCACACAACTTCAGCTTTGCAAGCTGAATCCTAATGCTCATTTCTGCCAGAACTAGAAAACAGTCCTTTTTCGTTCCTCTCTCCCATGGGTGCAAGTTTATAAGAGAATTGCAAATACTTATTTCATTGGTAACCAGGTTAGCACTCATTCAAATTCCAGTCAACACCACCAGCAATTTGAAATTCTGTAATGGTATTTTGCATCACATGGAAAACCAGAAACTGTTCCTTCTGCTAGCAGATACTCTCTGTCATTAGGGGAAAACAGAAAAACCCTGTGGAATCTGTAAGACTGTTCTTCACCGATCTCTCCTAGTCAATCGTTTAACCCCTGCAAGTTGCTAAGGTAACAAGCGTATGCCACCAAATACTTGACAAGCAGCCCCAGGAATGTGAATGAAACTGCTTCTGGAAAGGATTGACGTTTATAGCATTCAAAGCAGGTAATCAATGAACGCCCTGATAAATGGAAAGCCTGGCCTCTGGTTTTAGAAGAATTCTTTCATCTGAAATGTACTCCTTCAAATGGACAAAACCCACACGAAATCACGTCTTGCCATAAATTGTCAAAATTAAAACCATACTGTTTTCTAGGAATTTGTTAACAGATAGAACCAGAAAAAGATGGGCTTTACTTTACATAAAGGGAAACAGATTTTAGAAAAATACAAAAGGTCCTGTAGTAAAATGTCCTCCTCCCTTTTCTGTAAGGAAAAATCTAGGGCAGGTGAGGAGTGCAAACTAGTTCAATAACTGCAAACTTTCACAGCAGAAACTGCAGTAATAACCGCAAAACTACTTTGCAAAGCTATACATTAGAAAACAATGTATAGCTAACAAAACTAACAAAACCCCTCAACAAATTGGGAAATTCCTCTTTGTAGCTATTTGATACATTTGCAAAAGGGTGGGATAAAGAGGAAAAAAGAAGAAAACGACTGCTTAACTACATGATGATTCTTACTCCCCCCCTGCTTCCCTTGTCGTTTCCATCTCGTTTGAAGGCAAAGAAAAAGGGATCTACAAGTACAAATTGCCACATGACCTAACATCACACAGGGTCAGTGTCACAGTCCTTGTATCTCATTAACTGCATAGGGGGCAAAGGCAACTGTAGGGGATAATACAACAAGAGATCACCAGCCACCACTCCCTGCATTTCTGATACTGCTTTCCACAGCTAATTAAGACCTCAGCCAGCTCCTCTGCATGAGTTTCAGATTTTATCTTCTAAAACTGAGCCAGTGTTTTTGATATCAACACTAATTCAGAGGCAGGATCTCTTTCCACATATGCTAGACGAAGCTCTACTGAACTACCTGTAAGTCGTCATGGCTACATTCCAAGTGAATCCAGCTAACTTCTGTGCCCCTTCTTTACATCCAAGTCCATGCAGGCTCAGGTGATTCTTAACTCATTTCCCCCCATTTGACCCAGCAATGAAGAAATTCCCCTTTGAGCCCGATTAAACCTTCCCACATGAGTTCAGACAAGGGAAGAAAGCAGCAACATCAGGAGGTATTTCAAGTCAGCAAAGATCCCAGCAGGACAGTGCTAAATTGAGATTACATTTGCTGCTGGTGGTAATAATTACAGTTCTTTTTACAGCCCCACAGCAGTACTAACTGGCATCCCCTTTTGTCCCCCTCTCTGTATGGCCTGGCCAAGGGAGGAACTGAGCAGTTACTACCCCACAGACATGGGTGACAAACCCAAAAATCTGATCAGTTGATTAGAGGCTTAGAGGGTTGTTACTCTTTTATTTTAGATCTTCATCAAACCACATGATATAAGTCATAATTTAGAGTAATTATCAGTGTCTAGAACAAGAGGGGTTGTATAAGAGGAATGGATAGAAGGTGAATATTAAAAAAAAGAAAAAAAAATCAGGAAACTGATGTTTATTCCAACAAAAGCTGCAGGAAGCTGGTGGAAAATATCAACATTTTCCACCTCTTTCTTCCACCTGAGAATGCTTTTCTTGCAAGTAACCCACTTCTAAGTGCTTAGAAATAACATTTTTAGATAAAAGTTTATTCTAGACACTTTTAGATGCAAGATTCACTAGAGATTATGAATCTGTACCCCCAAAACTATGACTAGCAGAGCTACTGCCAAAACACATCTTCACCTGCAGGATCAGCTGTCTTAAAGCACAGCTAACTTCTACTCAGTAAAGTAACAGAAACCTGGGCAAACTGAGCCTCCCTCAACACTTGAGTCCAGCAATTTAAGTGATGCTTTATATGTACATAGACATCCTATATTTTCCTTTTATACCTGATTATTTACTACTGATGCCTCTGCATTGTTCAGCAGTGATGCTTTCTGTTCCTCAGCAGCAAGGTCTCATTATCTGAGAATAGCAGGACATGCTGGCCATGACTGTTCTTTGCGGCTCTCAGCAGAAGCTCTGCATGCTACTGGGCAGAGGAGGTCAATTCACAGCTTCCAGAATGGATGTGTCCAAAGTAAGTAGCTTTTATGTTTATTTAGTGCCTACTTCAGATAACGACAGTTAAATTTGGCCCTCCAAATCTTTACTTGAGATTTTGCACTCCAGCTAGGCCAGGTTACATTGTGGGAGGCTAAAAAGATTTGCCTAATGAAATTAAGATTGTATTAAGTTGCTTATTATCAGCTCTGAAGTAGTCACAGGCATATTTTTCTCTCTACCTTCTTTCTACTTCCTAAGAGGATTTCAGGTATACAGCTATACAGAGGTCCTCTTGAGTATCCTTTTATATACCACCCAGGAAGCATCAGTACTTCACAAAAACAGTAACTGCATGTTCTTAAGAACAGAAAAAAACCACCTTTTATTATCTGTATTTTATTCTACTGCAGTATTTGAATGACAGGTGGGTGTTGGTTCATTGCAAAAAGTATTAGCAAGAACTGTCCAGCACTGAATGAATGAAACAGAACTTGAGAGAAGGGAGTTCCTCTCTCAACTGGTGATGCCAATAATGCTTTATATAGCACTTTTAACTCTGAAAAGTATTTTACATTTAATTACAAGCAGCATTTAGGGAGAAAATTAAGAGAGTGGCCCTTCACTTCACTACTCCCAAGTACTTCTGCCTAGTGTTTATAATGGATGAGCCAAGAACTGGGCACAGTACTGCAGCTGCGGAATCACCAGGGCTGAGAAGGATCACCTCTCTCCACTTGCTGGCAACTTCTCATGTTATCTAATATAGGTTATATGAACAGTATATTTCTTGTCTCTTCTTATTTGAGTATTGAAACAAACTCAACCCATTTGTGACCAAGCCTTCAGAAGGACTTTTACTTTCAAGAGAATCATCAGTATTACCCAAGATGGAAATTAACTAGGCATGAACATATCCAGAAGTATTTAATGTAACATATTTTTAAAACATTACAGAACCTGAAAGGTTTCTTGCTCTTTACCACATCATTCCTTCAAAGATTTTTAAATTCTGAATAAGTGCATACAATTTTAACACCAAAGGACAAAAAAAATCCTTTATCATCTCATAAGCACTGATGCAATGGACAGCAATTACCCTTTGGAAGCCTCAGTGCACGTCTGAGCTCTTTGAAGATGTGAAATAACTGAATGACTGAATAGGAATGCACTCCCCCTCCCCCAGAAGCCCAACTCAAAACACGGTTGTGATTTTGAAAGATGCTGAACTTCCTTTTTGACAAGCTGCTCAAAGAGACACCTACACAGCTCCAAAGATACAAACTGTAAAACTCAAACAGGATCACTTATGTGCTTAGTGCTAATTTTGGCAAGAAAAATTGTAAATTAGGGAGATGGGACTTGCCACCCAGGAAAATCAAGCCATCAGCCAGTAATGATCAGGGAACAGGCAGAGTATGTAACACTAAGAGATACTGATAACACCATAGGTGGATAAAACCAAACGTCAACAGCCTTCAAGTATATCTTTACATACAGCAATATGGTTGTTTAGACACCAGAGGTTTTCCTTACAAATTGGGTAAAATTCTACAGTAAACACATCAACACTTCCCATGGAGTAGAAAAAAAACAAAACACAAAAAAAACCAAAAAGTTCATAGCTGTGAAAAGGGTGATAACAGGCTTATACGTTATCTGGTATCAAATCAAAGAGGTCGCAGTGGAAAAGTTGTATGTGACATACAGAAGTTGGGAGAGAGCTTTTGTTTTAAGCCAGAAATTGCAATAAATAAATAAATAAATAAAAATAACGTCAAACCTTCAAAATGTTGTCAAACTCATGCAAATTTTATTTTTGCCATTTCACATCCTAAAATAGCCTGGTCTATACGACTTGAAAATTCTCTCTCCTATGGACCCTTCGCTTCTACTTTTTTCACATTCTAAATAAACCATTCATAATCTTACTTATCACTGGCTATAACTAGAAACTAGCTCAGATAATCTGCCACATGTGACCCAGGTTGTATGTTATCAACAAAGAAAGCTTCAATTTCTGGCCAAGAGAACAGAGGCTAATGCCTGGTAATGCCTGCAGTTCAGTGAGTCGTGCTCTGCATGGGAACCACAGTTTTCTATTAGGTAAGCTCACCTTAAAGGTGAGCTCAAGACTGGGATCTCTCAGTGTTTAGACAGAACAGTCATACAAAATCCCAGTGAGCACTTTAATCACAGTTTTTGAAGTTCTGCAATGCAGCCATGTAAGACTCAGGGTGGTGCGTGCCTGTTTGCAAGCCAGACTCCTCAAACACTACTTATTTCACTGAATATCCAGCTGCTTCAACGTTTGGGCAGCTATTTTCCCTACCTCCCACACCTGAATATAGCTTTCCTATCTATATGCTCTCTTTATGCAAGCTTCGCTCATAGCTTGATTTGGAATGATTTTAGTACAAGCTTTTGAGAAGTTAGAGGGAAATTTCCATCAGCAAGGCAGAAGTGTTAGAAAGTGGCATACTTCCAAGGGCAGATGGCTTTGTGGAAGATTCTACAGCATGCAGTTACAGGGTTGTCATTACTACGAGCTTTGCCTTTGTGAGGTTCACACTGAGCATTCCTCTGAACATTTATACTGCCACCAGAGAAAGTACAGAAGAAAAGCTTCTTCAGTCCAAATGTAGCAAAACTCCTAAATTGCTTCCAAATAATTATGACTAAGAAACTTTGTTAATTTATGACGTTTATATGCATTAGGCAATGATCATGACAGTAGTCCTATAAGCACCCAAACATTTCTAGAATATTTGATAGGCAAAATAAATTTGTGCATATTCATGCACTTAAGATTCAAGCGTCCTTCATTAAGTGACAACAATAATGCACTTAAAGTAAAATGAACACTTCTTTTCAAGTCAGCAAGCTTTGAAAAAAACATATGAAAACTGTTCCCAGCATTAGCACCTGCAAAGCTTGAAATCAAGTGAATAGTTGAAAGCTCAGCAAACAATGCAAAAATGCACTGCAAAATGAATTATTTGTATCAACACACAAGCCTTCCTACTGTTCCACATCAGCCACTGTTCCAGTACATAGTTCCAAGAAGACAAAGGAAATTGCCAAGAGCAATAGCACTGAAATTGGACCAGTGAGGCTCTGGTTTGCTTGGGAGCAGTAAGTGCATCTCTGCTTTTTAATCCAGTCCCTTTTAAATTAAGAAAGCCCAAAATCTACTGAAGCGAAGGAAAGAAAACCTATGCCTTTGCACAGTATGGTAGAGCAAAATTTGATCACAATGGGAAAGTCCTAGGCTTCTTCCACAAAACAAATACCCCACAAAACGTTACCTGTGATTTTAATGGCCTTCTACTAACAGGAAGCTTTAAGCCCAGAATTATATCACTCTATTTCTGGGTTTGTGGGTTTAAATTTTCAAATTTTTTGAGTAAATCTTAAAAGGGTTAATAAATTGCATACATACTGTAAGTAGGAAAAATGTAATTCTAAGCAAATATCTGCAAATATGTCATAAGAAAAAATACACCTACTTAAAATTCTTGAATTACCATAAGTCTAGTAGAAATGAAGCTTCCACAAGGAGCTGGTGGAATCATATTAAAAGTCAACATTGGCAAGCTGTAATTCAGAGGAAGGGGTAGGATGGCCAATGCATCTTCTTGTACGTTCTTCTGTTTGAGATGGAGCAGTGAATAAAGGAACTGATTACTTGCAAGGTTTATTTTTGTGTGTGCATGTAGGTATTTTTTTTAATATATTGGGAATTTGAAAATCGTTTAAATGGTTATCAACATATGGTGTGATTTCTTTATTTTTATTTTTTTTTTATTTTTAAGTATTTCAGCACATCTGTCAAGGCAGCGAGCTGTAGCTTACCAAGGGTTGATGAAACAAGCTGTCTGCCAAGAGATGAGCAGCAAAATGCAGGAAAACAGTTCCTGAGTCAATACTGCCAGGAGTTTCAACTTTAAAGGATATAACTAATCAGGTAAAATGGAATCAGAAAAGCCCCTTTAATTTGATGAAATTTCTCTTCCTTTTTGAGGTTAGCCTGTGATTGTTCCCACTACACACTTGTCTTCAGCTTCTCAGCAACCCTTCCAAAATGCTCTTCCATTTGCTGAAACTACTCCAATTATCTTTCACCTTCTTGTTATGCTAGTCAGCAGTGTTGCCAAGTATTCAATAGCTTAAAGGGACTTAGAAGTTTCTATTAAGTTAAATAAAATCTGTAGCTCAAAAATAATAACCTAAAATGCTCTAAAGTCCTATTTTGCCATGAATCCTTTTTTAAAATTTATTTATTTTTTGCTTTTATTTATTTTTTTAAAGGCCAGTAGAAAGTGTACTAAATTAAGCTCTGGCCCTCTTACTTCTTCATAACCTAATATTGACAGAGTGGATCAATATACCCACAGGCTAACAGAGCAAGAAAAGCATATATTTTATATATTTATATACAAATGCTGAATAAAAGGCTAACAGCATATGTTTTTCATATCAAAATTATGAAATATTTTGTTTTGATACAGCAAAAATATATTACTCTGCCATCCCAGATTTTAAGTCAATGTCAAGTTGGCAGCATACAAAAGAAGAAGATACTTTGAAGGAGGAGGCTGGATTTTGCCTCTTGTATCCCCCTGTCCTTGCTGTGCTTCTTCACCACAGAGAAAAGCCCTGATAATGAGGGTGCAGCCGTGGCTGTACTGAAGATATTGCTGTGCAGGCAGCAACAGGAACCCAAACCCACTGAATCTTTCATGGAAGTGAATGCAGACCGGTTCTCATCTCATGGCTGGGATTTTGCTGCACTAACCACAAACCTCTTCCCATTGGCCTGCACAGAATCACAACAATGAAAAACAACCACAACACTGCAAGGAGCTGTCATTGCTTTCCCACTTAGTCAACTACTGTTCCTAGGAAGGCGCAGTCCAGTACCACGCTAAGGCTTCACTGTGATCATCATTTAATAAAAAAGGCAAGTAATGCACCAAAGTTCCTGACTACGGTGCTCTTTTCTAACTATGGATAACACTGGAAAACAAGTTTTCTTTCATCTACATTATAGTCCATACATGTTAGTAAAGTACACACTAACACATCTATGTGCATGCACTCCTCCTGAGTACTCTCCCATAGATTTTGGTCTGTGAAGACCCATAAACAGAAAAGAGGACAAGGAGCAGATGTCTGTTTTATTGTTCTGGTGTTTTGCTTTTTTTTTAGAATCTGCACTAAGAAATTTATGCTTCAACTTTTCCATAAAAGCAAAGAGAAAGTAATCCAAGCAAGTCCCTAGCTTTGGAAAAGTAGCCTATAAGTATCATTATCTTTCCCCTGGGATCAAATGGAAGTAAGGATGCCTACAAAGATCACAGCATCATGAAGTCATCTGATCCTGAATATATATATATTCCCCATCAGGACATGGAAGGCTCCATGGCCATGTCCACAGAGCTACCAGCAGCATTAAAGCTAGCTGTTTTCCCTCACTTACTCTTTGCACCTTGTCTACTTCCACTTTAGTGAAAATAGTGTGGTTAACATAACTATGGTTTGGCATTACAGTTAACAAAATTATCCATGCTTCCCTTTAAAGAGGTACATAAAAGATATTGAACTTCTTAGTAAGTGACAACTTACGAACCATATTTTATAAAATATGTAATCTCCAAAATGCATATATTCCTTAAATTTCCTTAAGCATGGAGAAATTTCAATAGTAAATTAAAAAAATCAAATCAGAAGATTACTTTGCAAAGAATGAACAAAAGCATACATAAAGCAAAGACCAGTCTAGTTAAAAGCAAATAAAAGCAAAGGAAAAGATAGGCAATTATGAGAAATAACTCAACACAAAAAAATAGAAAAACTACTGTAGTTAAATTAATGCCACTGCAGTCCTTTTAAGCTGAAGAATCATGACAATAAACACAGCTTTAAGACAATTTTCTCAATTTTCTACATCCTGTCTACAGTCCTCCTTTTGGGAAGACGCACTCCCCTTCTTCCTGTCTCTTGGAAATTTTCCAGTTGAAAACTAATACCTAACCTAATATCAGTAATCTTTTTATACATATATGTTTTTGGCTTTTTTTTTTTGAACCATGCTTGTTCCTCTACTTCAAATCACGGTTTGCTTTGACAAGTAATCATGAAACAAAGAAAAAGGACTTATCTAATATTTGGACTATTCCAGATTTGAAAATCTCATTCCTACCACTATCAGGGCAGTTGCTTACTCATGAAAATCTGTTCTAAGGTTCATGACCTCATTCTGCCATTGGCTTGCTGTCTGGTATCAGCATCCTCCTCTACAGCAAAACAACCTTTTGAGAAAGTAGAGCACAATTTATTTGGAAAAGGCATCATTTTGTCTTCTCTAACAAAGCTTTGAAGCATTTGCAAAAGCTATTACTGCACTGATGCATTAATCATCCCTTACATCCCAATAAAATATAAAATATTTAGTTAATGGAAATATGATTGGCAAGTTTCAGAAGCATAGGATGCAACTCTCCCTGACACTGCTGACACAGCCACCTGAAAGTAACTAGTACAATGTAGTGTTCTGCCACACTTCCATTCTACAGAGTTGCCAGTCCTGCTCTGCTTGCTGCTTTTAGCAATGCATGTTTCCAAATGAGATAGATTCAATCAGCAGAACCAACCACAACCTGTGAATAATGCGTACAGTTGTTTATTTTCTTCTGTGAATGAGCTCATTTATGGTGAAAAACATGAATTAAACACCTCCAAAAAAAAAAAAAAAAAACCCAACAAAAAAAACAACCCTGCCCGCCCCCCCCACGCCCCCCCCCAAAAAAAACCATCTTAGAACTCACAGCTTGAAAGGGCATAGATAAAGGACAAACCTATCCTTTCATAGCTCGGTACGGATTGAATGAGATATATCTGCTGAAAATGTCCAGTGAGCAGTAAATGGAAAGTTTCAGTTTCCTGTGCACTGCACGGCTCTGGTTCAGTGGAAATCCCCCCAGCTGATGATAGGCTTTTGCCTGCTACATCTGTTTTCCAATTGCGTTCCCTACTGATAAGGAAGATGACAAAGCGACATAGATGACATTAATACAGCTTCACTGGAATCATCAACGGGTCTTTGTTACCTAGAGACAAGACCTATCATTTCACTGATGGCACAATAACATAGGTGTGAGGGGGGAAAACGCTCATTGAAAGTATAATGTGATAAATCCTTATGATTTATGCTAAAATAAGTGACTGACAGTTCCTTTGAGGCCTTCTTTAGATTTAATGGGCTCCTAACAGACATAGCTTTTCAAATTTCAAAGATGCCTGTAGTCAGCATTGTTAGCAGCAACTGTCTGCTGCTGAAGGAGGATGAACTGAAACAGACATGCTCTTCCTTTCCAGAACAGGAAAAAATCAGCAGCACCTTCATTTCTGAAAGTTTTGTCTTTGTCTGTCTTTATCGGTATCTTGAAAATTAACAGGTGTGCCATCAGCACAAACTGACAACTATATAAAATGAAATATTACATATTATACGCTCCTATTCACTGGTGAAATACAGATGGGCTGGTAAGGAAATATGCAAGGCTGGTGTGAATTCTGTGCCTATCACTTCTATTTGAAATTACTTATTTGGAGAAGAAATGCTGACACATACTGGGGTCTGTTTCAACCTTGTATGTATTCACATAAGAGCACGTATACCTAAGGTAGCATCTGATGCCCTAATAAAGAATTTACACATAAAAGAAAATAGTCATTAAAAAAAAAAAAAAGCTTAAAATAATGCTTCACATATAAAACAAAGCTGGAAATGACCACTCATCTGACATGTCAAATCTGGTGGATCGGCCAACAGTGTCAAATGATTTTCCAATATAATTTAACATATAGGAACTGTGCACTTATTGAATAAATTGCTGTAATATCAGTCACAGCTGCCCACTAGAGAACACCATGAAAGGCTAGAGAATGCAAAGTATTATTCCTACTCATTTTTTATTAATATATGATTTATTTTCCAGAATTTTAAACTGCTGCCATTGCTTTCTGCCAATACAGTGTTGCTATTAGGGTTATAAGCAGCAGCAGCATGCACTGTAAGGGCTATCTTTAGTCTACAAAGAGGTATTAAAGATTTACTGGAAGCACTGTGCAAACAGAAATAATACAAGTTCAACCTTTCAAGTACTTATGCACATACTTATCTTCAAGAACAAACAGTTCCACAACATGAAGATTGGGACGCAAAGCAGCAGAATTACTACTAGAAAGCAGTTATGCTGAACAGGACTCTCCCAGTTATTACAAATTAAGGTAGCCGCTTGAGACTTCAGGATCACTTTTATAAGATAATAAGAGGCACTAAAATAACAACCAAACAAACAAAGAAGTCAACTAACTGCTCAGGGACCCAGCCCACGTTAAATCTTTGCAGAGTTCTTGAAGACTGTTAAGGAGCCACTGCTTTTTCCAGTGTAAATCCCAATGCAATGAGCTCTTGAGCCCCAGGTAAAATCCTGCCCAGAGCCTGCAGGAAGAACGTTGGCAAACTCTACATACACTGCACTGACTTTAGGGAATATGTTTATCACATGCCACCAGTTCTGATATAGTCTTGAATGGTATCATCCTGGGCAACCTGACCTAGTGCTTGATGTAGCAGTTGGCAACCCTGCTCACGGTGGGGGGTTGGAACTAGATGGGCTTTGAGGCTCTTTCCAACACAAGACATTCTATAACTCCATGAAATAGCAGCTGCACAGTTAGATTAATTTACTTTTAGGTTTTGATTTCAATGGTTGCAATTCCTTTGGAGTAGTCAGCCAAGGTAGGTGCATGGCTTTCCATGCAGAGGGGCTATACTTATGCTGTTATTGCAACTCTCTGTAAACACCATCTTGGTCATTTCAAGTGAGTCACCCATCTAAAGACCAGTCAGGAATTCCTTGTAGAGAAGATGGCTTTTACTTAACGTGATGGCTTCTGTTGCACATTAGGCTCTTGTAAACTGAATTAATACACAACAACACTTACAAGTATAGTTCAAAGTGACATTCTGACTTACATAATGGGACCACAACTACCAATTTCCTTATCTAGACACTGCTGCTGTCAATACTACTTCTCCTTGATGAGGGACACAGAAGCCAAGTCTCTTGAGTTGCCATTTCGATTCCCTACAGAAACTTTCGTGAGTACACAACTAATTATTCATTTTTAGAAACTAACAGTGTATTCAAAACACTACTGTTTCAACCACCAAAGAGGCACTGTTTGTTACAGAGTCAGCATCACAGAATTGTAGGGGTTGGAAGTGACCTCCGGAGATCATTAGTCCAACTAGTCTGTTAAAGCCAGTTTTCTACAACAGGTCTTAAAGGAAATTGTCCAGGCAGGTTTTGAATATCTCCAGAAAAAGAGACTTCACAGCCTTTCTAGGCAACTTGTTCCAGCTCTCTGTCACTCTGACAGAAAATAATTTCTTCCCTTTGTTTGTGTGGAACTTCCTGTGTTCCAGTTTCTGCCTGTTACCTCTTGTTCTATCACTGCACACCACAGAAAAGAGCCTGGCCTCATCCACTTGACTCCTGCAGTTTAGTTATTTATAAACCAAGAACCCCTCTCAGCCTTCTCTTCCTGAGGCTGAACAGGCCCAGGTATCTCAGACTTTCCTCACAAGGGAGATGCTCCAGGCTCTTCATGATCCTTGAAGCCCTCTGTCATTGTTGAACCAGGGAGAACTGGACACAGTATTCCAGATGTGGATCACCAGGGCAGAGTGATATGCTGTCCATACCAACAAGCTGCTGACTGGCTGGAGTAGATCAGCGGCAAAAGGGCAGAGCCTCTGTGCAACTCTTTATACTGCTGCAGTAACAAGTAAACAAGAGGTACCTTACTGCTATTATAGGAGAGACATGAATCACTTTAACGCTTTGTGTGAATAAACAGCATTCACAGGGTAGCTGTGGCCCTCACAGCTCTCAAGCCTGAAGGTACACAAAGCCCAGCTGCCTTCAGTCCTTCCCTACCACTGGGCTACAGGTACTTGGCAGCAAACACTCCAGAGAGAACAATCCTGGTCCCACCCCCTGCTGCACACCACGGCTCAGCATCCAGAGGGGTGCTAAGGTGACTGACAAGGAGCTGTGGCCTTTCCCCAAAGACAAAAACCTGTTCTGTCTTTTGTAAGGAAGCAGGCTGATACCCAATAGTCTCCAGCTTCTGTAAAAACATGCATTAATTAGCAGACTTTTTTTTTTTTTTTAATGCCATTATACCTAATTATTCTGAAGAAATCCTGAAAACTAATTATTGGTTCTGGAATCCTTTCTCTTTTTAGAAAGCCAGATGGTGCCCTCCCTGAAATACAGAAGTAAGAGAATTATTTATGTGAGCTCTGACCATGTGTGAATGGCTTGGGAAATGATGTATGTTTTTAATGCCCTGATCCTGACAACAGGCCTTTTTACCTTAAATTAATGGGAAACAAATGTTGCACAGTGAAGATAAAAATGACTTTGCAAAGTTTTATTCTTTAGAAGTTGTCTTCTTTAAGAGACTGGGATCCTAGCAAAAAACGTTGCCATCTGCTTGTCTGAAAGAGCAGAGAGATTCCATGAAACATGTGTGCACTCATGGCATGTGCTTGGTTTGGGATGCGTGGGCACCAGGGGAAAAAAAAAAAAAAAAAAGGATAAAAATCAATTATTCCAGATACTATCTGGAATAACGTTTCTAATTTTAGGTTGAGTTTCTATTAGAAGAAAAAAATCAAACAGAATAACCTGAGCCACCCTCCAGCAAAGTAGCAGCTGCCTTTATTTACTCACAGATAAAAATCAGCTTTTTAGGCTGATTTGCTCTGTTGAAGCTATAACGTGGGCCTTTAGAAATAGTGCTCTGGATTATCTTTCCAAAAGAGGTCAATAGGAGCCTAAAAATCCTAGGTTTTCTGGGATTACTAATTTCACTGGTGAATCTCAATGTACATTTCCACAGACATAACTGCTACTACACTTGTTTTAAAGCAGCAGAACTCAGGGCCACAAAACACAACACTATACCCACAGCTGTGAGGAGGGCTGCCTGCCATAGCACATAGGGACCAGTAGGAAGAAGCTACAGAGAGCTGGCACAAAGCTACTATGAATCAAGTGACAAAATACCTGGCTGCAGTGTTGCGAGTGAGTTTCAGCAGCAGCATTCATGCTATGCCCTTGGCATCATCCTAAAGGCACTGTTTAATAAGCATCACACCTCAGTTTCAGGCTGAAACACCAAGAAGCTTCTGAAGTAGCTTCACACCTGAACCTGCCTTCTGTGCACCAACACTCCAAGAATTATTTTTCTTCTCTAGACAGTTTCATGCAAGAATCCAAAATTGGCTGCAGTTTTGAAATGAGTCCAACATAAAATTAATATCCCTCAGCTGTTTAAAAAAAAAGTCCCTCATTATTTTATTCTACAATCAAAATAAGGCACCTTAAATCAAGCTGAATGTATCCGAGTAGGTTTTCATTATCTAGATTTATCATAGGTACATGGCATTTCTTTCTCATTAAAATGCAATATGAGGCATTTTGTACATATAAAAATATGAAAACATATTTTCTGCTCAAAATGACTAAAACGTGATAAAAGCCCACTTAATACTTCCCTTGTCTTGATGTTTTCAAGAGAGTACCATATGGCCTGTCTGAATCCCTCAATAAGAGACTTCCCAAATTCAAAACTAATTTTACTTGGCACCTTCCATTTTAGAAAATGAGAAATTCATCACATATTTTAAATCGTCTTCTTCCAAAACACTGTTTTTTTTTTAGCATAAGCACAAGCAAACTTTTAAACATTTTTTATTTTCAGCTGTAAAGGTAAGTCCTCCTGCTTTTATAACTGGTGGTATTGTTATTTTCAAAGACAGTATCAATGCATATTGTTAATAAACCATTATTCATACACGGTCCCATGTCTCCCTCATGTCTCATGATATTACGCACTCTGAAGATACGGAGTCTGTAGTCATCTTTCTTAAAAAGCTGTACAATAAAAGAAAAGGAGCAGAACTGCCTTACTGAAAATACTTCTTCTCTAAAGGACACTACAGCAGAAAATATTAGTGACTGGCAGATGCCAAGCAGTGTTTGTGAAGATTACAGAATTGTAGGTGTTGGCAAGGACCTTAAGAGATCATCGAGTCCAATGCCACTGCTAGAGCATGTACCCTACAGTAGGTCACTCAGGTAGGCCGCCACAAAAAAGGAAACTCCACAACCTTTCTGGGCAACCTGTTCCAGTCATCCATCATCCTTACTGTAAAGAAATTCTTTCACGCATTAGTATGGAACTTCTTATCTTCAAGTTTTAGGTCATTACTCCTTGTCTTATCACTACACACCACTAAGAAGAGTCTGGTCTCATCCATTTGCCTCCCACTTCCCGTTAGATATTTATAATCATTTATCAGACCCCCTCTCAGTCTTCTTTTCCTCAGGCCGAATAGACCCAAGTTACTGATGCTTTCCTCATACGAGAGATGCTCCAGGCCCTTTATCATCTTCTTGGCCCTTTGCTGGACTCCTGCTAGGAGACACTGCTTTTTTTGAACTGAGGAGTCCAGAACTGCACACAGTAGTCTAAATGTGGCCTCCAGGGTAGAGTAAAGGGGAAGAATAACCTCCTTTGACCTGTTGGGCATTCTGTTTTTAATGCTCCCCAGAAAACCATTGGCCTTCTTGGCCACAAGAGCATACTGCTGGCTCATGACCAACCTGTTGTCCATCATTATACCCAGGTTTTTCTCTGCAGATTTGCACTCCAGCAGGTCAGCCTGATGCATGCAGTTACTATTTTCAGTTCAATTGTCCACAGTCCTGAATTGGAAGACCATTCTTCTAGGACATGTCTTACAGACCAACCAAAGAAAATCAATAGCTAAAAAAGGCTTTTCTGTGTTTATATGTCCAAACGAAATGCAGTAAAATATCCTGAATTGGTCCCTGATTTTGCACCAGGCTGAAAATTCTTTATTTCTCATAATGTATACAATAGCTAAAACAGAAATTACTATTTAGTTCCACTTTAAAGTACAAAGTGGTTTGTCATCATACGATGCTTTTGTACTCCTAAAAATAACGAGGTTTTAGTTAGCATGACGCCTACTTTAGATATGTTAGAGGTTTTACTTTTCACCTAAGGAAAATGAAGCTCGTATGATTGTGCTGCTGTGGGTGCCCCACAGGGAGCCAACGGGTTAGGAACTCGACAACCTAAATTAAAGTTCTATAGAAAAATAAGAGGTACTTCATTCCCAGAAGTGTCATGAACTCAGGTAGGTTAGGGGGGGAAAAAAAAAAGCATCCAGCTGAGAAAAAGACAGCAAAACAGGCTACCAGAGCATCCACCCTGTTGAGAAGTTTCAAAAGCTCGCAGTAGGAGACAAGTTTCCATCACAACCTTCACCTGCTTTGTCTGCAGAGGACCCATCAAAGGGCACAAAGCCATGCAAAAATAGCCATTACTAGCTCCACTGCCCCTCATTTACTTGGTTAAGTCTTCATACCTCTGTTTTCAGTCACTCCTGTACAGAACAGTCACCTGCATTGCTCTCAGGGAGGCAAGTGAATGGGAATTTTCTAACAGGTGCAATAAAAAGTCTATAGAGATACTAGAGAGCATCAGGCCCAACCAACACTGGAATAAGTCAGCAAGCTGAAATGGAAAAGGTCTGCAAACCCTTAATAAACCAAGGGAACTACAATTAATGACCCTATTTTCTTTCCCCAGTTTTATATATATATATATATATATATATATATTCTAGAGAGAGAGATATATAAGCATACTATTCAAGATAAAGTAACATTTCATTGAAAGTATTATTTGAAAATTAGGCATTTTTGCCCTTGTAAACATTTCAGATATTGAAGTAAAAAAAAAAAATCCAACACATGGCAACAAGCAGGGACAAGAAAACAGAAAAAAAACTCATCTGCCCCAAATATGACATTCATTTCAGTAGATGAAACAGACTTGATGTATCAAGGCACAGTCCTAACTAATCTTACAGAAGCAATTCTAATTAGATAGGAAATGAAGAATGGTTCCTTTCAAGCAGGCTGAAAGAACAGTGGATTGATTTAAATCAAATCACTGATTTTAATCATAGATTTAAATCAACCAAGCAGGACACCTTGATTTAGATCATCAACTTTAATCTTGTACATTTTACCTTTCTCCTAATGAAAGCTCATTCATTTTGTTAGCATAATGCTGAGAATTATAAAAAGCAAATACATATGTTTAAATGTATTTTTTTTTAAATGTTCGCTAAACATTGTTGACTTGTGAATACAAAGCCTGAGCTAAGCTGAATGTTGTTTGGTGGTGGTCTTTTTGGTTTTCAGTATTTGTTATTATTTTTTTATTTTTTTTATTTTTTTATTTTTTAAGACAGAGTTAAAAGGAACGCTTTTTAAAATCATTCAAATTTAAAAGAAATCTTGAAGGTAAATTATTTTAGAGACTGTAATAAATTCAGGCCTTGAAAAATATAAAAGATTTCAAATTAATTTTGTCCTAAAAATTTCCAGGTAAAACACTCTGAACTACAATGTCATAGACTTTTATCTAATTGTGTTGAAGAATGTTAGACTGCAGTAAAAGGCTATTTGATGTGATTAATTTCATTATCCTTATACTAATGACCACATTATTTAAAGATACCTACCAGCAGTACGAATCCTGATATTAATCAGCTTTCTCTTAAAAATGCATAAAGATTAAAGATAATAGTGTGGCTTCCATTAATAAAGAAAAAAGGAATGTGTTGTTGGCTGGATCACAATGCTGAACAATTCAGTGTAATCTGAATATGAGATAAAAGAACAGATTAGATGCTACCTAGGAAATAGAAGGCTTCATTACATACTGTGGGGAGGGGAAGCCCAAAAATGTGCCAACAGAAAGGAGGAAAATATAAGAATATTCACGCTAGAATAGAGCCAGAGGAAACAAATGAGAGCAGGTATTTTTGGTAATGCAGCAGCAGGATAGGAAACAACAGTGCATTAAAAAGATTGAAAAAAGACATTAAGTATGATTTAAGGGATATTCCAGGAGAGTGGGCTGAGCAATATATTATATCTAGTATGCTCAATTGATACCAATGTACAACAGATGTTTTTTTCTTCTTTTATTTAGAAATAATCAGAGAAAAATAATCAGAAAATACTCCTCCTAAGCATGCTGAGACATATTTCTCCATAGAAAAATCAGCAAACCAAATATGAAGTTACAAGAGCTAAATGAAAGACTGAAGCGCACAAAGCACATCGTTAAGTAAAATTTCATTTTAATTGTACGTGCAAGTGAAAAATTCTGACTGGCTTTGTTAGGGAAAAATTCCTGATGAAGAAATATCAACTGTTAATCCTTGTGACTCACTACTTGATTCTTAAGCAGAGTATTAAGGCTCTGCTAAAAATGAGCAATGAAAAAACAGTGACACTTTATTCATTAGTTCTGCCTTTGGTGTGCTTTCAAAGCTTGGGATTCAGAGCTGCTTATTTCCATGTCAATGTCTGAAGCACTTTTCCTTACTCCTGTTAGCTCTGCAAAGCTTTGGCAGAAAGATGCAAAGTATATCTGAAATCACTCACAGCAAAAGCAAAACTAAACAAAAATGTACACTCCCCCACCCTAAAAGGTTAAGTATGTTTGATTTGCACTGCCATATTCTACCTCTTAAGTCTCCGAGGATAATTTTTCCTCTTTTACTGACAATGTTTCTGAATAAGAAAGATTTACATTTGAATTTGAAATGTTAAGATAAGTTTGCTACACTTTTCCTTACAAACTGCGGGAACCTGGAGCACAGAGTGGCAATCTGCTAAACAAAACAGATGAGTGATTCTGCTGCGTTTTTCCTCAACACATGAAAGAAAAGAAGGACCTTTTAAGCAACACTCGAAAGCATACAAGTGATAAGAACAGTCAATCTAGAAGGAACATTCAGAAGAAAAAAAAAAACAAGCTACAATGATGAAAATGTAACCACCTCTAGATTGTTGGCCTTTTAGCATACACTTGTCAAATAAATTAAAGAACAGCTTAAAAAGCAATGCAGAATTTCTTCTGCTTCATTATTTCAGCTATTTATTTTTTACTGAAGCTATTTAGTATTTGACTTCAGATATTCAGTTTTGTGCACTTGCTTGGGAGACAATTTTCTGAAGCCAAACTGCAGAATCCATGCACTAGCAAAAATCTAGATAATGGACGTCTGCCTCCAAAGAGCTAATGAAAAGCACAGCTAAAGTTGGGTTTGTAGGTTACCACTGGCTTGGAAGGCTGCAGAAGTGGAACAGGAAAGCTTTGCAACACTTTGAATAATTAAGCCCACCTTTCACATAACAGCAGCGCATAACTTCAGCAAAAGAAAAACTCCCCAAAATCACGAGCAGGATCCTAGCCAGTTAAGGGAGAATGTGGTGGCATTAAGTGATAAAATAAATTGAATCAGTTTCTAACAGAACGGGTATTTTCATCCTGAAGTTGATTTTACACACTAACTTCTTTCCCTTGCACCCCTCTCCCCCACTAGGATTAAATAGTCTTGTTTAGCACAAATCAAACACGCTATTGAGTGCTGGATTTATTTAAACTATCATGTGAAGTTCACATAACTTGGATCACTAGCCTAGGTTTCCATTCCCAACAGAGAGGAAAAGGACAGAATAGTTCGCTCAATTTTACTTTCTCCGCAGTCTCCACATCCGCATCTTTTGCAAGTTCAGTGTTTCAACTGAAAGTATATACTCAGTGCATTTAGAAATGTAAAAAAAATTACTATCTATCCTAAGAGAGCCTCCATAAATCATATAATTAGACCAGGACAGCAAATCTTCTTGTAACGTAACTTCTCAGGTCACTGAAGACACCTCATGAAATACTCTATCATCTCAAATTCATTGCTCAAGAAAATAAAAGCAAAATGCACACCTACATCTTATATGGACCTCAGCACGTAGAATCTCCTCTGACAGTAGGCAAGCTGCATACTACTACAGCTGATCAAAGAATCTTTTAACCCAAGGCTTGTTTTTGAAAAATAAATAAGCTCGTTAAATTTATCTACTAAAGAGAAAAGATACCAAACCTTTTGAAAGCTAATAGAACTCCAAAATATAAGGAGCACTTACTTAGCAAAATTGTAACTATTCTGGTTGGTTTTGGCATTCATAGCTGCATACCTTTACACTAGCTCCTGCAGCCTGTGTAAGCAGAGTACAGCCTTCAGATTGCTTCTGTTTTTCATCACAGCCAAAATGGCTACGTGTAGTCACTTATCATAACAGAAACACCTGCTGCCTTGGAATAATTACTAAAAAAAAAACCACCTTACTCCGTACTTTTCACCAGGTAGTACTTTGCAGATTAATTTAAAGCATAAAAGCTAATGATAAGATAAATGATGCACCTTGCTATTTTCTCTTAGGAAGAATACTTGCTATTTGCTGACGCACCTGTTTCTGCACCTCTTCCTTACTTCTATTAATCTATCAAAGAAACAGGCACACTCTAGTCTTCTGGACACAGCCACAAAAGTATACAATAAGCCACTTTCTGGCTCCATCATATTCAAAGAAGCAAGATGTTAAAGGTATCTAGCACTCTCATGATTTTCATTTCTATCTAATGTCATATTGTAATTTTAGCAGAGAACACATTTAAACAGATTACCCTCAGTGCTACAGCTTCTTAATTCTAAGTAAATTACTTTTCAACAAGTCTACACATTTATACATTAGAACCAGAAGCTAACAACAGAAGTCTTCTAAATAACTCTTCGAATTGTGGTTCATCACCTTAATTTACAGTTTGCCTTTCACTGAAAATACAATGCATCATTTCTTGTCTTGTTTGCAGAGGGTATGGTATCTTAAACAGAGTTTGCATCTTCCTGTGATAATTGTTGCTTTTAAACAAGCATATATAACATTATCTCCATTTATAATTTGTTTTGCTAATTAAAAAAGAAATCCATTGAAAGATGGTGCATAAATGTGAAGTTATAGTAAAGCACTCATAACTCTAAACTGGAAATAAAAATATTAAAAAAAAAATCCAACAGAACTTATTAGAATTAGACTGAATATTTCTGGGCAATTACG
Organism: Chrysolophus pictus; assembly: GCA_037305975.1. Taxonomy (NCBI): domain Eukaryota; kingdom Metazoa; phylum Chordata; class Aves; order Galliformes; family Phasianidae; genus Chrysolophus; species Chrysolophus pictus. The sequence goes on from CM074576.1 coordinate 109,257,853, forward strand.
AGGTCTCTTCTAGTTGTTTATTGCCTAAAGAAAAATATTTTCAGTTTTAAGATTTATTCATTCAGCTTTAAGACTAACACATGATTAATATTTTTCAGATATTGAAGTTCTATCTATCATCTTTCTGCATGGCTAACTTTAAAATTTGTATCTGTTAAGAGGCAGAGTCCTTAGAGGCAAAAATCTGATTTTAAAGTAAATTACACTGCAAACACTATGTTCAACTAAACACAAAGATCAAAATTTAATAGATGTATTATATGTATATTTTGGTTTGGAATGGTTTACATACATATGTGGTTAGGTATACTCTTCCTTCGCAGCTTACAAAATATCATTTACTATCCTGACAGAAAAAAAAGAAGTATTGGTAAGATTGAAAATTTGAATGTTGGCATATTTTGCAAGCAACTTAAGAGCCTTACTTAGAGGCTAGAAACCTAAAAGGACTTGAATATATTCTGTACCTTTTATTTTCGCTACTCTTGAAAAGCTACACGCCTTCATCCCCATCTGAAACAAGTGGACCCATATTCAATTCTTCTATGGGAACACATATGGGAAGTGGAAGCTAAAGATTATGCAATTCTGCAGAACCTTGCATATAACTAAACAGAGGCCTATAAAGACGTCACATCTTTGACCTATTAGAATTCAGTGTCTGCATTATTCTTTCAGCTACATATTCTGAAGATTTCATGAAACGGGGAGTAATATAGCACAAGAGTCAAAACACTGGAGAAAGTTGCAAATCAACCAAACATCAGGAAGCTGTTATATGTTATATGCACTCTACTGAAAAAAAAAAAAAAAAAAAACCTCTCAATAGTCTAGATTTCTGTATAGTGAAACTGTGTTATAGATAGTATATGCATGTAGCAGCATGCCTGTTTATGTATATGTACAATCACACTCCAAATATGAATCAATTTCACTGGAAAATTTCCTTTTCTATCTCATACTTACATGATACTGACACTCCCAAGTGTAACAAGTAAAATTAAAAAGAAGTTAGCAAACTCATTACCATCTCTTCAGATTCCAGCTTTCAAGTTCTTTCTTCAAACGCAAGAACAGAAGATGAAATATAATAGTTGCAGCTTGGGTTTTGTCACAGTTGCAGCTACACACAACTGAAATTGAAGAGTTATTTCAGATCCATACTAGAGCAACTAAGATCCAATTGTGTCTCTATACACAGATTTTTTGTCACATACATTTTTAAAGTCACAGTGGAAATTTTTCATTTGTTATGGCCACCAACACAAAACATCAGCAGCAAATTATTTCCGATCTATCTAACCTTGCCTCCCTTCCTACTCAAGCCATTCTCAGTCAGTTAACATCCTACAGCGTTATCTTCCATGCTGCTTTCAAATTAATTCTCTCAGTCAGGATTCATGTAAAGCAGAGGAAAGTGTTTATGTAAGCCAAATGCCTTAACTTGGAAGATTTGAAAACTTGTATGTTCCATTTCCAAAGTAATGGAGTACCAACAGAAAGCCATGAGTGTAACAGAAAAGAAGGGCTTTTGGCTAAGGATATGGACAAGGACACATCCTCTTGCTCTGCTCTCCAAAAACATTGTGCATGCAGAACTTGGGGAAAACAGCATTCAAATACATGCTGTTTTTTGTTTGTTTCTTTTTGTTGTTGTTGTTTTGTTTTACCACTTCTGTACAATTTTGTGGTTAAACAGTGATACACTCTATAAAAAACACATTACTCTGTTGGCACATTAAATGACCTAACACTCAATTACTGACAGGCAGTTCAGGTTTTCACTCAGTATCTAAATACTGAGATTGCACACTCAATAAACGATGAAAAATGGTATTCTGGTATAAAGGCAAATGTTTGGTTTTAATTAATCTAAAACAACATGTTTTCTGAATCATTAATGTTCCAATACGAGGGCACTATAAAACCAGCTCACAAAAAAACCATCCATAAAGTAGTTCCAAGTTAACACACTGAAAGCAACACAATGCTAAAATGACAAGCTAAGTAGTAGCAGAAGAATGGTGATACCCACCAGTGAAGCTCCTGGGCTCCTTTCACTGCATTTGAAGAGAATTGCTACCCATGAAGTGTTTGCTATGACTCTGTATATTTTCCTTATGCAGTCATCTGTGCCTCAGGTCTATTTGCTTTTGACTGCACATGCTTCAGCTACTGTGTATGCCACTGAGAGCTTCCAGTTAAGAGCTCTCTATGACCCTCTTGTCTTCTCTGAGTGTATTTCTGCAGTCAAAACTTGAGATGTTCCTTCACCGCTTAACTCACAGTTCCTCCTACCTACAACAACAAAGTTGTCTGCTCAACTGTATAATAAAAATCTAGAAACAAAACAAAAACAAAACCTTGACTACTTTGCAAATTTAGGTGAAGTAAGACACACAAAAAATTTAAGTTTGAATATGGAAGTTGGACAGAAGTTTTCTAGTCTAACATTTTCCTGATGTATATAATTAACTGGTTTTACCTACAGATCATGAGGTGGGTTGGAGAAGTCATACAACATCCTTGAACATCAAAATGACTCACCAGATTGACTGTTCTTCAGACAGAATGTCCACCAAAATCCATGCAATTCCAACTTGCTAATGCCCATGTGCTTTGGTCACCAAAATTACCTCTTGCTCATTCACACTTCACCAATTTCCATTGAAAAATATGAAATTGGTCTGATAGGATCTACAAAGTTGTCACTTTCTGTTTTTATTGTTTAAAAGTTATTTTGTTTGTTTTGCTTTATGACCAAATAACATATCTGGTATATAAACAAACTGAACAAATATAAGAATAATTTTTCAAGTAATTCTTAGAATTACTTATTATTATATTCATTAGAAGCTTATATCTTCATCTTTCAGCTACTTGTGAGATTCTGACCTCTAGCTTTAATCACAATCCCTAAAAACTAACAAAACTCTTATAATTTGGTGCCCAACTGTGAAAATGAAAAGCCATTTTCTGTTTTGAAAAACTTTGCTTTCAGCTCGTCCTTCACAAAGTGTGAGGTGAGAAGAAGCCGCTTTGAGCTGCCAGCTTGTAACTGTCACTTGGAAGCATGGCTACTTAGAAAATTAAAGCCATAATATATTATATTACAAATGCAATTCCAGGTCTCCTAGGTATTAACCTCATGTTCTAAACACAATTTAATTTGACTGGTCTGCCTGTCACAACACTACAGAAAGCAAGATTTCATAATAATTCTTCTATTGCACATTGATCACTTCTTCTAACAACTCATTGCTATTCCACTTACACATAAAATCGCTGTGTGCAGATACCAGAATTACTACTCTTCAGTGGCTTTTCTATTTTCTCTTCAAAAATTATGTGACAGCAAAAAGCAGTCAGCAGAGTAAGCATTAAAACACACACACATAATCTACTTGATTTTATAGAGGTGTCAGCATATTTTTTATCTGTTATTACAGATTTGCAATCTTTCATGCTGCTTAGATAAAAGATATAGCAATTTCTCTGCATTTCAGGCACCGTCATTGTTAGTACTTCTGTTAAAGCCTGAATACTCACTCTCCATCATACCAAATACTACTGAACTTGGGGCAGATGGTTGACAAATCAGGTATTAAGAGTAATAGTAATTTCATGTTTTCTAGGTGTGGCTTATGCAAGCGATGCCTCCATGTAAAGTTTCCCATTAGTACAGCCCTATAGGTAACATCACCAAGGGCTGCTGAAAAAAGAAACATTAGGAAGCATGCACAAACTGCATCCTTTAGTATGGGACGAACAACCGTAAGCAAGTTATTCAACAGAAAATCCAGTGATCTATTTTTCTGCTTCACAGGTCTGAAAACTTACACCATATGCATCTACACTACTTGGAAAAACCACATCCATCTCAACTTTATGCTTTCAATCAGAAAAGCGTACAAAAGGAAAGTATAGTTGGTAAAGGCATCCCTAGACAGCTTCACTGTTCTTTTAACAGAAAAGTAAAAAAAAAAAAAAAGAAGAAGAAAAAAAAAAGAAAAAAGAAAAAAAGCAGAAAGTATAGAACAGCAAGCAATGACAATCCACAGATGTGTTTTGATTCAGTTAAATGATTAACCAAGAACTCTTAGGAATCAAACTCCTTCTCAAAAGTGTTAACTCAATCACAGATATATCTCTGTGTGAGCATTACAACAAATTAGAGAGTTACTGTTGCTTTTGGGTTGACCAACATGAACTATAATGGAGAAGACTAGTTTCTGAAGTTGTCCCTCAAACACACTCTGTGAAGGTATCCAGCTCAGCACCCTGAAGTTTAACACAGCTACTTAGGACTATAGGGCCTGTATACAACACACCTGTGAAATGGAGTTCCTGTGAAAAAGTGAAAATTTCTAATCTGGTGCAGGGATTCCTCTATTAATTATATTAAAATTGCTATTAATATATTTAGAAACAGAGAAAAAACAGAGTCCATCATAACTCAGCAAACTCCAACCTGCAATTTTTGCCAATACACAAACTATTTTTTCTTATTATCTAATGAGATCTCAGGTTCCTAGAAAGATAGAAAAGAAAACCTTTCTACATGTTCAAAAGTGACATTTTTTTAAATCAAAACTTCTGAACAAGATATTTAAATTACAGCCAAACCTTATTCAGGGGTTCCTTCAGCTTGCTCCAGGGATTTAGGCTCATCTTCTACAAAAATAAGTCAAACAGAGCCAGCTGAGAAGCATGAACCCTTCAGAGTATGTCAAACAGCCACATGTGCTGTCAATTAGGAACACTTTCCCCAGAGTTTGAGAGGTATCAACAGATAACTCCCAATCACTACGAGTTCCTCAAGACAAGCTGTCAATATCCATAATCCTTCTTCTCTTTTCACTCAGTGTTTTTTTATTGCGGAGAACTATAGAGCATTGGGTGTTCCCTCTGGTTGTGTACATAAAATGAAAGTTCAGAATATAACTCAGCCTATACTCCCCCCACTAAAAACTAACCTGAATTATATCCATTTCAATTTAGAAAGAACCCTTATAGGACACTAATGGAAAAACAACATAGCACACTCCTTACAGACTCAACCCATCTGTTTTTTCCAGTAACATCAGTCTTACCACATAATTTCACTACACTCTAAAAACGGAGTGTTATGAAGGCAAGCAGCATAAATGCCTTCTTTTTTCTGCTGTTAAATGCATGTGAAGTCCTCCATGTCACATGAAACAGTCTTACAGTCTAAGGCCCATTACAGAATTCTTAAAAGGAACAAAGTAATAAATAATTTCTTTGATCCCACTTAGTTGTTCTTGTTGCCACATTTGCCAGGGGCTCCATTAATGCTCCTAGTTTCCTTTGAGTTTCCATGTTGAGTTAAATGCTAATAGTAATGCACTTCAAAAAAACAGCTCTTGCCAATTCCAGAGGCAGCACTCCCAATACTTCTGATGTGCTTCAATTGTCAGAGGTGGGAATACAAAGGAGCAGGAAAATAAAGTTACTCAAAGACACATCTTTAGTATAAGCCAGCTCTGTGCGGATTTATGCATCTGGAGATACTACTGAATCACAGAATCATAGAAAGTCCATGCCACAGGTAAGCTCAGTAGGTCATCTAGTCCAACATTCTGCTGAAAGGGGGAACCAGATTAGGTTATTAATGGCCTCATCAAGCCAGTTCATAAATATTAACAGTGGAATACTACAGTCTTCTCTATTTCTCCTTTTCCAAGTTAGGTAACCAAAAGCTAGATATGTATTTTTTTAGCTGAGACCATTGATTTCCATTTATCAAGTCTTTCTACTTAAGGAACAACAACTTCTAGTACAATTTCAAAACAGAAATTAAAAGCAAGGTTAAAAAGTTGCATCAGAATTTCACAACATAGAGAAAATACCAGTAAATGAACAGCTCTACAGACTTTAGCAAAGCATCCTAGAGCTTTTGTCTTCCAGGCACCATTTGGTATAAAATGCCATCACACTGTTTTTCAGCTGGAGACAGAGAGAAGAAACTGAGCTGCTTTATAATTATTGTGAGACAGTGGATGCAGTACTTCAATACCTCTTTTCTGTCAGACTAAAGTCTATCTAAAGCTTGCTGTCATCAATCAACTTCAATGACTGTTGGATTCAATCCACACTTGAGAATATAAGCAATTTAATTAAGGCTTTGTTGACCTCAAAAATTTGTTCAAAAAACAGTTGGCCATTAACTGAAGAGGACAGGTTGCTCTTCTAAACTTTCACTGCTTTCCCTCCAAGACTAAAATAAACCTTTTAGGACCTTAATTTACAATTAAGGTGAATCTATGTTTTAACAGCTTCCTAACCACCTATGATTTTCCAGATAATGGTGAAAACAGAAGCCAAATACAGCCTTGATTAACTGAAGGGCAAATTAATATTTCATCTGAATCTTGGGAAGTAGAAAAAGAACAACTTGGAGAACCAGAAAAGTTTGTCTCCAGAAGAGTAAGACAAAATCTAACACTAACTCTGAGCAGAACAAATAGCTACAAAAAAGGCACTTGGAAGTGAAAATTACAACAAATCAAGAGTGGAGGGCTCAAAGGGTAGTTCCATTAAGAACCTCAATGTCAGATTAAGACTACAGGGAAGAAAGATCTTCTGAATGTCAATTTTGTTAAAAGGAGTACTTTAAAAAACAGAGAAAGAAAGAAAAAAGAAAAAAGAACAGAATGAAATGTGACTTCAAGTTGTGAAAGAAGGCTTTTTTTTTCCCCTTGGACTATGCACCTGATTGCTAAGATAGCTGCTATTTGCACTTTAAGCAGTCACATCTATAGATAATTTTTCTTTTTCTTTTTTCTTTTTTTTTTTTTATTTTATTTTATCAAAGATGCGTAGAGGAAATCCAAGATCACCATCACTTTCTAGAAAGAATTACACCAGCAGCAGCAGAAGCAACTATACTGCCAGCCTCTAAAACATGTAAGCAACTGCTCAGAGGGTATGCCAGCTGATGCGTTTGTGACTAACTATACTGAAGCTGCTGGGGAACAAAAAGAATAGAATGTTTAAAAGTGGATTTCAAGAATGTAACACTTTATCATGAAAGAAATCAGTATCTAGTACATATGCAGATGGGATACAGTCTATATTATCACATGTCTATAAAAGAATGTCTCATTTGATAGGTATGAAAACCTATAATCGGCCATTGTATCTATTAAGTAACATTTCTTGTAACATGGTCTACAGCAAATCAAACAAAACATATCTCCAAAATAATTATGAGAAGAAAACTGCTGTTTTACTTCATAAGTAATATCAATCTGAAGGCAATCTGAAATTTGCTGTTCTTATTAATCAGGATTCCTCTCAAAACTAACACTAAAAGAAGCAAGTATAAGCTTACCATCAGTAAGAAAGACATTAGTAGGAAAGATGCAGAAACAGACACAACTGAGTAATAATAGCTTAGACAGCAAAACATTTTAATTATAGTGAATGTGATTCAATATTCAACATTGGTAAAATTAAGAGGTCCCATGAAAAACTGTTTCATGCTATTAAAAAAAAAAAAAATCTAATAACATTGAAGATAACTGAGAATCCTAATTTCAATTCTATTGTCACTAAATACTTTGAGGTTCCTAAGCTTCATAATCTGCAAAGAGAGTTCTCGGCACTAATAGGACAATACAAAGCTCTGTATTATAAATAGGGTTTTTGTTGGTGGTGGTTTTTGGTAGTTGTTCTTTTGTTTGTTTGTTTTTTGAAAAAAATTATCAAGACCAGTATATTTAGTAATATCAATTTAAAACATGGTTTAGAGCGAGTTAGGTTTTGTGAATGTTTCTGTCTGTTTTAGCAGGGTCAGAATATAAATATATATCTTTTTAAAGCATACAAATTATTCCCACCTCATGAACAGTTCTTCTTGGGCTGCACAAGTAACTTTATTCTACCACTGTGTGAATCATACAGAAAATATATGACAAAACACAGCTGAACACACTACTGCTCTTGTCATTTTGTAGCTTTAAGCAACACTCTTACTTTTACCTCCTTAAAAGGTAAATATCAGGGTTAATATTTTTCACTTCTTGGGAACTAATAATGAAGACTCTTCTTTATAGTGAATCACATCCTATTTCTCATTACTGTGTGCAAACACCGTCTAGACAACCAGTTCAAATATAGGAATCCCTATGTGGCCAGATAAATTCTCATGACTGTTTTACCCACGTTAGTTGAGTATAATATTCCTAAGCTAACAGAAGTCCTCCTTTTGTAGCAGAGCTACAAACACAGTGAATCTGCACTTGCCACTGCCTTGGATCTACTCATGCAAAAGGCTTCTTCCCTTAACTGTGTGATCAAGAGATTTTGGATATTCCAGGAATTCCACATATATACGTGAAATTCAACTTGTCACAGAGACAAAATAACACAGTATTATGCAGCCTGAAAGACTGTTCACAAATGTATCAAGTTTTGGTTCACATTCCTGTTAAAAAAAAAGATCCTCATTTCTGTCACACCCGTACAAATAGTTGTGCTGGATTTTGTAGAATCACTTGTTCGCAAGTAGAAATGCTGAATACACAGCTACGGTATTTTCCAATTTTTGCAGATAAAAAGTAAAGGTTTCTAGTAAAAGTGCTGACGTGAACTTGCTGCAAGTGCTACCAATATCTTTAAAGTTACAGAACTAGAAAAAAGTATACATTTGCAAAATCATTTAATAGATCAGACTTGAGGGTATTACTTTTCACTGATAACATAAGTGACGGATTTCTTTCCCCAAAGACCAGCAGATATTTTGCAGACATTTAATACAGAAAACAACACAGGCACTTTATGCAGACTCTGGCACCAAAACATACCAAACTGCTTAGAAGATGCAACAATGACATCAATTTATAAAGCTTAGTCATTAAGACATCCATGTATATTAATCGACATATAAAGATTTTCTATATATCTTAGTTTAAAAAAATTATTTATTTTCTAACAGGTGTGGTCATTGCCATAATCCACTGAGATACAACAATGTACAATGGTTTATGTTAGTTTCTTCAAACTAGTTTAATAATGTCAATTAACAATAATTAGAATTAATAACATGACAACTGTGCTGTTAGCATAACACCTAGGAAATTTCCTAGTGAATCTTTGTGGTACTGCAGATTGCACCCTACCAGAACACAACCACTGTATAGTAAATGAAAAAACAAACAAACAAACAAACAAAACCTGTCCATGGCTTTATGACTGCAATAGTTAAGAACTTATGAACAGGTGATTTTTAAAGGGAAATCTGTTCCTGTAAGGAAGATAGGATTAGCAAAACAGGTCCTTTCTCCAGCTCACTGCCCTTTAACACAGAGGCAAAAAAGAAAAAAATTATCTTTCTGTCCTACTCCAGAGAAAAGACAGAGCTTTTGTTTCACAGAAAAGAATCCCAAATTTGCCTCTCTTGCTTTGAGTCAGAGTCTCTAGGAACATTTTTGCATGACTAGCCATTTCAACAGAATAGTTTAATCTGTTTCTATCTGCCATCCCAAGCAAAATCTTCTCCACTGTCTGAGTTTAGCACTGTAAGCTTCTCCTGTAAACTGTAAACTCCTGGTGATTTCTTCTGTATTCCTGATCTCAGATTCTTTTACCAATCCACATGATTTCTCTAGCTCCTTAGCATTTCTTCACATAAAATTCACCCTTTACTGAATTAGGACAAAAGCCCATGTCTCCAAGTGGTGAAGAGATGAACTTGGAGACACAATCAAGAAACATCTAGTTTGAGTGTTTAAAAACGTTATTGTCTCTCACACACAGATTGCAACAAACCTTTCTTTTTTTCCTTTTTTTTTTAAGAATGTGATAACATGATATCTGAACATGTTTCTTTTGCTAGTGAATCAGCTTTACATGAATCAGCACCCTTTGTGCTTTGGAAAAGAAAGATATTAGTCAAGTTTTCGCTTCCTCAGAACATCAAGACTATTACAACCTATTTGAATGGACGTCTATCCTTTCTTCTTAAGGGAGAAATTAGCTGACACCTACAGATCATAGAAATGCTGACATGAATCTCACCTTGCACCTTCACTGACTGACTATTATCAATGGTATTTATAACCTGCTGTCTTTCAATAACCAATATGTCACCCTTCATGGGAAAGGCTAAATGCTACCATTCTGCTGCTTCGGAGAGATCACAAAAGTAGTCAATAGAAATTACTTGTGTTTCCTCCTATAAAAACATGGATAGCTCATACAGTACCGTGTTCTGTCAACTCTCTTTAACCTGATGGTAGAGAATAATTCTAATGGGATGAAAATAGATTTTACATGCTCCAAAGTCCGCCTACATTTTCCTCCTACAAGGAAGAAGTAACAATTTCGATAAGTTTAGTCAAGCATAAATAATACCTACATCTAAGAATCAAGGTTGGGCAGAAGTTAAACCGGAGCAGATTATATTAATATATTGCATCAAATTCCCTGGATATGTACTCTCTCTCTGAGATTTATTTACTATTGCCCTGTGCCTTTGCAGCCATTATGTGGGAACTGCACGTAAGTCAAGAGCAAACAAATCCTTGTAATGAATGTTGTATTTTTCATGTCTTCTACATTCTAGTATGAAAGCAGTCTCTATAAGGAACATGACAGCAGACTATAAAGCTTTAGGACTGTGACTTTATCCTGACTATCTTCCACAGCCACATTCAGACCTTAAATCCAACAGTACAGCTTAAAAGCAGTTTCTTCCAGAACTTTTTGAGGCACAGAGAGTCGGATCTCTCTTCTATGCATTGAGCAAACAGCGAGTGTACAACAGAAGTTAATTACTGTGGCCAACACACTGGGTTATACTGATTTACATAGTACATAACTATTTTGTAGTCAATTCTTTATTATGATTAATCAAACACTGTATTTAAAAAATAAGATATGAAATGAGGGCAAACACTCATTTCATGACTGCCACTCCCTTGTCCTTTCACTGCAGTACCATGAGAGATGATTGAGGAAGTCAGACAAGAGAAAAGACAGTACTCTATGATAGAAATCGAGGACATGGTCATCTTTTCCTTAAAAAGAGAATTCCAGAAGTTTGACAGAAGTTTAACTTGCTGTAGCAATAAAAAAAAAAAAAGTTTGGAGACAGTTTGGATTATTAAGAGTATTGGCTGTTCCTTGAGAGGTGTCAAAAAAGAAAATTAAGAAAAATACTGTATACATACCAGCACACTAATAAGATCTGGTAAGGATTATTTTCCTCATGCAGTGGAAAGACCAGAATGATCAACTCTCCAACAGCCCAAAATCCTAAAGGGACAAATGGTGAACTTCAAATCTACCACTAATCCTGGCTGGGTTTCTCATAAGGAAGCGCCTACCTTCCCAACTCTCTCAGGGAGGAAACAAGAAAAGCATTAGCTGATCTGGTCACTGAAGTGTAACGAATACTAGACATAGCTGGGAGTCCTTTGCGCCCATGCTTGCTTTCCAACTCTTTCCATCATACTGATCAACCTACTTCCTCTTATCTGCAGATGAGACTAGCCCATATTCCCCCAAAAGTTTCAAGAACTAGAATGGGAAAGGCAAACAAAACCAAACTCCAATCTTCATCTGGGCACATTCCCTCTTCCTCCTGCCCTTTATCCTTCCCAAACTACAAACTAGATGCTCTGAACGAAATGAAAGCCTGCAAATCTGATGTCTTGGTTGCATCCAATGAAAATACACACATTTAGAGCAGCAAACAAGCCAAAGATTTCACCTTATCCAGAAACCATCTCTGGAAAGATTCATCTTAATTAATTACAGCCTGCTTTGCAAGTCCAGCAGACAACACGACACATGTGCTACACTGGTTCTGTCGATGCTGTAGAAAACAAATTAGCTGACAAAGTGAAAAAAAATTGCCTTTTCATCCCTTTTCCAGTTGAAATTAATTGCACCAGTGCACCAGTGTAAAAATGCTGAACTCAATATAAATATTTGCAAATGTAAGGATGCCCAGGTATTTGATAGATACTTCATACCATTTTAAATAACAAAGATTTGCCTCATTTTAACAATGCTATTTACAGGCATTTTTGCTAGTACTCCTACATAAGCTATCTACCACTTCTGCCATTTCTGTTACATCTATGTAAGCTAGCTACCATTTCTATTGTTTAGGTACAGAAGCTGAACAAAAGATTAGGTGTCTCAACTTAGAGAATCTGGGCTTTCTATCCACCAGAGTAACAGTCAACCAAACATGGAATGGAAAAGGTCAAATCAGACCAGAGTTCAGAATGTTTCTAACAGAGAAGTGTTTCTGCAAATATCTCTAGTCACCAGCTCAACAATGGTGAGACATGCAGGCAGCAAAAAGAGATGTAGCTAAAGCACCTCAGAAGTGCCAGGCTAACATAATGCAGTGAGCAGCCTCTTTTGACAGCCTGGATAGCCCCAGCCCTTACCATCTCCAAAGTAGCTAGAAAAGGAATGGAAACAGCGACTGCAAATTGTCAGTACAAAAAACTGTTGAACTGCTACTTAACAGACTGTAAATTGTAAGGTGAAAGACCTGACTTCACTATGCTAGTTCCATCAGTTATCAGGTCCTTTAACTTCACTCTATTTTAAATGGAATAAGCTCCTCATTACTTTGTAAATAGACACAATAGTTAGCCAAGTGTGTGAAATCTCCTTTCAAAAAGCAGATACAAGAAGTCAACACGGAATATGTACCAGAACCAGTCTAGTTTGTATCTAGAACAAAAAATCCCTTGATTAGAGCTTAAGAAATTGAGAATTCATGCGTCCATAATTACGATAAATGATAGATGTCTGAAGGCAAGAGTGGTAAAAGACTCTCTGGACTGAGGCAATAAATCCATTTACAATTCAAGATTAGTCTTCCAACTTATACCGCTGAGCCCTTAACTAGAAAGGTCTCATCTACAGTGAGAAAATCTGGCTCCAGTTATTCAAAAGCTGCAGTTCAGTGAGGTACAATACTTGCTAACTTATTATAATGCTGAATCTAGATGAGAGTCAAATGTTGCAATTGAAATACATTTCTTCAAAGCAATATCTCTGAAAAACAAGGTGAAAATTACTGGCACATTTACAGAATGCTGAGTATCATCTGTAGTGATGATATTTCCCATTGCAATTGTCAACAACTTCTCAGATTCTAAAATAACAGAAGTTGCAGAAGTGGGAATCTAACAACAGAAATTTAGACATTTGGAAGTTATACCTGTAAAACCTTCCAGCACAGTGACATTCAAGCTATATACACTAAATAATTTTTGCCTGAAGAATATAACTCCAGGAACAGAAGTCTTAGGTCATGAACCCACAAAAAAGAGACACCAAGCTACTTTCCAATATACTTCTATTTTATTCTCTTAGAAGAACAAAACACATGACCTACAAGCATGATGGTTTATTTAAATGAAACTACTTCGATGGTCTATTTGCCAGTGAAAGCACAGGCTTTTAACAACCTCTGCAGACTAAATACATCTAAAAGCATACAGGGCTTTCCTTATATTGGAGAGAAGTACAAAGAAGCTTTGGCCGGCTGGGAGCAAAAACATTATCATTATGTAAAGTGAATTTATGTATTTACATACTCAATATGTAAAACAGAGGCCATGCTGAAAAAAAAAATAAAATAAATAATTCAACCCATTCTTCTGACAAAACTGCTGTCTTGTGGTTTCTCTGAACCATTTAAATGAATCAAGTGATCTGGTCAAAGTGATCCCTTTTCTGAAAAACTCACAGCTGAGAAATGGTTCCTGATAAACAGAGAGGAAAAAAAAGCTGAACATTATGTTCAAGTGTCTTGCATTGCCATTCATACTAAATGACCTTTTTATGAAAATGGACTTATCTATATTGAGAATTCAAGAGTCGCATTACAGCTCTCTGTATACGGCGTATCCTTGGAGGTTTGATTTCAAAAGCTAGACATTGTATTCTACATTCACTGCTGATGAGATGTCAGTCAGAGCACATTACATCACTCTTCAAAGAGATGCAGAGTGGTAAAGCAAATACAGGAAAACCCCTGAAGTGATCTGATAAATGATTTTCTTAGTTAGTTTGGCACCAGCATGTCTGGTATCTAATTCTTATGATATACAGTTTATCAAGTAGTGCCATATTAGATTCCTGATATTTAGTGTCAACAAGAAATGTATGCTGTGACACATGCCTTTGTAGCAAAGTATGGGAGGATAGAAAAGTCAGAGGGGAACACAATGCATTTCCCAAACATGTAAGAAAATAACTGAATTGTACTGGTATTGTATGTTAACAGGCTGCCTTTAGAGAAAAAGAGTCACAATTCAGATTCCTAACTCCAAGCATATCACATTGCACTAGTATTACCTAGTTTTCAAACATAATTTACCATTCTACTAATAGAACTCTCAAACCAGCATTTCAAAAGATCCTTTTCTCCTCAACATAATTTTCACATATATTCACTATTAAGACTACTAACAAAGGCAGGCAAAGAAGAGACAGTACTATAGAGATTAACCTATTTTACAGAATCAGCACAGAAAAAGCGAGGTTGGACAGATCTCAATGGATCTGTAGGCAGTTCTCCGCTCAATGCAGGCTCAGCTATAAGGTGGGAAAAGGCTGCTCAAATTTTATTCTGGCCCATCTTGAAATCCACCAAGGATGGAGCCTGCACAACTGCTCTGGGCAACCTGTTCCATTGTTTCTTCACCATTCCAGTGAAAGTTCTTGCTTTCTTTGCTATGCCCTTATAGTTTGTTACCACTGTCTTTCATTCTCACCCTAGGAACCTCAGTATTGAGACAAGATGTTCTTCTGGCAACCTCCTTGCATGGTGGAGGCTGCTGTCAGGTGTCCCCACAGTCACTTCTTCTCCAGGCTGAGCAAGACGCGCACTCAGCCACTCCTCATAAGGCAGATCCCCTACAAGAATCACTCCAGTTAATTGACATCTATCTTTTAACAAGTCCAAAATGCAGTATGTGGTCTAGTGAGTATTTACTACAAGAAACAAGCAGTTCTCTTGATCTATTCTCTTGATCTCTGCTATTCTCCTGCTAATGCAGCCTAGAATATCATTGGTCCTCTTTGCAGTAAGGGTGCACACACTGCTGGCCAGAGGTCAGCTTGTCTGTCAAAACATCAGAGATCCTGACAAAAGCTGTGGGAAAGAAGGCTATGAGGACTTCATCCTTACATGCCCACAGCCACTGAATCACCTGGTCTGTGCAGAAACAGGTCTACATTTTGCTTGTTTATTCTTTTACCACTC
The DNA here is from genome assembly GCA_037305975.1 of Chrysolophus pictus. Lineage (NCBI taxonomy): Eukaryota > Metazoa > Chordata > Aves > Galliformes > Phasianidae > Chrysolophus > Chrysolophus pictus. The sequence goes on from CM074576.1 coordinate 109,273,121, forward strand.
ATGCTGTGGCAGAAGACACCGCTCACACAGGACAGTACAGCAAAGGAACATTTCAGAAGAATGAGAGTAGCTTTTTTCTACAGCAGTATTAAGCAAACATCAGCATTGACTATCTGGGTGCTCTTGTCTGCCCTCTGGGGAAAAAAAAAATGCAACTCTAAGTCTATTTCAATATCAATTATATATTTCTATAGTATTAAATTTGTGTAAATGACAGATTTGTGAAAAATGCATTTAAGCTGCCTGTAGACTTTAAAGTGTCTTAGTATTTGAATGATTTGTTTTAGCTTCTTTGCTCAGTCATATACTTGGGGCCATGAAAATTCAGGTATGGAGCTTCAACATGGCCACTGTATTCAGACTTGGGGCAGTAATTACCTTTTCTGTATCTTGAGATTAGTCCAAGCATTAGAAAAATAATGTAATATGAACTTCCAGGCTAAGAAACATTTTGGTATTGAAGCTTAATGCAAAGCACAGGAAAATGAAGACTGAGCTGAAAAATACTATAATCAGAATTTCACTTCTTCTTACTTAGTCTATCTGAAGCAACCAGATGCGTGTAATGAATAAAAATGTCTGCTTTGCAGCATCACAGTGAATGTTTAAAAAACATTCATTTGAGTATCCAGGTTAAATACTAACAGAGGGAATCCCATTTTTTAATATATGGTAGTTTTGTAGGTCACATTAAACTCAAAAGAACAAACTCAAAGTGCCTGATTCTTCTTTATATTAAACTGCAGTTTTGAATAAGAAAGTGTAAAGGAGAATATATTCTGCAGTTAGTCTAGTGTAGTATTAGCAGGCAGCTCTATATTATACTGTGAGACAGCTGAATTGATTCTGCAGGAATAACTTTCCACTATTTCAGTTCAGAGTCTGGCAGTTTTGTCAGTACTACCACTTACTCCTTTTTCTCTTGCTGAGACAGATTCCCATCTGCAGTCCCATCAGATGAAAAGCACAGTGGATTTTGCTCAACTACAGTTAAGACTATTTCATACAGAGCTTTGTGTCCTAAGGCAATAAAGTCTATGTTGTCATACTCAGCTGTGTATCTGCCTGTCCATCAGCAGAGTTCTAACTACTTAGGCCTGAAAATATCTCAAGGTTGAGACACAGCTACCAGTCTCAAGGATCTCAAATGCTTACATTTTTCCGTGCTTAACAAGTGAGAAGACTACATTAGTCCTACAACCATTATAATTCATTGCTCTTTGCAGAAATGAAGCTAAATCTGATTGATTCTCACTGGAAGTGAGACAGGGTTATCTTGGAGAGGATCTCAAAGTTTCAGCAGTTTGAGAAGACAGATGTGGGATATATACCAGAAAGACATAAGAAAACGGATTTCATTATTTTTTCTGTCTAACTATGAACATTTTGATTTGAGAGTATATTTTAGCTAGAGTAATCTAACCACCATGACCAAACTGAAGAGTTGCTTGTCCTCAAGTGTAAAGTCTTTGAAAGACTGTCCATGACAAATACTGTTAGATTTGTGTGTGTGTATAAGAGTACTTGTATAGAAGTTGATTATTTCCACCATATTCACTCAGATTTCTTTCATTCACATTCTCGCAATCACAGACTTAGAAGTACCATGGCACATATGCCCAAGTGGTCCAGATAGGATCTCTTGCATGCAACACAGATAAAACAGGATGCTGAATATTTGCTGATACAAAAAATCCTTTTTGTATCTCAGGTGTGATTCTTGTTTGATAGCAATGAATTAGCTTTAAGACAGGTCTTTCTTACCCTTCAAGGATCATTACAGCACCGTCCTTTTCTTCAAAAATGTAGTTTACTCCACCCACCTTAAATCTTAGGACAAGTTATTACTCACTGTTTGTTTCTCCTTGTTTATTTGGAATGTATGTTTTTCCCTCATACACTAAGAAGAAAGAAAAATCACAAAGGTCACAGCCATCATCCAGTTGAGAGCAGAAAAGATTGTATTCTGAGTAGTCATCTATGTTGCGGTCTCATCAGAGTGCAAGCCTTCTGGTCTTAACATAAGGCATGTTCTTCAATTATACTAATGGAAATGGCATGTTGGAGGCAGTATCCTTGAAACACATTTATCACTAACAGAACAGGCTATTCTTACAGTCCTCATTATCTTTATTATGGTGATTTCACTGACAAACGCACATAGACACAGCACCTCTGTTCATATTTCATTCATACAGTCTTCATAAAATTAATTAAATTCCAAGTATCAAGACTTAAGTGTGCAATCCACCCTCCAAATTCACATAACTTATGACATAATTAAGGTATGTCTCCTTTTGAAACCTGTATTTGTTACATTTCTTGAGGGCCTGTATAATATTACATGTGGCACAAGCATTAGCTTTAGCAGATGCCTTCTTTGTAAATCCCCAGAATGAGAAACTGCACCATTGCTCATGAGAAGTTCCAGAGAAGAACTTCTTAAAACTTCTTTCATGCCAGACATACACAAAAATCCTATACTCAAAATGCATCAATAGCTGTGTTTACTGTAACTACCCCCAGTGCTAAGATGAAAAGTCTCCATCCTTACTAGATCTATCTGCACATGGCTTTTCTTTGTCTACGAAAGGTAAAAACAAATCCCCACATCATCAACATTAATGAAACATATAACCTTTAGAACATAACTGATTTCCCTTTGTTTCTTACCAAAGAACTGCTACTTAATAAACACATGATGATCAGTACACTTGAAAAGACTTATGGTAACAGTTAAGGCGCATAACCTTTCTAGCATTTATATGACACATTGGTTCCATGGTTTTTGTCTGCTTTTTAAATATGCCTCTAGAATTTGCCTCCAGATCCTAAAAGGCTGATTAGTTCAATTAAGCTAATAAAGAAAAAAAATAAATAAAACGTATCTCAACCTTCACTTGACATTAACAAAAGTGTTTACATGGCACAGTTCCTGGCTTTCCCAGCCAACAAAGCCTCTGCAACACAACCGATTAATTAAATAGTGCTGAGAAGTTAACACTGAAGGTTACTGATTAATTGTATGTTAGAGCTGTCTAATCAAGTACCCAAGGCAATAAATAAACACAAAGATAAATTATACTCTGATTAAGACAATTATTTATAGTGGTTTTTTTAACTACTTGCTTACCACATAGCATATTTCAGCCTGAATAAACTAAAGCAGTAGGGGAGGGGAGCAGAAATCGAGATCACTTAATGTATTTCCCAGTTGGCTATTATGGCTATTCTCCTTTGAAGTGAAATATATTATTATAAATCCTGCTTCATGCATAGCCATCACATAAGCATACATGCTGAATGAGCAGCCATACAACATTTATTTATCATGTATTTTTTAGTACTACTGCTTGCTAATGCATGTCTCCAAGGGCTTAATTCAGCACTGCAAACAGCTGCTAGCCCTCATTAAGAGAAAGCAAGCAATCTACTTTAAACATTACATAATTATAAGGCAGACAAGATTCAGACCTATAGACAATCGACAGCTTTTTATCTGATACTCAAGCTCTTCTGTCTAAGAACGAATCTCTCTCCTTTCAGGGAATTTTGCTTCAATATCTGAATTTCAGTCATAGGCCCGTCCAATCTTGAAACTGCAACGCTTTTCCATCCATTAAGGTTATTTTCACGGCATTCTCTGAATCACCATAATTCCTTTTTATATTAGATGATATCAAAGCATGAATACTAGAATCTGCCTCCATACCACAGTTCCTCTGACCAATTTTAACTATATACACCACAAAATTCATCTTTTCTTTGCGTGCACTAGAACAAGGTTAGTTATCCTTACCACGGTACAGAGACCTTTTGAAGAAAATGCTTCAACGAGGGCTCTGGTTCTGGAGTTTCCTTCTTTCATTCTTATTTACCATATGTAACTGAAAACAGAAGTTTGACTCCTTCAAAAAATGTCAACAATCTCCTCCTACGCCTGCCAAGCCTGACTGGTATGTACAGAGGTCAATGAGATAATCCTGTCCCTTTTGTGTCCACCATCTACCTCTCATAAACTAAATATATGACAAAGATTCATAGAATACTCTGAGTTGGAAGAGACCCATGAGGATTGAATCCAATTCCCAAATCCACACAGAGGAACCTATGCGTTAAATCATGTATCTAAGGGCATTAGATAAAAAGAATCTGTGCCTCACAAGAGGCAGCAATTAAGAAATAAGTCCAATGGCATTCACCCACTCCCTGGTAATTTCCCCAGAACATTCACTGCGCTGTAGGAAGATTTATTAGTCATTTTAACAGGCAAAATCCTTTGTCAGTCTGTTCAAAATACAGTCATTATAAAAGTCCAAGTTTATTCTTGTCATGTACTTTTCTTTTGTCATAAGCTATTGCATATGTCATATAACCACAATAAAATAAAAGGAATTAAACTTCTCAGCTATGAGCATGACAGCAAACGTTCCCTCTGTACATTAACAGACCCATTGCCTATCCATATCATGGTAGCTTTAAAGGACTTCCTGACATAAGATTAGTTTAAGACAAGAGGTTCAATCCCATGTCCTCTCATTACACAGCTTGCAACAGGACCCACAGTGAAACACAAATCTTCCTTTTTCTTCAGTGCTGGTACACACAAGATCTGACAGCTCTACCATGGTCACCTTCCCTTGTCCTCAAATAACTGCTATTTGAAGCTGTTTGGCTGAAATTACAGCAGATTCAGGAAGTATGAAGTAAAAGAGAGAACGTCAAAGGCTGATTGATGTCACCACTGCATATTGTAACATTAACATCTGACCAATTAACACTGATAGAAGTCACATATTTCATGTCAATGCCATGGTCTGTTTTGTTGTAGTTGCTATTTTTCTCCTTTCATTTTAAAATTACAATTAGAATTTTTCTTCCGTCCCCTCCCCCCCTTTTTTTTTCTTCTTTTTTTTTTTTTAATCTAATTGAAATTACCATCAACCAAGAGCAACAACCCCATCCCCTATCTCCAGAATTATGGATTCTGTGACAACAGTGCATATTATACATTCAAGAATTTGTCTGTCTTTATTATTTAAAGTGCTTACGTATATAACATTGGAGAACAGGTTTTGAATTTTCTCAGCAAACCTGGCTGGACAGGTCCATAACAAGTAACCATTCAGTGAGCTTTGTGTTGCACGAGTCAAAGTTGTGCAGGAAGCATTACAAAGCTACGCACTGCTTCTTGACTAAATATCTAATAACATCATTAAACCAGTAGGCACATTACTAGGAACTGAAATAATCCTCAGTTCAAGATTTTTTTATTAAGAAGGCGGCTTAATATTGCAAGTATTTAAGAACCAACAGAAGGTACACAGCTTCAGTAATCTCACATGCCGACCCCTCACAACTATCATCTGAGAAACAGAAACAACGCCTTCAGCAAAGCAACATGCTAAGTGTCTCATCCCCAGTGGTAAAGCCCAATACTAAATCCGAGAGCACAGTGACATTCACATGGATCAAAAGGCGGAACTTTGTGTAAGACTCTGCTTATGCTAAAGTATTTAAGTTTCGATATCTGCAAGCTGGAATTTCAAAAGAGCATATCTGTGGGTGTTCTTTTTTGTTGTTGGAATATGTATAATAAATACTAAGGAGTTGTTGAGAAAAAGCTGCAGGTGAACTCAAGCTGTGTTTTTCATCAACTGAAAACTACCCAAAACTTAAATTACTGAATTCAGTGTACTGTAACCTGGCAATACCCTCATAACCTTCCTCCTTTAATAACAGATCTAATTATATGTCTTGCTATGAAATTTAGTTACTTTAAAAAATTCCTTGAACACCAAATAAGCTTCATTGTAACCCTCATCATATCATCTCTAAATTACACCTGTGCAAGTGCCTAACTGCTCTAATTGAAGGTTTATAGAATATATGCCACAGAACATAACGATCTGAACCACATAAAAATGATTAGGGCAATTACTCGTGGGTAAAAACGTTTAACACAATGTCAAAACCATACAGCACTGTTGTATTTGTTTGGTTCCTGGGCTGTTAGATGCTGTCCCGGTTGTTGCATAAAACTTCTTCATTTCTCTAAAAGATTTTTTATTCCTTTAGTTTAAATGCTGGTGTCTCAGCTCCCAGACCAAGTTTAAAAGGCATATGCCATGGTAATTCTTTTATATTGATGAATCATGAACTACTTAATTTATTTTAAATACTTTTATTCCATTGGCACATATCTAAAAGTATGTCTAGTGGTAAAACACCCCAGTCTTAATCTTGGAAAAATCTAGGAAGATGAAAGCTAAGAAACTGATTATGCAGCTACTTACACTGGACAGCTATGTAGGCCAGCTATCCATTTTCACAGAAGAAATAATTTATAAACAGAAATTGCAGAATAAATTTTAAAAAGTCTGGCATCTTCTGTAACAGAGGCTAAAAATTATACAGAAAATCCTACTATTTGCTTAGAACTTTGACCTAAATATTTGAGAGGAAGAAACTTTTCCTCACCAAGGAAGTCACTGCATATCTCTTAATGCCCTAAGAGACATACTGTTTACATCTTTGGGACCATTTCCTCTTGTTTATTTATTTTAAATGCTAATGAGTCTGTATACTGATGGGTTTGTACAATCAATCCTCTCCAACCCCCCCAGTCTATTATTCTACAGCAGTGTCCCTGTTGCAAACAAATGCAGTAAGCTCATATACTGAGAGTCACTGGTCACATTTTGAGAATTCAGCACCTCACCCTATTTATTAACAAAAAGCTTTTCCTTGAACAGTAGCTTACTGTCAAGACTGCGAGGTTAGGTATTTCAACTTAACTAAAAACTGCTTCACACATTTCTGGTGAAAACCCACAGATGTACTTGATTAAAATAGCATCTGCTGACACGACCCCTAATTTCAAACAGCAGTTCTGATGAGCATTAAGAGCTCAGCCTCCCCTTAGTTGCCACCTTCTTCACAAGCAAATGACATCCTTTTCTTCTCAGATCATGCTGGTATATTCAATCAAGTAAGCTGGCATGCTCAATCAAAAAAAAATATATTTTTCAAAGCATCATTCTCAACTCAATCTCCTCCATTGAAAATACAGGAAGCTAACCTGTTCTCACTGCTCTGCTCTCCCTTTCCCAAAGCTGCTGTGGATCTGGAAATCTGTTCACAGGTTGGTTAGGTCAGGTGCAGACAAACTCAACATCAAGATGGCTGTACAAAGGAGTGATCTGTGCATAAGCCAAAAAACTTGCAGCAATCTACTTTGAAGAGGGGTCAGAAAGTGTTACTTAAGCGAGATAATCAAAAGCACTAAGTGTGCAACAGTAAAATTAATTTCTAGCCAAACCTTCTGAAAATGAAGAGTTTATTTTTCAGAATAGCATAATGCGTAATGGTTCTCCTCCTCTTGCAGTCATGTACAGATAGGTAAGGATTGCTGGGATAAGATCCCACAGGCTACAACCATGCCAGTAGTTGGAGGTTGGGAGGGAGAGAAATCATCATCTGCACAATGAAAAGACAACATCTGATGTCCACGTGATCCACGAATCTGAGTTTTTAAGAAAGATGGAAAAATGAATTGTTACTCAATCTGAGAATGTTATCACAGTAATCCCTCTGTTTTCAGGTGAATATGAAGCAGCTTCAGTCCTGTTTGGTTCAGACAAACAAGGATGAGTTAATACCAGAAAAAAGGTTCTGAAATGTACATAGGTCACTCCAAAAGTAATGTTCCTATTTACTTCCATGGAAACTACAACAGATACAAAGAGCATCATAACACTATTTGAGCACATTCTCATCTACAAAACACTGGTTTTCAACATAGTCATCGCGAATAGTTATGAATTTCACCAGTGATGAACAAGAGCCTGCATACCGTGCTTGTCAAAAACCACACTAGTGGAGGTGACCCACTGTCACCACAGCTGAAGTGTACCACCCACCACCTCACTGTGGTCAATGTGTCTCCATAAACATTCAATAAAGGTGAATGAATGTAAATGGGTGCGGGTTTTTTTCCCACATGGAGGAGTTCAGCAACAAACATTTGCTCAATCCCCATTTCCACATCAGACACCACTCAATCAGACTCCCCTCTGCTGCCATCTGTCAGGTGGGAACCTGCTGCCATACTAACATTTGTCTCTGATGTCATGGGCCAAAATAATAAAATCAGAGAGATTGCTTTTGGAGCAGCCTTCATAGATGCACTGAACTACACTTTTTGTTAATAATAAACCATAAACTAAAATAGCATATTTACTTTGCAATTTAAATTACTACTTTGTAAGCACAACAGTGAGATCTTCTTAGCAGGACCACTTGTGTATTCCCATAAGCAGGGCTTATCAAACTTCTAGCTTGGCATAAATTAATATGGAGAAGATTTACAGGCTTAAGAGATTTTTTCCAATTTTTAAATACTTGATAGTAATTGTACTTCATTTTTTAGTGCATGACATTTTTATTTATTTAACCTTCTTTTACAACACAATTAAAAAGACTGGAAATACACAATACTTCAGTGGGCTGAGATTAAAAACTTATAAGTATCCAAAAAGTTAAGTAACCCAAAAATTTAACTGTAACCCCTTATTTTCTAGAATTATACAAAGTTGACATCCTGTTCCAACACAGTTCACCGTCAAACAACTAACAATTCCCATTAAACGCTGTGTTGCTTGAGTGCCTCTCCTTGTAACTAATTACTGTGCACTTATTAACAAAGGAATCACAAGAACACACTCACAGCTTTATCAAAAAGTAAGAACTCTCAGACCTACTTTAATTTGAACTACAGAAGGCTTTTAGCCAATCTATCTTTCTTAATAAACCAAGTACTTTCGCATTAGGTATAAGTATCAAACTGCTATTGCACAGAATTACATTTACAAAGACCAGACAGTTGAAGATGCTGGACTGGAGAAGCTTTTAAGTGCTCCAAGCAGAGCATGCCCTTGTGCTCTCATTCAATAATTGCAGCCAGAATGTAGAAAGGCACTCAGAAACTGTTAAGACAAACAACAAACTTGTATTTAAAGTTTCACCATGCTAGTCTGCATGAAGTCAATCATCAAGGAGCAGATAATTTTTTTCTGGAGTATGTTTTGCATTACAAAAAACTGCTAAGGTATGATTTGAACAAAACAAAAATTCATGAGATTATGTTAAACAAGGCATTTTAGCCAGATAAAATTCTCTGCCAGGTTTCTTCTGAAGTGAAGTAAAATTGAGTGGCATTTCATTATGGTTACCTTCAAAAAGGAGGGATGTGTTGTCAGAAATACACAACCTGTTCAAATAGATTGTTATTCACCGTCATTTGTAACCGGATTATAACAATCACAGTTCGTCTTATGAAAGTCAGCCCACATTTAAGGGTGGATTTGCTTTTGAGGTTTTTTTTTTGTTGTCGTTCACTGGGAGCTCTTGACATGTGATGGGATAGATTTAATCCATGATTTATTTGCAGCTTGGGACACAGAAGCTAGAAGGTGGAGGAGAAGCACTTGACCATGCTGGAAGCCAGGCAGTTATATTTGGCAGCTTGCTTCCATATTTCTTGTTACAAACATCATTCCCAGCCAAGCAGAGACTGCTCTAACCCATCCAAGAGAGGGCACAAAAGCTGTGCCAAAACAGCTGCTTTTGAGTAAAAAGAAATGTTTCCCTGTCAGTCTCAACCCCAAAGCTCTCTGGATTCTAGATGCACTCATTTCAAGAGGGAAGAAAAAAAAAGAAATGAAATGAATGCCCCCTGTCTTTTTCATGTGATAGCGTTTCCTGCTGTTCTTCCCTTGACAGCCACTGATCACTTCTGCAATCCCCATCAGCCACACAGCGAAACCCTGCAAGACAGAGCAGCTCTGACTGCCCAAGGAAGACCGATGAGGGTAACATTTCCAAGCAGCAGCACTAATCAAATTAGGCATTACTCACACAGAAGAGATTTTGGTTTTAATCCATCTTAACCATTTGTATGCTTGAAACCAACTTTTTTTCTTTTTTTTTTTCCTCAGAGAATGCAGCCACTCATTACTTGCATACATCAGAAAAACAGTGTCATGAAGCACGATAGGGCATAGCCTGCCTGCATGTTTGTCAGGAGCCATCGTTTGCCACGTGCGGAAAGCCAGTTATGTGAGAGTGCCAGCAAGCTTTCTTTAAATATCTGTCAGCCTCAGTTTGTTTTACTTACCTAGTGAATGTATTTACTAAGAAAAATACTTGAACTCTAGCAAACAGGAATACCTGGAATTGATTGAAACTTGATTTTTTTCTCAGACATATAGCCACAAAATAACCAAGCACACCCCTTAGTTATGGCCAAAGTTGTTTCTTAACATGAGGAGGGATTTCAGGTTACACAAACCAGAATTCCCCAGCTTTGTTTAAGGTCACAGCCCCATCCTCAAGGAAAGCCCACTGCCACAACATAGCAAGATGCATCCTTGAAAGTAAAAGCAAATAAGAAACTGTCGAGATACAGGAACGTCCCCTTGCTTGCCAGCTGCTAAGCACCTTCTTTCATCTCTTGCTCATTGTAACGTAATGCAGTAGGTAGAAGTGGCCATGGCAATCACCACGTAGTCTGATCTGGATGCCAAGGAAACAGACCACGTGTCTTTCAGAAGGATGAAAGTGCACTGAAACACCTGTACCTCACCCACACCTCTCCAACGATTGCGCTCCCAAGACTCTAAGTGCTTTCTTTTACAAGGCACAGTACACTTGATGTGTTCATATTCCCAAAAACATACTGCGCTTTTCTAATAAAGGAAGAAACACTCCTTGGTCAGAGAAGGTGCATATTCAGCATCTCTTACCAGACTAACATTTCAGGTAGCATGAAAAAATTCCAAATGCATTCGTAACCATAGCACACACTATTTTTAAAAAGCTATAAAACTTAACCTTTGTAGGAAAAGAATAATGCTTCAGAATCATTTTTAATATGGCTGCTATTTCTAAGCCCTGCTATCTCTGCTGCACATCACTAATAGAGATGGATGTCAATTAAGACATCACTGGTATTTAAAGTTTGTGAAAAGCTTTTCCTGCAACTTTCAGATGGCAGAGGAAGAAATATCTTCCTGTCCCTTCATCAGTTTGTAACAGCATCACCAAATCAGACCTTCCCTCGCCACAAAAGAGATTAAAGAGGAAGAAAAGAAAAAAAAAGGAAGCAAGAAAGAGAAAGTGAACTGGGATTCCTTCTGATACAGCTGTTGGCTAGATGTCCAAAAGCTTTTTATTGCCAAAGCACAGCCCAATTAGCTGACATGGAATCTACAGATTAGAAACCCACAGAAATCTGTTAATCTCATGGCTACAAAAGCCATTTATTTCTAAGGTCAGACCATGTTTCCAAGAGGGAGGATACAAGCTCACCAGGCTCTACAACAGGCGGGAAAAAAGTCCAGATTAGATTCTTTAAAGTGTATCAAGCAAGAGATGGGGCTTTTATCTTCAGACAGGCACACTAAATAAATAAATAAAAGAAAACTGACAGGGCTCCTGAAAGACAGGAACTGTCTCCAAACAATAACTGCTTTCAAAACTCTTTGAGCAAAAGCAAAAAAAATGGTACCCTCTGACATTCATCAACTCTGGCTGAAAGTACATGGAGACCAAAAAGTGGATGTGACCACAGTGAGGCAGTGGGTGGCGCATTTTAGCACTGCTGACAGTGGGTCACCTCCACTGGTGCAGATTTTGTCAAGCACAGCATGCAGGCTCTTGCTCATCGCTGGCAAAAAAACATAGCTAATTGCAGTGAGTATGCTGAGAAACAGAGCAAATACTCAGCTACAAAACACTAACAAACAGTGTTATTACACCCTTCTTTCTTTTATAGTTTCCACGGAAATAAAAGGGAGGCATTACTTTCAGAGCAACATATGTACATGAAGTGATTGCTCAGATCCCCTGCTCTGCCCTAGGAAGCCCTGCAGATTATGTACTGGACAAGGGGACCCAGAGCCATATCTCCAGTTTTTCAGAAAATCAAATCACAAATCCTGTTGTGAAAGGCAATTATTCTAATGGCTCAGCTGTTCTTTAGCTGCTTTGTGAAGTCAATTATTTGTTTCGGTTTTGTTCACATTCTTGAAATGCTTAATTTCTAGCACATCATATTTTATTTTCATGAAAGAACAGGATTTCAAGTTAGACAGCAGATGCTCAAAGTCTTCATTCACACAGGTATATTCCTTTTGGCAGATCGATTTCTGAGGTAATTCTTTAAGTAAGTTTTCTGCAGGTTTTGATCTCTTTATCTGTCCTTTCCTTCCACATCCCTCCTACACAAGGTGGGAGTGGGAAAAAGAAGGAAAGATATGCGATTTTTTTTTTCCTGTAACAGTTTCTTCCCACACAAGTGTAACTTCGTTTAGAATCTCAGCATTTGAATACCTACTCAACAAATTCTCGCAAACAGATTAAACATAAAAGATGTTGTCCAGTTTCAGCCTTTCAGGTTTTGAGTACTATTTGAGCACAATTTTGGATGCTAGGTAGATTAATATTACTCTTATCATAGAGCTAAATCTAGGCTGCCAACCTATTAAATGTGGAGGCTGGTGGCCCTGCTTGCAGCAGGTGCATTGGAGCTTGATGATCCTTGATGTCCCTTCCAATCCAAGCCATTCTATGACAATAAATGCTATTTCCATGTGTAGAGCCTTATTCTTCCATCTTCTCATGATTATTTACTTCAGCACAGGGGGAAAAAAGATGCCAAAGCTACATTTTTACTAGTCAGCCCCAGAAATTAAGAACTCATGCTGTATAGCTACACGCTATTTACATTCAGACACTGAGCTATAAAAGATGGAGCTTTGAGGATTTTTTTTCTTCTTAATAACATATTTTCCATTTCTTTGTTAAACTGTTAGTGGAAAAAAAAAGCGAGATCATCCACCACATTGTGCTTTTTCTAAAAAAAAAAAAATTATTACTATTATTTTTACTTGGAGTGATCTCTTATCATTTCCTAAGGAAAAAAAAAAAAATCAGTGCAGCATTTTTCAAAATACTTTCATGCTTCTGTAGTTTTCTTTATTGTTTAAGAGAAAAGCCACAGCAAAACAACAAAACACTAGACTGATTAAACAAGTCAAAACAAAACAGTTCAGTGCTTGGAGACAGCACATTCTTTGATTTTGAAAAGGAATAATATAATGCATAAGCTGCCACTGTCTGCTACAGAAGGAAACTGGCTTCTATAACCAAAGAGGCTGATTTCAGCAGGATCAACCAACACTGGTCACCTTCTATTCTATCATCCAACCAACAATTTCCTTCTGTTGGGGTGATACAAACAGAAAAAAAGGCAGATAGTTTGTTCCATTTTCCATACACCCGAAGTCATAATATTATCTCTCTGAACAGTATGCCTTACAACACCATTCTCATATTTTATCATCAATTCCTAGTTTTATAAATTTAGAAGAAATTATTTCCTTCGCACTTTGTCATTAGAACAGCCAGAGGTAGCTAACACTCCACAGTAACAACATACAACAACAGATATTTCACAGTTAGCTACAGACAGACAAACCTAAAGCTAATATCAGCCCCATTGTGCAAAGACATTTTTGGGAGTTTAGTCCAGCTGCATATCTGGACAATGAAATATACATTTTTTTTCATTTTTCATTTGAAACGTGAGGCCAGTAGCAAGAAACAACACATGCTACAAAAGAAGAACCATTAGTCCTAATTTGGTAATCACAAGGGAATAGACAAGTGCTGCTTGGAATCAGCTCTTCATGTTGGTTTGTGGGTGCACAAAATGAGCAACCTCTCTTCCAGCTAAGAGAGAAATAGCAGGGTATAGCTTTACTGGCATTCAGAGAAATGACTGAATATTTTCAGTAAAACCAAACAAAACTGGTGAATATGAAATTGCTCCAAAAATAATGCCTCCTAATTATTTCCATTGAAACTACAGCAGATACAAAGAGCCCAATAACACTATTTGAGAGAGAAAATTCTTAGCTGTAAAACTCAATTTTTCAATATAGCCACCACTATTGGCTATGCATTTTTATTAGCAATGAACAAGAGCCTGCATGCCATGCTTATTAAAATCTGCACCAGCAGAGCTGACCCACTGTCATTATCACCACTGCTGAAGTGCACCACCCACCACTTCACTGTGCTCACACCCACTGTTTGGTCTCCATAAATGTTCAACAAGCACCAATGTGTGCCTCTTTTTCTGCATAGGGGAATTCAATTCCACTCCTTTGCTTTATATGCACTTTCATGTCAGACATCATTTTGTCAGACTGCCCCTCTGCTGCCATCTGTCAGACAGCAGCAAAACGTAAGGAAATATTGGTGGGAAGGTTCCACCTCTACTGCTATACCACCAACATCCACCTCTGAAACTGTGGATCAACATAATAAAATAGGAGGCTTTACTTCTGAACAGTCCTGGCACATAGCAGCAGAGGTAAAACATTCACGTTCAAGATGTTAGTTGGAAATCACTGCTCTTCCACAGTCTTTCTTTCGTGCTGTTACCTTCTGAAACGATAAGAAGAAACCATAAGAAGAAACCATTACTGATACTTTCAGCCCTTAGACACTTCTGAAGAAAGGAGTACGTAAATCCTTTGGAAACCAGACATCTTTCAGTACAGCGTCCCTGTAGTGAATCACACAGCCACGAGCACGGTCTCACATCAGCACTTTATTGTTCTGCTCCCTTAAGGTCTGGTTGCTCAACAAAGAGAACTTTTTTCTCTTTCCTGAAAAAGGTATGGGTAGGAAAAACTGGATGTGTGCATGAGAGACAAAAAGAGAAGGAAAAAAAAGCATTCCTGCTCACACAATTGTCACTGAGACACTGGAAAGATCAGTTCCCCCTCTCCCAAATCAGATAGTAACAATAAATCAGTCTCCAGGCTGCTTAGGTACCTTCTCCTCAGAACCTTGAAATAAGTAGATTCAGCACTGACAAAATAACGTTAGACATGTATTTACATGTTACAGGATATTACACGACACTGACTTCACATGGTGTTTTCCAGCTTTCTCACATAAATAATAAATAAATCATAACATCAAGAACAGTGAGCTGAATTGTATCCTAAAGTATCATATATTCATTCTAATAGCTAAGACATCACAGATGCTTAAGTACTAAACCCACCCTTTCCTTCTACCCAAAGTTAGCTACAGATTTATAGTCAATCAGCTGTAATAAACATATATTCCTGCATGCATGCATACTAACAGAAAAACTATATTAATGATCAACAGAGGGGAAAGATCTGTATGCAGTAACATGTAAAACTAGACTCAGCCCGGCAGAACTGCATTAAAAAAAAAAAAAACACATAAGGAGATACAAAAGTCTGTTTCGAGATTTATGACATGAAGAAAACAAATATCCATATCTGGTATCAGCCGCCACAGCTTTAGTCAATTCAATGGCACTAGACAAGGTGACATGACCACGTGACCAAGGCTGGTCACTAGGTTCATTCTCAAATCAAATTTTGATGAGAAAAAATACCAAAGCTAACTATGTAAGAAAGAAAGCCTTAACACAAATGAGAAATTAACACCAGGCTTCTGGAAATAGATGCCTTGAGACCATAATTATTTATTTTAGCTTTCATCAGTACTCTTCACAGTGCATGGGTAACACCCACAAGCTGAGCAGTGAGACCTTATCATCAGAAAAAAAGTAGGAGAACACCACCTGGGAAGAGTTGGGGCTTCTTTGGGAGCAGAGCAGCAGAAACATGAAGGAAGTTATCAGAAAGTTCTCCAGAGTATCTCACTTGGAAATGCTGTAAAAACAGACAAACCTAGGCATGCATGACAGAAACTCTATGATGACACTTCAAATGGAAACAAAAATAGGAACTTAAATTATATCCAGGGATGTGAAGTATTAATGACTTCATCTTTACAATTTACTGTGCAATGATTTCATCTAAACAGCTCAGTTTTGTTTAGGTATTTTCAAGAAGCCCCTGATTCAACTGGAAGTACTAAAAAGAATGCTTACTTGCAGGAAGGGAGGATCTATCATGTGAGAAGGCACAGAGAGAAGACATTGTCTGCTCTATAAGCATATGGGAAACAGAGCTGTCTGAGCAAAAGTTCCAATATCAGCACAAAGCTTTAATGTACTATCATTGCATTCTGAGGATCCAAAGTTCTCTAGCCCTTGGAAAGACAATAACAGAAGACTTGATCAGTTTTAAAAAGGAGTCAATGTATTCATAAATTGAATTTATACGACCATCTGGGATAATACAGGTCTGGACTTAGTGATACAAGATGTCCCTGCCAGTCTTGATTGCACACTTCTTTCTTACTACCACTGCTATAAATCTTTCCAAAGGAAATTCCAATGTGGGCATAAACCACTTGCTTAACCTTAACACACTGTGCCCTACGGCCTGAAATTAGCAGTAGGTGATAGAATAGGAAACACAGGACTCATTTGAGACTACTACTATTTTCTAGTCTGCTGAATTTTTAAACAAATTCTCCTAAAAGAATCTTCTTCCTGCCTAAGCCCCTGTACATTTAATACAGGTCTAGCAACAATTTATTGCTATATCTCACAGCTCTCCAACATCTCCCATGTTTTCTTGCTTAAAGTATCTATTGTTGCCTCTTTGTTAGTTGGGCCCACAATAGTATGTTTGGGATTCCTACTTCAAGCAGAAGCTTTAAAGGCTATCAGGAGAACATTATGTCTTCCACCCTAGCCTTTGGTAATGCTCACACACTGCCTCCTCTTCTGGACTCATTCTTTACTCTATCTTAAAATAAGTCTCTGAAAGATAAGTGATGTGAGGAAGTGGCATTTTAGAAGTGTCATGCTGTTGCTTTTTAGCATTTCATAAACCAGCTTAACAGCAAGTGCTTATTTGCCTGTATCTTCCACCTGCAATTTGGTGCTGCCAAGATGTAAAGTCTCTTCCAAGTTGCATTACACCAACTTTCAAGCTACATACTTTTGTATATTTTATCCTAGATGTTCTAAAAATATATACAATTATTTCTTTTGCTCTGTAGGAGTAAATCTAATTGATTTCTATTCTGTGGATTGGGGCTCATTAGCGTGCTGCCTCTGGTTAACTCATACATTTCATATACTAGATATCACTGTTTTTCAAGACGACTAATGAGCAAAAATGCTAAACCTATTATTCTACAAGCCAATGCAAAGAAAATAACAACACTTTTGAAACAAAGTGCTAATTCCCATGTGTGGAAATTCTAGATCTGAGGGAAATTATATTCTACCAATCTCAGATCTAGAAACAGAAAAACAACACTTTTAAAATATAAACCTGGATTTTCAAGAAAGCAGCCTAGAACTTGGGCTTTTACAGATAGCCTGTCTCTGGAGACTGCAGTTAGGACTCATGTACCTGCATAACATTTTCTAATTGAGTATCCAATTCAAAGTTTCTACTTGTTCATTCAAATGCAAATTAACCAACCACAGCACAAATGCCCAGTCTCAGGCACAAATTCAATTATAACAAGGCAGTTGCTGAATCCTTAATATGGACACTTTTCTATACCTACGTATTTACATTTTAATGTAGACAGAACGAAAAAAACTGGCAAGAGGAAAAAAACTGGCAAGAGGCAAATGCAAATTAGACTTCATGGCCCTTGATGTATATGATAAATTAAAATAAATAACAAAAAGAGCAGAGAAACAGGAGCTCTGGGATTTTGTTTTATGCAAGTGTTTTAATAATTCCTTCAAGAGACAGACATGACCATTTTTGTCACTTTCTCTGAACGGTTCTTCTCTGAGTGATAGAATTACAACCCCAGCTGTCAGCACAGAATGATGATCTTGGACTGGTATTCACAACATGCCGACAGGTAGTTGCAAGGAGAGAAGAGGTTCTTAATCTAAACTATGACAGCTTTTATTTTACTTTCCAATTACTTCATCCTCTTGGCTTTTGTAAATACCTTTCAAGTTTCAAATAATTAAGAGCTGAAGGTCTTCAAGCGATTGCTTCCTCATACACTCAAGTCACAAAAGGCTTTCAAGGACTTGTTCCCTGCTCAGAAGCGGGCAGCCTTGGCAGCAGTTGGACACAACGAGCCACCCACAAGCAGCTCAATGCCACGCTCAAGAGACGCAAACACGCGGAAGAGCTCCCATACTTCCATTTCTGGCAGATGCTCACAGCACAACAGCAAGCTGGTTGTTCTCACAGCTAATGTGGATGGTCCACAAACAGGCAGCCCTCTGCAGGGTATGCTTCTTCCCTACTCTTCAATCAGCTTTTCACAGACAGTTGTATCAGCACTACTGATCCATTGGAAGTTCACTTCAGTAAGAGGCAGCAGCGCTTACATGATACCTTATTTTATGTTCTAACAGTGACAAGTCTAGTCAATGTAGTAATTTAGATAATTTGTGACATTAAAAATTGGACTATTCTTCAAGGTCACATGCTCACAGAAAAAAAAAAAATCATCAGGTTCCTAAAGATGTTTAATTCTTCTTGAAAGTCAGCAGCCAGAAATGCAATGATCTTGTTTTGGAGGCATAAAGATATTGCACTCATTTGTTTCAGAAAGGGCCTCAAAATTTAAAGCAAAATATATACATCTTTTCCCTTCACACATAACACACTCATCTTACTTCTGCTTACAATGTTATATAAAAAGTTCTTGAATCTGGTCTTCACATGCCAAATACCATTACAAGCCAAACTCAACCCTGCAATGAACATGAGCCTTTTAGCAAATTATACTTTGATGGAAGAGTCTAGATGTCTCACTGAACAAATTAGATATACTCTTGTCCTATAAATTTTCATTGACCCAAGTATCATTTTCATGAATTTACTTCATTTTGAGATATTTTCTGCTGCTCTCCATACTTTGTGGATTTGCACAAGAAAGACTAAGTCTTCACGATGTTTCTTACAATGAAAATTTGCATTTTTTCCATAGTTCTGTAATCTCTCTTCTCACACCTTCTTAGCATTAAACAAACAGCAGAAAGACTTGAGGTGTTGAGATACATATAATGCAAAGCAAAAGAGAGAAAGCAATGAGTTGCAGTTTGGGCACTGCATCTTTTGTTTAAGTGCTACATGGTGAATAAAAAATGTACATTAAGCAAAGCATAACACATTCAAAAGTACACATTTATAGACACTTTTTGTGCTTGACTTTAATTTCATTTTTCTTCTAACAGTATTTAGTGGAAAGGGCAAATACCACTAAGGAACATGTGTTAACAGAGCACTTAAGAATATCTTACATACCTATATAAGTGGTACTGTAGTATCTTGAGAACTAGCCTAGTAAAACTTCTGAAGGGCAAAATGAAAACAAATGCTCATGAGAACATGAGCAGAGTAAAATACAGTGATTAGTCTTACAGAAAAATGCCAAACTTTTATAGTCACCAAAGCGTCTTTTTCTTAAATATATTAGAGCAGGCTATTCAAGTCTAAGCAATAAAAGGAACTTAAAGAGAACTTCCACACCACTGCCAAAAGCAATTGAATTAATTTATAATTTAGTCATTTTTTGTGTGCCAGTAAAGAACTTCAGTACTTTAATGTTTTATTAAAATAGAAAGGATGCATGCAACATGCATGCAGACAGTAGGCCACAATGATGACAGTCACAGAATGATAACCTTAAAATACGGCAAAATTAGTTGTCCAGCATTAGAAACACTCAGAGACTTCCCTGGTTCTTTAGGATGTTTAAAAATAATGGTAATACTAATACAACAGACAGCAGTCAATATTTCTAAAGGTGAAATTTAACTTGCATGTTTGTATGAGTCACCCACCATGAAAATCCAAACTACTGAAAAAATTAAGCAACTCCTAAGATCAGTTAAAGAAATTAAGTTGAAGAATTCTTACCGGGACTTAAAAGAAGAAAAAAAAAGCTCAAAGAGGCATGCTGATTTGGTTTCAACCAGCAGAGACTACACATCACCTTACTTCCAGCTAAGGACAATAGTGTTTAAAGCAAACAATCCCTGTGCTATGATACCAGCTTAGTTTGGAAAGAACAGTATGTTACATGAGGAAACTAGTAGTTTTCTTCACTTAGTGAAGTTTCGCAATGAATACCAAAAGGACATGTGAGGCTTTAGTCTTAGCCAAAAAACAAACAAACAACTCCCTCCCACCCCACCCCACCCCCCAAAAAAAAAAACAACAAAAAAACAAAAAAACCCACTCCATCTTACTGATGTATATATTTTAATTGGAAGAGTTGCTAAAGTGACCTTCTAAGTGATGAGGTATAATTAGAATGTCCCACTTTCACAGCATATAAATGAACTAAAGTGAGAAGGTAGTGGACAGTTTTCTCGGTGTTCAAAAACACCTTTGGGTACGTTAAGCACCATCTGTGAAGGGACACATAGTCCATCTTAAGAGAATTCTCTTAAGAGGACAATTCAAGCACACACAATTAGCTGGAAACTGTGCATCATGAGAGCAGCCTGATGTGCCTCTTCATTACCTTGCCTGATGAGGCAAGTCTGTAAGAGCTATACCGGAACAGGGGAATAAAGGAGCTAGTTTGTCAGAACTGGGAGGGAAAGAAAGGGAGGAAGGAGAGGAAAAGTAAAAATTGTCCAGCAGCAGTTTCCTCAAACCACAGAAAAGAAGTCTGAAATACTGAAATGTACGGTTTAAAGACAAGCATCTCCAGAGCATCAGCTCTAACTTCAGCAAATGGTCTCTCCTAATGACGAATAAAGGCTCAGAATTTTGAGACAGACTATGTTGATGCGGAAACCACTGCTTTGCCACTTGTATGTTCATTGTCAAGTTCCAACTCAAAACACCTTCCAATATTACATTTTCAGTATAAGAAAAACACAGAGAGTAAACTACAAGTAGTATCAATCACACACCACAGTGATCAGGAGTCCGCTCATACCACTACATTTCTTCTTCCCTTAGAATGTTTTTACTGTACAGTACAGACACAGAGTAGTTTCATTAATATGGGAGAACATACTCGCCTCATCAAAGGCTGTGGAAGTAGTCAATGAGGAGTGCAGTAGAAGAGGTCAGGATTTTTGTATGCATGTCTTGTTATTTGCATACAAAAAAGCAGTTCAAACATATTCTTATCACACATACAACTACCCATTGGACAACAGCAGTGAAATTAATAAACTTTTTTTTTTTTTTTTTTAAACAGCCCTGCATCCCTCTACAGGCATTTATGCACATTATTCTCAGAAGAAAAAAACCAACTAAAACTAAATTTCTTCTCCTCCACTAATTTTCCCGCAATAGATTTTTATTATACATCTACAGGTGGCACTGTTTGTACACAGATAAATCAAAAAGAAAGTATTCACAGCTGGCTCTTAATTTCATCAAAAATAAGCTTTGATTCCATGATGCCTGAAACAAAGTTAAATTAGAATTGCAGCCTCTATACTATTTACTCTGAAATCAGAAGTTACTGAAGGACTTATTCCAGAGGGCCTAACAAAATGTGGCATTTAAAAGATCTTTGCAATGGCTGAGAAATAATTCAGGCTCATCATTTCTTAGTTCATGCAATCCTTTACAAGTGTAAACATGGAAATAATCTTCAATCTCCCTTTGAACTGACAGAGAAGAAACACCAAGGCATTTTGTCATTTTGTCTTACTATTTTTAGCGGATCACCAACAAAGAAATCCAAAGAGCTACAGGAAAAGCACACCGTTGTTTCTGCAACAAGTCATCCATTACTTAAAGGGAAGCCTAAGCTAACAAGTCCACACACGTTCCCAGGAACGTTCTCCAGTCAAGGGGACAGACTGGTTGAGGGAGATGGGCAAAGATCCTTCATGGATGAAAGGGCAGAAATGACAGATGATACCATCATTCTACCATTATGCAATATTCAGCATCATAGAACTGGCAGTCTTGTCCAAGAAAGACTACTGAATTACTGAGAAAGGCTCCCACCTTGCAATACCATCCTCCAGCTTAGCTTGCCTTAACCTGAAATCTCAACCAACCAAGGGTTTTTTGACCTCAGAGATCTTCTTAACTCCACAAATGGTCCTTCATAACTTGTTCAGGGGGTCAAAATGGCCAGGATATTGTATTTTTGGATTCACCTCTGACACAAGCTGATGGAAATAAGAATTGCTTACAGAGGAAGACTGGTTATACCTGAGGGAAAGCTGCAGAAAGAGTGAAGCGGCACAGATATTCCTCAACACTCTCTGATGTTGAAAGTCAACCATGGAAGAGCACATTGTGAGGCACATCACATTCAGTCCAGACTGGAGACTGCAAGCACAGCTGTAGCAAATCCTTTTCAGTGAAGGCAGTTTTATCATAGTTTGGAATGGTATTAGGTATAATGCCAGCAAAACCCATTCACCACCGCATCCACACCAAACGCTTTTGCTGGTAGAGCTCATCATTTTAAGCATGTAGATTTTTCCATCCGTCAGTCTGACTTTGCTACGCTATAAAAACATTAAAGCACAAACTAGGCAAATGGATCAAAGTTCAACAACAACACAGAGATTAGAGGATAAAATTATACTGTGTAACTTATTACTATTTTATCGTTCAGTTACAACTTGTCTTTTGCACTGACATCAAATCTATTTCAGCATGACTCAGTAAGTGACCTTACAGGGATTGTAAACCTACAGATTAAAATAATATCTGCACTTCAGTTATATGTAAACAAAACACACCAGGGGTTTTGAATGTAAAGCAAGTTTCATTCCCCTGTCAAAATGATTTTTCTTCCAATTGCATCAATTATCTCTACATTCATTCCAAATTTATCAAAATGGAAATAATCTGAAAACTGAGTCAAACTATCATAATTAGATCATAACCACATATTTTCTTCCCAGTTAGTTAGTTTCTTTCTTTGCTTTTAATAGTCTGAAAAAGATAGATGTACTTACATCTATTCCATAAGCATGTGAAAAAATTAAAAATTAAAAGTATGACAAACAACAACAACAACAGAGACCCTTTATTGCAACGCTTGTTAGAACATTAATGTCAAAATAAATTGAATATTAGGAAGAAATGTACGTATTAGCAGTCAGAGCCATTTCTTTTTTACTGAATCACTATTAAAGTATATGAACACCTTCCAATATAGTCAGGCATTCAGTTGTTTGTAGAACACCCATCCTAACACTCCCCGCACAAACTGCCCTATATCCCACAGAAAGGACAAGATGAGAAAGCACCTGCAGAAGTACACATGAATCTGCAGACACCAGTTTATGAAATCTTTAACTTGCTTTCCTTGCATTTCTACTTGCACAGCATTTGAGGAACAAAGCAAAACACTGAGTTTACCTGTAGCAACACTAGAGGAAGTTTGAAGCATCTTCCATCAGCATGTTTCCCACCCAACCCGCATTAAAGATTAGAAAGAAAATGCTGCATTTCCTCAATGAGATTGAAAAAAAAAAAAAAAAGATCAAGACGGCATAGTTTTTGGATCATCTATGTTGTATTAGTTTCTTCTACTTTGTATTCTGAAAAGAAATGAATTGCCAACAAAATGCTTTATGTCATTGATTTTTAAATTAAAAATACTTCCATAACTGATCATCAGAAGTAACTCGTAACATAAAATGGGCTTTAATAATATTCACTACATAGTGAATCATAAGTTTATTGGTAATAAAACATTTAATTACAAACTCAATTATTGATAGACATAAATGAAGTAGTTATATCATTTTTATAAGCTGTGCAAAACAAACTAGAAAGTAAAGAAACCATTCCTAATTTTTATTGCCTAATACTATGATGAGTTTTGAAATAGATATATTTTAAAATATATATATTAATAACACGAGGCCTACTCCAAAAGTAATGCCTCCTCTTCTATGATGTTGGCCCATGATATCAGAGACAGATGTCGATGGTATGGCAGCACAAATTGAACCTTCCCACCAATATTCCTTTACACTTTGTTGCTGTGTGACAGATGGTAGCAGAGGTACAGTCTGACAAAATGACGTCTGACATGGAAGTGCATAGAAAGCAAAGGAGTGGAACTGAATTCCTCCATGCAGAAAAAATGGCAGCCACAGACATTCATTGACACTTGTTGAATGTTTATGGAGACCAAATAGTGGATGTGAGTGCAGTGAGGTGGTGGGTGGTGCATTTCAGCAGTAGCAACAATGGGTCACCTCTGCTGGTGCAGATTTTGACGAGCATGGCAGGTTCTCGTTCATCACTGGTAAAAATGCACAGCTAAAGGCGGTGGCTGTGTAGAAAAACAGTGTTTTATAGCTAAGGATTTGCTGTATCAAACAGTGTGTTACTGGGTTCTTTGTATCCACTGTAGTTTCCATGGAAATAAAGGGATGGCATTATTTTCAGGCAACCTATGCAATAAAATTTAAAAAAGAACACAACTATCAGCAACAGTCCTTATTCCCCCTACTTTGCCCTTCATCACCTTTCCCTTAGCTTTTCCATCTCCACCCTGTTTGTCCTTTCATTAGGTGACAGTTCTTCATAAGTTTCTTCACTTGCTTCCACTCATCAAAAGTATCTTGAGTACCTCAAACTGTCTGCCGGCACCATCATTCAATTAGGTGGGGACAGCTTCCACATGATCTTTTACCTGGACAGACGGCAGTAGCACTGCTGTTGAGGTGCTGAACCTCAATAGAAACCAAAAGCCTCTTCTCATTCCTACATACAGACAAACCTGACTATGGCATACTTCTGTTCACACAGGACTTCGAGGAAGAGCCTGAAAAACCTTCAACCGCTTCTCTGCTGATCAGGCATTTCTGAGCTACTGTTCAATAAGGCAGCATCAGAACTAGGAGGAAACCTGCCTCATTAGTGCTGCAGCCATGCAATACCTCATAAATCAGCCCCTAGCACAGCACTACATGAAGACGCCTAATGTTACCACACCAAAGAGCTGTGCTTACACAAGAGTCCTCACTCAGCCACGGGCTGTGTTTAGCACCCCAAAAAGCCCCTGCCAGAAGAAATTCACCCTATCCTGTATCCCCCTGCTCAGCAGAGTTGTTGTTTGTTAAACAAATTGTGTGATCTGCATTCCCTGCTGCAATCTGTGCACAAAGTCAGGGCAACTTCAGAAGGCTGCCGTGATCTTGGAGAACAGAGGAAAAAATAGCCTGGCTAAAAACAGAAAATGAAACTTGAACAAGTACCAAGCTAGTCAGGTTGCTATTTTTAGCATTGCTTCTACTTAAATAAAGATTTCTGGTTAAACAAAGATATCAAGCGTACTTAGGAAATGCCTTCATTTTCTCTGCCGCTGTAATCTGCAGCAGGCAGTCGAGTTTCTCAGTAAGGACCTGGGAAGCAACAGCAAAAAACAAAGTTCTGCAAGCTGAGAACCACCGATTTCCACCACCAGAGCACCAGAGACTGAAATAAAAATTATCTGTCAGTTTAAAAATAGAGCAATCACAAAACTTTAATTTAGTCTGCTTAAGAAAAAGATCAGATAGAGACAGTGAAAGCAATTAACAAGAGCCTGACAAGTGCCGATGAAAGGCTCTTTGAAAAACAGGAGGCTAAAATGCACTGTGATCCAGGAACTAACTGGACTACAAAAACTGGCCTTGAAACTAAGTAACAAATAGTTATGTAAATAAACTATGAATTACCCTGTTGGGATGATTCCCATGAGTACAGTGTGGTTATTGCTGGCTACAAGCTGGTCAGAAGGGGGAGGAAGAAGGGGGGAGGGCACAAGAGCTCTCCATTCCCAGATGGAGGAATTCAGGAAAGGAAGGCAAGAGAACAGCATGGCTGAATGGAAACCTGCTGGTAAAACAGCAGGAAGTTTCTGGAGAGCAAGAAGAAAATGCACCTGCAGCAGAAACAGACAGGTACCTTGGGAGGAGAATAGGGATGCTGCTGGGCTGTGTAGGAATGGGGTCAGGAAAGACAGGTCCCACCTGGAACTAGAAAGGGGAAAAGAAGGATGAGAACACCTTCTGTAGGTACATTAACTGGAAAAGGGAAGTCCAAGAGAGGGTACACCCCCTAGTGAGCAATACAGACAGGTTATAACAACAGATAAGGAGAAGGCCGTGTACTCAAAAATGTTTCTGACTCAGTCTTCACTGGGAACTGCTTTACATAAAGCCCTAGAGTGGATGGTTTAGAAAGCGTGGACCAGGGGAGCAAAGATCAGGTTCATAACTGCCTGAGGAACGTGAATGTCCTTAAGTCTTCAAGGTCTTAATGAGATGCATTCCAGAGACCTGAGGGAATTGGCTAACACAGCCGCCAAAGCACTCTCAATTTTTGAGAAGTCATGGCAATCAGATGAAGTCCCTGGTGACTGGAAGAAAGGCAACATCACACTCATCTCTGTGCCAGGAAAGATCATGGAGCAGATCCTCTTGGCAGCTATACTGAGGCACAAGGAAGAGAGGGAAGTGTTATGGGATAACCAATACGGCTTCACCACAGGCAGGTCCTGTCTGACCAACCTTGTGGCCTTCTATCATGGCATAACTGTGTCACTGGACAAGGGAAGAGCCCTTACTGGACTTCAGCAAGGCCTCTGACATGGTCTCCTATAACACACTTCTCTAAAGATTTAGAGATATGGACTAGATGGGTGGACTGTTTGATGGATGAGGATCTGGTTACGAGATTGTATCCAGAATGTGGTGGTCAGTGGCTCAGTGAACAGACGGAGATCAGACACACACAAATGGTGTCCCTCAGGGATCAGTACTGGGACTAGTGCTCTTTAACATCTTCATCAAGGACATCAACACTGAGACCAAAATGCACTCTCAGCAAGTTTGCAGAAGACATCAAGCTGCAGGGTGTGGTCAACACATCTGAGGGTCAGGATGCTGACCAGAGAAACCTAATCAGGCTCAAGCAGAGGGCCCAGTTAACCTCATGAAGTTCAACAAGGCCAAGTGCAAAGTCTTACACCTGTAAATCTTACACCTGTGTCAACCCCTTGTATCTGAATATGCTGCGGGATGTAAAGATAGTGCACAGCCCTGCAGGAAAGGACCTGGGGGTACTGGTGGATGACATGATGAACATAAACCAGCAATTCGCCGCCCAGAAAGCCAACCATATACTGAGTTGCATCAAAAGAAGCGTGGCCAGCAGGCCAAGGGAGGTGACTCTGTCCCTCTGCTCTGTGCTAGTGAGACCTCACCTGCAGTTCTGCTCCCAAGTGTGGAGTTCTCAGTACATGAGAAACATGGACTTATTGGAGCACATTCAGGGGAGGGCCACAGAAATGATTCAAGGGATGGAACCCCTCTTCTACAAGAACAGGCTGAGAGAGCTGGGTCTGTTCAGTCTGGAGAACAAAAGGCCCTGGGGAGCCCTGACAGCAACCTTTCAATATTTAAAGAGGGGTTCTAAGAAAGAAGGAGACACTCTTTAGCAGGGCCTTCTGTGATTTCCAAGGGTTTCAAAATGGCTTCAAACTAAAGGAGGGAAGATTTAGATTAGCTATAAGGAAGACTTTTTTTTTAAAAAAAAAAAAAAACAAGGGTGGTAAAGCACTGAAACAGGTTTCACAGAGAGATGCTGAACATCTTGTCCCTGGAGACATTCAAGGTCAGGCTAGATGGGGCTCTAAGCAATCTGATCTAGCTGTAAGCAGAGGTTCCCTTCCAATTCAAATGATTCTGTAATTCTAACATTACACAGTATATTTTTTCTTCATTAGTAGGAAACAAAACACAAGAACTCAGATAAAGAAGGCAGTTTCAGTACAGCTCAAAACACTTGTGGAAAAATAAATCAATGAAAGTTTTTAAAAAGTATAAGACTGCCAATTGTACCAGAAATTAATTTCACCCTAAGCAAAATAGCTGAGAAATAAAAGTAATTAAATTTGTCACTAGTAAATTACACCTGAACTTGTGGCTAGCAGAACAAACTAATGCAAACGATTTCTGATAGCTACAGTTTCAGATAATAGGAAATTTAAAAAAACAACTGATGAATATTCTGCATCTCTGAACTTTTTTTTGAAAGTAACTCAATGAAAGAAGCCATGCAGAGGTATGTAACTGACAGAACATGCTGCAATATACCCAAAAAAGGACTTGAAATATGCCCTGCATAAGCCTACAGAAATACAATCAGAAATGACAGTCAATAAAACAAGCAACTATAGTAGTACATTCGAACAAAAATAAAGGAGTGTTTGATAAGAAGATCTATCAAGAATAGGAACATGAGAGCCTGCGTATGGACACTGAATAGAGTCTTAAGTGGGCTAGTAGGACAGGAAGATTGATAGTTTTCTGATGCAATGCATTCATAGCCTGTCACCTGCAAAAAGTAACTTCTGCAAAGAATTTCAGCTCCTTAGTGAGAAAAATCAGAGGAAAACAGAAGTAATAGGAAAGAAAAGAGTTATCTTAGTTGCTCTCTCCCCTGTAGGGAGATTTTGACCACTCAGGGATAAACTAATCCAGTAGAAATTCAGCAAAACTTCTTAAGGTTTTCCTCTTCATGGTAAGAATTTTTTTTTTTTTTTAAATAAAAAGTAATCTATATCCACAAGCAAAAATTAGCAAGTGTGCATCTAGTGGAGAAGTATACACCACCATTTTTGTCCTTAGCCATCTGTCTAAAACACAGTGCATACAGATACATGGAAATCACACATAAGCATTCACTGAAGATTATTATAGCTCCCAACTTTTGCTAATGAGGCCCAGGGCTAGGTAATTGTTTAGCAAATGTTAAAAAAAAAAAGAAACTGTTTACCTTCTGATAAGCATCAGCTATACAGTTGATTCACATTATCAACGTGCATCTGATTCAGCAGGAGTCACCATTTCTGGAGGTGTTCAAGAAACATTTAGATACTACAGTAAGAGACATGGTTTAGTGGGGAAATATTGGAGGCAGTTGAACTAGATTACCTTGGAGGTCTCTTTCAACCTTGGTGATGCTATAATTGCACTAATAGAAAGCCTGTATGTGAAACATGGATATTTTCCTGTTTCACCTGTTTCGCTGCCTGCTTTCCTTCTAATAAAAAAGAATAAACTAAGATCATCACCAAAAATTCATATTGCTTTGACTACTGCAGTGCATTTCATATATTATTGGGCATATTACCGAAAACATATTACATACACGGTTATCAGACATTACTCATGGGGAGTATTAGGAGTACCCTGGGAACAGCCCTACTTTTACAGAGGTTGCTTGGATACTAAATTCCTGCTCAGATTGCTCTAACATCGATACACTTGGATATTTCTGAAGTCATGCAAAGATTCAAAGTGTTTCAAAGGAAATGGAAATCCATAATAGAACTTTAAAAAAAATACATTAAAAAACATTCTAAATTCAAAGGATCATTTAAGGTTTTCTTCATTTACCTCTAGGATTCACATTCAAAATGGTGCTAGGTTGAAACCTGAAGTAGAGAATCTGCATTTCTGAATTTGTTTTCAACAACTGAGAAAGAGCAAGCAAAATGGTCTCCAACCTGTTTAAGCCACCAGAGGAATAAAGTAGCTGAAGACACTCTATAGCCCAGAACTGGAATTTGGAAGTCAGAAATCAGTATGGGCAGAAACACAACTGAAATTGTTTTGCAGCATGGCTCTAAGAGGATGTGAAAGTTGCTTCAGGAAGACGGTCATCTTATTTTAACTGCTGAAAGCAAAACTGCAAGTATGCTTCCCCCCAGTGCAAGAACAGAAACAAAAGGAACTCTTCTGAAAGGGAATCTGAGTCAAGAGTACCTACAAGTCTCAACCCATATTGCAGAAATGTGGCCACACATCTCTGAACCCTCTGCTTCTGCTAGCTCTACCACGGAGGGAGTACCTGGAGCTCAGATATGACAAGAGGGAATAGTGACCCTGTTTCCACATGGTCTGAAAGCACAGACAGATGCCCCTTCCCCACAGCCTTTCAATGCCCTTCTCCCAGGAGATACATCAAAAGATTCCTTTTATTCCCTTAAAAATGTTCTCCTTTGCTCCTCATTTCAACTTCTATTCTCATTTTCCTTCACTTGCATGTGGATAAACAAAAGCTGCAATGCCTTGAAACATTTCTCTCCCTAAGAATTAGCAACAACGGACTTTACTCATGCTATTTTCTCCATCAACACCTGAAAAAGGACCATAGACTCTGTGGCATAGTTGGGTAGACAATTCTGATTAGTTAGCTATATCAGAATAGTTTGTTCATGTTAACACAGCTCCTATCAGGATGTGCATTATTATTGCCAGCATATCAACCAATTATCCCTCACTTTTCTTTCCTGCTTTGCTTTCAATGGTGAAGTTTGCTAGGGTAAGTGCATCCACAGTAGTGCTTGGGCTAGCTCATTATATGCTTGATCAATGCGACCCTTTATCTGATGGTGTCCTTCTCCATGTCTTTACAAAAAAAAAAAAAGAAAGCTTGTGTTTAATGACCCACAGGAAGAAAACAAGAGCATCCTTCTTTCCTTTCCACAGACGCCTGCTGGCCTAGAGCACAAGGCTCTCCACACGGTCATGCACACAAACAAATCAAAGCACAGGGACTTGGAATCCTCACCACGCTCCCTCCTGATAGACTCTGACTTCCTTTGCAATTTACAACTAATCACTTTTCTCCTTGTGTCATTTATTCATAGACTGGAAAATTCTGCAATTAAAGGACTTTGAGGCATCTGAGATGACAGATAAGCCCATGATTAAAAGATCTGTGATGTCGTGATATCAGAGGCATTCTCAGAGCAAGGCAAAAAAAAAAAAAAAAAACAGCATTCACATCTTTCATTTTCTTTCAGCCTGAGCACAAGTTCAAGCAGAAAGCACTACACCAGAGTTAGGCGTGGTGTCTTATAGTTTCAAACCCCCAGCTATTTCAATCTTCTACTGACACACATGTCCACATGGCCAAAGAGAACATAGCACTTAATGGTATATAATAAGCTTTCCTTTCTTCCAGCAAGCTTTCTTGTTTATAAACTTGTAATAGGAAACTATGTGCCAAGATTTTACAATTCTCCATTAAAATCATTGAAAAGCATCTCAGGTATCTCAAAGTCAGACATGGCGATCCTTCCATCACTTTGGCTTTGAAGTCTGCCAGTCTGCTGGAAAACACATTTTCAGAGGGAGCTGCAACATTTTAGATGATCACTGGTCACAATAGCCTAACAAAATATTCTTCACTGAAAGTCAATATTGAAAAACACACGTTCAAATTAAAACTATTTGGGGATTTTAGTTTTAATAGCAATTACAACAGATAATTACAATATATCTTTGAAAAGTGGGGCAGAAACAACACACAAATAGGACCATAACTGAATTAAGATACATTGCAGAAAAAACAAGTTATCATCACAGGATTTGATAGCTGTGCATTTAAACATATCCTAATCTAAAAACTAATAAGAAAGCATAACTATAAAATGGATCTCTCAAGTTAAGTCTCATAAAAGTCTCAAAACTGCAAATCTGTTCTAAAGGATTTCCTCACATTTTAATTAACAGTCATAAAAAAATTGTGATGAGATAATCTCAGTTTATATAGAAGCATTTTCTCAATTTAAAATTATACTCAAGAAAGCTTAGTAAGCTGCATGTTCCCTGCTGACAGGCATAAAAAAAATCCTCTCTCATATAATATATCTTACATATGGAAAAACCATGTGTGTGCAATTTAAACAAAGAAGCTTATAAAGTCAGCAAAAGAGGGGAACTACCACTTGCATTTTGGAAGAGTGACCAGGGCAAGATGAGAGCCCCTTGCCTAAACTGCTTCCTCTGAGTCATGCTAGCCAGACGTCCCCTGCAAGGAAAAGAACACTACAGCTCACAGAGAACATCCAGCACCTGAACAGCCTCCAGGCCATCAGTTCTGCTTACAACGGCTTTGTGAGTCCCTTCTGCAAGGATCGTGTTACCACTAGTTTATTAAATTCAGTCTTTAAGAAAATACTGAGATACCTGAATAATTTCAAATCTGGATGTTCAAGTATATGCCCAAGACTTTTGCATCAGCTGAACTTCTGGATTTTGTGACTTGGTACAGTTTTGGTTACAGATCTACAGTGTCAGCTAAACAACAGACAAGCAAGCAGTATGATGGTCTGCAATTCAGCTACACTGAAAGGCTCAGACTAGAAACATGGTTGACCACTGCAATTTCATACAGCTGTGTTTATTATATTCCTCATATTAAACAACTAATACTACTTTGGAATTGGCAAGAATGTATGGTAAGATTAAAGGCTTATTTTCTCAGGATTCTCATCTCAGGTATGTCTTAAATAATTGCTGAATGCAATGCCTTATTCTAGAGAAAATCCAAAAGCTCACTAAGGACAGAGTTAGACATGTAGGCCAGATGCAAAGCATAAGCATTGTTTGACATCCTTTCCTGACATTTTACTTCATATACTAAGCTACTTGCAAAGATTGGAAGAAAACATAACGGCTTTCCCCACCTCCCAGAAAGACTTTTAACATAAGCAGCATTTAGATCACCTGTGGTGATCCAGGAACACAAGAAGAGAAGGCTCCTTGGGAAGGCCAATTGCTATCAGGACTAATGGACCTACACACGTGCCTCATTAAAAAGCTTCAGCCATAAGACATTACGATGGGGACATAGACAGCTTGTTGAGGCTGGAATGGCAGACAGGAGAGGGAACATGGAACTGAGTATGGTGGTGCAACAGAGCACAGTCTTGTTGAAAGATAATGTCTGTTAAGTGCAGCAGGTAGAAGGAAAGGGAGGAAGCAAAAGAACTGACAAACTGAAGATACAGATGATCCTCCCCTGCTTTCTGGTGTCTCTGCTACCTGGCTCTTCTCCTCTCTCTCAAAACTCTCAAGACTCTCCTTAATCCTAAAGTTCTCCAGAAAGCTCTCACTAAGAAGTGGACAGCTCATCGTGCACAACTTGCTTCCCTTGCAAGCTGAAGGCCAAGTACTATTTCTGTGCAGAAAACTTACCTCCAAGATGTTGCCCTCTAGCAACATAACATCAGCATGTCATCCACTCCCCCTGCTCTGATAGAGCAGCCCACTTTCCACCATCTTCTCATTGGGAGTGACTTTAATAGCCTAGAGTCAAAGCAGGATTTCCCTCAGATTCATCTGACTGCTCTCCAGGAACTCAGATGCTCAAGTCTCTCACAAAAGCACATGAGGTATTTCCTCTGGTGACAAAAACAGCTGTCCTTTTGGTCTTGCTACCTCCTGTCCAGGCAGCATCCTTCCACAGGTCTCTTCAGAAGTTTCATCCCTCTTGGTCTCCATAGTAGACTCCATTCCATAGTTTTTCCTGCAGGCCCAATGCGTACACCAGATTTGTGACACTGAACTGCTTTCTGCCTGGGCATGCTGCTCCCTGTAAAGATGCTGATTGACATCTTTGGTCAGGCTGGTGGCTGCTGGTAGCAAGCTATGCTTTCACCCAGCTCAAGTGTGTTTCAGAACAACAAAACAGAAATCAGAGGGTAAGAATTTCATTATTCCACTTTGTCTCTTTCCTTTTTCTGTGCTTGGAAAGAAGTTCAGATCCCCCTACTATATCCCCCCCACACTATAAAACAGTAGAAAAGCAAAGAGTTTTATGGCATGAATCCACCTGCCAGCTCCCCTCACAAGTTTCATGTGCTTGTGTATGCTTCATGTGCATCAACGCACATGACACCAGAAGAAGAGATTATACAGCAGACACCATCTAGCAGTCACAGTCAGGGCCCAGCCCTGCAGCCACTTTCTCAGCCACAGCATGCCATTAGGCTGCCCTAAGAGCTGCCAGCACTCAGCCCTTTCCTGCTGCAGAACTAAGAAATCCCATCCCAGATGACACAAAGTTCCTGCTTAGGTGCTTGTCACACCACAGCTCTCTTCCACCCAGCCTCCTGTACAAAGCTGGGTCTCTCTAGACACATGAGAGCTCTTTAACATGCTATGCCTGCATAAGTGTGCAAAGGAGGGCTGCAAAAATGGTGAAGAGTGCGGAGGGCAAGGTGTACGAGGAAGGGCCGAGGTCTCGTGGTTCACTCAGTGCAGAGCAGAGGAGCTGAGCGGAGGCCTGATGGCGGCTGCAGCTCCTCACGGGGAGCAGAGGGACAACGCTGAGCTCTGCTCTGTGTGACAGCGACAGGGCCCGAGGGAACGGCATGGAGCTGTGTCAGGGGAGGGCAGCTGGGGGTTGGGGACAGGGTCTGCACCAGAGGGCGGTGGGCATGGAATGGGCTACTCAGGGCTGTGGGCATGGCCCCCAGTGCTGGAGTTCAAGGGGCATTTGGACACTGCTCTCAGACATAGGGTTTGAATTTTGAGTGGTCCTATATGGAGCCCAGAGTTGGACTTGGTGGTTGTTATGGGTCCCTTATGGATATTCAGTGATTCTATGAGATATAATTCATGCAAGGTTAAGTACCGTGGACTCACAAAATGCACGCTGTTATCAAGGATGTATATGCACTGCAGGAATAGCCCATTAAAAAAAAAAAATCTAGCCTTTCATTTGCATCTTTACTGAAGAGCAAAAGGCCACAAATTGTTCATTATTACTGAAGCTGCCACAAGGAACATATAACTTAGATTTTCTTTTTTTTCCCAGCATTTGATTGCCAAGCTTGTTAGACCACTGAAGTCCTCCCAAATAAAATACATTCTGTGGTGCATCCCACCCTAGCTTAACAGCATGGAAATGCTGAAAAAAAAAACACAAAAAAACACAAAACCAAAACCAACCAACTTGGATAGTGAGCTCTCTCAAGTTACTATCAGGCCCAGCTCAAAGCTGCATCCTTCTGCTTACAAACATCATTGTTTGGTAAGTCTGCCATGTGCAGATTTTTTTTAAAAACTATAGAACTTCAACTTACTCAAGGGATTACCATCCTTCTTCCTTAAATGATATATATTTTTTAAAGTTAAAATAAATTAAAAAATAGCCAGAGCTCAGTCCTCCGCAAGCTAATGGAATTAAAGGTTTTTTTTGTTTGTTTGTTTTAAGTTATCACTGCAGAAGGTACTAGGAAATTGCTAGAGTCAAGTGTTTTATTAACAGATGAAAAATGTAGGCAATTAATGCATGCATGGATAAAACACTTGTTTTTCTAGTACCTTTCCTTTCCTGCCTTCCTATAGCTAAGAGTGAAGGTCCACCTTTAAATAAAGAACAGAGAAAAAAAACCTCCCAGACTTAACTAAAAGTGTTAGCAAAAAAAAAAAGAAAAAGATGTTCAATGCAATACTCCCTTTTAAGGTTCTGTTAAAATCTTCACTTCAAGATTTATGTATACTTTACTATGCTTGGTTACAGAACACCCAGACTGTAAGCCACCAATCTCTTTGTGTGGTTATGAAAAAAGGCTGTTGTAAAGAATGCAGAAAAAAGTAACAAATATTTATTCTTTTGCAGGAAGAAAGCCTCCTCACAAGAAGCCATGGTCCCCAGCATGCTCATGTTCTGCTCTTTCACACTCACATGAAAAGACTCATGGAACTGTCACAGCTGTTTACAGATGACAACATCTTGAAGGAAGACTAGAAACTGGTCTAAAAGCAAGAAAACGAGTGATTCAAGGCTTTTGTGAATTTGAATTAATACCTAAGGCAATGAACCTGCCATAATAATGAGGCTAGGGTTTTATATATGCTTATGCAAAGTAGTTTTCAATTCTGAAGTTAATGTCTGGCCCTCAGAACAAATCCATGACAATCATTTGTTTCAAGAAACAGTTGGAACGCTAATCCTGCCCAGAAAAAAAATAATAATAATAAGCTGTTAGGGTAAAATATCAACTTCAGGCCTCAAAACTAAAGATCTAATGAAGTCAGACAGCAAATTCCAGCTACGAGTGATTCACCTGCCCCTCCTACCACGTGTGCGGATGTCAGCCCTTACAACACCCCACTTCTTTCTGGAGAAAGCTTCTGTCAGCTCACACTCACCCATTCAGTATTCATTGAAGAAATACACTGCTTTATTCATTCCTCTGTGCCCTCTGCATCTGATGTAATGGAAAGAGAGCCAGAGATCGTGAGCATACTGAGCATGCTGAAGCCCATTTTTCTTTATCACTGCTGTACTCACAGATGGAAATAGCGATAAAAAAAAGTGACCCACAGAGTGCTCTGCAAACCATTCAGTGCCGGAGAACAAAGTGACACCCCTAAAGCAAGCAGACAGCTCTTTGCAGCAGTTCAGAGGGTAAGTATGCCCCTAGTAAAAGCAGGAAATTTCTCAAGCTTGGGAGGGATGCAGATCCTTCACCTGCTACGACAGACACCAGAGGTGACCACTGTTAAAAGTCTCTGCTGTCTGGCTCTTCATCTGCATGCTGTCCAGGAGTAGCTCTAAGCAGGAATGTGGGTGCAGAGATACTCCAAAGGCAGAACTCCCCAAACGGAGCTCCATTCCCACTCCAACCCCCACAAGATGACCTCATTCCCTGCTGCTCTCCCATTGACTCTCATACAGAAATATCTCTCCCACAGCCCTTAGATATATCAGTATTTCAATACATATACAGTAGATCCTGAGAATCTCAACTGAAAAAGGGTTCACCTGCATTTTTTACTTCACATACAACATGCCAGTTATTTTCCCCACTATCTCACAAGTTTTAGACTTCTTTCCCCACAGAAACTGGACAGACGTCTCCTATGTAACCCTGCAGGGTTGTTAGGAAAGTGATAAGGAGCGACAAGTAATGACCTGCAGACACAAGTGAGTTTGGATGAAATACCAGACCCTGACCCTTATCAAACCTTCAGGTGAACTTTCAGGAGATACACTGACATCAGATATACACGTAGACAGTTAGGAATTTGCTGCTGTGGAGCAACACACATTAAGCAGGGTTAAACCTTGGGGGTAAAGGTTATACTGAAGGACTTAAACTTCAAAGCAAAGGCAGAATGTGTTGCATCATTCAACAGTAGTGTGGTGAGTAAGGTCATACTGAACAGTGGAAGAGTTGCTCCTCCAAAAATCAAAGTCCTGTTACAGAGGGCTAGAGAAAAATACTTGCATTTGGTTTTAAATATCTATCAAAATAGCAGAAACAACAACACTTATTTGACAACCTTAAGATATAAAACATAACTTCATGCAACGTAAAGTCTCTGTCATTATTTGCTTGTATTAATGGCAGCTATTTAAATCTATGCATCTGCCTGCGCAACAAGCTATGTATTAGAAAGAATGCATGCACATGCAATAGTAAAAGTAATTTAAAAATATAAACTGGGAACTGAGGGGACATTCATAACACTGACTTCCACGTTATTTTTGTGTAGACAGGGTTCAAGATTAGCAGTAAAAACTGCTTGAGAACTGTGAGGTATTGTTAAAAAAAGTTTCAGTAATGTATTCAAGTTGGAAAAATTATCCTCTTGCCCACTTATCAAGCTACCAAGCGCAAGAGACAAACAGCTTCTTCATTTACATCAGGTAAATCATGTCAGTGTCAGAAACTTAAATATTCCCCAGTTTGCAAAAGCAAATCTCATAACGCTGTGTCAATATTCATGAGTTAATTTTAATATGTAATACTTATCC
This sequence comes from Chrysolophus pictus, assembly GCA_037305975.1. Taxonomy (NCBI): domain Eukaryota; kingdom Metazoa; phylum Chordata; class Aves; order Galliformes; family Phasianidae; genus Chrysolophus; species Chrysolophus pictus. The sequence continues at coordinate 109,310,647 of CM074576.1, forward strand.
TATCATCTTGTCTATATGCAAGCACTCGTTATACTACTTGATACACAGTATCAAGCATGAAGGAATCAATTTTGAACTCTTCTCTTTTGCAATTGCACACCTGTACCAAAGTTCCCCAGATACTGTCTAGGTACTCAGTTCTTCATTTTTCTTTTTTTGTTCTGTGCAAGGTTTTGCAAGGTTATAATGTTTCTCTCTGCTCTCCAAAAACACTAGAATAAGCCAACAAACATGACTTTATCTGAACAAGTATTAGAATTCACTTGGTTAAACATATGGTGCTTTCTAGATTTCATGACACAAAACCGTATCCTAAAATGGAGTAATACCCCAGACTAATATTCTATATAATCAGCAGCTAAACGTTTCAGAAACCTCTATTAAAGAACATCATATTCCACAAATAATATTAAAATCCCACTCCTGCATTCAACTATACATTGCTTTAATTCCAGTTTGAACTGGGTAATCTCATAGTCCTTTCTGTGGGAGTTTACCATGCTACCCAACAGATAACCCTCTCTGCTCCTTATAATCTATGAAACTTAGAAACAATTCTTGGCCAACACGGTAAGCTTACTCAAATCAACAGTGAAAAAACAAGTCATTCCACTTCTTAAAAATAAACAAATGAAAGAATACACACACACACACAAATATATATCCAAAAAAAGTATATATATTAAATATATATATACCCTATATAATAATATATATGGTATATAATATAAAAAACATCACATTTAAATCTAGCTGTATACAGCTGACATCTATTTTCAAATTCAATATCTAAGGCTATTTTCTCTAGTTAAATTGAAAAAATTAGGAAAAAATAGATTACTCCTGCAGTAAAAAAAATACAGGATCTGTGAGAAATACAAGGTCTGAGATTTGCAGAACAGTTATCAGCTTTCTGCATTTACCTGTTTATGTATTAGAGACGCAGAATAGGTTAAAAGCATGCAACACATTTGAGCTGGCGTTCTTTTGCTATAACCTTGAATCCACGTTTACAGAATGATATGCATGTTCCAGTTTCTCTTTATGATCCTAATGAACTTATTTTTGTTAAATAAAGGTCCTACTTTGTCAGTGTTACTATAAGTGCTTGTTCTTTCTCTTGCCACAAAGGTCTACTAAGTGCAATCTTACTGTCTGCACCTTGTTTCATCCAACACCATTCCTGGTGCAGCTCATCCCTTGAGAGTATCCTCTCTTTATTCTAAGTTCATTTTGAATTGTTCCACAAAGCGCCCTTCAGACAAGCAGACTTCAGATGAAAACCAGATTCCGCAATACACCCATTTTAAAAACCTGCAAAGCCTTGCTGCAAAGGGAACGCTCTGCAATCGAGTCACCTCTTTGGATTTGCCCAATTGTGTGACTCAGATTTGTCCTTGCTTCTTCACGCAACAGGAAGGCTGTGAACAAAGTAAGATGCATTCAAAAAACAAACCCTTTGCCACAGCGTACTGTTAAGAATTTTTTTTTTTTCCAGTACATCTTTCAATCTGAAGCCAGAGGTCTGAGAAAAAGCACAAAGATGTTCTTTCTAACAGTAAGGTAGCAGAGCTCCCTCTATTGAATTAGCTGCCAAAAATCTCTTCAGTTTTCTTTTTTTCAAAAAAAAAAAAAAAAAAAAAAAAGAAACCACAACAGTTCCCAGACAGGACTCACCTACCAGAAAGGCAAGTTGTGTCAAAGAGACAACTGAAGGCAGAGGCAAAGCCACCAGACACGGCTAGTTCCCAATGAGTGCTGAAGGGCCACTGGCTCACCAGGGCTCCAAACGTGGAGATTCCAGCAGTCCACAAGATCCAGGGAGACACTTGAAACTTTACTGATGCTTAAACACTTTCCCCTAGGGCTGAAATTGCTACAGTTAATATCCATGTTTAATAATACTAGGGAATTCTACAGACTGTACTACTACAGCACACAATGCAACACATGAAAGCTGTTTGAGTAGTTGCAGTTTTCCTTTCACAATAAGAGGTTAACTATACACAAAACGACCTAATTGAAAACAGGTGATACAGATACATAGGCTGCGGAAACACTCATTAAATCACAAGCTGCACTTTTTGCTTGTTATCAGGGGAACAGCTAAGTATTTCCATTGCTATTGAAAGCACTTCAAATGCTTTCTAACCAAACATTACAGAACTGTTCTAACCCCTGATAACCTACAAAAATCATACCCTAAAGCTGCTCCACTCTCCATCTCCATGGTTTTATCACTTCCTCCTTTTTTACCTCCCAAAAGAGGCATATTTCTTATCAAAATGAAAAAATACCAGCTCAGTAGAAATAGGAGTTGTTTTAATAAATAAATACTTATTTGCCTTTCTAGAGACAAGCAAGTATGATAAGGAATGAAATTTTATCTTAAGCTAGGCAGATATTCCTCTGCAGAGCCACCACCTTAGAGGAGTGGATTAACATCCTCTGGGGCTGGGCTCTGATTTAGTCTCAACAACATGCACTGGGGAAGAAGAAAATAAAAACAAAGCCAGAAAAGAAAGAAGGGACAGAAAGTTGATCTGATCACTGCCAGCTGCTGATTGTACTAGCTGCACTATGATCTCCTCTTATATAAGAGATGAGATTCATTTTCAAGAACATTAGAGACAGAAACGTACAGCCTTCTTCAATATTCATACTGTTCTTAATAAGGAGAAGATACCAAGATAAAGAATGTGTAGGTCAAAGCCTTGTCTTCAGGGAAGATAATTTCAAATCAAGGGGAGTGTTCAAATGAAATGAAATGATGTTCACTTTTCCCTGGAAAAAATCATGCTTTGCTCAAGTCAATTCTAATTATCACCCCACAGCATTTACAGTTCTTGGAAGATTCTCTTATTTGAGCATTGGTGCATAGAAGCGTAACTATTTTTCCTGAAAGCAGAAGAGCTTAGGAAAAATCAGCATGCTGCAACAGGTACTCAATTCTCTCTTACAGGTGTGACCTTACAGCTTAGGTGTATTTCCAATTAAAAAAATTACATTATCAAAGTGAAAAAAAAAAAAAAAAGCTATCTGCTAACCAGTGGAGCCTTGAGGAGCACTGAACTAAGAGATCGTGAAAAAGAAACCCAGATTATTAGTGATATGAAAAACCAATTTCTACAGTCAGCATGGTAATGTAAAAAAGAAGCCCTCAAGTGTGAAACAGCACTGCAGAGCCAGCCTATTGGAGACCATTGTGCTTGCATTCATACGGTGTGGGTCACAATCAGGAGAGACTGAATATGGATTATCTACTGTTGGGAGATTCAGCTATGGGCTCAGTCTCTCAAGTGTTAACAGGTCTGAAGCACAAATAGACAGGCCTGGCACCCTCCATAGCTGTCTCCTTTGTTTCCAATCTCCTTCTGTTTCACTACTGGCTCAATAATCAGACCAAAACCACTTTGACAAAAAAAAAAAAAAAAATACTCCACAAAAAGTCCCTGTGGTAGTATTCTAATAAAAATCCCATGATGGTGTAATGTGGTATGACTAGCAAGTACATTAAAGCTATTGCCACTACAGTAATCCTTAGTTTTAGATTTGTACCATGCATTACTAGGTAGGACATTATGGAAATCTGTAGTGAGCACTCAATAGCACAAGACTATAAACCACATTACAGAAGTAGGATATTTGTAAGAAAATTGAGAGGATATGTTTAACCTTATCACAAAGGTGTAATTTGCATTATGTAAAGTAATGGCATTTTCATTATTTTCCCCTTCATGTATCAGCTTGCACAGATACTTAGAGATTCAGTTCCCCAACACCTACAGCTGAAAAAAGCCAGCCAATAGTTTTATGCCTAGTAGTCCGAGAGCTGAAGCTATTTACCCTGGGATTACAGATTAGCACCCTAGGTTACATTCTGTAAGGAAAATGGATGGACCTATAACTAAGAGTGTTGACTCTTGCACAGGTTGGGAAGCAGAAATAAGATATCTCAGAATTAAATCTAACTTACCACAGAGATATGTATTTCATGAACATAACAAAATGTATTTTTTCCAGTTAAAAAAATTGATTGTTTGGCTCCCCTAAGGAGCTGAAGAGCTTATTTTTCTCTGGTCTGAAATTTCAGAAATGTATAGACCTGGATGATTGCTGTTGTTGCCCTCTGTGTGCCAGAAAACCAACAGAGGAGGGGCAGCCCAGGAAAATGAATTTCTAACAAATTCTTACAAAAGAACTTTAAAGAGTTTACTACAAAGAAGTAGCACTTCCCAAAACAAAATCATTTAACAACTTCTAGCTCACTTGTAAAGAAGTCTCTGTGCATTGAATAACAGAAACACAGCAGATCGAAACAAAATATACATGGCACAGAGATCTCCTGACCTCAGACTTAGAAAGCCTTGTGAACTTCAGGTCTTAATACAGAAAATCAGTTTCCTTAGATCAATGTCCTGCTAAATATACCAGGGAAAAAAACAAAAAACAAAACAAAACAAAAAAAAAAAAACCAACAACAACCATAGCCACCAGTGAGAACAAATTAATCACCCTGTGATTAAGAAGGCTCCATGTTGCCCTTTCATTACCACGATACAGTTACCAATGTTTAGTAATACAATGCCAAATGAGACTCTGATCTTCAGAATTATCATAAACCAGAGACCAGAGGAGAAGGTGAAGCACCACAGTTAGCTCGTGACTGAAAATGGACTTTCTTTCCACATGCAGTTATCTTCCTAGAAGAGCCCAAGCATTTAACTGATATTCTCATTTACTCAGTCATAGAGTTAGCCTCCTAGCCCCACACTTGGGCATAGACCACTTCATTTTTAAATAGAGCTCTTCTTAGGCAATATCTTCTGCAAAGAAAAGCTCAATATTTCTCATAGGAATCCTCAACCAGGCTGAATATTGCCAGAGAGATCTATACTTAATGCACATCAACTTTTAATATGCTTTTAATAGTTCAACCTGTGCTTGCCATATGCAAATCTGAAATGGAACTCCCCAAAGCCAAGCATTGTGAGTGATGTATCCAGAATTTGTGGTGAACAATGGTAAACTGGCACGACACAACTAAGATTGCAAGTAAGGAATGTGAAATAGGCAGTAATGCCAAAAGCTTAACAAGTATTGTTTTTAAGTATCTTTTGTCCTCCAGGGAATAGATTGAGAATGCAAGGCTTAAGTTATAAATTGGGCTTTCCAGACATTTTCTGTAGGCTGGGAAGGTTTCTGATCTGTGGTGGGGCTGTGTTCTTCCCCCATGCATTTGTTCTGCCCGATCTTCTCATGGAGAGGACAAGAAAGCAGAGCAGAGAGAACTCCTCTGTAAACACCGGATGGTTTACCTCCAAACTCTTTAGGTAATAGCTCGTCAAATTCCATCTCTTTATAGACCTCCACCAGTGCAACCCTTAAGATAAATTATTTTTATTATTTCAGATTTCCTTCGGTGGGTAAATGTGCACAGTCACAGTGAGTGAAATCAATTCTTATTTACGTTAGCAGGAAGTGGGACAGAACTCTCTACGGGGGACACATCTTGCTTCATCGCTGGGGTGCTTATCTCTCTGGATACTCCACATGCCTTCAGCATTTGATAACATGAAAAATCTTTTCCAAAGAGCTACACAGAGATCGGCACTGACTGCAAACTCTGCTGCTGAGACATTTGTAAGCCTTACTGAGATTAGATGCTGTATTTGCCAGAGCAAAACCAGAGCAGAACAGACTAATACAGTGCTTACGCTTCTATTCCTTTTGGATCTGTGTTGGAAGCCTAGTTGGTTGTGTTAGGTGGTTTTTTTTTTTTTTTTTAGGGTTTTTGCGTTTGTTTTTTTTTTTAGTTTTTTTCTTTTAGCTATTCTAATAGAAATTAAAACTTGAGCTATGCCAACAAGATAAGGCTGCCAGTTCTCTACTTAACTGAAGCACATACTAAGTAAGCGCGGTTATATCGCTGGTGGAAAGGGGCTCCTGAAGTGCTGTCCTTATCTCGCTGCTGCCTATAAGCGGTTAACCGAGGAGCGCGCAGCAGTGAGGCAGAGACTGGCAATGAACGAACGCCAACTCCACGGCTCCTGAGAGACCCGCGCTCTCGGCACACACGAGCAGAGCCTTTCCTCCAAAGCAATACAAACTACTGCCACAGGCTGACGCTCTTTCTACAGGAATAATGAGACGCTCTCCGTGCCGAATGCACAACTCCTCACTTCCCCAGCTTCTCCCTCAGACTTCACTTTCACGCTCAATATTTACAAAATAAAACCTACGAACGTCTGACGGCTGCAACGTTCCCAGCACCGGTGGGGGACGCGGCGCTCCCCGAAGCGCAGAGCAGCCACCGGTACCGCGGGACCCGCCCTCAGCAGCGCAGCGCTGCGCCCCGACCGCGCTCGGGACCGCGCGGCGTTGCGGGCAGAGCGGTCCCGGCTCCGTTCCCACCTCTCCCGCCCGCTTCCTGGTGGTTGTAAGGCGCTACCACGGGGCACGGCGGCTCGCTCTCCCGCATCCCGCTTCCCCGCATCGGCCGCCGGGGTGAGGCGGTGAGAGCCGAGCGTTCCTGCTGCGAGCGGGCGGACGGACGGACGGGAGCCCCGGGGGGCACGGCCACCTGCGGCCCCGGCCTCGCCCCCGACGAGTCCCTCGCGGAACGGGCTCTCACCTGGCGGCATGCAGAGGGCTGCGAGCAGCAGACAGAGCAGCGGGCGGCGGCGGCAGGAGGCGCGGGCGGCGGCGGCGGGGGGCTCCATCATCCCGCCTGCCCGCGGCGGGACCGGGAGGCGGCGGGGAGACGGCGGCGACACGCGGGGCTCTTCCCTCCGGCTGCGGAGCGCGGAGGCAACTTCTCTCGTTTCGCGGCCGTCCGCGGGCGCGGCAAGTGGCGGGGCGGCTGCTCTCCCTCTCGGCGCGCGGCGAGGAGCGACTCCGCACCGGAGCAGGTAGCGGCTTCCCTCTGGCAGCCGAGCGGCGCTCCAGGACTGAGAGCGGCGGCAGGGAGGCGGGGCCGGCTGCGGCGGCGGAGCTGGCCCGGCCCCTCCGGCCCGCCCGGCGCACGCAGCGGGCGGCGGGGCGGGGGAAGCCCCGGGTGCGGCCGCCCCAGTCGGCGGAGCCGCGGTCCCCAGAGCCCCCGGAGGCGCCGCCGAGGGGGAGCGGGACTGTGGGGTTGCGGAGCACGGCGAGCCCCGTGCCAGCCGCCCCGCCCCTTCACGCGTTCTGTGTCCGCGGTCAAGGTGTGTGTCGGGTGGGAATATTGCAAATCGCGAGCTTAAAAAATGAAGTTGCCCGTTCTGCCGGGTGCGCAGCCAAAAGGAAAGCTCACAGCGGTCGGTGGAGCAGGGCTTGGAAGGGAGGGAGCTTAGGGTGCTTCTGGCTGCGTGAAGGAATGCACCGAAGGACGAGGGAGCGTGCGTTCGGCGCGTCTGTCCCGAAGATGAAAACGATGCCCGCAGCAGTCATGGAACGCGGACATCTCGTCCGCTGCACGGCGAGGGAGGGCTGGGAGATGGGCGCCCCGGAGTCACATGGCGAGTTCTGCCCGAGAAGTACGCCTGGTGTCCAAAAGCTGAAAGCGTGAATTACGCGCGTCATGTGGTCCTCCAGAGGGACTTTACAGTAGCGAAATCCGAAGCGACAAGAGCTCTCACTTACTTCATGTGAGCTTTTAGACAGGAACTTCCCCAAAAGTCCTGGAAATCAAAGACATGCTTCAGTAGATTATTCTCAGATATATTTGCTGTTCTCAAAACATGAGACGATGACTAAAAACTGAGAACACTTCGATATTTCTGTGGTGTAGAGTAGATTTAAAATAGCACCGTCCGTGCATGTCTTTCCCCACGTACTGCACTTGTTTCCAGTAAAATGAGGCAATGATGTTTCACTTTAAGAACTTTGAGTCTAAAGCTTTGTCTTCAACACACATCATCCTTCTATTCTTCCACATTATTATTATCTTTATAATTGCGTACATCACGCTATGCAATCGGTTTTAAAAATATTTTACTTTCTCTACTTACTGTTCATCTGAGCCTTTGTTTTCTGTAGAGATTTCTCTTAATCGACGTATTACTAAGCAGATTACAAAAAAAAAAAAAACTACTTTTAAGATCAGTAATCTTTTTTTGTCTTTTTTTGTCTTCCTTCTGAAGCCATTTTATAGTACACATTCAGGGTTTTCTTCTTGTATATTTAAAATCAGCACTGAGTACTCATTAGTCACAATATTTAGTAATTTTATTGTTACAGAGCCTGGGGATTCCCCTAGAGAGTCTGGGACAGGGCAAGAGGAAATGATTTCAAACAAAAAGAGGGAAGATTTAGCCTGGACATAAGGAGGAAGTGTTTTACAGTGAGGGTGATGAGGCACTGGCACAGGTTGCCCAAAGAGGTGGTGAATGCCCTGTTCCTGGGGACATTCAAGATCAGGTTGTGCAGGGCTCTGAGCAACCTCATCCAGCTGTTGGTGTCCCTGTTCATTGCAGGGGAGTTGGACTAGATAGCCTTTAAGGATTCCTTCCAACTCAAATGGTTCTATTCTATGAAAATCTTGAGAGGTATTTTGTAGAGTTATATGGTGATGACCACTTAGTCTAGGTCAACATTGCATTTCTCTTGTTTTTGACTTCTGGTGTGTGTTGGTTTTTCTACAGCTCTGGCACTGTTACAAAAGGAGGGCCTAATTCTGACTTCTATATTGATATGGACTAGCCTGATAAAGCCATTGGGATTGTGGATGGGAGATTGAAAAGTCAAACTCTAAAAACTGTCTGAAGGCAAACAAACGTAAAAGATGAGAGGGCTTATAGGGCAGAATGAATCATGGTGCACTTAATGTATGTTTAGTTTTTAACATGGCAATAGCGAGTTCAATTTGACAGTATCCAACTAATAAATGGTTTGCTGGATGAGAGAAGTAAATAATGCCCAAGCACCTTGTTTTTAAAGCAGATGAATAGCTATTCCCTTATTTGCATAAAAATAATGGATAGTATATGTTTTCTGTCAGTGGAAACGAGGAAATGCTTGTGAATGTTGCAAGTAATTTCCAGTGGCATGATACGGAGACTAAAATGTGAGCCAGAGAACTGTGCATTCCAAGCAGACAAGCATTTTTAAATGTATGCTTATGATACCATTAAAAAAATTATTTGATGACTTTTGTTCTCATGTCAATACTGGATGTGCTGTTGAAAGTCTGTAATAAACATGAGAAATGCAGAAGATAACATTGTGGACATAATACTGAAATCAGAACCATGATTTGTTGTGGGTTTCCCTCACTACTTTGTCATTTCTCTTCAAAGCTGTTTCTACCTTTCACTTGAAAGGAGCTCTTTGAATTCTGAGTAAATAGAAAACATCTCAAGCTCAGATTACTCAAATGTTTTGATAACTTTACAGGAATTTAAATGTGATTAGAAATTGTCAAGGTAATTATTAAAGATATCTTTGTGTGCTGTGTCATTTAAACTGTCCTCAGTACTGAGATTTGTAATTAATTCCTTTAATGTCTGTTGGGCTGACACAATATAGATCTGTTTTTTTTTTACAAATTATGTTCTTGGGGCATGCTCCTGTTCCCCTTGAAGTTAACAGGAGTATGAGTGAGTCACTGCTCTGTTGGGAGAACAGCAACTGCCTGGCTTTAATGTCCAAAGTAAACATTTTTTTTTTGAAGAAGTTAAAACAGTTACTAGTATATTTTTTTCTTCTGTAGAAAATAACTGTGTTTCAAAAGCACTACTAATAAAAAAAAAAAAAAAACTTTGAAATATGCTTAATCCTATCAGACCATACATTTTTTATTTATGTGACAAAGTGGATTAAAAGTGTAATCCATTAATAATGGATTGTGCATCATAACAATGAGGTTTTGTTAAACTAAAATATCATTTTCTGTTCCCAACAGATGTTGAAAATAGTTCTTTTGGAAACAAATTCATAGCAATAATAGTAGAGAATGCTGTTGAACAGAGCACTGCTCAACACACCTGGTAATTTAATCCATTGTTAATATCGAGTAGGTAGGCTTTAGTCTTGCATGGAAGTTAACATCATGTTAATGAAACTGTATTTGCTGTTTTGGCTCAGCATTCAGAGGTACACTCAGCAAAACAGGAGCCTTCCCTTGCTTGTAACTGCCCTTGAGCCACAAGCAACCATCACAGCCTTGTATTTTGCTATGTCTGGTTCTGCTAGCTTAGATGGACACTCTAGGTTAAAGGTGTTAAAGGTATTCTAACTGTAGATGTCCTTGTTCATTGCATGGGAGTTGGACTAGATGACCTTTAATGGTCCTTTACATCTCAAACTATTCTATAATACTAATTCATAAGATGCAAGCATGAAAGGTCTCTATTTGTACTCATTGCAATGTTTTTTCACACCAAGGATTAAAGACCAGTATAACCTACCCTACCAGTTACAACACTGCTGAATGACTTGTCAGCGAATTCCCTGGGATTTGGGTCACATTTTTATGACAACTGGGAATTTCACAAGTCACTTCCCAACCTCTTAGGCATCTGAATACCTTTAAGCACCTGTAAGTATGAGTCAAAGCAGATGAGTGCATTCTTTCTGGTGACTTTGCTTGATTAAGGGACAAGCTTTGGTAGAAGAACAGTCATGTATGTCAAGAATTAAGTTTCTTTGCTCAGTATCAGCACATGAGGATAACCGATAGCAGTGTCTGTCCAAATCAGATGAGTTGTTTGTGGTAGAGAGTGTCTTTAGGTTGCAAGGTGTTTCAAACATAGTGTACAACACTAGAAGTAGACCTGAGCTAAAAACCATCAGTGGCCGATGCTGGCTAAGAAGGAAGTTTGCTGACCTGAGTTTCAGCAATTATTTGCAGATTTAGTTGTCTCGAATCAAAGCAAGTAAGACAAAATTTTTTTGAATGAGTGAATAAATAAATAATCAAACAAACCTAACAAATTGCAGTGGAAGAATAACTTGGAATCTGTTTCCAGTATTTCTTCTCTGCAAAAATGATCCTACTCAAAACAATCAGCAAATGGCTGACGGTATTGTTATTATAGCCATCAGCATAGCAATTAGGCTTCTGAAACAAACTTATTTTCCTATTACTCATGTCCAATGCATCTGTTTTTACATAATTTAGCTAGGACCGGTACTGTACAAACATTCATTAAAATGACATTACACTTACGTTATATTCAGAACATCCATGATGCCTTCAGCTGAGACAAAGTTTTTGTAAAACATGAGTGGGAGGTGGGAGGAAGTCGTTTGAAGAATAGAGGTGGTTATTGTATTTAAAAGTTTGTGATTTTCCTCAAGAAAAGAAAAAAAAAAAAAAGAAGAAGAAGAAAAGAAAAATACCAGATTAAAAGCAGCTCAAATGCACAAATAATGTAAGAGCCAAAGTGGCATGATGTATTAACCGAGAAGCGCATAAATAACAAAATTAATCCAGTTGTTCAAGTTGCAGCAAGTTGATATATAGTCAACTTCGCTGGCCGCCTTCTTGTCTTCCACAAAGTCTTGCAATTGTCTTTTCTTCAGTCTTTTTAAAACCGATTTGTGGCAGTATTACAGTTCAGCCTGGTTCAGCCTGGTTCCACAAGGGGGCAAAGGGACCCATGGATCCATGCCCAGGAAGGGAAGGGAAAGGGGGAGAAAAGGAAAAGGTAGGGAGACGGGCTTAGACAAGGAAAACAGCAGCAACGAACTATGGAAAAAAACTTAGTTTACTAAATACAGCAATATGAGATAATACAATACAATACAGTAACTCCAATAATTAAGCAGTGAGGAGCATATGTCTCAGAGGAGCTCAGGCAAGGCCTGGCTCTTGGGCACAGGAGCCCAGGATTGTTCATGATGGAGTGCAGTGGGACTGGTCTTGTAGTCAGCCTCACCTGGAAACATCTTCCTATCTTTTCCATCACTGTCCATAATGGCTAAGACTTGGACAAAGCCAGTTCTCACAAGATTAACTCTGCAATAACAGTGCTACCAAATCTGGTCCTCTGTTGTCTATGCTGCCTGTGCTACCAGTGCAAGTGCAGACAGCATTCTGCCAAAACAGCAGAGCAGACTAAAGGCCTTACTGGCCAGTATCCTCCTTTTATCTCTGCTGCCATGCTATCATTTTGGGATTATCTGACATCAGATGAGCTGGTGCAGGAGTGACTTTTGGTACAGTTTCCAGATTCTGGAGTGTGGGATAATGCAAAGCACGGCTCTGGAGCCATCAGTAGGTGGGTTCTTTCTCATAGAGAGCCTTTGCTCTGACGCTGTCATGAAGCAATCCAGTAAGAGTGACGATGGACATGGTCATAGGTACTTTATCCCCTGTCAGCACCAAAAGAGCTTTATTGTGTCACTGTATTCAAAATTAATTTCAGCTTCCTTTTTACTTTTGTTTTGGCCTAAAATTTCAAATCCTTACTTGGATCACTGAATTCTGTATGAGTCATGTAATTTTAAAAATCTGTTTGATCAAATCGAATCAGAATACTGATGGTGAACAATTTTTCATCTGAGACTCTTACACCAATTAAGCCTCAAATCATAACAGCCTCGTAAGGTAGAGACTCAGATAGTTTTCACTTTTGTTCTGCTTTTCATTTGAGGAATTCAGATGCTTGGGAGAGCGTTAGGTGCTTGGCAGCATGGGTCAGTAGAGAAGATGCTGGAGCTGAGAGAGATGAGAAGTTTACTTAGGCCTACTTAAAAAAAAAAAAAAACAATGGTAAGTTAAGGACAAAATTCAGAATTCCTGAGTCACCATCCTCTACTCCATGGATGTCCAACCTTTTGGCTTGCCTGGGCTGCATTTAGTGAATATAAATTGTCTTGGGCCACAAAAACATAGGTTGCCCCAAAAGCAATACCTCCTATTTATTTCAACGGAATGACAACAGATACAAAGAGCACAGTAACACTATTTGATAGAGCAAATTCTCAGCTACAAAACCCTGTTTTTCAACATTATCACCACCATTAGCTATGCATTTTCACCAGTAATGAACAAGAGCCTGCATACCACTCTCATAACAATCCAACCCACTGTCACCACCCTCTGCCTCACTGTGCTCACATTTACTGTTTGGTATCAGTAACAATTAAGAAAATGTCATTGAATGGGTGCAGTTTTTTTCTGCATGGAGGAATTCAATGACACACTTTTGCTTCATGCACACATCTGTCACACAGAAACAAAATGTAAGGGAATACTGGTGTGAAGGTTCCACCGTTCCACTTCTACTGCCATACCACCAGCATCTGCCTCTGATGTTGTGGGCCAACATAATAAATCAGGAGGCATTACTTTCAGAGCAGTCTTTGCAAAATATGCAGTATCATTAATATATAAGTAACAGATCATTTTAATTTTAAATATTTATCTTAAAACATTAAAAAAGAGAAAGGGAGAGGGGAATAAAAACATAAAGCTAGTAGGATGATTGACCTTGTTTTTGTGAAACTAACACATCAAGTTGGTGCAGTGGCAGTGGTTACAATCCTTAGTGAAGTCTCAAGGTGTTAGTCAGAGAGATTTTTGATGAAGTTTTACTTTTCCTGTACTTCATCCTTTACAATAATTGTTCAAAATATGTGTACTGCCAAAAGGTGATGACATGAATAAGATGTGATTGTGAAGTGAAAGATATTTTTCTTTGCTAAGATAGGGATTATAAAAGTTTGGTTATGTTCAGTACCTGGGAAGGTATAAATACAAGTATTACTACAGGTTGGAGGCTGACCTATTGAAGAGGAGCTCTGTGGAGCTGGGGGTCCTAGTGCAGTGACAGGTTGGAAATGAGCCAGAAGTGTGCCCTGGTGGCCAAGAAGGCCAATGGGATCCTGGAGTGCATTAAAATGAGTGTGTCCAGCAGGTCAAGGGAGGTGATCCTCGCTCTCTACTCTGCACTGGTCAGGCCTCACCTGGAGTACTGCATCCAGTTCTGGGCTCTCCGGTACAAAAAGGATGGGGATCTCCTGGGAAGAGTCCAGCAGAGGTCCATGAAGATGGTGAAGGAGCACCTCTCTTCTGAGGAAAGGCTGAGCGAACTGGATCTGTTCAGCCCTGAGAAAAGAAGACTCAGAGGAGATCTTATTAATGTTTAGAAACATCTTCAGCGTGGGAGTCAAAGGGATGTGGTCAACCTCTTTTTAGCAGTCTGGTGCAGAAGTTCAACACCAATATGTGAAGATATACCCTCACTTTCACAGTGAGGGTGACGGAGCACTGGAATGGGCTGCCCAGGGAGCTTGCGAATATTCCTTCTCTGGAGATATTCAAGACCCACCTGGACACCTAGCTGTGCAGCCTACTGTAGGGGGCCTGCTTTGAAGGGGGGGTTGGGCTTGATGATCTCTAGAGGTCCCTTCCAACCCCTACAATTCCGTGATTCTGTGATCCTATGAAAAAGAGATTATCAGATTTTCAGTTGAACATCTAATTGGAACTCTATACATTCCATTTGAAAAATTGAAGGTCGTGTATTTATATCAACCTAAAATGGTCTTGCAAATGTAAATCAATTTTTTTTTTCTTTGCAATCTTGATACCCCGAGCTGTGGGATATGGTTTACATGCCCAAAGAATGGGATGCCATCCAGAGAAACCTAGACAGGCCTGAGCATTGGGCTGAGGAGAACCTCATGAGGTTCACCAAAGCCAAATGCGAGATCTTGCATTTGGATCTTGGCAACCCCACACTACCAGTACAATCTGGGGGATATAAGGATAGAGCACAGTCCTGCTGGAAAGAACCTGGGAGTTCTGATGGATGACAAACGGGATACGAGCAAGCAATATGACCAGAAGCCAACTGTATCCTGGGCTGCATCCAAAGCCACATGGCCTGCAGGTTGAGGGAGGTAATCCTCCCCTTCTATTCTGCACTGCTGAGACCTCACCTTGAGTACTGCATCCAGATGTGGAGTCTTCAGAGACATGGACCTGTTGGAGCGTGTCCAGAGGAGGGCCACAAAAATGACCCATGGGATAGAATATCTCCCCTGTGAGGACATACTGAGGGAGATGGGGCTGCTCAGCCTGGAGAAGAGAAGGCTGCGAGGTGACCTGATAGCGGCCTTTCAGTATCTAAAGGGGGGCTGTAAGAAAGAAGAGGGCAGAATCTTTAGCAAGGTCTGTGGTGGTAGGAAAAGGGGAAATGGTTTCAGGCTGGAGGAGGAGAGATTTAGATTGATATAAGGAAGAAGTTTTTTACAGTGAGGGTGGTGAGGCACTGGAACAGGTTGTCCAGAGAGGTGGTGGAAGTCCCGTCCTTTGAGACATTCGAGGTGAGGCTGGATGGGGCTCTGAGCAACCTGATCTGGCTGTGGATGTCCCTGTTCATTTAAGAGGAGTTGGACTGGATGACCTTTAAAGGTCACTTACAACTCTATGGATTCTATGATTCTATTCTCAAATTCTTTTATCATAGCAGAAAGCTCAACTGCATATTCTTCGCTGCTCGGAAGGTGGCCAACTGCAAGCAATGCTGGGCCTGTTCTGCCCTAAAACTAAAGACACTATTTTTATACATTGTATAAGATGTAATTTGTAAATGTTACGTTTACAAACGTTAAGATTGCGGAGTAACGCTGTTAGTCAAGCCAGAGAAATGGCAGCTGCCCTGGAAAGTTTGTGTGCTTGTGTTTAGTTCCCAAACTTTAGGAAGGGAAGAAGAGTGGAGGAAGTCATTCAGTGCAGTCATACATCAGAACGTGTTGTGGATGTTCTGCTTTGCATTATAAAAATGAAAATGACAGGAGAAATGGAAAGAAAATTGATATGCTTAACAGACAATTTGGAAGTCAAGAAGTGAAAGAAGAGAAATGAATCTGCTTTACAGTTCATTCTGACCAGTAGACCACTGCCATGCCCGTAGGGAAATGCTCTAGTCCCATCTCATCTCCTCATAATTCTCAGCTTTGTTTGATAAAGAAAAAAATACACAAGGACATGACGATAACAGAAGCAAGTTCCAAGTGTAGAAATCTGAAATGGAAAGTAAGAGAACAAAAGAGGAAAGGTTAACTTAGAAAAAGAAATGATATTTTTTAAGGGCTAATTATTGCCACTTTTTCTCAATGTGTTTCAGCATATTGCTTTATAAATAGTACAATCAATACAAGTGAGATTCTTGACAGTATATAATTTTATAGAGATGGAAAAATAGGTGATGTGGGGCAAATCCTTGGCTGGTCTGAGTCTGCACTTGATCCACCTAAGGAGAGACCAAGTGTTTTTCCAGGTCTACTTGTGACTTTGCAGAAAAAAAAAAAAAAGAAAAAAAAAAAGGGAGAGGAGAGGAGAGGTAAGGAGAGTGTTGGGAAGGGAAGGGAAGGAAAGGGAAGGGAAGGGAAGGGAAGAGGAACATACAATGAAAATCAGAACTACCTGTAGGTCTCTGTGTGGAAGAGGGACAGGACAGCTTGGAGCCTTTCATGCATACACAGGACTTACTTGTACCAAAGGAGACTAGTTACCCCTTCCTTAGAAGCAATTTTTTCCCCATTTTGTTTTGAGTGAGCTAAATAACCTGGATCAAGGTTTGAAGACAGATGAATTGGTGTTGAATAATGGAGATGTATTGGCTGTACCACACTGCAGAGCTCAGCTCTTTCAAAATACTCCTTCACAGAGAGATGCAACAAAATAAGAACTGAAAAGGAGGAATTAAAATTGATATAATACTGGATTCCCACTGCTTTGCAATTCTAGCATGCTGAATCCTAAATATCCCAAACCTGTACAGTTTCCCTGTGCAATGGGTATTGCATTAAACCATCCTTATCAGTTTCTCCCTCTAGTCTTGTTATTAGAATCAGAACATCTCATGCTCCATGCCTTTTAACATGAGTAAGTTTCATTCATTAACTTGGAGGAGTGGGTCAGCAGGAAATCAATGATGCTTTTTTATCTAGCCATATGTGGAACCATTTACATGAATCCACTGACTACATTCCAGCATTGCAATTTCTTCTCTGCAACCTTTATTGCAGCGTGTCTGCCCCTGCTTATGCAGCATCAGCATTTGCAGATTAGAAAGAGCAATTCCAGAGTAAACAAAAGGGGTTGCTTCTTCAGAGTCTGCCAGCTGCCTAGGGAAGGGATAAGCCTGCCCCAGAGGGCTGGAGTGCCACGTGTCCATCATAACTGCCTTAGGAGCCTTGCTGTTGAACAGTTAGGTTTATGGCAAAACACCTTTGATTTCCTAGTCTTTAACTGGGTATCTGTGCCAAGGCTAACTTTGTCGTATTTTTTTTAATGCTTGAAGATTAAAAAGCTTTTAAGATACCAGACTGGATTGCAGGACATCTTAGGGGGAAAATACTGGAATATCTCACGTATATGCAGTACTGGTTTCTTAGAAAGTAATCTTAGCCCTCAGGAGGAAGAATACAATGATTACAAATGGTGAAAATAGTTTTTTATTATCAAATCAATAGAAATGTGCCAACAGATTTGAAAGAGAAGAGGCATAGGAAGTGGGGGGTGGGAATCAACCATGTAGGAGTGATTATTATTATACAATATTTTGCACCAGAACGACAACAAAAATGTCTGAAGTGACTGGACTCCCTTTAAATAGATTTTGCTATTCCAAAGTAAGGGAAAGCTCCTGCTACAGGGAGTTTACAGATTAAATACACAGGGTGAGAAAAGGATGGCTGAGGGGAAAAGAAATATGTTATTTTTGTTTTATAGATCGGGCAATGAGGCACTGTGAAACTGACATGATTCTCTGGAGAAATGACTATTTAAACTTAAATGACCCTACAGTCTGCATTTTTGCATATGTCAAAAATCACAGAAGAGATGTTCTATAAACCTGTTCATCCTTTAAAAAGAAGAAAATTGTAGGATCCATCTAGATTAAAAACAAAACAAAACAAAACAAAAAACAAACCCATAAGCCATTGTCAATCTCCTGCAGCAAATATTTCAGATTAAATAAAAATGTCCCCAGATTAAAATATTGCCAAGAAAATATTGTTTTTTAAGATTAAAGTAAAAGAAAAATATGGGAAAAATCAAACTTGAAGAAACTTTTTGATTTTCAGAAATTAAAGCAGAAATTAAATTAAAATAAAAGGAGATGTATTTTGAGAAAAATTACCTTTTCATTGTCTTCAGGAAATGACAACGAGTACATTGGCAGAAGATATAAGAGCAGACTGTTAGGTTAGAGAATCTGTTGAGTTGCGTTATAGAAGATAATGCCAGTTACTGGTGCATTCCTATTAGATAGGCTAACTGGAACAGCAGCCCCTGTGTTTACCATGGCTAAAATAATCAGTGTGATTGTAGAAGTGGCACTGCAGGGGCTTTTTTCATCCAGAATGCTGAGAGTTTCTGGTAATTATGGATAACGAATAAACAGTTCTATTTAGTAGTGCTCTGCAGCTCAACAGCTGGAAAACAGTTGTTGTTGGCTGTCTCAGGATCAGGCTCCAAAAGTGATGGCACATTGTGGATTCAAGGTTCCATTCACTTTTTCTCAGTATGTGCTAAAAGATTCTTCGTGAGGGACTGCAGTCAAAAGAATTCAAACCTTCCTGGAACTAATGTTCTGAAAAATTGCACTTGGAAACAAGGCACAGAGTCTACCTATTTTGCTAAGGGTAGATTTACTAAGAACTCTCTGCTTTTCCGACTTGCATTCAAACTAACTTTTTTTAGTCCGTGACATTTTTCAGAGGGCAGTTTATTCCCCTGATTCTATTACCCAGATTTCAGACATTTTCAGACTTACAGCTCTCCTTATTCTCCCTTTGTCATACAGTCTCTGTTGTCTCATCTTCACAAGATGTTCCTCTTGCATCTCATTATCTCTGCTGCTGTTCTCTGCCGTCTCAGTTCACATGTGCACTTATCTCTTGGTTGTCCCTGCACTTTTAAATCATTTGACTTAGTACACAGGTAGGTAGAAATGATTTAAAAGTGCAGGAAGAACCAAGAGATATCTGTCTGTGTTTCTACCTGCCCACAGACAGACAACCTTCATCCTGCCACTTAGTTCTCTCCCCACTCTTTTCTGTGCACCTACCTCTGGCTCTCACAATAGATGTGAACCCCTTAACTCTGATTGCCACCATACTGACTAGATGGCAAGATCAGCAGCATGGTACTCTCCTGCTCCTTGGAAAATCAACTTTGGCCTTGCTGCTTCCAGAATAACGTGTAGGCCATTGTTTGATTTTCTTTTTTGCTTGGTTTTTTTTTTTTTTTTTTTCAATTCACTCTGTGCCAGAGATGCTACACAGTCATTGCAATAAGCAGACTTATTATGGCTTTATATAATTATATTGATAGATAATGACATACGCAATATAGTGGTCATGCCACCTATTCACCAACAAAATTGTATATCCAATACATAGACCAAGATATGAAGATGCATTTCTACAAGGATACAGTTGTTTATTATAAGATTATAATTATAAGATGCAAAGTGAAGATCCATTTGATCTTCAGACTAGACTTTTTCTTTTTCAGACAGTTGTAAAATCTATTTAAACAAAAAAGGCACATCAGAAAACGGGTGTGTTAATCACACTCCTTCTAGACCTTGCACACTTACCTGCTCTTCAGGAATAAATTTTTGAGCATTGATGTTTCCTCACATGAATAAAGGTAAAAAATATATTAAAAAAAAAAAAGAAGAAGAAGAAGAAGAAGAAGAAAGAACTTGGAAGAGTATAAATGTGGTGACAGGTTCTTTTATGTGATTATGTGAAATTAGAATTTACTTTACTGAAACAGGGCAGTGGTGACAAAATTTCAGCTTTCCAAGAATTGAGGGAGGGTTTTAGTGAAGCATAAATAGTAGTAATTTCTGAAGTTAATACTGCTGTTAAGTGGAAGAGTTTCCACTTTGAATCACTGCAACTAGTCTTTGCATATACTGTGGGCTCTCTTTTGCAAATCACTTTGGAGAGAGATGAACCACTTGAAAAGTAAAATCCATTAGCAAGGCAACCAGAAGGATTTGAGTCTTCAATCAAGGTCATGCTGAATTAATGTTGCATTTTTAGATGTTGCTTGATGACATTGAGGATGCCACATCCACGCCATTATTCTAATGTATGAACCAAATTCTGAGATCTTGAGAGGTTCTTAGAGATGGCATCTATCTCACTCAAATCTGAGTACCTCTCAAAGTAAAAAAAAAAAAAAAAGAAAAAAAAAAGAAAAAAAAGGATAATGATACTTAGGCACATCTTCTGTGAAGTGCTCATCATACACAGTCTTAACAGCACTTTTAGAAAGGATGACACTATGACACTATCACTGTCTACATTTTTCAGATTAGGAAGTTGAGGCAGCAGAGGCAGTCCTCTTGCCTAAATCATCCAGTAGGTAGTAAAAGACTGGGGAGCAGCCCCATGTATCTTAATACTGCCCTATAATATTTACTATCTAATTTCTTCCTTTCGATGTTGCTGTACTTGAAAGAAACTCTCCAAGTAGGCCACATCTCTGAGGAACTTTAAGAAGTCTGAATCATGGACAACGTAAGTTCATAATTATGAACTCCTATTTAATGAATTTCATTGTTTTCTATGAGAAGGCTACCCACCTAGCTGACCAAGTGAATCCCATTGCTGTATCTATTTGGATTTTCACAAAGTTTTCAATATTATTTCTCACAGTATTTTTCTGGACAAATGTCCAGCTAGACAAAAACATAGGTGACAGGCAGATGGGACAGACTCAAAGTGTTACAATAAATGGGGTCACTTCTGGCTTGTACCCAGTCATTAGTGGGGTTCTGCAGAGTTCCATTTTAAGGCCAGTTGTCTTTAATGTTCTCATCAATGACTTGGATACAGGACTTGAAGCTATACTAAGTATGTTTGCAGATGACATTACATATGGAGTACCTGTTGACTCCCTTGTGGGCAGAGAGGTCTTGCTTAGAGATCTTGACAAATTAGTGGGCTAGGTGATCACCCACCACATCAAACTGAAAAAGAACAAATGCTGGATTCTGCACCTGGGTTAAAGCAACACTGAATGGAGGATGAATGGCTGGAGAGAAGCCTGCAGAAAGGAACCGTAGAATCATAGAATGGCTTGGGATGTAAGAGACCTTAAAGACCATCTAGTTCTAATCCCCCTGACATGGGCAGGGTTGCCATCTACCCCATCAGGCTGCCCAGGGCTCCATCCAACCTGTCCTTGAATGCCTTCAGGGATGGGACACTTGCTCCAGTGCTTCACCAATCTAACAACTAACTAATCTATTTTTTAGTTTAAAGACATTTCTCCATGTCCTATCACTATCACTGTGTACAATGTTGGCTTTCCTCCTTCTTATAAACTCCCTTTAAGTACTGGAAGGCACCAATGAGGTCGCCTTAGAGCTTTCTCTTCTCCAAGCTCAACAAGCCCAGCTCTCTCAACTTTTCTCTGCTTTTCATAGCAGAGATGCTTCAGCCCTTTGATCATCTTCATGGCACTCCTCTGGACCTGCTCTGACTGCTCCATGTCTTCCCTGTGCTGGAGACCCCAGACCAGAATGCAGTAGTTCAGATGGAGCCTGAAGAGGGCAGAACAGAGGTGGAAAATAACCTTTGGGGGTGCTGGTTGACAGCAAGTTGAATGTGAGCCAGTATTATGCCATGGCATCTCAAAGGACCAACCATACCATGGAATGCATCAGGCATAGCTCTGCCACTGGGTGGGGGAATGAGTTGTCCTGCTCTGCTCTGTGCTGGAACACTGGGTGCAGGTTTGGACAACACAATAATGGTCGACATTCACAATAATGGTGAATCTTGGAGTGTTTTAGATGGCTGATGCTGTTCACAGATGAAGGTTTGTAGGAATTGGCTCTAGTTTTTTTGAAGGAATACCACCTTCCCCATGCTGTTACTGATGACTCCTACTGTTTGAATACATGGAATAAAGCAGCAGCGAGAACACTTGAATGTATATATCTGTATATATGGGAAAGCATAGATTGGAACTCATGTTGGAATTTTTTTCCCCTTCTGACTGGACTTAATAAATAGATTATGGTAGAGTTTAATATGAAGTTGTGACTTGTTATTAATTTATCTATAACAAAACATTCCTGGGTCATCAAAAGACAGAAATAATTTTGCATAAATTACTGCTGACCCGAATAATTATTTACGCACCTACTTAAGTACATCATGTTTGTCTTCAAAAAGGAGAGAACCATCTTAATAACTGACTCAAGGCAATAGATTTTTGGAAGAGTATGTATTATGTCTTCATTGTCTTTTAGCCTGGATACAGCTAACATAGGCTGTAAAAATTATTCATGAAATTTTATAACTTCATGATGAGCCTGCTCTCAGCTTCTATAGTTACATTGCTTTTGGTACTCTAATTGAGTTAGAGTAGCCATTGCTGTGGTAGACGTGCATTATGTAACAGGATAGCTTTCCTTTTGCCATATTCCTAATTAGGAATAATTAGGCTTGATCCCATTTCCATCTTCTGTGCTTTTAATTTCTAATTGTCCAAATAGTGTCCCCTTACTTTAAAGAGGGAGTACTATCTGCAGGCTACAAACCATTTCTCATGGACTTTTTTTGTTCCATAGATTGCTTGGCATATCTCTGATACTTCAGAAGTTATGGTATTATTTTGCTGTTTTTTAACCAAGTAAAATTGTTTGTAGCAATGTCTTAATTAAGGCCCAAAAAATTTCATCTAGTATTCATTCCAGTACCACTTCTGGCTTCCTTTTTTCCCTAATTTTCCTATGCTAGCACCATCTATTTGGAAAAAAAAAAATAAAATAAAATAGGTAAAACTATAAGCAAAGCAAAGGACTTATATGAGTATTTGACCTAGTAACAGACTATAATCTCTATTTTCTGAGACTGAAACTCTATTTGAACTCTCCAATAATGCTAAATCCATGGTTATCAAACTGTTCTGCAATACCGTAGGAGTGAATAAGGCAACTATTTTTTTGAGATATTGCTTGTAATTACTGGAAGAGGTAGGGATATTAGTAACAACATTCAAAAGATTTATAGTTTGTTTGCTGATGCATTGAAAAGTAAGTGCAGATCACCGAGGTTCTCTGTTATGAGGTCTATGAATTAATGTTGTTATCCATAATGTATTATTCTCCGTGTGCTTCAAGTCTACATTTAGTTGGTGTAGAGACAGACAGAGTAAGGAGGAGTACACTTAAAAACATAAGACTTGCTTCCTATAGCAATCATCTTCACCCTATCTCAGAAATCAAAGAGAAGCCTGTTGTTATTTTAATACTTGATTGGTATCTTGTTCTAAAAAATTGGATATATATTCATTAAATGGAAAATTCCAGAAACTCACTTGTTCAGCTCTTGTACCTTCACCATGGAGCTCCTGTGGAAATTTTAGAAGATTGGCAAATGTGAAATTGAATTATGTAATAGCTTCAAATACAGGTATCAGATGAGCATAATCAAATTATTTTATTTTTGCTAGTATTTTCATATATTTTTCACAAATAATGCTTCTTAAATCTAGTGCACAGATCAGATCTATTGCACTTGTACATATGTTTCTGAAGTTGAAGAAGAAAAAGATAGCACTAGCTTGATAGGTAGACCTTTTTTTTTGTTAGGCCCAAATATCTCTTTCTCATTTATTATTCCTGTATTGATATAGAGATATATATTTAGAAATAAAAAAATTGTAAAGTGCTTGTCAACATTAGGAGGAAGAAAATGTAGTATCTTTTAAGCTGGGTTCAGGTGAACTTGGTTATAAGAACACATCACAATCTCATTCTAGATTACAGACCTTATCCTAATAGTACATCAGCTTTTCTCTAGTACATTTTTAATTCCCTGAAATTTTAAAGTCATATTTTATTACTTATTATTTATTTTATTTTTATTTTATTATTTTTGTATTTATATTATTTGTTTTATTACCTATTTAGTCATAATTGAAAGAAAATGTTTCCTGTGCATCTTCTTTCTTCATTTTCAAATTAGCTCCTGATTTCCTTTGCTTCTATTGTATGGCTCAGGTTCTGCAGAAAATGAATAACATACAGACATGTTTGTTACCTTCTTTGTAGGCAACCATGATGTAATTAGGTAACAGAATTCTTAAGGTAGAGCCTGTCTAGGTGAGTTGAGTGTCAACATTTTTTAAATTGTCATTAATGTTCATAATGTGTTGATATTTTATGGTGTGCCAGTGATTTGTGTCACATTTATTTTCCAATTATTATTTCTTAAACTATTAAAACAAAAATAGCAGAAAGTAATATGACTGAATATTCCAGATGCTTCTGACATATCTGAAAATTTAATAAATCCTCACCAAAGCAGCATCCTTATAAAATGATAGGAAATCATTGGGCAGGTCAAAAAACAAGCCAAATTAATTATTTCCCATTTAAAATATATTCACAATTATATATGTTTTTATAAAAACTCTTCTGATAATGTGGATCTTATGTAAATCGTGGCGCACAAAGAAAAGAGGTGGCATTCAGTACTAGGCAGATCTTCTTGAGGGCAATGACAAAACGTATGCAGAACAATCATGAGATCAGTTCCCGCTAACATTCACGAAAGGCAGGTACTGCTTGACCAAACTCATCTCATCCTCACCTCATTCTATGACCAGGTGACCTGCCTGGTGAATGAGGTAAAGTCTGTAGACATAGCCTGCCTAGACTTCAGTAAAGCCTTTGACTGTCTTTCATAGTATTCTCCCAGAGAAACTGGCAGCTCATGCCTTAAAGAAGTAAACTCTTTGCTGGGAAAAGAACTGACTGGAGGACTGTGCCCAGAGAGTGGTGGTGAAGAGTTAAATCAAGGTGTTAGCCGGTCACGAGTGGAGTACTCCAGGAGTCGATACTGGGGCACGTCCTGTTTAATATCTTTATTGACAATCTGGATGAGAGGATTGAGTGTACCTTCAGTAAATCTGCAGATGACACCAAGTTGGCAGGAAGTGATCTGCCTGGGAGTAGGAAGGCCCTGCAGAGGAATGTAGATAGACTGGATCAATGAGCTGAGGTCAATTGTATGCACTTCAAAAAGACCAAGTGCCAGATTCTTCCCTGTGTTCTCAACAATCCCATGCAGCATTCCAGGCTTGGGGTAGAGTGGCTGGAAAGCTGCGCATCGGAAAAAGAGAAAGACATGGAGGCCCTGGAGTGTGTCCAGAGAAGGGCAACAAATCTGGTGAAGGATCTGGAACACAAGTCTTATGAGGAGCTGCTGAGGGAATGGGGATTGTTTAGTCTGGAGAAGAGGAGGTTCAGAAGAGACCTTATAGCTCTTTACAGTGACCTGGAAGGAGGTTGTGGTGAGGTGAGGGTCAGCCTCTTCTCCCAGGTAGCTACTGACAAGACAAGAGGCAATGGCCTTAAGTTGTGCCAGGGGAGGTTCAGGTTGGATTTGAGGAAAAAATTCTTCTCAGAATGAGTGGTGGAATATTGGTACATTGCCTAGGGAGGTAGTGTACTCACTGACCCTGGAAGTGCTCAAGAACCATGTTGATGTGCAACTGAGGGACACAGTCAGTGGGCATGATGGTGATGGGCTGATGGTTGGACTAGATGATCTTAGCAGTCTTTCCAACCTTAATAATTCTATGATTCTATCATTATTGAGGAAGTCATTCAGAAAAGATCGTAAGAGCCTTTGCTAATGTAATATCAGATGGAGTTCATCTACAGACATATAGATGATCAGAAGAACTGAAAGTCAGCACACAGCTAAAGTTTCTCAGATCACAGTAGTGAGAAGAAGAAAATAGATGTTTTCATTATTAACATGTATTTTTGAGAATCACACTTTCTTTGTCCCTGTATTTGTTGCCCTCCCATTTTTTCTTGCAATATCTTTCTTTAAATAATAGTTTGAAAACAGTTACATTTGTGTTCATTTTAGGTTTAAAATTATTCCAAAGGCGGTTGCTCACATGCTTGCAGTAGATTTTTTTGTTTTCCGGACCTTTAATGGCTCAGATTGCAATGACAGTATTGTTTTTTCTTACACTGTCATGGACAAATGTGTGAAATAATCTACATAGCTGGCTTCCACCAAAACTAAAGGAAAGCATCTACCTCAAGTACCTTTAAAAATCTATGTCCTCAATCACTTTGGGTAGAAACTTTTTTTTCCTAATTAACTATGGAATAGCACGGCAGCTTACAGTTGTGTTTTAGGAATAGTAATAACACTATCTGCAACCAGTCTTATATCTAAAACCTTTTATGCTTTACATTATTACAACTTAACTTTCTCAATCTGGAGAAGAACTGGAGAGACCAAATAGCAGCTTTAAAATTGCAAATGTGATGAAGAAGGTGGAGCCAGTTTCCTACAGTGATGTATTGGGAAAGGACAAGAGGCAGAAGACAGAGACTGAACAAGAGAAGTCCATTGAGACTGGGTAGAAGGAAAAACCTTTTCCCCATGAGGAAAGTGAGGCAGTGGAGCAGGTTACTCAACAAGTCTGTGTTGTTTCTGACCTTGAGGGTTTTCAAGATCTGACTGGACAAAACTCTGAGCAACCTGACCTGCCCTCATTAGAGATCCTGCTTTTGTCTTCCTAAGATCCCTTCCAGCTGAATTTTTATATGGTCCCATGACTCTATCATTTTAATCACCACAGTTTTAAAATAAAAATACTAGATCAGGTGAAAATGGCTATTCAATTCAGGTTGCAGATGAATTTTTCTAACCTAACAATCCTATATGAACTACAGAATCAAACACATTCTTCATATTGTGGGTTTCATTATACTTCAGAATCACTGTAGTGATGTCATATCTAATGGCTTCCAGGTGCTTAAATATATTTGCTGGAAAGACAGGTTGATTATGTTTTCACTGTCTGCCTGTTGTGAAAAAGAGCTTGGCAATGTCTTCGTAAACCATAAGAGAAAGAAGCCTAGGATTGCTTGGGTTTTACGTGTTAATAAGTTCTTCAGTTTATGACAACCAGCAAATCTTTTTTGAAAAGCAGAACTTACCTAATCTAGTTTTCCAAATGAGATTTCTAATACCACAGATGCATTATACTGCAACTTTTCTTTTTCCATATCATTTTTTCTATAAATCACATATTGTGGAAAAAGCCAGATATGCCTTTATTCCATAATACGTAACAATGGCTATTTATATTATACCTTGAAAAATAATCTACTTCAATCTTTCAGTCCAAAGTCCCACAAAATGTGCTTGTTTTTTGCTTTGGATTAAAATAAAGGGAGGGAGAGAGAGAAGCTACAGCTCCTAGATATTTTTTTAAAGACTCTGACTTCAACAGCTGCAGAAAGTAATTATTATAAAGGCTCCAGTCCCAATTGTTTTTGAGTTGATGTTGTAGCCATACTGTAGCATATACTCAGCAGATGCAGACTGAAGCACACAACTTAAAACATATGGCAAGATAAAATCTGAAAGCTATGCTAGCTAGCTACCATAAAGATTTTGTGAGGGAAAAGAACCTTAAATCAACATAGACTTTTAAGGAAGGACAGCAAAAACATTACAGGATAGAAATGATGATAACTTTCTTTCACTTCCAAATCTGTAGCTGAAGTCAATGGAAAATAGAGTTGCTGTGTTTCATTCTAATTGAGGGAACAATAATTTTTTCAAGACTTCCAAATAATGTGCATTTAATCTCAAAGCTCAATTATTACAAATTCTATTATTTCAAAGTCTTTCATGCTGGTAGCATGCATCACTTTCATGGTGATATTCCAAAGAAGGCTGAATAAAACTTCATATTGTAGTAACAAGAAAATACATTTCTACTTAAATGGATCTTATTATCTGAGTCAACCACTGAGAAAATGTTGGCCTTTTTTTAGGTGATTTCCACTTGAAACATGCTGTAAATAGCATAGCACCTGCATTTTTCTTTGATGGACATGCCCAGTTCTACGAGTAATTTCTATAGTAAACACATTGCCGAAATGTAATCATCATTCATTTCATTTTAATCACTTCAGCAAAGAAAAAATTATGTGCATCTTAGAAGGCTTGTAAAAAGTTATATTTTATGCACAACATATATTTTAATGTTAATGGATATCATGACTTACAGCTGATACCATTCATTCCTCACATATATATATATATATATGTATATATATATATACATAAATATATATCCCCAATGACCACACACGCATATTAAATACACACAGAGACAGTAACACTCTGCTGTCTATACTTGCCTGCCTAGTTGGCTTTCCATTGCCAGCTACTCAATACTCTGTTCTGCTAAATATCATCACTACCCTAGTCTCCCATCTTCCATCTTCCATCCTTCCAACACTCATCTGCTGTCAAAAAATTTCCCAAGGTGCAATTGATGTCATATTGAGGTGTGTCTAACAGTAGCAGTGGACAGAACAGAAACACCATATGGTGTATAGGACACTTTAAACTATTCTAAAAGAAAAAACATTCTCTCGTATATATTTTTCTGACTGAATTTCTTGCTTCCATAAAATATTGATGTATGTATAGTAAGTGCTGAGAAAATGGGTGCTCCTGTCTATCATATATAGTATTTTTTTTGTTTCAATCTTGTTTGTATATCACACTTGTGATTGTAGATCTGTGAGGTTTGCTTGGTGCGCAGCTTGCAGTGACATCTTCCTTTTCATCTGAGCCTTTAGGATCATGCTGTCTGGTTAATGTTAGCAGCACATGAATAAGAAAGATCTGATAATGCACCGTCCTTGTCTGTATATACTGAGTCTCTAAACACATTTCCTCTTTACTACATCAATTCTTACGGAAAAAAATATTTAGCTCTCCATTGGCTTGCTAACTGTTATGCTTTTCAGAAATTCACCCTCCATAGCTAACACAGTATGGCTGTATATATCTCAAACACGAGTTCAGATCTTCAGAGATGAGAAACAGCATGCATCATGACCAGCAGATATTTCATATTGGCAAAGAATAATTTTATGTCAGATTGGAAGCTGCTAGGTGCTATGAATGGCAACAATATCTCCAGCTACCTCTTCCTTAGCAGAAAATATAAAATAAAATGGGAAATGCATACACAACGTGTCAGAAATACTTACAACGTTCAGGGAGTGCATGTAATTGAAGTGAAAGGCACAGCACACCTGCTGTTCAATTGAGAGATATACCACAAGATAACAATGCTACAGCAGAGTGTGATAGCATGGGAAAAGCTTTTGCTTCAAAATATTGTAGTCTTTATTGCTTACTCTGTAACCCCTTCATGCACCTTCATGACAGGGAGTGGAATTTGACTGAAGCATTACATGATCCTTGACATGCATGAAAAATCTGATTTTTTAGGAAAAAGTAGCCTAGAATTTGGACAAATAACTCAGAATCACCTGATTCTGTTAAGACTTTTTTTTTTTCCTGCCCTGAGCAGAAAATATGAAAACATGCACTTTAAAAAAATCCCATGACAAAGTACAAAGAAATGGTCTTTGAAAATATGAGTAGAAAAACAAGTCAGGACTCTGCATTATTCTTAACTGAGACAGGATTTTGGATTCAGCATGCATATGTGCATGCATTGTCATTATTAACATTATTATTGTAACTGTTATTTTTGTAAGGTTACTAATAGATTTATTACTTTAGATATATTTGTCAAGATTTCTTATTTCATAGAATCATGGAATCACTAGGGTTGAAAAAGACCTCTAAGATCAAGACAAACTTTCCACCTATCACCAGTACTGCCTACTAAACCCTATCTCTCAGCATCACATTCACATGATTCTTGAACACCCCCATGGATGGTGACTCTACCACCTCCCTGGGCAGTCTGTGCCAATGCCTCACCACTCTCTCTAAGAAGACATTTTTCCTCATATCAAAAATATTTGTTAAGTATTTAAGCACTCTCAGTTCAGTGTAAGGAAAAAGCCTTGATAGAGATGAAAAAGCAGTTAGGGGAAGAGGAAATGAATATAAATATTTTTCTTCATAGTTTCACCCAGGTTTCTTCATCAGAGGAAACAGAGGCCACAGCTGTAACATTCAGTTCAAACTGTCACAGAAGTCTGGATCAAGTATTTCATGAAACTGGAATATGTCCTACATACAGTGTTTGCTGTGGTTGAGAGTTTACTGCATGGGCAGAGAGCTGAATCCAAGCAGTTCCTATTTTTCATTGCCTGTAATTTGCATCTGTCTGTGAATCTCACAGGGAAGCCTATAAGTTTCTGAATTTGTGCATATCTATGCTCTTTTTGCAATTCTGCTTTGGTGTACCTGCAGTATAAAAGAATGTACTTTGAAGGAAGAATTGAAACCCCATCCTCTACACATGTCATATACATATCTGGAGCTGGTTTAGTCTGTTGAAGTGTAGATTCTCAGTGGCTACAGTGGATATTTGATTCAGGCTCAGGAAGTGACAGAGACCATCTTGCAGCACTGGATGGTTGCTCTGCAAGTAATGCCCCCTTTTCCATGGAGACTATAGCAGATACAAAGAGCACAATAACACTATTTGACAGAGCAAACTCTCAGCTACAAAACAGTTTTGCAACACAGTCACTACCATTAGCTGTGCATTTTCACCAGTGATGAACAAAAACCTGCATGCTGTGCTCATCAAAATCTGCACTAGAGGTGGTCCACCTGTTGCTATGACACTGCTGAAATGCATCACCCATCCACTGGGCTCACATTTACACTTTGATCTCCAGAAATGGTCAGCAAATGTTGACGAATGTCAACAGATGCCATTTTTTTTCTGCACAGAGGAATTCAGTGACGCAGCTTTATTTCATCTACACTTTCATGTCTGGCACCATTTTGTTAGATTGCCCCCTGCTGCCATTTGTCACACAGCAACCATATGTAATGGAATATTGGTGGGAAGGTTCAACCTCTACTGCCATACCATCAACATCAATTTCTGACATTGTGGGCCAATATAATAAAATAGGAGGCATTACTTTCAGAGCAGCCTTCATATCTTCATCAACATGCTCCAATCAGTTAACAAATGCATACAGACAAGGTACAAGTATTTGAAGATTAGATAAATGGTCATTTTTCTTTTTTTCTGCAAATCTTGCTTTCCGGATGTCTTAGAGAAAAACGTCAATCAATGAAAAATGAAATTAATGACTTCTGCTGGAGAGGTCATCTTAAATAGTACATGGAGTTTTACATCATTTTCTTCAGGTGACCAAAATCTTTTCCATTAACATAAATAAGTAATTTCTGTGTTATTTGTGTCCTTGTTTTCCCTCATGATGAAGAGAATACAGCCTTGAAGCTCAGACCTCATTTTCAGAAAGAAGTTCAGGCATAGCAACATTAAATCTAGTCATGTAATCAGTATGCTCTGCAGTATTACTACTATAGGGATGGTGGAGTTTATAAATCAGAGAAACTTAGTAGTAAAAAGCAGCAGGTTTTTAAAAGGGAAATGCTGTTTAGAAGAATAATGATTAAGTGAGATGGAAATGATGTTACTCTTAACAAAACAATTTACTGAAACATTTTGAAAATGGAAATGCCAGCAGGCAATTTGTTTTGTTTTGAAATAGGCTTCAACACTGCCTTCTGCCTGTCTGATGGTAGGATGGGGGAGGCATATGTACAAACACATTCATATATACAGATTTATAAAGGTACACACACTCACACATCTACACATACACTTACGTGCACATATATTTGTGCAATAAGATGACAGTGCTTTACTTTGCATTGCCTATGTTCAGTTCTTTAAACCTGATACCTGCTGAAGTAACAATTCCATCTTCGAATCCCTCAGCAATTGCATAGTGAAAGCAAGGCTCTTAGAAAATAATAAAATGTTTCAAAATATGTTATTGACGAGTTTTGGAAGTACCACATTTAGCTGGATGAAGCCTCTTTCAAGTTCTTTTTCTAAAAATGGGGATTCCTGTGCAAATGGTAACTTTTTTTTGCAAATTGTATTGTAGAGACTATTTCAGATTGTAGCCAAGAATCCTAACAAATTCATCGCTGAGGTGGGAGGAGAAAATATGTGGAATGGAGCACAGAGAACATAAAGAATGAAATTATGAGAGTTTCAGAGAAAAAGTGTAGGTGTAAAGTTTGCTAGCATAGAGCATAGCATCCTGTAAGTCCGCCCCGCCCCTCCACCCCCTCTTACATAACCTTGGTAGTAAATACTAAAATCCTTTG
This sequence comes from Chrysolophus pictus, assembly GCA_037305975.1. Lineage (NCBI taxonomy): Eukaryota > Metazoa > Chordata > Aves > Galliformes > Phasianidae > Chrysolophus > Chrysolophus pictus. The sequence continues at coordinate 109,342,768 of CM074576.1, forward strand.
GTCAGTTTCTTCAGTGCTTGTGCTAACAGACTTGGGACCTATTGGATCTGATCCAGTCCAATGACTCAAAAAGTGTTCAGAGTGTTTTGGAAAGAAAACAAAACATATCTGCAAGTGCATTTATATGCGAAACACACATAAAAAGAATCCCTTAATGTGCTGGGGATGGGGTTGTTGGGTATGACTTCTGTCTCTTTGTGGCCATGTGGTAACCAACCTCTCAAGCCATATCAGTACCACTGTTCTCGCTCTTCCACTCAAAGCTCAGATTTAGGAGCTCAGATTTAGGAGCTCTGAAGTTTGTATCTATGTGATAGATCACAGAGTCTTGTTCATTCCTAACCATCTAAATTTGATGGTTACATCTCACTATGGAGCTCATCCTTCTATTCAGAAATTTGAAAACAGGAATTTGGAAGCACTCAAGCTATATGGAAGGATGCTGGCCAAAATGTACACTATAGGTTTTCACATTCTAGGAGAGTAGAAAAATTGTATGCTGTCCTGCTATCATGTATTCATCTCACTCAACAAAGAATATCACTCTGGGAAGGCTATATTTCCTCATATCTTCATGAGAAACACTGGAGTTTTAACCTGATTTTACTCAAGTCTCCTAAAATCTGTGTCTTTTTCCTTACTGCTTGGGACATAGTAGTGCATTTGTGAGTCATACGGAAGAGACAGAAGTCCAAGCATAGGATTGTCTGCCTGAGAGTTACCAAAGTGGAACAAGAAGGAAAATGCTGCCTGTTCTGTCCTATGATCTAGCAGACAGAGAGGTATCTAAAACAATCCCTCTGAGTTTCCCCTCTGACATTCAGTAGGACAAACCATTCTACATCTTTATTAAGGAAAAATATGTTAAAGGAAGGTAATAGGGCATCTTGCAGAATAACTGTGCAGGTCCTCCTGCTTTTATGGCATAAAAGCAACTTATAAAAACAGTTAATTTTAGTGTTAACCTTTACATCTTCAAAGAATTGGAGAAACATTAAATCTCATAAACCAAATGTGAGCACAGAGGATATTTATTATTCTTACAATCTCTCGCTTTTATGAGTGAAAATATTAAAGCAGATTGCAATCCTTGCTCAGTAGGTGCAACACGTCATTTCATATCTGCAGTTGGAACTGATAGGGTTGTTTGCAGAACAAGGAGCAATGCTGCACGAATTTGGGTTCTGTAACCTGGTACTTCTTACTGCCTTGCCAAAGACACAAAAAGATTATTTTATGAGCCAAAATCGCCATCTCACATTCCAGGTGATAGTTTTGGAAGCATTAATGTGATATGTTTAATTTGCTCTTCCAGAGGCTTCACATAAGCCAATTCAGATGGAAAAATTAAGGTAATATCTTTGGGTCTCATCCTGTACACCATGCCTTCTCCTGGCTGAAACCCTTATGTCTGTACCTTGTTCCATTTCATGGTAAGCTTTCATATGTGTGGTTCAAACGCTGTCTGCGGAGTCAACGAGGATGTGAAGCCTGTACTGTCTGCTCTGTTGCTCTGCTGTCACAATTCATCTTTTACTGATGCCAGCTTGAAGAGGCTGTCCCTCCTAATTTCAGCAGCTAGTGACATCAAAAATCAGAAGACTGGATATGAAAGCAGAACATCAGGAGTGGGTCCCCCCTTACGCTAACTCTTCTGATGTTTTCCTAGCGGACAAAACAGTATGTTGTTTGATTGGATTCAGCTGCGCCTTCACCAACTTGAGCTCTTTTCTTGACTAAAAGATTCTAGAGTCACAGCATAGGAAAGTGTCTGCTTATCCCCTGAAATTAGGACATTAATTCTGGTTAGGAAGCCCAGACTGTTCACTGACAATGCTGTGCAAAGCACCTGTGCAATCTGAGGATTCTGCCTGCAGCTTTGCAGAGAAAAGAACAAAAGTATCTCACCAATAAATGACCCTTGGGATAACAAGGATCTGTCAGAACCTCCTGTCACAGCTGCTTCTGATGTGGACATCATATTTTCCCTCTGAAAGTGAAGTTCTTTATTAGTTCGCAGGCAGCCTGCTCTAGCTTTTTGCACTTACAGGAAAATTCAGAATGTTATATGAAGCTGTGTGCAATATTGATGCTGCACTCACGGCAATAATTGGGCTTTCTACCAACTTGTTCTTCTATTGTATCGAAACAGTGAAACACCCTATGTGATAGACTTTGGAGATATTTCTTGATTTAGTTTTTCTCGTATTATTTTATCAATACTTTAACATGGCTTTTTTTGGTCCAAGTATGGATTAGATTCTCATCTTTTTCTTCTGTATGTATGTCTCCAATTTAAAATAGAAATAATGTGTGATGGGCTGACAGACATTTTTGGAAAATCCTATTAGTATTAAAAAATAAAAATAAAAAATAGCTGTAGCCAGAGCAGAACAGATATTAGAAATTGGTGGAAGAGTGTTTATAATACACCAATGTAAGAAGTCCCTCTTATAATATTTATGTTTACTTTTTAATTTAGCTTACATATCATGCTGAGAAAAGAGGCTAAATGTAAATTAAGGAAAAGGCTTCACTGCACACTGTCACAATGCACAGAGAGGTCTGAGCTAGTTTTAACCTCTCTAGTCAGTGTGGACACCTGTGCTACATAGTTGGATTGCTTCTACACTAAGTCAAATATCTCAAGGGTTATATTTTATTCTGTAATGCCCTTGAGTTACAGACTTCATGCATGGACACCCCATAATAGATGCATTTCTTATATTGTAATAGTTTTCCCATCTGACCTAAAAAGATTCCTCTGTAAATTTTGGTATTTTCCCCCAAATAATGACCCAAATTGTAGCTTGAGCCGGGAAATTAATACCAGACAAGTTTCATCAAAACACTTGGGAGTTTTCGCCATTAGCTTCAGCAGGCTTGGGATTCCATCCCCTAGATAAATTGCAAGGGCAAGCACAGGCTCGTCCAGTGGGAGTGCTGATCAAATCATACTGCTCAGAAGGAAGAGGATAAATCTCCTTAGTGCCCTTACACAGTGCACACTTCACCTTTCTTCCAGAAGGCTGCTGGCAAGGTCTGTGGCCCCAAGCAAGTTACAAATGAACAAAACCCTGGGAAGCCCCTTAAGGTCTTACCTTGGGACAGCCATGCAGATCCTCGTCATTATTAAAATCCTCCCTTGAAGTAATTTTGAGGATTAATATTACCAGCTCTTCACGTAAGTTCCTGTTGTTTTTTTTTTTTCCCCATATAAAATTGTGTTATAAGAATGTCAGTGTGGAATGCTACGCTCAGAGTCCCAGCTACTCAAGCTATCCGTTAAGTGTCACGTTCCACTCTACAATAAAACTTGCATTTCACATGTTTTTCACATTTTTCTTTGCCAACATCACCTGATGGCATTTTTAAATGGCAAGACCAAAGCATGAAACACTTCCTACGTGCCCTTGTAGGTCTTTCAAGGTTCCCAGAGCCCTTTTTGGTGGGGTTTCAGCAACTCTGTACATTTTCTGGTGCTTAATTCACTTTTGAGATCTGAACAGATAACACGGAGTAACATGAAAGGAGACAGAGAAACAGGCTGCAGGGAGTCTTCAAAGCACAGCTCTAAACAAAAGAGAGACAGGATCCTCATCCTGTCTGCTTCACATTCCTGTTGTAAAGATTTCAGTTCCTTCTGGTTTCCTTATCTTAGAAAAGAGATAGTATTGCTTGCTTACCACACACAAAGGCTGCAGGAATTAATTGATTTAGACATACAGGCTGCTTTTGAAAGCCTGGAACATTATTAATATGAACCACTACCCACCAAAGACATGACCAGCTAACTGCTGCATCCTCTGTGACAGTGCTTTACAGAATCATTGCAATTATTGCCAACCTGCAGAGCATTAAGGAGGCCAAGCAGAGCTTCCTATTCAGCAAATCCATTTCCCACTTTAGCCCCAAACTATATCCCTTGCCTTGCTTTTGCTCATCAGAATTCAGTCTCTGGGCCTGGTATCTGCGGGGCTGGCCCAGGGTAAGGCTGTGAGGGGCTTCACAGGCTTTTAGTATCCGTTTGTAACTTACTTGGGGCCAAAGACTTTTCCAACAGTCTTGCTGTCAGAGCAAGAATTCATACTGCTATTTTTAATGACTCTATTCCCCCAGGGCTCCTGAAGGCATTTTCCCGTCTTAGACTTTCTTCCACAAACCACTATTCAAGCACCACCTTGGAAATGGCAGCTGGCCATGGCAGGCAGCAATGCAACTGTGTTTTTGTGGTGGCTGTTGCTTCACTCTTGTAAGGAGCACTTTAGAGGATTGCTTCTTTTTAACCCTGATTTCTTCACACCCTTGTGCAGCAAGAAAATATTTCTGCGCTTTGTTGATCTTCTGGTTTGTGCAGATATTGTGCCATGGGCTGTACTACCGTATATTCTCTGCCTGTGAACTCTTTTAGTATTTTTCCTTCTCTCTTTCCTTTTGCTCCAAAGCTCTGCAATTATGCTTTGCTGGACAAGTCACATCCTGAGAAGAGTTAAAGTAAGAAATATATTGCTGGAAAAGATGTGTCTTATATACAAAGTGAGCAAGCCAGCATGTTGCTTTGGCTTTCACATGTACATTACAGCTAGCAGTAGTTAAAATATTTGGGGATGGATTATTTCAACTGTTTATATGATTGAGTAGAAATGTTTTGTAGGAAAAAGCAGTTTCATCAGTATTTTGAATGGAAAAGTCACTTTGTGTTTTTGTTTTGAGCACATTTTTTGCTGTATTTTGCCTTTACCACTTTGATTTTATGTTGTTGTATATACATTTTGGGGGGAGATTATTATATGCATGTATTTGCTAAAAATGTAAACAAAAGGTTTTGATAGACTTTGTTGTGCAGCAGCATCTGCTGGCACACAGCTCTTGAAGAGTTTTTGAGATTTACTTCCTTTCATGGAATCCACTGGAATAGTCCCACCCTTTTTCTTCACTGACCAATCCTTTGCAATTTTAAAGCATCACAATATTCTGACACAAAACCACAAAGATATTTAAGTGACATGGGGGTAAAATGGTCTTGTTTAAATTATTCTAATGCTTCAATTCGCTGTATGTTTTAAGCTAATTTGTATTTTATTTTCCCGAGTCCAAACTGGGAGGTACTTCAGAGATTCATTCAGGCTCTATGTTGTAGACCCCAGATAAGGAGTCTTTACTTTTACTCACTAGGATTTAGAGATTTTAAAATGATGAAACTTGGTTTGAGCTTTTCCGAGGAAAATGTTACTGTTTTTTTTTCTTTTTTTTTTTTTTTTCCTTACTCGGTTGTATATACTAAAACTCATCCAAAAGTTAGGAGTAATTCAAAGCAAGAAGCAATCTTCCAACTTTTTTTTTTCTTTTTTTTTTTTTTTTTTTTTTTTGGAATTACCGATAAACTTTTTGATATGTGAGGGGAAATGAAATGTTGTGACAAACTTCACTTTTGCTTTCTCCCCCTAAGAGTCATGGTAGGCTGTAACCTCATTTACAAATCTGGGTTAGTTCAATCAGAAGTGAACTTTGGCAGCATGTTAATTCAGTGTGTACAGATCTGTTCATGATTAATCCTCATTTAGACAAAACACGAACAGCCTCACTTTAAATTTCCAATCACTGTCACTTGGTATACCAGATCTATAGAAGAGATCAATAAAAATCAATTATCTTGAATTTTGTCTGATTTTCAAAATAAAGATTTGATCTTTTTCACAGGAATATTGGGGATTTCTCTCAAAAAAAATTATCTTGGTTGAGTTTTTAATGAGGAAGGATGGAAGGAAGGGTAATCTTTTTCTATCTCCACCGAACTGTAAGAACTCAGACATTTCAATGTCTTATGTATGTTCAAATGTAGCAGACACTATTGAGCTCTTTTAGTGAGACCTTTATTAAAGTGTTTGATGGTTATTAAAGTCTACCTAGGTGTTTAACTGGACTTCTATGTATTAATTCACTTGGAAATTGTAATGAAATCAGAGATGCTGCTTTCTTTTTTTTCTTTTTTAGGAATTTTTAGTCAACGATTTTTTTCAAATTACTTTTTTTTTATATTAACACAACTTTTATTCAGTGAATACTGAGGTAGCGATAAGGAAAATATAATGTTATTATATGAATTGCTTACTTTTTTGCAAGTAAATGCTCTGTAGTTTTTATTTCAGTTCTTACTGCTTAGCAAAAACTTCTAGTTAATGCTGATACATACATACAATTAATTTCTGTTGAAGTGTTCTTTGTATTAAAAAAAAGTATGCAGCCTTTGGATCCTTTTGCAAATGAGGACGCAATTTTTTTAGTCATCTTGAGTATGATTTTAACATCTGATAACTGTAACCATTGTGTTTTATAATAAATTTAGCATCTTTCACTTAGGAATTTCTAAACGCTTCATGAAGAATTCTTATTTTTTTCATGCTGTTTGGAAGAATTTATTTATTTTTAACATAGGGACTTCAAGTGGCAGATCAAAATGTGACAGCAGGTGCTGCTTCCACATACCCTTTTCTCAGATGTAGCTGCTCCTGAATATTTCTTGTTGCTCCAGGTCAGACAAACGGGGTGTGCCATGTTTATGGCTTCTCCTCTTCTTTGGGAACTGGAAAGTAGCATCCATTGGAGCAAACTGCAGGCAGCTCCTTCTGCATGGTGCTTCCTGTTGTGGTTTTGTGGACTTACTGGTGGTCAGGTGCTCTTAAATTGATGGAGGAATGCTTAAGGGAGAAATTACTGATCATCCGTATGATGAATGGCTGAAGAGACAGCAGGTAAAGCTGAGCTTTGGCTTGGCATCCACTGAAAACACAAATGCTTTTTTTTTTTTTTTTTTTTTGCCAGACATCTGTGTTTGTTCCAAGGAAAGCTCTTGGAAAGAGACACTGGCATTTCTCCACCTGGAGCCTACAAAAAAGGCAAGAGAGATTAGTTTGCTTTTTGCTTATCTTGAACTGTGCTATGTCCCAAGATACTGGAAGTGCTAATGATCACCAGGTGCACTGCACACTTTTTAATCCATTATTCTTAAGTGTGCATTGGCCAGTATTTCTGTTAGTAGTTCTTACCTTCTGGCTGGTAATAGAGAGGATCTCCTCGTGGCATTTCAAGTTAGAACTTTCACACAGACATGCAGTTAGAGTGTTCTCATGAAGTATGTAACTCTCTTAGTATATGTAATTGAAGTTTCCCAGTGAATTTTAGAATTCCCTTAAAAACAGCCTTTTGATGTGATACATATCATATTTCCATGTTCATTGGAATATTTGTGAATATTTTCTTCCTTTCCCTTGGTGCTGTATTATTCTCTTAAAGATGAGCATTGCCTTCTTCTATAAAGACTCGTTAGTTGTTTTTGGAGGGGTTATGCTGGCTTTTTTTACAGTTAAAAAATCCAGATCTTCCCTATTCTGAATGACTTCTTGATTGAGAGTGAACACAGTAAAATTAACATCACAAATCGTAGGGTGTTCACTTTAAAGTATACTTCAGTTTGGTTTTGCTAGCCTCTTATAAAGAAGTAGAGCAGTATTGTCTTTAATAAAGCATTCTTTTCTTCAGTTATCTCTTGTAGGAATTCACTGTTCACATCTCATTATCATCAAAATGATTCTTGTACGACAAAGGTTTCAAACACCTTTTTTGTCTTTGTTAAATTACATTATATTACCCATTTACATTAATGGAACCTGGAGATTTGGCTTCTGTTTTGACAGCATGAGATACTATGATGCCTCTGGATAAATCAGGAAAATACTGCAAACATGATTTACTTAACCATTTGTAGGGTATCAATAAGAGCTTGCTTAATCTTGAACATAAAGAACCTCAAGGAAAGGTAACACTTCAGTAATAGCAATAGACTTCTGAAACGGAAAGGTAACACTTCAGTAATAGCAATAGACTTCTGAAACTTGATCTTATACCTCCACCATACTTTGAAGATAACAAAACTGTAGGATTCAGTGTTCGATTGCTTTGGTGTAAATTAAAAGCCAGTGTTTTAGAATACTAAAAGTGCCATGCAAGTGAGTGACGCTCGATAAAAAAGAAGTTTTAAAATATTGGAAATAGAAACAAGGGGACCTTATTCTCCATATTTAATGTATGAAACTTCCAGGTTATTTTCCCTCAGCAAAGAGTGGAATTTGAGACTTCAGATATAATTCTGTAGGTCCTGATTCTCTGTTCACTGAACACATGTGTATAGGTTGCTGAATAAGGAATATTTCTTTGATACTCAGAAAAGCATCCTTGCTGCAGTCATAGCACTGCTCACCATGTAGACACATGAGCTTATTTCCTGAAGATTCAAGATTAAAACTGGAGATCAAAAGTGATACTAAATGTGCCAGTGAATAAGGGAACTGCATCAGAGTTTCATAGTCTACGTACATTTTGCTGGAGCTTTCAGGTGCTATTTTGGGGGAAGTTGGATGTGTAAGTTCAAATGAGCTTGTAATATGGAAGAAAACTTGTGCTGTGCACAGCATGGAGTTACCCATTTGCCACCAGGCAACTCCTGCAGTGTGAATCTTTAGCATGAAAGCCATAATTCTGATGCAGACAACTGAAGACCAGCTTGAGTCCATAGCTGAAGCCATAACCTTGCTCACCCGTGTTTGTCAACTTCTGTCAGCTGTCTCTGTATTGCTGACATGAATGTTGCGATGTCAAGCTTTAAAGACAGCTCCATACCAGTTTGGTTTACATCACTTATCTCTAACTGTGGTTGGACACTGATAGCTATAACAGAATAGTTTCTGGCATAGTCTTTTAAAAACATTTTACAGCTTTGGCTTCATATAATGTTAAGCCAGGTTGGAATCTAATGGTTAGCTAAGTTTATTAAAAATAAAATAAAAAAAAAAAAAAAAAAAAACCATCTCCTAAAAACTCCAGGTGTAAATGACACACTTCCAGGATGCCGAGGCCAAATTATTCAAATCTTTTGAGCCTGTATTCTAGACATACACACTGACGTCTACTCAGCATGTGCAAACATTGCATATCTAGCTACAGTTCTGGCAGTTCTGGCACGAGTGCAATGAAATTTGATGCCCCAATATAAAATTGCCCAAGATTTCCACTCATTTACCTCACTGTGAACATAGTATAGTTTTACCATCTTCAGTACCAAATCTAAAGCTGTACAAAACAGTGATGCAGTTTCAGAGATGCATTTGATACCGAATGCTTCCATTTTAAATATAAAGGTATTCTATCTGAATGAAAGCTGATATTTCATGAAAAAATAAGATTTTATTTTAAACAAAATTATTATTAGAAAGATTTATGTCAGAAATATTACCTTGCCTGCACAGAGGTAAGTATATATATTTTAGTAATATGTTTAAATTATGTCAGAAAGCATATTTTTGTAATGATTATTAGAGGTTACATGACATTAGTTATTTCATTATTCATATTCAATATTAACAATTTATTAAACTGTAATAAAAGTAACTCAGCATCATTCATTGCAAACTAGAAGTGAGAGCTGTGAAATTTTATCCTTGAAACCTATTAAAGGTGCAGAGTTAGAAGAATGTAAAAAAGAGAACAAAGTTAGGATGGTATTTCTGAGAATCTAATGATGATAAAGGAAGACTATTCATTAGGCGGTATTTTTACTTTATATTCCTTTTCGTTCAATAAAAATATCTACCTAGTCTTTGTATGATGCCAGAATTTGTGCTAACATGAGAAGGATTATTAAGATATGATACTAGAATGAGACTTGGGTCTAGATTTGGTGTTGACTTTGTCGGTTACTACCTTGATGACAAATCATATTTTTATACTTGTGCTGACCTCAGCCTTTGGCTGTCTTTTTTATTTTGATTGCAAGCTCTTTAGAGCAGATTTGCAACAAGGACAGCTGTGTTATGAGCTTGGTGACAACAGCTCTTGTTTCTTGAAGTGTTCCTCCAATGCAAATAACATAGTCAAATTTAAAAGTATCAAAATTACGTATCAAAGAAAAAGAAAAACAAGAAAAGAAAAACAAATTCCAGCAATGCTACTTCCCCTACAAGGGTTGTCTGCCCTCTTTTTAGTACAGTCCATAGCTCAACATTAACTGCCATCCTTCTGCATAGAAATCTGCAATCCCATTTTCTCTAGTTTACTGCTTCTTAACTAAAACCAGATTTTCACGTACTCTGAGTGTGTGGAGCACGACCAGAGGAAGGATGGCTGAGATCTCTGACAGTTGAGTCTCAAATTCTGCATTGTGTCTTGTAGATTTGGTAGAAGCAAACTTTGTTGGACTAAGCAAAGCTATAATTCTGCTAGTTGAGCTTGGTTGTTAGGAGTGCTAGCTTAGCTCATTTTATTCATTTTAAATTCAAAGTTTATCAAAAAGAAGGGTAAAGTCTCTGCAGAGGCCAAATTAAATATGGCTGCATGTATATGAGCTAGCAAGCAATTGGTCTTTTCACAGTTATTAGAACAAAAGCATCAGCTCCACTGCTGTAATGTGCATAGTAGTCCCTAACTTTTCTATTGCCCTTTTTAAAATTTTAATTTATTTATTTTATTTATTTATTTATTTATTTATTTATTTTTGTGGGGGACTGGAATCTCAGCCTTTCACAAAGGAATTTGTTAGCTTTATCTTAATTTTGCAGCTGGTGAAACCATGGCATGCGGAAGGGAATTGACGCACCTAAGGGATTATGTTAGAATGGTGAAAACAGAGGATAAATCTCCAGGTTCTCAACCCAATGCACTGTCCTTTACATCAGAAAGGGGACTCAACTTTAGGATCAGCATTATGGCTAAGACATTGTGCTTACTTTGAAAAAAAAATGTTATTTGCCTTGATGAAATTTTCCAAATCTGGCCGTTTAGAACAAAGGCTAATATCTGCCTTGTTACCTAGTCAACTTAATGGCAAGCAGCTTCTCAAATTTACAACTTACTCTTGCATTTTCTTCTTTTATAAGACTGTGAACAGTGAGGAGCTCACAAACTGAAACTAATTGATGTTTAATTGATAACTCATTGATAGTTCATTGATTATTCCTCAGAGAGAGATAGTGTCAAATGCACCTCGCAGGGACATAGACCACAGCAGGGAGAAGTCAGGAAGGGAAATGGTGCTCAGGATCAAACATTGATTGTACTTATTTTTAGGATCTTGACATAACTGATAGAAAATCTCCAAATGGAAAAGGAAGCATAAACCTATTCTATAGCTTCTGAAAGTAATGTGGCTAGGAAAATTAGTCATATTTCATTTCCCACTGTCTGTTAAGCTATATGTTGACAAACCAGACTATTAGCTGTCTTTGGAGAGTATTTCTAATTAACTCTGTAGCCTAATCATCAGAGTTACTTTGATGTCCTCGGGAAAAATCCATTTCTACATATTTAAAACAAAAACAGCACTAAGAGAGATTTTATTGGCTTGGCCAATGGTTTGCAAGTGAATCATAATGCATTTCTGTTTGAAGTTGCACTTGTTGTCTTTTAATAAGATCCCACTGTTTATGGATCAGATGGAGCACTGTCTGTCTATTTACATTTTTTTTTCCTGTGCAAAACATCACTTTTAATGCCAGTCTGCTGAGACTGGCAGAGACCAGCAGAGACAAAATGGCATCATTAGAGCAAAGGTGCCAAAAGAGATGTTTGGCTCTTTTTGATCTGCAGCTCTTCAGTCCTTTTTAGGCCAGCAGGCAGTATTTATTAAATACTCCGAAAACCAATTCATTTGGTTTAAATTATGCTGGCAGCATAAAATTGTGTGCAATTAGCAGAGAAATCTGCTGGTCTGAGCACAAGTTACAGGAATCCTTAAAGTCTGTGGTGCCATGCTGAATTCAGGTTTCAGTGCCTTGTTTTAGATATACCTACATGGATGGACACAGGTAGACCGGAGCTTGTAGTCCTCTGTATTGTCTGGATGAGAACTAGCTCTGCTTCCAAACTTGTGGAGGTGCCCTGCCTGGGTGTATTAGTCTGCATATCTGACTAATGAACACTTCCTGCCTAATTGCACAGTTGCTCCTGGATTGTTATAGGGATGTGTGGGTTGGCCTTTCTCCTGTCAGTCTTTACTCTGGTTGGTTGAGAGATCTTTACTACCATGGTCAGAGATTATGCTCTTCTCCATTCTGTGGTGATTTAGCTGAGAGGGTTTTGTATCTTCTGGAGTTGTAGCTCCCATTTAGTGCTCTGATAATGATGGGCAGAATTGTGCTGGAAATATTTCTTGAGAAATTGCACTCTGTGTTGCCTCACGTCTTTTAAAACTATCACTTTTCACTTTTAAGGATGAAAATGCTGCTTGTTGTACCTCTTGAGGGCATCGTTAATCAGGTCTTGCTAAATGCTCGTCAGTTTAGTAGATTTATGTGTATTTATTGTCATTGTAACATTTCATGTGCAGTTACATCTATTACACGGATTCCGTGCAAAGCTAGGTAGATGCATATTCAAGACTCGACAGGTACATTGCTCATTTACTGCATCAGGGGCAGATTCTACCCAGACAAACCAGAGAACCTCAGCTAGCCATATAAATATACTTAAGATTGGTAGCATTTGAAAGAGGTGAGGGCACAAACTAAAATGAGGATCCAGTTGTATCGTATGAGTTCATAGTGAGAAGTGGTTTCCAACCTAAACATGTGTAGAGGCAAATGTGTGTGTGGGAAAAGTTACAGAATAGTAAAGTTTTGTATGCAGGATCTCACAGCAGAATGTTTACAAATCTTGGCATGAACCCCTTTCTGGGGTTGTTCCCTTGTTCCTCTTCAGCTCTGCTGTGTCAACACAGGGTTGACATTTGTACATGGATATGCAGATGTCATAGTGGACTGCAATTCCAGATCTCCAGCTCATTAAAAATCAATGCTTATTCATGATAACAGTAAAGTTAGCTGACTTAAAGCATATGAAGACTTTTAACTAAGTTTGTGTTAGTGGCTTCTAGTATTTTTAAGATATAGGATTCTGAAGTCAGGATGCAAAATTTCCTACCTCATTTAGGTATTGAATCCATAGTTAGACTGAGAAGGATATAGTCAGGTTTTTGATGAGTGGTTCCACTGGGAGCAGTCACTCTGAGGCTCTGAATCCTCTGAGGCTGCAGTCATTCATGTCATTGCCTATGTAGGAATGTGGGTGCTATACTTCAGACTACCTAGTTTGAAAAATTTATATGAAGTACTGCTATTAGCGACTAGATGTTTCAGTAATTCCAAACACTCCTATTGCCTTTGACTTTCCTTCATTTGTAAAACTAATGGTCTTGATGCATAGCTTTTGCATTACTTTGATCTAGTGTAAAGAGATAACCTTTGCAAAAATTGGTTTAGCTTTCCCATAGTTTCCCAATAGGAATGGATCAAGTTCTATAATTTGGACCTTTATCCCACTGGGTTGCTGCTAACTTCAGTGGTACAGAGCAAATCATCTACAAAAGTAAATTGGCCAAAATGCCTTTACTGAATTAAGCGTAATGTTCCCAGGTTGATTCTCATTCTCAGGCTGGATTACTTTTAAAATTAGCCTATTTCTGAGAATGGTTCTTTTCAACTCTGCTGAAAACATCCTTTAATTTTGAACAGTGCTTTGAAATGACCTCATAAGGTGACATAATGACTTTTCACAAGGAGATCTGGAGACTGTAGGAACATGTCAAGCAAGTATTTCACATACATCTGGATGTACTGTATGACATATTAACACCACAGGCATATCTGTTATTCTTGAGGGCTAACCAAACTTCACAATCTTGGGCAGATGCAGTAGATAGGGCTGACAGAGCAGAGAAAGACTTATTACTGGTTACTATAGCAGACAAGAGATGAATGCAAGGGAATTCGTCAGGGCTTTATCTTCTTGCTGTGTGATGTGCAATTAATATAAAGCATGTGGCTATCTTAGAAATAAGTCATAGACCTAGATGAACTAAGTACATATTGCGAATATAAAGCAGAAAGTGTTAAGGATTTAATTTCTGTCACTCACCCAATAGCTTGAAGTTTGGTTTCCAGAGATTGTACCTCTATCGTCTTGCTGAGCTTGATCTCATCTGCAGGATCAAAAGAGTCATTAGAAACGTGGGTGGTAGTTAGCCAAGTCAGATTTACTCAGAAGCTGTAAATCACTAAATCCACAAAAGTGATAATATTCCATGTGGTATTTTTGTTTTTAAACTTCTGAGTGGTTGTTACAACTGACAGATCTGGCAAGAGTTTGAATCCTAGAAGTACATTTTGTTGCCTTTCATACTCGTATAACAGATCAGTATCACAAAAGCCATAGAATCACAGAATGGATTTAGGCTGCAAGGGACCTTAAAGATCATCTGGTTGCAACCCACCTGCTGTGATCAGGGACACCTCCCACTAGAGCATTTTGCCCAGGGCCTGATCCAACCTGGTTTTAAACGCCTCCAGGGATGAGGCATTCACAGCTTTTTTTGTGCAAATTGTTCCAGTGCTTCACCGCTCTCCGAGTAAAGGATTTCTGCCTAACTTCTAACCTTAATTTCCACTCTTATTCTGAAGCCTTCCCCCCTTGTTGTATCACTATCGACTGACATCCACCTACATTATTATTTTAAAAATCTACTTCCTCTTTCTTTCTGAAATCTTCTTTAGAGTTTTCTACTTGGAGTGTAAAATCTCTGAGGCAGAGACTAGTTTTCCATCTTCTGCCTCTGCCATGGCTTCTAGGTACCCCAACAGTAGCACTGCCAATAAAATAATAGTCTGTTCTCCCTTGTTCTCTTTCCTGGTCTTGTGTCAGACTCTCGCTTTACGCTGTAAGATTGCACTTCTATTTGACTATTTACTGTAATTATTTTGATCATTAACTTCCTGCTGTGTTCTGTCTTCGTTTTGCTTCAAAACTGCGTAACATTGAACAAAAAGAGGAAGAACAGTTAACAATGGCAAAATATTGCATTATCTCTAAAAACAAATTGAGCTGTTCCTTCCAGTGGTTTTGGTGACCAGCAGTTCAACACCTCTTCACTGCTTCTCACTGACACCTGAATGCAGAACTGTCTGTAGAAATAGGCAAAAACAGCAAGTTGCCTGTAATAGCAGGTTATTCTGGAGCAGTAGTGCTTCATGACCTTCTGATTGCTCTTCCTATGCCAGAGCACTGCAAAATCCAACTGGGAGAAGCTTTTAATGAGGCTGAAGAAAGGCAGTTGATAGGTTCAGCACTTGTGGGTCGCAGAAGCAGCAGGTTCCCTAGACAGCAAAAATGGCACCAAAATCAGATCTCTGGAGCTTTAGTACTGAGTCTCTCACTCAACTCTGTATTCAGGTCTTTCCCTTTCAACAGCGGAATTATGGCTTTCTTTTGTAATTTCCTTCCTCATATATAAGCTCAGTTAAACCACAGTAACACTGCCTTGTGGTTTAGGCATTTTAATTTTAAAGTTTGCCTGCCACTGAAAATTTTTTCACTGAAACAGTCCCTGACATGATCACAGGTTGGACCCTGGTGTCTGCAACGTGGAGAAATTATTCAGGGAATAAGAGTGAATGTGCAGTGGGCTAACTCCACTGCCTTGCAGAGAAGAGTCAGAGGAAGTGCTTTTGAAGATCCTGAATGCTTTTAACTAAGGCACTAATGAAGCAATGGCTTTGCAAATAAAACAAAAGTGTAAGCCTTTCCACAAATGGTTGACCTCAGAGAAGAAAAGATCTCCTCAGGTCCTGGGTGGAGGTGTGAAGCGTGATACAATTCAAAAAGCTGCTAGCAACCATCACTTGCAACATCAAGAGCGGATCCCTAGGATGTGCGAGGACAAGTCCAGCTCTGCAGGCTGTACCAGCTGAGCTTTGCAGAAGGAAGTACTATGGGAACCGTCAGATCTCTTCTGACTTATTGTACCAGAAATAATTTTCATGCTGGTATTAGCAGTATTTTTCTCGCTTCTGACATGACTTCTCAAAGGCTGCATTTTTGCTAATGCTCCAGAGCCTGTTTTCTGTCTTCTAGTTCAAATGACACAGCACATGAATAAATTCCCTGTCTTTGGACTCACAGCATGCAGTATTGGCCAGGCTGCAGAAATGATACTTCTTCATGTGATATCTATGCACTTAATTATAGATTAAATTTTATTTTAAACAGCTGCCAATCTGGCACATTGCAGAAGTTAAATTTTAATTAGAATATGAAGAAAAAGCTTTGAGTGCTCACCAATGAGGAGAATTTGCTCTGCATTTGCTGCATGTGTGTCAGTATGTCTGGTATTGTGTAATGGCATATTAGCAATGAGACAATAGTAAATTATGGCTAGCCTTTCAGCTGTGCAGACTATAACCACTTCGGCAGAAATAAAATGAAAGCAAGGGATTAGAAGTGGTTTTAGGATCAGTTGCTTAGAGACAAAGGGGTAATGTTTAATGTTCTAAGCTACATTGATTTTTCTTGCTGGAAAAAGTCAAAGAAGGAATAATTTTCACTTTCCAACTAAATTATATCAAGACCTTATAAATTAATTTCTTAGTAGTCAGGTAGAGTTTAATTACACTAGACAAAGATAAGGTGGCAACTTTCTCAATACTTCTCCCCTGAGGGTAACCTTCAGAAACAGATTCAGAACATCATTAAATCTTAGGCTCTGGAGACTGATTTGGTTTTGTGACCATTTATAATCCAATTAACAGTAAACAAATAGACAAACGCACAAACAAATTCCAAGCTCCGTCCAAATTGTCTACACAAAGTACATTAAGGTTTAACTTCCATGGTTTTCTTTAGTGCAGAAGATGCACTAAAAGAGGTGCAATAAAAATTGCTTCTTTTAGCAAATTGTGGATATAAGCATATTTAAAATTTTATTTTTTTTCTAAAGAGCCTGATGGCCCCCAACATCAGCTTCTTGTTACAACTGTCTTTTGCAAAGCAAAAATAAGGAAAAAAAAAGAAAAGCACTACAACATTTCATCATATGTAGCAGGATTTAAAGCTTCTTTGGAGAAATTGCACCTTGTTATCTGGAAATACAACTATACATTCTGAAAACAGTCAAAGATGACTTAATGCAGCAACTCGTCTATTTAGAAACACCGGCAAGTGAAAGCTTATTTCCCTAGTGCTCTGTTTTCCACCAGTTCCCCACTGAATACAGAATGAAGTTAAAGATTTCTGTCTCATGTTCTAAAGCCTACAGAGAATTTGTTGTTTTTTTTTTTTTCTTAGCTGTAATTGGGACCTACTATATTAGGTAGTTTGCAACGTCATATCTGGACAGTCCCTCCACTGGTTCCACTGCAATAAATAAATAAATAAATAAATAAAAAGAAGGCCAAGACTGAGTAATGATTTTTGGGGTGAGTTCACAAAACAAGCTGGGAATTAAGCCAAATCTTGTGACGTTCGCACTACTTTCATAGCAGCCAAATCATACTGGCTGCCAAAGCTACTCAAGTAAGCACATCTTTCTCCACAAGCATCATCCCTCATAAGAACTTCTAATGTAATAGTGAAATTTCTAATCACAGGACACAAAACAGGATCCTGTTTTATGTCAGTTGCAAAATTTATTTTAGCAAACAATTAGAGTATCAGCTCAGCAAGATCTGTCAGACGTGCTTGTTCTTTTGATTTAACTTCTCAACAACCAATGCTTTTTTCCAAAGCTCTAGCCCAAGCAGGAGAAGAATGAAGATGGAAAGATGAAAAAGAAAGTCACTGTTTCCTTAAAAGATATCTAGGTATCACGTAGTTGAAAACAATATGCATAGGTATATTAATAGGAAGGAACACATGGAATAAAATTTTGCTTAATAGTATTTATCATTCATAAAATGTATCACTTGATCATCTTGAAACTTCTGTATCTCCCATCTTTTCCCATTAGAAACTTTAGCCCCAAATGTTTCCTATTTATCTCTTGGCTTTGTGCTGAAATGTTATGTGTATATCTGCACTTGCATGTATGTCTGTGTGGGCTGACTGCTACTTGAAGGATTACCTTTTCAGATACATTCCCACTGAAACAGATACTTATGCATCTTGTTTTGCAGCTATACTTCTAGATGAAGGCTTAGGAGGTCAGATTCTTAATAAGATTCTGCTGTAAATTTGGTCAGCAAAGTTTCACTGGACAAACATCAGCCATCCTTCCTATGTCCCTGGACAGTACACCTAAATCACATAATGACTGAGGAGCTGAATCTGTCTCAGTGAATGTAGAAAATGCAAAAATGTAGAATGTAGAAAAGCATGAATACTTGTCTTTCATATTTTACATTAAAGAGGTAAAAACTTACTGTAATTACAATGAAGTGCAGTTGATGAATATCTAGACAGAGGTACATTTAAAGGCATGTACTTATATGTATCCTTGTCTGAAGATTCAACCTAACTTATTTATTATTAACTAGCTGTTCACACCTGCTGATGCTTAGGTGTGTTGGTGAACTACTACTTCAAAAAGAAAAGAATTGTGATTATAATCTGTATTGTTATTAACAGAAAGCATATTTGTCTTGAGACAAAGCTTGAATCACATGGATATGTAACTATATTATAACATCTGCCAAGAGGTTTGCAGGATTGTAGACAGAAGATGAAGTAATTAATTAAGGAATTACATCCACAAGGTGAAAAGTCCCTAAAGATAACTATGCCAGATGCTATTTTAAGGAAAGGATCTAGGGTTTCTGTATCTGAATAATTTCATGCAAATCTTTGAAGACAATTCTTGTTTGCATGTGAATATATCTCCCCTCTTGCATAAGTGCTCTCAATCCTGGGGTCTCAAATTTTTTTGTGACAGATCCCCAAAATCTCACAGGCTGTTCCTATGTGATGAGGATCTTTGAAACCTTGGTCACATTATCTAGCATTTACTGTGCCTAAAAGTTACAGAAGAGGATCTTTCAGTTGCTGAAGATCAGATTGAATATTTATTCAGAGGAAGAGGGACTGCGTAGACAATAGTGTGTAGGAAATGGTGTCCATGGCTAATGCTGAGGATGATCATCTCATTCCTGACTCCTTTTCTGAGCTCTGACCTTGGCAACAATGAGCAGCACAGGATGTCTTTTCCTCTGCTCACCATGTTGTCTTTCTTTCACCTGTATTTTCAGTGATGCAAATATGACACAAATGGACAGATTTTTGTTTATTATAAGACCCTTTTAAATCAGTAGAACAAAGAGTCTAATCAAGCTCACAGAAAACCATAAAATCATAGAATGGCTTGGGTTGAAAGGGACCCCAAGGATCATCAAGTTTCAACCCCTCTGCCACAGGCAGGGCCACCAATCTCCAGATCTGGTACTAGACTGGGTTGTCCAGGGCCCCATCCGATCTGGTCTTGAACACCCCCAGGGATGGAGCATCTACAAAAAATAAGGCATTTCAACTGTGGCTTTCCAGACTGGTGCAATAACAAGACACTGAATCTTAATGGCAGTTTAACACAAGTTTCTCAGTCCTGTCTGATGCTTTCTATTTTTTGGATGCGTCAGTGTGAGAAAAAGGGATTAAAGAATATATCTTTAGCACATGAGTGTCTTCTCCTCCTACTAGTTATTTTGAAATATACTGTTGTTACTTTCCATGTGACTAAATGTTTTGCTTAAGACTTCTGAAATGTCTTGTAAAAAGCATGTATGCATAAGGGCGCAATCTCACATAATACATACACAACTCTTGTTATTGTTTCTATCCATTTGTAATAGCTTCCATAATGCTAGGAAAAAAACTGTATATGCACTAGCAGTTGTGTGCTTAGTATATTTCTTTCATGAATGCTTTTGTTTTATTTGTTTATTCTCATTTTAGAGGAAAAATAGATCTCTTTTAATTTGATGACCTCCCTGGTATGTTAAGCACGTCTTTCTGCTCTTTTTTTCATATTAGATTGTACTTTTTGCTCATCAAATTAGAATAATTCCATTTTCCAGTCTTTTAAAAGTAACATTAATAGTTATCTATGGTTTGTTTTAGATAATGAGCAGGTTGAAAGGAACCTTTTAAAATAATTTCATACCATTAAAAATGCAAGCAGGGAAACAAACACACAAATAAAACACAGTGAAAGATAAATAAGAACAATTTCCTGTTTTCCTTTCACTAATTTCTGACAAGATAGAGTATTTCTTCTCATTTTTATGCTCTTGCACATACTTGAGTAAAGGCTTCTGTTTGTCAAGGAAATATCTCAAGGTTCTTAGATAGAGGAAGACAGGGACAGCGCATGTTGCTTATACATAGTTGATGAAAGAGCAAATATCATCAACTAGTTTAATTTAAATAGTAGGCAGCAAAGAAAATATATGTTATTTTTAAATGCATTTATTTTGAAAATCAGAGCCTTTCAAAACCATGTCTGTCTTATACACCTTTCATACAAGATGTTTTGGGAACACAGGTACTGTTTTATACCAGCAAATTTGCAGCACACACAGGTGTGCAGGAATTGCACTTGTGTAGTGTGTCATAAGCCTCAATGAAAGTACTTCCTCTGCTTCTGTTTACTTATCCAGAAGCCATGACCAAACCGAAGCAAAATGATGCCAGTAGCAGAAAATGACTATTCATTATGATCTATATTTTCAAAAATTTCAGAGTTCATAGAATGGCATGGATTGGAAGGGACCTTAAACTCACAAAGTTTCAATCCCCTGTCCCCCAGTAGATCAGGCTGCCCAGGGCCTCATCCAACCTAGCCTTGAAGATCCCCAGGAATGGAGCATCCACAGCAGACAGCCAGCACCTCATTATCCTCTGAGTAAAAAATTTTTTCCTAATATGTAACCTGAATTCCCCCTCTTTTAGTTTAAAGTCATTCCCCCTTGTGCTGTCACTATCAATCTGAATAAAAAGTTGGTCCTCTCCTGCTTATAACTTCCTTTCAAGCACTGGCAGGTGGCAGTGGGGTCTCCATGTAGCCTTCACTTCTCCATGCTGAAAAATCCAACTTCTTCAGCCTTTCCTCATAGGGGAGGTGCTCCAGCGCTCTGATCATCTTTGTGGCCTCCTCTGGATCTGCTCAAACAGCCATACATTTTTCTTGTGCTGTGGGCCCCAGGTCTAGACACAGTACTCCAGATGAAGCTTCATGAGGTCAGAGAAATGGAAACCTGGTCTTCAGCTTACAGCCTGGGCTGGGCTGTAAATACCACATCTCCCAGCCTAGTTTCTTGTAGTCCTTCACCTTATCTGTGCCTAATTACTGCATTAAGTTCTGGCATTTTTCCTATTAATGAAAGTGAGAAAATCCATTGTAAAATCAATTGATTCAACTATGAGTCTCAGATAATAAAAGATGACTACTGAAATAAGTAAATAAATAAATAAGGTGGCTATTACAATCCAGAATAACAGTAATTATCTGAAAGTTTAGGAGGAGTGTTACAGCCAAACCGCACAGGTATGAACCAAAAAAACCACCCAACCAACCAACAATCAACAAAAAATCTCCACCTACACCAAAACAAGCAGATTCGAGTAGTCAGCATTGTAGAATGGGAACGTGAATTTCTGCAAATGGTCATCCAGAAATATTTTGTTCACCAGTCTGTCAGATCTAAATCCGTATCAGCAGAGAACAGAACTGTGTTGCCTCTTAACACTAATTGTAAATGGAGCTATTACGGAGCCAGAGAAGTCGTTATGATAGCTCTTTTTCTAAGTCATCAGGCAGCCTGTAAAACATGCCGTGTTTATGATTGTAAGCATTGTATGGCTATAAGAGCTGTACATCACGCCTGTCATTCTGGAAGGACACCTGCTGACTGTTCATATGCCAGTTTGTAAGAAGGTACGCAAACAGTTTAGCTACAAAATCTTCCTTTTGTGTCTCATAAAACCAGGTTGAGCTTTGGCTTATCACCCTCCAAATAACAGTTGAAGACACAGTCCTTTTAAGATTCAATGCAAGAAAACCAAGAATAAAATATATATGCCAAATGCACTGTTTGTCCAAGGACAGAAAATTTTAGTTTGATGATGCTATTAAAAAATTGTGCCATGTTTAGACGTAAAACACCTCTTGGTGCTTTTTGCCCTAGGGAAAGATCTACAAAACAGAATTACTAATCCAAATGTGAATATAGTGAGAAAAGGCAGTGCAGTTAGCCAAAGATATGTATCCTCTGGCATAGCAGAGGGTGCAACAGCCCCTACTGGTTCCTAATCTCCTCCACAATGTGCTTGACGTTTGGCCCTATGGCAAATAAGTGGACAGAGCCTGGCTGCTCTGTCCCTCCCATTCTATGCCTTTTGTTGTGTTGTGTGGAATTGAGGAAGGGTTGCCTTAACTTGTATCTCTGCTCTGCAGCTGTGCTACTGGTCCTTCCCCTGCTCTTTCCTGCCTTGGTTGCTGGGGTTGTAGAGTTCAGTGAGCTAGCATTTTTTGCACAGCAAGCACTGTTGAGGACAAGTGTTATCTGTCCTTGATTTCTCTATTTCATGCAGCAGTGCTTGAGGAAACAAATATCTGCACGGAGTGTTTATGGGCTGCACAAAAAAACTGTCCCCGACTTTCATGCTCACTCATCCTTAACCCCTGTAGATTTAAGAGATATACATAATAAATGATTCATTATGAGAAATTATCTCTGGAGATTTTTTTAATCTTATCAAAGCATAGACTATGTCAATCATATGCAAAGTCTCAAATGGAATTACTTCTCATAATCAACCACTCTTAAGTTTGCATCTCATTTTTACCTTTTTTTTTTTTTTTTTTTTTTTAAGGGGATCTGATTCTTAGTTCCTCTTTTGCAAATTGAAAGAAAGAAAGAATGTAATTTTAAATTCATCTTCAGGACTCACAGCCGTCAGCTGAACAGCCTCTGAAGTCTTAGGATTTCCAATAAACTTTCAAAAAAAAAAAAAATCAATCACTTCAGGGAAATATATTTGTATCCCACTGGTTGCATACAAACAGAATAGACATAACACACATTAAATTAGATGTTTTATCACGTAGCATATGAATGGTGCTAAACTACATATCTCATTGCAACAATGGCTTGTGACACAACAAAATGAGCTGTTAATGTTACTAATAACATTTCTGAATGTACAGTCGATAACTGGATAGACTTGGAGAAAAAGTAGGTAAAAAAAAAGTCAGCTTTTCAAAGGTAGAACTGGAAAAGGCATCCAACAATTATCCAGATTCATGGAAACTGACTTGAGAGTCTTTATCATGAGTTTCTAATATGCACATAGGGATCTTACCATTAAACACTAGATAAAAAGTAGAGAAAAATAATTTTTAAACAGCTTTAGGGAGAAAGTACACAGCCTGAATTGTGCAGCTTCCATTAAAGGTAATGAGTCTGTCAGTGTGCATTTCTTGCATTGAAAATGTGCCCTTGATAGTCTCATTTAATCTCACCTAGAGACATTTCAAACTTCAGCCAGGAATGTGCTAAATATTATGCTGTATATGACCAATCAGGCACAGCCATAATTTTTTTAATCTGCTTAGTGCATAAAATAATGCAGGACTCAACCCCTCCTGTTATTGTCCGCACTGAAAACCACCACCTTGCTGAGCCACATGCACATTTTCTTACGAGAAAGAAGCCAGCCACTTCAAGTCAGCAAGTCTTGTTTTTTCTTTAAGCAAGAATAGTAGAAGGCAAGAACTTGAGAAGCTAAAGCAAAGATTCCCATTCTCTTCTGGTGATCCAGCTGGAATTTCTCTTCTGCGGGGTGGGTATTGGTGCAATGGATTCATTTAAGACTGGTGCTAAATTTGCTAGGAGCAGACCCAGGGATGGAGTGTGCTGAGGGGCCAAGTGTTTTGATGGGCACCTCCCTTGAATCCCTGCAGAAAAAAGAACATGTCTTTTCTTACAAAATTTGAATATCATTTATAGATTTATATATATTTCTATTGAACCTATATTCACCTATAATGACTGAAAAGGCACCCACTTGTTTGGCAGGAATTTGAATGAGTTAAAGACTTAATTTCTCTGTAAAACTATATGTATCCCCTGTATGTACTAACAGCACTCTTTATAGCCACGTTTTGCCTACATCAAGACACTCATTCATGAGGGTATGCAGTGTAAATTCTTGTCAGTTTTTTAGCCAGAACACGTAAGAAATTGTGCAATTTTTGTTTCTCTAAGCAAAAATGTTCATCTTTATTTTTGTTTCCACTCTCTTGACTGTAATGCTTGAAAGAATCCTATTCATATGTTTAAAATTAAAAAATAAAAAAGCAAAATGGGTATGTGAAAGGTCATCAGACATGGAAAACTTTAGTTTACGTTATGTTTCCTTGAAAAATTTTGAGTGGATCAAAAAAGACTTCAGAATGACAATACATGTGGGACACAAACTCTCAGTAGTTCCAGGTAGAGCAATATCTCATTTTTCAGAAGTTCATTTAAGCCTTGGCACTTTAAATAATTAAACCACAAAAATGTAGAAACTAAAGTGGATGTGATTTTGACGTATTTTAAAAAAATCCCACTTCTTCTTTACTGCATGATTTGGTTAGCAACCAATCAGATGAGCAAAGTGCAGTCCATTTCCAATATGCACAATTCACTCAGTGCACACAAAGCCCTGTATCTTATTAAAAGATATGGTGTGGAGCCAAGATCCTAAGTAATGCAGGTGCAACTGAAATATCCAGTGATGATTTGGCCACATATATATGGATTACCAGAACCTAATATTGGCAAGAGGAGAGGAAAGGAAAGGTCCCACCTGCATTCTATATATGTGGCAGGTGCAGCTTAGTCTGTTGACTCACAGTTGCAAATGTAACATCATTATTAACTCTACCCTGTTCTTTGATAAGAGTCTTCATGCTGTGCTTACAGGGTAGGGTGCAATGCACAAGCTTTTGTCATTTTCCCCTTTACTAAATACCTTCAGTTTTATTCCAGCAAAGGCATAATGCAAGGGAATAGGAGGTAAAAGATTATAGCAAGGTTTTCTCATAATCATAGAATGAATCACAGAATGGCCTAGGTTGAAAAGGACCTCAAAGGTCATGTAGTTTCAACCCCCCCTGGCAGGGGTGCCAACCACTAGACCAGGCTGCCAGGTTTTAGATGTGTTGTGTGTGGGAATGAGTGCTCTTAAATCCTGGAATAACCACTTGGCATTTCTATACATATAGGACCATTTTGAGAGATGGCAGTCTGGCCCAGAAATGCTACCAATCAGTGTCTGAATGTGGCTTTTTAGGATTCCTCTGTAAGAACAACGCATAAAAAACTGCATTTGGCGTCAGATGAGTGAAGCACAAAGCATTAGTGAAATGAGTGATATTAAAAACCCCAGTTTTGATACCCTTTTTCAGTAAAGGGCAGACTGTAGGGGAAGCTTCTGACTTACCTACCATATAGAACTGTCTCTGCCTGCTGTCACAAGAAACGAGCAATACAAGGCCTACAAGCTTCTTGTTCTTTTACACTGCAGAGAAGAGGCAGCCCATGTACATGCTACTTTTCTACTTTTCCAGTATTACAGAGTACAGAGAAAGAAAAAGACCATTTCAAAGAAAGTTGTGTGCTTCCCAGAGCCTGTGTACCTTCACATCATTCTCATACTGATGATTTCCTCAGACATGTACATTACCTTGCTGTGTTCTGGTTATGCTTTTATTATTAATCTTGCAATTCTGATCTCATCTCTGGTTGATGGTCCAGATTACTAATCCTGTAGATTACCCATTCAGTTCTAGTTTCCTGTCTGATAAATTTGTTGAACAGTGGCCAATTTCATGCCAGATGTATCTGAACTGTAGTGGTAGATTAAATAATCCTTGCAAACCACAGTTCTACACACATTTCTAAAGCACATTGGGACATTTTAGGGATTAAAAGCAATTGTAAGCTTGTCTTGCCATTCTCTAGACATACTGGCTTGCTTTTCTTATTTACAGGTAATATTAATAAGGACCAAGAAGCAGAACGAGTCAGAAAGTACTATCCCACAAGATATTCTGGAGTTCCAAAACATGTTTTACTCTCAATTCAGTGAAAATCTCAGTTACACTAGCAATTCTGATCCCTTTTATTTCAGTAATGTTGAAACAGAATATTATGTTAAACTTAAAGAATTAATAATACATAAAGAATATGAAGCCTTATAAGTTAAAGTTAATAACAAAGTGAAATTAAGTGCTTTCAGCTTAACAAAACATGAGATCTCAATGTGATTGAATCAAAGCAGAAGGTGAAGCATTATTCAGTCTGATACTTTTCTCTCAATTTTGGGATGGAAATTGGCATGTATGTATTACAATTCAGTATTTCTCAGTGTGAAACAGTTCTCTTGAAAATACTTTGACCATATATTATTTGTTAAGTAAACACATATAATAGAATGAGTCTTGGCTCCTTCAGTTTAGTAGCAGTGCATGTTTGACTCTGCCTGGCAGTGCCTGCAAAGCATTACTTTTGTTAAGTCTTCCTTACAGTAGAATAGCTGTGTCTCAATCATACTCTGAGCCCCTTGTGACAGAATCAGAAACAAAGCTTGGCCTAGATACAGGGCGAAATAACTAAGCAGTTATTTGAGTGTTGTAATAACCATCATCCTTGAGACTTTTGTTCATAGAAAAGTAAGTACTGTGCAAAAATAAGAGTGTGAGATTACAATCCAGGAATGCCTACATGTCCATCTGTAGTAGACAAGAGGAAAGAAATGGCTGTTTGACCTTGTCTGAACATGTGAATGAAACCCAAGGACCACGCTGAGTTAAATTAGTAAAATGAGAGTACAGAATAAAGAGTAAGAGTGCAAGTGTATATTCTTATCAGTAAATCCAGGCTCAAACTTTGTAGTACCACCCTTTGTAGACATCTTTATGGGCAATAAGAGAGGTTGCTTACAAAGAAATGTGCTTTCTAAGCTTTTTAGCTCTCCAAGCCATTTTGAAAGCTTAATGTCTTTGAAGATGGGTTGAGGCATTTCTTTAATGCTTGTGGCATTAATAAAGAGAGAGCTATTGTGGAATGGCTTGTGTTCAAACGTGTGCTGTCTTATAACTTGTGCAGTCTACTCTTTAGATCCAGTTCCCTCTGCTCAAGATCAACAAAAGGCCACTGGCGATATTATTTTGTGACTACGTGTACTCTAGTGCTTATCATGCCATCTCTCTGCCAATCTTGAGACAGACTAGCATCCAGCAGCTGCCACCAGCAGCTGTAGGCATTCAGCACCTTTGAAAATTAGCTGCAGGATATCTTAAGCCTGATATTCCAAAAGTGATGAATCATAAATTAGAAGCTGCAGTTGAAAACATAGCTGTAATTCTTGAATTTTTCATGAGAACTACTACAATTAAAGCCTTAGAATAGATAAAAATAAGTGGGAAAAATCAAAAGACTTTCTGTACCCACTTGAAAGGAAGAATTCATGTGAATGATACTCACTCTAATTGTTTCAAGTAACATCTTAAAATAATGTTGATAATTTTGAAATGGTAAATAAGATTAGTAAATTATCAGTTAAGTTACAGCAGAGTGAAAGGTCAACAGCTGGTGTGGCATCACACTAAACAGTAAAATGAGCAAACCTGTTGGTTGAAAGTTTGATAGATCCACTTGGCGTTCAGTGAGGAAAGCTGAACATCAGTCGTAATTTAATTGGGATGGAAATATCTGGGAAAAAAAAATGAACACAGAAAACTAAGAGCTGAAATGCCTCATTTACCCAATTTCACATTACAGTTTCGTACCCAATATCCCATGTGCTTATCACATATTTTACAGCCAAGATATCAGATTATACTCAATAGCACAGTTTAAACAGTGTTAAACAGTGCATCACAGCACCCGGTTCTAAATTGATATTGATACCTAACTCGATGTCACATATCACCAAGAATACTGCTAGAGTGTATCAGAAACTCTTCAATGCAATTTGTATAACAACAGCTCCAGTTCCATGAAAAGCCCTTTTCCTCAATGAAACTTTGTAAAAGGGATGTACTTAAGCCACCAAAGTTAGTGGTATATAGTATATATGGTATAGTGGTATAACATACAAACCATCTCAGGTCAATGAGCTGGCTGAAAGCTCCTTGACTTTTCTTCTGAAAAAAAAAAGAATGTATTTACCTTTGTCGTTTACTTTTGTCTGGCTTTGGAGTTAATCTCCTTATTGTCCGTACTTAGCAAGTTTTCGGATCATGGACTAATCTTCAGTTGTTGAAAGTGGATTCCTTTCAACTGAACATAACCAAGGAGACCTGCTACAGTTATGCCTCAAAGGCAGTGGAGTCCAGGCTAGAATTAGTTTGAAGTACAAGCTCTTTGTAGCTCAGCTAGTGCAGGTATCAGTTTCTAAGTGCCAGCTTTTACCATCTACAGAGTTTCTCCTGTTGATCTGTATTACTTGAGAATGTTGGCATGACTTGTCCATCCATCTGCATTACTGTCTGGAGACTCCCTGCAACATCAAGACAGAAAGACTGGTCTGCTTCCAGGGAGGATGCAGAGAGTAAAAAAAGCTTTGCAAGAGCCTTCCCTTGAGCATACTTTGGATACAAATCAAGCAGGGGTTTGAAAGACAGTATACTTAAGATTGGAGTCTTTTTGTTCTGACTCCACATGGACTCACAGCAAGCTTTTAGGACCTATGTGTTCCCCGTTGTCCACTGGGGCTGAAGCGAAGGACTGAGTTTGATTTCTGCTTGACTGGTGCATATCCCCAAAGAAGTGTAAACTGTAATGCAGATGTTCCATATTTGTGTCCACAGGATGCGCAAAATAGACTTCAAGGTGGAAGGACTTCATAGGAATGAATCCTAGAGTTATTCTTCCCATTCCTTTCATTCCCAAGCTCAGTTTCTCTGTTTTCCATCTTTTTCTGTTTTGCATTGATTCATAGTTTTATGTTGCCCCAGAAATACAGGGAGCATTGCTTGGTAATGTTTTGTTGTTTTGGTTTTATTGGTTGTTTTTTTTCTTTTAATAAAATTTGAAGCGAACCTCATTAGTTCTAAAAATCAATATGGTGTTTCTTTATCAGTACTAGTATGTGGCATACACAGAAAGCATCCA
Source organism: Chrysolophus pictus (assembly GCA_037305975.1). Classification (NCBI taxonomy): domain Eukaryota; kingdom Metazoa; phylum Chordata; class Aves; order Galliformes; family Phasianidae; genus Chrysolophus; species Chrysolophus pictus. Next base: position 109,371,738 of record CM074576.1, read on the forward strand.
TCCAGTGTATTAGAAATGCAGAAAGTCTTTAGTAAATAAACAAATAATACAATTTGCCCTATAGTCTCACAGAGGGAAATGCTGGTGTTTTCTCCTCACTGGGCTTTCTCCACAATACTCATGCTTGTTACCAGAAAGAAGGATCTTCATATTTTCTTATTTAAATTTTTAAGAATGCTAAGTCTTATTGGTTTATTGGATTTTTCTTCTGTACAATTTTTGTATGTACAGACTGCACAACTTCTTAGCAGACCACAAATGTTAATATTTTAATGTTTATTTCCATATCTCATTTGGCTGTCAAAAACGTCTCATGTAGCAGCACACTTCAGTTACTGCAATGTATTAAAGTACTGCTATCTCTGAATAAATACATTATGATTCTCATGCATGATAAGAAATTTAGAAAGGAGCCAGATGCTAAAAAGAAGGGGAAAAAAAAGAAAAAAGAAAAAGAAAGAAAGAAATAACTATGGACACCCAGAAAACAAATTGATACAAATTGGTGTATGCTTCATTGGAACAAAAGGAAAAGAAAATCAATTTACATAAATAATACTCCTCCTCCTTGCACGCTGATGTTGTTTAGATGAGAGTTTTTAGGACTCAGTGGTGATGTCTTTCATTCTATTGGAGAGGGAAGGTTGTGCAGACACTGAAGAAGAAGGGAAGATAAAAAACATCCATTCTTAATGGAATATCATGACCTCTGCTAGTACTACCCCAGACCAAGCAGAATGTAAGTAAATGTTTTAGAACAAATGCACAGTGTTTGCAAGCTTTCTCTTTCTGTTTCTCACTGAGTTAAAGAACAGGGTTGTGAAGAACTGCAAAAGGTCAGACCGAGAAGTTTACAGCTAAAAACATTTGTGGTTTGTTCAACAGAGAATTAGAAATGAGGAAAAAGGTGAAAAACAAAATGGCTCATGAATGAATTTCTCAGAATTATGCATTTCTCGTATTTGTGTTTCACGTGGTCTGCACTTGATGCCCCAGGACTGGATGTGCTGGAGCTCTAACCACTGCAAATCAGTTTTACACCAGTTCTTGTCCCTTTCTTTATGGCAAAGGATGGTAGTCCAGTGAAGAAATGGGTGCCAGTGTGTTTGCAGTATGGACACATACAGTTGATCATGTTTATCCAGATTATTTATTTTCAGAGTGCAACAATTTCTGCCATCATAAACATATATATATATATATTTACTTTCTAATTTTGCAGAACAAAATGACATGGTATTAATGCCATCCTTCCTCAATTAGCAGTATATTTGTGAACAGACAAGGCAAGGCATCAATCTTTTTCAAGCTAACAAAAAGTTTTGCATTTATCCATAACATTTTTCCTCGGAAGAACGGTGATGACAAAATTATCACATTATATCTATACATTGGCTACAGTTGTATTTTGGAATTCACAGTGAGTGGGATTCTCAAAGCACTCTGTATTGGCCCCATTAAAATCCTGCTGGCTCTAAATGGCTGCGAGAACATGCTGTTTTGGAAAAAAATCCACCTCAGTATCACTTAAGCTGTATTTCCACATGACAGTACATCTAATTTTAAGGTGCATTGTAGAGAATCAAAATGCCATGGCCACATGACATAGAGTGCTGGTGCAGGTTGTTCAAAACTGTTAAAAGGGAAACTTGTTTGCAGTTTGCAGGTTTTATAACAGAAGTCACTGTTGCATCACAGATGTAAAGTTTAAATGCAGCTCAAGGCACAAGCCCCATGTTGGTAGTTCTGGGTAACTGTTAGAAACATGGATGCATAACTGGATTTAGTCCTACGAGAATACATATGGGTGGGTGAGCATGTCCTGTAACAATCAGGAAGAGAGACTGTGCAGCCACACCTGTTTGCAACTGGTTCAAATATGCTATTTTCAACACAGCTTATCAAATTCACTTACTACCTTAACTATCAAAATGAGCAAGATTTCATTTGTTTATGGCAGTGACATGTGACTGAAAGAGTGTCCTGTTGTGATTTCATTTGGGGACAAAACAGAGCAGAATCACAGTGTTACTCCAGCATCATATAGCTGTAGATACTGAGTGTATCTTTGGAATCTAATCTACTTTTCTGAGTGGAAAAGGATCATCCAATCCAGCTGACCCATGCCAGCTGTCAAAAAATAATCTGAGTAGTCAGCAAGATACGGTGTGATCTGCTCCATTTGTCAAACTTGTGAAGTTAGGGCACTTTCTTAAGTTCCCACTGCCTGAATCCGTTGTAATAAATTTGGATTGCACGTCAATTACTGCAATTTATGACTACCTATCTCTCCATTCTGAATATGTATGTGATTTTAATTTAAGGCTTCCTTACTGTACAATATTTATTATCAGTTCTCTATTTTAACCAGCATTGAGATAACTGCTATTTTACACTCCTCCAATGTCTTCTCTTTTCAAGGTCATCAGTTTTGCGACATCACTGAGAATGAAGTAGGACGTATGGTTCTGTTTAATCAAATTTCATGCTCTGCTGCCTCCTTCTTATGGCCTCTGTGCTAATTGATCAAGTTTTCAATTAAAGTCCTCCATCTTTGTTTTAATACTTTGTTAAGGTTTTTATTCCATTACATGGTTTCTTGAGATCTAAGTTGGTACAAAATGCAAACTGTCTCTGCCTTTCCAACTGTCTAGTTACCAAGATTTAGCTATATTGCTCTTCTCATTCCCCCTTTCTTATTATTAAAACCCTCAATGGACTAACATCATCTGTTGGATTTAGACTTGAATTTCAAAAATCTGATTCATCCATCAAGGAGAGATTAGTTTACCTCATGAGTTGTGATGGAGAAAAGTTTCTCTGTGTCTCAGCCCTTTCTAGCTGTCTTTCTCAGCAACAATTGAACAAATTGCTATTCCTAAAGATATACTAAAATGACTCTTGTAACTATATGGGCCAATGTCAGGCACGTGAAGAAAACTTGCCTTATGGGGAGATTTTCCTAGCAAGCAGTGATTCTATTTTCATTTTCACATTGTGTTTCTGAGGATCGAGTAAATGTTAATGTGGCAAATATGTATTGATGCACAGGGCTGATTACTCATTCTGTATTTTATAACTCTATGTTTCAGCCCCTAAGTAGTACTATATCAAATGTGTTTTGAAATTAAAAAAAAATCAAATAATCTTTTGAATCAAATGCTTTTTAAAAGGGCAAAGAAAATGCTCTGACAGAATCCATATAGATGTATTTTTTTCAGGGAAGCTTTGTTCGGCTAGGGGTAGTTCTTCATTTTAAAAGACGGGCTTTTTACTTAAGTTCTGATACTTTCAACTATGAAGAAAATACAAACCAGATAATTCTCTGAAAAATCTCAACAACTGTCAGAAATCTTTAAGGTTTACAGTTAGGAGACTGCTTTATGATAATCTTCAAATAAAGCATGAAAGCTTATAAAATATTCTCCATTTCCCTTTTTAAGAGAAGTAAAATCGAATTTGCTCTCCAACTTCAGCTATCGGAATGTGAAAACAGAACCAAAGCTCTGACAAGAATGACTGTAGCAGAGCAATTCCACAGTTGCTGGGCTTGTGCATTTTTGAATGCTGTTTTAAAGTTCTTGTAGCAGTTAAACTCCTCCCTCACTTTGTGTTGAAGAGCATGCTACAAAGATCTGTGCTTTGAAAATCTCCTTGTCTGTTCGTGATGAATATTCAGGCAGTGACCAGGAAGAACCTCGAGGTGGTTGGGAGTACTTGAGTCTTGGAATTCAGGGAGCATGAGGTGAGATCCTGCTTCCATTGCAGGCATTGCCAAAATTCCTGCTTATTTCAATATGGTCAAAATTTACATTCAAGATGATATCGTAGAGTCATAGAATCATAGAATCATAGAATCACTGAATGGCCTGGGTTGAAAAGGATCATAATGATCACTTAGTTTCAACCCCCCTGCTGTGTGCAGGGTCGCCAACCACCAGACCAGGCTGCCATAGCCACATCCAGCCTGGCCTTGAATGCCTCCAGGGATGGAGCATCCACAACCTTCTTGGGCAACCTGTTCCAGTGTAACACATCCATAGATAATGGCATTGTCTGTGTATCAAACTCTGTCAGGAATCCTTGGGCTTCCAGCACAAGTACTTACAGTAGCACAAATAGATTTAGTTGCAGAGTTTTCTCCTCAAACCTTGTAGACGTTTTTTGGGAGAGATAGTAAAATCCATCCAGCTTGCATATTGTTCAGCAATCCAGTTTAGCATTATCCTTGGATATTAATGTCCTTTCAGGGTTTAGCAATCTCAGTAGACTCGCCTTCATCAATTGATCTTGTTGATTTTTTGAACCAGTAAGTATTTGCAGTATTTAGGATATTCTTCGGCAAGGAATTTCCCAATTCAACTTTGCTGCCTGAAGAAGTACCTTTGAGATTTTTTTATTTGCATTCCGCCTGCAGCCTGATAATTACTCCCACAAAAAATTTTCCTACTTCTTGCATTACAAAAAATCAAAGTAATCATTTCCTAATAATCTTCTCCATGTTATTGTCATTTCCGCTCGTTTGTGGATATCTATTCTCAATTGTCTCTTTCCTATGCACAAAATCTCAAATTACTTATTCCTTGTTTAGAAAATATTGTTTACTAAGTAATATCACTATCTGCATTTTTTCTCATTCTTTTACAGCCCTTCTGATCAGAGAGCTAGGACTGCAAGTAGTGTTCAGCTGTGGACACACCATAGGTTTATACAAAGGCATAATTATGTTTTTAGATTGGTTCTGTTACCATCCTAGTAATTACTAGCATCCCACTTGTTTTTTCTCCAGCCAATTGGCTTCACAGAGCAGCTACTGTAACGGGGAGTTCCTGTTCCAGAGGCACAGCAGTTAGTTCAGAGCTCATCCTTTCACGCATCATGTTGAGGTTGTATCTCCTCTGTGCACCACTGCACATTTAGCAACTCTGCTTTTTAGCTTTCATTTTGTCCTCCACTGTTGTGCCATCTTTCAATATATCTTTGCAGCCTCTTTTAATTTCCACTGCCTGAATAATTTAGCACTGTTAACAAATTGGTCTTCTCACTGTTCCCTCCTTTTACTGGGACATTTTTGGATATGTTTATTAAATGCATTTTGAGAGGGAGCTTATTGAAAGCTTTTAGAAAGTCCTTTGACTGTGCTGTGAAAAGCCTTTGGAAAGGTTTGTACTTTCCATGTCCAGCACCTAAAAGTGAAACCACTTCGAATGAAAAAATGCTTTTGCTTCAATCTCTGTTTTTCCCTTCTCCTCACAGCAATGTAGGTTAATAATGTCCCTTTTCTGCAAACTGTTTTTGGATATTGGGGAGTAAAGATCATATAACTGCTACCTTACAGTATTTCTTAATTTATCCATTTCAGTAACAGCTTATGTGGTGAATGTTTGAAGTAAGCCATACGAAGAATACAAACTGTTCTTTAATTGTGTCTGGCAGCCATAATAATTAATAATTGTAGAGCAAATGTTGCCTGCATTTGAAGTATACAACTATTACAGTGAAATAAATTTATAATGTGCCCTTGCTTTAAAAAACCCTCAAAGCCTTTATGTGCTTTCATAGGCATATTCTAGAGTGTATTTTCTCATGCAAGTTGGCAATTCCAGGAGTGCAGAGACGAATTCATATTTAAATCAAGATTGAAACAAATTCGAAGACAATTCAAATTTTTTGAAGTTAGTGAATCAAATTTCCTTATCCTTCTCATAGCTATTCAATACTGCTGAGCTTGCAATACAACAATTAAAAAAAAAAAAAATCCACTTCCCCAACCCAGCAAATAAAGAGAGCAACAATAAACCTGTTTTATTGAATGTTTAATTATTTTAAGAAAACCTGCCTGATTTTTTTCTTTTTTTTAATATACGATGTGTTCTTTCTTAACACAGTGGGGCACAACACATAATAAATTTTAAAATGATTTTATCTGTGAATGCTTTTAAATAGCATTTATCTTCACTGGATGCTTTTTAGGGAACAGTAGCTCAGTAAGTAGGAAAATCTGTCAAACTTCATTTGCTTTCTGGGGAATGCCAGATTGTGCAAGGAATGGACTTGCTCTTCTCATTCCATCCTGAATAAAAGCAAGTGTTCAGCTGTTTCACAAGCAGATTTGGCACCAGCCAGATGTGCTCCCCAGCACCCATTTTCCACCAAACACAGAAATGCCAGTACAGGTTTCTCTCATTTCCAACGTATTTGTTTCCCTGGATTCACATGATGCATGTACTCAGTTCTGCTGCTGTTCTGAGCCATCTGTCCTACAGATCATAAACAAAACTCTCTCCTTGGTTCCTCTGTGCCAACCATTAACATCAATACGAGTTCCACTGTAGGCAGAGCCTCGTCAAGATGATTCCTTCTTGGATTCACTCCAAATTCGGCTATTATTCTGCATTCTGTATCATCTAGATCTTGTAGGCACAGTGCTCTGACCATGTCAACCAAAGCTCTGAGATAAAACAAGGAATAAGAATGTTAATTGTACTATACCAGTAGTAATCCAACCAAACAGCTGGGAAATTCAGTTGGTAAGGTGAGGAAGGAGAGTAAAGTGTGAAATCTCTGACTACATATCTCCTTTTCAGACATTGTAAATGATGCCCATAAATTTTGATCAAGCCAAGAGACACATTAATTCATCCCTTCTTCATCTGATGGCTTCTCTTAGAGTGTTTTAACTAGTTTTTTCAGTCGCTCCCCTCATTACAATATCAAAAATTTTTCTGACCATGTCTGCCATGGAACTGCTGAATGGAGACTGGAAGGTGGAAGGAAGTGCAGGAGTCTAAGCTGCTGCTTTCTGAATGGACATTCTATTAGCCTCTTCCTTGAGAGAGCACACCTGACTTTGTTTGGTCTGATATAGTGCACCAAGAACTTGTTCTCTGCTCTGGTGATATTCAGTGGGCACAGATGTATTATTCTTTTGTTCCAGAATAGCAGAATTTCTTTATTCCTTTCCTTATTTATTTATTATTACTTACCACCTGAGTTTCCTATCTTTGCAAGATGAAAGATAGTTAACCTTTCAATCCCTTCATTGTCTCTAAGAATTTGGCTGACTTGGTAAAAGTGTCACGCCCACAAGTCTTGCATGCAGAGTTCTCTAAGGTCTAGCTGAATTATAACACTAAGTGCTGCTCATGCTGGTGACTTTGTAATGTGTGCAAGAACTCATATTACTTTCAAGTTTAATGCTTTTGTATAATCTAAGAAAAGCATTTAGCACAGACTACTCCATATTATGCATTTAAGCTGACACTTTAGCCAATTTGTAACCAGTAAACTAGTAGGAGAAATCATTATTCTCATTAACAGCTAAATAATACTTTTTAATTTTTTATTTCAGAAGCTACTGTGAGAAACAGCCTCATAGCTTGCTGTTTCTTTTGCATTCCAGCTGGCTTGCTCTAAGCTGATGGTTGCTGTATAAAAGCCTAAAACAGCTATTCTTAAATTTAGATTTTATTGAGTTTAATCATTCTATTTTTAAAACTGTACTGCAGATAACGATCCAAACAGATCAATATTTATAACCTGAGTAGTACAAAGCAAATACATTAATAAGTAAAACAGATGTGATTGCACTTTCATACAAAACTTAGTGAATCTGATGTGAATGGTACAAATTTTAATTGGAATTATCATGTAAGGAAAAATGTTTCTGAAAAGAAAGGAAAAAAATCTGATTATTTCTACAGAATAGGTACCAGATTCTGATCTACTTCTGTTTTAACACAAGTGAATTAAAAACAATTTCACCAATGTCAGTGAAGGAATACCTTCACCTGAGAGAAGTGAAACTGCAAAACTATACTTGCAGAGCACATGTTCAGTGAGGGAAGATGGGTCCTTCTGGTAATGGTTGGCAAAGTTACAGTAACTTAGCTCCCAAAGGTGAAATATCACACTGTACATGAGAAAGCAAACCTCCCAAATCACTCAGAAAGTCCAATTATCTCTGGTAGTTGTGGGTATTTTTGTTCTGATGTTATCGTATCACATGGCTCTGCATACATTGTACTTTGTTCCCCTAACCTATGTAGAAACTGTTTCAGAAGAAAATTGCCCTTGATGTTTGTGCAATCACTCTCTCTATTAAGGTATGAAACAGACAGGCCAAAACCTCAATCCATTCTGCAGTCTGAAATAAGTGGGTTCGTCTCATGCGTTTCCCTCTTCATGTGTATGTGGAGAATGTGCCTGTGATGTCCAGGTAGCTTTCTATTTGTCCTAGGCTGTCTGACCTCTCCCTGAACCTTGAGAAGAGGGAAGAGAATTCAGGAGCTCACAGTGTCAGGTCATCAATGTTGTTTTTATACGATCAGGAAATGTCCTGTTGAGTGCAAAGTCTGCTGATGGAGAGAATCTGACCACAGTAGGATTGGAGTAAAACATCCCTATTCAATAAAACCAGAATTACCTAAAGCCACAGTCCATTCATTTTTGTACCATGAAAAAAAAGAAAAAGCTAATCTCTTTTTTTGTCCCTTTGATTTGTCAGATCAATAGCCTTAACATAGCAGCTGCCATGTTGTACTTGCCCCTATATAAGTCAACAAAATTCAAGATTGACTTTTTTTTTAAGTGGCTTATACAGGTGACTGTATAAAGAGGTTTCATTACTTCCTAACCACTTCAGATGTGCTTTGGTCCATGTTAAATTGATTCCACATCCCTCAGAAAAAAAAGAAAAAAAAAAAAAAGAACTTCATTGTCAACAGTAATTGCCAGGAACAGATTCTCTTCCTCCTCATCTGTCCCCTGAATTGATATTAAAAATGGTTGAAAAGCTAACAAAGATGAGACAACCTCATGAGGATACTTCTGAGAACACATTTGTCAAGCAGAATTTGAGTCAAGCCCTTTCATGAAGGACCTAACTAATATGCAGATTCTTGCTGCCGTAACAGAAAAAAAGTATCAATTCCTATCTCTTGCCTGGAGATCTGTCAATATATTTTTCTGTGCAAATGGGAGTATGGTCCACCACATCTTGTCTGCCTGTAACAAGAAAGAAATGGTAGATTCTTGTCTAATTATGTGTTAGATTTCCTAGGGAGGAAAAAAAAATGCTTTCTCAAATTTACTCTCATCCAACTCTGATTCACCTCTGAAAAAAGCCACATCTGAGATGCTGATGAATAACTAGACACTATAAGTCTTTTTGCAGCTGTGTTGTCAATTCAATTGTGAAAATTTAAAAACACCTGAGCGTCCCCAGGGGAAGCTGTTTTGTGCTTCAGTAAGTTTGGCAGGGGTGGCAGTCCTGCACAGGGTGCCAAATTCCTTCCTTTTGCTTACTCATGGGGAAAGTAACTCCCATGAGTGAGGACTAGCACTTGATTTTCCCATTTACTGGCTAGATAAACAGCATTCACACACTTTTAGCTCCTGGAAATAACTCTTCTTCTCTCTTCTGAGTTCTGCTTATAAAAGCATCAGCCCAAAGTGTTCTACTCTGTGAATTTTCTAAGTTTCCCAGTCTGAACACCATTACCAAAAAGTCTCTTCTTGACATTTTGCCATTTTCAAGGTTTCCTTTCTGGTTCTCACATTGAACTTCCCTGGCTCAGCTTTTATTTATTTATTTATTTATTTTCTTCCCTTTGCATTTAAATCCAGAAGGAAACCAATGGATTTCAGTACAACTCTGAGATGACAAATGTGGCAAGGAGGGACATAGGCATCATCTCAGTGGTCAGTCCTTCATAACCATAGCTGTTTCTTTCTCAAAATGAGGAACAGATACAAGAAATGAAGAGATGTGCAAGTGCCAAACTCTCCCTCTTTAGTGCGGGCTTCTTTGGGGAGTTTGCAAAGACCTGCAACATATTGCTGTAAGCATGGCCATTTGTTTTCTGGAATTTTTCAGATATCGACTGACATGGGAATCTAACCTTGCTGCAGAATTTAACTTCAGAATTTAAGCTTTTGTGGTTTTACTTAGATTTCTAGCTCTCCAAGTTGCACAGTACATGATCTTTGTGTAACCCAGTGCTGTATTATTCTCCCCAGCCTACACTCTGACAGCATTTAAAAGAAGTGTGATTTCTCTCTTTTCATCTAAGTGGGATGTGTAATGCCCCTCACTGAAGATTTGGCTCACTAAATAATTTGCCATTTCTCATTTCATCTAATAGATCCACCTAATAAGATTGTTTTATTGTATGTTCCCAACATGTGTTGCATGATATGTGTTAGAGTCTGTGTATAATTGTTTGATGCATAAATAGATGCTGAAAAAGTGGGAGTGAAAGAATGAGTTAGGAATTTCATCTTATTTAGCAAAATGTTTTTGCCTTTGCTTGACAAAGAAAGTAGAAGGAGTAAAAATGTCACAACGGCTTCACGAGGATGAAGCAACCTACCCTGTTCTTGTTTGATCAGACTTATCCAACATTTCAGATTCTGGCTTCCAAAATTTATTTGCCTATTTTTCATATGTGCTTCTTCAGCACATTGGTGACAGAAAATAGATTGTGTTGAAGTCTTTACGTTTATTCCATTTGTTAGTAAAATAAAGACAGAGCAAGTAGCTAATTAGTGACTCTTCCTAAAAGTATATCTAGATACTTTAAATGGTTCTGCTGCTTTTCACTGTGTCTTCTCCCAGAATTTAAGACAAAATTCAGAGATATTCTCTGCATTTCTCACACAGTAAAAATCTGTAGGTTTGTATTGCCGTTTTTGACATCAGTCTTGACTTTGATTCTCACAGGTGTAGTTGTAAACAGTGCGATGATACAATAAAACAATGATTAATGCTCTCCCATGGGTGTTGTATGGGGGTAGCTTTTTTACTATAACCAAAAGAAATAATAACAAAATCTATGAATATTTGACATGGTTATGTTCACTATCAGTGCTAAGAAGACAACGGGACCCCATTGCCTTTTTGCAAATAGAGGAAAGTGCAGTTTCCTGTTTCCACCTCTCTCTCTCTCTCTCTTTTTTTTTCCTAGAGATATCCAAATGAGTAATCAGTCGGGTTTTAAGTGTGCTAGGTTCCAGAGTCACCACATTAGTTACAGCTGTTTCCTGAGATGCGAAAATATGCACTATCTTTCTAAGTCAGTCTATGCACATATGCAAGGAATTCTCAGATGTCCAATTCTGTGTAAGGAGTTAGAGTATACTACATCTACCAGGAATATGTCACTTTCAGGCAGTCTACATAGCCGAAATACAAAGTCTCCAGAGCTCACCTAATTCATCTCCAGTTGACTGACACCTTAAGTAAATAAACTGATTTTATTTCAGGAGATTTTAGGAGATTAATTTGATTTCATCACATTGTAAGGATTCCTTCTACATCACTTCTGATCACTCTTTTTCCTGGAGAGTGAGAATTTGTATTTTATTGTGTTACTCATATCATGATTTGGGTGATTGTGGATGCAGAGCATGCCTTGCTTTTGTCTGTTCTTGGTAGGAAATTCTCTTTGTAATCAGACGCTTACTCTCATTGACAGTAATAGCAGGAAAACAGCCACTGAGATACAAGAAAGGACAAATGAGAAAGATCAGGTGGGTGAACACCTCTTCAGAGCAGAGCTGGATTTGAGCAAAGGGACAAAGCAAGTTGTAAAATCAGGGCAAAGTGAACATCCTGGATGGGATTTGGCATCTGGAGGTTGATGCTGCACTTTTTCACCCTTGCAGGCAATGCATGCATGATTGTGCAAAGGGAAAAAGTCAATCCAAAATGATCCAACTCAGTATAGGAACATTTTGAGTCAAAAGCTTGACACAGCTTTATTTCTTCTTAAAGGGAAGAACTCAAAGCAAGAACAATGTGGCTTCATCATCTGATTCTTATAGTTGTTTCCAGATCTTAAAAACTGATGAAATGTTTTCTACTCCAGACTGAGCATCCTCTGGGTAAGGAACTGACAGGCTCAGCCATACATCAACTTGCAATAAGTATATCTCTGCGATACAAGTCAGCAGACATTTGTTTTTGTGCCATAAAAGGCCAAGCAAACATATCATTATTATTAGTATTATTTTTATTTTATTGTATTTTAGGCTGGTATTTGGGGACTTTGAATATTTTTTCAAAGAAGGAACTGGCAAAGAAGATTAAGTGATCTAATAATTCGTAATAATGAGTGCTGCATTTGTGAGTACTACAGAAAGTTATATTCTGGCTTCTGGGACCATGCATGCATTTTTATAGGGGAATAAATAAATAATCATTTGTGACTTCAAAATGTAACAGTCTTCAGGAAGGAAGGGAAGAGAAATTAATGTTGATTCAGTAGGGAACTACTGTTCCAATTTGCTATTTTTTTTAACAAGAAGGGATGTGTTGAATGTGTACAGAACAATGTGTATTGTTCATGTTTATTGTGAAATTAATACTTCAAGTACTAGCTTGATTTTCTTCTCTTTACTCTTGGACTGTGAGACATCTACATGTGAGACATAATGAGTAATTACTGAAAATTTTCCAAATTCAGACCTTTTTTAAAGGTAATGAGAAGGAGCTTTAGTGTCATGAAGTCCTAATATCTTGCTTCAGTTTTCAAAACCAGATGCAGTTCACTTCCAAACCATCATTGTAACCTCTGAGCTATTGCTGTAATTTATGGTCAACTGAATATTGATTTACCCAGGCCAAATGATAACGTATGCTAAGAGCAGTCCCAAAGGATCAGTGGAAATACTTGGGCAGTAAAATGCAACTTAGATTTTCAAAGTCTGACCTTACAGCAATAAAATGGGTTAACGTGAAAAGCTTTCAAGAGTTTGCGAATCATTGATATTCCCCATTTTGAGGAAAACCAGGTAGAATTATTCATAATGAAAATATAGTTGGAACTGTTGTCAGATATGAGAGCTTGCTATTTTCTTAGGGTGTGAAAAGGTGTGTTTTACCTCCCACAGTGAGAAGCAGTAATTCTCATGAAGAGTCAGTGATATAGCTCACAAAGGGGAGTTGAATACTCTTCTGGTGTTTAATAATTATAGGTCATATTGTGCCTCTGGCTGTAAAGTAGATCTCACATCAGGAGTACGCTGCTGACCACTGGTACTAAATTCAGCTTCCAGATGGTGTAATAAGCTTCATGAGGAGTGAATGCAATTATAATAATCTAAAGGATTCTTGAGGTCTCTTCTAGGCATGGGAAACCCAACCTGTCATGCAGGGAATTTCTGGACTGCCAGAATCAATCCAAGTCTAGGTTCTTTGGCCTAAAATGTATTCCTAGGCCAGACAGAAAATTATTTCATAGTCTCAGAAGATTATATTGTCACCTTTCTAGCTTATACTGACAAGGCATGTCTTGTTTAGTGAAGTCAGTAACACAAGTTGAATACCAAATAACTGCAAGGCTGCAGTAAGTCTTCTCCACTGAGAAAGGATCAAATTATGCACAGATAATGTAAAAAATAAATGAAAAAATGCCCGGGCCATGTACATTGATATGTGGAAGTCATTTATCACTGTTGCAATCATACTGCCTTACTAGTGCTGTGGGTGGAGGTGTTCTGGAGTGATGCTCCCTGGTTGCACATGGAGCATGCTACAGGACAATGCCTGGACACTGTCCCTCAACCATGCTCTGCTTTCCAGAGTAAAACCATCTGGATATCTGAGCTGGGAGATAGGGGATATGCCCTGCTCAGGATCCTCTGATGTGAAGAAAGGTGAGTACCTTCAGCAGCTGGATATAACCTCAGGCATTTTCATTGGCACTCGCACTACATTGCAAGTATATGGAAAGTATGTTAGAAAAGTTTATTATTAGCATCATGGAAAACTATTCCAGTTTAGAAAAAAAGAATATTAACAAATTAATGGATACGAACTGGTGGCTTTACATGGTTTATATTTAATTGTTTAGATACTGGCTTTATATAGTTTATGTTTAGTTGTCTAGATACTGCCTTGTTGTAATGTTTCTCTCTATTTTAAGAGGACATTGACAGTTTGTGGTTAAAGATTAGCTCACTGAATGATTGCAGCTGCACATATTCTTCCCTCTTCATAATTTCTTCTGGATGTTTTTCCCATTTCTGAAGTGTCATGTCACCTTTAAGAGCAAAGTGCTAGGCAGGAACTGGTGAATACAGCCTCAAGATGATGTATTCATCATATTACGAAGAATGAGGGGTGGGAAAACTGAGGCTATGCGCCAGAAGTGGCAACTCTCAAACAGAACTGAGAGTCCCAGCTAATGCCAACATCAGTGACACTTTGCAATTGGCTGAAGTTGGTTATCACATAACAGGAGACAAAAGGCCAAATTCAGTACTTCTATATACCCCCTTTAACTCAGAGTAATTCCAGCCGTGACAGGGGAAGTATTCTTGTCAGTATTATTAGTGGTAATATTTGACTCAAAGTTTGGAAAGTAAGCTTAGTCTTTGACACAGTAAATATTCAGTTTTCTGTTTACCTTCTTCATGTTAATGCCTTAAAGTTTATGCTACACTAAATAATAAATAGTACAATTTTATTAGATCGAGTAGACACTTTTACACTCAGTTATTAGCTGTTTAGACATTGGTAAATGGTCTGTTCTCAGGGATGCTGATGCTTGGATATCCTTTTTCTCTTCAAATGCACATTCCAAATCACAAGCCATTTCCCTTTTTTTAAATCTTTTTTTTTTTTTTTCCCCAGCAGGTTTTATTTGTGCCTGCAGTTTTTATAGTGCTTTTTTACTTTTTTTTTTTTTCTTGGAGATGGTATGGATTGATATTTTATTAATGTCCAGAAGCAGAATTCTTTATGACTCCTTATCATTTTTTTCTCCCAGTCCTCAGATCCAGATCTGTGAATTAGTACAAAATAATATATAAGGAACTTACTTTAGTGGTTTATGTGATCAGCAGAGAGCAAGCACAGAGCCTTCCAGAAACTCTTGGCAGGACCCTGAAATGATTATCACAGATGAGTGGCTGATTGCAGAGCTGAATCAATCTGTGATTACATTACAATATAAGGGCCAGTTTCTGCAACCCCTTATTCATGCAAGCAGTCCTAATGGAGGCAAAGTTAAGAAGAAGAAAGCTGAAATCATCAAATTCCTTTCAAGCATAAAAACCATCCTCAGGAGTTAAGGGGTTAATGCTTTGACAACTACCTTCCCCCTACATTTTCCATCAGCTGTATACAGTGTGGAATGAAGAGGATTAATTTAATAGTTGCTAATGGCTTAAGTAAAAGCAACCCCAGCTCCCCCCAGACTGTAGTTATTGCTAACTCAGTCTGCAATTGAGAGAAGCTATTTCTTCCAGAAATCTGTTTAACTTTGAAAGAATAGCGAAAACTTCCTTAGCCAGGAAAGGCTTTTATGGGAGAATAATTTGCAGCGTACCCATCTGAAGCTTTTTCTTGAAAGCACAGTGCATTCTACTATTATATTTTGAATTTAATTAGAACTGTAATTGGAATTAATTCCCTGTTTCCACAGCTATCCCAAACCCTGTGTAACAACAGGAAAACAGGGCACAATGTGTTCAAAAGACTGAAGGATATATGATGAAAACAAAAGTAGGGAATGCTGGGTTGGGTAACATGCTCCAAGGAGTGCTTATTCCATGATTCTGAAAAGCATTTAAGAATCTGTGCTGAAATTTTAACTGTTTTTCTGTCACTACACAAAGCATTTAAGCTTAGGCTGAGCTTCAAAGCTGTGGTCAGGTTGTACTGATGTTAATGGAGCAAGTGCATCCCAAAAGATATGAGGCAAATGTGGACTGATGCAAAGGTGCTGATATCCAAGGAGGAGTACCAAACCATTATTTAGAGGATTTGCTAAGATGGGATCACAATTACTCATTCCCCATTGCTTTAATATACCCATAATGTGAGTGCTCACCTGAAGGAATTACAGAGGTACAGTCTCTGCCACACCTGATATTAGATTTTGGACAGAGACAAGAGTGTTTTGACACACATTCCACCAGGAAAAGTATCTATCATTTCCACCCCTTCTTAATCCTACAGTGTGTATAGTCTTGTTTTGCTCCAGGATCTCTGCAGCTCACGAGACTGCCTCAAGGCACACCTGCGCACAAGCAGGGTCCTTTCAATTTCAGGAGCATCTGTGGAGTGCATGAAAGACTCTGAGTAATCAGAAGATGGAAAATTGATGTCAGAAGAGCAGGTTAGTTTAAAAGCTGTACTTTTTTTTGAGATACAAATCATATATACATGTATAGAAGAGTTCAGTTTCAACTGTTAAACATGTTAATTCTGTTATCGCAGGCAAAAGAGAGTTGCCACGAGTACAAAAAAACCCGTAGCTCTCAGTCTTTCCAGGGCCCCTTCACTTTAGAAAAAGATAAGAGAAGATTCTCATTAGATAGTGATTCTGGGGTATGAGGGGAACTTGTGTATTTAGGGACTTGCAGAATAAATGCAGCTGAGGGTATGTGTTGCTCAGAAGTAGTCCTGTAAATGTTATATTGAAATGTGTATAGCTTCCAGTCTGCTTTTCAATGAGGCTTTAAAATAGTCTTTTGCGTGTATTGAGGGCTTGTTACTGGGCATGGGGGAATGGCAGAGATTTAGGAATGCAAAGCAGTGACGTAGATAAAATTTTTTGGACCAGACTACAAAGAGTTACACAGCAGTGGTGCATTTAAAGTGATTTCAGACTGGAATGTAGCAAATCCTGATGTTTCTCTCAATCTCTTTTACACAGAGACAGATGTGAGATATCCAGACTGATACAAAGCCATGCAGCCTGGCTAGGTTTTGGCAACTTGAGGATTGGATGCATGCACAGTTTTGCATTTCTGTTCAAATACATTCTCCTAAAGATGTAGGCTTTCTTTTTAAAAACAACAGTGAAAGAACAATATATTTTCCAGGGAATCCATGACCCTATTGGAGAACCCACTATGCAGTCTGCCTAGCTAGTGGAGGAAATCTTTTCAAGAATGGGGAGAAAAGGCAGAAAGCTCTGATGGGAAAATGTCATAAATATAGGCTGTTCCTTAGGCTTGCATAATTTCCTGTTCGTTGGCCAGTGACATGAGGACATTCAAGTAAAGATGTCTGGGTGCTATGTTTGATCAAATACAGTCATCTCAAAGCAGGAAATTCATTCAGATGTTAATAAAAACAGAAAGCTGTGAAATCGTAGCATTTGCTGCATAGGAGGGAGGTTTTGTCTTCCTTCCTGCAATTTACCCTACTTCATTGCTGAAGCCCAAATAACAGTGTGGATAAATGACTATTATCACAGGACTTGGATTTATATGCATTGTGCAATGGTAGGAGGAAAATTAATACAGAAGCAACAACCTGATGAAAGCCATTGTAACAATAGCCATTCTTTATGATGTGCTGCATCCTAAACTGATTTTCTCTAAATATTTAAATTGTGTATCTCTGTGTCTAAGTGAGAGACATGTTCTTGTTTACGATATATTTTCTTCTGCTCCTGCAGCTTGGAACACCAGAAAGCGCCTTGTGCTCCAACACCCAAAAGCAAGCACATTCTGTCTGCACAGGGATAACCCCCTCTCTCCACACACACATCCCCCCAAAACCCCATGAAACCCCAAATCCAGACATGTTAGGCTTCTAGAGTTCCTGATATTTCCTCTTTGACTTCACCTTTGGAAAAAAAAAAAAAAAAGGGGGATGTGCAGCTGAAAACTAGACTGAGAAAGACACAGGGGCGGAGGAAAATAAGCTCCTACAATGTTTTTGAAGGATAGAAATTACCTGCTTTTTGTAAGCTATGTGCCATAAATTCAGCCTGGGCATTTGTTATCCAAATTACCTCTTCCTTTTATCTAACGTATAAAACACTGTCACACTCTTAACTAATGTCTCATTTTTGTGTGTAGATGCAATATCGGATGCTTAATTAGGCCAATAATTATTCATGCATTAGTGTGAACTTTTTGAAGTATAATGGTAACTTGTTAAATGTATAATTATTACCACTGATAATTAGCAACCTTTTTTTAATGTGCATCACTGGTCCTCTAGAAAAAAAACAACATTTGCGATACTGAATATTGGAATTTAACACATATCCTCCTGTTTTATTTTTAATTAATAACTGCCACGTCTCCTCACACAATTTATTTAAGATTGAAGACTTGACTTTGCTCAGGTAAAGGGCCAAATGTCCTGTGCTTTTGGGTACTTAGTTGTGCTCTACATTTCTAAGAAGCTGCTATTTTGAATTTCCTGCTAATGTAATGACTTTCTGTTGTCTTTGCAACAGAAAAATTTAATCCTTTGTGCCACTGTTAAGAAAACCTTTAACTCTCTGTAGACACACCTAATTCTGCATGCAATTCTTGAATTTTTTGCTTGTTGCTTCGGAAATTCGAAGACCAAGTGTTTGATTCTATAGCTGAAATTCTCTGTGAGGAAATCTCTGCTTTAAGATCTGTTTCACTTTAGAAATCTGAATGACAAAATATTTTGGCAATCTTGAAGACAAAATGCTCATTTCTGCTAAACATTTTAGAAATACTTCTCTAGCCTGACCTATTCCTTTTATTACTACGTGTGAATAATGTGTTGCGTATAATTTTTTGTTTGTGTGTGCATATATATAGGAATTTATTTATGTATGCTGCCCATACACACGATTTATGTGCACACAAATTCTTGAAATATAAAATTAAATACAGAAACAAATGGAATACAACAAAATGGTTTCACTATTTATTACTTAATCTGAAGTTAAGTATTTCAGAAGCTAAGGTACATCATGTTACTCTGGTCTTATGTACTTTACAGTCTTTAACTAGGAGTTCACCCATTACTTCCCAAATAACACACCCATGTGTATCTTTATCTATAGGTTGAAGTTCTCTAAAAAGAGATGTTTCTCCATTTCCTCCCCCAGGAGCTTCTCCTGGATGTTGTTGAAAGTGAATGAAATATTTCTTATTGACTTATATATTATTGCAGATTGTAAAACTCCACTCCCTGAGCTAATCCATCCTCTTTGCAAGTGTAAATTAAATATGGTACTTCAAATCCTGATTTTTCAAACTTTCACTTCATTGTTTCAAATGTATAGTAGCATTTGCGTGATTTTTAAACTGAACCATTTATTATTTTTCTAATGAAAAATGGCTTTTGAAAAACATTTACTGCAACTACCAATCAATTCCTTTCTGATGCTATGAAAGACTTCTGTATGTTTTCAACTTTTTTCACAGACTAATAGGTCATACTAAAAAAAAAAAATTGCTATCCAGTTTTTAAAAGAACAATAGTTTTTTGACTAATTATTTAACATAAACTTTTCTGGGGACAATTTTGTTTTTTATTAAAAAAAAGATAACAATAACAAATGGTCTAAACACAAATATTTTAATATTTTTGCTTCGACTTAGTCCTAAATAGAAAGATTAAATGAATCCTTTTACATATGCGATTTCTTCCTCTCAGTATATCTTCCAGTACTGATTGTATTTGCATATTGTCTTCTTCTGCATCACATAGCGCATCAGAAAAGAAACACCCAGCCACAACAGTTCCAATGTTTGAAGCTACTTAGATTGGAGAAACAGTTTGGACCCTTAGAAAAACATCCATTAAAGATTCTGGATCCAATTTCAAATTTGAATTATTGATTTGAATGAAATTTAATGGAGTTGAGAGATGGCATCTCGATATAGTTCTTCTCTAACCAAGTTACAAAACTGATGAAAGGCAATAAACCTAAAGAGCATGATCAAGAAGAACAATTAAAAGCTGAATAGCTCCCTGCTGTATTAGAGTGGCAATAAGCTTTTGTTGCCTTGATTTATTGCTTTGTAAATTGGGAATATCATGTCTTTTTCTGATGTTTACGTAGCACTTAACAGATAATTAGGATTGCCTACATGCTAAGTATTTCAGCCATACATGGGATTTTAATGGCAATATCCAGACCTGCATATCAATGCAGCGAAAGACCACAATTTTTGCATAGTGCATCTACAACAAGAAATGATGTTTTCTTCATTCTCCCGTAACCTTTCTTCTGCTTGGAGTGTATGAACTTAGAAAAGCTGACACACAGAGCCATAGTGTAGGGGAGGTTTGGAGCATAAGGATATCCTAGCGTAACTACTTTCTTTCCGTAACAAATGACTTTGGATCCTGATGGTTAATGCATTCAATTTGTTAGGAGGATTATCAGTATTTGTACTGCTCTGAACAAAAAAAACTTGTTGAGTCTGTTTCTTCTTTAATCTCCTTTTGCATAGCTTGCCCAATAAGTCTAAATTCATCTTTCTAAATGTATCAGGAATACTAAAAGTTACGTGTAAGTGTTGGGCTGTATTTCCCTATTTTTTTCTCTTTTTCCTGTTTTTTTTTTTTTCTTTTTCTTTTTCTTTTTTATAGTGATGATGTATAGGAAAAGAGATTAACATAACCTCACTTTTAACTTCTTCAGTCTTGCATCTTTGTCAGACGGTCATCTGGAAGGTCTGGTGCCTTAAGAGATATAGCTTTCATTCAAACTTGACTGGATGAACATACCTGTATTATCATGCTGCCCTCAAGTTAATATATGCTGCCTCTTGGGAACCCTTGCTAATTTGGGTTCAGTGCTGCACTAACTTTAATTAAATGCCTTCTAATTTTAATTCTAATGGCTGGCTCATATCTGGATCATATCTTCTTTCATGGGAAGAATGAAACATGTCTGCCTACAATGGTATGACAAATCCCCATTGTTATTCTTTAGCTTCCTTACTGAGTTAGTTTTACTTGGTACTGTGACTGTAATGGCCTGGTGTACTAGAAGCCATGTGAATGTCATACCAATATTTGCCATCAGATATTCAAAGGAGTCCTGGAAATATATGTTGAAATGTTGCATTTTTTAATCAGGAACAAGAAGGAAAATGCCTTATCTGTTGTACTGCTTACCTCCAGAAAGTTGCTACAACAGCAAAAAAAACCCACAATATTCTGAGAAAAACAGGCAGCAACATCAGAAAGCAGATCAGTAATATATTTTGATTTGGATTGAAAATGATGTAACCTTCCTTTTAATTTCTTGCCGTTACATTTTCTTTTCTTTTTCAGAATATTGATGAGAGTAATTGATGTCTGCCAAAAGCAAATGATGTGTCAGCTTACAGTAAATTCCTCGTCAAATCTAGACAAGTGCAAAAAATAATAAATGAAGCATTAATCGATCAATTTAACTTAGTACAAAAACTGAACTGTTCATATGACAAAAATTCTCATTTTTACCATGTTTTAGAAAATCTTTTTGAAGTGCAAGTACTTTACTACTGATCAATGACCATGCAATGGAAATGAATTTCATATTCATTCTCCGTTGTTGCAAATTATTTTAATTACTTCTTCAGGGGTTCACTGGCATAATCAGCAGAGGTTAGCAGGTCATCTGGGAACATTTATTCTGCCAATTTATCTGTTCTAGGGATGTCAATATTAAAGTATTTTATTTTTTGCTACAAATATTTTATATACAGGAGAACTTGTGACCTCAGGCTTCATGAATTAATACATTTGTTCTGGCTACGAAGGTAAACTGAATGTTAATGCAACATTTCAAATACTATAATCTGAAGTCTTTTGTAAAAAGCATATGTTTGCATTGTAGCACTGGGCCATATTTATGTAATGAGGAGGCATAATGTGCTCAATAAATATTGAAGTTCTTGGCCGCCTGCTGAGCATTTGATATTGAAGCATATCTAGTTATAGATTTTGAAAATGATGCCTCTTTTCATTCTGGGCTGAATTTGCACCTTTGCTACAGTAATTTCATTTTGCATCTCTGCACATAATTATTGCGAAGCTGATGTGGTGATGAGGGGAACAATAGAGAGAGATTGAGAGAGAGTTTGCCCTGAACAGCAGGCAGTGTTGTATTATTTTAATGAAACATGAAAGTATGAGGAAACAAACCAGTAAACCTTCCAAAATTTCCAAAACAGGGCTTTGGGGTGGTGCTCTGTTATCCTCACAGTATCTGGAGATAAATGGCTGTCAAGTAAGTTAAATACTATTACTTTAAAGCAGAGCAGATCTTTGTTGTCTCATCCACAGCAGAGTAAGGAATTCTGTTTAAAACATCCATCACTTGTATCCGCCAAGAACTTAGGTGTTGATACAGGTGCTTGAGTAAGGAAATGCAGCAAGAGTGTGAAGTGGGCTTCCTAATCTTTCTTTCCTTACAACAATGCTGAATTAGCTCCAAAGGCAAGTGGACTCAAGAAAGGGACTGTCTTTTCCCAGTTTGCACTGAGTCATTGCAATTTTAAAAGTCGTAAGTATCTCTAACGATTAGCTCTGTGAATGTGAGGATATTTCTAATGTTCTAATGTTCATGTTAGAGCTGAAATGCCCTCAAAACAGGAATATTAGGGGAAGATGAGTACCTCAAGCAGGCATTCACAACCCAAGCAAATCTCTAGCCCCTTGGAAATGTTGCCATACAGGAACTTTAAGGATATACTTGTGCAGCAGCTCTCCTAGGTTTGGGAAGATGGCTGTTGTCCCTCTGAGAACATTTTGCTTACTTGTACCGGTGTCTTCGGAAAGTGATCTGCGTGGTCTGTGCCCACAGGAGAGAGTCAGACCTCTGACTGAGTTCTACTGAGAGAACCTTTGACAAAAAAACAAGTTCTCTCTACTCATTTAAGAGGACTCCATTTCTTATTCATGAAATTTTAATTCCTTTAGAATCACTGGGTGTGTACTCTTGTCTCATAGTGTGGATGTTATTTGGAATCTGCAATAATCTAAGTGATCAAGTTCAAAAAGAAATATGAAAGCTGGCTGTTCCACAGAAGCTACTACGCACATGGGAGTAGTCCATTTTTTTTTCGGAGGGAGGTTTTTCTAGACACCTAGGAAATTTACTCCCCTTTCAGCTGAAACTACCTACTGAATTTCTCCTATGTGTAATAGCAGATATCTCCCTGCGTTCTTATTATGGTTCATTCAATATAACAACAATAAAAGTATACACAGCGGCCCAGCTACTCAGCCACTACAGATCCATTGCTTTCAAGATCCACTGAAAAATCAAAACAAAAGCACGCACAGAGGGATCTTCAAAGATGATCTATAGTTAACTTAAATTAAAAAAAAAAAAAAGTGCTTGTGCTTGTTAGTTCAAATCCTCACACTCTATGATGTGATGTTGCCAGACTTGCATCAGTCACCAGCCTGAGTATTTCATATATTGGATCACTGTTGCCAGAGATGTATAATGAGATTCCAAACTGTGGATTTTTTTTTCAATGTAGTGAAACCAGGGTCTTTTCAATTCTTGTCAGCTCACTTCTTAAGGATACATCACCTTCTAAAATTTAACTTTGGTTTTACTTCTTGGATCAATAAAGAGGCAGAATTATCAAAATGGTGATAAAAGATTTTTATATAAAATCAGTATCACTTATGGTTATCACTAAGTCACTCTCAGCACTTTAGGTATTCAGGTTTCCACCACATAATTCTCTGTGATGTGTCTTCTTTAGGTGTTAATACTCCCAATGTTCTTTTACAAAATGTGTTTTCAATTTCTCTTTCCTAGGCAGCAGAAATGTATATGTACGGAAAATATGCTATGGGCTATGTTCATTTCAGAGATTATATCACAGCTATGTCTGTGACACGTATTGTTTGTGAGAAAATGGACTGTTCCACTCACCTGTTTGTTGGTCCTCAGACTTACACAGAACTTCTGCTATAGCTGTTTTCAGATTGTGGCCCTACTCTTCTGCTTCTAATCTCATAGTCACTTCTATGCACTTCCTCACTATTTGCTTCTCTTAGACAATTTCTCTTCTGCAGCAATACAGGAGTTCATATTCCTGACTCTCATATTTCTAGAGACTACACCACTGTCTTCACAAGCCTCCACTTTGCTGAATTCATTTACATCTCTGTATAGAGTGGGAGAAAAATAGCAACTTGCTATGCTCCGTTTGATCCGCACAGCACATGTGTAAATGACAAGATACAAGAATGAGTTAGGTCTAGCTTGAGCTACTCAAGCACTGAGTTATGCTTGCAGTTTCAGGTTCAGGAAACACTGGGAACTGCCTATTTTCATGTTATGCAATGGTACGATGGTACAGAATAGCATAAAATCTTATTTTGATCGCTACATATTTGTGTACTGTATCCAATTTTGATTTGATTCAAGTTATAAACTTGAATTTAGATTGAAGTTTCTAACTCTCAGATCAGACAGTACTGTTTTCCAGATACCAGATTTTGCTGTAAACAGTTCATGCTACTCTGTATATATATTCTTTGGCTTATATATAACCCAGTATTGTGCAGTTTTCCAAGCATACGTTACAGCTGGCCATTATTACAGGGATATTCCTTTGCTACACTGTTAGATTTCTGAGCTGTAAAAATAATTCTCTGATATATAAATTAAAGCAGAAGCCTGTTTAGCATGCAGAGTTAGAGACTGAGGATTGCAACTGCTTCATAAGAATCTGAGGTTTGCACTGCAGTGGAGGATTGGGACCTCAGAGAGACGAACGCTTGAGGTTGGAGACCACCATTGCTCTTTCCATCCTTGTCTATCGGATTCTCACATGTGGATGCATTTTGTGTTCATTAATTATTCTGCTCCTTCATCCAGGCTTCCACTCATAAATCCAGTGAATCTCAATGATTTTGATTAATGCTAGTTTGTCAGTAAGACTGTTGTATTGAATAACTTAAGAATTATCAGAACTTTGCTCTAACAATTGTCTTCATTCATGTACACTCAGAGCAAGTCAGTGCAGTAAGTTGAAAGATATGTAATATATTACCTTGGTTTTAAAATAAAATGGTCCGTGTTTGGTCTTTGTAGAGATAGATGTGGGCCCCATAAGGTTTGCAGAATGGCTTAGACTGGAAGGGAACCATAGAGGTCTGATCCAACCCCTTGCTCAAGCAGGACCACCTGCAGCAGGTTGCCTCAGATCATGTCCAGAGGGCTTTTGAATATCTCCAAACAGAGACAGCACCACTGCTCTGAGCAGTCTGTGCTGGAGCTCAGTCACTCTCACAGCAAAAAAAATTATTTCCTTATTTTCAGAGGAAAGTTTTTGTAATTCACTTTGTGCTGATTGCATTTTGTCCTTGCACTGGGCACCACTGAAAAGGGCCTGGCTCTGTTCTCTTTGCACCCTCTCTTCAGGTATGCGTCTATGAGATCTTCCTCAACTCTTCTCCAGGCTGAAGAGCCCCAACTCTCTGAGCCCTCCTTTATGTAAGAGTTATTTCAGTCCCTTAATCATCTTGGTGGCCATGTGCTGAACTCTTTTCAGTATCTCCAAATTTGCTGTTACCCATGTATTTTTTAAGGGCAAAATTTAGCCCTGTGGGTTTTCTTTGTTTGTTCTAATTATACTGGCTATTTCAGGAATACTTAGAGTGGAAAACGTAATGAGAAAATAAGAATTTTTAATTTATTCTCAATTTCTGCTTGAAAAACTGTGGTTTTTATATAAGTCATCTAAGAAATGAACAAAGGAACAATTTATATTGGAGATTAATGAGTGCGAGAGCCTTTGGTAATATGGCAGTAAGTACCATAGAAATGTTATAAATACCTAAAAATTCAGCACAGAGTGTATGGGCAAAACTCCAAATGGTTCTCACTGTTGCGAGATGGAAAATTAAACCCTTAATGGGCAAAACCTCTGCCTGTTATTGGTAAGAAGCACTAAAAGTAGCCATTCTTAGGAGCACTTGTGGTTGACTAGCACTTGTTATGTTGCAGAAGAGGAATAGTAGTCCTGAGGAAGAGGTTTTCTTTGTCATATCAGCATTTTAAGTAGAGCACAGATGCTTTATGCTTCCAGGCTTTGTTACATTAGTGAAATGTATTGAGCATAGTGCAAAGGATTAAAAAAAAGGAAAAATGACATGCTGGGTGTTATTAGTATGATGAGTGAAATTTTGTTTCTCTTGCTCATAGAAACTACAGACTCTTTTCACTTTTCCATGAGTTTCTAATTGAGATTAGTGTACAGTCCAATATTTTCACAGAAGTCACAGAGGCCAGAGCGTACAATAGCAATTAAGTATTGAGTGTACATATGACTAATTAATTAGTGCCATGAGGAAACATATGTTTTGTCTCCTTCCTGGAGCCAATTACCACATGCCTGTGTTATAAAGCAGGATGGGAAGTGGCCCCATGCTGAAATAAGAGTTCATTACAAAACAACATGACAAAGAAAGAAACAAGTATATGCTGACCAAGCCAACCATTGCAGAATCACAAGCAAAAGGAAGAAAATTATCGGGGAAACTTCTGCACTGAAAAAGAGCTCAAACTGCCTTTAGGGGACAACTTCAGATCACTTGAACAACTTCTTTTGAAATGAATGTACAATGCTTAAACATACTGGAATGTTGAATGTGATCTACAGCTAGAAAAAGGCATATACCCTACTTCTAATGACCCTGTCAACGATAGAATAGAGACAGTTTTTAATATTTCCTTCTGTTGTTTAGTTTGGGTTCCTATTTGTGTTTTATGGTGTCAGTTTGATTCACTCCATGCTTCAGTCCTGAGCTATCACTCCCTTGGCTGTCTTTCTAGCCTCAAAACTGCTCATTCCTCTTGAGAAATCTGAGCAAAACTGAACAAATAGTTTGCTCCAGCATCTATATAATGATATACAATGCACATTCTGACTCTAATGAGTCAGTAAGGATGCAAGTCCTGGCTCATGGATTGACCCAGGGGTTGAGTCCTCCTTTCCTGTGCACTTCACAAAGACAGGAAAGACTTATCAATTCTTCCTGACTTTGGAGGCTGCAGAGATTGTCCATTCACTGTCTTTATCCTGCTGGGATTTTATTATCTTCAGAATATTGTTTCCCTGGATGATGCTTCCTTAAATGATAGAACCAAGCTCTAGGAGTACAGTTACAGAAGTCAGGTACTATTATATGGCTTGGTCATAACTGCCATGTAATATTTTTTCAATCAGCTTTAAAAATAGCATGTTCTCAGTTACTGAAAACATGGATTGGGTTCAGCAGCAGCATGATGACTGGATGCTGGCAGAAACTTTGTGTCATATTTATTGAATATTTGCACAAATGGGATTACAGCAGTGACAGTAGTACAGATTTGTATATTAAAAACAACGAATGCCTTCTAGCAAGATGATAGTGTCTGATAATGCCTTTTAATTCTCCAACTTGCTACAAACATAGCTTAGACATCGTTTTATCTAGCTCCTGAAATGGAGTGGTGGCAAGTATAAATATGTTTAAAATAAATCTCCTCAGCATTCTTCATACTTCCATTCCTATTTTACACTAATATACCTCACCATATACATTACAAATCCATCAGAACTAACCAAACAGGATTTTAAAACATTTAAGATGTCTTTATGATAAGAATATTCATGAATACCAATCCAGAGTTTGTTCACACTTAACGTAATTCACGTAAACATTTTTCTTGTGCACTCATTCTTGGGAATGGCAACACAGACGAAAACCTCACACAGGCTTTTGTTTTATACTTTTGCCCATCTGTGCTTCTTGCTGCAGAGAAAAAAAATCCTTTGCCTTTGCTCCTATCATTTTTATTGACATACTTGGCAGGTGGGTGTTGATGAGCTTTTTGTTATTTTCCCTGCTTTTCCTTACAACTCCCATCTTTAGCTCCACGGCAGTATTTTAAACATATGCCCCCTTCTTTCCTGCTGCTGTCTTTTTTGCAACTGAGCACCCTGTTCAGTTGCCTCGTTTCTCATCCTGACAGCTGTCATCCTCTCAGGCTTTTCTGCTTCCACCTTGTGGCTTGTTGAAAATCCTGCTGGAACCTGGATACTTCTAAGCTCTACCCCACTCCTCTGGAGTAGATTTGAGGGTCTATGCATCCAGAAGTAGGCATGCCGAATGCACAGATCTCCAGGGATTGCCAAATTACGTTAGCAATTGTCTTCGCATTTTCTCATTGCCACTGTGCTGCATACAGCCTGAAGGTGATATTGCCTCCATTTTCCTTGACAAAGAAGATGGTAACAGGTGTGGATAAAACAACCAGGACAAAGAATGTCAGGCCAACAGTGTCTGGAATTGATGCTTTCCTGACTTCCTGGGCTTGCTGAGGTCTACCCATTCTTTTGTGAGCACATCCTGCCTGGAAAGTCTGAAGCAAGGCAAATGCACAGTCATTTCTCAAGACACTTCTCCAAAAAACTGGAACACTGGATCCACACATAGTACCTTCTTCCTCCTGCTCCTGCTCCTGCTCCCATGCTGTCACAGCCAGAGATGCTGTGAGCCGGCTCGTGGGGCTGACTCTATTGATGCTGTGCCAGAAGTGAGTCTAGGTATGCTTCTGGTCGTGTTCAGGGCTGTCTGAGCTGCTGATGGTAGGGTTATCGCTCACTGGATAAGCCAGTCCTGAAGGTCAGGCTGTGTGTTCCTTGCACAAAGTACTGCTAGTCATGCTCTTCACTTCTCATTTCTATTTCTGAACTGCTTCTGCAGGGCACTGCCTTGTACAGCTCAAGATGGCCCTCAAGGTAGTCATGATGTATTAATAATAATGCCTGATCATGCTGGATATAAATAGGAAAACTTTTGGCATTCTTTCCAAAAAGGAAAGTTCTGTTCTCGATCTGGAAACACAAACGGCATTCACAGTCATCAACAAAACAGCATTTTATTTAAAATCATCTTAAATAGTTCATGCTCTGACTCAAATACCCTCCTGTACCTGATACATCTACAACCAGAAGGATGTAACAGACAGTTCTTCTCAGCTTTAATATACGGGACATTAGAAAATATCAAGATCTTGTTAAAAGCTTATTCAACAAAAACTCATCTAATAGAATTAATTGCTGCAATTGTCAACCTCTGGATTTTGATTTATTGCTAAATGGTATTATTTAATGCCCTCAGAAATGTAGAATTGTTATTCCGGTGGCACAATATATGAGAGAAACATCAAAGCCATTTGTAACCTATGCGGCTGAGTTGCACATGAGGTTTAAGAAAATATTCTGTTTAAACACACGTAGGGTTGTTTTTTTTATTGTTAAGTATTATCAGGGATAGCAATATTTCATTGGAGGCAGATCACTATCCAGAAATATAATTAATCATGATTATTTATGTCATACCTAATTATCAGGAAATAGCCCAAGGGATACACTTCAGTTATATTTCAGAACCTTCAGACTATAATTACTTTGCTTTGTATTAAATATTCTTTCCATACTCTTGAAGAAGTTTATAACATAGTTATAAGGAATAAGGTCGCAGGGATGGAAATAAGTAATGTACAAGCAAATAATGAAAATACGTGCATTTGGGGAAGTGTTGAGTTATTATGAGCAGTATATTAATTTCATTCTCTTCATAATTAGGTAAAAGAAATGGTTTTCTGGTGTGGTTTTTAATATGTGAGCACACCAGCACAATAGCACAGGCCTTGAAACAAAGAGCTTTTAAAATTCTGTTAGTGTAAAGTGGATTAAAAGTTGGGGGAAAAAAAAGACCTAAGGGCCTAAATTCTCAGTGTTTTCATTTGTGAATTTTGGGAGCTATTTTTCAGTGAAGACTTTTCACTTTCTAAGGATTTTCATAGCTTCTGGTGTCGCTGTAAAAGTTATTTAGATACATTTCTGGTTTAATATTTATAACCCATTGTGTGTAATTAAAGCATTTAATAGGAGTTGTAAAATTAGGTAGGCAACGTACATGAGTACAAATGCGTGTAATTTACATTCCTGGTCGTTAACGATGTTGGATGCCTTTAAAATGAAGAAAGGATAAGGTTAAGTATAAGACCTCAAAACACGCACACACTTGTGGACCTAAGCTATAATTTTATTGAAGGGCATACCACACAACAAAGTCATTCCTGTATAAATGAAAACCTGGGCATTTATTTTTACAAATAAGTGTTTTCTTTTCCCTCTTGTTTTCGCTTATAAAAAAGACAACAACATATTTTCAGCACTGCTATGACTAGAGGCTGTTTTCGGGCACACTGTTCTTGCATAACAGCTTTGTAGAGCTATGCTGGAATGCATGTCATTACACTGTCTTTGGAAGGAGGTTCGGTGATGGGCCTTGGCTTCTGGGGATTTTTTGTTGGGGGGAGAGGTTGTGCTTAGGAGAGTTACGTATGCATATAGCAGGGAGGTTGAAACTAGATGATCATTGTGATCCCTTTCAGCCCAGGCCATTCTATGATTCTATGATCAGGTCCAAAATTCAAAGCGTGTTTTGGTTAATTTGTTAGCTGGCAGAATATGAGCTTAGAGGTACTCATTTAGCACAGTATTTTGACTAGTTCTATGTGGAGCTGCGCTCTGTGATCTCAATTCACATGCTGATAGCAATGTAGATGGTTAAACACTGTGAGCACCAGGGCCCAAAACCTCAGCACAGCTCTTGTTGAAGAGACTGAGGCTGCATTCAGTGACCTGCGACTGAATGCTTCCAACTCGTTGTCATGCTGTGGGCACTGGGAACCTTCCTGGTGTTGGCACAGTGCATGGGGACACTGTGTAGTTTCACACTTTAGGCTCAACCTCACATAGGGTCCCACTGAATCTGGTATTGTGCTTTGCTAAAATTCTGCTTGTGATTTGTCTGTGACTTGGTTAACTGCAAGCAAACTGCCCTGGTGGCCACACCATTGCTGTGGGTAGTGCCCACACGCTGTTCTTCATGGCTGTGTTTTTCATGACACAGTTTTAAAGCCTCTGCAGGGTTTGACTTTACAGAGCCATCATTAAAGTGAAATTAGAGGATTATTCTCTTTGCTAAATTATTCAACCTGTTTAAATATTAAGAATAAAATAATAAAGATGGCGTTATTTTAAAATGCTGAAAAGGAATGCCTTGTGTTAGGGTTCAAAGTCAACAAACAATCTCCTCTTAAAGCCGGGCATAGATAAACACAGAAATTATTTGCTAGTATTTAATGGAGAATCAGCCCTCAGCCAGAATCCATTACAATTTAATGACCACACCAACTTTAAATCAGTGATTAAAAACACTGTGTACATTTGAACTGCCACCCTCTGTCTTCCGTGAATAATAATATGTGGCACTGAATGTTACTTGGGGAACTATTTCCTCAACAAATGCCTGATTTTTTCCATCTTCTAACCTGAAAGGTGTTTTCTTCTCTGTTTGCTGCTTAACTGGACATTTTTTTTACCTATGTGAATCATTGTTAGAACAGAAGGCAAAGTGTTTGCATAATTGAGCATTCAATTAATTAAACCAACTAATATTGAAAGTCACTGTTATGAACTAACCACTTCCACATGGCATTTTCTCCTCTATGTTTATTCATTTTTCTGATTTTCTGAACACTGTGTCGAGGTGATGCTCTGCTTGTTGTTGCAGTGGGCAGGAGAAGTCTTCATTTAACAAAGCACACAGGTGGCCAAAATGACTCAGTGATTTTAGAGAATACTAAATGCATTTTTTTTTCTTTCAAATTAATAGCTTTCAAGGACAACCCCTAGGCAAGACACAGTGAATTTTATAAATCTGGAACAGCTGGAACAGGCTGTCCAGAGAGGATGTGGATGCTCCTCCCTAGAGGTGTTCAAGGCCAGGTTGGATGGGGCCCTGGCAGCCTGGTCTAGTATTAAAAGTGGAGGTTGGCGGCCTGACATGTGGTAGGGGGTTGGAGCTTGATGATCCTTGGAGTCTCCTCCAACCCAAGCTGTTCTATGATTCCATGATGATTCTAAGACGATTCTATGATTATACATCCAATGTTGATTAATCCTTTTTTTAGTGAATACTGTTGACATTGTAGGAATGTTCAACTTTCATGAAGGCAGTGGCATTCCATCTCCTTTCTTCATGTGCACTAAGGTGCGCTAGGGCACATCCCTGAGCAAAACTTACTGCAGCAATGAGTGGTCCAAGTGAGGGCCTGTCCTTCTCCAGAAGACTTTGAGGAGTTCAGCTCCAAGTAACATGTCAGAAATGAGAAAATTAATTTCCATTACATTTTGTTTTAGAAATATTTTTTTTTCTGATTTGCATAGAAAGAATAAAAATGCTCCATAAAGCACTTAACATAAAAACTGTAACAAAAATTTTGGTAAAATGAAACATTTTGTTATGCAAAAAAATTTATTTTAAACTTGATTCAGTACATATCATCATCAAAATGGGCAAGAGCAAGCAGCAAGTATTAATATTCTGCAAGCGTTATTGCTAAAAGCTGTTTTAAGACAAGAAAGTGTCTTTATTCCTAACATGTCTAGACTACCTTTTCACTTTCTCTCAGTTTTTAATACCTTTTATATACTCATTAATAGTTGGATATTTTGTTAAAGAACTCCAAATGGGTGTTTTGCTATTCTTAAATGCAAAACAGAAGCAATCAATAATTCTGTCTGCTGCTAAACAGACCTAGACTCTGGGTGGTGTTAGCAGAGAAAATGAACAACACAGGATTAACAAGTATTTTGATCACACTGCTGGTTTAATTCAGCTAAAAAACAATAGTATCTTGTGGGATTAAACAGGAATCTTTATCTAAGAAGATAAGTGTCAAAGAATTGGAACTCTGCTCTTTTTTTTTAATCTTTTCACCTTTGGTCTTTTCTATTTCAAACTCTCTTCAGGTGCCACGCTCTCTTTTCACGTACCTATTGCATTCATCAGCTCTCTGTGTTTGTTCAGTGTTAGATGAAGCGGGCACTTGGAGAGCCTCACCAGAACCAACTGAAAGTCACAAGAACATCCTTCACTGACCTCGGAAACATGTTGTTTAGGAGGAAGTTTCAGATATCAATTGAGCATTGCGATAAACTCTTTCAAGTGTAAACTTGGTAGCTGCATCACCCCTTCTCTTTTTGTCACTTCATTACATCTCGTTGCAAAGGTCAGGCGGTAGAGAGTGATACATTTCCTTTTATTAAGGAGCAGTGGCAAGGAGCTGTTGCTTAGGCTTTGTTTGCTCTGCCTGCTACTCTCAATGTCACTGAAACGCAGCGTGAAAATTAAAACACTGAGAGGAAGTATAATAATTGTGAGCCGTAGTCCTTATCTACTGAATAATGGCATTTTTTCTACAGCCTGTGTTCCCTGTGCCTGGTGACAAGCTCTGCCTGAATGCAGCTAAGCCACAGCTATGTCAATCTGGATCTTCATATCCAAGTAATTATGAAATCTCCAGAGCCAAGAACTCTTCAAATCAGACATATGCATCACAGCAAAATATTAGTTCAGCAAACACGACACAATATAGCACATTGGTTAGTAATTGGCTCCTTTACAGCTTTGCAGGTTCTTTTCCTGACCCATAAATGACACTCAGGAACACACAGGATTTTTTACTTCCTGAACTGAAGAAATTTTACGTCCTTACACCCAAAGCCTGAACTTTCATAACTCTTCTCTGATTTTCTGTGAAATGCCAAATTCTCCCAAAAAGGGATTTTTGTACAGAGTTGAGTGTTTTTCAACATGGTGTTCTTCTGTTTGTGAAAACTGAAACACTGTGCAGAAATTTCAAACTTTTTTATTCGGTTCTGCACTTTTATAACATATATTACATGCAGTATATTCTGGAATACAAACTGGTTTTGTCCTCAATACATTTGTTTCTGGAAAATCCTGCTTTTGCTGTTCCAAAAAATGTGGGTTTTTTTTCTAAAATGAAAGCTCTTCTGCAGAACCTGTCGAGCTGAAGGGATCAGGAGATTCCCTCAGGATATTTTCAGTTGTTTGACTGCAAGGGTCTTGCTCAGCTGTTGCCCCTATCCTTTTGAGTTTTCAATACTTCCACAGTGCAAATACAGAACAACTACAAATAATTATAAGTGAAAATAGAAAAAAGAAAGGCAGGAAGGCACTAGTCAGCTTTAGGGCAGGCAGCAGTGTGCCTCCATTCCTCCACTTTCCCCAGGATCAGTCTCCATTTACCCTTGACTGCTTGCACACATATATGTGTATGTGTATTTCTTGAGCTAACAAATATTTCTTCTCCCCAAGGATGAATTTGAGGTGTGAATGGAGAGGAATACAGTATGTGTGAGAGGTGTGGCTTGAGGGGCTGCTGATCCCTTCAAAACCATTTTAAAAGCATCTCAGACAAATAGAGGTATGGGCTGGGGCTGTAAGTTGACACTAGTAGGTGAAAAGCCTTTGGGTGCCTCATCTCTAAGGGAACAGTCAGCTAAATTTCAGTATTGAACCACTGGGGGAAAGAATGCAAATGAGAAAGAACAAACAAAGGTTGGCTGATGTGCAAGCGTCCTGATTTTAGTACTCTTTTTTTTTTCTTCCCCTCATCTTTCCAGCTCTTTAGCTGCAGATGAAAATTGCTATAGAGGAAGCAAGAGCAAAGCAGTATGACTTAGTGCAGCCACGCAGTGCTGCCTCTCATGATGATTCCAGGCTCTGTCACCGTGCCATCTTCTTGAATCTTTCTGAGCCGTAAATTGATTTAAAAACAATTGTAATGACCTGCTTGCATCAACTCAATCAAACTTCATTATGGAGGTAATAACAGTATGTTAGAAACTGTCATAGATTTTCTTAATCACTCCCTTGGACTTCCAGTTCCTTAGTATTCTGACAGATTTTCAGCTGCTGAGCATGTGCCACTATCTGGATAATGTGAGTGAGAGGAGGTGTGTCATGAAAAAGAAGCAAAAATATTTGACTGACTATTCAAGAGGTTGCTTTCTAGACTGAAAAAAACAAAAACAAAAAACCAAAAACCAAAAAAAACCCAAGCAGTTGAAAACTGACTACATAGGATTGTGCGACGTACAAATGAGTATTTAAATGGCACAGAAAGCCCTGCTAAAAGAATATATATCCAAGCACCCTGGAAGCATGCCGATGGCAGGGAGTGCTGTCCCTGGAGCATGCCCCTTGCCCAGACAGCATTTTCTGTCTGTGACCCAGTGATGCACTTGCATTCTGGATCTAGTACCATCTTCAACTCCACCCAAATCAGAGTTTCTCCCATTTCTTCCTTTGAATTCAACTTGAGTCACCCCCCAAAAAAACAGAAGACTTATATGTATCTGAAGATTAGTGCAACATGGAGAGAGCTTGAGAAGATTTGCATGGCCTGAGATGAGTGGCTAAGGAAGGTAAGCCTGGCAAAACAATAGAGCTAAGCTGATTTTCTGGCTCTGTTACAGGATCTTTCTATGGCCCTCAAAATACTTTTTAGTCTTCTCCTTACTTTCCAGCTTTTGATGTGCCCATTTTGTGGAGTTATTGGGCCAAGAGGTATTGATCCAAGATTATGAGGCCTCAAAAGGGCTTTGATGATAAGACTCCATAGCAACAAAGATAATACCTGTCTATCTGCATGTTTCTGTGGCAGCTTCACTGAGAAGGAGCAGGAGACAGAGGTGTGTGTGCCGCTTGGACAACAGATCTGGATTTTAGCCCAGGCACCAGAGACTTAGATGGCCAGAAGTAAGTCTTCAATTCTGAGGATTTAAGTGGGGTCTGGTCTGGATAATGCAGCAGCAGAGGACAGTTCATCCCTATTTCCATTTGGAGTCAGAGGGAGAAAGGATACCTGTGTGAATATGAACAGTCTGTATATTCACATGACTAAATTTAATGGAAAGCAAGTTTGCAATTGTGAGTAGTTTTTGGGATGAGGTAATAATATGTGTAGGAGAAGTTCAGAGAAGAACAGTCTGCCAAGAGAGGAGAGCATGCCTGATAAGAGCCTGGAATCAGCATTTTTGTGGCTTTGGAAGGGAAATATGTGAGAATTTTGGTGATAGAGGAGAAAGGGTAAGAGAGAAGATGGAGAGAAGAGTGAGAACACAAGGATCCAGAAAATGGGAGGTGTGAAAGAAAGAAAGGATGTGACTAAAAGGAAGGAGACGTGCTGAAAAACCCAGGAAAAAAAGAAAAGAAGATGGTAAGATAGGAAAAGAAAGAAGAACAAAGAGTTACCACTTCTGCACTGAATAGAAAATATTACCTTCGGAAAAAAATAATTAAAAAGATATCATGAAAGATAAAAGATGATGGAGAGAAAAAGAACAGAACATAGTGAAGCAGTAAAGAGAAAGAGGGAGACAAAGTACATGCAAACGAAGTTTTTAATTAGGGTAAAGGATAAAGATATCTACAGGAAAAGAAAAAAAAAAAAAAACATGTGGATGAAATATCAGAGACATTAATTTATGTAGGCCCCTTCAGGCTCAGGTTTTTATGCCTCTTTTTCACTATTAGCATTTCAAAGTTGAACACAGTTCTTCTTTCTTGGTCATTCTGGACATTTTTTTCCCTGTGATTATATACATTATTGCTCCTATAACACAGAATGATGTAATACACATTTTTTGTGTTTATATTTTTGTCTGCTCATTTTTTAGCATTGTTTTCTCCCAACGCTGATTCCCTTGTTAAAACAATCTTTTTATCTTTACTGACTGCAGCTTTCTGGATGACAGCTTCTCTTTTATCTGGGGAATATTTTTTGTAGAACTTGGCACCCAGTCACTGCGCATTTGCTCTGCAGCTCTCAGCACCGCTTACCATGCATACCTTTCAGGGAATGGCATACCTTTTGAAGGAAACAATGAGAGTGAAAACTTACTCAGATTATATTTGCCACGAGTTTGTTCATGGACAATATGTTTTATGAGTACTCTGGCAGTTTATTTTTCACGCAGATGACTCCTATGAATTAGCTTTTGTCAGTCAGACGGAGTCATCGGCTCCCTTTGCAGTCCCTGACACCAGCGCAGGCTGTGGGTTTGGACTTTTCATTAAATAAATTGGACTGTAGGAAGCACCTGTCTCAGAAACAGATTTACTTAATGGTGGTAAAATATAATGGAAAGCCCTGTTTGCTATTTCAAAAGCCTTGACACACTGTTTGTATTGCAGCTTCTTCCACTTCCCCATTCTTGTTAGGGAAGCTAACACAACAAGGGAGGCAGGCAGGTGGATAATCATTCTGCCTTCAGCATCTGCATTGCAACACTCAGCAAAGTGCAGTTTTAAAGGAAACCACAGGCTCTGAATGATACATGTGGTATGATTCCTCAAGTAAACTTTTACAGAAGGTGTACAATACTTTGATATTGAAGGGAACATTCATCTGATCTCATTACCCAAATGTTAAACCTGGGATCATAACTGTGTGAGTTTTCAGTATTGCAGTTAAAGGGATTCCCAGAATAGACACATACACTTAAACAAACTGGAACAAACAGCCATGAAGATGTGGTAGCCCAGACCTCAGCTCTAGATGGGTACCTGGAAACTATCCACAGTGAAGCTCACGTCACCTCATCTTCACTGTGTGTCCTGTAGGTGACTACTCATAGGGAGGAAGAGGTAACTTGTCATAGATACAAGGCAGGTGTCTGAGTGACCTGGACATTTGCAGTGCATGTTTTCTCTCAGCGCAGAGGTAGTGAAATGGCACAAACACAAACTATGTACCATGCCAAGTGGGAAAAAAAAAAAACAAAAAACAAACAGCCATGACGTGGATTTTTCAAAAGTGTGTAAGAAACTGGGCACCCAACTTTCAGCACCTTATAACAAAAATGAGCCACCTCAGAATCTAGCTGTGAAAAATTTTGAGCTTATTCTGGTTCCATGGCCTTCACCCAGGGCAGAAGGTGTTACTTCTTGGGTAAGGTAGCCTAGGATCTTCCCTGGGAAAAAGTTTAGCTGTGAGGGCCCTTGTCACTGCCAGCCATCAAACAAGGTTTTTTAGTTTATGTTGCTACAGATTTCCTCCAGATAAACTCAATACTAGGGCTAGAGGCCAACAAAGCACGAGCCCCTGAGCGCAGTGAAAAGTGGGATAGGCTTGCAAAGTGTGATTGGAGCCAGAAAACTTTCTGACTGGAAAAAAAAGGATCATGGGCATGGAGAGTAGATGGGAGGAAGGAGAGCAGGCTAGAGCCCCCACTAGACCCTAATTCATGTGTTGAAGCATTATCAGCCAAAAAACCCCACAGCCTGGATAAGATAGAAGTTTCAAATTTCCTTGTCATAGCACACTAAACATGTGGAGCATTTGTTGGGATACGATTTTTTTTCTCTGCAGCCTTGCTTGGTGTGGGTTAGGTGAAAAGGAAATTCAATAGGAGGAAAAATGAGTGTGTTAAGCTGGTAGCAGATGGATATTGTTTCTATTAGCGTTTAGCTAGTGACTTACTAAGTAGTATTAAAGCTGGGGGGGGAAAAAAAAGAAAAGAAAAAAAGGAGGTCTTGATCCATTCACTCAGTTGCCCAAGGTGATTTGTTCTTATCATCACAGGATAAAATGACACATGAAAGAATAGAAGATACATAAATTCTGCAGAGGCCTGCAAACGTCTTGTAGTTATGCGCCTAAAATGGAGGGCGTCCTTATACGGCTGAGTAGACCCCATTAAATTAAAATGAAGGAATAACTGTCTTTCAGCACTGATTATTCTAACTATGTAATTATATTTCTGTATAAAGGAAAAATATAGGCATGCTGCTTTTTTGTTTGTTTTATTTTATTTTTTATTATTTTTTTAACATAGATATATGCAAAAGTATTTCCGTGTGTGTACATGTGTGCATGCAGGGAGTTCTACTGCGTTGAAGCCAGCCTGACCAAACTGTTTGTCAGCCTTTGGAAGATTTTGTATTAAGCTTTGTATTCTTACCAGCCTCACAATGATCTCAGATAAGCAAACTGCACTTTGTGAAAGGGATAGAAGAAAATCTATTGTTCTGATGTTTATCTATTTGCATATTTGGAAAGAAGTGTGATCTCATTCTCCATTCATTGCCCTCCTTTATTCTTCTGTTTATCTCTGAATACATTTTCTTTGACCATCTCTCTGATGCAGATGCTTGGAGTAATCTTAACGAGTGGAAACTCACTGTTTATTATTAAAGCTGTTTAAGCAATGTAAGGTTTCATTTTATCTTGTAGACTCCTCTTATTCTTAATTGTAATGATCTCATTCCCTAAAGTGTCTGTGCTTCCATTATTAACTCCTATTAATAACTTTTATTAATAGTACACCGTACAAGTCCCTGCCTGTGCTGGAACTCTGCAAAACAAACTTCAAATAGTGTTCATGTTTTGCTTTAAAAATAAGGAGAAATCCTCAATGTAGAAGCAAAGATGAAGACCATATTGCACCAGAATCTCTATTATGCTTACTCTTCTTACTCCACCACAAAGCACTCAGCATGCTCTGAATAAATGTTGGAGTTGTCTTAATTTCAAAAGAGTGCACAGTAGTGGAGCGGATTGGGAGGTAAGGTCAGATTGCCCCTCTGCAGTGCAGTGCCAGAACTGGAAGCCCAAATCTTTGGTAGGAAAGATTGCAAGTCTTCCCTGAATTTTGTGGAGACCACCGCAGAGCAGAATGAGCTCAGAGAGATGCAATAAGGAAACAGCAATTACACCACAAGGGTCTGAATCAAACTGTCACTGCTGTGTTGCTGTCAACAGAAGCAGTGATGCAGCCAGAGGCAATGCGGAGCTGGCACCCTCCTCACTGCAGCTGATGCTGAAGTATCCATCACTGCAGGTATGAACCGCTGCACAGTGCCACCTCTGTAGTGCTCATGGAGGGGGTGAAAAAGAGGAGGGGAAAGGGAAAAAGGGAGGATGAAAACAGTGAAAAATTCACTGCAATCCAGCCCTGCCTCAAACCTCTATCCGTGTGAAGGTGGCTGGGCAGAGCATCAAAGCAGGGGGAGGATTAAAAGGCTTCATCCTACTGCTGCCAGGGCTTCCCAGCTCCTCAGGGTAGCCTGGCAGGGTGGAGACCAAGGCAGAGAAGAGGGGTGCAGGGCAAATATTTGGGGCAATGTACAGGAGGAAAACTGTGCTTACCTCCTCCTGGAGTGTTTGGGCTACATCTTTTGCTTCAGGAGGAAATAAATAATATTCTTATTGCCTTTGAAACAAATGAATGTGTCCTGCAAGATGCATCACCAGCATGGTGCCTCTGCCTCCTCTTCTGGCAAGGCAGAATGAGTGAAGCTCTGGTGCAGAGATGAACCTCGTGGCTCTCTGCTAAATATTTCATCTGAGCTGAGCTCAGAGGCTCAGTCAGGCTGACTCCAGAGCCCCAAACACAGTCTGCATGACTGAGACAGCAGATTCAGCTCAGCTCTCTGCTCAGCTCCCACCAAACCATCGCTTGCTACCCCAGCCCTTTGGGAGTGAGGAATATGCATGCAACAGAGTGCTTGCTAGCTATAGCTGTGCCCCTGAGTAAGGCATTTCCTTCTGTTGTACATCAGTTGTTTCTCCCACTAGGTCTTTCCCCCCTCCCTACAGCTTTTCCAGCTTGCTTCCTCTTGTGACTTTAATAAGAAATGAAATTGAGAGAGGCAGAAGTAAGAGTGATTGCACAGAAGGGACATGAGGTGTCTGAGTTGTCCCTGTGTAGATAAATACCTCTTAGTAGACAGATCAAAAATGTTTGGTGGAAGGAGCTTTCTAGTAGATAATATCAGCTTGCTATAACCCGGGCATTTTGTAGGACATGTTGATGATCATGATACTTCATTTTGTTCTAAATGAAAAAGTCATGAAGTAACCTTCTCATTTTCTGTAATTTAATGTTTTAAAATGACTGTATCAGATCAGTCTGGAAGCCTTCCGTTCCATCTTGGGGAGGCTCTACTTCAAATTTTATTTTAGATGAAAAATTATAAATGGCAAATGTCAAAACAGAAAATAATATTTTAATTAAAATCATTTATGGGGCAAATTTTGAAAATAAACCTTCTGTTCTGTCCTGATCTAATATGGAAAGATTCAAAATCCTGAGCTGTCTCTGAGTAAGAAATTCTGGCTGCTGCATAACCCTGAAAATATCCAGAGCTCAAGTGGAGCATTGATCCTGGATCCCTCAACCAGTAAAACTGCTTTTATATGTGTGTGTATGTGTGTGTCTTCTGCAGATGACTTCCATCCCTCTTTATCATAGCAGTTCCCAATACCATCCAAAAATATCTGCACAAAAGCCTCTGTTATGTCTCCAGGCTTGAATACGGGCCAGTGTTACATATATGGAGAAAAGTAACTCCATATCAGAGTGGATATCTCTTGCATTATACCCACATAGTCTGAGCTGGATAAAATACAGAGCGTAAACTGAAATTGAATGGTTCATAAAGACTTTAATTATTCACTTGGGAGGTATGTTCTGAGTGTCACTGAAACCCAAAAGAACATGAGAAAATAAATAAAAGCATTATCCCTTTCATTATTGGCTTGAACCTTTGATTACCGAATGCTGTGCTGAGCAGCCAGAAAGGTTCTGCGAGGAGCATAGGACTTGACATTTCCATTGCCATGTTGCCCTGTGGCAATGTTTGGTA
Source organism: Chrysolophus pictus (assembly GCA_037305975.1). Taxonomy (NCBI): domain Eukaryota; kingdom Metazoa; phylum Chordata; class Aves; order Galliformes; family Phasianidae; genus Chrysolophus; species Chrysolophus pictus. The sequence goes on from CM074576.1 coordinate 109,413,028, forward strand.
CAGGTGAAATGTCTTCTATAAGCAGCTTCCAAAAAGAGCATGCAAAATTTGAAACATTTGGAAAACTTCTCTTTTGACTCTGCCACAACAGCAGGGGTTCCAGATGTGATTTTTGGTTACAGACAAGCAACAAGGAAGATCTATTTTTTCTGAAAGATGCAGGCAGTTTCCATTCCAAAATCCCTATGTAATTCTTTGGCTCTATATCTTCCTCATTTTAAGAGTAATATATCTGATAAGGGAACTGCTAGTTCAGATCCTCTGTAATGCAAGGCAAAAAGGGTGCTATTTTTCAAAATAAGCTGTCAACTTATTGATGTACTTCGACTACCCTAAAGTAAATGTATTAGCATTTTTTAGAAAGAGTTCTCTGGTGGTCACCACTTACTTTCCACAGCAGGGCAATATATTGCTTGAGAAAACAAAGTTGAAACACTCTGCCCGTTATTCTTCCGATTTTCACTGCCTTTCCTTATGACACAAACAAGTTCCCCATGGTATATCTCTCATATGTCAGTGTGGCCTGGTCAGCACGATGCTTCCACAAATGTCAGGTATCCCTGTGTCACTGTGATGTGCTCTGCATTGGGTGTCCCCAGACCTCCACTACCATCACTGCAGCTGGAGAGGCCATGCAGAAGAGATGGCTCCATGTGCTGAACCCCATAGGCTGAAGCAGGAAGGGCTGGGATGAGACAGGGCTGTCAGATGGAGAATTTCAAGCCCAGTGTAGTGACATGGATTTTTTTTCTGCCATGGGATCATGCAAGCAGCCCTGTTCCACCCACCTGTATCATTACCAAAACAAAGGATGCCATATCTTGTGTGCTATTGTCTGGATTGCAAATACATTTTAGGGGGGAAAATGAAAGGTGGGTGTGAAAGAGCTTAACTGCTATAATTGTCTCCTATTAGCTTAAACATTTCTCTCTCTTTTCTGCTGTTGATCCAGTCTTAAGGCAAGGGAGGGAGTAGGAAAATATTCTTTTGGGTTGGTGCACTTTTCATTTTCCTTTGTGCTTTGTTGTTTTATTTGTATTTATTCATTTAACTGGTAATTAATATGTAGACTATCTGAGATTATGCAGTTTTAATGAAATAAAATTGTTCAATTATTATCCTCCTTCTAATTTCAACCAGTCCCTGGGAAGATCACCTCAATGAGTTAAACACTTAAATTTAAGAGACAATTTCCCAGATTACAAAAGCAGTAATCTTTATGTGATCCACGGCGCTGGGAAAAGTGATGTAATTCTTGTGAAGGAAAGGACCTTGTAGGTTAATTTTTGTGAGTCTCAAGGTACAATATGAAGCTACTGTTATGGGTAGGTTCCTCATCTTTTTTTTTTATGCTTTCATTGTATTCCACTGAAGACTTTGACATGCATTCAGCAGCAGACTGAACTGTGGCAGGCAAAGTAGCTTTGTATTTGTAGCTTTGTGTCTTGGAAACTTCTCTTGGAAACTTCTGACCCCATGGCATGGACTGTGGATCCCCTCCTAAAGCACTGCAGTTTACAGCCAGGCTTATTAAAGTGAAACTTAAACCATTTTGATTCATGACAACATCCATTGTGCAAAATGTGATGGTCAAGAGGCAACTCAAAAGCTGTTCGGCTACTGCAGCTACAAGGGCAGCAGCTTCTGGGAGATGGCAGAGTAGACAGCAAGGGAGCAGAGGTTACTTCTGCAGCAGGATTTTAATCTGACAGTGAATGTGTGGGAAAATCCTTATAGCCTCCCAAAGAACAGTGAAAATTTGTATATTTGCTCCCCTGTAAATGTAATGATTCCTTTCCCCTCGTGCCCACCCAGATTCTAGATCTGATGACAAGAATGGTGTTGAAAGCTTAAGCCATCTTAGCTGTTTCTTGAATTTTCCAATAACTTTCTGGTATGAAATCCAAAGCAGGGATAGAAGCATTGTCTGTCATATTTAGCTGCTCTGAAATTGTGCTACACTAAAGCACTGGAAAACAAAATCTTGAAAGCTGATAATCCCTGCACTGCACTGGCCACAGAAAAGCCAGGTTAATCTCAAAATATTGATGCCGTTTCTGGTACTGACATACCATCTGCTCTTTTTCATGCTAGATGTGACCGCATGTGAACTTTAAAACCCTTCTTGTAGGTAACACTTATTTGTGTCCTCAGACATTTTACCTTCGTGTAAGCTTGCTTTTCCTTTCACTCATTTGTTACAGTGATGTTATAACTAACATATTGGAGTAGGTACCAGAACTTGGCCTGGGTTTTATCATTTCGCTTTGAAGGGAAAAAAATTACACCCTGAGATGAGTGCTGCACCTTGCTTTAGAAAGCATCTTCTTATTTCTGCAATTTTCAATAGCAATAAAACAATTTATTTAAACTCCTTCTAGCAACCCACAACCCAATTTTCCTATCTCATTACAAGCGCTTATGACAAACACATCATCCAGGAATTTTTTGTGTATGCAGACATGAATACGCCTTCCTTAAGTAATGGGATTGCTTGTTTTATGTGAGATACACGTTTAACACATAGATTTGTAATGCAATTATTGATGCAATGGATTAAGTATGAGAACCACAAAATGGTAAAAGAAATGAATTCCCAACCACTGATAATGCCAGAAGGATTCATGTACACTGGGAGGAACTAGCACAACAAATAAGAAATGTAAACTGTGACCATCTTTCTTGCTTTATCAATGTTATGGGAATAAGACTGTGTGCAAACAATAGATTGGAGCTGTACCAAAACACACTCTTTTAAATACATATGTATACAAATGCGTGCACAAATGATGTAAACAGAACAGTTTTATGATTGCGTAGTCACTTTACAAAAAGCCAGGAAATCTCAGAATTCAAATCATGGAGACGACAAAACTATCTCCTCCATTCTCTCTCTGTATTATGAGATAGTCATCAATGAGATAGTCACATATAGATTTTTTTCCTAAAGGACTATACCTCATTTAGCACACCGGACAGATGCTGCTCACTTAATCAGCAGTTATTCAGTCTCTTGTTTACTCCACATTATAAAACGCAGGGCCCCAAGCCTTATTTACTGCACACTATTCAAATCCTTCTCTAAAGACAGAATTTTCAGTTGCCTCCTGGGCTTTTCTATTGAGCTCATCCCTGCGGTATCTGAGCACTTCGCAATGAATGCACTTATTTATACAAGACCCTTGTGAGAATAAAGGATATTATTAGCCCCATTTCACAGATTCACTGACAAAATTTTGGGTTTCCACTCTGAGGCACCTACGGCCAGATTTTTGCGGTGTGCTTCAGCTTTATCAGTTTAAAGCAGAGTTCAGGTCCTATTGAGCTTGGTTGCAGCTGTGATACTCAGCGTTTCAGCAAATCAGGCCCTAGGGTATGAAGTCAGATACCCAGGAAATAAAATGTGCAGAATTACTTTCTGCTTAGAGGAAGTTTGTTTTTTTGTGGCTTCTGACTTTTTTTGTCTAGTCCATTCCTCCTAATTCACCCTGTCCCCATGTCACACCTCATTTCCCCTAGGCTCCCTGGGGCTGATGGGGCAGGGACCATCCAACAGGACCTATATCCTTACTCCATTCAGGACTAGAGCGGGCTGAGAGGCATGTGGTGAAGCCCCAACACCCAGAAAAGCACACTTTTTTGGGACAGGGAGGGGACAAGGCTGGCTGGAGCATCTGCTACACCATCAAGGGCAGCCTGGTGAGAGGAGCCAGGGTCTGGTAGAGCCCTGGGGTGGACAGGCACTGCAGAAAGGTCAGTGTATTGAGAGTGAAAAGCTGGAAGATGTTCAAAGGAGGAATTTAGAGATACTGTTTGGGCAGGTGGGCATAGTGTTAGAGGAACCAAAGTGCAGATGGAATTGATACTTCCAATGGATGTAAAGGAAAATGAGAGGAGCTTCTGCTGCTATGTTAACAGTTAAAGGTTGACCAAACAATATATGGGACACTGCTGAATGGAGCAGGTGCTTAGTAACAAGACACAGAAAAGTCTGGCATGCTTAATGCTCTTTATGCTTCAGTCTGCCCCAAGAAGTTCTGCAAGACCTCTTGCTTAAAGAAGGGGTTCAAGATGGATAATCACAGAATCATAGAATCTTGGAGTTGAAAGGGACATCTGAAGGCTATGTAGTCCAACCAATGGCCTGCAGTAGATGAGGAGGGAGTCATTGATGCTTTGCAAAGACTCAACACACACAGGCTGAAGAGGTCATCAAGAAAACAGAGCCAAGATCTTCTCAGTGGCGCGTGGTAAAATAGTGAGCTGTGGGCACAGGTTGAAAAAGAGGAGGTTTGGCCAGGTAAGTAAGGAAAGACATTCTCCTGGTAAGTATGGCCAGGCAGTGGAGCTGAGTGCCAAACAATGTTGAGAAAGCTCCATCCTTGGAGGTTGTAAAAATCTAACCGTGTACAGTTCTGAGATGTTTGGTCTGGCTTTTTGACTGACCCTGCTTTCAGCAGGAGGTTGGACTACGGAACTCCCTAGGTCCTTTTCCTCTTTAATTATCCTCTGGTCCTGCAGTTTCAGCTTTCCTCTTTTTTTTTTTTTTGCAAGCACTTTTTCCTAACCAACAACTAATCTAAGATTTGGCTGTGGTCTTTCTGACATTTGAACTACACTCCTTCACAGAAATGTAATTGCAAGAAATGCACTCAGCCCAGGGCTGGTTCATGCCCAGGAGGGCGGGAATCTAAGAAATGAAGTGCTGAACCCTGGGCATTTAGTTAGGTTTTCCCTGTACATGTGAACTGAGAGATTCACGTCTTCTCATCCAAAGGACTACAATGATGTGAAATGTGGTGCTCTGTTCATGAGGAGAGAAAAATGCACATTTTTGACATGAGCACTTCCACCCAAGTAGTGGAAGTCACACACAGCTGTAAGCAATGCAAGTATGGCCTGGTACAGAGAAGAGCCTTATAATAGCTAATGCTCTCCAAATCTCCTAAAACAGAAATGTTTCTATATGTCACCCTCTCTTGATAAAGACAGAGAAAGCAGGAAATGAACAAACAGGAAAGAAAGAAAAGACTACACTGGGCTCAAATGTGGTTCTTTTGAGTGCGCAGCCTGAAGTGTCTGCTTCTTCTCCATACATTTCTGCTTGTTTTCTGTATGTGTGTAATACCGTGAATCATATGAAAATTCGAAAATTTCTCATGCGATTTTCTGTCTATAAATGGATTTCAGAATTTTCAAAGGTGATTATGCCAATGAAAATCTAGTTTTGGGACTGCAAAATGCAATAACAGTCTGTATGTGGAGAATTGTACTCTCTTACATTGTTGTTAATTTTCTTTCAACCAATAGAATCATTTTCAGCTTCTGTGAAGGTAGAGGACACATTATTTTTGTTTAAGAGCAATTTAATTCATATATATATATATATATACACACACACACAAACAAGAATTTCAAACTAAACTAAAAGAAGCCATATGTAACTTGAGAAAAGGAATACACAGGAATAAGGGAATATGCACACAGATTTGCATCTCTAAGTCAGTTTTAAAGCCTGAAAGGCTTTGTGTCCTTCATTGGATTCAGGGGAACAAAGATTCCCTTAGTTTCACTCTTCTTGGAGCAGAAATTCGTATTAGGCTGCACCTCACTTTGAAAGTTGAAGTTTGAGCAGAAGCAATGTTGATGCTGGAAGGCTGAGTTTCTGCCATAGTGACATCCCTTTCCTGGCAGGAAACATCTTTCTCAATATGAATTCTTAGCATGAGCAAATGGTGTGTAATCCTCTCACAGTGTAAATATATGCCAGTCAAATGAGAGTGCTGGGATCTAGGTGAGGCTACTAAGCTTTACTGCAACAAGAACAGTCATGTTGTAAGCAATGCAGTATTCACCAATAACATCAGGTTTTCACATAGTCGTATCTGGCCACCTTGAGCAGTGCTGGTTCCCCTTCCAGCCCCATGCTGCCCATGGGTCATGAGCTGGGAAACCACTTTACTCCCTGCTCAGCCTGGTCTCCACTCCCTGCTGAGCCATGCCCTGCAGCATAACTGAAGTTCAATCAGGAAGTGAATGACTGTGTAGATGGCACAGCAGGCTTAATCCCTAGAACTTTAATTTCCTTCACCTTTAAAGGCTGGCAAAAGGAAGAGGTAACTTTTTTTTTTCTTTTTTTCTTTTTTTCTTTTTTTTTTGAAAAAGGGAATGAATCCTGGGGCTGCAGAGGATGGGCTTCATTGAAGTAACTTTCTATTTACTATCAAAAAAAAAAGAAAGCTTTAGGTTTATTGGAGTCATTCTGTGAAATAGCACAGAAAAAGCATGTCTTCCTCCTATCTCTCATTTCCTGTGCCTCTTTCCTACCCCTTTACACAATTCGAGGGGGACTTTTTGACATCCGCTCTTCAATTTATTGGGGCTGTTCTTGGCACTAATTTTTAGTTTCACTGGGAGCATTTGAACTCTTGAATGGAACTTCTCTTATCATCACCGCACCAAGTAGTTATTGCCACAAAAGAGGTGAGAGATAGAGAAAGAAGCTTGATACTTCTCAGCTAGGGAAGCTGCTGCTAATAACCTGCTTTTTTGAGAAGAGTGACTCATGCATTAGGGTCGAAATGAGATTTATTTCTCTGAATTAGATGAAATAAATAAAATTGGACAACAATCAAACAATAGTCATTGATGGTCATTTTGTACCTAATGAGTCCTTTGTTGTGTTAACAGAGGTGCAGATGTTTACTGGTAATTTTTTCCTAAGTGCAGATCCTCTTGGAGACTTCTGTGCCATTCCTAATTCTGCAATTATAACCATCTTTATCTCTTCACCCTCCTTGCTTCCTGCTAGGTAATTTTGCTTTTTTGGAGAAGTCAAAAGAAAATATATCTTTTTATTACAAGAAGGAAACAGTGTGCGTAGTGAGAATCCTTCAATGACATATGGCTGCTAAAGTTGTGACTTCAGAATCAGCTTATGATTTGAGCGGGACACATTCATGAATGCCAAACCCTGCTGGTGACTTGGTCCTGATGTATTTCCTAACTTCCTGTTGCTAAGGTATGCTAAAAAGATGAAGGCATATACTCACTTCTTCTCTGGTACAACTTTGTTATTCCACTCAGCCCAAGCCTGTTACACGAGTACAGGGCTGGTATGGGACGTCACTGAAGATGATAGTGCTGGAAAGGCATCTGGGTCTGTGCTCAGACAAAGCTTGTTGTGGGGAAGAAAAAGGAAAAAGCCCTGTTTGGGAAGTTGCTGTTTCTTTAAATGTGAGATAGAAACTAAAGGCTTTGGGTAGAGGCTGTGCAGTAAAGGGAAGAAAGATTCACGGTAGTTTTCAGTGTTAATCTTGTTCTTCTTTTTCCAACAAACTTCTTTGTTCAGTTCAGAAGAAAAGATGAATAAGAAGGGGCAGGACAGAAGTACAGAAAGCAATGAATGCAGGACAAAAGGTAAATCAGTTATGCCCACTTACTGTAGTACAAACATGTAAGATAATAGGATATTGGGAATGTGTCTGTCAAAGCAAAGGATCCAGGGAGAAAGGGCAAATACAAGTGAGAGTTACCTATTTTCTGAGTTCAATGTCCAAAGCAGGCATTCACGAACAAGTCTAGACTGTTATTTTTAAGGTCTGCAATACAGTTGTTAAATTTCACATTGATTCCAGGGCAGAGGTGACTGGGATTTGTAAAGGCACAAAAGTGCACCTGCTCAAGGTGACAAATCAGTTGTCTAGATCCATTCAGAGCTCACACATGCTACAAAAGCAAAGAGGATATGAGTGATGTCTTTGTAACCTGGTAATCCAAGGCTAGCTCTGTCAGTGCACAGGGAAATCCTTGGGTCTTGGCTTTGTAAGAAGCACATGATTCAAGGGGGCTGCTGTGGAAGATGGAAATGCACCCTGTGCACAACCCCATAGGTCCCCACAAAATCCTATTCTTGGATAAGAAGAAAAATGTGCCTAGCTGTGCAACAGGGAATGAAATAAACTGAGTCTAAAGGCTGCTTGCTTGATTCTTGGGCTCCATCTGATATGTCAATATAGCCCTGATGGGGTGCAGCCCACAGCTTGCCCAAAGTTCATGCCCAACTTGGTGATAACGGGTGAAAAATTGCATAGGGCTGGTTGGGAGTTACTGCTTCTGCAGACCCCCGGACAGAAGGGAAATGATGCTGCCCAGAAGGCCTAAGGGGAGTGGAAGTTTATGGAGATGACATTTCAGTTTATGGGACACATAAGGAAGGATATAATGCAATCTCTTCTGGACATTATCTTAAAGGCTCCTGATCTTCTGCTAAGTACAGAAAAACGTACGTTGTTAGCAATATGGCTGTGGCATTTAGGGCATTTCACTGGTGAAAAGGAGCAGGGAATCAAGAGGCAAAACATTGTTTTTTGAAACTTTGGCCCAAGCTTCTAGGATGTTCTTGAAACAGACTCTCACAGATATGAAAGAGAACAGAAATGACGCTAGTCAGGAGCTTTGATTGGAATAAATCACACCCTCTCATAATAAGACAATCTCTTCTTTTGCTTCAAAAACCTTCCGTTACTTGTGAGTCATCAGAGGGCAGTAGAAGGACTTTGGTGTAAAGTTATTTACTTGCAGGCTTCTGGTAGGCTGTAGTGAATTATAGTTACTGAACAAACTTTTATCTAAGATTCCTGCAACTGAGCAATTAACTTTTTGACTCTTACACTAAAGCAGTTCATGTAAACAGATTGTGGTTATGAAGCAAAATGCTTAACAAGTCATAAATTGTGAATCAGTTGTTGATCTGTCCTTTTTTGTTTCTTTTATTTTCGGCACGAGACATAAATTTTCTGCCTGTAGTGGGCTGTTTTTTTCCAGTCTGTGCATCTTTAGGACATGGAAGAATCCCCTGGAAGAGTCAAGGCCTCAGCAGCTTACCATGTAGGGTGAAAGGATTCCTTTAAGGAGCAGATATGTGGGAAATCGTTACAAGCAAGATGCCATACATCATCACGCAGTGTGCATTTACATATTTATAAGCAGGGAAAGATTTCCTTGCATTTACCATGAATAAAAAAATGTGGCAGTGCAGCTAATGTGAGGTAGTTCAGGATATATAAATTAATCTCCTTATTTATCCTTTCTACTTCCATGAGTAGCCAAGCCTACAGAATAATAATGCAGCTCCTTTGCACAGTGATGCTTTTATTCCTTTGTGATTGTTTTGCAGAGTTAAGCAACATTCGTGTATAAAGTATCATCAAATCAATAGGAGTTGCCCCCATTTAAATAGATGGACAGTTTCAGGCACCCTACAAAATCAGACCTTGCTCTGTGTAGACATCTCTGGCTCATAGCTACAAAATGGAGATGATAACATTTGAAGAACAAGGATATTTCTATTTAATTCCATTAAGACTAGTCCTTGTACCTTCCCTGGAAGAGATTGCACTATGAAGCTTATGGAGCAGAACATGGTAAGAAAGGACCTCTCTGACTCCTTCAACTGTTTAATAATTAACTATATGACCTCTGTTTGGAAATAAAGATAGGCTAATTAATGCATACTTCAACAGAGTATTTCACCTACGATATGACTGCAGTGTATAATGTAAAATTAAAAGAAGATGGAGTACATTCCATGTACATCATGGCAAGGATTATAGAAGCGCTTCTTTGTAAATGTCTTCTCTCTTTCATTTTATGGCACTTTGCATCACTGTGTAATTATGTATAATTACTTGGAAAAAAAAGTGGACTTCTGGCCCCTTGGGGTGCCACTTTGAGTGAGACAAAAAGGGTCAGTGTTTGACTATCGTGTGAAATTTTGTGCACTAGTACAGCATGTTGCCTGGAAGTGGAAATATTTCTGCAACACCTCCCACGGGAGGGCTCATTCAAATGGTCTACATCCTATGTAATTTTAACCCAGACATAACATTTTCTGCTTTTGCATCATTGTTGTCCTGCTATCTGAAAAAAAAAAAAAAAAAAGCTTCTGATCAATTAAAACTCAGAAGGGCCTTCTGTCAAGTTCCTGAAAGTGATTTACAAAGCATTTTCACAGTATCCACGTGAGTCAAATGAGTGCGATTATCTCATTTTCAAGGTGTGGTACAGAGGCAGAAGTGGAGTTAGGCTCCCCTGTGTAGGGTTGGAACAGAACTGAAGATGGTCTGGTATTCCACCATCCTACTGTGGTGGATTAGACTTCTCTTGCAAGTTTTCCTGCTGCTTTAATATCAGGTTGAGCTTTTTACGTTTTAATGTCAGAAAGGCTTTAGGTGTATTTGCAAGCACAGAATTACTTCTGTGACAGTCAGCTCTCAGCAATTAACTGAAACCTTTCTGCAAGAAGAAAAGATTGAGTCCTTTTTCTTCATGAATCTTTTCACAGGCGTGGACTATCTTGTGAGTTAACTTTGTTATTTCACAATTGTAAAAAGTGTCATGATGTTTGAATAGCTGTAATTACTGCTCACCTTGTTCTCTGTCCTTTGATTAAAATGCTTTTAGGTACTTTGCAAAATCCTGAGATAAAGGCTGATAGGCAAACAATATCCCTGAGATAAAATGCAATAAATGTTCTGTAAGACATGTTTTATTTGTGAGGAACTCAGATAACACAGTGATTGGTGCCTGGTTAAACTGATAGATTTAGAATATTTTTCTCTGATCCTTTACACAGTTGGATCTTATATTTTGAAAATTTATTGGAGATCAGGCAGAACTGTACAGGCCCTAAAGGCTTGAGAGACGTTGTACAGTTCCAGTGCCACAAAGGGAGGAAAAATGAAGAAGAGCAGGAAGAAATAGGAAACTGTGTACAAAGCCTAGATCACACAGACTGAAAAAGAACTTTCAAATAATTTTTCCTTCTTCAGGTTACCTCTCATAGAAGCAAGAATTTATACATTCCCTCTGGTCCCTCTGTCCATTCACTTTATTTATATCACCCTGACATCATGTATGGAAACCATCCTGGTGATTGCAAAAAGGGAAAGTGGAAATCAAGCTCAGCTTCTTTGCAACTTGTGAATCTGCAGTCTCAGTTCAGAGCAACTCCGTGCAAACATGGGAATTGTTTCATGGCCAAATGTTCATTGCTGGTATCACTCATGAGTATGCCATTCAAGTCAGCTTTGCAGTGAGACATAACTGCATCTCAGATTCCTTCTCAGCTCTACCTGCAATGTTTAATTCAAGCAGAATGACATGTTTTGAAAGGTCATACCACTGAATTTCAGGTAGCTGAGAGAGATGTCTAATTTAGTTGGCCTGTCTACAAAAGCCTTCTGAACAATCAATGAAGGCAGAGAGACTTTTACAGGATGAGCACATGAACTTTGGATCACCTAGTGAAGGTGCTGTCTTTTTGGGTTAGCTCTGATGAGGCTGATGGCCTCTTTTGGTGAACGCTGTAGTACACTCCGGCTTTGCTAGTTTTCCCAACACGTGCTTCTGCTAAGTCTTTTATTCCAGTTATATGACTTTTTAAATATCAAACTTATCTAACTTTTTTTGGTCAAATGGAAAAGCAAACTGTGATAGTTCAGAAACACTGACATTCAATATTCATTTTTTCTGCATTTTCATCTATTCTTCTGGCCAAAATTATTTGCTGTGTTTTGATCCAAGTTTTTGAAGGGCTTTTGTTATCTTGGAACAGTGTTTTCCAGCAAAGTAGCCATTCTGCTGGAAAAATATTGAAGGTCAAAGCTGGATATATATTAAACCACTTCTTTTTCTTCTGTAGTCTATGGATAAACACAGATTTCAGTCTTACAGGCTGTTAACCTGGCATCTCTTCAGTAATTCAGAGAGAATATAAATAACATTTCAAATAAGCAGAGGAGTATCTTCCCCTTCTAGAATGCTGGCTCCACCTTTCTCCATCTCCTTCTGCTGATCTCCTCTGGGGGAAGAGAATTGAGTATACTAATGACAAAAAGGCAAATGTGCTAACTCCCTCAAGGATGCTTTAGAAAACTACTTCACTGCAACAGTGTGACATGGACATGAATAGAAGATCATTCTCTTACTTCAAATTCCAAGCAGCCATTGACTTTATTGCATATTTTCACCTACGTGAGTTACAAATTAATGACAAATATGTTTGAAAGCTAGTCATTACCTCAATCAGTCAATTATTCAAGGGATGTATCAGTGTGATTAGTTGCTCTCAGTTAATTATAGGAACAATAATTAGCTAATATGGGAGTCCCATCATTCATATAATACTGATTTTAATTGTTTTACAGACAATAATTTTAAAAGTCCCTTCAATCTGCATACTGAGAAAGCACCCTAGATTACTTACAAATTTATCAAGTTGCAGAAAGCGCTTTACTGTCTTCTTACTTTTTTGGCCAACCTTATGCTTCTACCATCTTCTCATCACTAGCTTCTGTTGAAAATTAATGAAGGTATCTTCAAATGAAGCCTTATTAGTGAATTGCCTTCAGAAGGCTGAGTGTCATACAGATGATTAGACAACTTGCTGCATTTAATTACCTCGCCCCTGGACAAATATAAACTGATGCGAACGCTGCCAAGGAAAGATGGATGTGCAAAAGACATTATGCCCTGTTCCTATAAAGACAAAATCTTCTCCAAAATTTCAGATGCAAAACCATAAGTTTTCACACTTCGCCTCCCTAAAATCAGCACTGGAAGGAACATACATGATGCAGGAATTTTGTTTAAAGAAGACTCTGACTGTTTCCTCCTTCTATTGGCACTTCCCTCTTTGGATCTTCAGGACTAGATTTGACTAAACCACTAACAAGTTGACCTTACAAAACCATGCAGGATGAGAGGAGTGTCCTCTAGGGACACAGGGAATTGGGTAGTGGGATCATTGCTTTCATTTGCTGCAAGCTGATGTTTCCGCTTGCCCATTTCATTCATCTTTACTGTAAGCACAGGCTATTTCTCCTCTGATAATGTGGCTGAAAACTCTTCAACCCTCCTTGTAAGATAGGAATCTTAGTTTTTAATTCTCCTTCTATTGCTTACTACTATCTTGCAATCAAAAATGACCTTGGGAGGTTGTCTTTGTATCCGGATATGGAATTTTCCCAACCCCTCTACTGAGTGAATGCCCTAAGTGTTTTTATCATATGCTGGAGATGGGCTTTTAGAAGACTCCCCCTTCTCCCCAGCTGTGCTGACATTTTAAAAACCATATAATTTTTATCCCAGGCTCTTGGTTTTAATCATTTTCATTTTTTTCTATCTTTACCCTGAAAGTCTCTCTTGATTCCTGCTCCAATTCTAACTGCCCAGGGCAACAATTGCATTAACATATCACTAATATACCTAATTTAATTATTTAAAATTGAAAACAAAAGATAGACAAAGCCCATTGAGACCAAAGAGGATGATAGTCATCTGTAACTTTGTGCAGTGTAGTGGTCAAAGCATTAAAATTGAAATCAGGAAAATCTGCATCTGACTAAAATTCCCTCAGACAATTGTGTCAGCTCTGTATCACAACTTCCCTATATGTACTATAGGATTTATACCTGATAGGGTGTTGTGTGACATCTATTTATAGGATGTAGTATTTTGTAGTCCTCTGTCTCCTTATTACAGCACCCAAATGACTTGGACTCTCAGTAAACTCCCTTGCATGCTTTCCAAACTCAAGCACCCTTCATAATCTCTTTTACTTTGTTATACTGAATAAATAAAAAAAAACCTAGAAGAATGCAGCAATCCTGTTGTATTGAACTTTTGGTACCTAGTTCCATTAATGCTTTAATCATCAAAAGCATAGCTTACATGTAGGTTTTGGACTGATTTTAAAGAGCTCTTTTCCAAATAATGAGAGGAGTAAGAGCCCTTGAACATTCACGCTGCTGTTCTTCAACACATAGATCAAACCGTGACACTGCACCAGTTTCTTTACAAAAATGTATAAAGGTCTGCAAGTTTCATTTGCATATGACACTGCAGAAAGGTGAATATTTCAGGACTGATTTATTTGAGCTCTTGGATGATTTTGTCGAGACATATGTGGCACTCCCTAGATAAATCACGCCACCTCTGAATTCCCATTATTGCTGTTGTTTCTTTGCAAGACAGCTGCAGAGCCCTTTCTTCTACCCAGTATTGAAAAGGTCCCATTCTCCCTGATGCAACTTCACTTGATAAACTGATAGCTATTTTGTCTTTTCCCTGCCCCTGCTGCCTTCCATCTAGTTTAACCTGGACTGCTTCCAGCTCATCCCTCAGGCCTTTCCCTCTTTCTGTTATGAAAATTTTTCCTCTTCTTTCCTCTATTTCTTAATGTTCCACCTCAAGTGCAGGCATGGAAGAAGGCAGGAAGGAGGTATTACTCAAGGGCGTCATTACTGGTGCCAAAGGGAGAAGGTAAAATTGGTGTCAGAGCTGAAAAGAGAGAGAGATAGATGGCATGAGTGGGTGCCTCACCATTGCTGGGATTTGGCAGATGGAGGAGTGAAAAACAAGATAAAAAATGGTGGCAGCCGCAACGGGTATGAAAAAACCTACAGTAACACAAGGGAAAAGTACTAAATTAATTCTTATAGATACTGGGATATAGACATATAGGGAAAGACACAGCCAAATGCACTCATGTTTCTATTCCTTTTTAACAACACTCCAGGAATAAAGAGATTCTTGCTGTAGGCCCTTGCTGGACCTCCAGTGATGAAACACAATGGCTTCTTCGTGGCTTCAGCCTCTTTCAGGTTAAATTTACTGTCCCCTTACACTCATTTCTGAGTGCATTTCCTAACCACATGGCTAGACTGTGCTCATGCATGGCAATTTGTCCACTTACTTCACCTGCCCTTTGTGCTGCGCTGCAAGATGGACTTCAGGCACCTGGGCAGAGCACCCTGAGACCCCTCCTCAGAGGTCAATGTTATTTGCTGATAAGGTACATGGATTTTGAAGTGAAACTTGAAGAGCAAGTCTTGGGATAGCCTTGGGAATGCTTCCCTGCAGCCCTGGGAAGTGTGAAGATAGCCCATTTTACCATTACAGAGTGCAGATAGGGAGGTACTGAGGATCAGCAGGATAACAGAAGCCTACAGATACTTTAAGTAACCAACTCAGTCAGCTTTGAACTCTCTCATTTGGACACCATTGTTTATATCAGTTGTCAACTGTATACTCTTAAAAATGTCTGAGCTGTTGAATCTCACAGTGTCTGAAAGTTGAGATCCGTGCTCAAAGAACACGTCCAGCTTTGTGATAAAGGGAATTCCAAGGGAAATACACTGTGATAGCAATTGCCAGTACTGATAGAGTGTCAGAGTGTGAGGAGGGAAGGAAACAGAGCATTTGGGTGAAGAAATGCACAAATTCACAGTGCTCATGAATCAGAGGGTTTAGAAGTTGCATTATACTTTGAGCTCCCTGAGATTGTTCTTTAATAGGCGCTATGTCCTCGCACAGAATGGTCCTACTATCTAATCCTGCTGTTCCTTGTCAGTCATTTAAAATTTTACACCTGCACAATTGAATAAATGTATTGGTTCTATTTCTTGGAAGGGGCATGTGCCTTTTTATGCTGGAAAACAGAAGTAATGCACATGATATTAGATCAGTCTGATTCAATTACTTCGTGTAATCTTGAATTTAACCTAATTTACAAGAATTTGGAGAGACATTCTGATTTTTTTTAATTTTTTTGTATTCAGTTTCATCATCACACGCAATGAAAAGCATTAATTTTGCCCCCTTCCTCCAACAGCTAAGCAAAATAAGTTATTTTAAATGCATTGCTTGAGTTTTATCAGGATTGCCTCTTCTCTTCTGTAGATGCATATACAATTATATACAGAACTCCACACAGTTAGTTAGCGTGAACTAGGCAGTTAGTGGCAATGTAATCTTCCTTTGTAAAAGACTCTCTGTAAATTTGATCCTTCCTGAACATTAGAACAAAAAGGAAAGTGCAGGACATGAGCCCAGATATGGAATAAATAAATAAAACTGGTGTGCTAAAAGACAGAGGAGTGAGGAAAAAGCAAGTCAAAGTCCCCTCTCCTGAAATCTCCTCTAAGTGGCAAATCTCTTCTGTATCACCATGGCAGTAAAATACCAAAAGGAGACAGATGCTCCCTTAAACAGTCAGTACCCAAGTAGTTCCGTGTATTTCAGGCCAAAGTGAATAACCTAGAATTGCAGCAAATTATGCTAGAAGACTATCCAAACCTCAGAACATTTCATGGTAAGCACATGTAATCTACTTCCTCTTAGAAGCACAAGGGAATCAGAAGCAAATAGAGGGAAATTTTAGCACAGGGAAGATAATCAATGTACAGGGTAAGTCAGAAAGAAAATTTTCTTCTGACAGACACAAAGACATGCTGCAAGTGTTCCTGGTTGCTAGCTGTGACCTGTGGATAGCAGTAGTGCTCCTCCATGTCTTTACACTTGCACAGCCCAGAGATTTGGAAAACTGATGCTATTTCTTTCCCAGTTTCCAGCATTTCCTCAGATTTAATTCAGTTTTGCATGGCAAGGCAAATGCAAATTTTCCAGATATGGGACATTTCCTGTGCTGAAGCTTGTCTAGATGAATTTTAGCAAGCTCAGAGAGTGCAGGACACCTTTGGAGTTCATTCAATGGCATTCACGTGTTTCTCCATGCTGTTTAATTGACTGCTGTTATCTGAATGTTTTAGTCATTCTAAAATTACTTCTGTGTGTTGATAATTTTTTGTGATTGTGATTATTAATGCCTGCTGGATAAATGCTGTCTATATAAAGTACTATAAAATGTTGTATGTCTTTGTTTAGGTAGCTGCATGTAGATGCAGCCACAGGCATTCAATAACCATAAAAAGAGTATGAATGTTGAATTCAGAACCAATGTACCTATTGAGTAAAACACCAATAACAGCTATGTGTTGTAAAAAATCAGGGGTATGTTGCAAGATAATACACAAAGCACACCAATAAATGACTTGCTTAGATTATGTCATCACTGGTGAGAGTAGCTCACATAATTGTTCTGTCAAGTAATTTTTTTACATCACTGGTTAGAAAAATGTGGGGAAATCTGTTAACCCCACTTGTCTGACCTGTTCCTGTCAGAACTATCTTTAGTTTGAGCTTCGAAAGCAACAAACCACATAAAATCTACGCCCCCTTTCTAACATTATTATCCCTCCTGCTGTTTTAATTTATGTGTTTAATTTGGGTTTTCTGGGTGCAATATGGCTAATTGCTTGAGAACTGTGCAACCTTACAAGTGAAATTTTGCTTTTATAATTTGTAGCACATCAAGTGTAATAATGTACATTTAATTTCTCAAAAAGATAATTATGCTAATAGAATTATTTGAATAAAAATTCACACTCTATTCAGGATAATGTCCTCTACCTCTTAATTTATACTAATGTAGGTTTGTATGGAATTTTTAATAAGTTTCTTCAACCCAGGGCCATGAGTGGCTGGACTGAAGAAAAGGGCTGGTGGGACTTAAATAGAATAGAAAGGCTTCAAAAGGCTTTGAAGCAAAAAAATGTCAGAAGTGATGCAGGTATTGGGTTTTTATAGATGCTAGAAGGTGCTGCATCCAGCCCTGGTCATGTGAATGGTTGTGGTCCTGCTATGTTTAGTTTACAGAGGGAAAATAAGGAAGAGACTCTGCAGGTAAGCAACTGCATTGCATACAGGCAATACTTGCCAGATGCCAGCCTTCGTGCAGACAGCCTGTCACCCCCCAGAATGTGTGGTACCTAATGAGTGACAGCACCTTGTGAGACTGATTCTCATTGGGTCTCTCAAGAGGCAGCTGGGTAGAAAGCAGAAGAGGAGCAGTCCCCGGGAGATGCAGTTTATTTTTAAGTCCATTCATTAGGCACCAGTTAGGCATGAGGGCTTGGAATTGGCTCAGGAGAAATGAGGCTCCACACATGTACTGCTTTCTGATGCTCAAACAGCCTTCATGCCAGACAAACTTGTTCTGGAATCTGAACAGCATCTGCAGAAGCATTTATGCAGGATAATAAAGCTTTTGGAGCTGGGAGGGGCTGTGCTGAGGCCAGGTTATCCAGGGGGGATGCAGAACTGCAGTCTAGCACAGGCTGGTGTCTCATCCCACCACCATTCATAGGTGAGGCATGCTTGGGCCCAAGTGCTTGGCATGCAGTTGAAGTACCCTGAGAGGTGCAGTAGAGCCTTTTGGACAGAGTTAAGCTACATGCTGTGTGGGAAACATGTTCACTTGCAGGTGGGAAAGCAAGGCCTTCCACTAACCCCTCCTTGCTTCCAGTTCATGGGAGTCCTCTGAAATCGGAGTGTTAAAGTACTGCTGCACTGAGTTTTCTGTGTTTTCTTACCTGTGGCCAGCTTTAATGAGATGCATGATATCCCCCTCTTCCCAGATGTAACTTCCTCCCCTGTCTCCAGCACATATTTCTCAGGGAAAGAATGGCGGCTACTACTCTCTGTATCAAAGCACACTGAAATCTCAAGCAGTAGTACACTGCTATTGCTTTTAAAATCAGGCTGTCCGAGGCTTGAAATGCTAATTA
Organism: Chrysolophus pictus; assembly: GCA_037305975.1. Classification (NCBI taxonomy): domain Eukaryota; kingdom Metazoa; phylum Chordata; class Aves; order Galliformes; family Phasianidae; genus Chrysolophus; species Chrysolophus pictus. Next base: position 109,431,498 of record CM074576.1, read on the forward strand.
TTGTATTTGTAGTAGAATCCTAGCCTTGGAATGATGAAACTCTTGCAAATCCCTTGTGAACTGCTTACACAGGGAATTATGATAAATGAAAGTTTCTAAAGGTGGTGACTTTCATACTAGATTAATATAGGGCACCATGATTAATGCCTAGACTGTCAGTTCATATTTTCTGCCTTAATTATTTCAGGACTTTTTTAATGCGCCATAAGTATATTTATGCGTGATCTAAGAGCAGGATTGACAAACTATTTATCCATGAAAAGGGTGTGGTCTGGGCAGCAGATTTTGCAAAACTCCTGTTTCCTCCTCTTACCAATGTATGTGCCTTCCTTCTCTCTCTGCATTAAGTTAATCATCCACAGGACTGCTGATTTCAAGGTCACAAATAAGGAGACACTTTTTGCAGTGTTTCCGTAATGTTGAGATCTATTTGTTAGAAAAGAGGTCAAGCCTATTCATTTCACAAATGCTGGCCAGCATTAATATCTGAATACTTTCTTGGTATCCTCTTTTAGGTACGGGAAATAGCTTTAATATCTCCGATACCACATTGTGGTAGCTATTGCCTTTTAATGTTGATCCCTACAGGCCATCAATCCCTAACTAGTATTACTTCTTATTGAAGCTGAGATAGTTTCAAACCAAAATTTATAGGTAGAAAATTCACTGTCTTATGACTAAATACTTGAGTTGTATGGTTCCACTTCATGTTGGAAATTCCTTGGACCATCGAACACCACTGATTTTTAGGTAGAACCCTTCACTGATTTGATTGTGGAGTACTTAAAAAAGATTGGATGATATGGCCTCATACTTTTATGGAGTTGAGTTACTTAGTGCTATCAGATCTTTTTTTTTTTTTTTTTTTTTTTTGAGACTTGCACTTATTTGGTTTTGTTTTCCTTTGATAGCTTTAAATACAATGTGCCTTATAGTCGGGGAAGAGAGAAGAAGTTTGTATGAAATAAAAATGGCAAGGATCTGTACTGAAAACACTCATTGAGGCTATTTTTACTTTCATTGCTGAGTTTTGCAGAATAAACAGATTACAATAAACAGAATACAGCGAGGTGATAACATTATTATTATTATTTATACAGCATCATAAATGTGCATTCTGCTTAACAGACAAATAAAAGACATCTCGGGAGATCACTTCAAGTTCAACTTCAGCGTAAAGTACAACTTTCTCCTGAACATCTCCTTTTTTTTTGCAGTTGCAAAGAACAAATGTTTCAGACTTGAGTGCATTAAATAGAGGAACAGAAATCCTTATTCGGGCTCAAAAAGAAAAAGTGATTTGATCAGCCCTGCTTGATGTATAGGCCAAAACCCACTCTCTGATAAAAGTCCTCCACAACTCCAGTGAAGGCCAGAGCTGACCCAGCGTTCCCATCAAAGCCGTTGGAATTCAGGAGTGCCCTGAACTTCTGAAATTTAAGCAGATTTTTTATGTTCTTAAGGATGATGGCTCACTGACGGTCATAACACCTCAGAAAAAGTTGTTGCAACATATCAAACTCTGTGTTTACCACACTACTCACTTTCAACCAAAACTTTAATCTTTAAAAGTGTTATTCTTTAATTTTTTAAGGACCATAAATTCTGAAGACGTGCAGGCCTAGAGAAGATCTGTGATGAAGGAAAATCTTGGAGATAGAATGGTACAGAAACACCAATTAGAGCACTGATCTGAGTGATGAAAGGCAATTGTGTAAGCTTGTCTCCCAGGGAGTTGAGAAGTATGTGAACTACTGTTGCCCACAGACGTTTGCTGGAAACTGCAAGAGTGAAGGGAATAACCCACTTCAGAGAAACAAAATGGTCCAAATGAACACTCTCAAAGTAAATTCACTAAAAATGTTAAGCAAGTAGCACAAGAAATTATTTTAAAATATTGCATTAAAAATACCAATTAAAATATGTGCCTATTTATTATAATGTCTATATAATTCAGAAGAAGGAAGGAATGTTTGTCAGAAATATTTATAAATTGCAAGGCAATAAGAAACTCTGGCAGGTGTTGAGTTTGTTAGGGATAAATCATGCTCAAACTTCAGACGTTTAATCAGGAAAGCGCATAGATTTCATTTTATCTGCAACTGAGAACTTTATCAGAATGCAAAGCTTTTGTATCTTGGTGGTATGCCACAGGGACACCTGCTCAGAACAAAGTCTTCCTTTTATAGTGTAATTGCTAATGTAAAACCACATTAATACAAATACGGCAAGCAATTTTATCTTAATTTATAACACTGTCTCTGGGCAAACTAGATAGTACTTCTTCTAGACAGCCTTTCTCAACACCTGTTCCTACATGAACTTCTATGATCTTGAATTCTGTGGCTAGTTCCAGCCATCAGCTGTAAGAAGTTCATTGCTTCTACACCTTCCTGCCAGCAGCCACTCCCTTCAGTGCTGCTTCCTTTGATGTCTTTAGCTTTCCTAGCATGGGAATTAAACTGAGAAAGCTGAGTTAATGATAAAGCTTTATCTATGAAGCATTTTAAGGCTTACAAAAGGAACATTAGTATTCTTGCCTGCTTCCTAGTACTTCTTAACAGCTATTTGCTGTTTCTGGCATGCAGCTTTTGTGTTTTCCTCTCTGGCGGAAACTCAGGTGATCTAAAGAAACAACTAACCAGAGTTACTCACTTGCTGCCTTACCATAGTTGTAGGATGTCCAACGCAGTGTAAGGAGGGTCCAGCCCTTTGTGCCTGTCTCCCTTGTGTCCACTACTGGGGAACGGAATGCTTACTGTAGCAAAAAGCAAAGAGAAGTTGTTCCCCAGTAAGAATATCACACTAATCATCCGGCTTTTCATACGTACACAAAGGTAAGCCCAACACAAAACTTTTTCCCTCAATAAATGTATTCAGAGCAGATCCCTAGAGCCACACTTCAGCTGTAGCCCTTGCTTACTCAAACAAATGTCACCTGAGCACCAACGCATAATGCCTGGATTTTTGCAGATTCCTGGAATATAAAGTAGTATTACTCTTTCTGATCTTCACTATAAATTAGTTACGGAACCATGAACAGGAGTACTGTTTTTTTTTCTGTGCAAGAGTTTGTTTTGAGCATACATACTGTCTACATCCTGGACTCTCCATAAGTTCTCGAAAGGGTGCTCCATTACAGGACCACAGAAATGTTCCAAAAAACTGTGCTCGCCTTCAAGCCATGAACAAAAATTGATTTGTAAATCTGTATCGGATGCTTTATTTTCAGCAGGAACATGAGAAAGCCTATTTTTTTATTTTTTTTTTTTGAGAAACAGAGGAAAAAATGGCAATAATCCTCACTTCCAACTGAATAAGACCTGACACTCTTCCAAATTACCAAGAATAGTAACAGTGTTCTAGCACTGCATTATATTCTGAAATTACAGCAATTAGGAGACTAGAAATGTGTAGTGTTCCAGACTCATACACATGTGCTTGTTCTGTCATAGCCACAGTGACTGCAGTTACAGACAACAGGGCTTTTGCTTATCATGCATTTACTCATGATGATTCTGACCACTTCAGAACTTTGTAAGTCTTCCTTTCCTATTGGTTTGATCCAGAGATAACCACACTGGAAATAGTCATACTGGAAAAAATCCTGACTCCTATGAATTCCAAAGGACTTTTGTTATCAACCAGAGCTGAAGTGGGATTTCCCTGTCTGTCGAAAATAACTAGAAGCAAATAGTAGCAGCCTGATAGAAAGTTTTATAAAACTAAGGAGAAAAATTCTCTTCCAGGGATTAGAAAAGCCGAAGCCAATTCTATTGAATTGGAGCCCACCTTCTGACATACTTTATAGTCCTTCCCAGTATGTTAATTGATTTCAAATACCATCTGAAAACACTGTAGGATGGCATCCAGAAAGAGAGGGATCTGGTATACCTGGCTGACATTTATTATTACTACCCAGTATCTGAGCAAATGCTTTTGGACACAACTGTTTTTTTTTTCTGGCTTGCAAAACAAGAGCTGAAAAATTATAAAGTAATTCCAATGAGGGTAATAAAAATTGACCCAGATGTTTTGTTTTAAAACTCTCAATCAACAAATAGTCTCTAACTCAACAAACAGCCTCTATTTGAAAGGCTAGTACAAAATTTCTGTTTATGGACTAAAGGAAAAATCCCTATTCTGTATGAAAAAGGGTTCAGCTAGTGTCTCAGATTCTGTTCCAGGTAGTTTTATCCTTCTTGAGACTGTCCAAGAAGAGGTCTGGGTGCTCTGAGATTTCAGAAATAAAAAGAAGACTCCAAAATGATCTTATTGCTAACTTCATCTGCTTCTGGCCTGCATCCAGCAAAGCACTTACATTTGTTCTTTGCTTTGAAATTGGCTTGGTGATGTCAACAGGGCTTTTCATGTATCTGCAGTTAAATACATGCACAAGTGATTATCTATCTCTAACCTCTCTCCATCAAGGCTTGAACTACCCACAGTGGACACCAGGAGATAGGGCCTTGTTTTATATTTCTGTGGATCAGTTTACCAAGTTACTTTTCTCTTCAGACAAACATCCTGCCATTTTGGCTTGCTGCATTATGCTCCAGTTCAAACTCAAGAGCTCCTCCAGCCCAAACTCTTCCCTTTCAATCCTGGGTCCAAACAGACCCATTCAATCCAATCAAAGATTTTCTCTGTACCCAAAGAGATTTACTGCAAACAGATCAAGTGCTAAAGTCCTTTGCTGGGGATGGCTGACTCTCTGAAAAGCCAGCAAGGCTTATTAATACTTATTAAAGAACAACTCGCCTTCTCTAGTTTTGCTCTTCTATTTCCTCTCCTTGATAGAGAAATGTCTACATGATGAAATGAAGTACAGTCTTCTGGTGACATTATCTGAGTAGAAACTTAATAGCTGCCTTGCAAGCTAAGGAACCACCTTTTCACTTTTTCCTTAGAACTTTGTAAAAGCTAATTGAAAAGCAATCACAGCCCAGCACTTAATAGGCTTTCACATTTCAACAGCAAACATTTTTTTTTTCTGTGTTCAAGAGGCACATCCTGGGCAAATTGCTCCCTTTCATAGAAGGTAGGTAGTTTGATCTTGGTTCGAGAGAAGGCTACAGTATATCACTTTTATTACCTACTTTGTATGAGAATAAGTGTTTTATAAAAGTTCTGAAGGTAATTTCTTATGTCAGGGAGGGCAAAACTTAGTTCTTGTACTCAAGATGCTTTAATTAGTTTTCCCTGAGTCTGTTTTCTCAGTTGTCTTGCTACAACTGCATCAGTTTTATTACCCTGAAGAAATAATTTGCTCTTATTAAGACCGAGTACTCTGTTCTATAATTTAATATGTTACATTCATCTTTAACATTAAAAGGCCTGAGCCAAAGTTCACTGAAATCAGTGGAAAGTCTGCTGCTGACACCAAAGAGCTTTAGATCCTTTTAAGGGAGTTTTAGTCTTAAGAAGCATCTATACTGCAGTTATTATGTGCAGCCTATCTAAGTTGGATGTTATTTGAAGTGCAACTATGCTAGGACAGGGCTCTGTGGGGTCTGATGGCAAGTATTTATGCAACTCCTTGAGCAGGTGGGGCTTTTTTTAGGCTGAGATGGGTTTTGTGCTGACATGGTTACATTACTAGAAATACCTGCCCTAGTTAGCTTAAATTTAGCTTATGTATGGTTACACAATTTGAAGTTACTCCAGTATAGACATACTCACATTTTAGATAGAAGTTTCCTGTGTTATAGTGATATGATTTCATATCTTAAATCAGATATATTTCTCTGTGGTTCTACTTTGTCACTGGATCATGCTTCTGCTCATCAGCAGTCACCCATAACACACAGTTTTCTCTCGTAGTATTGTCATTTTCACTTACAATCTATTTTCTTTTTCCATTATTTGAAAAGGCTTTGATAGCCCTTCTTTTCTTATAGGTACATTTTTTTTCTAGCCACCTGTGTTTCCCTGGTGGATCTGTTAATAGCAATAAATTAATCCCTAGATGCATTATAGCATGGTTGAGCACCATTATATTGACAACCAAGCCAGAAAAACCTTTCTAGCTCAGTTCCTTAGAGACTGATTAAAAAAGCCATCCCAGAAGTTCAATGATATTAGGCAGTATAACAACTGCGTTACTTGCTGGAAGCATTATTTTCCCCAAGTCTATATTGACAAATGTATTTCAGAAGCATCCAGTATCCTTGTTTATCAGTCTGAAAGTTCTGAGGGTATTTTCTCATTTCAGAAGAACTACTAAAATCCTACAATGAACACCTTAAACATTACTTTAACAAGAGAGAAAGTTTCTAGTTAGGTTCATTGATATTCAACAAGGGAAAATATGTATGTAAGCAATCTGAAATACTTAAGTATAGTCCCCTCTTTGTTATGTTCTTGTATGTCCAGTTAAAAATCCTCTGCCATATCCCACTAGGTCATTATGGACCAGATCCAAAACTGGTTCAGTCTAATAAAGGGCTACCCGATATTTTCAGTCTCCTTTGCTTTGTATCAGATGGAGCTAAAAACTTGCCCTCTCTAACCTCTCTGTAATGCTCAATTTTTCAAAATGTAACAAAGATCTCTAAAGACAAGCAATTTTGTGTTCTCATTTTCAGTTCCTTTATTTTTTTTTTCTTTTCTCTCTCTCTTTTTTTTTTTTTTTAACTTGTGAGAATTTAGGGTAGACTTAAATCATTCTTCTATGTTTCTTCTCAATATTGATAGCCACAAGATTTTTAAGGGAAGCTTCAGATCAAGTGAGGCATAGAGTGCTCTGGCTGCAACGACAGGTATTATGAACTCTGAAACTAATTTTCACATCACGGTGCTGGAACTTTTCCACCTTCTGCAGCCTCAATGCGTAGATTTCATGAGAAGTATTACTAGGACTTCTAAATGGAAGAAAAAATGAGGGAACAAATTGAGTAGTTATTAAGAACGAAGCTATTTTCCTGATGAAACATGACTCATGCTGACAATGGAGATTCAAAGTACTCTACAGATTTAATAGTCACAAGTAATATTTCAATAGTGATAAGTGATGCTTGAAAAAGACAAATCTCGAAGTGAAAGAAATGCTGCCTGAGTTCGTTCAGACACTTCTGTATTTCTTCTTGGGTCCCTTTACCTCAGCGTTTATAGGGAATCAATTTGTAGGCTTTGGGGACTGCTGAAGTTAATTTCTAAGAAGTGTAATACATGCATGTTCATATGCATAGCAGTTTTATTCCATACCCCTTTGCTTTTATTTTTTTTACTTCAGTACAGACACTATTTCTGTTGATGTGCAAAAACTGATTAAGGAAATCACCCAGGCACAAATAAATAATAATAAATATTCTCACTCAATCCTGAGGGGTTATGAAAACAACGGCTGGCAGGCAGATTTACAACTCTCAAAATACCTGTTTAAAGACCTGAGCTCAGAAGCCAACGGAGGCACAGAGAGACTTCCTGCTTTGTTGTCTTTTCTTCTTTGGGAGGTTCAGAAATATAACAATTCAAAAAAACAAAGCAAACAAACAAACAAAAAAAAAAACCAACAAAACACAATCAAACTTTTGTCATGAATGTGCATATGTAGAGAAAGGACTTACCATATTTTAGTTATGCTTTACCACCGGCCCATCTGAGTGCTACTGCTGGACCAAAGAAAAATGCTTCCTTACTGTGTGATCTCAAGTGTTGTGTCAAGATATACGTTCCTTCAATGTATGCAAAAATGTGTGCATTACAGCATAACTGTATTGCAGAAGATTTTTGCAAAACTTCTCACATTTTTTGGTAAGTTTTAAAAGTAATATCAGTCTTGATGTAATATGAAAGTAAGATTTCGTTCTTATGCTTTCTAAAATGTGAAGTGCATGTTTGATTTTCCTCATACAAGTCTGTTTTTTAATGAGGTTAAAGGCTGCACAAGGTGTCTGTTTCTTGGCTCACAGAAAGGCAAAGGAAGAAATTAGCACTGGGAAAGAACATTATTTGCTTCTCTCAGCATGATCTTTTTGTCTTCAAATCAAAACTTCTTTATTATTTTCATCCTTGCTCTATTGAAATCTTGGGGCAGGGGAACAGAGGCAGCTGGATGTACCTCCAAGCACACTCAGGTATTCCAAAAGCCTCAGGTGTGAGCTCCTGTGGTGATTCTTTAAGTCCTTAAGCTAATCTGTTCTCCATCTCCTTTATAATGAATACTCTGCTCTTCATTTTCTCTGTTTTCAAGTTGGACAATTCTATTTTCTGCTTCACCAAAATGAGTCAAAAGCCTTTGATTTATACTCTCAGTTCTCTCATTTACAGATAGTACTATTGCAGAGATTTTTGACTATCCATTTTGCTTTCGGGTAAGGTTAAAAGTGTGCTGGATTTTGACAGCTCTGCAGCAACAGTGGACCCAGGAGAGCAGCAAGAATGAGTCATGTGTCCTCTAGTGGCAAGTGGAGAGGAATTCGTATTCTCGAGCTGCATGAGGTGGTTGCTCCTCTTTTGTTTCAAAAACAAGAGTTATACCTAGGTGCTCCAGCCAACTAAATTGATCGGCAAAGCCACCAATTTGAGGTTGAGAAGAAAGGAAATACTTTTCGAAGCAACATTTTAATGCATCACATTTTTTCTGGGATGAATGTGACCATGGTTCTCTTAGTGTTCTTCATAGGATTCTTCTCTTCCTTTTACCTACAGTGCTTGCTCAAAGAAGTCACTGTGATCTGGGGTGACCGGAAGAAAGCAGGCACATCCTTTCACTTGCATGCCCCTTGGCCAGCCAACTGCTTTCTGCCTGTGGTTCCCAGAATTGTAGAGTACAAACTGACCTTTGAGAACAGTTATTTAGGTCATAAGCGTAACTGTACAAGCTTCTGACTGCAATGCTGAGACCCTTTGATTGACCAGATTTGACTAGTTATGGGCAGCAGAGCATTTGCAATAAGAGAGGAATATCAGACATGCACACAGGGAGAATTTTCAGATATGTCCACATTCTACTGAATGTTGGTAGGAGTTAGGCACTTAAGAAAACCTCTCTCTGCATGCTTTGTCCTGAGACAGAAATATATTGCTAATGTGGGATTCAGTACTTCTAGGGGTGGTTTGATTTTTTTTTCTGTTAAGAAGGAAAAAATAATTTTAAAAAAACATTACTTTCCACTGAAATTATAAATGTAAATGCCAGAAGGCATCAGGCTCCCAGTCTATATTTTTTTTCCTAGTGAGACTCTTACAAATGTAATTAGCTTTACTCAGAATATAAACTACAACAGGGAAGATCAAGGGATATTATTTCTATTTTGTGGCAACCCCTGATTTAAATTCATTGCACTAATACATTTAAAAAAAAATAAATTCCCTGTATTTAAAAGGGTTAAAATAAGTAATAAAAGTGGCTATGCTTTACTGATAAAGCTAGCATTTAACAACCCTGCCTGAGCATTGGTATTAACTCTACACTGCGATATGAGGTGGGAAGGAAATTTTTTACTGCTTTTGTGTTTCTGAAATTTCTTTGTAACCAACACTCAGCCAAGCTGGAGATAAGATGGCAATATTGCATTCCTTTACGTCCTGCCAGCTCATGGCACCTCAGGTTAATGCAGCCTACCTCCAAGAAACTGCATGTATCAGTCTGTTTGAGACCCAGCTGCCAGCACTAATGTTAGGAAGCCAAGTGGAAGACTGGGCACAGGACTTCTTTTCAGCTGGCAGTCAGAGAAAAAGCTCTTTCCAGAGATTTTCTTGGAGGAAAAATTATTTTGTAGCATCATTGGAGGGCGACAGGAAGGGTCAGAAATGAAATGAGATAGCAATTTGTTGGTAATATGGGGAAAATGCTGCCCGTGGATTTTGAAGTGGGAAACTTTTCTTAAAAGCACACCAGATGGAAGTTGACCATTTTGATGCTTGCAGAACCTTGCAGAACACAAAATAGACAGATTGTCAATTACCTAAAGGACTGCGCAATTTGTCAAATATGAGTTGGACAAGCAAAAGAGAAGTTAATAGTATCGGGGAGTTCAGTGAACAAGTCAGCCTAGATGTGTGAAAATCTCTAGCAAAGATTCTGTTTTTAAGCATATTTTTAATCCCAACTAAAATATTTCACTTCGCAGTGATGGATTTTTTCCTGGACTTGTTTTTAAAGTGCATTTCCTAAGAAAATGTGGTCTAGCCATTAGGATCTATTTTTTGATGTCTTAATAACTCTTCAATTAACTAGTCATTTGGACAAAGGGATAGGGATCTGAGATACCTTCACTTCCTGCATAGTTAGTGCATATGAATGATTTGACAGAGAAGGCAGATCCCTACTAGTGTAATCTTGTTATATGTTTGAGCACAAACTACATCAGGCCTCAGTGAATCTGTACCAGTGCAGTTTTGTTCCAAAAAAAAGAGTCAGAGTTCTTCATCCTGCTAATAAAGTGCCATTATTTTCCCAGAACCTATTAAATTCAATAAACAAATTCAGCAGCATTATATGCAAAAAGACTGTCACATTTACAGCAGCCTATGCATTAACAATCTAATTCCAATTTGCTACTATTATTTCATATTTAAAAGATTTGAAAAAGTGCTATGGTGCAGACTTGGGTAGGGATCCAACCAGCCAAGGAAGAAATGGCCTTATCCATTTTCTACTGAACTCAGCCACTGCATTTTCTTTGCCTCAAATGTTGTACAATATTGGGCTATTTTCAGTGATATTATATGGCAAGAATATGTCAGGTAAATTTGTCATATTGGAGATAAGCCGTCAAAAAAAACAACAACAACAACAACAAAAAAACAACCAAAGAGATCAGGCCAGGTGTAGGTGTCTCAGGACTGTCTAACGGATATACAACGAGGAGATTCTTACATGCACACATGGTGGATAATAGGAAGAAATGCATGCTGAGATAATAAAAAGAACTCATTTTGTTATGTCTTACAGTCACACAATTATGGATGCAGCAGCAAGAGAGCTGAGATATTAGTAAGAGTGATATTGAACAGGACACTCATCTGATCTAGCAGCAGTAGAAACTGAAAATGTTTTAAATAGCAGTAATGCTCAGCAAATGGAGCTCAGATAGGTGTGTGTGCTTGTACAAGTGGATGTTAGACTGCAGGCCAGTTACCTATAGATTAGAAAATACTTAGAATAAACATCAGTAAGAACACTTTAAGATTAACCATACAAACACAATCCTTGGGGCATCACATGTATCTATTAATAAAGCAAGACCAGCTGGCAGAATGAAAGGATTATTTTCTGTTATATTTGAGCAACCTAGCCATCAAGAGAGCCTCACTAGAAATACAAGGCATGACTGTGTACAACAGGAGACAGAGGTCAAGTAAATTCTACATATTCTGAATTCCACAGGAAACATGCCTCCAGAGGACCCCACTCAGTTTCAGGGACAACACTGATCAAAATGCACAAAGAAAATGCAAAGACAGAAGAAGTAGCAAAGAATGTCAAATGTGTTCTGAGCTGGCTGCTAGTAATCAAGTCAGTGCATTGCCCCCCACCAGCTGGAAATCCAGTTTTCCCTCAGCAGAGCTGCCTACATGCACTTTCCTAGACAACTGCAGTGGAAAGTTCATTCAACTCCAGAAAGCAAGTTGCGATCTCAGACAAACAATATATTCATGAACTACCCCAGATCATTCTAAAAGCACTGCTCTAATTTGTTTGAGACACGGCCTTATTGAAATCCTTGTCTCAAAGATATCTTTAGACTTTCAATGAGGTCTAAGAGGTTATTTAAAAATATAGATATCAGAGGCCACATGAATATGGTGGGTATTCCACAATGTCTGTCCTAAGGTTACAAGCCACCAAGCTGTTCCATCTAGCAAAAAATTATAAAGGAGTCATTAAACTCAGGCCTCATAGAAATCAAAAGTAAGAGATAAAGAAAGAAAGCTCTCCAAATGTTGAAGTGCTCAATGAAGTTGAAATTACTGCATTTTGTATACTGTACATTTATATACTAAAACATCAATTTAAAAAGGAAGGGAACACATGGAAAAAGTCACTGAGGGAGAAAAGACCCAAGGGGCAAAAAACGAAGGGCTTAGTCTGAGAATCTCAAAAGGCACAATGACAAGGCCCAGATACACAATGCTGAAGGAGTTCTTCAAAGGTAGTGTGAGAAAGCCACTTTCTAACCATTTGAGATAATATCACCCACAAATTGACAATGCATTTTTCAACAAGCACAAAGTAGAGCTTGGTAAAATGAATAAGAGTTAGGGGATGTGGGGAGGAGACATGGATGGCATTTGACAGCCAGAGCACACCAGTCGAGCAGCAGTGGTTCACTCAACTGCCACTTGCAGTACCCTCCACCCAGGAGGTACTTCACATGAAAGCAAATGAGGTGTTAGCTGACTAAAACAGTGCAGAGGTCACTGCTGATGAAAGACTAGTGAGCAGATATTCAAAGGAGCCGCTTGACAGGAATGCAATGGCCGTGACAGGAGTGAACAGAGTTGAGAACATTGCACGCATCTATTTCTGAAAAACAATACAGAGAGAGGTGAAGAGGCTTAGTTGTTTTGCATATAACCTAAGGAAAGAGGATGCAACAAAGGAAGACTGAAGAAATGAAAAGTAGGTTGTCCAGGAGAGATGACAGTTGTGATGTGCTTTTTGTTGAGCTTCGTGTCACCATTTGCTTGGGTCATGGGGTCTCAGGCAGGTAACCCTGCTGCTGTGGTCCACATGACACCTTGTGTGCTGGCACAGAGGACTCATCATATTTTCAACCAAAATTCATGAAAAGAGAAATCACGCTATCCTAGTAAATTAAGTTGTTGCAACAAACACATGCACTTTCCTGAAAACAGAGGAAGCTGATAAGTACTGTGGGGATCCTGCTTTATCTGGGGAGTTGGACTTGGTGATTCCCAGAGGTCCCTTCCAACCCCTGCGATTCTATGATTATGTGAAGGTAAAGAGTATGAGGAAACTCAAAGATACACTTTAGAACCTCAGATCTGCTTTTATTTCATGACAGAAAAGGATTTCAGCTAGTTTATATGTTCAGGAAAAGGGCTCATATATATTAAAATGTATCATATATTTACAAAGGCATTTGGAAGAAGATAAAATTTTCCTTGTGACAAAAAGGCTGCAAACATTTCTTGATTTTTCTTAGTGTTGTCTCACTTGTAGAGAGCTGCCAACATTTTCCCTATCACCTCCACGACTTAGTACAGAAATGGACCACAAGCCAATGAAATCTACTTTAAACAAAGCTTTGGAGTCAGCACTGCCAAAACATGTATTTATCATTAAAATAATAAATAATATTGACAAAATATGCAAAAATAGTAAAGATCTCCCTGTTATGGTCCAACTTTGGGAAAATTCATGTTAAAATACCTGAGTGACATTTTGAATATATATGAGGATAAAAAGAACATGAATCATGAAATCCTTAGTTAGTGTCATTGGGTAGAGATAAAGACCAAACCACTTGTTTTAAGATCTGGAAAAGAATGCAGGCAATAAATACCAGCTTCCATTATTTCTCCTTAAACAAGCAATGCAATATTTGAATCTACAAATCTCAAGTCACTTTTGATTCTTCCTAACAGATGAATGTAATCTAAAAACTGGGGACATGGATGAAAACAGGATACAATTTCTGCCTTTTTCTGAAGTCTAAACCAAGAATAGCCATCACTTGGTCCAGAAAAGCAACTTACGACTCCAAGATTCAAATACCTTCCCTGTTGCTCACTTATATTCCTTGCTTCCAGGAACTCAGATTCCCGCTGCCAATTAAGTTCATCATCATCGCTGAATGTAGGCTTATGGGTCTTTGAATTTCTTTTCTTTGAAGTCAGCTACTGGCATTTCTTCTGTTGTCAGACTTGCCTTTCTAAATCGACATGTCCAACATGTTAACTCATGACAATATTTCCTTCTTTGCTGAAAAATGGGAGTGAGGAGAAAGGAAAACTTTGTCTTACCTACTTTTGAACAACAGAGATAATGCTTCCACACATTTGCTCACTGGACATCCCAAATAGCTATATCCCCAGGAGGAACAGACTCCATATGAAGGCAAATAAGATGAAAATACTCTCTGGTACCTGAAGTAATTTTTTTTTTTTTTCATTGTGCTCAGCACATATCAGAAGTTTGGGGCTTTTTGTTTGGTTGGTTGATTTGGTTTTGTTTATAGTTTGCATGTGTTTGCCCTTGCACATTGTTTTGCTAACTCATTTACAGGCTTGGCTATGCTGGCTTTGGGTGTATTGCTTCAACATATGCAAAATTACTCAAATACAGAAGTGTATTTCAGAGAGAGTCTGTTGCCACCAGATAGCTGTGACAATTTATAGGGAGAGACTTCTCACATGGGAGAGAATTCTTGAAAGGAACAGAAAAAAGCAGGAAAGGAACACTGCTGTAGCTCAAAAGAGCAGGGCTGGACCTTGAAAGAGAGAAAAGAACTAAACCAAAAGCTTGTTAATAAGTGTGTTTGGCAGATTCATTTTTGTATCTCTTCAGCTTAATTGCATGCCAGAATTCCCTATGTAGAGTAAGAATCCATTCAATTCATTGAAAAGTACAATTTTGTTCTTCTCATTTTGCAAAGATCCAGCCACTGCTCTGTCCCCACAGAGTGATACAAAAAGGAATCCTACTCTGAGGCTTCTCAAGCACAATGGATCCTTTTAGCTACCAGGATGCCATATGCAGAGCCCATTCCCCTAATTTATGTTTCTGCTTTTGGTCATTGTAGCAAAATGGCAAGATTTGTCAGGGAGATGATGCTGAACTTACACTGCATCTTGTGATGAGTTATCTATGGGCCAGCCTGGGAAACCCAAAGAAAAACAGTCTCTTTGAAAGTCTGGGCTTGGATATTTTTCTGCAGACTACCCAGCTGTTCCCATTTGACTTTCCATTCTCTGCATTGTTTCTGTGTACTTTTCATTCCTGGGTTTACATTTACTTCTGTTCTGTTTGACTGACAGTCTGTTCTCTGTCATTTGAATGAGAGAAAGTATTCTTTAGGATTACTCCCATTTCTGACTGGAAGGGAGCCTACTGTCTAAGCAATTTCTTTTGCCTTAGCCTTGTCAGTGTATTTTGCTCAGGATGTCCCATTTCTGGAAGCTTGTTTTAGACTTCATTGAGTTTATTGCCAACACCATATCAAACTGCGGTTCATTATTGTCATCATTTTACTAAAATAGTCCCTGAGTGCACCAGATTCTGAACATTTGGCTGCAATACTCCTGGGAGGTCTATGATGTTTTGCCCTGGTCAAAGCCAAGAGTAGAGCTGCCATTAGCAGCCAGGCTAACATCTTTGAGAAGTGCTTCCATGCTTTCCCACTGCCTAGCATTTAGTCATTAGCTCTTGAATGCTGTATCTTGACACTGGGTATATGCTGCTTTTCTGTAGTGGAATAAAATTAATTTCGGTTGCAGAGGAAGTAGAGTTATGCTGAAATCCAGATCTATATTTAAAGCTTCATGCATTCTTTATAAGTTTTGTGTTATCTTTTCTGATCTGAAAAGGACAGCAATGCTTTTCGCCTTTATATCATACATTAAACTGTGGAATGTTAAATAGAAAGGTAAAATGTATGAGTGGAGAAGTGATCTTTACTATGTAAAGTATTTTGCTTACATTCTTCAAATCTACAGTAATGATTTATGTGTAGCACAGCAATTCATAAGTTTGTGTATTTTCATGCCAGGCACTTAGAGACGTTTCAATGAAATGCAAATTCACGAGAACTTTACAGCAAAGTAGGAGAAATTCAAAATGAAACTGGAAGCAGTACTTGTGATTAGTGAGACATGACAACCTGCAGGTCTTTTGTGATTGGAGGCCACTGTTGTGAAGTGGAAACTAAATGCAAAAGTTTTGCCATTTGTGTTTTGTTGATATTTTGTTGTTTCATACAGCCTTAGCAATCACACTATGGAGCATTTAAAAATTTGTCATGCCTTTATGCTGAGTTTTTCTAGAGAAAGTGGGAAAACATATATACTACAGTGTTTATCTTGTGTGTGAATGACTGTTCTTGAAGAATAAACATACTGAGAATCTTGTTTTGGTGCAAGTGAAGCTCTGTAGATAATGAAGTCTGGTTATTTTTAATAGCTCTTGGTAATATCTTATCCCCTTCCACTCGAAGTATCTTTGAAAACCCTCCAAGTACTCCAGGAAAATGTTTTGGAGCAGAGCTATTTGAATAGAACCTTCAGATATTATCCAAAAGAACTTAAGATAATAAAAAAGTTCAAATACAGACTTCCCAGTCTCATGCTATTAAGACCCAATGTTTTAATCACAAAACTTTTATGGAGGACTATACATATGCAACCTCCTTGCAAACCTCACTATGAAAGAATTCATTTTGTTAACTTTTTGGGACAAAGAACTACAGCTTAATCATTGAGTGTGGCTAGCAAGCTGAGTGTGAAGAAGCAAATCATAACTTCAATCATATTGGCACCATGCAAGTCTCAAATCTAGTATTTGAGGCCCTGCCTCGAGCAAACAGGATCAAACCATTACTGTAAACAAAAATGTTAAATTTGTTTAACAGGTCAGTCTTCAGGTTAATCAAAGACAGAACCTTATAAGCATAATTTTGCTTCCATATCTTGTAAAAAAAATTACAGTCATAATAATAGATTCCTTTCCCAGGGACAGGTTTTACAGCAACTCCAAGCTATTACACACAACTGGTGATAACTTTAAAAACCGCAGATATAAAAGGAGCTGTGCTAAAAACTACAGATCCCCTGCGCTACAATAGATCAGGTTTTGGAGGCACATCCATTGTGACACCCTTTAAAGGATAAACACTGATGCAAATGTGGAGAGACTCAGCTGCGTACTTATTTATATTTATATATTGTTATTATTAGCATCTGTGTTACAGAGATCTTAATTTCCACAATGATAGAAAAGCAGCATGAAAGATTTTGCTGTACGTCTCTAATTAAGTTCAACCCAATTACAGCAGTGTTATGTGGTGGAAATTTCACATCATAGTGTCCTTGACTAGACTGATAGTTAATTATTACAAATGAATTTCTATAGTAGTTCTCAAAAGCTCACCCACAGTACACGTAATATATGTTTATGTTTTTATAGCGAGCAGTCATATGTGTTGTGGAAACAGTGTCATGTGTTTCAAAAATCATATATATGCTCTTGGCTACCTCATCAAACTCCAACCAATAATCCATCTTCACTGTATTGAATCAAACATTCCAGACATCTTGGTAGTGTTATACAACTGTCATTTTTCAAGAAATCCAGTGGAGAGGGATTTCCTTTCTTTCCCAAAACAAAGATTCCCTTCTCTCTGCAGAATTTTAGGATTGATGCTCAGTAAAGACAGTATTTGGTTTTGAGTTAGTGGCAGAATTATCATTTGATGCTTCTCAAACGTGCACACAGAAAAATAGGAACCGAGGGAACTGTGTGTTTCCAGTGTATCAAGAAGATTTGGCAGTGCTTATGTTTATTTCCAGTTATTTATCTTGCCATTATGCTCTTATCTGAATGCCTCACAATCTTTTGAGTCCTTAGAGCCACACTGTGAGACAAAGGACTATTGTCTTCTGTCATAGGTTGGGCAATTGGAGCCAAAATTTGCAAAGGCAAATTATTGTGTTGTATGCTGGGTCAGCGACAGACAAGGTGAGACACAGAGAAGAAGGAGGAAAGGTTACAGATTTTAAGTGCTTTAGCATTTCAGTTGCACTCCTAAGCCTGACCTCATTAAATTACAAAGTCATAAGGAATCCTGATAGTGGATGTTGCCTAATCAATATACTTAATCTGCCTAATCTATATATAATAAGAGATTTAGTAGAGGCTCTCAGGGGTGTCGTGCTACGTTGCCCTGATACCCAGGGCTATGTGGGCTTGAACAATTCCCATCCTATGCTAGAAAGGTAGGTTTCAGAAGATATAGCACCCTTGGCATACTTCTGGAGCATCTCCTTCTTGGTTTGCTGTGGTATGCTGTGTGTGCATTGTGTCACCTTGCTGTTGAAATTACATGTATAGTTTTAAGAGGTAGCAAATCATGGCTTCTCAGCTACTTTCCTTGTCCAGGAGATCTGGAACCACGTTGGTGAACCAGAGGCTTCCAGATGAGCATTCCTGGCCGTGCTTTAGATTCTTGTACAAAGTAGCCATTCTCTGCCAATACCCATGAAATTAGACTTCCCTTCCTGTCATGATGTTATGATATGGAATACCAAAAACCAAAAATCACAAAACCATGACACCTTCCACATCCAGCATGTACTGGCAGAAGAGAGGAGAGGAGAGCAGCACTGCCACAGGGCTTAACATCAGCCCTTCCACTGGGATCTAGCTTCATGAAGAACCACAGTGAAATGAGATCTCCAGCAGTTAGATCTTCACCACCACAGTAACCCAGTGACCAAGGGGATCATCAACGGCTGCTGGGAAGCATGGCAGTCCTGCCTGATGAGGTAGCTGTAAGATTTCGAGTGAAAATAGCTCTTGCATCTCAGAAGGATAATCACACAAAAACCATATCATAGTACAATGTCTGGGAGCCCAAGCTAGACAGTCCCCCAGCTGCTGGATGGATTTATATTTTTCTCACTCAAATAAAGAGATGAAAAATTGTACATCTGTGATTTTGTGCATTTCCAGAAGTTAACAGAAATCATCTGGAAGGGGAGCAGAAAGGGAAGCTGTATATCTTTGCACCCAATGCTTGAATTAGATTTGATACGTCAAGTTGTGTAAGTAGAGGTGGAGGAAGATCAACCAGGCCAAATGTCTGTCTTACACAAACTTATGTGCAGAACAAAAAATGACCTTATGTGTGTGTGTGTGTTGAGGAATATGGAAAGATCTGTGTAAAAATTCAGTCTATTAGTTGCACCTGGCAAGTAATAATTCCATTCCCAAATGAGGATAAAATCCTCCTGCCATACAGTCAACCTCTGCCTTACTGGTGTTGTGCAATAGGGCAACAAAACAGAAAATATTTAAAAACACATTCTAAAAACCTTGTTAGATTTTTTCTTCTAAAGTACCTCCCTGAAAAGTCAAGCACCTTACTACCATCAGTCCAATCATGGTATCCAGATGGATAGGGAAATTATACGTAATAATTTTAGAAATAGCCCCAGGATGCATTATGTGCATCTCTGAGCCAAGAAAACCCCAAAGGGCATGAGTCTGGCTCATTCCCAGACAGAAAGCTGCAGTCTTACTGAAAGCCTGACAGACACACTGCAATGCATACATCTTAAAAGCAGCACCAGTGGCACTTAGCCATTCAGATCTGATACTAAAAAATCAGATTCAGGGAGCAGGAGAAAAATGGCAGACATTTTGGAAATGAATCCAAAGTGTTATATTGAGGTTCTGGTTCTGTATCATACTGGGGAGATGTATTTGTTGTTATCATTTAATGCAATGATCTGTACCATGTTCTTTCAGTGGCCTAGAAAGCCATGCAGATTCGTAGAATGAGTAGTCCTGGGTGAAACATCAGATTTGTACAGTCCACAAGACCACAAGTGCACATAAAAATGTTGTAGGATGTGACCCCATGAACAGTCCTCACATGTAGTGACTCTTTCATTATGAAAGAGGATGTTGTCTAGTGGATGTTTCCTGAGGTGCAAACAGACAGAAAAAAATGTACTTACCTGTTTATGCTCACGCATTCAACTCTCTTCAACAAATCAATACCAGAGGATTTTTCTTCCTCCTTTTTTGTTTCTTAACTTTCCTTACTCCAGTTTGAAGTAGCATGGAGGAGAGAGAAGGAGTGACTTAGCATGTAAGTTTTGGAGACAGCTCCTGTAAATCTAAACAGCCAGGCTGCAGCTGGCATCATCTAATAAGAATGAGCCTTTCCTGCAAACCCCCAAGTTGCTTCTTCAGGGTTCTGTGATTGCTAGCACACTGCTATGGAAAGTCTGTCAGGGAAAAATATACATTAGAAAACAGTAGCAGGAAGGGAAATAGTACTGACTGCAAACCTGTCAACCAAAGTCAAATGTTAGCTTCTCCTGCTTGCTTCCAATTTAGCAGAAATATGCTAAGAATTTGAAAATGTAACTTTTTATCAAATATGACCCTATTTTTTCACTCCCTAAGTTAAAAAATGCCATTATATTAGCACACTTTCTTCTGAATTTGTAGAGTGAACGGAAAGTGTACTGTTTTTAATAGGCTGCAAACGTAAAAGCATGGTAGTCATTTGCACCTGGGGTTTCCTTTTCCTCTCACTTCACTCCTCATTCGAACACACAAAGTTCTTTTTCACATCAAACACATGAGAGATTTTTGTCTGGTCAAATTATTTTTTTTGCAGGTGCTAATAATTCTGCCTGCTGATAAACTTTCAATATACAAAAAAGCAGGAGATGCTCTTTATCTGCCTGTTTGTTGTTTTTGTTGTTGCTGTTGCTGGGTGGTTTGTTGGTTTTTTTTTCAGATGAAAGAACAAAACTGAGAGCTCAACAGGGGGCAAGGAGAGAAGAACCTGTCTGTATAGATATATGCCTCTTGCATCTGCCGTGAAATCCTCTGTCTCAGAGCTGCCTTCAGCAGTGCAGATCCGAAGGCACACAGCACAACTTATCAGACTTCCTGTGATGTTTGGAATTCTCCTTAGGCTCCAGCTGTGGGCAGCAGGCAACCTGTGTGGGAAATTCAGATTTCTTTCCCTTTTCCTTAGAGTAAATTACAAGTAGTTTGGGTCTCTGTGAACTGCCTATATGTACAGAACAGGGGTATCCCTCAGCTGGAGACAGAGGGTAGGTTACAAGTGATTTTAGAACCTTTATGAACTTTAACCTGACTTTTTGGTGAACCTGATGTCTGGATGTGGGTGAGCCAGCAAGACCTCACAAACAATTTGGTATTGCTTGCATTTGGCAGTCCTGAGCAAGCAGGCAGACATCTGCAATTTAAAAGATGTGATTCACAAGAGACAGCCACCACTACATACACACCACATAGAGAGGGAAGCTGGCTTGAGGCCCTGTGTTCCCCATATAAATTGCAAAAGGGAATGAAATTCCAAGTAAATGCTCAGACTTTTTGATTAAATCAATCTATTGCCACTACCCAATGAATCTTGTGTTCTCTTTTATTGCAGGACATTACCCAGCAGTAGTTGATACCATAAATGATCTGTACAACTTTCTGGGTAAAATAAGGACAAACTTATCTCACCGCCTTTTTTTTTTTTTTTTTTTTTTTTTTTTTTTTTTTTTTTTTACTTCAATCAGGCCTTTAACATCACTTTAAAGGCATTTGTTAAAATACATATTTATTAGATGAGAAGATAAAGGAATGCATTCTGGATAGGCTTAAATAATTGTGAATGAGGTAGGTGTAGACTCAAGATGAAGTGGATTCCTTGTTAAAATAAAATTGCTGTAGAGGGGACCTACCTGTAATGGAAAAAATAGCAGAGGGTAGATAGCTGGATTCGTATGTACTTTTCTGTGGCCTTTTCTCTTCTCATCAGTTTGTCTGCTGGAGAACTGTTTAATTTAGTGATGCAGTCTACTAGTCCTTTCGTAAGGGCTTGTGACCAACATCATAAATTAAAACATACATTCAGGGAATTGGTGCAATAGGCCATAGGATAGCTTCAGGCTCCTTTCAAAGGAACACACAAATGTTCTAACACTATTCTGGTAACTTGGTCACACTGCTTTAATGCAATAAAATGAGAATAGTCAATCCTGTATATATGGTACATGACACAGTAAAATTCAGGCACTCAGAGCTGCCAGAGTCTTCACTTCTCTGGATATCTCTAGAGTTGTGCAGAGAGTCGGTCCACTTCCCTCATCCCCAAAATGTCAGTGAAAAATGTTCCATAAAGTTATAAGCTCATTTAGACTGGAGGCAGACAGTCTTCCTGGCCTACTGCCCATCACAAAAGTAAACAAGAGATGCTGCAGAAAATCGCTGGCCATAAAATACATGCTCACACTTGCACACGTATGCGCTCTTGGAATAGGCAGCAAGACCTTTCAGCCTCTCTTTATCAGTTCAGTAGTTCTGAAGAAAACCAGGCAAGACTCAGCATCAACAGCTAAACGCCAGTCTCTGAGAGCCTATATAGCAGTTGCACTATGTATTTCACCCCAGTGGTTATACTGGAAAACCAAAACAAAGACAGAACTGAGAAGGGCTTATGGTTAAATACCCCTCTGCAAAGAATGTTGGTTCTGTCTTTACATTTCAAAGATTTATCGCTCACAGAAATCCCACTTTTGAGCACAGGCTGACGTTTCTAGAATGACAAACTGTTTCTAGCATTGCAGAAAAGGACCTGGCAGTGGACACTAAGTTGGACATGAGACAGTAATGAGCCATAGCAACAGAGGAGGCTGACAGTGTCCTGGGCTGCGCTAGGACTGCTGCCAGCAAGTGGAAGGAGGTGATCCTTCCTCTCTTCTCAGCGCTAGTAAGGCCTCAACTGCAGCACTGGGTCCTGTTCTGGGCTCCCAAGATGAGGTTGCTAGAAAAAGTCCAGCAAAGGTCAATAAAGATAATGAAGGTCTTGGAGCATCTTTCCTGTGAGGATATTGTGAGAAAACTGGTTCTGTTCAGACTGAAGAAGTGGAAGATCAGAGATAATTTCATCTCATTGATGTATATGAGGGGTGCTGCAAAGAGGACGGGGACAGACTCTTTTCAGTGGTGCTCAGTGCCAGGAGAAGAGGCAGCGGGCACAAACAGGAACATGGGCAGCTCCCTTTGAACATCAGGAAGCACTTCTGTACTATGTGGATGACTGAGCACTAACACAGACAGCCCAAAGAGGTTGTGGAGTCTCCTCCTGAGAGGACTTCAAAAGACCCTGGACATTGACCTGGGCACTATTCTCTGAGTGGCCTGGTGTGAGCTGGCGTTAAAGTCCTTTCCTGCCTTAACCATTCTGTGATTCTGTGATTTTTTTTTTTTTTTCTGCTGCAGTTTGCCCTTTTCTCCAACCAGCTTGATTTCACTCCCACTTGGAATAAAACAACATGCAAAAGCAAAATTAAGCATGACGGAAGATGTTAAAGGGATTTTCCCATCTGAACTTGTTCCCACTCTTCCCCTACTGTGCTTTTTTCTTACAAATCAAGAAAAAAAGATGCTGAACATTTCCACTAATGCTTTGCACCTCTCATGCAATCCAAACATACATGACAGAGCGACAGAGTAACATCATTATCCCATTCCTCCTACACACACACAGATACACACACGCACACACTCTAGGCATATCATCAAGAGAAATAATGTTGATGTCTAGTGCACATCAATTTTACATCAACCCCAAAAAAGTCTCTTTCCCCACCACCCTCTCACTGATTGTCACTGGGAGGCACTGCAAAGTACCACTGGGAAGTACCAATGAAAGCTAGCTGGCCACTAGGTTCTGGGCCTTGTTAGCAAGATCTGGATGATGAAAAATTTTGACCAAGTCTGATCATTTTATAAATGACAGCCTAAAAGCAGAACAATCAGTCAGCATTTTGCTACCCACTGACTTTCTGTTTCTCACAGCTAGATGCTGCTGCTATTAACACCTTTACTAGAAGTAAACTCTTGCATCCATATGGAGCCTGAAATGCTGTTTTACCTGCTCAGAGTTAAAAGAAAGTGCTGTATAGGCTAGAGGGGTTCTATATACAACAAAGATTTGGTTTCCCCCCACTGTGGAAGGCAAGAAAGCCTTTGCGCTACTACTACTTTGCAGATGGCATTAGGAAATGTTTCTTTTAGGAGCTTTTTCTTGGCTTCTGTACTGGGGCTAATTCTTAATTTGCAATAAGCTGTCTATCTGCTCTGTTCCCCCTTGCAAAGTGGGCTGAGTTATATCTTCAAAAGGGTAACTGCAGTGGGACAACTCGAGCTAGCATCACCTAAAGTGACCGTGACAGCCAAATAGAATTGTTGCAGCAGCGCAGGCCAAATGCTAAATAACATTTACAAAAACTAAATAAAGTTGCTGGGCCCAAAGGCAATGTGGAAAATAGCATTTGGTGATTGCTCTTTTTAAGGAGGTATATTTTTAATGGTATTTTTATATCATGCAGATATTGCAAATATGAATTGCTCACCAGTGAACACTCGTCTTGCAAAGATTCCAGCACTAACTAGAGCTTTCTCTCTCACATAAAAGAAATATATCACGGAAAAAAATAGGAATATCTCCCACATGGTCAGGTTTCAGCAGAAATTAAAATCTTAAATATTTCCCATTTATTGTTCTGTTCTTAACTGGTGAAGTTAGTGAGCCTGGAAAGGAGCCAGTCAGCAGCTAACATACAGGAGTCACTGCCTTTTCCTGTTGTTTTTAAACACAGACTTCTTTATCTAGGTATCTGCTCATGCAAGATTTTTTTGAACAAGGCAGAAGTCCATTACATTATATCTTTGTCATATTATCACTTAAAATTCAGGAATGTCTTGGGATTCAGCCAGACTGGACCTCTTTTGTATAAGGCCCAGTGCAGACAGAGGGTTTATGGGCAGTCACAGGGGCAGTTTTAGTCTGAACTTCTTTTTTTTTTTTTTTTGAAAGCAATAGCAGCTGTATAGAGATTATTGCCTGAAAATCTCACTTTATTGTTAAAGGAGTATGTTTCTAGCCCACAGTGCCTGGAAATGAAAGTCCTAAATGCTCCAGAACCAGAAGACATATAAAAAGACTGTAAAATTAAATTGTCTGCTTTCATGGTGTTAAGTCAATCCTATGATCGATTGAGGAAAGGAGAGAGTGTGAGGAAGGAAAAGTGTCATTCAGTATTTCTGAATTCCAAACTTGGACGGAACTGCAAGTCCTTGCTGCTCCTCCCAGTTCCAACATTTAGTGATTTCAAACCAGCACCATCTTAATCAGACCATCTGCACCCAGAATAGAGGCCAATAAAACCAGTTCTCTGAGACTAGCATCTGTAAGATACTGTATCATGACTATACAATATTGTTACTCAAGGATGCCCAGATAAAATTTGCGTGCTGAAAAAAACATTTCATTTACCATTATAATGACATGTTCCTGTTGCAGATCTTTGTGAGAGCTATTTCTTTAGTGCTCATTCTGTTTTCCTTTGGTTTGTACTATGGCTTTGAGTTGCCAGGCACTCAAAATTCACAACAGATTGAGGCAAAAGCCCTGCAGTTCACTATGTGAAAACTCTTCCATGTTTCTAAACAAGTAAAGCACAAATTAGCTCACAGTCACAACAAACACAAGAGTTTCCACAGAAAGGCCTTTTGATTGGACAAACTAGCCTGATTCCAGTACGATTTTCCAGGGCAGAAAATTTCTAATGTTCAGTCTCTGTTATTGCTACCTTGGCAGTTCTCAGACATAACAAGAGTCTACTTTACCTTCCTCTTTGATCTGAAGATGCTCTGTACTGGCGTTTGCTGGACCTTGAGTACTGGTGTCCAGATGTGGAGTCCTCAGTACAGGAGAGACATGAGACCTGTTGGAGTGCATCCAGAGGAGGGCCACAAAAATGATCCAAGGGATGGAACACCTCCCTCACAAGGACAGGATGAAAAGCTGGGGCTGTTCAGCCTGGGGAAGAGAAGGCTCTGGGGAGACCTGATAGCAGTCTTTCAGTATCTGCTGAAAGGAGGAGGATGTAAGAAAGAAGAGGACAGACGCTTTAGCAGAGTCTGTTGTGACTGGATAAGGGGAAATGGCTTCAAGCTTAAAGAGGGTAGATTTAGGTTGGATATAAGGAAAAAATATTTTACAATGAGGGTGTTGAGGCACTGGAACAGTGGATGACCCTAGTCATAGTGACATGACTATAGTCCTTAGTGACATCCAAGGTGAGGCTCGATGGGTCTCTGAGAAACCTGATCTAGCTGTAGGTATCCCTAATCATTTCAGGGTATTTGGTCTAGGTGATCTTTAAGGGTTCCTTCTAACTCAAACAATTCTATGATTCAATGATGATTCTATAATTCTTGTTTTAGGACTCACCAGTGAACAGGCAAAAGTATTCCATATGTTCTACTTGCTGTCAGCCTCCTTTGGCCAGTGCTCACATGAGATATATCCAGGCACCAAGCCAGCATGTCCTGCAGGTCAGCTGATATAGAACCTCCATGACTAAATCCAAGCTGGGGGAGGCTCAGGAGGTAGAAGACTTATTTTTCACTGAAATCTCTTTCTGAAGCTTATCTTTGAGTTAAACCTTGCTAGCTGAATGACAAGGTTAATCCACTGAATTGGGTTTGAAAAGCCAAGTTTTAGGTAAATGAAAGCACAAAGAAAGCTATGACTAGTGAGTGAAGCAAAAAGGAGGGAAAACTTGTGTCATTCTTTTGGAATTTATCGGCCATTTTTCCGATATAAAAGAGTTTTTAAAAAAAATCTTTGAGATGGATTGGTTTCCCTTATCAATAAAATAGAATTATAGTTTACATTTTCAACAAGATCACATCTAGAAGCTTATTCTCTTTTTTTATGGACCTCCATAGATCTCAGAACCTGTCTATTCTTTTTGTTTGTTTTTCTCTTTAGTTTTCTCCTCATATTCTTCTGCTGTATTTCTCTGATTTTTTTTTTTTCATTCAATTTTTTAAAATTCTTTCTACATTTCCTCCTGGTCTGGAAAGCAAGTAATGCCCATCAACATCATCAACCAGTTTCTGGAATGTTGACTTAACATCTCTTTCTTTAAAGGCTCTATAGTATTAGCTTAAACACTGTTAATAAAAATGGTTTTGTGACACTGCTTTCCTCTGAGGAAACACCCGTAGTCCCCACCAACAGTGCACTGAGAGCCATGATCTTCTGTCCTGAAGCAGCTCAGCCACTGTTGGATCAGGGCACTGTATGGAAAACCATAGAGGTGGAAGTGGTAAATTTTCTGACTGTATATCAGAATGAAACCAGGAACACCCAACACCAGCCAAGAGAAAGATGGACTAGACAATATTCTATTCACGTCCCTTGGTTCTCAATTTCTGTTTGTTCTCCACCCCCTCATTAGCTGTGTTTTTCCTTACTGCTATTTTCACTCTGAAAACCAAGTTAAATATTGATCATGGGTCCTGATTTTTCACTCTCTTTCTTCCTATACTGGTAACACTAGAGTTGCAGTGGCCAAAAATACTATTCTGGTCAAGCAAATCACTTAGGTCATGTAGTTTTGATTAGTGATTATAGGAAGGGCATACTGGCTCCTGCCCTACATCATGTTGTTGATGATAGGTCCACCTAATCAAACACTACAAGAAGCAGAGCAAGACAGAGTGTTCCTTACTTTGGCATTAGCTTATCCTTCCTGTCATTTAGTATTCTGGGGACTTCCCATGTTGGAGACTGTGCTCAGTTTAATTGTTGCTGTGAAAGGAAACCAAACCAGCACTGTGGTCTAAGCAAAAGCCCCCTACGTGCTCACCTAGCTCGCACAGGCAGAGGTGAAAACCGATCTCCTTGTTTGTAAGATGACCTGGGATCTCAAAAGGTCTTCTGTCTCAAATCTATCACATGATATCAAAACGGGATTACATCCCCTTGCCTACAGTACACTCACACCAACTGGTGAGTCATTTCTGTTTGCTCTCAAACAACCGCTGGCTACTTGAACAGCCTTTTCGCCTTTCATGAAGCAAGGAGTGGCTGTTTGGTTTCTTAGCAGCTTGTTCAGGTGAAAAGGGGAGCTGCGTGTAGAGAAAGGCTCTTATTGTAACTTGTGTTTGCACTGAAAATTTTAAAAGCACAAGGCAAACAGGGACATCAAATATAAGCTATATCTCAAATATGGTCTTTTGTCTGAAAAGTGTGTGAGAGTGATGACCTCTACCTTGTTGGATGTTAGTGTTGCTAACAGGACTAACATAACGTCTTCAGTTGTGTAGGGATATCAAGATGCATGTCAAATTTTCAGGTTGAAAGTACTTTTTAATTAAACTTAAACTGTTGAATTATTTAATCTCTACATTTACTGGATACTTACTCACAGTGTATTCAACTATATATTATGAATGTCATGCCTTTTTCTTTCCCTGAGGAAACAATAAAAAATATATGAAATGAAAGCAAGTAATCCAAAGTTTAGAAGGTAAATTCCTTCACTTTGAAGAAATGCCTGGTAAATATTAGAAATATGCTGTTTAACAGTATGCCTTGTGACTTGCATGGAAGCAGTGCAACAAAAAGCCTAAATCACGTAGAGGTTACAGTGAGATAGGACAGACAGCTCAGGAATGGCAGCAGGAAAATTCATCTCTGTAAAACTGCAGGTGTAAACTCAAGAATCAAAGCAAGGAAATATGATAAGACAGTGCAAGCTGTTAAAGCGATAAAAGAAATGAATAATAAAACAATCTCAAAAGACCAGTGGTGTAAGTTTTACATGCTTCAGTGACTGTAACTGGGGTCACAAGGTACTTCAGAGATGTAGCAGGGATCAGTAGTCTCTTATGAAGCATGCAGCAAATATAAGAAGACTGCTCCAAAAGTAATGCCTCTCATTTTATTATCTTGGCTCACAACATCAGAGGCAGATGTTGATAGAATGGCAGAAGAGACTGAACCTTCCCACCATTATTCCCTTATATATTGTTGCCATGCAAGAGATGGCAGCAGAGGGGCAGTCTGAAAGAATGACATCTGATATCTTAGCTGACGAAGCTAAAATGCAGAACTGAATTCCTCCATGTGAGAAAAATGTCACCCACTGACATTCATTGACACTTGCTGAACACTGCTGGAGACCAAACAGTGGATATGAGCAATGGTAATACATTTCATCAGTGGTGACAGCAGTGTGGAAGACAAGCCACATTTCAGACAGCCACGCAGATTTTGAGTGTGGCATGCAGGCTTTTGTTCATTGCTGGTGAAAATGTACAGCTAATGGCAGTGAATATGTTGAAAAATCACGTTTTTGTAGCTGAGAATTTGCTCTATCAAAGAGTGTTTTTGTGCTCTTTGAATCTATTGTAGTCTCCATGGAAATAAATAGGAGACATTACTTTTTGAGCAACCTATGTATATAAAGATCTGCTGTTGTGGTTCTCCTGAGGAAGTAACATTCTTCGGATAGGTCTGAATCTGTCCCTCCTAAGGCACCCCAGTCCCTGAGAAGAGCCTCTCATTGTACCATGCTCCTGAAAGCATACCTGTTGTTTTCTTAGCAGCGTATGGTCTGAGCATTTAATGGCCTTGCTTTTCCCAGGGAAACATCTAGTGATAGTGAAGAAGAGTCATCTGAAATGAGTATCTACTGGGAACGAGTCCCAAACCTCTTTCTGCACATTGTCTCACAAGACCATTTCCTTATGTCAGCAAAGGAATTAAGTTTAAAAGAAAGTGAGCTAACTACCAAGCTGGCTAAATGCAAAACTAAGAATCTGTTCAACTGAAGATAAATAAATCCAAGATAAGAGTCCTCTTTGAACCAGCAAGACTTCTGAAATGAATATGAATACTTACTTCTGAAATTTCTGTGAAAAATTTTATGAAAGAAGTGATCCTACTTTCAACTAAACCTGAAATGCCACAAACCTCCCTTTCTGTTTTCAATGCCAATCTCTGTTTTCATACTTCTGTCTTTAGTTGAACAGAAGTAAAGAAGCACAAAGAGCAAAGAGTGGCCTTTAAATGTTTCTCCATTTTACCTAAGATAAGCAGATACAGCTATCTCAGCATTTTTAGAATTCATTTGTACTTTTCTGTGTGTACTACAGGAAATGCTTCAAATATTACAAATATTAAAGTTATCTAACTGCAAAGCCCAGTTATCTTTGGCAACTGGCAAATTTTAAGAATCTCTGGTGTACAATTTTTTCAAACCTTATCCAGCGCTCTATTCAGAATCAAATACAGCAGCGGTCAGTGAGCAAAGCCAGTTCTTTCCAGTAGACAAATACACACATCTCATCCTACTGCCCCCTAACCTCAGCCTGGGAGGATCATTTTTCATCTGTTTCTGAATTACAGGAAATGTCTTGGTAATTTGGATGTCTCTGTCACAAACTACTATGAAATTCTGACATGTGCGGGCTGCCAATAAAAGGTAAAAAAAAGCCACATCATTGATGATATCACATAGAAAGTGCTGAAATTTATATATGTGAAGATCACTGTTCCTCTTTGGGGATATATTTAAGCACTACCACCTGTGTCTAAGTATAGAGAGTTGTGCATGAAAACCATGGGGCCACTCAGGATCTTCAAACAAACGCACTTCTCCAGACACATGCAGAACCACAGCAAAGGCACCAGAGGTGCCTATCCTTGTTTATTGTTATTGCCAGGTGCTGTGGAGCCTAAGAAGGACTAGGCAAACTGTGGAGATATTTAAATCTGTTTTATTTCATGTTTTGCTTGGGTAGACTCACAGATTTTGTCCCTCTTTTGCAGAGAGGCTCTGATTTATAACAATATGGAAAGGCAATCATGTAGGCCTGCCCCAGTTGGATTACACACTATGGAAAGTGCATTTAATTATGAAAAAGTAAAGACAAGAGGAATATGTTTAGACTAAGAATGTAGACAGTTTCTTGGCTAGAAACAAAGCTGAACAAAAAGGGTAAGAATTCTAGAACAATTGTGAAGGATTTATTTACATTTTTGAAAGATCTACATGTGTTTTCACTTAAAACTCTAGGGAGGGTCATTTCAAAGCCTAAGAATCCTGGCTGTTCACATTCATCTCTACCTCTATTCCCTCTGCTTGCCGTTTCAGCATTAATATACAGACCACAGCAAAAAGAAATGCAAGTCAGGTGTAACATATCAAGTGACACAAAGGTTCAATCACAAGAAAAAAAAATTAAAATGATTGAGAACTGAGAGGACTTTTAGTAACAGTTATTTTGCACAGTTCAGGTCACAGGAGCTTTCATGAGAGTTTCTAGACTTGCTGCCAATAAAAAGTAAAAGTTATAATCTTAATGTGCATTCTTTTAAAGCCCTCCCCCATCACAGAATGAGAAAAAAAAAACCTAAACATAAACTTTTTTTTTTCCAATAAATTAACTTTTTTTTGTTGTTGCCTTTTCTTCTTTCTCTATTATACCTTCAATGTGGGCTACACTTAATCTCCTCTTTAACTCTCTAAAGCTTTAATAATCCATATCCTACCTTTCTAGAACACCAAAAGCCAGCAGTATAGTTGATCTGCAGATTTGAAAATGGGCCATTAGAGCTATTCATCACAAGCAATGCAGTGCAGTTTAAACAAGAGGAAAGAGCAAATATATGCCATCCTGCGTCAGATTAAATGTCCAGCTGCCCTAGTGTTCTGTCTCTGTAAGACAGCCTGCATGATTGATTTTCATGACGACACAGAAAAAAAATGAGCAGAGAACAAATCTATAGCAAGAGGGGAGCATGCTCTGGATTTCTTTGTCCAGATATTCCTCCTTTAAGTAACATGCAGTGGTGATGTTGATATAACAGAGCTCTCAGGCTGCAGCTCACCCATCAAGTGTGGACAGGGATTAGCCTACCTATAGTTTACCTTCTTTAAAGATCTACTATTAGTGCATAACCACCTCAGGCTCTGAATCCAAAGGTTAAAGGTCTTATCCATAGCTGGGTTTTTGGGTTGCACAGTGAAGTAACTGGAGACTCTGATTATTGCCTGAGAGCTCTCACAGCCAGAAGTAGATGGGCCAAGGGAAAAGGGCAATGGGAAGAGTCCTTGCACGTAGGTGACTTTATCTCTCTAGTCCTCAGAAAAAGAGGGCTAGCGTCTTCAGACTCCTTTCTATGTGATTTGAAGTCTCTGCACTAGTAGTGCATATACAAGCTTTCCTGAGCACCTCACTGCTTGGCACATTATGTGTGCAGACTCAACATGAACAAGAAGTTTCACTTGAAGTTGAGACTCAAGGAGAGAATTCACAAAGCTGAAGAAAAACACATAGCTTGAAGACATTGTGAGATTTCAGAAGATTTGTGGCATCTTCAATATAGCAGATCTTCAATTCCATACACTTACACCTATACATGCCTGGAAAAATGAAAAAGTTTTTCACAGTGACAGTGGTGAGGCATTGGAACAGTTTGCCCAGAGAGGTGGTGTAAGCCTCGTCCCTGGAGGCATTCAAGGTCAGGCTGGAGGGGGCTCTGAACAACTATTGTAGCTGTAGGTGTCCCTGTACATTGCAGAGGAATTAGGCTAGATGGACTTGCCACAGCTAAATGTCCTTCTGAAAAAAACATGGTGATACAGGAGAATGGGAGGCTGGACATAAGCTAGCAATGTGAGCAGAAAGACAATCATATCCTGGGCTGCATCAAAAGAAGCATGGCCAGCAGGTCAAGGGAGGTGATCCTTCCCCTCTACTTTGCACTGGTGAGGCTTTACCTGGAGTACTGCATCCAGATGTGAAGTCCTCAGTACAGGAGAGACATGGACCTGTTGGAGTGCATCCAGAGGAGGGCCACAAAAATGATCCAAGGGATGGAACGCCTTCTCCACAAGGACAAACTGAAAGAGCTGGGGCTGTTTAGTCTGGAGAACAGAAGGCTCTGAGGTGAGCTGATAGCAGCCTTTCAGTATCTAACAGGGGTTTGTAAGAAAAAAGGGGACAGACTCTTTAGCAGGGTCTGTTGTGACAGAATAAGGATAAATGGTTTCAAGCTTAGAGAGGGTAGATTTAGGTTGGATATAAGGAAAAAGTCTTTTACATTGTTGGTGGTGAGGCATTGGAACAGGTTGCCCAGAGAGGCAATGGAGTGTGAGGCTGGATCAGGCTCTGGGCAACGTGATAGAGTTGTGGATGTCCCTGTTCGTTGCAGGGGAGTTGGACTGGATTACCTGTAAGGGTTCCTTCCAAGTCTAAGGAGTCTATGATTGTATGATTCTGTGACTTTAAGGGTCCCTTCCAACTCAAATGATTCTGTGACTTTATGTGAATGGTTTTATTAATAATTGCACCAGGTATAGTACTTTTGATTTCTTTCACTTCTACACTTCAGGCCCCACAGAGTTAGGCATTTAATCTGCCCTCAGCTCAATGGTGACTTTTACCATCTTTACATTTAGTGCTACAATTACATCCTGTAGTGCCAGTGGCATCATTTTTCTTTAGGAGTTCAGATACACCTTTAATTGCTAGGAAGAAATAATGGAAATATGAGGAACCACTATTATGTTGATTTTGTCAGCCACACCTAAATAATCCCAGTCTGTGAACTTTCTGTCCCATCTCCAGGAATGTATGGCTCTGAGACAAAAAGCAAGCAGTGAATGCCAAAACAGGCAGGTAATCACTTGGCAGCAGGCTCCTTTGGCTTAAGCTTGAGCCAGAAAATGGACGTTTTCACGATAGTGGCACACAGACAGAGACTTTCTTGAGGGAAATAAAACTTGTTCTCAATCTCTCTGCAGGTGACAACCCCATCTGCTTTGTGTTTTATATCCCATGTGCTTGTGGCAGTTGCATCTTCAGAAAGTAACATTTAATGTAAAATGGTTTCCCAGGTATGAGAAGAAATAGGTCCTCCATTAAATAATGAACTGACTGATTATAAACTGCACATTTCAAACGTTAAATGCTCATGATTTAATGCCAAATGGAAAATGGAAGTGTAAAGAACATATTAATTTCAGGGACTGGGGAGAGGAGACATGAACAAATCCATTGAAGAAATGTAATATTATTGTTCTCTACCTTGCTTGCTTTGTGCTAGACAAGAATTCATTAACATCAACTCAAGTCTATTTCTAATCCCCTTGCTAAGCCCCAACCCTTGACTCAGGAGAATTTGTATTGAAGCAGAAACATGTCAATCATTTTGGCCAATTAAGCATAATAACAAACATGAAGCAAGGAAAAAAATGTGGGCGGTATTGCCACGGTAAAGAGAGCAGTGTCTACACATTTTGAACACATCTATATTACGAGGTCAGCTCAATGAAAAAACATCTACAACTCATCTCCTAGGTCCAAGGAATATCCAGATCCACAGCTTATTCAT
Source organism: Chrysolophus pictus (assembly GCA_037305975.1). Taxonomy (NCBI): domain Eukaryota; kingdom Metazoa; phylum Chordata; class Aves; order Galliformes; family Phasianidae; genus Chrysolophus; species Chrysolophus pictus. The sequence goes on from CM074576.1 coordinate 109,465,430, forward strand.
TTCCTGTACTGACGGTGCTATTCACTATGCAGAAAATGGTAACAGGATTACATTTTACACATATTTCCTTCCATTTTTGTTCCCTTAGTACTCCCCTTGTTAGTTCTACGGTATACTTCAAACTAACAGTAATTCAAATGATTACTGGGTTTATCTCAAAGTCTGTGAAATAAATCATGTGTTATTTGCATGCAGCAAGCTTACTAGCTATGCTGGTAACAATAGCCTTGGTGATGCTTTCAGCTGACAAGGAGGTAGTTAAGACATTTCTGTTTGATTTTCAGCTGCTTTCTATGCTTATCTTGTAATCAGTCACATGTTCTCATTTGACATCCAAAAGAACAATATTGCTGATATGCAGAGAGCATCAAAAGTTCTTCTGTATTATTATTATTTTTATTGATGGCCTACTTCTCCTCCCTCTACCTGCTCAGTGACCCTTCAACAGTAATTGAGCAGACCTGCAGCAGGAATTTATACCTAGTGTACAGGTAAGGCAAATGACAGGAAACAGAAGCTGTGCAAATTGCCTCTGAAAGCAATGTACGCACACCTCCTGGTACATATGGGCTTATGTTGCCATGCAATTAGGAAAGGGAAGGAAAGGTTTGAATAAATACAGTAGCCATAAAAAGTAAAACCACTGTGAGATTAGCTCAAGTTCCAGTCTCTCTCCCTAAAAGTAGTCCAGTTCCTGAGGCAATCAAAATTCAGGGACAACAAGCCCATGTGGCAGCATGTATATATCCATGGCATCTCCTGGAGGACAGAAAGCAAGTGGAGAAAGATGAGGAAAACCTGGCTTGCTTCCAGCTCGCATTTTTATTTTGAACAAATGTTTATAGAGTTTAGACAGAGCCCCAAAAGACCTTGATAACAGTATTTATCTGCTCAGCTTCAAATAAAGCCACAAAAGGACTGTGATAAAATCTGGTGCAATCATTCCTTTCAAAGCCAAGAAAATATGTGTGTATATACATATCTATATATACATATATCTATAAATGTATATAAACACACATGAGGGCTGCTCCAAAAGTAATGCTTCTTATGTTACTGTGTCCGCCCAGAGGCAGATGTTGGTAGGATGGCAGTAGAGGTGGAATCTTCCCACCAATATTCTCTTTCATTTTGGTGCCATGTGACAGATGGCAGAAGAGGGGCAATCTGACAAAATGGTATCTGACATGGGAGTGCATAAGAAGCAATGGTGTGGAACTGAATGCTTTCATGCAGAAAAAAAAGATACCTGTTGATATTCGTCGACACTTGCTGAGTGCTTATGGAGACCAAGCAGTGGATGTGAGTACTGAGAGATGGTGGGTAGTGTGTTTCAGAAGTTGTGACAGCAGTGTGAAAGACAAGAATTTTCTCTATCAAATAGTGTTTTTGTGCTCTTTATATCTGTTGTGGTTTCCATGGAAATAAATAGGAGCATTACTTTTGGAGCAAAATGTGTGTGTGTGTGCGCGCGCACGCACACCTTTCTGCTGGAAAAGACTGATGGCTAACTGAATACCAACCTGAACAAACCATATTTTGAAGCATATAAGTCATGTATCATTTCTATTTAGGGGATCCCTGGTCTGTCCTTTACTTTCTATCACTAGTGTAAGGTACAGGAGCCATTTTGCTTGAGGAGTTGGTCTTCCCTCCCTCAGACACAGCCCTTGATGAATGTTTGTGCTGGCTGGTTGTACTAGCTCTGATTCTTGAATTATGTTTTTATTTTCCTTTTATCATTCCCTTTGGTTGAAGCAGTGTCTATAAATACCATATAACCCAAATGCTGAGATGGTGGAAAAACAAGGAGCATTGTACGCAAGCAAATCCCTCCTGCTTTCTCTCTGTCTCCCCAGATAAACAGCCCATATCTGGTTATCCATCCCAAAGTCACCAGTGCTTAAGCAAGTGGCTGGCAGGTACTAAATAATCAGAGGAGCAGGAAAAGCTTTTGGGGATACCTGGTCCCTTCTGCAGCTCAGACATTACTGTTGTGCTTTGCAATGGTTGTGAGCATGCTCGAGGTTTTCAGATCTCTGCAAAAAGTAAGCTTCATGGCTCATGCAAGACCAACACGAAATAGGCTATACTCAGTGAGTATTCATTTTTAACCTTTCTAGTTCTACCACCAGTTGACTGACACTATATCATTAACTTTCTCTTCACATTTTAATGTTAACTATTTATGCATCCTTCACATAGCTGTTCAATCTAATCTATATTGTTTCCACCCTTTTTTTTTTCCCCTCTATCTTGATCTAGGTAGTAAATCAATGAGGCTGCTCTTTAGATTCAGAGCCTTTGGAGATTAGTATGACCGAAGAAAAGATTGTATAAAAAGGAAGGGGTGGGGGGTGGAACCATTACACTTTTACAGTGAAATAGTGCCAAGGAACAAGCACAAAGAATAAAGGTTGGCATATGTTTGGAAACCTTGGGATATACCTACACTGCATCTGGCAGTAATACTGACTTTTGTGTAGATTTAGCCTGAGCTGACTGAGAATAATGAAGGTTTTGCACGATGAGTTTAACATGGGCTGCAAAAGCCAAGCCAGGGTGATAAGATATTCACACCAGCTGATGTGTCCATCAGCAAGCCTACTATTACTGGTGCCAAAAAGAGCCAGGTTGAAAGCTACTTGGCATTTGCTGCTGCAGTGAGCACTGGTATGCAGAGATATAGCTAAAACTAACCTAACTAAGAAAAAAAACACACAAAAAATCCACCAGCTTTTTTTGGGTAGGTAGGAGATATAGTAGTTTAACCTGCGAGGGTTTGTGTCTTCTGCAGCCAGACTCTCCAGACCAGAGCTCAAGTCAGAGGTATTGTTTGGGAAAGCTAATGTTTCTTTTTCATACAAAGGAAAACAAAATCTTCACCATAACTTTTCAACTTTTGCTGTGCAAGTATTTACTCACTTAGTGTTTACATAAAATTTACTTGCTACTTTAATCAAAGGCCACTGTAATCAATGTAAAGACCAGGAGGAAAGTAAGCAGATCTTTGTCTTCTAGAGATTTTTCAGTGAAATTTGGGTTTCTAATTATTTAACATTGACCTGAACTGTTTTTAACCTTTGGAATAGGTTGACTCAACTTTTCTAGCCTGCTGAGAAAGAAAGAATTTGTCATCAAAACCAGTTGCTTTTGACTCACCCTCTAAAGCAATCAGGCATCCACATAGAGATCTGTCACCTGTGGGAGGATGTCTTTCGATGAGGCTAGAGACAGCTTAAAATTGTCCTATCTCTGCAGCCAGAAACCTTAACTATATATCTACCTTCCTGTGCCACAAGAAAAGTCCTGCTGTGTACTCAGAATCTACATGGAAAGTTTTCCTTATGTACAGATGCCTAGCGTAATGGATGCTGATACTGACTGAGGCATCATAATTGATTCCAAATGTCAATGATCTTTTCCCACTTGATCCCTGTGGATGCATTTTCTGTGATAGATCGGCAGAGGAGCAGTGAATGGGAACTGAAATTTTTAAGTGCAGCCCCTATATCTACAGGAGAGTATACAGGACAAGTTAGCTTGACAGCAATATGGCAGTCTGGCTTCTTTGGACAACCTGACAGTGAGGTATCTGCATCACAGCTCTCTGACCATCCACACAGCAAAGCTCCCCTCCAGAGTTAACCAGAACATTAGAGATGCACGTTACGCACTCAGCTGACACAAACACTGCCAGGATATAGCCAGGATGCACAGTGTAGGTAAGAGCAGAGGAGATCTTTCATGTCCCTCAGCTCTGACACATCCATTGAATCAGGCCTGGACCATCAAGTCCCAAAATGCGAGGAAGTTTAACTTTGCTTCAGGTGATTTCAATATGAGTAAAGAACCTTCTGTTTTGTACGCTATACAGTCATTCACTTAAGCTTCACAGTTGAGTAGAGTTTAACAGTGCAAACAATTTCAATGGCAAAGGCAAGAAAGTAGTTATCTCATACTGCAGGAAAAATCCATCAACTGTGATGCTCAGAAGTAAGGATGCTTTCTTGTTTTGAACCAGAAAGAACCATGCTTATAGCACTGCCCAGATAATTCTGCCTTCAAAAGATATGCACTGAACGTGTCTGTATTACAAAAGGAAGGAAACAGGCATCCCTTGGGATTCATTTCTGAAGGGCAAAGGGATCCCAGAAGGCTGGACACTTTTCAAGAAGGAAGTGTTAAAGGCACAGTAGCAGGCTGTTCCCTGTGCTATAAGATGAGCTGGCAGGGAAGAAGTCCGGTGTGGGTGAAGAGGGAATTTTTTCTGAGACTCCAGGTGAAAAAGAGAGTCTATCTCCTGTGAAAGAAGGGACAGGCAACATGGGGAGAGTTCAAAGAAGCTGTTAGGATATGCAGGGAGGAAATTAGAAAGGGAAAAGCCAAGCTTGAACTATACATATCCACGGTGGTAAAAGTGAACACAAAACATTTTTACAAATATATTTACAGTAAGAGAAAGAAGGGCTAAGGAGAATCTCCATTCTTTACTGGATGTGGCGGGGAATGTCACCACTGAGGATAAGGAGAAGGCTGAGGTTCTTGCAGTACCTTCTTTACATCATCATTAAAAGTCAGACCAGTTTTCCTCTGTGTACTCTACCTCTTGATTCTGGGATAGGGAGCAGAATAAACCCCCACAATTCAGGTGGAAACAGTTGGACCACCTGGACTGCCACAAGTCCATGGGGCCAGGTGGGATCTGCCCAAGGGTGTTAGGAGTGCTGGTGGAAGTGATTGCCAAACCACTCTCCACTGTCTATCAGTGTTCCTGGTAACCAGAGAGGTCCCCGAGGATTGAAGAGTTGCCAATTTAACTCTCATTTACGAGAAATGCTGTTAGGAGGATCTGGGGAACTACAGGCCTGTCAGCCTGACCTCAGTGCCAGGAAAGGCTATGGTACAGCATCTTGAGTGAGATCATGCACAATGTGCAGGACAGCCAGGGGATCAGACCCAGCCATCATGAGTTTATGAAAGGCAGATCCTGCTTGAACAACCTGTTCTCCTTCTGTGATCGGGTAACCCAACTTGTGGACAATGGAAAGGCTGCTGATGTAGTCTACTTAGACTTCAGCAAAGCCTGTCTCCCACAGTATTCTCCTAGAGAAGCTGGCAGCTCGTGGCTTGGACAAGTACACTCTTTACTGGGTAAAGAACTGACTGAAGGGCCAAGCCCAGAGCGTGATGGTGAATGGAGTCAAATCCAGCTGGCGACTGCTCATGAATGGTATTTCCCATGTCAGTACTGGGGCCTGTACTCTTTAATGTCTTTATTGGTGACCTTGATGAGTGGATTGAGTGTGCTTTATAAGTAATTGTGTTGCCAGCAGGAGCAAGAAGGTGATTGTCCCCATGTACTCATCTCTGGTGAGGCAACACCTTGAGTACTGTGCTCAGTTTTGAGTTCCTCACTACAAGAAAAACAATGAGGCTCTGGAGCATGCCGAGAAGGGCAATGAAGCTGGTGAGGGATCTGGAGCATGAGTCTTGTGGGGAGCAGCAGCTAAGAGTACTGGGATTGTTTACTCCGGAGGAGGCTCAGAGGAGACCTCACAGCTCTCTACAAGAAGGTTGCGGTGAAGTGGATGTTGTCCTCTTCTCCAGCACAACTAGCAAGAGGATGAAAGAGAATGGTGTTGAATTGAGCCAAGTTCAAGTTGGATATTAGGAAAAATTTTCTTCTATGAATGAGTGGTGATACACTGAAACAGAGTGCCCAGGGACGTGGTGGAGTCACAGTCCCCGGAGGTGTTCAGGAAATGTTTAGATGTTGTACTAATGGGCATGGTTTAGAGGGGGAATACTGGTAAAAGGTGGATAGTTGGACTAGATGGTCTTGGAGGTCTTTTCCAACGTTGGTGATTCCATGATTCTTTGAGAAAGTGAAAAGTATAATTAACTGAGGACACATGGAATGTGATGATCCTTGAGGTCCCTTCTAACCCAACCTATTCTATGATTCAGTGATTCTATGATCATCCAGTAACTACATCTTCTTCAGGGGCTGGATTTGTGAAAACATGGTAGAATTATTCTTACCTGAGAGCAGGAGAGCTGATCTGTCCCTACTGATATACAGTCCACCACCACAAAGCTCATTTCCCACTGCAAAGCACCCTGATCCCACCCTTTTCTCCTTGTCCAATCTTCTCACTTCAGTCCCCTCCAGTAAAAATTGAGATGTCCCAGTACAGGGTACTTTCTGAGAAGAAATAACTCCCCTGATCTATTACATAAGTCATTCAAATGCTTTTTGTTATAGGCCTACAAAGAATTTTTCTTTTTTTTTAAATAAATTTTGATTTGTGCCTCATCTGCCTCTGGAAACGATTTACAGACAGATATTTATATTTGGAGAAGAGCTTGAGATGTCTACTGAATATTTCATTGCACTCACAAGACGTCTGCTTCTAAAAGTCATTTGCATTGGTAGGCACCAATTGTATGGGTTTTTCCTTGTGTGTGTGTGAGACAGATGAATAAATGGTTCTCAACAAAGCTGAGAGAAATTCTAAATCCAAACTTAGACAGAAAATAGGTAGCTTTACAAGGATCAATCTGTGCCCATATGAAGGGATATATTATCTCTGCAGAATATGCCTTACTATCTTTTTCAAGTAAGAATCCCCAAACATTCCTGAAGCTATTTTAGATTTCTTCTAAGGGTGTCATACTTCAGAGAAAGAGGCAAATGGAATGGCTGAGGGTGTGTCTTTTGAAACAGTACTTCCAGAAAAAAGTATCTGACAACGTGTGAGATGCATGGCTGGACAGAAACCAAAGGACATCTCATTCCTACTTCTCTATATGAAGTGCAAGCAAAACAGGCCTTGTTCAGATAAATGACATAAGGCTCTTGCAGGAAGTATTCACGTAAACTAACTGAGCAAGAAACTCATTGAGCTGTTTCTAGCTGATGCCTACTTTTCACCAGAATCACTGTTCTGTGTAGTATCTATATTAAGTCTGGGTGATTTTTACCTTTATAACAATGAAAAATAAATATTTTTAAATAGGTATTTATTCGTCCTTGCAGCCATGAAGATAGGAGCCTTCAAAATTCTGAATGATTCCACACAGGTCATGAGCTCCTTTTTTTGCTCTATCAACTTGTAATAGAAGAACAAGGAGATACCCGAGGAAATAAAAAAAGTAATAAATGTCAGACTGATAAAAGGCAAAATTTGTATATTTGCTGACCTCAACAAGACTGAGGCAAAGAAGAATACAGAAAGGAATTAGTCATATCTCAGAATAATAAAAATACCCACTGTCGTCTTACTCAGGGGATGACTTTCTAAAGAATAATAGTGTTCCTGATTTAGGCCCTGAAGCAACTTCCTGCTTGCCTGGGTTAGAAATAAACGTCTCTCAAAGGCATTAGTTTGTGTAATTATCTATTTTTGTACGTGCTGTAATTTTCAGTGGAGACATTGATGCTAGCTGCTGCTGGAGACCAAAGACGAATGCCAATTGCTTTGTAGCAAATACCAAAATATTTGGAATAGGATCTTTCCAGTTCTATATTTTATCTGAAATTTGTCATCATCCTTGACAAAAATCTTCACTAGAAAAACAGTATATGCTTATTGAACACGCCAGGCATGACCAGGCTCTCATTATGGTTTTGGCAGATGGGCCATTGCTGGGTGTTCATAGTAGGTGTTTATATGCCAATATGCAAGAAAAGTTTTTCTCCAGCTTTTTCAACCTGGAAACAAAATTGACACTACTGTCACAAATAGTAGGAGAGGACCTTGATTGGCCAATGAGATTCTCAGCTCCATGTCTATTTAGATTTTTACAGCTAGTGAAGACAGCCTGAAAAATCAGTAGGAGGCTTATTTTGTCATTGACTGTGTTGTGTCTGTTTGTTCAGAAAAAGTGAAAACTTCAGTTTGCAGCATCTTCCACTAGAAGTAACTTAACAGCTGAGTTAATACAATGCAGAAACACTCTACTAGGATTCTTAGTCATATTCTGATCTATGACTGTCTACTTGCAGTTTCTAGCTACAAGAACACTTACATTTTTCATGTATTGCTCAGACTTTATATCTTATGAATATGAACAAGAAATTGGCAAAAATTCACATCACATGATAAAATCCAAATGTTCACTTAAAGAATAAGTAATGAATTCTAACTCTTAAGCTTAAGATTTACTTTTTGTGTTTCCAATTGATTGTTTATTTTAGTGTCATATGGGTAGCATTCCCCACCTAGAAAATAATGATAAAGTTTCAGAAGTACTGAAGCGCACTGAAATTCACATCATTTCAGGGAGACTGACAAGCTAGTCTAAGCCTTCAATCTCACAGCCATACAGACTCATACGAGTCACGAAGCTATATGGTATTAATGAATATTTCGTATTCAGAGATATATTGAAGCAGCACCCACATTGTTAGTCACCTCCAGATCTTATGGGCTGCATGATACTCAAGCTAGGGAACTTGCACACGCAGGAAGAATTTCGCACCTCAGAATAGGGCTTGAGATGTGCATAAGGTTGAGGAGGAAATCTTTTATAAAACACAATAGGGAAAGCAAAGGTGCATCTTAAACCTTACTGCTTTCTAAGATTTAGGTTTAGTTTCATTCGTGATTTACAGCTCCTGAACTCTCAGTTGCGAGGACTACATTTTTTCTCCCTCAAATTCAAGGAGAACAAAGACTGTAGCCTACTGGGAAGAACTTACATTCAGAGTGTTTAAAGAGCAGTGTTTGCTTTACAGCCTGGGAAGAGTGACAGACAGAGGAACAGTCCACATGTAAAACCACCTCAGTGTGGGCTCAGTTGCAAAGGAGGTGCAGCACCCTGCAATACCATTAAAACAGAGATACTTTTATTGGTTGCTAGTGGCAAACCTCTATTGTGTGTTGTTAATGTCGGCAATCTCGATGGTCTATGGTTTGGTTGAAGGTGTCAGGGTGACCGAGAAGTTCCCCAGTTTCTTGATCCCATCCTTCATTTCATACAACTGTTCTGGGAGAGGAACCCATGACATCAAAGAAGGCTTAAAGCTGCTGACTGAGATAAATACCATATTGGCACTATCTTACTGAAAATTAAAGGCTCTGGGTGTCCCTAGTGATTTATTCATAGAAGAATAGGTAACAGAGAGCTAGAAGGAGGAAGGGAGCTACAGAGCTGAGAACTCCAGTATACTGATCCCCCATATGCAGACAGACCCAGGAGCAAAATCACAGTTGCACGCTCTTGAGTTCTGTACTTCTCAGGTAAGCTAAGCAAACAGAACAAATAAAGCTGTAGGCAGCAAATGCCTTATGTCTTTATCAAAATCTTCCACATAAAATCGTAAAAACTTCTTGCCTTTACATACATGATCAGGGGCTTGGGGAGAGCGATGCTTTCTCTTAAGGCTTTTGGATTAACAGAAGATGTACCTGGAATAGACAGTGAATGATAAAAATTGAGAAGAGAAACATTCACTTGTTGGCTGGGAAGTTAGCAAACTTGTAGAGCCTAGGGGCTGTCTTCAGATACATGAGCAACTCCTGTTGAAGACAAGGAAAATGGTGTGTCCCTGTGAAAAGAATTTGATCCTGGCTCTAGGTATTTCAGAAGGAGGTATTTTCTTGTTTCTCTTTAAAAAGAAACTCACTTGATTCCTCTTTCGAAACCAAAAAGAAACACCATAAAAAACACATTATTAAAGACAGCCTTGATGCTGCCTCTCCACCCTCTGGCTTTCCTCTCCCTATCTCTTTGTTATTTAAATAGAAAGTCAGATGTAATACACAACTTTAAAATAACCTTATATGGTAGTTATGCTGCAACAGTAAAAAATGATCAGTTTCTCTGTCAAGCGGCCAAACAACACTTTGCAGTACTTTTTCCAATCTTATGAACATTTGGTCGACAAATATGTTTCTGTTACAGTCCTCAGCTACGATGTCTGAAGTTTACAACGCTCTTTTTGAGTGAAAACTGGGCAAGAGCCATCTCTGATAAAAACAGCAGCAAGGAGAAAACCCCAGTGAAGGAATTGGAACCAATCTTTGCAGCATGTCAAGGCTAATATACGCCCTGACAATTCAGAAGCAGGTGATGCATGCTTTATGCACATAGTGCAGAAGCAAGGTGAATGAGAATAACTGGCCAGCTGCAGCACGAGAGCAGAGGCCTGGCTAATGATGTCCTGCACTCAGCCCTGTGTAATGCTATGTGGCTTTCCTCCACCTCCTTGGTTGTATCTATGTGGTAGGAGGAGAGCAATGATGAGGTCGCATGGTGGGGAATCAGCCTGGTGCAAATCAAGATGCTGCAGCAGGATATGAATCTGTTAAGGGGTGCCTACATATAGGAGAGAGTGAATTTTTCAAAGTCAGATAATTCTCCAGATACGTGGGTCGGTCTTGTTCAGCAACCTGGATGAAGAGACAGAGTCCACCCTCTGCAAGTTTGGTGATACAACGCTGAGAGGAGTGGCTGATACATCAGAAGGCTGTGCTGCCATTCAGCAAGACCTGGACAGACTGTAGAGTTGGGCAGAGAGTTTTAACAAGAGGAAGTGTAGATTCTTCTACCTGCGGAGAAATAATCACATGCATCAATACAGGTTAGGGAGTGATCTGCTGGTGAGTGGCTTTGCAGAGAGCGACGTGGGTGGCCTGGTGGACAACATGCTGGCCATGGCCGATGGTATCCTGTGGTGCATTAAAAAGAGTGTGGCCAGCAGGTTGAGGGAGGTGATGCTCCCCCTCTACTCTGCCCTGGTGAGGCCACATTTAGAATACTCTGTCCAGTTGTGGTTCCCCTTTTCAAAAAAACAGGGATCTCCTAGAAGGATTCCAGTGAAGGGTCACAAAGATGATAAAGGGCCTGGAGCATCTCCCACATGAGGAAAGGCTGAGTAAGCTGAGTATGTTCAGCCTGGGGAAAAGAAAACTGAGAGAGGATCTGATTAATGTTTATTTAAAAGGAGGTGGGAGGCAAGTGGATGAAACCAGGCTCTTCTTGGTGATGTTCAGCAATAGGACAAGGAGCAATGGATAAAACTTGAACACAGGAAGTTCCATATATTTTCACTCAGAGGGTGGTGACGCACTGGAACAGGTTGCCCAAGGAGGTTGTGGATGCCCCATCCCTGGAGGCATTCAAGGCAAGTCTAGATGTGGCCCTGGGCAACATGGTCTAGTGGTCAGTGACCCTGCCCAGAGCAGGGGGGGTTAAGTCTGGATTATCTTTGAGGTCCTTTTCAACACATGCCATTCATTGATTCTATGATAAACATTAGAAAGAACTTCTTTACAGTAAGCATAACGGAACAGGTTGTGCAGAGAAGTTGTGAAGTCTCTTTCACAGACTTTCATTCAAGACCTGTCTGGACACCTACCTGTGCAACTTATTTTAGGGAACCTGCTTTAAAAGAGAGTTGGACTTGATGATCTCTTGAGGTCCCTTCCAACCCCTGCAATTCTGTGATTCTGTGATTCTCACCTTCCTGAAGAAAAGGCATCTCTTTTACACGCTTCAGAGAAATTAGAGATAGTAGAGCTATGTCACAAGCCTTGGTGTGTGGCCCAGGACAGCCAGCTTTTGTTCATAGATTTCTTTTTTTAACTAAAGAAAGGTCACACATCAATTACCATATACAGCACACTTCATTGAGATTACTGAACGCTATCAATGAGGCTGTAATAGAACTCCATACTGCATCACGAAAATTCAGTGGTTTGACTTAACTGATGAATGTGTCAGCCATTCCCAATATCCTGACTGTTATTAAAAATGAAAATATCTCTTACTTTAACTGCTTCAGACATCGCATCCATTCTGGGTGAATGTATCATTAAATGTCAGTCTACACAAACATCATTTTCAGGGGATAGAGGATAACAGAGGGAATTAATAGGCTAAAATGTTCATATCTGAGTGAGACATACCAATTTGAACATAGGCACATAAATAAATGGCTTGTAAAGACCAAGAACTTGCATAAGTAGGAGTAGCACTTCATAGATCTCAGATCAACCACTCAGGGATGCAACACAACAGTTGTATCAGGACTGAAAATGTCCCTGATTTTCTGTAGTAAGTGTTGGCAAATGTAGGTTGCTTTATCATGCTTCGCAATACACCCTCCTGCACTCTTAGATCTCTGGTCCCCTGAAAACTGCAGATGGTTCAGCAAGTTTGACAGCGTGGTGCTCTTAGGACATAAAGAAGAAACGAGCTAATGGCACGAAGACTTCTTGTCTGACTGGCTGGTCTGCAGCTGAGGTGGGAAGAACACCACTATTTTTCTCCTTAGACATGTGTTGCAAATGTGAGGAGGGTATATCAGGACTCCTGGGGCATTTTTAATGACACCAGAGGAGATTATTTAACTTCCAAAGGTTAACATTTAATAATTAGGTTAGAACCTGCTGTTATCAGTCTTGTCAGTCTCCTACAACTAAAAAATTTCAAACATCTGTGGAGGCCACAAACCAGGGAGAAAAACTGTCTTGCCTCAAACACCAGGCTGAAAATATGTAGGGAAAACATTTTCAAAAGTATCCTGGGATCACTTGCAACTGAAGAGTTTAAAAATGAAGGATGGCACCTGAAACTGAATGCCTAGTGGGATCAAATGTATGTGCTGGAATTACTGAAGATGATACAAGGCACAGGTTTTAAATACTTAAACCACTTTGACACTGTTAATCTAAAAGTCACACATCTTGAAGGCTTTTGTCCTTAAGTAGCTCATTCTCTTTTCTCATCTAAATTTTTTTGGGTCCCTGTGGATCCAAGGGAGATTTTAACTTCTTTGTAAGTAAGGTGCTTTTGAAAATCTGCAGAAATTGCTTTCGTTTTCAAAGTCAAGGCTGTAAATTCATTATATACTGACATTAAACTAGCAGAGAGGAAAGAGCCACATGCATGTTTTCTGATAGTCAAGAAAACAGTGTGTTAAGAATATTGCCATCAGGGCTCAGCGTGCATACAGCATAGTCTCTGGTAGATAAAAATCAGAGATAAAGAAGGGGATGCACTTGAAAAATAGACACAAAAATAAAGCTTACACCACAACTCAGATCAAATTAAACAAGGCCTGCACAACATCTGGTCTGGAGATGGTGCACTGGCAGCTGAGTGACAGCTTGTCTGATGGGCTGACAGGTAAGAAGAGCTCATCCTGGCTGGGGCTACCTGCTCTGCTTCCAGCCTGCAGCTGGGGCACAGCCATGCTCACAGATGAGGCCACGAGAGAAGCCAGGAAGAGTCAAGGAAGAGAGGACTGCTGCAGGCAAGGATGTGAAAGCATAGGGTGAGAGGGATGGGGATTACTGGGAAGCTGCAGGAGAGGAAGAGTGGAGGAGGTCATATGTAATTATCGATGGAGAAGATGTGGATGTGTAAATGAGCAGAAAGGTGAAGCCAAGAGATGGTGCACTGCTATCTCATTTGCCTGAGCTGGGAAGCCCAGCAGTAAACCAGTGAATTATGTCCAGACACCTGCAGGTCAGCCAGGATGCTTTTGCAGGATACTCAGCCTGAGCTGCAGTGCCTCCCAGCAGGGTACTGCTCAGGGACATCTGGCCAGGTAAAGTGATCAACAGCAAGATCAACAGGCATGAGCATAGCCAGCAATGAACTGCATGGCCTGTCCACCAGGAAATATCAGAGCCCACCTAATTGTGGAGTTACAGCAGGACCTGAGGCTTCAGTGCTGCTTGAAGCAGCAGCTTCATGACTGAGTCACTAAAGGTGAGAGCCCAGAGCCCAGCTCCTTCTCTCAGCTGGTGCAGAAGAAGCAGAAGCTGCCCTTCCTCAGAACTTCCCCAGACCAAATTTTCACATTTTTTCAGCTACCAAGATTGCTGAAAGCATTTTTGATTTTGAAATGTCACAATGCACAAGAAAGAAAAATGCTTTTAATTTACCTATTCTTTTTCACAGATCTGACTGTCCTGAAGGTCACCTTTCAAAATACCCAGAGGCTTCAGAAAAAGGGAAGCTGATGTCTTCTGAGTGCTTCACAAAGTCAAAAGAGAAGCTCACTTTAGGCCATCAAAAGAGAAGCAGCCATGTAACTAGGCATCCCAGAAACTAATTTGCCAAGTTGCTCTGTGTAATCTCCCAGTTTTATGCTGGACTTTTTCCACACTGCCTTGCATTATCTCTGTTCTTTTTGCCTTGTAAAGTTTCAGTCCAGCACAGATATTCACGTACATCTGTGAAACTTTCAGCAGGTGCTTTGGTCTGTCAGGATGATTTAAGTTCTAGTTCTCATGTTGGGGCTTGGCTGTTGCTAACACTCATTTGCTTAACTACCTCACATAGAAGAGTTCAGCACATGTGCAAGAGTTTGCAAGAATGCTTATAAAAAGGTATTATATGAGGGCTATAAATATTTAGAAATTGGCCAAGAACAAGTTTTGAAACTGTAAAAATAACATTGGGGGTGAAATGACAGGTTATAATGAATATAAATTTGAGAAATGTTTTAAATAGTTAAATCCCATTTTTCAACATCATACATTGTACCAACAGGACAGTTCCAGAAATAATTAGAGATAGCATAGGGCAGCACTGTCACAGAGATATGCCACCCGCTTCCTTTCTTCTTTCCTTTTGCCAGCCCAAGATTTTGAACAACCATGTAGAGAGCAGAAATCTGAAAGTTGGCCATTTTGGCAAGAGATGATTGATTGGAGTGGAGAAGAAGAGAAATGCAGAGGTGAAGCAAGTAGATCCACTTGGGATTGCCTTGCTGGCTGCTATGCTTGCTTGAAATACTGGATCTGGAGTGTGAAATCACAGAGCACCACTGACTTTCTTTATGAATCTTAAATATTATGAGTAGAAACAAACACTTTTTCAATCAAAAGCAGCACTTAGGAAGATGTCTAAACTGAAATGTAATGGACAACTGAAGCGCTGAATAAGAAAAGAAGCTTTCACCCACAAATTGCTTGTTTAAAACGAGTTGACCTAACCAAGAGCATCACATAGTGCTGTAAATGCTACTTTTAGCCTACATCAGCTGACTTTGCTTTTCATTGTAGTTCCATCATTTTGCAAACTACATTTCATGTATTTAAGCATAGAAACTTAATCTGTATGGATTCACCAAAATGCCACATGACTTCAGAAGACCTCCCTCACTTCTCAAATTTCTGTCAGAGGAAGAGGCATTTACTGCCCATAGGAAGGTACATCAGTTGCTCCACACGTGAACCAACTCAAAATATTCTGGTGGGAGAGATGGACAGTCAGACAAAATAACACATAGTAATGGAGGCAGTGAGAATGACTGTACATGTTCTGATCCTAATTTTTTCTGAATTTCTTTCTCTGGCTGTTTGCAGGTTTTTTAGAGGCAGTATTGCTGAGTACTAGAAATGTGAATTAAATATATTTGAGTTGTATCCAGTGAGTCTGAATCCTTGGAATGGAAAGATAAATAAATGAGGATACGATGAGTCTATTTATTTCAATCTATTTGCAACACATCTTGTTGTACACAGCCTAAGCTGTAGGTGTAAACTGACTGATAGACATTTTAATACCCATGCATGTCTTCAGCAATTAAAAGTCTTAGCTCCCCTATCTCACTGTCTCTCAGTCTTGAACTGATATCAACTAACCTTTTTCTTTTACATTTTTCAGTTACTCATCTTCTTCACACATTTTTCAGGAGAGATCATCCAGAACTGTTTAAACTTTCCAAGAAGGGAGTTGCCCGGAAGAGAAGAGATGTGGCTGTTCCTTCCCTGCAGGAAGACCCAAATGAGAGCCACCTGGGGTGCGGCCCCAGTGCCCAGTCCATGTAGGGAGCAGCTGCCAGTGGATCCAGAAGCTGGCACACAGACAGTGGCACCCACTTGGCCCCCACCACTCAGGCACCCCAAGAAAGTCACCACTTGAGCCAAGGGCAGCACTTCTCCAACCCTTCCAGACCCTGCTGCAGCAGTAGGAGGGGAACGGTGCCATGCTCTGGCCATCTCCCTGCCACCACGTAGCAACCAGACCTTGGATGTCACTTCTGCTCCTCCAACTTACAGCTTTCTGCCCTTCATGGCACCCAGATTTACACCTGGCTCCCCATGACAGGAGCTTCCCCTGAAACCCAGAAGCACCAGAGCTGCAGGCTCCGTGGGCTGCCCTGTCCCACCATAGCCCATCCTTTGCAATGGCCGTGATGGCAGCAGCCACGCTGACACCACACAACTGGCAGCCCTGGATAGCCCTCCACTGCCCAACGTACAGCTGCAGCTCTCACAGGGAAGGTGTAGCTGATGGGCTGGCACCTCAGTGCAGGAACCCTCTGCAGACAGCAGGGACAGCAGCTCCCGATTGCAGGTTCATATGTTTGAACAGTAAACATCTTAGGTTGTCGTGTTCTCTCATTTATTTGTTTATCTATCTATTTATTTAATGGTTCTGGAAATAAAATGTCTGAATAATAAACCTTTTCAGTTGTTATGTTCTTTTACTCATTAATTCAATAATTCACCCATTTAATGGTGAAATCTCAGATTGAATTTGTATTTTGACTCTAAAGGAAGTAGAAAAAACAGTTTTAACACCACTCTAATGGTTTTCTGTGTCAGTCAAGCTCCTGATTCTTAGCTGTAGAAAATGAAAGACTGAGTGATGTCTGCATGCCACATGCACTGAGAATGTTCTTCCTAATGATGGCTTCTAAGGGAAAATTAGGACAAACTAATTAAATAACAGCATTTAAATTGTTGAAGATTCAGAAAGATAATGCCACCTGCTTACTAGGATGAATGCTCACAAGGTTAACCCTCTATACTGCCAGGCAATAACTCTTGGTTTAGTTATGAGGTAACATTTACCAACGGTCTGAGAAATCAGGTGTTTTGGGGAGGCCATCCCTGAAAAACCAGAGAACAGAGTTCAGAAGCTATGAAAAGAAGCAGTGATTCATGATAAGTTACTGGATTTTTTTTTTATCGCTACAAATTTATGAAACAAAAATATCAGAGGAAGTTTCTTTTAACGTAACTTCAGCATTTTCCTGGAACATGCATTGCCATCTTTGTTCCAGACATCATAAAAACCATGCTATATTAGAGCACTTGAAAAATCTTAGCAACCCCAGAATCACAGAATTGCAGATATTGGAAGGGACCTCAAGTGATCATCAAGTCCAACTCCCCCACTAAAGCACTTTCCTACAATAAGTCACACAGGTAAGTGTCCAGCTGGGTCTTGAATATCTCCATAGAAGGGGACTCCACAGCCTCCCTGGGTGCAACCTGTTCCAGTGCTCTGTCAACTTTACAGTAAAGAAGTTCTTCTACACATTAGTATGGAACTTCCTGTGTTAAACTGTTTGGCTGTTTCTCCTCGTCTTATCACTACACACCACTGAGAAGGGCCTGGCTTCATCGATTTGCCTCCCATCTCCTTTTAGATATTTATTATCATTTATCATATCCTCTCTCAGTCATTTTTTCCCCAGGCTGAACAGACCCAGGTTACTCAGCCTTTAACCTGGGTTACGCCTGAGCATAATCTGGAAGTTTTGTGCTTGCAACTTAAAAGATTGCTCTTATTATATGCTTCTGTTTCAGTCAACATATTTTAAAAATTCTGGAAAATCAGAACGATCCTGGAAAATTAGCTTTGTGGTGCCTTCTCCATTAAGGTTACTTACAAAAAAATCATAAAATATTTCATTCAGAACAGAACATGCTTCAAGTCGTACAATGTCTCTGCTTGTCTAGATGCAACAGATCGCAGTCTGACAAAAAGCACATAAAAGGAACTTACAAAGGAGATTGTAGGAAGGAATTATTCACAGAAAACAACATACGCAAATAACAGGAGAAGGGCAAACAAAGTATCTATCATTATAAAAAGGGGAGGAACGTAAGTTACTGGAAGAAAGAACCTAACAACCTAACTGTATGTTGAAGAAAACAATAAGATAGGCCAACAGCCAGTGAGGACTTGCTAGAGAAAAAAACCTGTGAACCAACTCATTCATTTTCAGAAGATGATGACAAATTTTGTGGTTAAAGAAAGGTATAAATATAGTATATCTTAATTTTAACAAAGTTTTCCATGTTGTGTCACAGGACAACTATATACTCCAGCTAAGGATGTACAGAACTGAGAAAACAATAAGAAGGAATTCACAGAGCTGTTTGGAAAGCTGTATTTGGAAAGAAGATATGAACAGTTTGTAGACAAAGTTGCATGGTGATTCTAGCACGTTGCAAGTGTTTGTCCGGGTAATATGTAATATTTTCATTCGTGAACTTGATGATACGCTTTTTAAATTTGGATATGATAACTGAGCTACATGGAGATAATAATAAGAGACTGTAATTCAGCATGGACAATTAGAAGGTGCATAGACAGGAATCATCAACTTGAATGAATTCAGTCTAGAAAATGACTGTCTAGGAAACATTTCTACAGAAATCTGAGGATCATAATAATTTAGTCTCTATAAAAGCCAGTAATGCCAAGCTGTTGTGGAAAAGGTAAATGCTATATAAGAAGATAAAAGTGGGACCATATCAAATAAACCGTATCCTCAGTTCAGAACTCCATAATGTTTCAGTTGAACATCTGTCCTGTTCTGGGTAGAATATCTCAAGAAAAGTGGAGATTAATAGAAAAGACTCTAAAAAAATCATGAAAAAATGTAAAAAAAATATCTCTGGCAGCGGGTTGAATGAGTTTTGATTGTAGCAGAAAGCAAAGGAAAAACTGTCTCTCTTGCACCCTCAGAAAGACAAATTGTGCTTGGCTTACATGATGGACCAGAAAGACTCATGTTAGATGTAAGTAGTAAAGATCCTAAAACTCTGAGTACTGAAGTAAAAGAACAGATTTCCTGGGAAGAATTTTGTCAGAAGTTTTTAAGGACTAATTAGACAATATCTGTACTGGAGGATATAAATTCCACTGATCTTCCTTCCAGGACAAGGAATGGATTTTTTTAGGAGATATAAGATAATTTTCTGTGTAAATGGGTTTGGAATTATTACTGATGACGCTATCATGGAAGAGTGCTCAAAATGTCCATTCAGGAACATTTTATCTGTAAGCATGAAAAATTCCCGTGTGTACCAAAAACTCCAAATGAAGCCATAGGATGTGGGTGAGCTTGCAAGATCAGGTCAGAACTGGATTTGCTAACACTTACCATGAACTGCTATCTTTGTAAGGGCTTTTGCTGGAATTGAATTTTGCTGGAATTGTTACTTTGCTCAGTCCAAAATTATGACTTTGGCAGATATAATGCTTGGAAAAAAATATTCCAAGAAAGATTGCATATAGCAGTGGCTTTAAAGCAGAGAAGGGGCCAATATCAGGATTACTTTCTTATTCTGGAACTTCTGTCAAAATAAAAGTGAGCTTTCAATCATACAGACGAAATATTGAAAACCAAGAAAGACTGAGACGAAATCAGCACAACTGTATAAAGAACTTACTATGGAATAAATTCAGGACCAGACTTGATATATTATGATTTAGTGACATGTCTTTCTATACCTAACTATTACCAGAAGTGCCAGTCAAGAAGGATTCCGTGCACCCAAACTGAGCATACACAGTACTGCATTTATGTGGGCCTAAAGCCTGAGCTAACTTTGTCAGCTTGCAGAGGACAAGTGGAGGGAGGAAAGAGGGATTTGTCTCTTGTACTCCTCCCATAACTTGATATAACTCTTCATGGTTAAGGGAACAGTATCACAGAAAACTGGCAATGGGTTCATTTATGTGTTGTCTTTGTTACTATATATGATGACCCCTAAGGCTGGATTTTTAACATAAGAGATCATAAAAAGCAAAAGACAAGAGAGACAGTTGCAGAAGCTGAAAGGATGGCATTGGCATAGAGAATGACTGAAATCAGAGAAAAGAAATGTTGACTGTTTGTCCCTGATTATGTAAGACTTTTCCCTTATGATTATACCACCCCAGTGTTGCAGAAATTGTTTTAAATAATTCAGTCACTTCTCCTGGGTTGCAACCCTGCTAACTGATCATTTGGATTTCTTTTTTTTTTTTTTTCCACCCAGTTTTACATCCCACTATACTAGCCCTTGGATGACCCAAGTACAAATTCCTTTCCATAAATGGAACTTGCACCTTTCAAAAACTTATAAATTGCTGTCACATCAGCCTCACATTTCTTTCCTGTTTGGTCAAAGCTAAAATGTAACGTTCATATTTAGTTCTAGCAATTTCCTTTCATAAATCTGTCCCTTCAGTGCCTTATACACATTACTTTCCTCTCAGTGTCTTCTTACCATCAGTAATTTTTGGAATTGAAGGACCTAGGATTATTTGCAGTGTTTTTGGTGAATAATTATGTATATTATATATATATATATAAACATTTTGCCTAATTAAATCCTATAAATAATTGTGAAAAAAAAATTGAAAAATTAAAAACAAAAACATCATTCCAATAACCCTGAGCTACAAGATCTTGGTAATCTCTTCTAAATGGAAGTAAACAACAATATTCTATCCCTCATATGGAACATGGCTGAAAAAAAAAATGCTCCAAGCAGACTGTTTCTGTTTCGTGGTACTTTGCAGCTGTTTTGATTTGCGAAGATTATAGATTTTACTGATGTTTTCATGAAATCTAGTCCAGTCTACCTTAACATAAAAATGAGGCAGTGAATAGATATACAGTAGTGAAATTCACCTCTATGCAGATAATCTAAATTTCCACACAAAATCTGTTTTGGGGTCTGAGGTGTTCCCAGAATGTTTTCTTGGCTTTACAGTGACTGTATGTTTACCTTTAATAGTTACAAAAATGGCTTGCTTCTGTATAAGTGGGCCTCAATTTCTGACAAAGTCAAATTATTAATTCAGATGTGTTTCTCTCTTTCTCCCCTCTTTTGTAGCAGATTTCCTGAAGGACTGAACAACTGTGGGGTATAATTTGCATCAGAAACCAGGAAGGAGGAAGATGGGTTGTAATGAGAAAGCTGTTCTGGACGTCTCCTTGACTGTTTTCCTTTTGGACTCATTCTGACCTATACTCAGCAAAGCACTCTTATTTATAGACTTCATTAGCCAGTCTCCCCCAGGATTTATGCTGCTTCTTGTTTCATCAGCTGGTGATTCTGCCCAGGTTTCCTACTGAGCAGAAGTAGATACAGAGCATCAGCAAACAACAGTTCTACCTTTAGATACATGAGCCATGCCAAGACTTCAGCTAACACCATTCCCATTTTTCTCAATCCAGTCAAGGATGAAAGTATCCTACTTTGCACTCAGTTCTGAAAGCAAGCAGCTGATACTTCAGGAACACTACCAGCACAAATATCTTCTTGTGGGTTTGTGCTTTCAAAGAAACTATGATCAAGATACACTGATATGATTATTTTGCATGTTCCTGTTCCTTGTCAAATTTTGACATTCTAGAAAGAGATAAACTTTCCACATCATCCCATAAACACCCACCATCAAATGGTATTTTGTTACTTTGCCTGTTCCACACTTTCTTGCTCTGGTACTTGTTCTTTCCATACTGCTTGGGATTTTTGCTTTTCTTCTAGGAATGAGAAATGCAGTAAGCCTCAATGCTGTTAACACTTATGCAGGTAAAAGCAACCCAATCAAACCAATGACACCACCTTGGAGGAGCCGGAGAACTCTTGTATGGAACTGTAAAAGCAGTTCTGCTGCCTGCAACTCTCTAAAGAACATTTGGTTGATTTAAAAAGATGGCCAAACAGTGACAACCTGCTGTGTTCACTTTCTTCCCATCAATGTTGATATAACTCAGCTTGGAATGCAAATCTCTAATAAAACATTAGAGTGTTTTATTTTGCATTTTATTTTGTCGTATTTTTTGTTAATGCACATCAAAGTTATTCATAATTCCCAGAATTTTTTACACAGAAATGTTTGCTTAAGCAAAGACTCTAGTGAGGGTGTGAATTATTTATTTATACAGTCTACTTTTAAGTTGGGGCCAACATTAATTTGGCTGGGTCACTGGCATTGTGGATTTAATTGCCATGTAAATAGCTATGGAGCCGACATCTTTAGTGTGCTAAATTCTACACAATTTATGAATAAAATATAGTCATTCTGACATTTTGAAGCAGCTATTTTATTAATGAAGAATTTATCAGCATTATGCCAATTCCCTTGCCTTTTGTTAATTATACGCTCCTATTGGATTTTCTGGTATGTTAATTTTGTTTGGTATAAATATTTGTCCTCATTAAGATGAATGCATTGTCAATGTTGACTCATTCCTTCTACTCAATAGATAACTTAAATGTGAGTTCATTTTTTGATCCTGTGGTTCTTACTGATGTATGAGAATAATTCAGCTCTCTCTTCCATTAAGTCCTCTTCTGCAAGGGATAAAAAGTCACCCTAGGAGTGGCCTAACTTGCTCTGTGTAGCATGCATGCAATTTTGAAAAGGGTTTGGGATATGAGGGTGCAGCTAGCTGTGTTTCTTACAAAAAGAATAAAAAGCCAAGTTTTGCTAATATAGTACTGTCCCTTCTGTGAACTTCTGCTGCTAGATCAGTAATTCACACATGATGCATGCTGAGAGGCTTAAAATATGCAGATATGCAAGGAGGGGCATGATCAGAAGGAGGCTATGGTACAAGAATGCTCCTAGGGCAATGGGAAAATGGTGATCTTGTATAGAAAGGCTGTTTCTTTCTGAAAAGCAAGTAATTTTTTAACCGAACATTCCTGACAAGAGTAATTCTGACTCCCTTTTCCTTACAAAGAATGGGAGAGAAACAACCAAATAAAACTGACATACAACCATGGGTCTCTTTGACAAACACCTTGCTTATTTTGCTTGCACATGAGCTGATAACATGCCAAGTCCAGCAGGGATAACATGCCAAGCTGAGGGAGGTACTGATCTGGGAAGGATAGAGCAGGGGGGGTAAACGTGGAATATTTGGAGATGGAAACAGCAAGTCTACCTCCATGAAATATGAAGGATGGGAATGGCAGCTCTAAATAGTTGTATTGAGAACCAGTTTCAATTCAAAAACATGGACTCCCATGGTTTTATGAGACACCTACACAGTGTTTTGAAATGAGACCTGATAAAGGAGGCCAGGACTTTAGGAGCTCAGTCTGAATGCAAGAGATAAAGCCTCCTGATGAGAAGGAGCCAAAATACTAACCCTTGGATAATAAGAGCTTAAGGAAACTGACAGAGAAGCAAAATACTGTTTGAAAGTAACTTTACAAGAAATAATAACTATTTAATGATTGAATCAATTAAATTAAGATTATTAAGTAAAAATAATGTAACAAAGACGAAGAAGAGCTATGTATCTTATGCAGTTTTTAAAAACAAGAGAAAAGACTCTTCACACTAAAAGCGCTAACCTCTAAGATGTTAGGAAAAATTAACCTGTTAGCTGAACAGTTAGAAATAAATATTGCTTGAGTTTCAGATAATAACTTGCAAAGATATCAGGTTCTCATTGCTCCTGAGGATAGGAAAGTTGGTGTGGACCTGAGTTCAATGCTGAAAGAACAGCATCTTAGAGCAAAATCTTTTCTTTTGAGGCAGTCACATAAAAAACATACACACTACTCTAAATGGATGCTATCAAATATTCAGCCAAATTAAGCTGAGGTTACATGATCACATCATACTTTTTGGCCTCCTATTGCTGTTAGAGAAGAAGGGTTCAGTACTTCTGCCACTCCTTGTCAGAACACACAAGCTTTCTGTTTCTTTAATTATGCTTTATCTGTTACATCTTCTAACCTGTGCTAGGATAAAAAAGATTTCAGAATACAAATCAAAGGAAGCAGTCATAGCTGAGAGCTCAAACACAACAGGAGCCAGAGAGCTGAAGTCTGTGAATGCAAAATTTGACATGGTGCCAAGGACATAGAATCATAGAATGGCTAAGGTTGGAAGGGACCTTAAATATCATCCAGCTCCAACACCCTGCCACAGGCAAGGTTGCTAACCACCAGCTCAGGCTGCCCAGGGGCCCCATCCAGGCTGGCCTTGATTGCCTCCAGGGATGGGGCATCCACAGCTTCTGAGGGCAGCCTGTGCCAGCATCTCATCACTCTCTGAGTAAATAATTTCTGCCTAATCTAACTTAAATCTCCTCTCTTTTAGTTTAAATCCATTATCTTCTGTCCTATTGCTATCAGGTGTTTGAGGCACTTGGCTCTTCTGAGAGGTATTTGATTCTGGGGCGGATGCATTCTGTGCCAAAGCAAGAAATCCCCTCAGCGGGCGAGATGAGTCCCTGTTAGGGAGCAGCTGCCAGCCGTCATTAGCCCTCCTCATGATGGCAGCACCCTTACCCAGTAGGGGCAGGACCAAGAGCATCAGGGCCACCCCAGGCATGCACGGGCAGCCTCTCAGGAGCATGGCAAATAGGAAGGGCAAACAGGGCATGGCACATCATAAGGGCACAGTGTGGGCAGTTAGCACTGGCAGTTTGTGCAGAGCGTTCAAGCAGGGGGCAAGCAGGGCATCCTGCTCTTCTCATCTGAGTCTGTGAAGTCACCAGGCATAGGTGTTCAGCAGCCTGAGAGACTGATGCTTGGTATTGTGTGGAGGCACAGGCAGACAGACAGCCCTGCCTTGGGCCCAGCCAGTGGAGGAAGATAAGTAGACTTCTCGCCTGATGTGCAGGGTGAGGGAGGCTGAACCCTCATCTCTGCTTGGAGCAAAAAGAGAAGCCCCTACCTTGCTCCTGAAGTCCCACTTGCCAAGACATTTCAAGCCATGATGTGGAAGAGAGAAGAAGGTATGGATAGAAGCTTGGTACTGAAAAGGGGTGATCACATCAAAAAGGTCCAACTGATGACCTGAGTCATGACCCACGTCACTAAAAAAAATGTGAAGAGTTTTAATAATTGAAGACTCTTTGCTGAGAGGCACTGAGGTGCCCACCTGCCACCTGGATAACTTCTGTAGAGAGGTTTTCTGCCTGCTGGGAGTGTGCATTTGGGACATCAAGAAGAAGATATTGCATATGATAAAGCTGGAGGACTACTTCCTGTCTTACTTTGTGACCAGAAAATTTAAAAATATCTAAAAAGACTTTATGTCCCTGGGGAAGATGTTGAAGGGATTGGGAGCAGAGGTTGTGTTCTCCTCAGTCTTCCCAGTTGGAGGCTGGGATAGATATGGGCAGAAGGAGAAGAACAGATCAGTTGAATGACTGGCTGCATGGGTGATGTCACGCTGAAGGCTATGGGTTCTGTGATCTAGGACACACCTTCAACAAACCAGGAATGTTGATGAGTGATAGGAAACAAGTGACTGGGAGGGACAAGAATATACTAGGCAGCAAGTTGGCGGGGCTCATGACTAGGGCTTTAAACTGCTTGGGGAAGGGGGTGTAGAGCTGAATGACAAAGAGCCAAGAAAAGCTGCCTCTAGGAAGCTGCAGGGGGAAGCCTCAGATTTGTCCCAGGTTTGTGGGAGGGCTCTTCTAGGAAGGTAATGTGGCCAAAAGCACAGCTGAAATACCTCTATACCAATGCACTCAGCATAGAAAATAAGCAGGAGTTGGAAACCATGGTGCACTTGGAAAAATATGATCTTACGTCTCTCACAGAAGCATGGTGGGGATGATTTGCATAACTGGAATACCACCATTGAGGGCTATAAGCTTTTTAGAAGAGATAGGTAAGGTAGGAGGGGTAAGGGAGTCACTTTCTATGTAAAAAAAGTGGATAGACTGCAAGGAATTCCCTCTGAGTAACAGCAAGGAATGGATTGAAAGCCTGTGAGTTAGGTTAGAGATGGGACCAATAAAGGATAGCTGGTGGCTGGGATCTATTACAGGCTGCCTGATTTAGCCTGTTGATGAGGCCTTCTTGCTTCAGTTCCAGGAAGTGTCATGCTTGCAGACTCTCATCCTGATGGGGGAAAACAACACAGCAAGGCTGCAAGTGATCCAGGAGATTCCTTGAGTCCACCAATGATAACTTTTTGGTTTCCCCCATCAGGCAACATTGAGGTCTCCCCAGTGCCTTCCGTTCTCCAGACTAAACAAGCCCAGCTCCCTCAACTTCTCTTCATCGAAGAGGTACTCCAGCCCTCTGATTATCTTCATGATCCTCCTCTGGGCACTCTAACAGCTCCACGTGCTTCTTGTGCTGAGGTCATCAGACCTGGATGCAGAACTCCAAGGACAGTACAGAGGGAGGCAATCCCATCTCTCATATTGCTGGCCTCTCCTCTTTTGATGCAGCCAAGGATACAGTTGGCCTTCTGGGCTGCAAGAGCACACTGCTGGCTCATCTCCAGCTCTTTGTCCACCAAGTCCTCTGCAGGGCTGCTCTCAAGTTCTTCTCCCAGTCTGTGCACATACCTGGGATTTCCCCAACCCAAGTACAATACCTTGTTGAACTTTATTAGGTTCACGTGGGCCCCCTTTTCTAGCCTGTCCAGATCCCTCAAGAGACAAGTCACTGGAGAGTAAATTTACTGAGATTTACTAGGCAAAGCATGTCAGGATAAGGAAATCCCCTGAGATGAAAAATGCTGACAGGTGAGACAACAGTCAGGGAGTGCCGTGTTTACTTGCAGAGGTCTTGCTCTTCTCTCTGCAGGTACATATGGCTGTTGTCGTAGATGGTACAGGTCTAGATGGATATTGCTCTGGGTTATCACTCACAATGACTGTATTTTCCTTTGCTTTGTTTTCTCTTGACTTCCATTTCTGCCCTTAGACTAAGATGGCTAAATAGAGAAAGAATAACTTGTGAAGTACAATTTGTAGGTACTTAATGACTTGCTGGAAGGATATGGCATTACTATGTCCACTCTGTCACTCTGCATCTAAACTTTATTTGGATTAGAAACTGTCATTTTTATTCAGTATTGGCACAACATCCACTATTCCAAAGCACTGCTCTGTGACCAGAACAGCTGTGGACTGCTATGAGAGCTGCATGTGGCTACTGGTAAGTACGGAAAGGAGGAGTGGCTGGCCTCTCTGCCTCTGGGGGAAGCCTGGGGGTATGGAGAATGTCTAACAATAGCCATCAAGCTTGGGTAACTCCACTGGCTCTCTTGGTGTCATTCACAGCACTTTGCAGCCACTTTGCCATGTTAGTGGGTTAAGATTACACATCCAGAAAATTGAAGCACCTCTCTGGAAGAGGCTCAATCTGAGGAAATAGGTCTGGAAAAATGAAAATAAATGCATTCAACTGGAAGAGACACATCACCACCTGGAACAGATTGCCCATAGAGGTTGTGGATGCTCCCACCCTGGAGGTGTTCAAGGTCAGGCTGGTTGGGGCTTTAAGCAACCTGGTCTAGTGGGAGGTGTCCCTGCCTGTAGGGGTTGGAACTAGATGATCCTTCCAATCTAAACCATTCTGTGATTCTGTGAAAGGTACACATGAAGATATGTCTGCCTGTGAAGAATGAGGAAACTCAGTATACATCAGACAGGAAAGGCTTTAGACTTGAGCTGACATGCACCTCCTCACACGGACTGGTCCTCTCTCGTGAAGTCTCTGCCTGCCCACATGCAGCAGTTTAGTAGGTGGAATGTGTAGGCAGAAAGGCATTTTGTAGGCAGAAAGAAGCTTTTAATCAACAGCAACCTCACACTGAAAGTCTGGAATCCGTGTACACGTGGATATGCGTGGCTGGTTATTGGCACAGTACTTCATTTACACTGATTGTTTTCATGCAATGAACTGCATATGTGTTGCACCTTGCACACACCTCTTTAAATCTGAACTTTTTCATCCTAACAGACTCTGTACTATTGTGTAGTCTATTTGGATGTATTTTTTCAGTTGTATATCTCACAGATGTTCAATCAATAAAAAAAAAAAGATCAGTTTCATGTGTCTAATGTCAGATTGTAAATCAAGGGATAGATGGAGGATCTGGGCCTGAATATGGCTGGAAATCCCGCCTGCCATACGTCACATGGGAAAAAGATGAACCTTTTCAGATTCCTTTAGCACATGGATTACTTTTCACCACAGACAAATTTCAGGTCATTGGGCTTATTTCAGCAGCAGTTAAAACATGGATTTGAACACAGATTTAAAAGTAATCCGAGAGTAATCCATTGGGCTACTTGTTGAGCTGTCTCCACCTGTTTCTACTATTTCAATGTTGCATTTTTGGACTGTGACTACATACACATTTTCCTTTATACTTGTATTGTTTATTTATGCACTGTGCTGCTATTTTAGCATTGTTTGAGGTGCAAATGCTTGCAGGCTTCCTCTGAAATTATTTGATCATATACATTTGCGGAATGCTTTACCGTCATCTGGTACTTACTTTTTTAACATGCACTTTAGACAACACTGTGATTTGTTTGAACATTAAGTTCACTCATGGATGGAAGCCAGCATACTGCTTTCACATCATAGATCTGCACTCAATTGTGTAACATTTGGATCAGAAACATTTAGGATTAAATACATTTTCTAAATGTTTTGAGAAAGCTTTTCTCAACAGAAGCTCTGCTGCAGTAGTCACACTTTCAGGTAACTGATCTCTTTGTTCACTGCCTCTGAACAGCAGGACTTTGAAGACTTCAGACAGTAGGTGACTTGATTAGTTAATCTTGTTTCTTTCTTTGTTTTCTTTCACCCCCTATATTTTATTACATTTGAAAATTAAAACAAACTCTGCCATTAGCAAATTTGCTTCTGTTTCCTTTTGTTTGCACTAAGATTTATATATTTGCATAACATTGCCATTCCTTCTTACACTGAAATCAAGCCTGCTTTAGTGTCACTGCAGTCTAAGTAAGGAATAACCTACTGCAATTTCAAACAATAAAGGCTGATTGAAGTGTCAATGATTTCAGCTGTGTTTTGTATTACAGAGTTGAACATACTTGTTTTCCATTTAAGCAGAACAATCCCAAGGAATAGAGATGACAGGATAAAGGGCAGTAGTCAAAGATGTGAGGTCTTTAGTGAAGCTTACTGCAATAAAAAGAATCTCATGGTTGTACTTTATTTTTTAAAATTTTAAATTGAAATAAATGATATTCTGATACAAATAAACTTATTTACAACATTGCATTCTGTTCCCCAGTTGTTCCTACATGCAAGAAACACATGCAAATGTACAAAGAAAGATGCTCTGGAAAATTAAAAGAACCCAGATTACAATAAGTCCATCACATTTCAGTTTTAGAATATATAAATAATACACCCATTTATCTTATCTAAAGTAGTGACATTGCAGCTTTCTCCAAGAGCAGCCTCTTTTCCTTGAGAAAATATGATGCTTCTACATACAAACAAAAACAAAAAACCTACAAAAATGTAATTTGAAATACACAGGAGAAATTCTGAGAATATATCATAAAAGTCAATCAAATTTCTTGACAAATGCATATTAAAAACGAAAGCTTTTCATGGCACAGTTAATATTTATGTAAGCCAGTATGAAGTGATAACTCCACAATTATTTGAGGACCAACATCATTTATCAGTTTAGCTCATGAGGTATTCTGCAATGCAAGAAGTTTCCTTTAAAAAGAAAAATGTCTTTACCTGAAAGCACAGTGTTTTCAGAAATAGCTCATTTTCATTGAGCTGACGTGTGGTTTGAAAGCTAGTTGTCTAAGGGCTGTGTCCAAACACGATGGCTCAGCCAAAGCTTTTGAGACCTGTGATTTTTTGTTTTTGGATGGAACTCTGGATGCTTAGAAAGCCTCAATTATACCTCAGATTTCAATGTCACCTAACCTCCTCCTTAGGTTACGCCGGGGCCTTTCCAGACCATTCTTCAATCTTTCAGAATGCCAAGATAACACAAGTAAAGAATAGCTAAACATTTCATTTTATAATTGATAATTCTAAACTGAGATATTTGGGGTTTCCTCCTCAATTAGAAATTGCACATATTTTAAGTTGAATTCCAAACAAAAAATGACCTTTTCAAAAATTTCAGAATTTCCTAAAAAAATAGGAATTCAGAATTCTGAGACATTCTAATCAACATTCTGTATTTTCTTTCTTTTTTTCTTCCTTTTATTTTTATTTTTCCTAGAAATGCTTTTAAAACATTTGAAATGTTCTTATTTGTGCCGATTAGTCTGGAAATTCAGACCAAGCACATTATTTTATATGTTTTTAGATGTCCGTTATTAGGCTTCATTTTTATTTTTATTTTTAATTATCCAATAAGGAAGCAGAAACAGCAGGATGTGATTTAGTTGTCTGTACCATCTCAAAAATATTAGCAAGTGATGACTAATCAAAATCAGCAATGCATGGACTGATCATTCTTTCCATAAATTATTTTGATTTATATATTTATATATACTAGCAAAGTGTGAGACATAAGTTACCAGAAATTGGATATCAACTTCCTGCTTGGGAAACTAATGGAAACTGATCAACTATGAATATGGATCTTTGTGCAGAGCTCTACAAATTTGGAACAATTGAAGACAGGGCTTCCAGCAGGTACTCTACAAGTCCTAAGCACACAACGCTGAACAGTAGGACAGAGACATTACGGGTTTGCTTCTCTTTCTCAAAAGTCTGAACAACAGCTAGGCATAGTGTATGAGACTAAATGGACAATATTTCTCGCTGTTGCTTCTATCAAGACATTGAAAAAAAACTAGACAAAACCCCATTAGCTGTAGTCTGTCACAGAGGTTTCACTAACGTGAGAGATCCAGTGGTGTTCCTGAATGCCCTTGCTGACAGCTAGGGCCAGTGGAGTATTCCTGTAACACCAGTCTTGTGCAGTCAACACAAAGAATGAACTACAAAGGTCTTATGGTTGGTTTTTGAGTTTCTCTTGTCAAAAACTAAATGTATATGGTAAAATGAACAATTGTGTTGGATAATCTCTCCCATCAGTCAAGAAGATTTCCCCATTCTACCCGTTAACCAGCTTACATTACTGCTTTTCCTTGCTCTTTGTCACTTTTCATTGATTTCTTCTCTAGAGTAGTGCACTTAAAAACTGTGACTAAAACATGAAGTCCTGATTCCTACTAATGTTAAGACTCCGGGGGAAAAAAAAAAAAAAGAGGTGCATGAAAGCAAGGAGATTCTTTTTGATCCTTTGAGATACACTTATAATAATTCCTTTATTCATGTGGTTTAATCAATTTAAAAACTGTTGCTAGACCCAGTAAAACTTTAAGAAGGCAATAGCTAGGAAGTCTTCGAAGATAAATGTTGTTGCAGAATGTCCTGTCTGAAGTTGTCTCTCATCTATTTCAATTAAATGCCCTAGCCACAAGGGGCAAAGCATCTTGGAATGATGCTGCAGGTTGTGTAGAGAGAGACTCTTTAAAATCCCTACTGCTGGAGCCCGTTTTGGAAAGCATTAAGAAGTTATGAGCACTCTGAAAATCAATTTACTAAAAACTATTGTTAGACAGGCAGTCAAAACCTATGACCTCCAAAATCACTTATCTGAAATGTGCACTAATTGTTGTCTTCAGATTGTACTCATTAAAAGTCATTGTGTTGCAAAGACTGAACAAATAAAGTCAGTTTATACTGAGTTATAGCTTAATTTCTCATTGGTGCGTTGAGATTTAGAATGTGAAGAAGTTATCTATGCATTTAGCAATCTGTGACCATGAAAAGTTATCACTCCTTTCTAAAAATATATCTAAATCCCAGAATTACTTAGCTTATTTTGCATAATAGGGAAAGTTTGATAATCAGAGTTCAAAATTTCACAGGTTTTGTAACAGACTTCATCTATGTACTTTATTTAAAGAATTCTGTAGTTTTACTGAATTTGGTGGGACTGCTG
This sequence comes from Chrysolophus pictus, assembly GCA_037305975.1. Taxonomy (NCBI): domain Eukaryota; kingdom Metazoa; phylum Chordata; class Aves; order Galliformes; family Phasianidae; genus Chrysolophus; species Chrysolophus pictus. The sequence continues at coordinate 109,497,164 of CM074576.1, forward strand.
ATATGTATAAAATTAAATATATCCCGTAAATGAGCTGGGACTGGATTTCTTTACCTTAACATATTTTGCCCAAAATAAATTCCAAGAGAGATCTGCAAATGTGCACAAACAGGGTTCGGTGATAACTTTTATAATCTGTCTCTTCTCATTGAATTGTGTGAGGAAAAGAAAACACAAGTAATGTACTTGAGATGAATATCTGAGTGACACTGAGAATTGTCGTAACTATACTTGACATTTGTTTCCTCTGGAGTAGAAATGGAGAAATGCAGGACCTCCAGCTGGGGCAAGCAGTCCCTACCAGTTCGGGCAATGGGGTGTTTCATTCTGTTACCTTTAACAGAGCCACATGAAACAGAGCTCATCTCTGATCACAGACAAAAGCTTTCTAATCTGCTACATTTGCTGCTGCACCTAATATTACAGAGATCTGTTTCTAACTTGTATGTCTAAGTCCTTACTGAAATAACAACTGACTGTCTAAAATGCCCTGGAAGTGTAAAAAGATGCAAGTCTTTAGCACATATTATCAGAACTGTTACTTCTCTTTTACAGAAAGTTTTCAGTCCAAGCAACAACAAAGAAAGATGAACCCAGATCAAATTAATAAATCCAGTTGACTTCACCTGGATCCCAGACTGGAGCACTTACAGAAAAAAGGCAGCTAGATAGCTTCAAATATCAACAGCTATGACCTTTTTTGTGACCTCTGAGGGAAACTGATATGTAGAAAAGCTTTAAAAGGCAATTATAGGAGGTCTATTAAGAACCACATACAATACGAGCAACTTTTTCCCGGTAAATGAGTAGGGCAGAGCCTCTTTAAGGACCATACCTTTCAATTTCAGCATCGCTGCTAACAAAGAAGATGATGGAGAACAAATTCTAAGCAAGACCTGCAGCCTCTCCTTTTTCAATACAGAAATTTTCTACAAAAGCTTTCTCTACACAATACATCCAAAGGCAGCCCTGAAAATCCTCCACGACAGGAGAATACAGATAAGAACCAAGCATGCCAGTTAAAATCCACCATCACAATGGGAAAACAGTACAAATACCTATGCTTTTATGCAATAATTGCAATACATTATTTCTAGTAATAGGGTTATGTATGTGAAGCAAATACTGATTGAGGGTGCCAGCAGATCACGTTCATAACAAGGTACAGAATGCAAATGCTTTGTGAAAAAACTATAATTGATTCAATACCCAGTTGGTTGTATGCATATTGATATCTAGGTTGCCTGAGTAACCTTAACACTAAGTACAATACAGAAAGTAATTTATTATCACAAGTCTCCCAAATATATTACTCCATTCATATATATATATATTGAGACTCAAACCTAAACAGTACTGTCCAAAATGTCTATTGTGACTTGAAACAAGCAACAGATAATTTCTGGAGGCTCTAGGAGAGTCCAAGAGCTTAGCAGAGTAGGCAGACGTGTAGTATATGTTTCCCTTCACTGCTCTTCCTTTGTTTCAGTTCCCCTGGGAGCTTGTGGCACCAGAGATTTCTGGCATCACCTGAGCAGATGTGAGGACCTGAGGGGAAGAAATTTGCATGCAGTTGTATTTACTGACTACAGCATTTGGGTTGAAAGTGCTGACTGCTCTTCCATTGGACTCCTTTTCATGAACAATCCATGGATTCGCTGAGAGTGATTTGGCCAGTTGATGCAGTGATACCTCTAGTAATCAGGTGATTACTTTCTGGTAATCAGGTCGAGACCTGAACCTGCTGCTTATTTGGCAGCAGTTTTGGCTGGGTTCTGCCCTCATCGTATCAAACTCCCTTTAGAGCCAAACTGAAATGCTGACGTAGTCTTGCAAGAAAAGGTCAGCTTGAAGGTGTGACCTTGGTAGAGCAAGATCACCGCTAATACCTGAAGCCCTAGTCCTGAGAAGAAAATGCAGTTCCCAAGACCCTCACTGTGAAAAGCAAAATTATACTCACTTAGGGCTTAGGCTACCAATAGATATGGAGTCTGTTAAAGTCAAATGTTTGACCTGAAGCAGCTAAACCTTCTTTACACCCTGTTCTCACCAAACACCTTCTACTGCAGCAATGCTGTTCAGTGCAATCAGTATTCCGGGGCACAGGCTCTTTCCTTTCTTAATGCAAAGCCTTACTTGCACTTCTTTCAGTAGGCTGCATGCTAATGAGGACAGTTTGCAACCTTTCCTGTCAGCGAGAAGTCCCGGGGTAGCACTCCTTGATTCCTGGTTGATGGGAAGCACTGCACACGACACCCTCTAACTGGGGAAAAAAAGCCAAATGATATCTTGTCGACATGCAGTTAAAACAAGTTACCTTAACAAAACGGATGTTTCGTATTTCATGTGAAGATGACGTTCCTCAGGGATCCTTTCTGCTGGCCTTTTACAAATACTCAATGCAGTCGTCAGCTTTGCTGTACTTCCAAATCTGGGGGTTAAGAAGCTGAAGTAGAACACATATGTACAGAGAACACGCAGTTACAGACATTAGAGGTGAGATGTGCAATAGTAGCATACAGCAGAGCACGGTCTTTTAAGAGATGGGCCTACTGTTATTCAGATGACTGCATCACTGAGATGTAGCAGGGGAAATTAAGTTCCCCTGAACACCAACACGTCTAAGGATTTAACTTTTTCTGAGATCGAAATCTATATAAACAACCAGCCCGAGCAGAGGCAGAGAGGCACAGAGATGTCCAGTGCCCTCTTCAAGGTGACATACAATGTCAGGAAAGAGCTGGGGACACAAATCAATTCCTTTAAGAAACCTTTCTGATACAGCCAAAGGAGTACACTGTAGGTGTTCATGGTGCTGTAAACATTTATACCTAACTGAGTGCACATTCTTTGCAAAAGTTGGCCAAGAAACTTTTAATATTTTCAAAGAAAAATATTGACAGAAGCTTATGCCCACCCAAGATTTAACTTCTTTTTTTTCCTGGTTTTAGTGAACAATAAAATTAAACATGAATTTTGTTGTTCTGAAAATAAATCATTTTCTAAGCTAGCTGAAGTTTTCATAAGATGATGCTTCTTTTTTATGTTGTTGTTGGAAAAAGGAAAATTTCAGACACCATTTTGAATGGAAATAAATCATGAAGCATGCGTTTTGTCTGAAAGGGTGTAGTCAGTTCTCCTCCTCATGAATGGCAGCAAAGATCTATGTATGAGTGCTCATTGATACTGGATACTCCCCTCCTGATTTTGTCTTTCATTCTGAAAGTAGAGCATGGTCTTCTTGCAGCTGTCAAGACCTGATTCAACTTGCTGTAATCTCAAATATTCATTCTTTCTTCATACATTTTTCTCCCTAGAAATGCTGAAGCTTCAGGCTATATTGATGTGAAACATAACTTAATATGGACCAGGGAGAAGTATCCAGCATTCAGCTGCTTTCTCAAGTATGTCCAGTTGTGGCCTCCAGTTTAGAGCTTGTTACTCGGTTTGAAAGCCTGTTACATCTCATGAATCTTAGATATTTAGCTTCTGGCTGCTTTCATAGTTTAAATGCTGTCCTTTCACCTTATGCACATAGAAATACTTTTCCTATCTATGCCGAAGTGATCCATCCACCTCTCTCACATGTTCTTATAACAGCTTCTGAGGTACAGTAGCCCAGGATTTCTTCTGTGAGAGCAATTTGCTCTGCCATTATATTGTCTGCAATGTACGCAGCTGTACTGTTTTACCACGTTGGTCTTGGAGCTGGAAAGCAATTGGTTTCCAGTCTAAGCTTTACTCCTTCCTAACCCACTGTGCTCTCCAAAGGAATCTCTGTGGGATTCTGTTAAAGAGGAAAAGGAAGATGAAGTTGTGTTCAGAGCTAGGGCAGGCACAATATTACACCAAATCAACAGTTACATCCTACTCTGCTTTTTACTCATTTCTTCTGTTAGCTCACATAGATGATGAACACACCTCATCCTATGTCCACATCAGCTGCCCTCAACTCCCGCTGCCTGGCCCCACATTTCCCTCACTGCAGGGAACTAGTGCATTTACCATGGCCACAAAGATACTTCAAAGGAAAACACAGGCAATTCTTGAAACACGGATGATGAACACATGCTGGACTGAAAAAACACTTCCTGCAGAGGGGTGCAGCATCACATAAGTGGTGCTAACTCAAGGCTCTGGCATCCCAGACACATTCTCTTAGATGCACCACCAGCAGCCATGCCCTCTTCAGGCTGAGCTCGAGGCTCCCTGGTAACAGTCGTAAATGGGAAGAGTCACAGGAGGCAAAGGCCACATAGCCTTGTTCCAAGAAATGAGTGCAGAGCTGCTCTGTAAATTGAGTTGGCACGTATGTGAGATGCTCATCACTTGTAAATACTGGTGGGAGTGAAATGTGCAGAGTTCATGGGGAATTTCTATGGAGCCCCACGCAGTTACAGAGGCATTCCTCCTTAAATTTAAGGCAGCTAATTAGAATAATATATGTGCCACTTCAGCATGATGCCTGATGATCCTGCTGTGTAGAGAGGAAAAAAAACCTTGCTTGAGGGAAAAAATGCCGTTATTTTCCCAAGGAAAATACAACTCTGAAACTTAGCATATACTTTTTCAGAGATGTTGTAGTCATCTGTCGTGGATCTCATCTATACTACGGTGTGCGCATTTTGTTGTTCAGCATGTCACCCTGTTGCTAAGTTTGAAGCCAGAAAATAAGCAGGCAGGCCACTTCCTGCCTCATGGACAATGTGGGAGAGGAAGGTTTGAAACATAATGTTGTAGAAACCAAAAGCTAAAAAATAAGAAAGATCTAGCTGTGATTCCCTTCCTTTACATTATTTCATTTTTGCTCTTTCAGTAACTCATTTTCAGTTGTTCCTAACTGCTGGTGATTTCTGCCTCTGCTAACCTTTAAGAATCCTAAAGCAGAGAAGCAATTTTCTCATTTATTCATGCTACTCCATCCATCCCCTCTAGAAAAGAAGGAATTATCTCAATGACCACTTTTTGCATCACTGTAAAAACATACCCTACATATGTGAGTGAGGGCAGGAGGACACGTCTGGAGCCCTTCCAGCACTCAAACAATCCTATTTTGCTTTATCATACCACAAAGAGAGTACGAGCCTTGAAACCACCACCTCCCTTGGGAGTAATGTCCCAAGAGACGTTCATCAAGGACTGTCAGAAAAGCACCATCCTTCGGCCCCACTGGAGTGTGACTAAATGTGGTTGTGGTAGAGTGTGTTTTTTCTTTTGTTTTCTTTGCCTCTCTCTAAGGCATTAATTTTTAAAAGCTGCTCTAATGAAAGCTTTAAACAAAAGGCCTAACGTGAAGGAAAAGTAGTCAAAATGTTCATGAAAAATAAAAAATGAAAGACATCTTTGTTTTGTTCAGAATTTTCACTGAATTCTTCATTCCTACAGGTTCATCTGAATCTATATTTCTTTTGTAGGGTTAGGGAGCAGAAGTCTATATTTTGATTGTTTTTTATTAGGAAAAAAAAAAATAGAAATAAGATTCTGGTCATTCCTTACACACACATGAGGATTTCTAAGTGAAAAGAAATGTATTAGAAAACAAAGGCTGAAAACAGCAGTGCACCCTGTTCATATTGCAAACCCTACATATGCAGCTATAGCATAGGGTAACAAATTATACGGTGAAAAATTAGTCAGCGAGTATATGATTGCTTGCCTGGGGATGCATAAAGAAACCGCAAAACATAAAGGTCTTGCACAAAGCCACTTGCAAAAGCCAGACTCAAAGACAGAAGCCCTGGTTTAGAAGAAAGAGGTAGCCTAAAATACAGTAATAGAAAACAGAGGAGGTCTCTCAAACAGAGACTCTCAAACTCTCAAACTCCTTTCACGCCTATGGACAACCTCCTCACTCTGAAGTCTGACTCTGGTCTGAAAGACCTGGGTTTATTATACTTTTTGAGAAAGTTTCTTCCCAGTCTTCAGTTTCCAGATGAACCTTCTGCAATGACATACAGTAATTTCTCAGTAATAATGAAGTTTGAAGTGTTAACAGACAGAAAGCTTTCGTTGCACGAAAAACAACAATTTTTTGAGGGACATCAAGACAGTTTCATGCCAAATGCTCACTCAGGCTAGGAAACAAAGGGCACAGCTTGCCCTGACTTGGGCCTCCTGTGCGCTGAGAAGGGTGCTGGGCCAGGCTGCCCGAGCTGTGAACACTGTGGGCCAGGTGCTCTTGGCTGCAGCCTCACACCACAACCCCACTGCAGGCTCCCATCTATCAGGTGCCAGGCTGTGGGTCTCCAATTGCCTTATGACATTCCCTAGAAAAGGAAGGAGATGGGGGGATCCACTGAGGGCCTGCAAGGCCAAGGGAAGCTTCTGTGTCAGAGTATGAAGTGACAACCATACTTAATCACCTCCTCTCTACTCCACATTTTGCTCTGATAGACGAAGGAATTAAATGCCAATATAGGCAACCCTGAAATCTTTGCAGGCTTGGTTATCAGAGGATAGGGCACAAGTCTGCAAACTTCTCCATAATGACATGGAGGGGGTCTCAGAAACCACCCTGAAGCTGAAGGAGTAGCTGTATCTTCCCTGGATGTGCGTCGGGGCTGCAGCTTCACAGCAAGGACAGCTGGTCGGTGTTGATCACTGCTTTGTGTGCATGAGGCAGGTGCACCACACCACCACCCTACCGACTAAAATTTGCATGGTCCTGCTTAGCTCCAGGATCCCTCCCCTCACCTCCTCTCAGCCTGACCACCTCCTTGCTCTGGAGTAATGTTGGCAGCAGGATTCGTTGCCCACCTGTCTGTGAGACCTTTACATCTTCTGCACAACTTCACCTCACCATGAAGCTTACAGCATGCAGTGGGTTAAAAATAGAACACTAGGAGGTAAACACAGCAATTCCTCCATCTTCCTCTGCTACAGCCTGTTTTGGTTCCTCGTTTTCCTCTCCCGTATTGTTATAAAAACAGCCTGTCACATGCCTTCTGCTTTGTTTTGTTTTGGTAGGGAGAGAAGTTTCACTGCAGTTTAGGTTAAGAAAATTGACGTTATTTCTCAATACCGTATCCTTTCCTTATTCACACAGAGCAGGATGATTCTGTAGCAACTTCAAATCAAACTTTGATTAAACAGTGATAAAAAGATACTTAATTTTTTTATTATTATTATTTATTAAAGACAGAAGTGTTTCCAACCAAGGAAAAAAGAACCAAAATGTCCTAAGAAACTATGCTCCCTTCTTATGAACAAACTGCATATCCAGTAGCATAGCTCACTTCAGACAAGTGCTGTGCTTCAGCACATGGCCCTTTGAGAGGCTGGTGCAGGACCCAGCACGATGAGTTACTGCTCCCCAATTAGGGACTTCAGACGCCTCCTGAATAATGTAGCTATTAACAAAAGCAGTGATACTAAAGTTGGTAATATTCAGTCACCACTCAGCTTGCCCCACGAGGTATCATGTAGTCTTATGACCTTTATCCCAAGTAATTAGAGCTCATGTTTATGTCAGTGGGGCCTGTCCAAGGGGTCTGAAGGTCTATTTCCTCCCAGCGATGGAAATCTCTAGGTAAATCAGTACTGTCTGGGGGAATAAAAAACTGTTAACTCACCTGTTTGCTGCGTATGAGACATTGTTAAGCTCTGTAAATTAACAGGGGTAAATTCTCCTTACCTGAATTAATTCTCAGCTCTACTAATAGGTTAAATAATTTAACAAGGTCCTAAGTCTGCATGACAGCCTTAATTTAGTGCTTAGCTCTCTTTGTGTGCTGAAGTAGTTTCGAGGTCAGTTGAATTAAATCAACGCTAGCCTAAAGACAGAGTTAAGCTGTGCAAATAGTTCCCTGAATCAGGAAGCACATAACCAGCAGATAAAGTTAGGTTTCAACTTTTGCAGGTGTAATTTCTTTTGTCTTCTGGGGTTTGGACAAGCTTTGGAAAGAAAATTCCACGTTCTAGCAGTGTTAATGACTTATGTGCAGCCTCAATTAGAAAAAGAACTATTTGATGAGTTGGGCTCTGGGATTGAGCTTGCCTAAACCAAGGCTTGGGCATTTTGTTAGCCTGCTATTACACATGCTAGCACACTGCTCTTTCAATTTCTCCCCCTTTCTTCAGAATACGTTATTTTTAAGGGACAGTTAAAGTTTCTCAGCTTTGCTTTTTCTCTTTTACATTCAGCTTTATATTGTCATACGTTGTCAGCTAATCTCACTTTCCTTGTGAGCAGCCTACCCTACCATTTAAGTTAAAATGGTTTTCAGAGTAAGTCAGTCCTATAAGATGTTATGACATTTTGTGAAACAACATAATGCAGTGTGACTGATGCAGATGGATATACCCCATAAAGCTGAGAGATTTAGACATGTAGTTTTACCCCCAAAATCACTCCATAAAGCAGTTTTGTTTAAAATGGCACTTTGAAACCCTATTTAAACTCCTTGGAATAGATAACAAATTTATTTAAACTTTTATATAAAAAGCTTTTTACCTGAATACTTAGAGTTTTTCTATGTGCAAAGCTTTTTCAGCTCAGAGCAGAGGAAAAAATATAAAATATATTAAAAAGCATCTAGCTAATGTTTATTTCTTTACTCTCACTCCTGAAGTAAGAAAAAATGCTTTAGTGGGATCAATAGCTATAAATCATTAGAAATGATTTGAGGTTTTATTTCATCTACTTTTATTATAATGTCCATGCCATCTGCTGTACATATTGAGCTTATTACACTAATTCACTTTGCAAGCTGCAACCTCTGAGTGAGAGATGTCAGAGGGCAATTGATTAGGGGATATTTGTTCTGTTACACCTTTTCCTTTAATATCTCTCCATAAGGATTTCAGGTTGAGCAAGTGATCTGACATGATAATGGGGCCTCAGGTCTGGAGATAAATGAGATGTGTGACTTTGTGCATTCATAAACATCAGAACATCTTTTAACCTGGCAGTGATGGGAGGGACAGTCAGTGTCAGCTGTGTTAATACAAAGCTGAAGGCACAAAGTTGTTTCATTGCTTAAAAGTTGAAAGAGAATGAACATCCGACATATAAATGATAGCTTAATCTAGGAATCTACTTCCCATACACCTTTTATTATCTGCATTCAAAATAGTGTTGTGTGATAGCAGTTGGACAGAGGAAAAAAAGAAAAAAAAAAAAGTAGAACAAGGAGAAAGTCAAAAAGTCCTCTGTAAGTGATATCACTTATATACCAAGTGTTGGCACTGCATTCAGTATGTGAAACAACCACAAATGAAGAACTGTTTCGCTTCTACAGTTTTCAGCCCTACAGCCTGAAATTCCTGTTTCCCACATTTGCACTAAGCTCACATTAAGGGTTATAGGTGCTTGAAAAAATATCCATCACCTTGTCTCCATCAGTTTGTGACAGTGTCAAGAAGAAGTGAACAAGACATGTCATAAATATTAGAGACTGGCATGGTAACCTTAGAGCAATCAGTCCAAGTATGACAGTAGCCTGAATATTTAATAACTAAGACAAACTTTACAACAGCAACCTGAGTTTCATCCCACTTTGACCTGTTTATAATTAACTTCTACATCATGTCTGAGGTCCTGTCAATATATATACAGTTGAGTAACATTTACACACCTGAGAAGTTCCAATGAGCTCAGACAAAAACCATGAAAAATCGTATCTAGTGGATACTGCTGCTGGATCCTAAATGTAGACAGCCATGCATGAATACATAAGTCTAAGAACCTCTCAAAAGGTCAGGACAGTATTTTAGCAAAGGTTTCTCACTGGGACTCCAGGACCACCCAGCCAGAACTCTTTCCCGGTACAGTGCCCACTGTTCCTCAACTGGGCTAAAAAAAAAAAAAAAAAGACCTCACTAAGCACTGTCACAGGCTTTCCAAAGAAGCTGTGGAGTCTCCTCCTTGGAGGTCATCTAATAAGCTGCCTGGACATGGTCCCAGGCAACCTGCTCCTGGTGGATCTGCTTCAGCAGGGGTTAGACCAAATGGCCTCCAGACATCCATTTCATGAACTCTTTGAAAGGGTAGATAACTGCAGGACGAAGGGAAATGGTTTTAAGTTGAGGGAGGGGAGATTTAGGTTGGATGTCAGGGGGAAATTCTTTACAGAGAGAGTGGTGAGGTACTGGAATGGGCTGCCCAGAGAGGTTGTGGATGCCCCATCCCTGGGCGTGTTCAAGGCCAGATTGGATGGGGCCCTGGGCAGCCTGGTCTAGCATTGAATGGGAGAGTTGGTGGCCCTGCATGTGGCAGGGGGGTTGGAGATTCGTGATCCTTGAGGTCCTTCCAACCCTGGCAATTCTGTGATTCTGTGATTCAGTGATGTTTGAAAGTTTGGAATTATACAACATGCTATGAGTTGCACTCATGTACAACTCGAGGTTGGCTTGTGACTCCATTTAAATTCCAGCTATTAGACTAGACTTCAAAAGCAAGTCTAGTCACTCGTAAATTATGTGCTCTCTTACATCGTTTCCATTGTGCCAGCAGTGTGCCCAGGATTGCCATTTTTAGCTCGACGGCAGACTGAACAACTTACCCATTTATTTGGGTAAACAGGCTCTCAGATGATCTTCATTTTGCATAAGATTTTATATTATTTCGATGATTACTTTAAACACTAATTCAGATGATTCTCAAGCACATAATTTATATTGAAGGTAAATGGCACATCACAGAAGTCTGTCTCAAACTTATTATCAGTGATAACCTCTGAGAGAGACAGACCGTTGTCTGAGAACTTTACTCCTATAATACCTCAAAATACCTTGAAATTGCAGTGAGTATATTCTTCTCCAGTTCATGAATTTTTAAATGGTAAAATGTCAGATCTTACATGACCTGACCCCCAACTATCTAGTTGTGTCATATTGTGCATCTAGTTTCCTCAGTGGGCAGGCTCCTTTTTGCCCTATTATTAGGTACTTTACAGATTCACTACTAATTGCACAAACTGAATCATTTATGACAGAAATCAGGGCAACAATGGAGACAAAAAGATTGCAGTAAAGCATTGCAACTGGTGTACTGATGGATGCTGAATAGAAGTGCCAGCTGTGTCTTATCAAAAGAGGCAACAGAAAAAGAAAATCCCAACAAGGACTTTGTGTATTCAGTAGTGCTTTGGTGTCTGTAGGAAGAAAACAGCAGAAAGGATTACTGAGAGCCTCTCTATGCAGTAGGTCACAACACCACCCTGTGATGAGGTGTGGATTGCCATTTCACTGTTACTGCTATAGTGTTTTTTTACAATACAGGGTTTGCTATTGCATTAAGAACAGAAAGTGACTTTCTCTTTGACAGAGCTTCAGCTAGTTGTGCTGTACCCGTGTCTCTCCAGTACGTTTTCTCTGCAACTGACTGAACTTCCAGCACTGAACAGGCAGCGTTAAGAGCCAGGAGCTTGACTGCGGGGTAACACTTTCCGTAGAGAGTAAATAATCTCCTTTGTATGAGGCAGTCTCAGGAGAACTCTTTTCCAATTGGCACAGACTGTGAAACACACCCCTTCCTTGCAACGCTGGGAGAAAAAGTAATACCCTTCTTCTCTAGTCTCTCCTGCAGCAATCTAATATATTCTCACTGGCATAGCCAAAACCAGTGGCTAACAGCAGCTGGTGGTACAGCTGGAGCCACAAGGAAAGCTCAGGCAGTATGTGCAGGACCTGTGCAGAGATGATGATGAATGCAGGGCACGTAGGAGGCAAGCCATTTACATTTTGGCAGTCTCCACAAAGTAGGTCCCAAAAAGTCATCTTCTTCTGTTGGGAAATATTGACTTGTGCAGCGTTATCACTGCAGTGTTTCCTGCTACCTGTCCAGCATGTCCATGCAGAGCAGTCACCTTTTGTTGAGCCTCCTGGACTGATGTATGGTACTGCAGTTATGTTCACCTTGACTAACACAGCTAAATCCTTCTTGGGATCTAAAACCCTGATCTAAAGCTTCATTCCACAGGTAAACTCCCAGAGCTAAAGGGGACTGTGTAGGGCAGAAGCAAATATTAAAAGGCCCCACCCCAGAGGTTTCAGTAATTTAATAAGGATAAATAAAGCATAGAGAAAATGATTATCAGGAGCATCTCAGCAGATTAGCACCTCACATATTGAAAGCATTACAGGGTCTAAATATTGCAGCATGAACATCTTGCTTGTCTGTGAGCACAAGCAATACTGCAAACCACGTAGGAGTTGCATTTTAGATGGCTGAGATGCACAGTTAGCTTAAAGAGCCACAGTCATTATTTTTAGACACGGATGATTAATTTGCTTTACCAAGACTCAAATGTAACATAATGTATATAATACAATTAGAAGGCTATATCTCTATTAATACTGTAGGCAAAATGCAGAGATAGGTTTATGAGAAACAGTGGGAGTCTGATAGTTATTTATATCTTCATCCTGTCTTTGAGCATGTGGACTTCAACCTGGAAAGTTGAGCACTTGAGAGTCATGTGCACTAATCAGTGTATTACTGATTTGCCTTCAAATTCCACATGTGAACATGTTTTGCCATATTTACATTACTAGTCTAAGAGTCTGACAGGACATGACCATATGCTGAGGAGGTCAAAAAAGAGGACAAAAATGCAGAAGTTTGGTACCACATCTGAAAAGATAATGAAAAGGAGACTTTCTTCTATATGAATTTACTTTCTCTCAGATGTATGGCATGCCAGGAACCCAAGAAGTGTGATGCAAAGGAAGTTGCCCTGCTTCATTTTCATCCAGGGAAAAATAAGAGTGCCATACGTTGGGCAGGTCATCCTAACACCTTCAGCAGGTCTCCTCTGTTAAGACCACAAGGCTAAATTCTCAACTTGCCTACACTGTTACCATCACACAGAACAAATATACATTTCTTTCTCTGCAGACTAATAGCTAAATGTTGTCAGATCCATATCACTAGTACAAATTTTGGCCCATCTCTGCACATGTGCATTGGGTAGAAATAGTCATATTAAAAAAAAAAAAAAAAAGAAAAGAAAAAAATATAAAAAAAGAAAAAAAAAATCCACCACCAATAAAAATCCAGTACCCAAGAAACTAAAAACCTGCTGGAAAATAGCCAAGGAATCAGTGTAGCGCTGCACACTTAATAGAGAGCCTGTTCACAATTCTCATTAATAAACTGCATTATTCTTGATTTATTCCTTAAAGAGTTCAGTGTTCTTAGTTTGTTTCTCATTCACCAAAGGGCGAGCAGGAAGCAATCATACTATAAGGGGTCAAAGCATGTCAGCTTGCCTATGGATATGTTAAATAGGAACTAAAAGTACAAGGATAGAAGATGCCAGATCTGGAAAACATCCTATGAACAGATGAAGCCAATCAGCTAGAAAGACTTAAGCATTGTCTAATTGAAGTAACCATTTAATGTATTGAATACAGCTGAGGTTTTCTATGCTAGCCATGCAAATGACAAGTAATGCATCTCTACTTAAAGCCCAAGCTTCATTTTAGTTTATTTTTTCCTGAAACAATGCTGGTGAACTGATAAGTTAGTGAATGCTTATAAAGAAATACATAAAGTAATCTAATTATAGTAATACATGTACTGTAGCAGAGGGGTGATTTATGTCAAGAGTAATTCTTAATGTTGTGTGTTTCACTGTAACTGATCATGTAACAAATAAACGGGAAATAGTACAAACAAGCAAATGTGGTGGAAATATTCACTTAGTTAGCAATAAACTCGGGAGTATGTGAATATCCTTATTCTGGAGGGATTTCCCAAAGTAGTGATAGAGTACCTCAATCTCCATGATCCATTGAATCCTCAAGACCTTTCTGTACCCAAATCTAGAAATATCTGGTATCATGATAAAGTTTTGAATACTTGGCACAGATGTATTTACATCCTGCACCATTTCAGTTAAAGTAGAGCTCCGGGGAGCCAAGGTTTTGCTTGTTGCGTATTCATTTATCATTCATTTAAAAATGTGGCCATTTGCCAGTAGGAACTGAAATGAAATCACCACCTTCTCACAGGCAATCCAACAATCCTCCAGTTGCAATGACATTCACTTACTAATGGGTTAGTTCAGTTTTAATCCGCTGTCTAGAGATGAATAGCATTAATTATTGTAATTGGTAGTGACAGTAATGGGTGCAACATTTCCAGGGCTAATTTACTCTACTTTTGTGAGGTATCATGCTAATGTGGCTATTCTGCTTCAGTACTCAAGATAACTAAAGCTAGCTCAAATGTCTTTCTACTGTACAACAATTTGCAGAGCCTCTAAATCTTAAGATTTGCAGTGTGTGCAATGGTATGGTGTTGCTGCACTTAGGCTATTGACTGGACCTGAATGTACTGAAGCATCCGGAAAGAAATTATGTGAACTCATCCAACACTGGCATAACATATACAAAATGTTTTGTTCAGTGTGGCAGCTGAGTTGGGAAAAAATATTGGCTTAATTAAATAATAATAAAGAACCCACTTACAACAGGTGAAGATAGGAACCAGATTAAAGTAGGTCATTTTGAAAAATTATTTTGTACTTTATGGATTCAGAGCAGCTATTTGACCCGAGTTTTTTACCTCTCAAGTGAGTCTCTCAACTACTAAGTTATTAGTGCATGCTGAAGTAGGCCTCCCTCAGGCTCATCTGCTCAAACTGTTCCACTTTGAACAGCACACTTAAATATTTGGTGAGCAAATAAAAATGATTCTGTAGTTGGTGGTCAGGATGCTCTCCTAGAATATAAGAGACTTAATTATTTATCCAAAATGGAATAACAACAAGAGGTACTTACAACAGTGATCCATCCTCAGCCTTTTGAATAGACAGTAAAACTGAATGTTGGGACACATTACCAGGAAAAGGATTAAAATGCCCTCAGACAGAGACACACTGAATATATATCCATATCCTGCCAGGTAAATATCCTAAACACAGGTCTACTGAATAAAACTGTGACTTGATAAGTTCAAAGAAATGCTGAAATCTGAAGTGGTAGAAATTTTTTTGGAAGTATCACTGGTAGTTGAAAAGTTAGTGGAGCACAGATGAGACCAAATTGGTCTCTAGTTGAAAGAGTTCAATAAAAGCACATTAAGAAATTGTATCTCTATATATGTTTGTCTATATATAGATACACACATATATACATACATACACACACAATATGTACATATAGGCAATTAGAAACTTGTAGGCACCGAGAGCAAAGAATGTCAAAGAAGCAAAAGGGAGATAAAAGAATCCCAGCTATTTTTTCCTAGTAGTATTTGTTATCTCAAATATTAGAATAAAGAAAGGTTGAGGGAACAGGGCTTGTTTAGCTTGGAAAAGAGAAGGCTCCAGGGAGACCTCATTGTGGCCTTCCAATATTTGAAAGGAGCATATAAACAGGAGGGAGAACGACTGCTTACGAGGGTGCTTAGGACAAAGGGGAATGATTTTAAACTGAGACGAGGGGAGGTTTAGGTTAGATATTAGAAGGAAGTTTTTCACACAGAGGGTGGTGACACACTGGAACAGGTTGCCCAAGGAGGTTGTGGATGCCCCATCCCTGGAGGCATTCAAGGGCAGGGTGGATGTGGCTCTGGGCAGCCTGGTCTAGTAGTTGACAAGCCTGCACATAGCAGGGAGTTGAAATAGATGATCACTGTGGTCCTTTTCAACCCAGGGCATCCTATGATTCTATGACTCTATGTTTAGAATGAGATCCGATTTACTAAAATAGAATTTAAGTCTGTTATTACAAGTTACATTAAATAGGGTTATGTTTTTATATACAGACTGGAAAGAAAAAATACAAGATCATGAAACAAATGATCAAAAATAATAAAAAGAAAAAATTACAGTCAATCTGAGTGGTTCCAAAAAGGCTTTTATGAAAATTAATCAGTATCCAAATTACATTAAATTCTTCTTTATCTGTTTTTCAAACCTCTGGCTTTTTTACTGCTTTTTTTTTTTTTTTTTTTCCCTAAACCTCAGTTTAATAAAATTTGATACCATTTAAAATGGAATCCTATTTAAAGTTATATATATTCATACAGAGAGTTAAATTTCAGACTTGTGCAGAATATATGAAAGGTGGCACAGATTTTAGCAGAGCCATATATGCCTAAAACCTGAAGAATAATGCAATTCATAATGAAGAAAAACATACAGTACCTAAAGAAGTGCACAGGATAAGATTCTGAGTAGACAGAGTGGTTAAATCTAAGAGCAGCTCCACTGACTGATTAAACCTAGGAGCAGCTCCATTGACCTACTAGTTGACTCAGAAAAGAGAGAATGGAAAGTTACAGTTTGGGCTACCAAGTCCAGCTCCCAGCTAGCAAAGGCCCTGATACCACATTAATATGCTTGCTGGAAGGAATTAAGCTCACGCTAGTCCCTTCCGCCTTTTCCAGAGCCTCCTCCCTGTGATGCTCAGAAATCTTCCTCTCACATGCAGCCAAAATTTATTCATGGCCTGCTTAGACTCATTTGTTCCTGTGCCAACATTGTCCTTTGGCTTAAATTGCTCTCCTCCCTCCCTGGTGTTTATCCTCCCGATGTATTTATAGATAGCAATCAGATCCCCTCTCAGCTTTCATTTTGCTAGGCAAAACAAGCCAAACTTTTCCCAGTCTCCCCTCATAAGACAGCCACTCTATTCCCCTGTTATACTTACAGTCCTCCTCCACACCTGCTCCTGCTTATGTTGCCAGCTGTTAGTTTATGCCAGAAAACTGAGACATCCACTTGAAGGCATCTATAAGTCTATGGGTCCCAATGAGATGCATCCCAGAGTCCTGAAGGAACTGGCTGATGCAGTTGCCAAGCCATTCTTGATGATATCTGAAAAGTCGTGATGGTCAGGTGAAGCTGGCTGGAAAAAAGGCAGCATCACACTTATTTTTAAGAAGGGTATAAAGAATGATCCAGGGAACTACCAACCTGACAGCCTCATCCCTGTGCAGGACAGTATCATAGAGCAGACCCTCCTGGCAACTATGCTAAGGCACATGAAAGAGAAGGAGGTGATATGAGATAACCAGTATGGCTTCACCAAGGGCAGGTCCTGTCTGACCAACCTTGTGGCTTTTTATGATGGCAGTGGACAATGGAAGAGCCACTAAAGTAATCTATCTGGACTTCAGTAAGGCCTTTGACATGGTCTCCCATAACATCTGTCTCTCTAATTCGGAAAGATATGTATGGATTTTGTGGGCAAACTGTTCAGTGAGCGAGGAACTGGTTACAAGATTGTACCCAGAGAGTGGCGATCAGTGGCTCAGAGTTCAGGTGGAAATCAGTGACAAGTGGTGTCCCTCAGGGTCAGTACTGGGACTGGTCCTCTTTAACATCTTTATCAGTAGTATCAACATTGGGATCAAGAGCATCCTCAGCAAGTTTACAGATGACACCAATCTGTGTGGTGTGGTCAACACACTCAAGGGACAGGATGTCATCCAGAGAGACCTAGATAGGCTCAAACAGTGGGCCGAGGTGATCCTCATGAGATTCAACACATTCAAGTGGAAGGTCTTTCACCTAGGTAGTGGCAATCCCCACTACCAATACAAGCTGAGGTTATGTAAGGATGGAGCATAGCCCTGCTGGAAAGGACCTAGGGGTACTGGTGGATGGCAAGCTGGACATGAGCCAGCAGTGTGCCCTCACAGCTCAGAAAGCCAACCATATCCCAGGCTGCATCAAAAATGTTTGGCCAGCAGGTAGAGGGAGGAGATCCTGCCCCTCTGCTCTTGTGCTGGTGAGACTTCATCTGGAGTTACTGCATCCAGATGTGGAGTCCTCAGTTCGGGAAGGACATGGATCTGTTGGAGCGTGTCCAGAGGAGGGCCACAAAAATGATACAAGGGATGGAACATCTCTCCTATGAGGACAGGCTGAGAAAGATGGGAATGTTCAGCTTGGAGAAGAGAAGGCTTTGAGGTGACCTGATAGCGGCATTTCAGTATCTAAAGGGGAGCTGTAAGAAAGAAGGAGACAGACTCTTTAGCAGAATCTGTTGTGACAGGACAAGGGGAAATTGTTTCAAATTAAAAGAGGGTAGATTTAGATTAGACAGAAGGAAAAAGTTTTTTACAGTGAGGGTAGTGAGGCACTGAAACAGGTTGCCCAGAGAGGCGGTAGAAACCCTGTCCTCTGAGATATTCAGGGCTGGGCTGAACAAAACTCTGGACAACCTGATCTAGCTGTGGATGTCCTTGATCACTGCAGGGAAGAAGGACTAGATGACTTTTAAGGGTCCCTTCTTTATTAAATGATTCTCAAATGATTCAGTGATTCCTGGAAGAAGCTGGGTCCCTGTTGACTGGGAGAAGGGTGCAATCCAGAAATTAGTGGGACTGAGCAGAGGCCACATATCTGTGCTTAACTACACTATTCCCTGAACTTCATAGCAAAGCTGTGTTTTAGATTTGGAGACCAATGATGAGCCCAAAGACTGATCACATACACCAAGTAATGTTTATAATGCCATCAAACATTAAGGAACACTAAACACTAAGCACTGTCTTATAGGGGGAATGTAGATTTCATTTCATTAGTCATACAGATGAATATTTATCACACCGAGATGTAAACAGAGCTACAAGCATTTGTAAGCATGCAAGATCTCAGACGCCCCCATATATGTACATCCATCACCTTCCTGAAGAGGATGTTTCAGGCTCAGGTGGCAGAAGCTGGCTCAGCACAGCACTCCACAGTCCCACCTGGAAAGGAAGATTTATAGCAAAAACCTATTTTAGAGAGCATTTGACACTGACTATCCAAAGAACAGCACAAAAAAGTTCAGATGCTTCTATTATTTGAGCTCAAGCTGCCTCAGCCCCACTCACGACTGACACAGTCATGTATGGATGGGTTAGCCTATGACTACACTCAACAGGGCACTTATTATGGGATACACCTGGGAGATGCACCATGGGATAAAATAACTTGCACTATATTGCCCATTGCAATGAGATGTATGCTCTTTGGGAACAACTAAATTAAAAGTATGCATTAATAGGGCTACTGTTCATATTTCACGTCAGTGTATTTCTTCTGGACTATTTATAAATGTTACATGAAAAATTATTGGTCAGATTCTCAGCTGGCATATGTTGATGGAGCTTCATTAGCTACAATGAAACCTATCATTGCACCAGCCAATCCATTGACTATTTATTAATTAAGTTGTAGAACATGCCTTTGAAGGGGATTTTTCATCCCTCTAAATAATCCATCTAACCATATTTCTTTTTTCACTTTCCCATGGACAAAATATACACTTCAGATTGTTGCCAAAACCTGTGTGATTCACTATATTGGAATAAATCTGCCCTTCTGGAATTTATGGGCAGGGGCACTATGCTGAGTCTGATTAATCTGAGATTTGAAGGGCTTCAGTCCAGCTATAAGTTTCAGTAAAAAGCTGTAATTACAGGTTAAGTATAGCAATTCTAGATTGCTGAACATTTCTGTATTGATCTCTTTAAACCATTAAATATAGAAGTTCAAATTCATGCACAAAGGCAACACTTTTGAAATCCCAGTAATTTAGGGGGATTATGTTTCCAAACGTGGTACAGATGGCATAACACTTATCTAAGTAATGGCTTCTCTGTGCTGGAAAAATTGAAGAATGGGCTGCACAAGTAGGACTTCCATTTTATTTTAAAGGTAATGTTTCATTGTACCACTTCCACATTTTTTTTCAGTGAGGTGCTGGCAAAGACAGACAGATTATGGGGGAATGACAGGTTGACAAAAATCATATCTCAACCATTAGCCCAGTGATTTTCCTGGTTGCCACTGTCCTGAACTGTATGAATGCACTGTTAAAACAGCAAGAACTGTTTCTTCAATAATCCTCTTCTCCATGCTGCTTCAAGTGCAAGCAATCTCACTCTTTTTCCAGGACAGCTAAGTAGCAGATAACATAAGGACTAAGATGTGCTCCTGGTCACTTAGGAGACATTATGGAGCACGTACACAAAATCATGTCAGTGGTGAGGCCTTGAGGTCTTGTTTCCTTAGGGTAAGTTACAGCACTCAAAATGCTCTCATCTTATTTGGCAGCTCCTGATGAGGTCTCCTGCCCCAACTCATCTTCTTATATCAGCTCTGCATGCCTACCCACCCATTCTGAGTCTTCTGCCTTAAGGTATAAGGAGAAGTATATTGGGAGAGGTGGGATTGTTGCCCATGCCCATCTGAGCAAAAATAACAGAAACAACCGAACAAATAAATAGGGAACTGGGTGCAAGGAACTGTTTTACTTCCTTTCCCCTTCCCTTTCCCCTTCCCTTCCTCCTTCCCTTTCCCCTTCCCCCTTCCCTTTCCCCTTCCCTTCCCTGTTCCCTTCCCCTTTCCCTTTCCTTTCCCCTTTTCCTTTCCTTTCCTTTCCTTTCCTTTCCTTTCCTTTCCTTTCCTTTCCTTTCCTTTCCTTTCCTTTCCTTTCCTTTCCTTTCCTTTCCTTTCCTTTCCTTTCCTTTCCTTTCCTTTCCTTTCCTTTCCTTTCCTTTCCTTTCCTTTCCTTTCCTTTCCTTTCCTTTCCTTTCCTTTCCTTTCCTTTCCTTTCCTTTCCTTTCTTTTTCAATTCAGTGACAGTTTTGATATTTACTTGATATTTACTTAAATGCACTCTCTAAGTTCAGTGTTGTCTCTCTGTGCCTGTGATTGTATTAAAAGTGCCATGCAGTCTCTCCTCTAAGCTAGAATATTGGTATTGTGTGTCATCTGTGCAAAACACTTATGAGATCTGGTCCATAATTACAGCTTTCTAACATCATACAAGAACATTTCTCAGACCTACTAATTGTGCTGCCCTTTATGCTCCATCTTATTGATTAAACATCTGTTAGTGTTTTGGCGAAATGAGAATTCACTCGCAATGCAATGTGTCTGCTATATTAAATTCTGTTTAAGTCAGCTCAAACTACAAGTTTGAGATACATGTATTGTATCTCCTTAATTGTATCCTAGTATTTTTGCCTATGTTATTTGTGCTGTTTGCTGGAGGGCAGCAGAGTGTTCTAATGTTTTCTTTACAGAAAAGTCGAGTTATATTTCCTTATTATTACTTTTTTTTCCCCAAACTTGAAACATTTCAGGTGGACAAATACTTTGGAACATTGCAAATGCAATAGTACAGACCTTTACTTTTTTCATATATCACAATCCAACTACACAGTAAATTTTATCCTTTGTGGGAGTTAGTTAAAAAAAAAAAATCAATCTCTGTCTCTCCCCAAAGAAGAACATAAAGACTTTTTAATTAGACATTCGTAATTGTGAAGAATTTTCCTTTTCAAGGAGGACAAAAAAAAAAAAAAAAAAAAAAAAAGAAAAGAAAAAAGAAAAAATCTTTGAACAAGATCCCTCTGCTTCTACTCTTCATAATTCAAATTAAAATAGAAAAGATGTTGGTATGCTGGTAACCTCTGGGAAATTAAATGAGTAACTCTAGCAAAGAGACTGCAGAGAGCAATGCAGAGATTCTCTTTCCATTCCTTGTGCTTTCTAAAAAATCAGAAGTTCTCCACAAAAGAAATCCAAAAGCTGACACAAATAGAGAGGAGCAGAGTTTGTTTCACTGCTGTCCAGTGTTATTTCAAATTGACTTATCCTTTCTATATCTCATTTGCTGACTGATAAAATCTTGACAGTATTAAAAAATAATCTGAATCCTATTGCATGACTTGCTTCCCTTCTGTATGTTTTATGTATATTGATTGGTGAAATGAAAAAAATGCTAATATCCATATGTTGTCACATCAAGAAAATGTGGACCACTTCTTTAACCAAATTACATTACGTCTGGATGATTTTGCAAAGATCTGGGAGCTGAGCTTGCATTCAGTACTGAGACAAAATGAACC
The DNA here is from genome assembly GCA_037305975.1 of Chrysolophus pictus. NCBI lineage: Eukaryota > Metazoa > Chordata > Aves > Galliformes > Phasianidae > Chrysolophus > Chrysolophus pictus. The sequence continues at coordinate 109,518,969 of CM074576.1, forward strand.
AACTCAACAAACGAGCAAAATTAAATTACTTCTACCCATATTTTATCCTTTTGACATGTACTTTCAGTGCCATCATCTCCAATCTGAGAGTCACAGTATCACTACTGAATCCCTGCCTAGCAATAAAAATACTGTCTGCAGCTGTCTCCGATCCAAACCCTGATGAAGTCAGAGAGTCTTTCCACTGACTTAGGGAGGTTTGATCAAGCCCTTTCCCTCCTATGGAAGAGAATGGAAATCCTACTGCAGTGTTTTGAGGGCTTCATTCTTCTGCTTCAATATTTTAGAGCCCAATTTGGAACATAATAACAGTCTCTTAAATTTCAGATGAAAAACTCATTGGCTTAAATGAACACACATGGATGAATGTTACGTTGGAAAAGAGCCTTCAAGCTTCATCTATACTCCACATTCAAGAAAACTGTAGCACCTTAGGGAGATACATACTGCCAAAAAGCCAAATGAACAAGCCAAGTGACAACAATGAGAAGAACTGCAAGAACAAAAAGCTGCTTTTGGACTCCCACTGCTGTCCCAATTTAAAAATAAATAATAGAAAAATTAAGCTAGCAGACCTTGAGGCCATCTGAAAACTAAAGCCTTTCAGGACTGTTTTGTTTTCCAAATTAAACAAACAATTCATTGATTAACACCTATATTTTTATACTTCAATAAGGATCTGAACAAACCAGTTGCTGTACTAATGTAAGATGTAAAATCCAGTCATAGAAATTGCTCTTTGACTCAGTAAAGAATAGTTAGCACCTTAGAAGGAACACTGAAATTCTCTTCTTCTGCAGAGGCTTGATCCTGTGGTCACTAAAGTCTTTGATTAATTATTGATGATTTCAAGACTGCATGATCAAAACCCAGTTGTGTTGTTTTTACATCTCAAAATGCAATCAGATATCTAAACATCTTTAAAATTTAGTTACACAAATGCCTAAAGTCTACTCTACACTGGCATTCTACTTACTTATTTGAGTGAGTATCCTTTATTTCATGTAGAGAAGTCTAAGCACATGCAGATGTCACTGGGGGCAGATATCATCTCCATGTGCAAGGTACACTTGGGGTCAGTTCCCTGTAGCTCCTGTGATGTTTTATTTAACGCCCTGATCATGAGGTATCCTACTGCTTTATGCTCCCAGGCACTGGCCTGGGGAATTATATGGCCTTTGTAGAAATCTAAGGGGGTGTTTCCAAAGAGTTGGGATCAAAGATTTTATGTATATATGTACATTCATACAAATACACACATATACACATGCACACTCATGCATACGTATAGTCATATGATCAGTAGCAGGACATAAAGAAGACAATGAAACACTGAGCATGAGCCACTTTGAATCAATGAGGCAATTTATAAGAACACTAAATTATTGCTCTAAAACCTGGGATTGTGTTTTGCTTTGTAAACCTACATCCTTAATTATAGACAGTGTGAGAATTAGGAAGAACCTGCATTTTAGTACTGAGTCAGCTGTGACTCCAAATATCTGGAACAGCAAAAAGGAGTGTGTTTCACATGCTTTGTGAAGTGCTCTCACACACAGATACACTCAAACACAATATTTATTTATAGTAACCAGCTGACTTATGGCTGGTTTGATTCTCCCCACTGAAAAATTTGTCAAATTCTCCTTTTCAACTCATCTCTGATGCATGAAGTGCCCAGGGCATAGCTTATGGTTAAAATGCAACCCTACCAAACAATTTACAGGAGGATAAAATGGATTAAATGCTGAGCTCCAGCTTTAAATATGGATAGTCCCAACTTCAGAAGGCATTTAAAAACATGCTTCAATGTTAGCAGCTCAGGGATATCCTCTCTCTTGTTCTAGGACAGCAAAAAAAAAAAATAATAATAATAATAAAAAAAATCCTCACAGTTCCTGCACTAGCTGATGGAAAGACTTCTGGATCAAGCTTTGTGGGAGGCTATCTTTAATTTCCTCATGGTAGTAGTGTGGTTACAGATTCTTAGGCAGTTTTGTCTGGGCAAAGTCAGCTGCCTTTGCATCTCTGGGAAAGGGGTGAAACTCTCTCATGCTGAAAGATAACAACGTGCCAGAAAGCTCCTAAAATTTTGCTACAAAAAAAATTACGTGACTGTTTTGTGGCTTTAGAGGTAAACTTAACAGAGTGGGAAAAGCAGCTAAAAAATGCATTTTGTAATCCTTTTATTTGAGAATTCTTTCCTTGCTTGGTCTTGTTTTGGACAGCTTGTGATGGATTCACGATGCACAACACTTAGATTAATTCGTACACAAATATCACAGAATCACAGAATTGCAGGGGTTGGAGGGGACCTCAAGAGATTGTCAAGTCCAACCCCAATGCTAAAGCAGTTCCCTACAATAGGTCACACAGATAGGCGTCCAGATGGGTCTTGAATATCTCCATAGAAGGAGACCTCTCTGGACAAACCTGTTCCAGTGCTCCGTCACCCTTACTGTAAAATATATAGAAACTGCTTCTATTATCTAAAAGTGCAACTGCAAAACAGAATTGTCATTGCACAGGTGAGATCACATCTGTCATAACAAGCAGATCCGGTTGGAACTCTCCTCCAGATGCTTTCCTCCACTTCTGAAATAAAATTAATCATAGTGGAAAGCCATCACCTTTATATCAATATGGGTCTCAGAGCAAGACCCAGACTTTACTTTGTTAGGCTGAAGCCATGTATGCTGTTTCTCTGTAAGATGCCACATGTAAATTCACTTTATACCAAGCAGACCAAAAATCCCTTTTGAAAGGTGACAGGTCAGTGCATTAAGCAATTGCTCTACTGGTGGGGTTAAGATGGATAAATTACAGAGAAGTAAAGCCTGATACTAAAAACACCAGGTGGATCAAGGACACTTCTATCCATTCTGGCTCATTAGACCTAGGACAACAAGGTCAGCAATGTTAAATTTAATCACAAGGCTTCCTAGAGGTATGGTAAATGTGTTGGCAAATTTTCATACCATATTCAAGGTAATGTATCACCCACAGCTTGAGAGATAGCTTGCCTGTGTTTTAAGTATCCACAGTATTTATGGTCAGTTAAGACAAACCTTTATTGTTTTTCAACTACGATGAGTGAAATTCATCTCAGGCATTTAACTCCACCCCTCCCCCCAGCATTAAAAACAGAGGAGCTGTAGTTCACGTATGTTAGCACTCAGTTTGGCATCATCTTTTTAATGGAAAAATAAACCAAGCTGTCTATTCTAAATTAAATCAGGCAAAATAAATAAGCAAACCAGATTTTTCTTTGCTGTAGGCACAGAGACTATGTCCTGAATGGAGAAGTCTAATTAGTTTTAAAATCTTTGGATAAAACAGTGTCTTTCTGTACTCTGTTTGTAAGGTCCCTAACACAGTGGGTGTCTGTTCTATTACTACAACTTTCATGCACTACAGTAATAAAAATAATTGACAGTAATAATACTGTGAAAGTTATTTAACGTTGAGCCATCTTGGGTGAAATCCATCTCGCCTCTGGAAGGTCCATTGGCCCTCACAGAATAGTACAGTACATGAAGAAGAGAGTGCCACAAGCAACTTCTGTGCTACTGATACCACTCTCACAAGCACAGCATGTTATAAATATTAAAAGCTATTGAGATAAAGCAGGAGTAGGTCATTCCTTCCCTTTCTTCTACTGTCACATATCATCCTGGAGAAAACTTTACCATGCTCACCTACAGTACCATTTTGCTTTGCTACTGCTAGAACAGCATAGCAGTCCAAGACCTCCATTACTGGAAAAAGTGTTGTTTGCCTTGATAGTAATCTTTCTGCTCATTTACAGGTAGCCCTCACATGTGGTGCTGTTGCTCCCACTCACAGAAAAATTATCTGCCATGTAACAGAGGTCCTACCAATGGAAGTGTGCTTTGCAGCTGTTGCTACACATACTGCCATGATGAGTTATCTAGAGTGGGCCAATCCATCATCCTGAAAAATGTTTGAATGATATTATACATGATTAGCTTAACTGTAAATTGTTCGCTAAAATCCAAAGTGGGAGAGAGTAAACATAGGCCCTGGCTAGCTTTATCTCACTCCATAAATTTTTCATGCAAAGAAATTGCAAAAAAAAAAAAGAAAAAACAAAAAAAGATTTACATGTCTGTGCCTGAATGCACTTCCTCAAAACTAGCTCCAGATGGTTCCAACAATGAGAGGCCAAGGAAAAGGCTGAAGGAATGAGATTTGCTGTGGTGATGGGCCAAACAGAAACAGGATAACAGGCTGTGCTTAATAGGAGTGTCACTGGACTGGGAAGCAATTGGAAGGGACAAAGTGAGAGGTCTGACCTCTGTGTATGAGAGGTAACCAGCATTGTGAACTGCATGGCATCAAAAACTGGAGGACCCTCCATTGGCAAAGAGAGGTTCTACTAACTCACTCAAGGAAAAACAATCCCCAAAGTAAACAAAGATAAGGGGGGGCTTCTGTTTCCTGATCATAGCACTGTGTGTGGTAGGTGAGTTTCATAAATAACCTGTTTCTAGGAAACCTCCCTCCTGATCCTTTGTAACTTCCTTAATTGATCTTTTATCATCACCAGCTTCAGCTTCCTCCTCTTTCTTTTAAAACTAAAAAAAAGTAAAACTAAGGGCAAATGAAAGATTGCTTATCATCTACTTTAGGCACATCCAGTCTACCTAATGGTCTATGTAATGAAGCACTCATCATGACAAAGATATTGCTTTGCCAATTCCATATAACAAATAGCTTGATCTAGGGATGACATGGCTCTTAACTTCCCTCCCCACCAGACTACCGATCCTATTAATCTTATCTAAGGTATACACACTTAAAAATAAAATAAAATAGTGATGAACATGTGTTAAAACAACTAAATGATTACACTGAAATTTTTGACTTAAGATCTCTTAGGGAAATGTCAAGACAAAGACTTGGTGTTATTTCACTGAATTAACAAGAGAAAAGAACAAAATACATCATAAACCCAAGGGAAGAGAAGAAAAAGAGGTAGTGGAAGTGGTATTTATAACTGGCATGTGCTAGTGAAGGGGACAATTCTTAACAACGCAGCAAAGCAGATCCAGTTTAGACTGTAGAAATGTCTCTAAGCTACTAATTCTCTTGGGAGGTGTTGGAAGGACTCTCTATAGTCTTCTGCGGTGTCAGAAAATGCCAGATGACACCAAAGTTGTGCTTCAGAAGGTCACAACTTTTATGATAAGAGGTGATTTAGCACTAAATTGCATGCATATTGCCTTACCCTCTCAGGGTTCTCAGTGGTCTAGTTGGGTATCACAATGTCAGATAAGTAACAGCTATTGAAAAGTCAAGCTCAGTTATCAGCAATAGTATGTGAGATACTGTGATTATTACCCTATAATTAATTGCACATCTTAGATACTTGGCACATGATCGAGAAGTTAGCTAGTTTCTGAGTTACAATTTTTAGTGGCAGTAGGTGAGATCTGAAGTCTGACTATGCGCTGATCTGTAACTTGCTCGATTACATATGCCACGATGAGCAAGTACTAAAAGGCTAACAATGTGATTGAGTAGAATTTCTTATGCACTTCAGCCCTCTATTTTCCTACCAATACATAAACGAAAACAGATTGCTTAAAGGTCAGCTGATTATGCCTTTGTATTTGTATCACCTTTTCCTGTGGAAATTCTTACAGCATGTAGAAAATAAGAGAGATAACTCGACCACAGGTAATAGGGAGACTTTCAGAAGATACACTAAATTCCCCTCAGCTTTAAACACAGACACTGCAAGCTGCTCTGTTTTCAGTACAGGAGTAGCATAACCAATTAAAAGAACAGGGGACCATTTAGGCAGGCAAAGCTGGGGAGCTTTTTTATGCAAATCTCTGTTCTATCACCAAAGCCAAGGCAGCAGTGCTGATTTACACAGGCAGATGAGTATCGGACACGAGATAGGATTTTGCCCAGACCATCTGTCACAAGATCTCTATGCTTAAAGTTCCCTAGGGTTCTTTAATGACTAATAGTCAGCTTTTTCACAGTTTTTATGCCTACTCCAAAAGACAACACACTGAGAATATGGATACTCCTAACCTCATGCTGGGGTGTTGATTCATTGCAGATTTGGCAGAGTATTGATTCATTTCTTTGAATAACCAACATTTTTTCTTTAAACACTCTAACTTTTCCTAGGACGTGTACTGTCCAAATACTTACCTACTTCATTAAAACACTCTGATCGATTTTTGTGCTCTGCAGATGAAGGTATGTCAAGTTTAATTCATGAACAAAAAAACCTGCATAAATAACTCCACTACAAACACTAAAAAATAGATAAAAAACTTGTTTTTAGATCTACTGGGAGTTTGTTGAATACACACCATAATTTTATACTATTAAAGACATTTTACTGTTCAGTATGTTTTCCATGTCAGATTCTAGGACAGACTTGAGCTGATGCCCAAATTAGTTTGAAATACACTTCACTTCATATAAATAGAGTCATTATGGTTCTGTGGTATATCTTCCACATAACACAATCTTAATATCATGTTTCGGATTCTTAGAAATAACTGCAAAGAAGAGGACAGTTAATCGTCTTTTTGCCTGCATTAATTTGTGAATCTGAGGAATCAGTGTTTCTAGAAGATTTTTTTACAATTATTGTCCCTCACCTCCTATTTGTTTTACACTGAGGGCAATAAGTTCATAACCACACGAGGGTTGCTGTTAAATTACAAACTCGTGTGATCCAGATGAATCACTGGATGGTTGCAAATTGAGTTCTGACATTGTGAATAGTCTGTCAACCCATGCAATTCAGCTGATAACTAAACATCCCTGAAATGTGAAGCCTTGTTCACAATTCTTATGAAATGGGTCAGTGGTATCAGGTCATTGGTTGGTAGGTATCTGTCCACATCCACTGTCAAATCCCTTATTGTGCATCTCTCTATTAGAAGTCAAACTACATAGCATAGATATCTTTAACAGGATGGATCTACTGTAGTCTGACAGCTTTGTTTTTTGTTTGTTTGTTTGTTAATAAGGGATGGATTAGACTATGTTATGAAAATAATGCCTTTTAGCTTCCTAAAGGGGACACTTGACACTGGAGCTGGGATAGAGATTTTACATGCTTTCCATCATTTTGTGCAACATTCTGAAAATGTTTAAATGGTCTCCATAGCAGCTTGGGAGAGAAAAGTAAGGAAAAGTTTCTGCCCAGAACAAAAACAGAACAAAGCTGTGTTCAAAGACTTCCTTCAGGACATCAGAACAAGCTGCATTACCTGGGGCCTGCCATGGTCAATCCAGATGTACGGTCACTCCGGCACACCATCTGAATTAGTATAATCTGGTAAACTCATCAACATCTCAGCAAGGAGGCTTATGACTGAGAGAACACAAAGCTGGTTCATTTTCTCACACAGAGAAGGCTTGGAGCATGCAGCAAGGTAGTAAGTCAGGACAACTCCTGTTAATGCTGTGTCTATTTTTAGAACTGGAAAAACTTCCCAGGTCTGTCATTCCAAGGCTTTATGTTTAGGTCATGCTGGTCCTCTGGCCCGTAAAGGAAAGAGCCATGTCCTTTGTATTGTACTGATGAATCCTCACTGAATTTAATGGGGCAGAGATTCATTGGTGTTTAAATCTACATGTCAAGAAAAACCTTTACGAAATGCAGTTCTCTGCCACGTAGAACAACGTGAATCATCTGGCATGAGGAGGAGGTGAGGAGCTCCTCAAAAGCAAAGGAAAATAAAAGGTAGTGTCATTTTGCAGAATGTCCAGCACCTATCCTTCTTCCTAATGTTTTATTTAGTTAGTTAGTTCTAAGGAGAAAGAAAGGGAGAAAGAAAGCACCAAGCTTCCTTTTTTTGTATGCAGAGAGCACTTTTCTGGAAGGCCATTAGGATGCTGCATGGGGGTATGAGCACCCCTGTGTTAATTTAAAAACTCAGTTGGTGATCTTGAGGCAAGCTCAGGGCCACTTCGCATAAAGTATGTGCATGTATATTTGTACAGTGAAAAAGTCAGGCTTTGTGTTAACTGCATTCTACTTGACAGACCCTTCACAACTTAAGTACTGTGGCCAGTCCCCACTGTGCTTTTAATTTCCTTGCTTTATGTTTTCTTAGTGGATTTTTCCTTTTTATAGCATATTATTTTTCAGCTCTGATTTTCAAAGGCCTTCACCGTGTGGAGCTTTTCTCTGCTGACACGCTTGTGGGGGGGCTTTGGCTTTCATTTAATGTTCCAGCTGGGTTTCTGGGGCATCAGCTTAAGCACAGAATTCCCCCAGGAATAACAACGAATCCATTTTATTCCCTTTAATATTTGCTGTATGCTTCCTTATTTTCAACCAAGCAGACACATTTAGTAACCACCACTGGTTACCTCTCTCAGCAGCTCCTCCACTCCCCCACTTCCAAACACAGAAAGTACAAAAAACAGACTTTGCTTCAGAGGTGACACTGTTGGGGGAGAACAACCGGAGGAACGGTCAACCCTGTTATTGCCAAAATACAGGAATTCAAGCCAGAGCTCAATGAAAATAAACAGGCTGTTGAAAAAGAAGGTGAAAAGTGAATGGAAGTTCTGCTGCCTCAGGGAAAATAACCTCACTGTATGCTCCATCATCGAAGCCTCTCCCTAGAAAAGCACTTAAGCAGGTAAGCCCATCCTTAGTGACGAGAGCATTTTAACATATGCTGAGATTTCAGCAAACAAACTTAACTGAAAGCATTTCTATGAATTATAGCCTACCATTACATGCTAAAATCTTTTAAAATTATTATTTTTACTGGCCATCTTCACCGGCCAGTTTAGGACACCCAGTGTTGCTTGACATTTAATCTCTGCTATTAGTTTTTCATTCTAGATACCTATGGATAATCTATCTGCCCATCCTTTTCCTTCTTCCTTAGCCATGCAAACATGCCTCACACATCCAACCTGCCAACGCAACTCTTCCGCTCTACTTTGAGCTTCCCTCCACATGCTGTAAGAGTCACCAAAGTACAGCTGTTGAAGGGTAAAACAATGTCAAAACAACTGCAGAAAACAGTATAAACAAGAGTAAATAAAAGCCCAAGCCTCTCTTCAGCACTTGCACTTTGTATAACCTTTCAAACCACCATAGCATTAAATACACATCCTTAACGCTGTTTCTGACGGTTCTACTCTGAATTACTTTGCAGAGGTGCAAGTAACAAAGCAGGATATAAGACTGAGAAAACAACAATCACAATCATGAAGTTTTGGTGTGTTCCTGTTACCTAACACATATTACTCATTTTTGGAGGAAGAGCTCTGACTGATGGTGGAATGAGCAAGAAGCCAGCAGCTATGATTGGAAGAGAGCTGCTCTTCTGTGGCTGGTCCTGAACCACTGCAGATGAAGAAAACCATACGCACTGGAAAGGAATCATAGTATCATAGAATCGTTAAGGTTGGAAAAGACCTTGGAGGTCATCCAGTCCAATCATCAACCCATGTCCCTCAGTGCCACATCTGCATGGTTCCTGAACGCCTCCAGGGATGGTGATTCCACTACCTCCCTGGACAGCATGGGTAGTGGTGACTTCACTACCTCCCTGCCACTGCTTTACCAGTCTTTCTGAGAATGGTTCCAACCTGAACCTCTCCTGATGCAACTGGAAGCCATTACCTCTTATCTTGTTTCTGTTAATTGTGAGAAGAGGCTGACCCCCACTTCGCCACAACATCCTTTCAGGTAGTTAGTCAGGTAGTTAGTTCAGGAAAACATCTTTTAACTACCTGGAGCTGAAGGATTAATTTGAGGCAATCAGGTTCATTGTTCAACTGAAGCCCTACAGGTGACATAAAGGATGCCATTTTTTCTGCAGAGGAATAAGTACAGTTTGGGCAGGATCACATGTGTCTCTTTGTCTGTGTTTGTGTCTCTGGGCACATGGTCACACTCTGGTTACAAGGGATGTAACTCTGGCAAGTCTGATGATTAGTCTCTGCATGGCACAAACGGTATAAGGGTGAAGCAGGACAAGGCACCATGCCTCTGTGTTTGTCCAGATACCTCTATCCTTTTTCCAGCCAGAAATTCTGAGCTAAAGGCAATGAAGGTCTTAAACCATTTGTCTGGACTCAGATTTGGTTTCTGGACTCGGGTTTCTGAATATCTGGGAATCTCTTGGTTTTTGCAAGCATGGAATAAATCAGCTCTAAAGCCAGGCACGGGTTAATATACCTGAAATACACTTGTTGAAATGTGTCTAGTGGAGCCAGAGGCTCACCACTAGTGTGGGAGGGTATTGTATTCCCCTGCAGGAAAATCTAGAAGAAAAAAAAAAAAAGAAAACAAGTGAGAACTTCAGCCACAGTGCATGAAGGTCCCCAGCAGTTTCAAAGCCTGCGGTGAAGCACACAACTGTGTGGCTTTTGCTTGCAAGCAGGCAGAGTTGCCCTGTGCTTCAGAGAGAAGGGTCACATTGCTGTGCCAGGCTACCGCAGTGACTGAGGGACAAGAACAAGCCATGTCTGACATGCTAATGGGTCTGAAGACTCATTCCACTGTCCACTGAGCTGCCCAAGGGTGCAGCTTTGCTTCCTGACACAGTATTTTAAGAGATACTGCAGTATCTCTTAAAAGCAAAACAGATTTCTGCTGCTTTCACAGTGTGCTACGCATGGATATGTGGTTTATTTGAGATCACTTGTGCTTAAGTTTACATTGGTTGTACCAAAATCAGATGCAAGCTCATCCATATGTTGGCGTTTGACCTGAGAGCAATGAGAAAAAAATCCACCCACCTGCAACATCTCATTGGCTTGCAAAAATAAAACCAAGTAAGCAGGGAAGTCTTCTCATGAGGAATGATCACAGAATGTGCCAGCATCAGCTACTGCCTTGTGCTGAAGCTCCTGCAAGAAACGCTGTCTGTAGACACTACTTATGAACTGTAATTGTTGCATTTTCCTCAACCTTTGGCCTCTACTGCTGTCAAAAGTAAAACCTTTGTGGAGTGAGGAGTGTATTGTGGGTCTGAAAAGCCTGTCGGTAGAAGAGCCTCCAGCCACAGAAAAGGTCTAAATCCTCTAACTCCATTTCACTTCACAGAGCCTAAATGACTTTGAGGAGCCATTGGGTATTTGTGGCATTTAGCAGAAAAGTGTTGTAAACAAACACTTACATGATCATCAGGCACTTTTAAACAAAATGCGTTGCTAATCACCACCTCCCATAACAAAGCCTTCATAACTGCAGCTCATTTCTTTAAAACCTTACAGAAAACTATTGGAAAGACTCAGGCATCCATGAGGACAGCTGCCCAGAGCTGTGAGCAAGAAACACAGTAGGACTTTCACATTCTCCTCTCACAGCCTCTGTGAAGTGTAAATAATTAGGATCAAGTGCGAATAATTAGAATAAAGACACTGTTCTTAGTTGGTGTAAGATAGCTGGTGGGCTAGTTTTCCTTGGGGGCTTTCATGTGCTTAATTTTTTAATCAGGTTATTTTTATTTACAGCATAGTATAGTATATTTTATTTATAGCATCCCAAGTATTTATACAAACTGGGGGAGGATCTCTTTGAGAGCACCCTCACAGAAGGACTTGGGCAGTCCTGGTGAAGCTGGGCATGAGGCCAGCAGTGTGTGCTTGCAGCTCAGAAGGCCAACTGTGTTCTGGGCTGCATTAAAAAAGGGGTGGCCAAGAGGGAGGAGGTTGTCCCCTTCTGCTCAGCTCTTGTGAGGCCCCATCTGGAGCACTGCGTCCAGGCCTGGGGTCCCCAGTACAGGAAGGACGCGGAGCTCTTAGAGCGGGTCCAGAGGAGGGCACTAAGATGGTCGGAGGGGTGGAGCACCTCTCCTATGAGGGAAGATTGGGAGAACTGGGATTGTTTAGCTTAGAGAAGGCTCGGCTGCTATCCGAGCTGGAAATCCATGAAGTTGTCTCATCACTCTGTATGTCAGAAAGCTGCTCTTTCTTCTTCTGTGATGTACTGCTTGTATTTATTGCCTGGGAATCACACTTCTAGCAGATACCTTGGCAACAGTCAGTGTGTTGGTCTGATCCTTATAAGGCTTTAATGAGAATGATTTTTGAAAACATAGATTAAGCTCCAACTATGCTATAAAGAAACCATTTTTCATTAAGCCATTTTCAACCAAACTGCATTCACTCAGGACACTAAATCATGCAAACAGAATATAAATAACTTAGAGGCTCTATAAATCATGTTGGTCACTGATAAAAAAAATAATAATAAAAGAAAGAAAGATTAAATTAAAGTATTCATTTAAAAATGAGCTGGGGGGAAAAAAAGCACTTCCTGCAGCTCTGTTGCCTGGTATAGCCTAATTTATCTGGACTGAAACCCATGTAAGGCAACATATGTTCAGAACTGAGGTAACAATTGCTAGAAGCGGTCAGGAATTTTGGGACTAAAATTTTCTTCTGTCTCTGCCCACAGTGGAACAAAGCGGTGATCTGTCAAAGCTGAAAGTGATTGATGGTAAACGTTTGTTTTCGAAAAGTCTCTCAGCTTAAAAAAAAAAAATCCAAAAGAACCTTTCAGTGATCAAGAACTGCTGCTTTGACATTTTCTAAGTGAAAAGTTTTATTTCTAATTGAAAGAAACAAGCAAGAACCCCACGTTCCTTTTGTACTAAAGAGAGGCAACTGCTTAGGAAGGTCACAATGAAAATACACTCTTTGAACATTATTAAAGTAAAATATTTAGTTTGGCCCCATTGTGATTGTATTTTGGAGATTTTCATCCAAGTTTTAAAGGGACCTTTCATCCCTGGTGGGAGATAGGAAAAATACTGGAATTCCTGAAAGCTCTGACAGGGTGAGGAAACTATTTCCCACCTAGGTTTGGTAGCTCTCTCCTGCTCTCATTCCACTGAAAGGATGCTCAAGGCCATCTGTTCATTGCTTCACTTCAAGATGTCTGAAAAACAGCAGTGAAGTTGCCTGTAGACGTTAATTCTCAAGAGCCCAGAGATGTACAAGATCCAAACCCCAGGAAGTCATGCCCTCGGCTCACGTCAAAGTAGTGGCTGGTCTGCTGGGCTTGAGCCCAGCCTCTCTTAGACCTATTGCACACTGGCATGGGCATCTGCAAAGATAACAAATCAGACCCTATGTCTAAATGCAAATGTGAACTACATTGGCTCCAGTGCTACCTGTATTGGCCACTGCTTTGCTAAGCTGTTTTTTTCCTCCATTAATGTACCTTCCGAGTCCATTTTAAAGAGAAAATAACTAACAAGTCAGCCATTGATTTACCATGGGACCCATTAGCAGGAGGCATTTAAAACTGCAGACCATTTACTTTAGCTGTATTATGGCCCTGCTGGTATCAATCACCATAACATCACAGGCATCAGCAGGGCTGCACCAATTTATATGATCTGAGGATCTGCCTTCTTACCTTTACTGAAGTATTTGCAGTAATTCAGCCTTGATTCTGAGAGTGGTTATTTGCGACTGGACCCCTTCTAGAGCCCAAATGAAATAAAATTAGGTGAAGCGATTTCTAAGGCAATTTAAGGCCATTAAACATGACCAAAAAGTGATTAACATTGTTTGTGTGATTTACTGACCTGGCAGAGCTGTGTTTAATGGAAAATGACTTAGTCAAAAATGCTTTTACTTGCAGCAGGGAGAGGGCTTAATCCAAGCTTTCAGAACTACTGATTTTAGCCAAATATAGAAGGACAGATGTAGGCACGAATCATTACCAAGGTATTGTCCCAGTGTATTCCTCTAAGGAAGAAGCAAAGGTCTAATTTCACATCAAGCCCTGAAATTAGCAGGTTTCCACCCATAAATTGATATTCAGTGTCAGAGCATTCCTAAGAAAATCGCTCAGCTACTGCCGTGACATTTCATTCTTGTGGCAGGCAGTTGGCAATAGAGAAGTGGTCCCAAAGCCAGGAATTTGTGCAGTCACTACTATGTATCATGTACTTCCACCTGCTCTGCCCCAGCAGTCTCCTCCTCTGTCTTTCCAAGATGAGGAATCTCCCTTTGGAACATAACTACCTGCACACTTCCCTATCAAATACAAAGAAAATGTCTAAGTGTCACAGACAGTATTTGCAAAGCTCTCTAGTCTAGACCGTGCTTTCTAGCAGTGTTCCTCTGTCACCATTGTTTAAACAGGTAGGAGAGGAGTACGCAGAAGAACATTTGGAAAGCTGCTGCTAATTGCCTAGGTTGTGCACCAAATTAGAAATCACCTCATTCAACAATTCTCCAGCCTAGATTTGTTTGCTCCCAGTGCCAGATGCAACTTACTGGCACCTGCTCACCTTTGGATTTGGAAGTGAGCTGGCAACACCTGCTCTGATTTAATTCGATGAAGGTAAATCACTGCACGTCCCCTAGCAGCAAGGATCCATTATCGGTAACTACATTATCTGCGGCGTACTAAACATTTGCTCTGAACACACTTACAGGAAGATAAGCAAAATAATAGGAAGCATCTCAGTAAGCAGTTGCCAATCTAAATTTTTTCCTCTCTAGAAGCACTTAGTCACATGGGCAAGAGGAAAGAAAAGTGAGTTTATCATCAGGCTTTTGCAACCTGTGGATGAATGCAGATATCAAATCTGCATAAATGGATGAGGAATTGTAGTTCTCCTCAAAAGGACATCAACAGGAGGTGAAGGACTTATTTTGGATGGCAGGAAAGCAATGTTTGAGGATTGCACTTGCAAGAGAGATCTGGTTTAGTTCATGAAGTTGAAATAGAATCATAGAATCATAGAATTGCTCAGGTTGGAAAAGACCTTAAAGATCATCAAGTCCAACCACAACCTAACCACACTACCCTAACTCTAACAACGCACACTAAATCATGTCCCTGAGCACCACATCCAAATGGTTTTTAAACACATCCAGGGATGGTGACCTGACCACCTCCCTGGGGAGCCTATTCCAGTGCTTAACAACCCTTTCTGTAAAGAAGTTTTTCCTGATATCCAATCTAAACTTACCCTGGTGCAACTTGAGGCCATTTCCCTTCGTCCTTTCACCTGTCACCAGTGAGAAGAGACCAACCCCGCTCTCACTGTAAGCACCTTTCAGATATTGGAAGGGCCTAAATAGGGAAAGAGGAGGCCCTTTCTGCTGTGGCCCTGTAGAGCACACAGCCACAGCATACAGCAGCTTACTGCTTCTGCAGTTCGCAGGACCACCAGATTTCACAGTGCTGCTGGGCTTCTTGTCAAGGTCTGAGGAATCCGTAAAACATCATGAGGGAAAGAAGAAGCCCTTCTGACAGTCTAGGAAAATATACCCAAGTGAGGGAAAAATTGTGGATGTAATCCATCTAGACTAAAGACTTTGACTTTGTCTCTCACAGTATCTTCCTGGAGAAGCTGGCAGCCTGTGGCTTGGACAGGTACACTCTTTGCTGGGTAAAAAACTAATTGGATATCCAAGCCCACAGAGTGGTGGTGAATAGATTTACAACCACCTGGTAACTAGTCATGAGTGACATTCCTCAGGGGTTAGTATTGGTGCCCATCCTGTTTAATATCTTTATTAATGATCTGGATGAGAGGATTGAGTGTACACTCAGTAAGTTTGTGGATGACACCAAACTGGGAGGAAGCATAGATCTGTCTGAAGATAGGAAGGCCCTACAAAGGAAAATGGATAGGCTGATAGTCAATTGTGTGAGCTTCAACAAGACCAAGAGCCAAGTCCTGCATTTCAGTCTGAACAGCTCCTATAGGCTTGGGGAAGAGAGGCTGGAAAGCTGCAGAGAGGATAAGGATCTGGGAATGTTAGCTTACAGCCAGCTGAACATGAGCCAGAAGTATGCCCAAGTAGCCAAGAAAGCCAATGGCATGCTGGCTTGTATCAGAAATAGTGTTGTCAGCAGGAGCAGGGAAGTGATCACCCCTCTGTACTCAGCGCTGATGAGGCCGCACCTTGAGTATTGTGTTCAGTTCTGGGCCCCTCATTACAGGAAAGACATTAAGTCCCTGAAGCATGTCCAGAGAAGGGCAACAAAGCTGTGAGGGGTCTGGAGCACAAGTCTTATGAGGAGTAGTTGAGGGAGCTGGGATTGTTCAATCTGGAGAAGAGGAGACTCAGGGGTGGCCTTATCACTCTCTACAACTACTTGAAGGGAGGTTGTAGCAAGGTGGGGGCTGGCATCCTCTCCTTGCTAACAGTGATGGGATGAGAGCTAATGGCCTTTAGTTGCTCCAGGGGAGGTACAGGTTGAATGTTAGGAAACATTTATTCTCAGAATAGATGGTGATGCATTGGCACAGGCTGCCTAGGAAGGTGGTGGAGTCACTGTCCCTGGAGGTGCTCAAGAACCATGTGGATGTGGCACTGAGGGACATAGTCAGTGGACATGGTGTAGGTGGGTTGATGGTGGACTACAAAATCTCAGAGACCTTTACAGCCTTAATGATTCTATGATTCTGAAAGGATATAAAGATTGCATGTACAAGGAAAAGTACAAATGTAGCTGTAGAACAGATTTCATTTTCAAGTCCACTGTAGTTTGCAGCAATGCGCAGCTGATGCATCAGCAAGCAGAATGAGATCTGCCTTTTCCTAAATAAGCCCTTTTTCCAAGGAGTAACTACTCACTGCAGTGCTATATTTCCCTTTCTTCACATCTTGTGGCTCTGGGAGCACCCATGCCCTTTCCAGATCCCAGTGCCAAACACATTACTATGCCTATTTCTCACCTGCTCATCAGCAAACAGCCTCATATTCTGACTCAGACCGTCCCCAAATCAGTCCACAGACCTAAACGTAAAGAGTGTTTGCTAAGTGAGGTGTGTCTCCTGGAGGACCTCAATGCAGCATCCAAGGCATGCTGCATCAGTGTCCCTTAGCACAACTTTTTCACTTACATTCCTGTGTCTACTGCAGGCTCAAAGTAGAAGACAGTGGAGTTTCACTTGCTGTGCACCACTTCCCTTTTGACTCAGCTATCACCTGATTTTCTGTGTGTGTGTGCAGTGCTGTTATTTTTTACAGCTCAGTTTTGCAAAGCTCAACAGTGAAACTGCAACCAAACATGGTTCACCTAAGGGGAGAATTACCTCAGGGGTACCGAGAGAGCAAAAGCTTGCATCAGATTTTGTGCAGGCGCAGCAGCTGACATATGGCTCAATGCAACAAGCAACCAAACCCAAAGCTATTTGGCACTGACCTACACATCTGCTGAAAGAAGACCTGGGGCCTAAGGGCATAGATCAAATCTAGCTTGTCTCAGTGGGAAGAGGCACTTCCCCTTTCCCTTTTACAGTATGTATCCACCCACATTGCAATTAATATTGGGGTTAGTAGCTATACCTACTGTAACACCCCATGTTTTAAGAGAGAACTCTAAAATTAAATTATGGGTTGTGCACATAATGCTGGATAAAATTTACTTTATGTGCAAGTGAAAAAGGTTTTTTTTTTTTCTTTTTTTTTTCTTTTATACATTTTTCTCTGACTACCAGATTGAAGATTCATCCTAGGGTCCCATGAAAGTCAAACCCAAATACTTCTGTTCTACAATTCCAGCAAGAAACCTTCCCCCTGAGCAATGCCAGACTGACACAGTGGATTTGGGGGAGAGGAAAGATAAATTTTATGTGTAAATAAATGAGGATTATGATTTAGCAGTGGCCTGAAGGTACAAGGTTAAAGAGAGGGGAAAATCACAGCAATGCATCTGGGGAGCATGGAAATAAGAGCTTGTGATGAAGTGAATAAGGAATATGTTTTTTGCCACAATGAATTTAAGTGACTGGCAACGATAACTGGAAAGGCAGACGCTAGGGAGGCAGACAGAGGTGGGAAAGTAATTTGAAATGCATTGCCATAGTGATCTGAGATGCATTGATGCAGGCATAACATGAAGTGGATGAGAGAGAAAGGCTGTTGTGATGCCAATGGAAAGCAAGAGGTAAGGGCTGCCACAGGAGGAGAGGAGGAGGAGAGGGGAGGATAGGCACATACTGGGGAAAGGCGAAAGGATGACAGGTATTTCAGCAGGAGAAGGGAGCAGCCAGTATTGAAAGCAGTATGGAATTTTAAGAAGGACCTCAGAGCACACTGAGGGAGTTGCCTGGTGTCTGACTTGTGTCATCAGGAGACATGATTCAGTCCCAAGCTTTCAGTCACAGAAGGACTGAAACTGTAACGTGTATTTTCCAATTATCGCTTCTGATTGAACTGCAAGCAACGCTCTCTCCCATTCTGAAAGAAGCTGTAAGCAGCCTTCGGGGTGTTACTGCATTCTCCTATGACATTTTAGACTTTGTTCTTACACAGTTCAGAGCGTTGTCTGGCTTGTTGTTTCTTCAGATTTTTTCTAATTATTTTTTGTTTTCCTTCATTTAGTAAAAAGTCCTCTGACTTTGGCAGCGTAACTTAGCATGTTCCCCTTTTCTCTAAAGGTCTTGTGCTATTTCCCTGAGACAGAGAGCCAATTTGCACTGGGAAGTTCATACTAATGCAAAGCAAGATGAGACAGTGGCTGAGATCTCCCCTGTGACAGGGCTGCAATGACACACGCACAGGAAGCAGCCGGAACTTTGCAGGGTAAGTCCTAGAAGCAAAGCGGGATAAGGAAAGTTGCTGCTTCTACCAGAGTGAAGTCACTTGAAAGACGCAGACGTTTTCAGAATCGGGAACAATGGGTTCCTGGAGGTGAACGATTCATAGCAGACAGAACGAATTCAGAAAGAAGAGAATAATTTCCTTTGGGAGGTATTTTCAGTGAAATTGGCCCAACTTCATAAAACCCAAGAAGCTCTGCTTTTTCCGGCAACAAATCTCCTTCACAGCAAATCAGTTACACCTAAGATTGAGTAAGGAGATACACTGCTAGGAGAAATATTCTGCGCCAGGAAGCCAGCCTACTGCTAGGTCCCAAAGGACAGCAGAAATATAACTTAGTGGTGCGCTCAGCCAGTACATTAGTGTTTGGGGCTAGTTCAGGAAGATCCAAGTCAGCTTTTATGAATTTCTGGGTATAAGTGCTGCTATTTAGAAGTTAGTGGGAAGGTTAAAAAAAAAAAAAAAAGAAAAAAAAAAGAAAAGGAAGAAGAAGAAAGAGAAAGAGCCAGGCAGCAGCCTGGCAGAAAGAGGAAGGAAAGCCCAGAGGACTGACAACAAAAGTCCACTGGTCACCATGTAAATCCCGACTCTGTGACGTGAAAGTTCACAGTCACTTCACTGAGTCATGCAGAAAATCCCTGGAGTAATCCAAGGAAGAAGACTGTGCTCAACATCATGTGCACACACATACATACACTCTAGTAAGAATTTATATACACACACTTCTGCTTCTTAGGATCAGAACAGCTACAAACAGCAGCAAAGCCTCTATTCCTTGGTGCAGAGTATGTATGGCTAAGGTATAGCATCCTCCAGAGAAGTGCTGGTGAGACAGCAATGTGCTACAAGTAACATCTACCACAGAGGCCATTAGCAAATAAACCACTGTGGAACAGTGCAGAACCATTGCTTTTGTCACATGAAACAGAGTGGGCAGAGCATTTCCCTATCATTCTCAGAGAAGTGCAGCCATCATTGTAATTTTGCAGAACTAGATGTGTTCACAGACACTGCCATACAAGCAGTCGAATATCTGGGCAAGAGGCAGGTCACACACATGCAGTTGCAGAAGCTGGAAGGGACCTCAGGAGATGTGTTATACCTCTACTGGGAGTCTTTGTGAGTCTATACAAAAGCAAACAACATGCACAGTCACCAACACACCCCAGCATTCTCAGCAATTATGAAAAGGGAGTACACATTTTCATTTGGTTGCTTCCTCCAGTGATGTTGGAACATTCAGAATGAGTGATGTGGTGACCCTCTTCTCCAAAATGCTTGGGAGACTCTGGAAAAGCTGCAGTGCCAAGTGTTTCATTGAAGGGAGTTGGACTAAATGACCTTTAAAGGTCCCTTCCAACTCAAACACTTTTATGATTCAGTGATTCTGTAATATAATTCACTTCCACATCAGGTAAAGAAAGCTCTTCTCATTACCAAGTCTGATCCCATTCTTTACAATACAATGCTGTCCAGAGTGAGCAAATTCAGTTTGGCTTTCTACAGGATACATGTATAGGCTTCAAGAAAAAGGGTTTGGTGAAGGACTTAACAGTAGCTGTCTGAATTATACTCCTGAGTCTGCATTTTCTACCTATTTGACTAGACTGGGAGGGGAGTGAGGCAATTACATAGAATGAGACTTTAAGAAAACATTTCAATAAAAAAAATGCAATTCAAGGAAAAGTTCCATATAGTTTAGAGAGCAGGTATGTGCGTAGTCCATCAGTGGTAGGCAAAAAATGAGGTAGAATTAGGGAACTGGAAGTGAATGAGGAAATGATCTATTTTTGGAGGGTTCCAGTTAATACCATATAATGCTCTCTGAAGATGGAAGTGCACGTCTGTTTCCTAATGACTATATTTGATTCTGCAGCGGATAGAAAAGAAACAGATGCAGCCACTGAGAGGCTGGGCCATCGCACTGGCTGTTACAATTTACAATATTAATATATCTATTTAGACAAGTCTGCTCATTCAGCATAATCCTGCTTTTCTTGATTAGTTCAGTCACTATCCAGGTTTTTCTTACCTATTTTTGTTTCGTTCAGTCATGCTAACCTTTTTCTGAGCAAATTCAATCTGGATACATTTGAGGAACAAACACCTCTAAATTTATTTTTACTGTGAAGCCTAACAAGCAATCTTCATTAAAAATCTAAGACATCATTAAAGTATTGTTTCTCTAATTGTCAATTGTGATGGGGAGCAGAGAACATACACTGTATTATTTAGTTTTTCATTTGATTTCCCTATAGCAAAGCAGCAAAGGATAGAGAAGCAAGCAAATCAGTAAACAGGAGATTTTTTTTTTTCCCTCTCATAGCTTCATGCATTTCCTACATGTATCGAGTGATGTGTGTTCCCTCCAGCCTTCTAAAACCTGCTAGCCTAGAAATGATACCCACATCATCCAAATGTTCTATTTTATTCTCTAACTATAAATTATCATTTCATCAGATGTGACCCTCGGTTAGATATGTCTCAACCTTTACACTGCACATCTCCAGCCTTTATCAGTGCTATTCTAAAGGGCAGGCATATTCAATTTAATAGTCTTTCTACTTTTCCCTTCATTTTTCTGTCTTTTGTGACTTAAACAATCAATCTCTCTTTTCTCTCATTTTTACTTGAGAACTTCTATTTTTACTCTTGCTCCTGCTTGCATCTTCTTTGTCTCTAACAACCTGTCAGCAAATTGCACTTGCAGTGTTGACACAGCTCTTTCCCTTCTGGTGGCAGATTGGAGGCATCAGTGTAACTAACTTTTGCCTTCAAGTCAGGAGAAGGAGTTTGTCACCTGGAAACAGGTAAATTGTTCATATGCTAGTGCTTTAAGATACTCCCCAAATCCTGGCCACCTCATCCTCAAAACTGTCACTATGTTTGGGTGTCCATCATCTGGCTAGGAGGGTGCTGCAGCACTTCCCTGGTATGACACTAACATCTCTCTCCCTGATGCACGCTTACACAAACACAAATTTGATTTCTTTCACAAATGCCCCTGTGAGCTGGGAGCTGTCACAGCTGATCATGAGAAGTGGGACATAGATCCATTCCTCTATTTAAAGCCCGTCGTGATACAGCAGGTAGAGGCCAGCTGAGGTCCTTGCAGCTTGCTGGAAATGTGACTTAACTCACTTTTAATCACACTTCCTCTCTAGCCTTATCCACAAAATGACACACAGAGAAATCCCCACAGGCTCTGAAATGCTGAGTGGCTCTTCCTGTTCTGCATCACTCTGGAAAAAGCTCTCCATCACTCAGAGATGCAGAATGATAGAAAGCTTTTTACTTTGTAAGCATGTACTGAAGATATTCCTCAGATAAGGAGTTCAGAAATCTGAATTCTCCTCCTCCTTTTTTGTTTGTATTTTCTTCCCCTAACAAAAGGGTCATTTCGGCAGTCTTTGCAGCCAGTAGGAATTTTACTGTAGTGCTCACTAGTCACTCTGCATATAAATACAAACTGCCAGAGCAGCCCTGCCAAGTCTCACCCTTGCTGTATGACACCTACTTGTCTGCTCCTTCCCAACCAGACTCTGCTTTTTCCCCTCTTCCAAATCTCCAGGCCAGCAAGTCAGTCACTGTAGGTGTGGTACCAAAGTGCTTCTCCAGGTGTGACCTCCCCCTGTAACAGCTCTGCCAAATCATCCTCTGCAGGGTCACATCACCCAACATGTGTTGGAAGAGGCAGGGGTGGGGAGCACATCATCCCACAGCACCCACCAGCTTAGTCTGTACTTCAACCAAAGTCAGGCTTTCTATGACTTAAATCTACGGAATTCCCCACAGGGACTTATCGACAACCTAGGGCAAGTACTGATGTTGTTCATTTGGCTTCCTCCTAGTCCCAGGGGTTAGTCCATAGGGCAAAAGAAGGGAGCTGTATTACTTCCACACAGATAAGGCTGCCCCATGCATTCCACTCCAAGGAGTCATGACATCAAAGTGAAGCCTGTTGATTATCAGGGCTTCAACAGCACTATCTGATAGCTTGTGTGGTCCTTCAGAGGAGATTGTTTCTGCAGAAACACTTGTGCAGCTCCATAATATTTTATGGAACTTCAGTTCCATTTGGACAATGATTTTTGCAGGAATGGATACAACTTGGATGCATCAGTCTACTTTGTTGAGTCATGTCACTGATCATGTGATGGGCTGGGGAATAGAAAGAGGCCTAGGAAGCAGGGCTGTGAGGATGGAGAACAAGGCCTTGCTTGCACAGTCTTTTTCTGCCTGCCCACTCCTGGCAGGCATCAGCAGGGAGAAGCCTCTCCCCGTACATGCTGATGAAGGAGAGAATGGGAAGATGAACCTGGAGATCAAACAATTCACACCTTCCTACCTTCTTCTTTTTCTCTCCCCCAAGTAAAGCTACATCTTGTTTTTGCCAAACTAGGAAAGCATGAAAATCAAAATGGAAAAGAAAAAACAGGTTTTACTCAAGGAGGATACTCCAGGTTCTTTAGGAGCCCATAGTTTTATGTCAAAATCCCCACTCTCTCTCACTGTCCATCTTGGATTAGATTTCACCAAGATTCAATTTCTCTCCAAACTCTATTTTTTCCTCTGTGAGCCTGTCTCACTGATGTTTGCAAAGCAAACACTTTTAAACACCTGATCATGGCCACACAGAGCCAATGTGGGATCTTCTATCAAATCAATGTACTGGAAATCTGGAAAGAGTCAACAGTTACTGTGCACAGTCCCTTCTAACCCTCTCCATTTGAGATAGAAAATGGAACGTGTGTCAAGGAGAGAGGATGTCAGATGATATAGAAATGGTTACACAGCAGGTAAAAAAAAAGAAAATGTTATCCTGCTGATAGGGATATAAACAACACAGAGAAGTCATTAATTTCTGAAGGAAATAAGTGAAAATGAACCGAGCAATCTGGGTATATCTCAGGGAACCTCTCCAAAATTCCACGTTTCGTTCATCTCTTAGAAGCTTAGACCCTTAGCAAGTCCAGCTAAAAGATGTTAAATATCTTTAGAACTAGAATTAAGCTACCTCTAGAAATACCTTTCAGCCACATTCTCCCTAAGGCAGGACATTACTGAAGGCAGATTTCATGAGGAAAAGATTACGCCCCACTTTTCTGTAAAACGCTTGTTCATTTCAGACTCTCCAGGGACACAAGCAGCTGCTGATCCTCTGGGACTGTCTGAACTCAGAGAGCCCCGCTGTGTCACCACAGGTTTTGGGAAAGTATTCCACTCCTATCAGCTTCAAAAGTTTCTGCTTATGACTGCATGAGAAGTGGATTTTCATTTTTTTAGGTCTAACAAACCCATATTGTTCTGTAAAATAAATGCACCCCTTGGTAAGGCCGTGACTCTGCAAACAAAGCCATGTAGCTAAATCCGTATGGATTCCCAAACCATCCATAAAATGATAGCCT
Source organism: Chrysolophus pictus (assembly GCA_037305975.1). Taxonomy (NCBI): domain Eukaryota; kingdom Metazoa; phylum Chordata; class Aves; order Galliformes; family Phasianidae; genus Chrysolophus; species Chrysolophus pictus. Next base: position 109,542,935 of record CM074576.1, read on the forward strand.
ATAAACCGAATGCAGTAGTTGCAAAGATCAGAGAAAGCACATTTCTCTTATTCTCTTTTGGACCCTCTTGTATATATCAGTAGAGGATTAGCTTTTACATTGTACATCATGTCTCAGTTCTTCAAAAAAAGAATCTGTTTAAATGTTTTCCTAACTGTTAAAGGGAATTTCTTTTCATAGTGCAGATAATTAAGTATTGAAGATGTAGTGATCTAGTTGATACAGAGAGAATAAAAGATTTGAAGGATTTGAAAAAATATAACTCCAAACCTATCTGAACTGACTACTGTACTCTTTGAAACTTAAGGCTGATATTTCATCTGATTCCTGCAAAGTCTGCTATAGTTAATGGCTGTGCAGATTTGTAGCATTCAAATTAGTTACTTATATTCTCCAATATTGTTCTACAAACGTTATAGAAATTCGTGAAGGAAGGGGGATTAAATTTTTTGAAAATAAGACTCAGAATTGAAGTTTATTCCCCATCCATATCAAGAGCTGAGGCATGCAACATTTTGTCAGATTACAGTGCTCTGTATTAGCTTCTGCTTCAACAACAATAAAGGAGTGATTTGATGAAAAAAACTGAATTTTCCTAACAGGTTCATTCTAAATTTCTGTGAAGCCTAATCACTTTTCCTTGTATGTAATATAAAAGGGATTTGGACTGTACAGAAACCTAGTGAGAGAAAAAATACCAGTTTGGTATCTCCAGAGCCATCAGACCAACATATCACTTAAATGTACGTACTCTTAGCACTGGCTAAAATCCTATGGGGCTTAGGCACAGTGTTTAATGTTTTAATGTATTTACACTTGCACTAAATGGCAATGATTGTGTTTTAATTTGGTTCGTTGCTGCTACCATTAACATACATACTTGTCACTGCCTTTGGTAACAGTGTGTTACACCACGGCCTTAGCAGTAATTCCACAGGATGAAATGCCACTCAAGTGCACTTGTATGTGCTTCTTAAGCAGAGTTAAAAAAAATATCCTAGATCTTACAAACGTCTTCAAAGATATTACTTGTTTGCAGTTTGAGCTGCAATTTTTTCAGCTTCTTCTTGCACCTACCCGTATCTCTTGGTAGCAAATACATCCCAGACTGTGGGGATCCTCTTCCCCTAGGCAACAAACAGGACCCGAGGAAATGGCCGCAAGTTGTACCAGAGGAGGTTTAGGTTAGACATGAGGAAAAACTTTTTCTCTCAGAGAGTGGTCAGGCACTGGAATGGCTGCCCAGGGAGATGGTGGAGTCACCATCCCTGGCAGTGTTCAAGAGGAGTCTGGATGAGGAGCTGCGAGATATGGTTTAGTTTGTGGTAACAATGGTAATGAGAAGACGGTTGGACTAGATGATCTTACAGGTCGTTTCCAACCTTGTGATTCTATGATTCTATGATCCCAAGAGCAGACCAGGACATTAGAAGATGGATTCTCTCTGTATCTACTCACATGGATGGAGCCCGGTGGTGGCCACCAGTGGAGGAGTGAAAAAGTGATACTGAGGCCAAATGGTGTAGATCAGTGGGAAAGAGAGGGGTGGTCTGCGGAACTGTTGAGTAAAGTACTTGCAGAACCAGTAATACAAGCTTAACTTCCTGAGCGACAAAGCTCAAGTGGGTTTGGCAGGTAAAATGCATAAAATTGAAGGCAAGCCATCCTAAGTGACAACATCAAAGCTTTTCAGAGAGATTTTATTTCCTAGGAACTTTTTCTCTCATCCACACATATACCCCCATGATGGTTTCTTTCTGTTAGTATTTTGCAAGCTGGGGGTTCAAGCATGCATCCTCTCCACTTCCCCCTCCTTCTTCTCCCTGCTCCCCATTTAGGCTGGAGTGCATCTGCTTCCGAAGGAAGGAGGCATATTTCAAATCTCCAGGAAACAGGAGACTATCATTGCCATGGCTCTCTCCAAAATTCAGATAATTGATTAATGAACTTTTCCTCTCTGCTCATTTGCAGCAGCAGGAGGAGATGGATGTAATTATGACACTTGTAACTGAAGGTTCAGTGTTCTGTTGTTACATCAACCAAAAAGTTAGGAAGGGAAACACAGACGACACAATGTTTTTAAGAATTTGTCAAACCTCAGGAATGAGAGGGGTATCAGCAACAAGTCCTTGCAAGCTGTATTACTTGCCATTTTCCTATTCGTACACAATGCCTGCCAGTATAGCAGCCACAGCAGTAGGTGACTCAGATCATGAGAGCTGAGCCTAACTGTAAGCTTGAGTTCAGCGACATCAGTCTTCAATATGTACCTGATCAAGTCCACTGAAGCACAAGCTTCATCTATTTGTTACCCATCTTGTAGTGACAGCTAGGAGCAGCCAGTGTACCTTCAAGCACACTGCTTACCACCTGAAGTTCACAGTGAACTGATTTGCATAAAAACAAGTCCAGTTTTCTCCAGGGGAAGGGACTTCAGAGAACAATTGGGCTACAAGAGGAACTGCATTTTTGTATACTAACCCCAAGTCACTATTCAACATATACATGAGTGCCTCTTATCAAACATCTCTCCCCATAAGAGTCACATTCCCTGAAGAGTCTGCACCACGTAGACCTCACACCTTCAAGTGGCTGCAAAGAAGTTGTTCTCCTCTCCAAGAGCCACAGAAGCTCGCTGACAATTGACCTCAGCAAGAAGAGGTACCCAAGTGTGAGGGGATATCCAGTGGCACAGCCCTGAAAACAAATATTCAGGAAAAAAGTCCACAGTCCATGTTTCCAGAGGGTGCTCTAACTTCAGTTTTCTTGTTCTGAAATGTCTGCTCACTGAGGGGATTAAATCAAGCCTTAGCTCATGGGTGCACTCTATTCATTCTGTAATCAATCACCTGAAAACATTCCAAGCAAAAGGCAAGGTGTAATTTGTAACTAAGGCCAGAAGAAAAGGAAACAAAATCAATATTTGAATGTAACCAAGTATGGGCAAGAGTTTCCAATGCAAGATTACCAACAGAATAAGAACAAACACTTAGAAAACAATTACATAGAAAGCTAAATCATACTGAGAAGATGTATGCACAGGGACTGCTCTACAAGGAGGCAAAAGCCAAATATGAGAAACAAGAAATCAACAGGAGAGAAGGGGAACCATCTTCGTTTTCTTAAAAAAAAAAAAAAAAAAAAAATCTTCCTTCAATTTTAAAATGTCTTTAGAACATATAAAAAGTATACAAAGCCATTGGATATTTCTTCAAAGTATTTTAATAGCGTGAAAAAAAAAACAGCTTTAGAAATCTGAAGCCATCCAGAGGAAGCATTGCTTCAGACAAAGAAACATGTTGTTCAGTGGAATATTTTCTTTCCTTTCAAGTGAATTAATCTTCGTAACTTTACATGATGAGAACAGTTGAAAATCTGTGATTTCCTCCTTTTTGTGTGTGTTATTTTCCTCATTTCAATTAATTATCTAGAAGCACAATCAACTTAGCAGGGTGCCTCCAAAAATTCCATCTCTGCAGTGCCGTACCACCGAGCACAGAGTTTAACTAGATGATTTTATTAGGGAGCCAATTAACACTCAGATCTCCAAAAAAAAAAAAAAAAAAAACAACTAATCCATCTTTTTATTTAGGTCCTCCATGCAAATTCCACATTGCAAGTATATAGTCACCCCCTGGTATATACTGTGGATCTCTGACAAGAAAAGGCTTTTGAAGACAAGTAATCCTGGTTTTAAAGAAATATTATTTGCCCATTCATGAGAAAGTATCCATCCCATGATCTACTCCTTACCAATAGGTATGGAACAAATTAGAGAAGATGAATTAGAGTGCAGCTTTAAATAAGCAACTATGAGCAATGATACTTGACGTGATAATAGGGCTGAGTTTGCTGCTTATTACAGCCTGAGCTAGTCTCATCAAAAAGAAAGAGCAAAGGTGGAGGAGAGGAGAGTGTTTAAAATGAATATATTGCCTTTTGTTAAAAAAAAAAAAAAAAAAAAAAAAAAAAAGGCAAAATCTCTATACAAAATCACAAAATTTTGTGGCTTTTTTTTTTTTTTTTCTTTTTTAAGTTAGAATTTACCATCCACTGCTATGAGTTGGTGCTGGATTTCTCTTCTATTTCCATAAATCCACGTTTTCTCCCAAAAACTAGTTTGAATGGAAAATTTTCAATAGGGGTTTTGTGTCTTGCATCTCTATAATTCCTCTCTGACCTAATATGTCTGTACAGGGATTGAACTAAGAGGGTATTAGGTAGCAGAGAATTAAGTTTCCAAGGAGCAGAAATAGAAAAAAAAAAATCAATTTAGTGGAAACTGAAATAGAGAAATAGAAAAGTAAGGCGTAGTGTGAAAGCACGGATTTTGAGAGCAGGCATGGTGTGGGGCTGTTCTACCTATATTGGCTGGGCCTGACATATTGAAGGACCTTGTGGTCCAGCCTCCTCACCAGTTTGCAGAGGGACTGGCTCTGCTCCCCGCTCCTGTCTTCCCCTTCTTTGTAGCTATACAGTACCATGTATGCTCAAAGCTGGAGGATGTTCCTATGCTGGTACTTCAATCCTATCTACAACGATCTTCAACTTTCTCCTTATGCAGACTTCTGTGTAGCATTGATGTTTGCCCAGGCACCTGTGGTGCTGCAAAATCTAAAGGTCTGAAAGGAACCAACTGGGATGGAAGGAAACAAAAAATGAAATAAGTATATTTAGGCATAAAAGTGCATGAAAAAGTGGAGAACAACAAGATGGGTTTTTACAACACAGCATATGGGAAAGTAATTACATTAATAAATTAAAAGAAATGATGGACTCTATAATAGCTCTGAAAGATTTTCAGTTTCAGTTTTGCACATATGCAAAAGTGGGCTGAAAAAACTTTAAAAACTTTCTGAGATGATAAATGGTTTCCAGCTCTAAAATGGCACACTCCAACTTTTCAATCTCAAAGACATTAGTGCAGGAGAAAGGGGATTTCAGAGTCTAAGTTCAGATTTCATATGATCAGCTTAGCTTAGCTTTAGAACAAAAATTACATGAAGCCAGGCTTTGACTTCAAAGAATAACTCTGTCAGCAACCATAACCAACCCAAGAGGTTAGCAGGTGCCCTTTGAAGCCAGTTATCCAGGGCTGATTGTACATAGAAAGAGATGGGCACTGCTAGAAGACATACTGTCCTACTCTGGTGAAAATGAACATGCAGGAAGGAATTTACCCCATGTTCCCTATTACCAGAAGCCCCAGTGGCCAATACAGTTACTTTCTTCACTCTCCAAAAACTGGTCACCCTGTTTTTGGGATTTGGTCTTGATTTTCTGGAGGTTTAAATTTTGACTTCATCATGAAAGAAAAAGCAGCTAAGTTTAGGTCTGCTTTGGTTTTCCTGGAAAATATTTGAGCAGCTTAAATCAGACACAAAGTAGCTTGCAGTATCCATGCCTGGAAAGATTGATGAGGAACAATGCTTTAGCCCTAGCTTTCTGTACAGAATTGGTGCAGAGCTGAGAAAAACAACTAACATGAGGTGGAAGAGCAGGAGAGCTGGAAGACTAAAGCACAGCAGCTTTGGGCAGCAACTTCCCTAGCTCTTGCTGCAAGAGGGGACATGGGAGACTGGCAAATACCACTATTTTGTGGTAATTCTCCAGCAATGGAGAGAATCCAGCTTTTGGTAATCCCCTCTCCTCTCTCCTTCTCTTACCCCATGATTGTCTTTCTGATAATGTCATGAGCATGACTGCTGTGTCTTTGTCTACCTTAGGTAAGCTGTATTTAAATTTCACATGTTATTTACTAATGACCTTTACTTTGGAAGACATCTGCTTTTGGTAGCCCAGCTGTGTAAAGACTGACAGCAACCTTCATCAGCAGATAATTTCCAAATGAGGAAAATATCCACGTGGGACTGTTAGAACCACTGAATTGATTTGTGCTTGCACCACAGGTCAGATTTCAAACCATTTTTCTTGAAGACAAACTAGACTGATTTATCCTCAGGGGCCTTGCCCTCCACTCCTTACAAGCCTCAAAACCCAGAAATAGATGATATATGTTCATTTAGTACATCCATATCATGTGAGGGCAATTGATTCAATTACATTATAGCTACTGGAAACAAAGCAGCCATATGCTGAGCTCTCCACCCCCATTAAAGGAAGCTGCACAGCTACAGCTCTGAGCTGGTATCTGGTAGTTCCTTGCATGGATGTTGCCTTCTAAACATTTCTGAGCAACAGGAGAAATCTCAGCTCAAAGTTGATTAAAAGAAGCATTTAAACCTCAAGATACCTCTCTGGATCTTTGTCTATTCTATCTAGAACTCTTGAGGCTGCAACATAGCAAGGAAAATTTTGTAAGAACAGGGTTTGTATGTGCCACTGTGTACTTCTTAATGCTGGAGGAACAAGAAGGAAATGAAGAAGTAAAGCAGTCACCATACTGTGTTATCTCCAGTGATACAACATTCTACTGGGAGGCAAATTTAGCCTTAATAAAGTTCTGCTGGCTGCAGAGAAGCAACTGCAGTGTATGCCCTACACACCACTCCAAGGCCATCTGTTTTCATGCCCTCTCTCTTTCCAGTGGTCTGTTCAGTGTGGCAGATGGAGATGGAAAATGCAAATAGATGGCTACAAAATCAGCAGGCTGAGAAAATTTAGCATGGTTTCAGTAAACTCAGGGAAAAAAAAAAAAAAAAAACAACAAAAAAAACCCAACAATCAAGCCCACTTTATTCTATAAAGGGAACACTTAGTCAAAGTTTTCATTTGATTGCTTTAGCATTTAGTCAAAATTGCCATGTGAAGCTCCAATTTTCTACTTCTGAGCAAAAACCATGAGGTCCAGAAACAGCCCACTATTAAAAGTAGCCCTGGGAGTAGGTGTTAGTAGCTTCTAATGAATTTAAAAGGTGACAGTGGCTTTGGGATTTTTGTGGCTTGTCTGCAAATCAGTTCTGACCATGAAACGCCTTCTAGTTTTACTCAAGACAGAAGTTCACCTCAGAACAGGCAATATTTACTTGTACTTCCCACCACTGAAGACAGGAAATGCCTTAAATGCTGCAAATATTGAGGTTATAAAGCAGTAAATGTTTGCCTGTTGAAGGCACCTGACAAGTTTTACAGTCCTCAGATGAGTGCAGAGTCATATCAGCACTTGGGCTTTCCCTGTCCTCTCTTTTTCACTGGTTTTACAAGGTGCAGCATGGAAAACAGATCATTTCCGTTTCAAATCAACTCTCCTAAAATGCACTTGCAGAAAGGTGATTCAGGGTCCACCTCATTCTTTAGTTATCTATTTTTTAGTGTTGGAAAGGCTAATCTTTCCATTTATGTTTTGTTCTGTCAGTTTTTTGAAGAGTGGCTCAAAGCATCAAAGCCATAGCTTTGACACTCCTCAAATATTTTAAAAAGAGAAGATCATATGGTCACTTTTCACAGATTGATATAAATCCATGGTGTACAGGATACTCTAGGACACAGTGCCGCAGTAACTTTTTAATACTATATTTCTCCATGATACCTTTAAAGTTTCTGTAGAAATCTTCCTGCCTTGTGTTTCATCGTGAGCTTATTGGCTTGAGGGCTTGAGTATTTCAATGCTTATTCTTGCACAGGGTTGGGAGAACTGAAATTAAACTCAGCAGTCTGGCCGTTCCACTTGGCTAACCCAGCTTTATGACAACTATGACACCTACTGCCATCAGGAGAGATACAACTTCATTAAAAGTGGGCTGCCGCCTGCCACTGTAGCCAGTGGGCATGCAGGACAGGCAAACTTTACCTCAACACAGCAAAGTAAAGAGCAGGAGAGAAGAGAGAAACCTGAGATGGGAGAGCAGAGACACTGATTTGGATTCCACAGCCAATGGCCTGGGTGGTGCCCCAGGGATGAAGTTGCTCAACACCATGGAAAAGAGCTCATCATCAGCCCAACTGTCCTCAGGAAGTCCCTTCTTAGAAGGAACTCAAGTAGCAGCCAAAAAAAATAACATCGCTTAGGTGTGCTAATGACCTTGTTCCTGCTGGTCATGTTGTGAACGTTTAGCCAGCAACCTTTCAGAAAAGGTGCAATAACTCAAGCATCAGGAGCCTTATTAAATATCCACAGTCCAGCTGAGCATGCTTTAGCTGAGTTTTTATTACAAACCACTGTATATCTTTGTCATTAAAGAGGGCTTCTAATTCATTATTTTGGATGCTAACAGAATGCAGACAGTATCTTAAAATAACATCTTAATTTATATTTCTAAGATCTTGGCATTTCTAATTTTTATTTTATAAGCTCTGTTAATGCTTAATGACTGCTGCCGCATGGCAGCACAGCTACACTGACAGCTATTGTTGCAAGTCTTTCATCCTTGATCCTTCTAATTGGTCAAACAATTAATTTAGTACAATTTCTTAGAGTCAAAAGTATTCCAGCTTTTACTGTTCCTTTTTTAGGGTAGTTTTCTTAGGAGGTAGTTTTCTTAATAGGGGTAGTTTTCTTAATAATGCTCCATCTGGAACAGAAACCAAAATACCTCTTTCAATACATATATCAAACTAAGTTTTCTCTCCATGGCAAAATTTTAGAGGACAATCAGTCTTTCCCCTCAGGATCTCAGTATTTCACATATGGGAGCAGAAGGGTAGCAAAATAATAATTTGTAACATTACCAAATTATTTCTCAGTTGATAATACATTTGGCGTTTGGACCAAAACCAAAGAAATCCACAAAGAAATAAAAATAAACCGGTTAGAGGGAAAAGGAAGAATAATCTATTCTGACTCCTCATCATTTACCTCACTCTGCTGCTCAAAACCGTGTTACTTATGATTGATACACACATTATGTTTCCCTGTGTTGCACCAGTTTTGAAAAATGGATATCCTCTGTAAGGCGTCAAATATACAGTCACCATATAGCAGGCTTGCAATGGAATGCAATGATTCATGGAATATTGTAAATAACTGCATATATATAGGTTTATTTGTTTTAAGCTTTGAAATCTATTAAGATGTTCCAGAGCCAGTTTTAATTGTAAACCAGACTGTAAACATTTTCAGTGTGTCAAGCTGAGCTGAGCTTGAGCACTCTGTCAGAATCTGAATTTGCTCTTTCTTCCACAAGCCTCTTGTTCTGTGACACAACAGGAGCTGCCAGCCTCAGGTGTTTTCTGTCTCACATGTGGCCTTCATTAGGATTTGCTCACTGGTCTCCAGAAAGGCGAAAAGGAAGGAACTTGAGGAAATGCCATGTGTTACACTATTGAAGTTGGAAACACATACTCCGTAACAACTACCCTCTGAGCTCAGGCAGCTCGGCTTCCCACTGGTGAACTTTCATTAAACACTGTACTCCTCCTGTCTGCAAGGCAGCAAGACAGTTGCCAAGGAATTTGCTACCAAAACAAACCAATGATCCATATATTGTATTATCCTCCTTCTATACCAGTTAATGCTAAATGCTTTCTTAGGAAAGCATAAACAGTGATCTTGATTTAGCAAAATAACATGTGCATTGCCTTAAATGTGCTTATGACCCCTTGGCATCAGCCTTCATTACAAGAAAATCACAGCTTCAGTAGCACCTAAAACTGCTGTTTAACACTGCAATTCTATGTTACATTTCAGCTTATTTTTACTCTGCATGCAAAATGTTTCAGGAGACCTTAACCCTACGCTAAAACTAAGTAGGAATTCAAGTGCTAGTCAGGGTTAAATAGATCACATAATTAAGTGCATTGGTCAACCAGGTTATGTTGATATTGCAAAATAAAAGAAGGCCAAGAACAAATCACAGGCCCAAAGCCAGAGAGTTGCCTTTTCCGTGGCAGGTTTGTCCTGGAAACAAATAGTTGAAATAGTTCAAAACTGAGCCAGGGAGTGAACTATCTCACAACACTGCAGGGACAAGGGGAACCCAGGCTCTCTCAGTCTATGAGCTTCCGTGCAACAGTACAGCCATAGCTTTGGGATTACATATCTGAGTTCTCTTTCCAATTTTCTACTCAGATAATTCCCCAGATTTCACTTTAGTTATTTCTGCCTGTACCACTGCACAGTCCCAGTAAGGGGATACACCTCTGTAAGGCATCAGTAATATTCTTACTTATGCTGTCCTAAATCACAGGGAGATCCTGGAGGGAAGGGGGTCAAAATAATGCTGTTTGTGTATCCTGGGAATGTAGTACTTCTTGACTCTACTGCTGATGTATCTATAGTTGTTATTCTACCTCTTCCATCAGCATTTAGGACCACTGCATTCGACCCTACTTATATTATGGAAATGCCAGTCATATAATTTGATTTGTTGTGAGACAATAAAAATAGACTTATGCCAAACTTGCCTTAGGAACAAGAGTGATCTGGAATGCTTTTAACTGGACCTTCATAAAAGTATAACACTTAAAAACTTGCATTTACCTCACTGATTTGACCAATCAGAGTCACCTCAAGTCACAATCATCATCTCAAAGGTCACAAATTTCGTATGTTAGTTTGAATCTCCAGAAATATTTCCTTCATTAGTGATTTTTATTTTGTCACAGTCAGGATGCTGCTGCAAAAGGCTTCACTATGAAATGTTGGATATTAAAGCAATCATCATTCTTGAAGCCAGGCTCCAACTGTTTAAGCTCAACAGGTTTATCTTTAAATTTTCTGTATTTACTTTAAAATTTCTGACTGCTGCAATCTGTGGATAAAACAACAGCTAGATAGCTACACTGAAAAGAAGCAATGGCAGAAGGAAGTACTTTCTGTATCTCTAAGTGCCGTGTTTATTTTCTCCATATACATTTCTAGTTTATAAGCTGAAGAATTATTTGTCAGTCAAAGCCTGATTTCTTTTTGTAAGGTGATATCAGTACTTCGTATAATGTAGATTCATCAGGATCCTTTTACTTGTTATTTCATGAAGAGATCGGGTATCAAATGCAAATGAAGAAAAGTAAAAGGAAAATTGAAAGCAGATCATTCAAAACAATAGCAGGAGCATTGCAAAAAAGTTTTCGTTCTATTAGTAAGTATAAATCTGAAAGGGATCCCCTTCCTCAAATCAGTGAACTCACAGATCATTTTTCCACAGCAGCAGGCTAACCAGCATTTTCTTATCAGTATTTTTGCTGCTTCTGCTGAATGAGAGAAACACAAGGCTGAGCCATGGAGTGAAGCATCATTTACTATTTGTCATTTAAACACGCAGATGTCTATTGGAAAAAGACTGGAACATGTAGGAGAAAGAAGATTTAATTAAATATTACATTTCAGAGGCTCTTTCAGCCCATACCTCAACAATTCCTTGCTACTCAGTCACTTATTTTTAGATCTAAATTTCTCTCCATCACGCATGAACCTGCTATCTAATTTATAAGGCTCTCCATCAAAACCTCCAATTCTTAACTAAGAGGTAACAGAAAGCATCAAACATCTTCACTAAAGTCCTGCCAGACAATCTTAAGTTCTATCATGTCTAGTATTCTGCCTCCTTATTCTATTCCCTTCTCTTCTTCACATCCTTACTGTAATTTAGCATCTATCATGGAACAGAGTCTGAGCAACAGCTAAATTGTATTGAAAAAAAGGGAAAAATAAATATTCATGTCTCCATATTTGATAACACACAGTGCAGAAATCCCCTGACAGAAGTGGTCCCCTTGACCCAGAGCTGCTCAGCAGCAACTACCTTGGACACTTCAGTACATATGGGAAAAGAGCAAGAACTCTACACAGCAGCACTGCCCAGACTGCATTTGGCCAGGAACAGACCCAAAAGTGATGCTTCTATGGGTGACAGCTCTGCATTCAGCGTCTCCTCCCTCCCAGCCAGCTGTCAGACCCATAGTTCTCTTCCCCAGGGGCAGCTCTCAATTTCTGCTGCTCTTTTGGAGTACCCTTTGGGAAGGGCACAGAACTCTCACTCCCTTCCCATCAATACAGCTGCTTTGCACCTACTGCAGAAAAAGGCAAACATGCAGCTCCGTGGGGGCACAGTGTGGCAATTCCTCTTGCTAAATTAGCTAGAGATCTTACTTTCCTGCATATTACATTTGCACCAAGATGTCACCAGACTGAAAACTGCTGTAGTAAAACATGCCTCTCTGGTGCACCCCCTGGAGAAGTTTTAAAGCCCTTGGAGTAGTGCCAGTGCTCTGACAGAAGATGACAATCGTGTCTTTGCTTCACGTGAACCGGGAGCTATATACTAGGTGGTGTGATCCAGAGTTGATAATTATGGTCTTAAATCTAATGCTATGGCCAGCATGCATGTAGAATATTTAATGCCAGAAACAAAAATAGAAAGGCAAGCACTTCTTATGAAAGTCAAGGCATGTGCATCCTATTTGGCAATTCTAATACCTTTCCCCAGTAGATCTGTTTTCATCCCTCAAAGCTCTTTAAAATAACACAGGAATACCCATTATAATATTGTAAATAGCATTGCTCAGCCTGCTTTTCAACACAGGGAATAAAAGCCCACCTTGTAAAAACGGCTTCTTATCATTGTATTTTCTTTGTGACTTTCCACTCATTACAGTTATCTTTAGATAGGGAAAAGGTATTCACTCTTGTAAAATCAATGAAGCTCTTAAGCAATGGCACCATCTTCTACATCCTTTACACGCTCTGCAAAAAATATGTGAGCTTTTCTTGCTTGCTTCAGCTGGCAGACCCTGACCCAGCCCTTCATGCTGAATGTCAGCAACATAGCTGCAAGCAAAAGGGACTTACAAAACAGCCATTTCTGAAGGAATTATCTTCCTTATGCAACAAAATTAATTGCAGGCTGGTCAGTGGCTCTGGCAGGAGCAATGTAGGGACACACTTTTATTCATTCATCTGCTGGGCAAGCTGAAAAGTCATGAGAAACTTCAGTTTCCTTACTAATGTGATGAAGAGAAACCATTTACACTTGATTAGAAACAAACAAAAATATTTCACTTCATATTTTATGATTTCTTTTTTCCTAAGTGCTTTTTACTGGACAATCTTCTCTGTTAACAACAAATTCCAAACTTAAAGGATGAGCTGAAAACACAATCTATTTGAGTCCTTTATTTTTCTCCCACCCTACAAACTGTTTGCCCAGCTGCACCAGCATCTCCCCCCGATCTCTGCAATCTGAACCTGCAGAACAACAAAATCTTCCCTTTGGCGTTGTGTGGGAATGCACAGCACATCTCCATGCTGAAGGGACAATTGGTAAAACTAGAGCAAAGCTCTGTGGGCAAACTTTCTTTGCAACCCCTTTCAGCGGGCTCCACCTCCAGTCTAGGCAGTGTCACTGGTTTGGAAATGCAGGGCCGGGACAGCAGTGGCCCTGTGTATTTAGGGAAATGAAAGGGATAGTGGCTGCCTCTCTTTTCTCACTCCAGGTGCATGCTGCCTCTGACTTCAGTGCTAAATAGGATGTGGAGGTGGAAGAAAGGGCAGGGCAGGGAGGGAGAGGGAGAAGAATTACTATGATTTTTATCACTGTAATTAGCTGTGGGGCCTTTTTACTACCCAAAATTTCAGAGATTGTGTCATGCTTCTAGCAGAGCTGTCAGTTCCTCTTAGTTTTGTTTAAGAGGAAACTCAGTATCAGCAGATGTGCTCTGTATCAGCATCAGCTGATGTACTTTCTGTTTGAGTCTGCATCCTGCCCTAAACAGTGGAAATGAGCTCAGTGCTTCCCCACTCCCCAGCTATTACTATAAGGCAGTGGGAATAAAATTGTAATGTTCTCCTGCACTGCTTCCCATGGTTGCAAAGCTGAATAGGTAGTGCAGTTAAATACGGCTGAGAAAAAGAATGTAAATAAAGGCCTAGAGTACAAGCTTTCTGCCCTCACTGCGGCCTTCCAGTACTTGAGGGGAGCTTACAAGCAGGAGGGAGGCTGACATTTTACGTGATCTGATAGTGATAGGACAGGGAGGAATGGCACTATTAAGGAAAAAAGGGGGAAATTTAGGTTAGATGTTAGGCAGAAATTCTTTACTTCAGAGGGCGGTGAGCCACTGGCACAGGCTGCCTAGAAAAGCTGTGGATGCCCCATCCCTGGAAGCATTCAAGGCCGGGTTGGATGGGCACTGGGCAGCATGAGTGGTAGAATGGAACTAGATTACCTTTAAGGGCCTTCCAGCCCAAGCCATTCTATGATTCTATGACAAATAAGGGCAGAAAGCTCCAGCAGGCAGCAAGGCACTGGCAGGCTTATCTGCTTATCTGAGAAGTATCTCCATCCCTAATTTCTCAGTGACAATATACTGGGAGGTGCAAGATCTGGGAGTTGGAAGCTGAAAGCAGTGCTCACTGCTTTAGTATTTGAATAAAGCCCAAACTTTGATTATCACATCAAACAGTTGATTAAATGCAGTCACTTGAAACTCAGAATTATGTGCTGTGCTGGACATGAGAAGATACTGTTTAAGCCAAGAAACATAAAGGTTATTGCACCTCAAATCTTCATCCTGTGCTGTTGTGAAGCCATTTATAAAGATAACAGGAATGACATATTTGAGCAGAGCAAGTGTTATGTACGACTGCAAATGTTGTTGACTTTCTCTGGGTCATTGGAAATTAACAGTTTGGAAACTGCAGACATGTGGAAGATATGGTGTATGTTATATGGAGTCAGAGAACAAGCCTGTTCTTGTAAGATTTCAAACTCAATTATGCAGACACAAGAAGTTTAGATAAACGTTCCAGATTATATCAAATGAACTTTTGGTTGCTTATCTGAACTGACCCTCTGAAGACATTTGGGATTATTCTGAATGCTGTTGTTGTTGCTGGAAATAACAGCAAGTTAAGAATTTAGTTTTAACTTTTGCATTTCTGAAGCCCGGTATGTACAGGACGAGAGAGCTTCTCTACACCTATTTTCACAAACACTTCAGTATATCTTGCTGTCTGCAGTGAACGGCTGCTCTCAGTGTAAACAAGTCACAATCTGAGCCTTAGAAGTTTTGTGAATTTAACTGTGAAAGATTTTCTTGCTCTTTTAGGAGAATATATAAAGAGAAATCCCTGAAGATTTCAACAAGGGGACCATAGGACTTGCTCTGTGTTTTTGTTGATTTTTGTCCCATATAGCTCACGAACTTCACACAGCTATGTGCTACAAATGAATAGTATCTGGTCACTTGTGGAAAGCATCAAAAGAAAAAAAAAAAATAGACTTTTTATTCGCAGACTCCACTCCCTAGGTGGATCTGCCACCACAATGTTATACCACAGCTGTCGAACCATGCTCAGAGGTGGGGCTTTTCATGGCAGTTGGGGTTGAGGGGTGACTGCTGGATTCCCTCTTTTTCCAGGACACTTTCCTTCCTCTGAATGGCCAGCCCTGCATGAGTGGGAGGGCCTGGGGGATGAAGGCAGTGGTGGCCATAGCCACCCCTCAATGGGACACTGAAGCATACTGCAAGCTCAGGGCTGCAAGGAGAGCGGGGAGTAGGCAATGTGGAATTGTCAGAGAGAATGCCAGAGGAAGGACCGTGCATGAATAGCTAGCAGACATACATCCTCTTTGTCTGCTTTTAGAAATACAATGGTTTCAGGACTGTCGTTGCTGTTGCTGTGCTGCACTGAAGCATGGGGTCTCAACATGGCATAGCCCTGAAGCTCCTGTGAAGCTTTGCAGTCTGGGTGCAAAACTCCTGAGGAGCTCAGGCTACGTTTTACAGCTACTTGCTAATTGGGAAGTAGAAGACCTACTACCCTACTATCAGAAGCTTTTTAATACCAAGCCAGGGATTTATAGCCTTACACCATACAAGATATTGCTCAGCTTTACCCCTCAGCAAGATTCACTACAGCCATGTCTTAGCTGGATGGCCAGGCTGCTAGTTCTCCTGCTAAATGGTAAAAACAGCTGCTCAACTGTACTTAGGTTTTTCTTTATAGGGCACCAAAAAGTAAATAAGTGAATTACATATATAGATACCATGCAACACAGAAAGCTATCTAAAGAACATATGGCTGAATTTACCACATCAGTGCTAATACCCATTTAAAAACAAACCAGATTTCACAGGGAAGCCTCTATACGTTAACACATGCTAATGCTCATTTATTCAGTGACTCTCTATCAGGTGGTCACTAACTATCAGCATGACTGCTGCTCTTGTGGCTGTCTACAATAGCAACTTAACATGACTTTGTTATCATGCTTGAAATATAGACTGGAAGTGCAAATAAGCATTGGGAATGTCATGACTTATTTCAAACCTCCTACTTAACCACAAGAACGATCTTTTGGTTTTCAGAAACCAATGCCTTGTAGACGTTTAGTTGCCCTTGATGTCAGAAAAAGTCTTGGGAAATAAATATTTGCATTTCAGCACCTAAAAAGTTGAGTAGAGTCATACTCCATTTCAGGCATGTCTCTCAACACTCTGCAGTGTGCTAATGTCACCATACTCAGCGTTCACAGTTCACAGATCTAGATGTCAACAAATAAACCTAAAGCTTATATATAATGCTGCATTATTTACAGCAACCAGGGGTGCACAGAAAATCCCATCTGACAACTGTAATTACACCTGTCACTAATTTGAATAAAAATTACACCTTACCACTGATGTACCATTGGCTACTTGACAGAATTAAAATAAAATAAAACACAATAAAATACTACTTTTTTTCTCAAGACAAAGGGAAAAAAAAAGCAATCTCAGAGCAGAATACAGTTTGTTTCTGTGGACTCAATTTCTGAAGTTTAACAAGTCCTCACACATAAGTAACGTGTCCATGCAGCTTATGCCAGGCAATCCTCCTTCCTGAGGAGAAGCTTCCCAGCACAGCAGGGCAAAACTGTGCTTACAGAGTTGCGGACAACTCTGCACATGAGGGAAGGAGACTGCTGGTGAAAGAGGATCTCCCCAGGCAGCTATCACTTGTACTTCCCTAATAACCATACAGGTAGGGTGTGGGGTTGGCTAATATTGGTATGCTTAAGAATGTAAATTTCCTCCTTGACTTGTGACTGCAATGAGAAATTCCCACCAGTACCACAAGCTGAGAATCATTCATTTGTGAACAGCCAGGAAGTCACTGCCCAGGCAACTAAAATAATCAGAAGAGTTCCCAGAAATTTGCAGGAACTGTATTTGTTTTGATGGTAAAATATACAAAATGGAATTAATTCCCACTAACAGATTTGACCTTCTCTGTCAAAATCCTGATATTGGAGAAGGATCAGAAATGGAAATATCAAGATTGCCATTGCCTCTCAAGGAAAAAAAGCAGGTGCTGTCGCAGGGTGGATGAGAGTGGTTGTCTGTGAGGAGGAGAAATGACTGTGTGGGTCTCACCCCCTAAATTGCTGGGATATCCTGAAAGCAGTGAGAACCTTCCCCCCTCATTTACCCGGACAGGAGGTCTTGGAGGTTTCAAAATCTGTGTCATGGGGTTATAGCAGAAATGTAATGGTTGGCTGAAGGATATTTTGCTATTTTAATCCCCTTGCATTGTGGTTGCCTCTCTGGGGTGACCTCAGACAGAATAGCCATATAAACAGCCCTCCTTCCATCCCCTTCTTTTTCTTCCTGATTACCGAAGAGCAAATGTATTCTTAAGAGACTACCCCTTTCTCCCTCTCACCCTCCCTCAGCCCTGCAATGAGCGTGCTTCAGCTAAAACACAGACTGTCACCAGGGAGCACCCTGCTGGAGGCCACAAAAGGACACATCCCTTCTGCCTGCAAATTATCTTTCCTCTTCAACCCTTTGTGTTTTTTTCCAGCTGCCCCGCTCCACACACCATCTTCTTCCTTAGGCTCTTAATTCAGTTTTGCTCCTGCTAATGGACTGGCTCAGCTGGCAATGTGCAGGCACAGGGTGGGAATCTTTGCTAGTGGGAAACAAAGGATGGGAGTGCATCTCTACTTTCCTTCCCTAAGCGAGCATTGGGTAGGTGGTGGATGATATTGATTTCAAGCCCTGGAAAGGAGCAGAGAAAACTTCCTCTCCTTTCCTTTGGGAAGCCTTATAACCAAAGACTTTGCAGAAAAGAAGCTTCTTTAACTGGCTTTAAGGGCATCTGCCTGCAGCCTTTGAATGATGGCATTTCTCAGCAAGAAGTTTTACATTTAGGAAATTCTACTGAAGCTCAGTAGATCTACCAGGAGCAATGAGAAGGCCATATGGTACAGGACACTCACAATAATGGCTACCTGCTATCAAAGTTGGGTCTTCAGGGGCAGAAAATACAGGATGACATAAAGCATCCAGCCTGTTCTCAGGTAGTAATCAGCAACTGGTAACTTGCAGGCTCAAGAAGCCAGATGGATTAGGGCTAGCTTACCCTGAGGATAGCAACACAGTTATCTGAGCTTCCCAAGCCAAAGGCTTCTCAGGTTTGTCTTTACTATGCTGTAGCCATTGCTCCATGCAATGTCAAGCTGTGCACTGCCTTTAAGAGCCTTACTGGAGCAGAAATGGCATGGAAACCTGCAAGCCGAAGGCACCTGCTGACTTCGGAGACCAGCCAAAAAAAGAATGCCAGGAAGTACCTTATTTTCTGACAATAGGGGGTTCTGAGGCACTTAGCATTTTTAAGAGCTTCCAATTAACTCAGGGGAGGCTGACAGTGAAACTATAATGCAGGGATCTGAGCCACTCTGCATGAATGTGAACACACTATGGTTGAAAAGCAAGCACTAGAGGAAAAAGGAGAGACCAAAGAGCTCAAAACTGTCCTAAGGCTGAAGAACTCACAGTTTATAGCATGACTGTCCACCTCGCTGAGTACTATTTGCACTGTTGGACCCAAGTGCCTAAAACCATCCTTCTGTATTGCACTTGGGAGTGTTGGCTTGGATGGGAAGGACTCCAGCTCATAGACACTTCAGCATGCAGATGCTGAGCATCCATTTGTGTTTGGATGGGCTCAGGGACCAGCAAGCACCTGCTTTGTGGAGGGCCCACATTAAGGGGACACCTCGGCCCCTTGGATTGGTGACAGTGGCTACTCCAAGCTTTGTTGGCACTGATGAGTATCTCATACTAAAGGCAAAGGAAAATATACCAAATCAAAGGCAGATTCCACAAGAAGTAGAACATGAATTTGCAGACATTGCAGAGAACACCAACAACCAAATCTGTGCCCAGCGTTGGGAAGGAGAAGAAGATAAAGATATAAAGAAATCAAGTGAGAAAGGTCTACCTGGTGGCAAAACAAGACCATCGTTTGGATCAAAACAGGCAGAGATTTACTTGTTTTGGAGGAGGCACTTACCTCTTGCTGTTTTTTTCACTGTGAAGAAAAAGCATTACTCAAAGACTCTGACACAAAAGAGGAGACTGAGTATACCTATTCTCTCCAGCTATCATATCTGCAATGTATTTAATGGCCAGCGATATGCTTACATTCAGTAGATACATATTTTTAGCAGTAAAGATTAAACTCTCATTATCAGCCATCTAAGTGGTTGGTAGAAAACAATGTCAAGCAATGCAGAAAACTGAGCTGGACTCATACACACGTTTAACATTGCTGTGGAACAACACTGATAAAGGCTGCTTGTCACCTCTTTTGCTCAGCAAAAAGTGGAAAGCAAAACCGCCATCAGTGCTGGAACTGGTGTCAGAGTTACTAGGGACACTCACAGACAAATAGAGACAGGCAGAACAAAACCAATTAACGTGAGAGAGAGCACTGACCACACCAAATGTGGCAGTGTTTCCCTCTGGTTGGAAATAAACAGATATGAAAGGCAATAATATTAGCAGGAGATTAGAGGAGGCTCCCCCTCCCCAGCAGACATAAGGAACAGCTGTATCCCCTCAAGATGTTATTTCACCTCAATATCTCAGACAGGTTAAACCATAGCAAATTTAGATAGCTGAGCCCCACAACATGATGATAGGCTCAAATTTGGTAGGTATGAATTCGAGCAATGAAGTATAAGTTCAGATGCCCGTATCCAGAACTAATCCACTTATCTCTACCTGACCACAGTGATGCTGCTACTCGGTGGGACTCAATAAATTACAGGCACTTCAGGGATTATTGAGCATTGCCATACATATTTGAAGTACAGTTTTATGATATGTTCAGGCTGATGAGCTGTTCTTATTTCTGACTGTACCTTTACAAAGTCCTCTCTTTGATCAAACCGAGCCTGTTTACTGTATTACACAGAAACTCATATTGCACTGACACACTTGGTTATAATCTGGGCACAGAAAGAAACCAGTCTGTGCTGGGCTCCCAAACCCAAACCACTTGCTGATGTGGCAGGGAAAGTGGTGGGGCTGCCCTGGACTTTGCTCCCCATCTCAACACAGTCCTTTTGAGCTGTGAGGGACTCTGCACTCTCAGACAACAGTAGTCCCATGCCTGAGGCTGTGCCTGCCCCTGCCAACACAGCTGGTACTGCTGCAGCTGCATCTCGTTCTGGTGGGGAGGAGAAGGAAGAGATAGCGAGAAATAATCTCAGTGATTATATGAGACAGAGAATACATTCCCTTAAATAACCTCCTCCGCCTGCTGAAGTTATCAGAGCATGCCTTTCTAATGCTGGCTAATGCCAGGTTAAGTTCAGTAGTTCACAGCTGTGTATTTTGTTAGAGATTTGTTCCTAATTGAACAGCAAGCTGGGGGACTGCAGCTACATGTAATATCTGCTAGGAAAACACATCCATCTCAAATGGCATTTTTCAAAGAGACACATACAATCTTGTTAAAAGTATGAGCCCTAATGGCCATTTGCTCCACCATCCACCAGCAGCAGGTATGGCAGGAAAGGGAACAGCTGCTTAGTTGCTTCTGTGATCTATTTTGTCTAGATGTTTGCATGTTTGGGAGAGTGGTTTGGCCCTTTGCTGTTCTCAGATGAATCACTCTGCTAATGGACTAGCAAGTGCATGGATAACATTATCAGTGATGCAGACCATGGTTCCTATATTGCCTTAATACGCCTCTAAACCAATCTGGTAAATTACTTCCATTATAGGATTTAGATAGTATCCCATTACAGATCAAGCTTTTGGTTAAACGTCATTTCTTTGGAAGATGTATTTGGTGTCAAGGTCCACTTGATAGTTTTAGAAGAGAATGAGCAGAGTCCGATATTTCCTTTATTATGACTCCAAGGAGCACTGCAGGGCTGGTGATGGGAAAGATGGGAGAATGGGTAAGAAGAGCTCCTATCATCAACAGAGGAGGGCCGCAGATCGCTTTGCTCTAAGCTCTATCCCCTGTGTACAGTAAGCATGCACGTCTCCTGATCACACACTGAAAATTCTTCTAAGCTGTACTGCCTAGCTCTAAAGTTAAAGAGACTATACACTGTTAAATTATTTTACTAGGAAAATACATCCTGTATATGAGCCGCTGTTAAAGAAACTGCCTTTTCTGTCCATTTCCAGTGGTTTAGTCTTGACACTTCAGTGGAACTACAGAACCCATCCCAGCTGTCAAAGTACAGCCAATCTCTGATGCATATATTATTACATAGTTCTGTTCTTTGCTCTGAAAGCAGATCTAAATAAAATAATTTTCCACTTGCATTTGAAAAAAAAAAAAAAAAATACCCTAGAAAGAACAAGTCATGAAAATGATTCTATTTGTTTCAGAAAATATAAATGTTCCTTCTCTTTCTCTTTTCTTAAACAAAATGAAAACATTTGTGTCCAGTCTGTGTTTCATTCCAGCACTTCTATTAAACATTTTTACTCTGTACTTAATAAAAAGAGACATTTCATTTTAGCAAAGTCCTGGCTTATTAAAATTAAAGTGATGTGGAATATTAGTGGGACTTGCCAGTATTAAATATCTTTATATGATAATTTATTCCATATTTAGTGCTCAGTGCTTGCAGTGTTTAATGCAGCTAAAGCATATGGTGCTGTTTTATTCAAATGTTAAACTGTGTGATCATTAAAAATATATGGAAATGTAAACATTGTGTCAGAGTTCAGTGTCTCAGAAAGAGCTGTTAATCCTGGCAAACAGTTTCATTATAACAAGAAGCTCAATCAATTAATGATTTTGTTTCCTTATGTATTTACTTGTCACGATGTATACATTTAGGGTAATTAATTTTATTACATTTCAGTTTTCTATATATTTACATTTCTACATTCTTATAAAGGAATGTTTCACTTTTATTTTGATTTGATAAGAAACAAAGACTGACAAAATCTGTTTAACTGCTAAGCTGGGAGCTCAGATCAATCTCCATTTCACTTGAGGATTGAAAGCAAAAAGCTTCTGGCTCTACAGCAGCTTTGTCAGTCTTGGCAATTTGCATTATGTTACCCATGATAGTATGCACAAGGATCCATTGCCACAAATGCAATTTAAGAAAATACTTTCAGTTCTTTTTCTCCTTCTCAGTATTTTCAGGCAACTGGAATGACTTCATTGCTATAGAAAGATTACTTATTGCCTGTATTAAACTGAATAATAATTCTTTTAAAAATCCTGAGGGGTAATAAATAAGTTGAGTTTCTAAGAGAAACTTTTCAGGACTTTTAATGCAAAGGCAGAAAGTAAGAGGGATTCTGATGGATGGTGATGGACACACTGCTTCAGAGACAGCCTTTGCTGAGCAGAGGAGCAGAGAGAGCCAGGGTGGGTGTTCTCAGAGCATTTTGCACAGTGCCCTGTGTGCTCATTACTGCCTGCACCACTGCTAGGCACAGCCTAGCCACTGAGCCTCGCAAGCTTAGTGATGGTTTTAGAATAATGTCATAATTTTTTACTTATGGTTTTGCAGACAGCTGTAGGCATTTGGGGCTGGTTGCTGTACCAGTGTATAGGGCTGGGTATTTTTCACTGTTAGGCAAATCAGTCTCCATCTCTCCTGAGATCGGGTTTCACCCCCAGAGCCTGATGATTCAGAAAATGATGGACATAAGTCCTACCTGATGCTCAGTATGTCTGTCTCCTCACTTTTAACACTCTACACACCCTTCAACTATTTCATTTTGATGTCTCACACCTTAATGCATGTAGGTATCTCCCTCTAAATCTGACTTCCATTTTCTTACTGCCTGCTTGTCCACATAGTTCCTGCAGCTCAGCCTGACTGCTAGCAACAAAGGCAGAATGCTCCAAATACCACTGCTCCTCAGACAGTGTGATTGCAGAAAATAGACAAGCCTTATCTATTGTCTTTGGGCAGAAGGACACCAATGGTGGTACAATGAGGGTTTTTCTTCAAGGCATAGGGTGAACCATGTATATCAATTTGCAACTTAGCCAGGGCTTGCAAAGCTAGCTGGCATTTCAATGTAACCATAGAAGCTCTCCACCCGCAGACAAGAGTCATATTCCTGAAAAGAAAAGCCCGTGCACAGATAGATAGTGAAATTTGAATGGCTTTCTCAGTGAGTAACAGAGATTAATCTTTGACACAAACAGAAAACTTGACATTGAGGTGGTTGAGTGAAAGTCTAAAACTGAACATGAGGTACAAACAACTTACAACTCAGTATTAACTTCCCTTTGTGGGAAAGGTGCAGATATCCAACTAACCTTCTAGCTTTAAAGTCTCTGACACTTGGGATGTGATGCCCTGTTTTTGTTGTCAGTTATTTCTCCTCAAGCCTATGCAAATTGAGCATGAAAATGTCTTTCTTATAGCGATTTAATATCCCCCATCCATTACCCCTGCCTCCATGATTGATGTTTATTGCATATCTGGTTAGTAGTGCTGGCAGCTGGGAGATCTGGTATCTATAGCTGATGTTCCTATCTTTGTTGAGTTACTTCATCTATTCTTCACTTAATCACAGTCATCATCTTCAATTGAGCTGCTCGTAGTGACACTTACTACACCTGTTACACCCCGTACAACAAAGCTTGAATTATTTTCAGGGGACACTGTAATATGTGAATTAATAGTAACCATGTCTAACCTAAAGAATGTGGCAAATACAGTCACAAGAGTTGAATGTCACAGTCCAAGTTTTTTTTTTTTCCACCCAGTCAGCAGTGTAGATAAGCAAAACATTTGCTGCCTATACTGAAAAAAATGTGCCTCACCCACCTTGCTGGAGAAGTGGAGGTGATTCATTTTCCACGGCACTGCATTCTCATGGGCCTGATCCAAGGTCTGATACTGATGACTGGGGGTTTTCCTAGGGTTCTCCAATCTCAGTGATTGCTGAAGCTGTTGGAAAATAAGTAACAAAGTTGACTTGGAGAAAGCCACAAATTCTGTGTTATTCCACAAACGTACACTAGGTAAGTACACCAGACCATAGTTTTCCTTCTTGATACCTTCACAAGGTATCCAGTGGTACTCCCGAGAAAAATCAGGATGCTGACTGAATACAGGTAGAGGAACTCATTAAGAAACATGAAAGCCTCCTATGAAGTTTCTTTTGTGCAGAATTAAACTTCAGCCAGAACTCTATTACAAGGTTGATAATGGTTAAATAGAATTTCAGCCATTAAAAATTTCTAAGAAGAACTACAGGAAAACTTACAAGTTTTAGAGATGTTATGGATAGTGGCATCCTAACATTTGAAACAGAAATCAAAGGCTGGGAATTGACGCATCTCTGCATTTATTTGAGATGAGCTGCAGGGAAAAAGTAGTAATAGAAAAACTCCAGGTCCTCTAAATCCTTGTGTCTTTTGGTTGCTGATTCTTTTCTATCCCTGATCACATGTAACAAAATGATCAGATGCACAGACTTCACAACTGATCTTAATATTACGAAGACCATTTATTATTCGAGTTAAGCTCCAACCAGCTGCTAACAGCTGGCGATTCGTAACTCCCTACCGAAAGGAAGTCTCTGCTATGAGCTGTGATGGCGAGGAGATGCTCTCACCTCCCCCAAGCATTTAGCAGTCCTGAAGCAAATGTACTCTGTAGTCCTTCATTTGCCTTACAGTCCTCAGTCCTTCCAGTACAGTATGTTTTCAGAGGCCTTGGTGTGCAGAAGGTGAATATACATCACTGAAAGGAACCTAATTTCACAGTTACTTTCTTGCCTTCGCAATGCTAAATTCTGAGGCAATTTTGGCCTGTTGTAATATTGTAGCAAGCATAACTTAATTATTTGGCCAATTATAGTATCAGGGAATGTAACAACCATTACGTGAATGGGTGTTGAATCAGCACATTTTCCACTTCACAGTAACCAACAGGAAAGAGAGAAGAAAATGTATTAACTGAGCAAAATCTAATAAACATAATGCTACCTACAGATATGTGCTATTTAATCCCATGAAAAGATTTTATGCTTCTGTTCACATGGTAATACCAGATACCATCTTATTGAAGAAAATGATGACATCAATATATGAGTCCAACATCGGGAAAACATTTCCTTTTAACGTCTGTATACAAACATCTTCCTTGGTGATTCTAAAACGCTGGGGGAAATAATATCTGGGTGCTGACACACTTAAGGCTAGATCCAAGAGGAAAATGCTGTCACTGACTTCAGTCTGAGCTGCCCAGAGAATGAGGATATCGTTTCATGAGTTTAATTAAAATGTATCTGCCACACTTGTTCTGCTGCTGTGGACAAGTCCAAGAGTTGATAACATGCCAAAAAAAATTCAGATGTTTCAATCCAGAAAAGCAAGAATAATGAATTAGTTAGAAACTGTGCTTGAAAACAAGAAGAGTGTAAAATAACAGACATGGATTAATTTTCCTCCATATCCCTCATTTTTTTTCTGTGTAGGGCAGGCAAGGAGATAGTTAAATTTGTAGAAAATAAGCTAATTTTAAAATAAATAATAAATAAATTTATCAGAATCACTGGGGCTTCAGCTCAAGTGGCAAATATTTGTACTGAATCTGAAATTACACAGTGCTCCACAAGTGTGAAAAGCCCTTACATTATTATCAGTTGTTTCAGCTACATGTGATATCGATTATGTTAATAACCAGGATAACATTTTGAAGAGGAATTGTTAGATTTTCTTATAGTGATTAGTACATTGATTGTGATTGGCTATGCAATTACAGAGTTATTAAGGTGGCATTTGATTGTTAAACATGGCATTTCATAAGTCAATGACAATTTAAGACATCATTTGGCCTAAGTTTGAACATTCACACTTATAAAGTAAATATTTTCTAAATCTGGAATTGTGTTATTAAAGTTCATTTACAAAATAGAATCCTCCATAGAAGATTTCTTCATGGCTGTAATTCAAACTAAAGGCCACAAGACATTCAAGTCTAAATGCTCTTGAAAACAATAGACACATTTATTTTAACCTCCTCTAACACATGAATACATATTTAAACTGAATTTATTATTACTGCTCCTTCATTACAGGAAAAGATGTTAAGACCCTAAGAGTCACGTATTATGTAGACCTTATCCAGAATCTACTGAATGAAATGGAAAGGGTGATTTTCTTCAGGGACTTAATACAAATCCTAAATTGGACATTTTGAAAAGTTGTATTTCACAGCATTTTAGGTTAGATTTTCATTTTAACTTCAGTGATTCAAAGTAAGAGCTGACTAGAGTGTTAATCAGATTTTTACTGCAGCTGGAAGTATCTGCCTGTACAAGATAACAATAGACATATCAGGCCATAAATTCTGATCTTTTTGTGAACTATACCTGGAATACACATTTGTTTTTCCCATGAAAAAATGGCTGACGCAAGTAAGATTTCAAGATATATCAAAATCAAGAATTTATTTATATTTAGCACTGATAAACCAGTGGAGCCCTGTTTTTAGTGTTTATAAAAGCCATGAAAAATAAAGATCAGCTGTCACATTGCAAACACCACCTATTTCACATACCTGCAGTTAGCTCTGTGGGGGCAGGTAAAACCACATTTTTGTGGGTTTTACACAGAGCCACATCAGGCCTCCCAAGAAGTACAAGGAATCTTGATAAAACAATCTCATCTAACTATATTTTCCAAAAGAATAACTGTACGGCACTGTAGCACATTGTGTCTCCTCGTTAAAAAACTAAAAAATAGCTATGCTGAGTGCGCTTCACACATTTTCAGGATGTTCTGTTACGTTCTACTTCCAGTTGCTCATTCCTCTTGGCCTCATTTAGTATAAAGACAACTGGTTTCATAGCCCAGATTCACACCTCAGAGTTTTAACAACTGGTGTACGAGCCCCAACAGACAAATTTGAGAGAATAGGAAAATTTCTCTTCTCAACCTGATTACATCTCTTTCCTTGAACAGCACAGGGTCTCAGGAAGCACATGGTTATCAAACCCAATACTGCTTAGACACAGCAATGTGTGCCAGGAGCCCTCTAGAAAGTCATGTACAATATTCATGACCATGCTGATGATAAAACTAAACAGGATTTTGAACTCCACGAGTCCAGTGACTCAGACTGCAGACACCCACACACATTTCTCTGATCTTTTGGAAATGCCTCTGGTGGCCACTTGTCCACAGAAAATGAGAGCACCACTCCACCTCTATGCTCTTGGACAAATGTAAGGTCTGCTCTGCCTATAGGGAAAAGAGGTTGCTCCAGCTCCCCACCAAGGCCAACCAAAGAAGCAAGGACATCAGCTGCAAGTAGTACAAGCACTAAGGACTGTACTGAGGGAAAGGTGGCCAGCATCAGGCCCTGGATCATGCCCAGAGAAGGGCAGCGAAGCTGATGAGGGGTCTGGAGCACAGCTTTTATGGAGAACGGCTGAGGGAACTGGGCTTGTTCCGTCTGGAAAAGAAGAGGTTCAAGGGGGGCCTCATCACTTTCTACAACTACCTGAAAGGAGGTTGTGGTGAGGTGGGTGTTGGCCTCTTCTCCCATGTAACTAGTGATAGGACAAGAGGGAATGGCCTCAAGTTGCTCCATAATCCTCCCAGGCACAGAGGTGAGGCTGTAGTTCCCCAGGTCTTCCTTTCTCCCTTTCTTAAAAATGGGGAGTGATGTTTCCCTTTTTCCATATACAAAGGACTTCGCCTGATGGCCACAATTTTTCAAATATGTTGGAGAGCAACTTGGCAACTACATCAGCCAGTTCCTTCAGGACTTTGGGATGCATGTTGTTCAGCCCCACATTTAGGTTTACAAAGCAGGCACCGGGGATATTAAGTAGCAAAGGAAACAAATATGGGATTATTTTCCCACTGACTCATGATGTCCTCGGGTCTCCTCTGGTCTCAGTAAAACCACAGAAAACCATGCCCTGCAGGAGTGCCAGGGAGCACACTGGGGAACACTTCTGCTCTATGACCACTGTACCAACCAGCCAGGAGACGGCACAAACTAAGAGAGCACATCAGCTGAAGCAGCAAAATTTGTGTTTTCTGAGTACATGGCAGAGTCAATTGTTGCACGCTGATAAAACGTACAGCAGTGAGCTTTCTAGAGTAAACATAACCTCATTCACACTGAAGTAATTGGTCTCACAGCCATCCTCTGCTGGAGGGAAAAGCCATCACTGCCAAGTGAGAAAACATGACAAAAGTCAGACAAAATATGTGAGGATTTACTAATAAAGTGATTGGGGAATGAGATAAATCACTACATGGTAATCCATTTGTTCAGTAGGGCTGAAGCCCTGCTAATTGTTTGGTATTGTATCTCACAAAAATGTATACAACTCATATCAAGAATTTCCCTAGCAGACCTCTTTTGGCTAAACAGAGTTTTTCAAAAGAATTTTCTGCTGCTGCACTAAGCTCTGCTTCCATCAAAACTGCTGGAACACTGATGTGAGCAAAGCTGGGCCAGAATGCCACCCACAAAGTTTTATTTACTGAATGCAGGGTGCTGACGCTGATATCTCTGCAGCTACGTGAAATCACAACTCCTGTAGCTTGTCCCTGGAATAGCAAACTCAGGACTTCCCAGCAATGCAGAGCCTCACAAAGGAGTCTGTTCCAGCATGGCACGAATCTCTTTGTATGGATGACTTCTCATCAAATCCTACAGATAAATGTTTAGCTAAGAGTATCAATATTGTACTAAAGCATTGGGGAACCAAAGTAATCAGAGAAATCAAGCAGTAGGAAAAAAAAAAAGAAGAAGAAGAACAACAGTAACAAAAGAACAACAAAGCCTGGACATACTTCACATTCTTCTCCGAATGAGAAGTACTTGATGTTCCAGCAGCAGCCAGCTCTGCTTGTCCTGCAAATCTCTGTGAGATGGCACTATCAAAATCAAGGAGGAGAAGTAATGCATAAAAACGGAATCCAGCTAATATCAAATAAAGACATAAAGGATTAAATTTAATTCTGTCCAGTAGACCCTACTGGCACAACTTACTTCTATAATCTTAATAAAAGCACAGAAGGACAACATATTCATCTGCTGCACAGGCTGAAATCACTCAAACTGTGGTTTTGTAGGAGATAGAAAAATTAGAAAATTGCATACAAAGATAATGGAGATATCTGACATGAAAGCTTTCTACACTGAACTAAAAGGCAGTAGCAAAGAATTACTCTGATCCTTAAGTTTTTTTTCCACAATGACAGAATCTTGCCAAGCTGGAAGTTGACTCTGCGATTTTTAATGTATTTTAGGATAATTCATCTTCTTTTGCTACTCCCCACCAACCAATATGTCCCAGATTTTTAAACAAATGACTCAAGGGTACACGTGCATTTAATGTAATGTTCTCTTTTCCTCTCCTTTCTCTTTTTCACTACTGCTGCTACAAGTAATACTTAAGTTAGTTGTAATTAGAAAATACTAGAAATGAAAAAAAAATTAAAAATCACTTTTTTTTTTTTTTCCCCTGTAGGTATGTTTATATTGGACAAGATCTTGTGTAATTAATTCCCAGTGGTGTTTTTTTGTTTTGGTTTTTGGTTTTTTGTTTTTTGATTGACATTGCAATATATTTGAAATTGAATAAAAGAATAGTAATAACAGTAATGGCAATAGTCATTTCTGTTTGCTTCTCATACTGAAATGATTTAGTTACTTCCTCTGTTGGGGATAAGAATCTCTGGTGCTGCAGCAAAGAAAATAATTTTTTCTTTCATTTAGTGGTCAACAAGGGCTCAAATGGTGCACACGTGGCCAGTCCATGTCTGGGAACCAAAGCATCTTTAGAAAGCATCTGGAAGAAATGGTGTTTGCCAGTCCTTCACCTACACTAAGCCAAGCATTAGGTATTTAGAGGCATTTCCTGATGCCCCTATCTGGGACACTATGGATCAAACTCCTGGAAGTTTGATGACCTCTTGATGTGCCTTATTTCTAACTAGGAAAAGTAAAATACGACTTGGTACACTGCCCTGCAAAAGTTGCTGACCTTTCCAAGTAAAAACTATTGGCAAACAGAGACAGAATGGTTTGTAGCTGGGTGTAACTCATTCTAGCTACATACGCTGGGGAAGTGACACTCATGAGATTGCAAGAAGGGTGTGTGAAAACATGTCTGTGTACTCACATGCCTGTGTGCATCTGCCCCTTTTCCTCCTTCTCTCTTCATCTCCCCGGTCTCTGAGACTTAATTTCTAACATGCTTCACAGAGGGACAAGGCTTTCAAAGGTACTCATCCCCTACTATGTCATGACAAAAGGAGGTGGGTAATGAAGGATGATTTTACTGGAGTCTCTGTTGAGGGGAAGGTGGTAGTGTGAGCTGAGCAAGCATTAAATATCAAGTAATCTACAGAGGACATCATTCTTGAAGCACAGATTTGAAAAAGAAAAAACAAAACCACACACACAAACTCAAGACCCCATTTCTCCTGCAGCTGCTTTTTATAGCTGCTTGTATTTTTCTGGATGGACTTCCTGATGGAGCATACACCCAGTGGTGCATAAATTGACCTCAGTAACACTGAGTACTCCAGTGCTGTGAACAGTGTGAGGTGGGATGCAAGTTAGTGAACTGAAAGGTCGACATTAATGCGCTACTTGTTCAGCAGGTGGCTAAAAGCTGCATTGTTTTACATGCTACTGATGTTAAGGACAGTTTGGTCCAGTGCTGAAAGTGAACTGCGAAGCAACAAACTTGGCAGGAGGTACAGGTAGCAGCAGAACATGGATTAACTTTTAAATGCATTTTGGAAATAGGAAAAAAGCTTTTGAAATACAAGCAGTGTTTGGGTACAGAGCCTAATATATTTGGCCTATCTTTTCAAAGGAACAGTACTGGACCACGTTCCCATTGAGGGACGGGAAGGAATTCACACTTCTGCCCTGACCAGTTATGCTACCCGGACTGTTTATCCTCATTTCCTCTTGTAGGCAGCACGTGAAATGGAGAGGAAACCTCACGGATTCAGTACCAGTGCTCTCCCTTCCTCTGTGTTCTACAGCTAAACAAGTGGAGGAATAAAGTTGGCAACAAATGACTGTCAGCTTAGAAGAAAAGTAGAGTGGGAAGCAATTCACGCTTGAGAATACAGGCATAAATTACTCCAGGTAAACCACACGCTATGTCAGCTACTCTGCAGGATCTCTCTTCATGCATCTTCCACCCTGCCACAAGCCATAGCAAAGGTTCATTTATCCCTTTGTCCCTGCAACTTCCTGAAGCACAAATGCCTCCAAGGGCTGTCTCTGGAATGATGCCACTGAAGCATCCATAGCTCTGGAAGAAATATTGCCATCATCTTTTATCCTCAGTATTATGGGCTTTCATATAGTACCTTCTTTCTTAGCACTAACCTAATACATGCTTTTATTGTCAGGAATTAATGCATCAGTAAGGAAGAAAAGAATAATTTCTCTATTTACATGCATTTCTTTAGCAAGAAAACAACAAGAAAAAAGGTTTTGAGTTAATGAATGACTACTTCAAGTATAATACTTCAACAGCATTATAGATGCACCCAGAAATTCTTGGACATACGCACAATATTCTGACTGTCCTACGCTGAAATGTTTTGTTGGTGAGCTGATGTAGTACAATCATGACAAAGGCTTCTGGCCTATTTTACATAGAGATAAGACAGCAGAGAACAGGACGTGGGTCTTTGAGAGGTTTGCACTTCTATGTTGAATGTGAATAATGCTTTTTCTGAAGTGACACACAGCAATAAAAAGTGGCTCTTAATTTCAGGCACATTGTCCCAGATCCACAGATTGTTAAAGATTATGTTAAAATTAAACATCGTAGCTTCAGGGGAATCATCTGTTGGATATTTCTACTGCGTAGGGAATGTCTAAAGAGAAAGAAGCCTCAAAAGTTTTGCTCTTTTATCATACCAAAGCCAGAAGCAACTCAGTGTTTAACACTAATTTTATGATTTTAAGCCACTAGCTTACATTTCTCAAACACAGTCAACAATTCTATTTTATATTTTTGCGGATGAACTAAGAATCTGCACCAGACAATATTTTTAAGCAGCTAAAATGCAGTTACACTGAGAGCTGGTCAATCTTTTCCATTCTATTGTTTATTTTAAGAAAAGGACCTTTTTTTTCCAAAAGCTTGTATGTATATATATATATATATATATATATATATATATATATATATATATATATATATTCTTTTTTTCACAAAGAACCTCTTTCCCTCTAGCTTTGCTGTGGTGTTAGAAACCCACATTTATTTGCTAGCAGTGCAAATTTCTTCAGGGACTATATACTGAGACAGCCTGTAACATGATAGAGCCCTGATGTCTGCTGGCTGATACTTTAATAGAAACAGTAAGAAACAGCACTTCCACACAGTCACAGCTCAGCCTGAGAAGGACACACATTCTAAGTATGTGCTGCTTTCTGCTTGTTATTCTGTCCATTTCATACAGACTATGTAACTGTGTGGAGGCCTTCTGGAGGATTTCTCCTAAATTTTCCCTAGCTGCTAGACTAACAGAACTCCGTGATGCTTTCTTTTTCCCTGTAACACCAACCATCCCATGACTTTTAATTCAAAACAATCTATTGTATTAGGGTCACTTCAAATACAGGTTGTTGAGTGTGAGTGAACATAGAACACTGTCTTGCACAGAAGTTTCACTGTAAAAGCAATGCAACATTTATTGTTACAGAAATATTAGGAAAATATTCTTCTCAGGAAGAATGGTGAGGCAGTGGCACAGGCTGCCCAGGAAAGTAGTGGAGTTACCATCCCTGGAGGTTTTCAAAATAAGGGTAGATGTTGCATTGAGTGCCATGGTTTAGTGGGCATATAGTGGTGATTGGTTGATGGTTGGACTAGAAGATCTTGGAGGTTTTTTCCCACTTTAGTGATTTGATAAAATGAAGAAACCACAGTGTTTAACCACCAGGACAGTTCATGTAACAGCAGGGATTTTCAGAAGAACGGGAGGGTTGCATGAACTAGAAGTGGCAGTGCAGAAATAGCATTAGCAGGCTGAAGAAAGTTTAACAGGAAATATGGCAGCTCAGGATTAAAGGGCAGGCAAAGGGTGAAACGACTTCAGTGCAGGATCCTGCTTTCTGCTCAGCAGATCTGCCAACAAAACAATTCAGGCTTGCCTAGTCAACTGCCTGCTGTTCCTTTTCCAAATAAACAGATTTATTTCATTTCCAGGTGTTTTTTTTTTCTTTTTTTTTTTCCCCCCACACAAACACATACCTTTTTTTTTTTTTTTTGGTACCCCTGGTGTCTAAAATGGAATTCCCCAGCAACTGGCTGGGGGCTGCTGACCTTTCCAGCTTCAGCAATGGTTGTGCCATTGCTTTTCTGAAAACCACAGAAAACTGCAGCATTGCCACAGAATATGGTTCTCCACCAGATTTTAAGTAACTCGTTAGCTGTTAAGGGAAGAGGAATATAAGGTGACCAGGAACAGAAGTCAATGAGCAGGCATCTCTCTGAAGGGGAAGCTTTAAGCAGCCATTTTCTCCCTGTAGTCCACATTCAGCACAGATATTCCCAAACCCCCCTTTCCACTGCCTGCTGGCTAGTTCTTCTCTGCTGAACTTAGTGCTTTTCTTCCCACAGCATTACAAGCCTCTCAAGCTTCCTTCCAAAAATAAAAACCCTCTCTTCACATTGTGAAGTTAGATAGGACTGTTGGATGTGTTTCATCCTCTGCAGCCTATTCTGATCCTTTCTGCTTGACAGAAAAAAAAATGTTTCCCTGGGGAAAATTTGACCACACACTACTTAACCATGAGCTGCTACCCGAGCTCCTTAATTGGCCCAAAGACTGAAGCAATTTTCTGCTCCCAGCATGGTTTCTACACCTGGATAAGGACACACGAGGAAGTTGAAAGAGTAAAGAGAAGGTGCCACTCTCCAAGTATGTCAATCAAGCGTTAAACTTGCAATAGCAAAACATTCCTTTGAGCCAGACACTTATAACGCTTACTCCACTCTCAAAATTGCAGACAAACCTGTCTGTAATCAGATAACATAAAAAAAAAAAACCTTACAAATGGCTGGTGACATTTCTTTTCCCTTCCCCTATGGTATGTGATTGCCTGGGAAAGAGCCCCAGGGAAGCAGCTCAGCCCCAGACCAGCATTATGCCCACAGCAGATGCAGAGCCCTGTGCTGGGTGCAGCACAGCAGCAGTTATCTCACGAGCTGGGATGCTCCACCTTGCCACACACTGATCATTCATATGCACTGCGCAGCTTGACAGGTGCTGGTGGTGTAAGTTAATACTTCAGCGAATTGTTTTGTAACCTGCCCAAAAATCTTATCTTTTCATTATTTTTTTTCCTGGGTTGTTGAATAAAGAAGGCTCTGCAATGGAAATAACTTTGACAGCCCTGCTGCAATTATACTGAAATTACTGAAACAAATAAAACCTCTGTGAATCCTTTTTTTCACTTTCCAAAGACAGAAAACATGCTGATGTTTATAGGTGTTCTCAAGAATTGCAATTCGTAGTGGTACGCTGCACACGAATAAAACCCATGTTAACAAGCAGCGTCTGTCATGCGGTCCACCTGATTTGCTCAAGTGGCCGTGTTTGAGCAGCACTGCATTGAGCTGGTGAGGTATTAATTGGCAATGAGTATGAATACACCATTTAAAACACTTTTGACTAATACGAACCTGCATAAACCTGCTTTGGCAGATTAATTAGAATCCGAAATCACAGTATGACTCAAAGAATGATTATTTGGGGCCCTTGACAGACCTAAGACATATGAGCTGATGGGACAGCCTTTTTCTGCATCTATCATGAGATGACTTCAGGTGGGTGGGTGGGTGTTTGTTCAGCGCTTGTGTGAACTGCTAGACTGATAGCCCTGAAGAACATTTCACCTTCAAAACTGGACACAAAACTGGTTGCGTCCTTTTTCACAATGTACTTTAAACAAGGCTCAGGGCCGTAATGCTAAGAGCAGACAGGGGAGTGCCTTGGTGATCATCACATCATCAGCCTCTGAGAGGAGACTGTTAAGAAGTCTATTGAGACATTTATTTGCAATGTAAAAGGTATGAAAATACCTGGGACATACTTCATGTATTATATTTGTATATTATGCTCAATACAGAATCGGTAATTTTAAGTATCTTACAAACTTTATGTGCTGTGTACCTGTATTTGCTTTTCATTGTTCTTGCCTCTTAAGAATTAAGTACCCTTACATGGATATCAGTGAAAATTTTGAGGAGAAAATTCACAAAGCAAACTTTCCAAAGACAGAGAATTTTCTCTCTCTTTCCTTTTTCCTTCTTGCAAAGGGAATTAATGTACAACTTGTTTGAAATTGAAGTAAGCTTTGCAAATTCACAGTTGAGAACTAGCCTCACTTAGGTCAGTAACTGACAGAGCCTATTTTTTTGAACTAGAACAAACCAGACCCTTTATATATACTTTCTTCTTCTTTATAAGCTTATCACATCTCTCTGATCTTCTGCATGTTCCTAATCTTACTTTTGATCCAGTTAGAGGGCCCACTTGTCTTTCCAAACTGCATCTGGAGGAGAAGCCCCCTCAGTAAGCGGGGAGCAGCTCCTCATGGGATATCACTGATTTCAGAAGGCCTGAAAACCTACACCCAAGAGACCAGTCTTTAAAATGTGATAGGAAGCCATGGAAACTGACGTGTCAGAAAAGGACACAGAAGAGTGAACCCTACAGACCTCCATGCCGCAGAGAACTTTGTCCTTTGCCCGTTCCCAGCATGATGTGGAGTGGTGGATCGATTAAATGAACTAGAGAGCCAAACGGCGGCCTGTGTGCCGAGCAAGAGTCATGTTTCCGAGTTTTAACAACTTTCTGCCTGCCAGGGCTTCTTTCTGTTGACAGCAGAGAGGATCAGCTCAGGGCTGTGCAAATCAAGCCAACACTTGCTGGATTGTGACCGAAGGAAGGAAATAGGAGCATCTTGAGGGAAGGGAAGTGACTGTTTGTGGAAACAGAGTAAAAGCATAGCATGAGGAAAAGGCAAGAAAACAAAAAGTCCTTGGAATTTGCAGTCAGCGTCTAAATTTTGCATGCCATTCTCCAGCCTAAAAAGCATGTGTACTCAACCATAAGGAACAGAACTGCAGCTGAGCTCTTGACAGAGCTGTAATAGAAAGAGAAACATAGCACGGACAGGGAGCATTAGTGAATATTTTCTTTTATTATTCACTGCTTTCTTGAATTCTTATTAGGGAATTAATAAACACATATGGTTTGCAGAACAAATCCAGGCACTAGGAACTTTCCAGAGTATTTTTTTTATTACTAATGGTAATTATGCCCACAGGTAAAGTAACAGCTGAGTGACTCAAGTTACCCTGCTGTTTAATTTAATCAAAGGAGCCGTGAATCCTTTAACGAGACCTTTTAGAAAAAGGACAAAGATAATTTCCCCTATTATTGGGATACAAAGAACACGGTGAATTCATTTCATAACACTTAATATACAGCTAGAGCGTATAAGGAGAAAAAGAGTAAAGGAGAAGGAATGAATAAAGTCACTTGAAGGTATGTTGACTTTCTGTCTGGAATTTTGTGGCACATTCTCAAATCACTGCCACGATCTACAGGGCTTATAGATGCTATGAATTAGTCAAAACAATTACAATTGAATTTAACATAAAAAAGCATTTGGCTTCTACTTGTCTTTAAAGCACACAAAACACACCAGGAGGGGGCTAAACCACATCTACCAGCACCAAATATTAGGAAACTAGGTTCAGATTTCATTGTTTCTGCTGTTCCAAAGCCTGAGACTTACAGAATATATAGTTGGAAAACGTGGGAATCACAAGTGGGGAAATCTATTGATCCTTAGTATGTTCTCTGCCTCTTTCCAAAGTGAATTTGAGACTAGGTAATTATTTGAGAGGTTAGAACAAACCTGGTATTTAATAAACTCTGGCAGATTTCAAGTACTTCTTGAGCACTGATATCGCTAAAGAAAATAGTGTAGAAATAATCTATAGTTAATCAATAAATCAGCTCAGTGCTACTGCTGAGTTCTTTGCTTTATAAAAATATTGAGAATGAACATAGCAGCTCCACTGTCAGACCAGAAGTTCCAACCCCTCCTGACCATAACAAATCTCTTCACTGTTTTCTTATCATCTACTGCAAAGAACTTAAGGTTAATATAAAGAAAGAGGCAAACAAAAACAGTCTTAGCCTGTCTCCTGCAGTGAGCAGCAAATAGCAATAATCTTCACAAACCACAGAAATATCCATGGATGACTGATGACTCTCGATTAGAGGAGCCTGGGGGGAGTCCCCAGTTTTTAGCAGCACTGAACATAGGAGCACAGCCACTCCTCCCGATGCTGGCTCTTTTACACATGGGGAAGTCGCAGTGTCTATGCATAGCTTGGAGAATAAACTCTCTACCCTTGTACTTGATTGCCCAGCCGCTCAAGTGCGTGGCATATGGTTATGGTTCCCTCACTGCCAAAACCTGTGCTCCTGCCCTGGGATTTTGGAGGGAGACATGGAGAAAAGCAAAGGCTGCATGCAGTCACAGAGTAGGTTAGCAGCACATATAAAAACAGAATCATTTTCTACCTGAGATCCTTCCTTTAGTGTCTGGCCCAACCAGAATTAACACGGGCGAGAACCTTTGACTTATCTACAGAAATATTTCTTATGTTCAAGGCTAATTAAGATCAATCATACCATACTCTATGTGCAAAGTCCTGTTAAGTCAAACTCTTGGGAAGAGCAGGGTTGATTTCCACAAAGACTTGTCAGTATTTTGTTCATAGTACTTTCAAAATTCGCAAGCAGCATGGAGATTTTAGCAATTCTTTTGCAGATGTTTCAGGTGTCCTTCCACTGGAAAACTGTAATCCTGTAATCTGCTTTTTGGTGTAAACCTATGTCCATTTAAGTTTC
Organism: Chrysolophus pictus; assembly: GCA_037305975.1. NCBI lineage: Eukaryota > Metazoa > Chordata > Aves > Galliformes > Phasianidae > Chrysolophus > Chrysolophus pictus. The sequence goes on from CM074576.1 coordinate 109,581,000, forward strand.
TAATGCCCACACATGTTGATCACACTGGGTTATATTTCTTTTATTCCTATGTGCTTGCACACCGCAAACATTTGTAGCCTATTATAATGCTTTTTCTCCTTATTCATTAAGTAATCCAATGCATCATTAGGTGAACAATCAAATATTTTCTCTGAGCTCTTCCTTTACACTCCCAATATGCTGCTTCCTAATGAAGTCCCTCTGATTTCTTTCTCTCTTTGGTAACATAGTTTAGCAGGCAAAATGCAACTCTGTGTAAAATATGCTACTGAATTTTCCTTTCTCTACATCTGAAAGATCAACTCCCTTTTTGGTATTTTAGTAAAAGAACAAGATGTGTTTAGCACCCAGTCTAACCCTTGACACTTACAAAGAAGACTGAAGTTGCTGAGCTCCCAGGAAGAAATAAAAGAGATCTTGCCCTTCATTTACATGATCAAGGATAAAATTGGGCTTTTTTGAACAATCTGCACAACCACCACAGGAGCGGATCAGTGGGCAGCACAGCATCACTGGAAAAAATCTGAGGTCCAGATTCCATTATTCTGAGCAATAACAGGGGTTATATTGCTGCAAGGAATCCACGAGTTAAGATTGGGGTACAAAGAAGCTAGGATGTACTGACACCGTCAGCTAGGACATACCAGGAGCATTGGGAGCTTCACACCTTTCTCCTTCCTTCCTGCACAGGGCAAGCTCCTGCAGCTGCACCTGCTGCTGGCAGATACTCCTGGGATGTCAACTGCTGCCAGCTCCCTTGGTTCTGCAAAACAGCAGCTACCCAGAGGCACACCTGCACCCCCCCAGCCATTCTTTAGAAGGGGCCAAGCGAGTTCTCCCTCAGTACCAAAGTGAAGGTGGGTGAAACTTGCCTTCACTAATTAATCGGTGATAATTTTACTCTTTTGACTATGAAGATGGGTCTGTCCAGTTCTGGCTTCAGGAGTGCCAGAAATGAAGGCTGGCATAACTACTCACTGCAGTTTGTATCTGTACAGCCTTCATCACGCTTGTTTTAAAACACCAGTACTTTCCGAAGGAAACGAAAACATCCTTTGCTGCCTGGAATTTTCCATGGTTACACTTTGCCCAGAGGTGATTTGTCCCTCTGAGGAAAACTTCAGTATTATATAATATTTTTTAATTCTGTTGTTTGTATCTACCAAGGCAGACAGATAAATGGGGAGACAAATAAATGAAAGAACAGCCTGAGATTTTTATCAGCGTGTACAGCCAGGATGACTCAATGATCAACTGCTCTGGAAAGTTTTAGACTTTTGTTAATTGAGCATTGCTGAAATTCCAGGATGACTGGGGGGTCATCCTCAAATCTTTCTCTCAAAGGAAAAACCTAATTTTAAGAGAGGGCGTGACTGAAAGTACCTATAGGGAATGCTATTTCTAAATTTTAGTTCCTGTCAAATTGTGGTTTCATAAAGAGCGAAGTATTTGAATAACCTCTTGAGGAAATGATTTTTGTCAACATTAAGGAATATGCACAAATATTAGTAGTTTAAATTCCACAACTGTGAGTCCCACTGTTAATATTTAAATACAATACAATGTAGTTGTAAAACAACGTTATCTGGCTATCTGGACTGCCATTTTAATGAACATTTGACTTCCTAAGGTCATTGCTTCCTTTTTGAAAGTATGTTGATTCCATCCTGAAACAGATTTAAACTTACTCTCCTCACTGCTACATCAAGTATTTTTCTTTGTTATTCCATAATGCCTGCATACACAGATACTATAATAGCATAATTTTAAACAATACAAACAGTAATTCATACTTACACAGAACCTACATGTACGCATAGTCTGTAAAAGAGCTGGAAGTCTGGTCCATCAAGATGAACAAGATTGTCTTGTCATAAATGCATTTTTATTGTGAGGCAGTTTGTGTGTAGACAATTTAATTACTGGATTGAGCAATAAAATTCCCACAACAGTAAAGGCTGGCCAACCGACCTCTTTCTCACTTGATTAACCTCCTGAAACTCAAGGCACCTGTTCCAAACTCACAGACTTTTAAAGAAAATAAAGAATATCGGAGGACTTGACACTTTGCCACTACCTTGTCCTCATATTTCATTTAAAACAAACTCCCCAAATGCCTTTCATTCTGTGTGACAGATACATTCGCCTGAAGCTGTTATGAGAAAGAATGTAGAACACCTCTTCACAAAGTAGATTTTTTTTCCTAAAGATATGATCTCAAGAAAAAAAAATGTAGAAAAAGTGTACTGATTGTCCATACCCAGAGGCTAAGAGGATAAATCCCTTTGTTATTGATCTGCTTAGGCTAGGAATTCAGGAGATGCACATGTGTTTTTGCATGTCTGCGCTTTGCTGGTTTGTACTGAGTTTCTTCTGGGACAGAGATGAAAAGCTGTCAGAAATGAAAAGCTAATTTCAACGGTCAGTCCTAAACTTATTTTTTAATCGTAATATTGCAGATGCCTACAAGTTGTGACAGACAGTTTGCCAGTGGTCTACAGGCAGCTCCCAAAGCATGGCCTCATACCTCTCTGAAGCAAAAGAGTTATTCAAAAGGAGAAAAGCCGTTCGTTTCATTTTTTGTTGTCTCAAAATAATATTATAAGCCTTGTGTCATGGGATTTAGAGCATCAACCCATCTGCTTTGGTGGTTCAGCTCACTTATCCACTGAGATCAAATTCTTTGCTGAAGGAATTTCAAATAAAATTAACCTCCTGCTTCTTCTGGAAGACTTAGGAATCTCTTTTCTCCCCACTGGCTTGGGAGAACTTGTATTGTGTTGTTATTGTACAGGGCTTGCTCTGTGCTGCCTACTAAGTGGAAACTGGCATGGCAGGGAAACTTAGGCACAGGCTGTTCAGTGGTCGTGTCCTAGCAGCAGATTTGCTACAAGTTCTGAACTGCAAAGAAACAACACTCTCTGCTATAACATTAAGAATTTAAAATAAATTATGAAATAAAAATCCTTGCACATAATCCAACTGATGAGCATCTTTGAGCCTGGTAGCAGCTGGTACAGCTTAAGACTCAACCTGAAGAACTCACATCAAGAGAGAACACGAGACAACTGGGCCCAAGACTAAGCACTCTGAACATTACTTCTCTGCAAGCAGATAGCCCAACACTACTTTCGGATTTTTTTTTTTAGTTCTGGCAAATTCACAATTTGCTTCTGACTTTTCCTCAAAAGAAATTCAGCTTTCACAACAGCATATTGATAGGCAAAGAGATGAAACTCCTCTGTTTAGCAAAGGTACATCATGGATGCAGGTATAAAAATATCAACACAAGTGATAATTTCCACCTGACACTATTACACAATACAAATTTTTCAGCAAAAGATCAGTCCCTCAGTTACAAAATCCCCTTTTAGCAAAGCCAATGTTCTAACAGTCACTTGCTTTTCACTTGCAGAGGTGAACCAAATCCAACATCCATGATGTCAGGATGTGCTGTTGTCCATCATCTTTATCCTACAGCCTCCTCTAGGTATAAAACACAATTAACTTGCACATGAATGTGTCATTGAATGATTTCAGCTCTCTGAAGAAACCAGTATTTCTTGGTCTTTCCTTCAGGTACTCTACATGCCCCAAAGACACACACGATTATATTATGTATTATGTCTTATTCCTAAGGGTCAGTATATCACCAACAGAAGAAATACAGCTTATTGTCAACTTTCTGCATACATCACTTGCAATTCTGTCCCATGGGCACTTACTGATTGAACTAATCTCAATAATAAAGGTAGAAATATACATTCATAGAAGAATATTATATGGAACAACATAGGATGTAAAGCCCCATAGTCATTGAGAAAGTATGACTTTAAAAGAATGAAACTTATGCAGTTTATGTAGTGGCAGGAAGATACTGCCTTTTAAAAAATACACATATCTGCAGTGAATGCTAAGCTGTTATTACATGTAAAGCAGCTGCAGAGAAAGTGATAGCGTTAAGGGCATTAGAACAAAGATTATCTGTTCCCTGTAATTAAATCCTTTTCCCTGCTTTATACCAGATGACTCCTCAGGTCACATGAGTCCAATTCAAGCACCATCCTTGAAACCAGTCTGAAGAGGTTGGAGCCAGACACTGGACCCCCCTCAGCCTACAGGGATTTCACTGTTATGTGGTTTCCATCCTGTCTTTCTCTGTAGGAGTGGAGACCTGTGACCAATTCCAGACAATATCCAGGAACAGGCTGCTCTCTGCACAGCTTCCGCTTTCTGTACACCTTTTGCCAGTGACCTCTCATACATTTGGCATGACAACACACAAATCTCTCTTCCTTGCCAAAACTGACAGATTATTCATATCCTTGTTCTTACGGCTGCATGACAGAAAAATACAAAATACACTCTCTCCTGGTCTCTGAAATGGGAGGATCCAGCTTCCAGATAGTGAGCTCAGTGTCAGGCTGTTGTCTGCATGGGTGGGGATAGAGGAATGCATCAGCGGATGGGTTGAAACAGTCACTCCTCAACTGCCTTTCATCAGCCTGTCAGTCTGGACAGGCTATGGGATTAGCTCTACGCTCTCCGATTCAGCTCTCCACTTAATCTGACACCATCGCACCTATTGCTATTTTGCTAGAAGCAGTTACACAAGTTTAAAAACAAGTAAAGGTTTTGCATGATCCATGAGGAGGGGAAGAGGAACTGCTACTAGTTCAAAATGTGATGCACATTATCAGTGATAAAGGAAAGAAAAAAATGTTGCAGCTGTTAGGTGGTTTGTGTAAGCTGCTGGTCTTGGTCCCATTATGAGGGGAACAGCTATCCACATGGATGCCCTTAGCCTGGTAAGAGATGCTTAGCAGCTGAAGGGCAGGAAGGCTGAACTTACTTTCCTCCACTTAGGGTCCCTCTGGATTAGAGTTAGAAGCAAAAAGGAGATAATGACGGAGTCAGACCTGAACTGTAACGCATCCCTTTAGTGCCTGAAAATCAAAGGCTGACCCAGGCCAGTCTCCTTCCACTCCAAATGTTCTCCTGATGGGCAAGGTGGCTCTCAAGGAGAGCAAGCTCTGACTTTTACAACTTGTTTCCCTTTATAATCACACTTATTTTTCAGCTTGCAAGGCAAGGTTGTGTCTTCTGAAACAACACTGAAAGAAGAAAGAAAAAGTAGAGAAAGTATTTTTATCAGTATGAATAAAGTTCTTGCTTTACAGACACTGGTTCATTTAATCCCATGTTAAAATACATACTTAAATCCCAAAAAGGAAGCTATCTCAGTCAGACATGCAGGAAAAGCTGTTGTACACTTTGTACAGCAAACTATTTCCAACAGTCTATAAGAGTTTTGTTTCCTCCCCTGATAGTCTGGTGGGGTGCATTTTCCTTGGCCTCCCTTGCCAGCTTATCCAGTGTCCTCTGCTCTCCTGCTCACTACCATCTGTTTTCCCACCTGACAGATGCTTCTAGCATACAATGCTCTTATACAGCATCTCTTACCACATTCACGCCATTCTGCTCTATCTTCATTAGCACTCTACTCTCTCTTCCTAATACTTCTCCTCTTCATTTGTCATTGACATTTTCCTTTTCCTTTGTCTACTTTGTGTTCTTTTCTTTTTTTCCCCACATGTGCCTTTCATTTGCTTTCTATTGTGATTAAGATTTCATTCGAATGCAAATTTCAAAGTAAAATATTGTAGCTTCCAAATGCTACATGCACACTCATAGTTGTACAAGACTGAGACACTTCTCATCTCTTTTCTTTTGTTCTAGGTTTTCCTAATTGCTCTGATGGTCTCTTTCTATCTCCAGATTAGCCTTTTATTTCCTTCTTTGATGCTGTTTTTGCTAATAGCATAATTGGTTTTCTTTGATGGTACGTTAAACACTTTTCTTTTTATCAGTATTTAAAGTTTGATTGATGCTGAACTTCTTCTGTAACCATTTTCTTTGAGTGTTATTCATGCCTCCCCTATTCCTGTTACGCTGTTCTATTCCATCACCATTTTCTGAGAATACTCCTCAGATGTATCGTCACAGGCTGCTTCTCTCACTAGACCAAATAATCTTATCTCTTTCGTTAGAGCAAATACCAAAATCATGAACAGTGCATGCCTGCAAATTCAATTACACGGGGACCATTTATTTGTATATTTATTTTTAACTTAAGGGACTACTAAGGTCTTCACTGTCAGTATTTCACACCTTGATTATGCAAAAGAAGAGATAAGCAGGTTAATTAATTGCAATTTAGGGCCTTTCCTCATTGCATGGATAACATAAATACAAGTTTCCTTGTCTCCAGCCCCACAGCTAAGCAGTGTGAATATAGAGGTCTCCTTTCCTTTTAGCTCAGCCACGCCCCAACTGAAGCTAAGTAGAACACTACAGGTTCTCCTACTAAAGGAGCCTACACATCTGCAGTTGATTCATTGAAAAATTATGTTGGTGACCTTTCATTCTGACATGAACAGCCACCATACTCCATTTGCCATGAAGCATTGTCAAATGAGAATGTTTTATCAACTTAACTCTGAAAATTAGAAACCTGAAGCATTGGAATTTAAATAACACCCTGATAAATATTGTGAGTGGTAAAAATGATATTTTCACTTATTCCACCACAACCTGGGACCTGATCTTGAACGTGAAGAAATACACAATTAACTCTGGGAAGCAGTGAAGTTACAAGACCTACCAAAATGGTTTCTAGAGAAGAAAAAGGGTATGGAAGATTTAAACTAATAGTTCTGCTCTTGATAGTAATTGCCCCAGGCCTAGCAATTCCTCACAGACAATTCAATTAAATGCTGACAGAAACACAAATAGAGCTCACACGGTCTTCTAGTTCTTGCAGCATTGTGCTGATGTCATCTTGTCTGGAAGATACTGCAAAAGTCTGTTATTACAGAATACATAACTTCTAAATTATACAGAGGCGTCCAAAGCAATTAGAAAAACAATGTCCCTATGCTTCAAAACTCGAGTTTCCTGATTTCCAGAACTGACATTGTTGTAACTGGGAATCTCAAATTGAATGATGAATAGTCCTGCATTCCAAATATCGGCGGGTTTTGTCTCCTCTTCGGGTTTATGCTTGCATTCGTGAGGAGTCTCTGGTGGTAACTGAAGTAGAATGCACTTGTTGTTTACTGAAATTAGCAGCAATGAATCACCTGTGCTGGATTATTTTCAGGGTGGAAGTAGTTTATTTTTTCCAATCTCCTCTTATTGCACACGTATATGCCTTTCTGAATTTCATCTTGACAATGAATATCATTGTTACCACTCGTCTTTGCTGACTTAATGATAGAGTAAGGTATTAGTATATACATATATATGAAATATCAATCACAATTTTGAAATGCCAGTGCTTTTAACGGTAACAATTGTTTGAAAAGCAAGGCAAAACAGCTTTGTAGAGACAGACAAATAGTCAAGAAAAAAGATCAAGTGTTGTAATTTACAATAAATTCAGAAAGCATGAAATTTGGGCTAGTTTTAAATTTGTGATTTAAAAAAAATCTGAAACAAGTATACCAATGATTAATTTAAAAGCAGATAGACTGAAAATTCACATACTGCATTAGGATAAAGAAAAAGTTTGAAAGTATTTATTGCAATATTAACAGTAAGCAGCTTAAGGAAATATTTCAGTCATCTGAAAACGGAGCCTTATAAAATCAGGTTAAGCTTAAAAAAGTCTCAAAAGCTGTTAACACATGGAAGTGACCATTTAAGCCTCTCGAACAGCTTTAATTCTGACCACCAGTGATATTGTTGCAAAACAGTATTCAAAAGCCGTATAAAATACTTGATGCATGTTTTTATTTACCACGTCCATATCTTCTTAAGTGCTGGCCAAGCTGGTTACTGCCAATGACGTATTTCTGATTGAATCAGATACTGGTTATTAGTGCTTGGCCAATAGCTACAGAAATAGGTAGACTGCTGCCTATTTTTTTTTTTTTTTTCTGTGCACATCATAAATTTCCATATGTATACTCCTGTTAAAGCTTTACCACAAGATTCTGCAGTAACACAAAAATATTTAATGTACCAAACTCCAGCAAGTGCTGCAAGCCATAAAAACAACTTGAATCCAGTTTATTCCGACCTTGCTTATCTCAAATAGCATCCCACAAGGCAAGCAAGCAGAAGAAGTGATATTATAATGGCTTTATGAGGGTGTAAGTTTCACTAAATTTTCTTGATGTACTTGCAGTTGGGCATCTTTGTCAAGAATTTTGTCCTCAGATCAACCCTTTTTCATTACCTGAGGCTTTTTACACTCTTTCTTTCATAACTAAGACTATATCTAGCTATGCTTACTCTTTCCAATGTTTCACTTGCTAAAAAAAAAAAAAAAAAAAGTAAAAAAAAGTGCCAGCAATCCAAGCTGGTTTTATTTTTGTATCTCTCAGCAAGTTCTAATAAAGTAAATTGAGCAATATTCCCAGTTTATTGTATTGATAAACAGACTGTAAAGTGTTTTATGATATGGTACTTCCCGTATGAAAGACACTAGACTAACATAAATTGCAATTGTAACTGTAAAGCACTAAAATATATTTTTCCTCTAGGGCTCTCTAGTATATCTGGCTGAAAAAAAATAAAAATAAAATAAAATAGACTTGTTTATTGTATATATTTTTTGTAGTGTAATTAAATGTCTCTATGGTTTCCACTCAGAAACAAAATCCTCTTTCCCTACTCCAAGCAATCTAAAGGCACACAAATAAGCATACAGAGCTGTCTTGTTCCAAATTGGAGGTGAAGAAACACTTTATTTTACTTTTTCTCTAGACTGTCTCCAGAGGAGCAGATCTTTCAGCACACACTGCCCTATCATTTCCAGGCCATGCTAGAAGTCATCAGGATCTGAATCAGTCTTTCCTACTGCTCTGTAATGTTGTCCTATTATCATCTGTACCAGTGCAAAAATTTCCATTCTCCACCCAAGCTGGACTCAAGTGGATTCCTTGTGGTGATTACTTTGGATCTCATCCAAAGCAAATACAAAGGCATTTTCCCCGGGACTAGGAGTTGTGAATGTGACAGCTCTATACCCCATGGAATGCAAAGCAGGCACAGGGGCTTTGCCCACTGCCAGTGGGGTTGAAGGCAACAGCTGGAACTAGTGAAGGCACAGAGGAGCATGCTTCGCCAGTGGGGCCTATGGCCTTGTTCACCCCAGGGCGACTGCATCACTGCAACAGCCACACTGAAACTGAGGACAAGCTTGGGCCTCGATAGTGTTGTTTTACTGGAGAAAAGAAGAAATTGGCAGGGATGTGGTAATGTAGCTACATGCTCCTGAGAAGTTTCACTTTGCACACAGCAGCTATGTTTTGAAGCTCACCTCTTCAAAGACACCCGGACCAAGTCTGAGCGCTCTTACAACGTTCACCAGCAGTACAAATACTGAAGTCCCTGGAACTACTGAAGGTGTGGGGAGGGGACAGTGTGAATCAGAGCAGCATCCAGACCCAACAGTCTTTGCTCCATAAATACAATCCTTCACTTTTATGCAGCCCTGCTTTAACGGCACTTCCCAGCTAGTCTTCCCATTAGGAATGAAGTGCTAATGGAGCTGTTACAATCCTTCTACAGACAAAAGGCAACAGCAGAAATAATGGCTAACTGGGGAGAGAATACTCACAGAAAAGTCAGAGGACAGGTAATGGATCTTTGAAATAAAGGTGGAGGTGAGATACTTACAAAATTAACCTCCTCTTTTGTTTTGGTCTTCCTTTAATAAAATGGTGATAAATCCATTAACTGTTTTAAGGTTCAGAGCAGCTGCATAATGAATGTGCCAGAATACACAGCAAAGTGCAAATTTGCCATTACACTTCAAGAGCTTGTGCTCCTCTCTGAATGAGATGGAGGATTATACAAGCACAAAAACACTCCCTGGAGTAGCTGAATGGTAGACTTAAGGCTGAAACAGCCGCAGTTAACTCCTGATACATGTTTAAGCACAAAATGTTAAACTCTTCTTTAGATACAGATTTTTGTAAGACTTCACTGTCCTTAGGGAAAATTTGAGAACGAGCTTCTCTGACAACTCAACAGGACACCTAAAAAAGTAGACAAAAAAACTCTTCCTAGTCCGCATGAGTGGCTTCTCTTAGCTCTCCCATTGCTCTTTCTAGATCCTAAAACTCTTATATTTCAGGATTCACTTTGACGTTTGGAACAGTAGCCTCTCCTAGATCTCTCTTGAGCAATAATGTATATCAGATCTGTACCTGAATTTTTAATTCTAAAACCTTATGGCATCATGTGTGTTCTCCACTTCTTACTTTCACCTAAGTCATCTTTATATTTCTTGAACTATTTATTTTTCTCATTCTGTGAACATTTTATAACAGATAGTAAGCTCACTGCTCTAATATAGCACAGGATGAATATTTTGCATCGATTCATTCTTCAGAGAATCATACATAACAGTTTGGACATCCATGAGGCAGAACTTGTTCTCACATCCTTATCTCTTTTTGTGTTCATCATTATATTACATTGGCTCAAACAGTCTGCTTCTTCCTGGACTCTGAAAAGGACATGTCTTTCAATAAAGCAACGTATGAGAAGAACACAGAATTCAAGGCTTGCAAAGCTGAGCCTATACCTCTCTGACAAAGCTGTAGTAACAACAGTGGAGAATCTTTGTATATTCTCAGTGGAGAATACTTTTCTCCTACAATCTCTACAGAATGTCTGAAGAAGAGAAAGAAAGATACATAAAACTCAGCAAACACACATAACAGGAGTATACAAAATCTCAAGCAGTGAGAGAGTTTAGTTTTAATTAACCAGACCAACCTGTAAGTTGGGCCATTGTAGCAAGGTCCCTCTTGGTCAGGAGAATGGGCCAACTGTGCTGAGGTTGCCTTTAGGTGACAGCCAGCATTTGATAACTATGACTTCTCACCACTACCCTAAAGAAGGGAAGAAGTGCGCACTTGCGTTGACACACCAGTGAAAATGAAGGAAAAATGAAAGAAGATATCTCAACAACTCCACCTCACCTCTTCTTCACATACACACATTTATTAGAGAACAAATGAAAGAAAGACACACTGCCGCAACACGCTTTGTGATAGCATGATCAGAATTCATCTATGTTCTTCCTGAATTTAGACAATATCACAACACAGCCTCCCTCAAATAACTTTTATTAGAAGGAGTGTTTTCTATAAAGGTTTCATGAGAAATTTGATGACTAGTACACACAAAGTTCATCTGCTCCATGAAGATTGTCTCCATAGCACGTAGCACTGTCTTTAATAATGCACATTCTTCTTCTTTTGTGTTTTTATCTTTTTCTGGAATGTGTACTGAGTGATTTTGATGTTTCTTCTCTATAATCATGATGAAGAATGCATCAACCTTTATAATAAATATCTTGCAGAAGGAAACCAAGCATTCCCCCAGAGGAGACCTTATCTACATTTTTGAAGTTTGAAGACCCCTCTCCTATCATCATTTCATCAGCGGAGATATACTACAGTCCAGAAGTAGGCTGTGGGCAGTCTACAACAAGGTGAAAGAACAAAGGGTTTCCTCTGTACACAGCAGTAATACTGATGGTAGATCTTCCCTCTGTCTGGATTTCCAGGTGTCTAACAAAAACTGAGCTTTTGAGTTGGCTCCTTCATAGGAGGACCCTAACAGGACCTATTTTCTCTTCATGGTCACATATTTGCACATAACTTATAAGGATACTATTACCACCAAAGTCATTCCTCTTTTATGAAGCTGAATTGAAACTGGCCACTGGGTTTACAGATTGCTTGGAAGGGAGAAGAAGATGACTAAGTACAGCTAAGAATGCTCAGTCCCGTAGAAGAACAGGCTAAAAATACCATTTAGCTGAGTAGAGGTAAAGATGATACATGAAGGATGAGAAACATCAACAAAGGAAAACAAAGCAAACAGAGGGGCCAAAAGGACAGTAAAGCACACTTTCAGTCCTTTACCTGAAAACTCTATTTTGTAATATACACTTGAGTAATCAATATTTCTCTAGGTCGGTATGAAAACACAAGTGCATAAAGATCTCTATCCAGCAGGACTTTCCCAGAGCCATATGTTATAGACGATCAGAGTGCAAAGAATTTGAACAACTATGAGTTGCTGAACTACGGATTAAGTTGGGAAGGTAGCATCCTCCACAGGAGGAAAGAGTTAGAACAGATAAAGGTTTGGGTTTAGTCATTTCAATTTGAGTATTTCTCCCAGACTACATATAAGTTTTCTTTGTTTTAAGTTTTCCTTCTATCTTGTGTATCCATCTACTCATAGCAGTAGAAAGTTCTTCTGAAGTTTTAGGGGCTCAAACTTGAATGAAAAAGTGGATATAATCCAGAGGTCACAGCACCTTGAGACACTTTCCTGTGTAATAGAATAGATGTAATGCAATACCTTTTCCATTTTAATTTGAAGCACATCATCTACTAGCTTTTAATTATTGTGGCCTGTGAAAAAGTGATCTTGTCAGAAGACTCTGTATTAGTACATACTAAGGTTGCTCCTTCTTTCCCTAAAATCTTGGATTAAGCAATCTCTGTAGAAACTAGGAGACTGCTTTAGCAAATTGCTGATTGTATGTGAGGCTTAATTTCATTATAACCTGTATTAAATACTTAAAGAAATAGTAATGAAGTATTATTTAAAGCAGGAAATCTACTGAAGTATTCTCAGTTTCCAGATTGCCCAATGTATCTAATCTCCTGCATGAACTTATAGAAAGGAATATTTTATATATATATATGTATTTGTCCTACAGAGCGTTTTGATAATGAAATCATGACTGCTATATTCTAAAGAAAGATTGCTTGTTGCTAGTGTAATGATCAAGTAAATGAAACCAAGCATTCCATCCGTGTAAGTGGATGTTAGCAGGGATGTATACTCTAATAACTCTACTGCTTCAGGACTGGATACTGGGAAAGCAGAACATGGGTAGGCTTGCGTTCTCTCCCTAAATAGCATAATCTTCTGCCCACACTGGAAGACACATTCGTGACATGAGAGATCTCTAGTCTTATCTAACAGGTCCTGCCTTACAGTCTTACATTCGTAGATTTACATATTGCCTATCTCACTCTGTATGCAATCATGAAGATATCCACTATCTCTTTCAACAGTTAATTCTCACACATTCTACACATATGTGACTTTTCTATTAGGAGTACCAGTGTTGTCGGAGAATGATGCATTTGAGATATATTAATGAAATGTGAAGCGAGCAGACTTCAGTTAAAAAAAGGAAGCATTGTTTCTGATTGGAGAAAGCTTGCAGCATTAAACAGTTCAAAAATAATATGTGCAGATGAAAAGAGATTTCAACAATCATGATTTACTAACAGCAGGAAGCTTGCATGCAGACTGGAAAAATATCTCCATTCAGGTTCAAGGCAACACTGGTAGAGATTGAGAATCAGAGCCAGAATCTTCACAGGAATATTGGCTCTTCCTGGAAATAAAGTAATCTTGTGTTGTGCACTTAAGGGACAAAAAGGGTATCTAAATCCAGAAAGGGAATTTAAATCCAGTTTGACTTTTCATGGTTTTTTGTATTTTTTTGCAGTGAAAACACTTCTAATGGCTCTATTTTTCCATTTCATGTCAATATTACAACAGTTTCTGGTCCCAATCTTACTCTTTGCAAGAGAGAATCAGGAAAACTGTCTTAAGTTTTCTGGGCCATCTGTTCACTCTAGTACAGTGTAATTGGGCAGTATGAAATAAACTTTCTATTGTTTAAAAAAAATCACACATTTAGCATGATACAGTGGTTCAGTTTCAGCACTGGCTACAGTAAAGACGAGGATCAAATGCAACTAAATAGCTCTGAACAGCTTTTGAAACAGATACCACCATCTAACACGTTCCTCCTATTATTTTCTCAAAACACAACAGAGGAGGTTCATTAATAACATTCTCCAAAATGAGAAGGTTCTATCCATAGAAGGTAGAGCATTTTTTGAAGTGCCACCAACCTCCCATAACACCCTCAGTCTTCTCCTTAGCATTACAATTGTTGCTATTCATGGTGACCTTGTTAATCTAATCATCATTGTACCTTCTATTTTTTTTTTTCTCTTAACCTTTCTCTTTGGTCCTCTTCTTGGATAGTTGGAGGTGAATGGAAGAGCCCGGTGGACTCTCTATAATCTTACATGACAGCCTGCTGTGCATATATACCCTCTTCTTGAGGTTCTGTTGCAGAGCTCCTAGGTGATTTAACTGAAAGTGCCCCATACTCAATCACTGCCTGCCTCTCTGTTCCTTAAGAATATATTGCAAAGGAAAGAGCTGAAGAAAGCCTAAGAGAAGGAAAAAGGGGAGAAGATGTCATAGGATGAACACTGTGGTGTATTAGTCATCTCCGCTCTTGCTCTTTTTCTCAAGGATTTCTGCAGATTGGCTTCCTGCTGAGGAGTCAAAACGAGAAACTAAGTGGAGGTAAACATGCTGTCAGAGACACACTGGCAGTTCTCTTTATATAGTGCAGATCAAAGCTTCCATTTGCACCAAGCATCTACTAGGTAGTTAGTGTCAGATTCCCAATACCTCTGGGCACTTCTGTTAACCAAAGTTTCCTTCACTTTCTCAGACAACTGGTGTATAAACGAGGAGCCAAATTTTCTTTTCAGCAGTTCCAGGCCATTAGGCCTTCTACACTACTTACCTGTCTAATCACCCAATCTTTCATCTCTAGGGAGTTTAAAATAATGCCCAAGTCACAAGTAATGAAAATAAGCTTCCTTCCTAATCTCATACCTCACCTGCAATCCTTCATAACATGTGATGCTGCCCTTACAATCCTGATGAGAAATAAAAGCAGGTTCTCTCAACCTTATCTTCTATCCATCCCTTGGATATCGCCACATCAAGTTGAAAAGACAGAATTTAGGATTGTTCTCTACTTAGTGGAGAACAAAACTACATACAATTTAAGTTTGTAATTGCTCACAAGCATATGAGATACCATGTAATGTAAAAAGAAAAACTGTGTATTATGTGTACTGACCAGAACCCTAACCACATTTGTAAAGAAATGTTAAGTCTGGGTACTAAGCATATACCAACCACATAGCAATACTGTAAAAACAAGAAACTCATACATACATGAGCAACAAAAATAAGGTTATAAGAACAGCAGAGAGGAAAAACTTCAGGACTAAAATTTCAAGGAACTGGGGAGCTTCATTTAAAGAGTTACCTACTCGGTGGAAAGAATGATTTTTCAAAACTGGATGTCTTCAACTACCATGACCCTCAAATGTGTCTTTCCATCAAGAACGCTCCTACCTGTCAAGATTAGTTGGATTTATTATAAATTCCCTGTCCCAGCCTCAGAATCAGGACAAAATACAGCCCATGTTATGCCTTATTACGAATGAAAGCCACTATTTCTCCATACCTCCTTGCACAGAGGCTTCCAAGACTCTGGTAAGCTATTGCAACAGCTTTAACAATCCATCCTTTTACTAAACCAATACTGAAACAATCTATACATCTCAGAGCAGTTGTGAAACACATACTGAATTTAGCATTTGCTTAGGGCTAGCATTTTTATTTCAGTTCAGAGTTAAATATGTTATTTTCTGAGGTCTGTGCCCTTCAAAGTGCTTTTCCATTTTAAGTAGCAAGTACTAATGTGAGATTTTGGAATTGGAATGGCCAACTGTTCCACCTTTGGAGCCAAGGCCAAACATTAGCCCATGACTTAAAAGTGACTGTCAGTCTTCTTTGTACGAGTCATATTTTTTTAAGCAGCAGGACAACCTTTAATATACAAACCAAAGAGAGACAAGACAGAAGGTACAAGTAAGTGCTGAGGGCCACCTATCTGGATACCGGCTTTGCAAAAAAGAACCTAGGAATCCTAGTAGACACCACGTGGAATATGAGCCAGCAATGTGCTCTTACTGCTAAGAAGGCAGTTAGCATTTTTTGCTGTACTAATCAAAGTACTGGCAGTAGGCCAAGAAAGGTGATCCTTCCCTTCTATTCAGCAGTAGTGAGGCTGCACATGGAATCCTGTTTTCAGTTCTGGATCCTGAGGTACATGAGGGACAAGGACAATAGAACAACAGAGAGCCACCAAGATGATAAAGGGACTGGAGTATCTCTTTTAAGAAGAAAGGCTGAGAGAGGTGGGACTTCTCAGTCTGCAGAAGAAGCAGCTCAGGGAGATTTTATCAATCTGTACAAATACTGGAAGGAAGAGTGTAAAGAGGACTGGATTTTTTTGTGCCCTGTGCCAGGACAAAAGGCAATTGGCACAAACTGGAAGACAAGAGGTTCTGCCTACACATCAGGAACACTTTACTGTGTAGCTGACTGAGCATTAGCCCAGTTTGTTCAGAGATGCTATGGGGTCTCACTTCAAAAGCCACCTGGGCATGGTCTTGAGCAGCCTGCTTTGGGCAGCCTTGCTTAAGCAGGGGTTGAACCAGAGGGGACCTCCAGAGATTTTTTTACCAATGTTAACCATTCTGTAAATCCATGATGACTCATAAGCAACAGAAGTCCATTCATTAACCTATCCGAAAGTCTGTTCTCACTTCAACAACAAAATAAAGATTATATATCTACAAAGTCTTTAAATTTTCAAAATTTAAGACTTAAAAAAAACAGAACAGATGAGTACTCTCTATGCCAAATCAAAGGAAAAATATATTCATAGTTTGTTTTTATAGACTGAGGTTGAGATGCGTTCCCTTCTCAATAAAGTGTATTTTCTGCTAAATGGCCCAGTACACTATAATCTCTTAATTTCAACATTGCATAAGTTTGCCAGCTGTTTGGGACTCAGCAGGAGATAGCGTACACATTATTATTAGTATTGTTGGTGCTTTAATGCTCAGAAGACTACGTGGCTTAGGGATCTGGGCTTCTCATTTACTGTTCTAAACATGACAGAAGCACTCACTTGGGAATTTTTGTTAAAAATTAATAGTTGGGAATTCCAGCTCTTCTAATTCAGGAAGGAAAGTTTGTCACTCTCTACCCATTTACTTCCACAAGGTCCACATTTTGCATGAAATGACAAGAGGAATCAAGATAAAATGTCAGCAGACTATTCTTTCTACATGTCCTTTCTGACTGCCAATAGGAAGCCCTATTATACCATGTGCTATATCTATCATTCCAATGCAGTAAGAATAGGGAAAGATAGCTTTGTTTGAAGTCTCTTCATAATTATGAAGTCTTTAAAGTCATTCCTTTCAAATAAATATAGGTAGACAATGACTTACATTCAGTGAAATCAATGAATACTACATTGAACACAAAATGTATATAGAACAACAAAGAGAAAAATGCGATGTTTCATACTGAAACCTTCACATGTCTTCAGGGCTTTGTGTGACTTTGTCTTCGTTGCTGAATATACATAACTTTTCAAAGATCTTTTCAAAGAGCTGCCAAAAAGGTAATTCACATTTTTATAAAAGGAGAGAACAAAATGTTTAATTCTAGTTTTAAATGTATTCACTTACTCCCCTAGAAGTCACCCTTTTAAGTAAATGATTTATTTGAGAATGTATGTTTTGATTTGAACTGTCAAAATTTGTTTGTTTTGAATCAAAACTGGTGATTGAAGTTGCTAGCCACAAATGGAAACACAGGAGAAAAGACCTGAATATAACCATACCATTTTACATTCGTTAAGGTTTTGTCTCACTGGATTTGACAGAAAAGCTCTCTGTAGTTACTACTCTTTTTTTTTTTATTATTATCCAAGACCAGAACTTTAATTGCACCCATAACTTCTCTTATCAGCACATCTGTATCCAATTGTGCTAACACTTTGCTCACCTTCAACTTTTTTTTTGTTTTGTTTTGGGAACATTTCTTTGTGGTTCTAAACAACATAAATTTGGTTTCCTCATCAAGAAGCTCATTTAGCTGCAACTTGATTGCAAGTAATTTGCCCTAACTGTCTCTGTCTTTTAATTGTTTGTGCCTTTTTCTAATCTATAAACTGTAACTTCAGGCAGGCCATTTTTGTCTTACCATTTCCTTTTTGGAAAGGCATATCTAATAACCCACCTCATATCCTGTGGCTTTAGGCATCTGAAATCATATGAACAGAAGGGCTAGACCATTGATTCAACTCCAATTTCATTTAAAAAAAAAAAAAAAAACTTCCATAAAATCTCCTTTTTAAGAAATAGGAATATAAAACTTCATCCATGAAATTCATTTTGGTGGAAAATAAATATGCATCACCATTGATATAGAACTGACTCCTTCTTCTATTTCCACGGAGATTCCTTATGACCTCTGAGAAACATGAAATTCTAAGTGCCAATTTGAGTACTGCTACAGTGCTTGAGTTAATCAGAGTCCAATGAATTTTATTCCCACAGTTCTGATTTGGCACCACTTACCCTACAGGAGACAGAAAACATGATCTCATTAGAGTCTCTGGACTTAGTCAAGCCCATGCATGAGGCAGATTTTGTTTTTTAAGTAATCTCATTAGAAGTTCTACCAAATATGGTATCCATATCAAATCTCTTTAATTCCTCCCACCTAATCCCCTTTACCCCCAAAATGTAATGTAACTATATTAGTCAGATTAGCAGCACATTCAAGAGTAATCTCTTCCAAAAAAAAAAAAAAAAAAAGAGAACTATGTTTTTTTTTCCCAATCCCCAAATTTTTGTTTGTGTTAATTATTCTAAAGCTCACTGACAGGGTGAATAACACTCTTCCCTCCCTCCAGTCTGAATAACAATTAAGGAATTTGCATTTGTTTCTTCTTTTTGTTACAAAATTAGATCTTTTCTCTGAATTTTTTTGTTCTGAGTGAGTGCCTGCGCTGACTTGGGCTGAAGTCTGTGGCCACGTTCCCAAGTGAATATTTTCAGCTGAGTCGTATTTCATGGCAGCCGCATAAAGCACAAAACACACACAGGAACACAGCAGCCTTGCGATGGTGACAGAATTCCAAGCATAGTATGTTTTCTTTATCTTAAAGAATGGAGGTGATATATTTAGTTTAAAGGATGAAGACCCATAGAAAGATATTTTCTCACAAGATCTCAAGACCATTGTTAGCTATCTGATGGGGAGCAGAGTTTCCACCTAGAGGAGTACTTTTGGCAAAAAGAACAAAAAGCATTTTCTGACTGCGATAATAAAAGTTTAGGAAGTTTTATCACTTCTCAAGAAATTTTCCTTTTCTACTGTTTATGCCACTGAAAATACTGACACTACATTATGAAATGAAGACCACCTTCGTACAGCTGATATTCAAAGAAATGCCAATTAAAATCTTTGAACCAATAGACTGGAAGCTTTCTATGAGGGAATGAGCAGATGCCTGCATGTCTACTCAGAGAAACATGCTCCAGATACAAGTGTTTGTATTGTCCCATCAGGGCTCTCTTGCCTATGCAACAAGTTGTCTTGATGTATCCATCAAAAAAAAAAAAAAAAGAAGCAACGTGACTAGACAGCCTTCACAGTTTATTAGTAGTGCCAATAAACAGCTATTTTGAGGAGAAGATGTATTGGCTGAGAAGTTCTGTTTCATAAGCAAAGGGGGAAATGTCTGGTCATATGAGTCTGCAAATTACTGAAAAGTTCCTGAAGCTCTTCTATTTTTTTTTTTTTTTTTTTCCAAAAACTTTTGAGATCATGAGTTGATTATATGCAGTATTTCACATGTATCCTCTGGGGAACCTTCTGCTAGGCAAAGCCAGGTTGGCACAAAAGAATGCCAAGAACTCTCAAAAATATTATATTTAAGTACTTACTTTACATTATATTATTAAAATAAGTAAGAAAATACTTCGAATTCTGAAAAATCATTTTATGTGAAAGCTCTGATGTCCTCTCCCTTTTTCTAAGGCACATAAGGTAACAATTATTAATTGCCTGATTCCAGTTAGGAGAAGAAATTTTAACTGGCCTGTAGACACAAACTACTATGGCCTAAAAGACTCAGAAAGCCAAGTCCCACTTTCAAGTGTGATATAAGCTAAACCTAAAGAACACAAGAGGACTGAACTGCTAAAACACTTCTGTAAATGAATTATGATAACATTTCTAAAAGTCCCTTGGATACAAAGTAATGCAACTCCCATTTGGAGACTTTATGTTAGGATCCCAGATTTCATCTGTGGAGGAACTCATGCTCTCCCATCAAGTGAAAATTCTGCATCACTTACAAAAAACTCCTCTGGACTATTTTATTCCCTATTCCCAATACAGTTAGTGAGAGACAGGGCTGTCTGAGAATGCAGAGTAAGGTATTTAGGACACTAAAACACAATTCCATAAGTTAAGCATCAAATCTTTGACTTAATGAAGCAGATACAGTTAATAACAGGGAAGACACCAACAAAATCCCACTAGCATGCTGATTGGGAATAATATAATACACTATAACCATATGGATTCAAGTGAGTAATTATATACGAGTAACCCATCTGATCTTTCTTGTTGTCAGGCTTTTATCTCAGATAGTCATTTTTCTCTGCTATTACCAGCCTTTTGTTCTAATGAAGAACAAAGATCCACCCCTTTCACCATTCTTATTATATCTAAGTAATCATTATGCATGGATACAGAAGAGGGTTCCTCAAAGCAGATACATGCTGAGAGATGGTGAAACTTCCTTCCTGCAAGGCCAAAAGAAGCCGTACGTGCTCATGTGGTACCACCAATAATTCAGACTTATCTGATTTTAGTGGACAGGGAGGAAAAGGGGGGAAAAGAGAGAAAAAAGGTTTTATTTTTCTGGAGTGGCATCTCTTGTTAAAACAATTCAAAGACATGTGCATCTGATCGTTACATTGATAGATTCATGGGCCAGCTCAAGTGAAGGGTAAGAACACTGGACAAAAAGAGAACATGGCCTTTGGAAATATAGATTATATTCTAGAGTAGAGTAATGATATCTCAGAGCTCTCCACAAGCATGAATTTTCCTTCTGCCTTTTCATTTGCATTGAAAACTAAAAAATTTATTTCTGTGTGATATGAATGCTTAACTTGTAAACAGGAGGCAGAGGCAAGAACAAAATAGCAGAGCTATGATCTTAAAAACATAATTGGGATTGGAGGGTTAAAAGGAGAAATTTTCTGGGAGAAAATGACAGAATTCTACTCCTTCCAGCTTTACGAAACCTCATAAGAATGCCTGTACAGAAATGCTTGCTAATGTCAGCTTCTGGAAATCCTACTTTGCTTACTCTGTTTTGGAAGGCATGAAGGAGAAAGATGTCCCAAGTGGGGGACATTTAAATAAGTGAATAGTTGACTTGTTCATCTCCAATAAAGACAAACCTGGAAGAATTCCTACTAGATCTGAGTCAGTAGAGATTTCCTTACTACAAAAAGGGATTAAAAACAGTTGTTTCTCAAAAGTCTAAAGAGCCTGTTTGGACTTCCTGCAGAAATTTGAAGAACTATGCTTTCATACCACACGCAATACTAAAACATACCTTCCTAGGAGACTTTACAACCTGTAAAAAACTCAAGCTGTGTATGATAAAGAATTTGACACACCTCAGATTAGCATCTGGTTCTATCAGCTATTGGCTGTAGAAGTAGAACATAAGAGCTCACAGGAATGTGTTTTGTGCCAATTCATAAGCTCATTACACCATGCTGACAAAAATGCTCAAGACAATTTGTTTGTTCTCTATAAAATAATGATTTTACTCTCTTTCCCCTGTCTGATTGTGAATGTTTTCTTAACCTACATGTGGGGACCATTTGGAAGTAGTAAATCTGATAAAAATAAACTTTCCCTAAAATACTGGCAGGGGAGATTCAGCCATCCAGACTGATGGCTGACATCCTCTCTATGGCTCTGAGAAGAGATATTTGCTTAGGCTCAAGGCAAAATGGGCAAAATTCCAGCGTGGCCCAAAGCATAATTTTTTATGAATTTGCATGAGATGAAAATTTTTTCACGTACAACAAAAAATATCAATGATTTGTCAAAAACCAAGCTCTTTGCAGTAAATATTCATTGTTTTTCTCTTCTCTATAGAGGAAAATTCCTTTCCTCCATACAGAAGAAAAGGCAATAAGAAAATGCATTTTTGCTTTTTCTGAAGTTATGAATTCCCCACTAAAGGCAGTTTTTCCTGCATAGCTCTAAGCTTTTCAAGTGTTTGAACTATTTTTTCTATCATTTGCTAGCATGCAGTCACATTAACCTCATTAAAATCTCTTGTCTCGCTCCAAATTGACACTGGAGTATCTCTGACCAACAAAAACTAGCAGCTGTATCTGAGGATTAGTTCAATTCACCCTGTGCAGCAGCAAAAGCTCTTGTTTTCTTGAGAAGGTCTGAGATAATCTTCTGATGTGCTACGAAGTTATTAATGTTGCTTGGTATTTGCTTTGACAGCTGTTCTGTACCCTCCTTAATCATCTTCATCATGGTTCACAGCTCTTTTTTCCCTTCATTTCACTTTTGCCTATGCTTCTGAGGGAGAATGATGCAACATACAAGTTGATAAATCTTTCAGCCCTTCATGTATTTCCCCCCTTTATCTTTACTTCCAAAGTTTCAACATTTTGCATTTTTTTCTGTTGTTCAGGAGGAGAGCAGAGATGTTCCAGACACAAATGCCATTGGAGTATAGTATTTCTAAAATATTCTGACTCTCATAGGAGAAAATTAGTAAGCAGCCTACATCCATTCAACAGGTAATTTGGTTATGCATTGAAAGAGCTCCTTTGGTACTTGAGAAAACTTTAAAAATTACATTATGAGCATTAGCTGCTTGCCTTTATTCTATTTGGATGCCTCTCCTTTTAAGTTATTGACAATATTTAAAAGAGCAACTTCAGCTACAGAAGAGTTTTCTCCTCTCGTGATGTTTTCTGGAATGATTCCATGCTTTGTCACTTGCCTTCCATTTCCTGAGACAAAATAGTCTCTGAGAAACTGTGTTCTTGTCTGCTGTCATGCAGGCTCCTGCTTCTGCCCTACAGCAGAAGGAGATTCTCTAAGTGATGTCACCATCATCTACAGCACCTCCAACAACCTTGTTCTGTCATAGAATCATAATAGATTCATACAGTGGCTTGGGCTGGAAGGGACATCAAAGCCCACCCAATTCCAACCTTCCTGCTGTGGGCAGGGCTGCCACCCACCAGATCAGGTTGCCCATGGCCCCATGCGAACTGGCCTTGACTGCCTCCAGGAGTGGGGCAACCTGTTCCAGCACCTCACCATCCTCTCAGTGAACAATTTCCCTGGAACATCTAATCTAAATCTTCCCTCTTTCCATTTAAAACCATTCCCCCTTGTCCTATAACTGTCCTATAACCTGTGTAAAAAGTTGATTTCCCTCCTGTTTTCTCTCCTATAAGCACTGGAAGGCTGCAAATTTGTTGCCCTGGAGCCTTCTCTTCTCCAGGCTGAACAAGTCCAGCTCCCTCAGCCTGTCTTCCTAAGAGAGGTGCTCCAGCTCTCTGATCATATTCGTGGCCCTACTCTAGACATATTTTAAAAGCTCCACATCTTTCTTGAACTGGGTCAATTGTCCTAAGAGCAGGGATACAGCCTAGCTCAGTCCCACATGCTCCAGTCTAAAGATTTTAGGTCAAATCAAATCACCAACAGGGACTTGGTCAGAGATGTGAGAGGACTGTAATCCTGCAAATGAAGAAGGAACAGTCTACAACCAACTGAAGCAACTGGGAACCCTCCCAGAGGGCCAGGACTCCATACACCTCTTTGGCCTGCCTGTAAATCTGCACCGTTAGAGACAGCCAAGAAAATTCATTATTCCAAAGCTTTCCTGCAGGCCTGATAACCTACTGCTCACATCATAGTACAGTGCCTTCATTCCATGAGTTTCTCTGCCAAGTTTCTGCACTTACATATCCTTTTGCTGTTTGAAAGAGAGATTTTCAAAACCTGACAGTACTCTATCTGGTTGGTATTTGGTGTTAACAAAGTTAACAAACAACTAAACCTTGACCTCTTTGGTGACAGTGCAGTTCAGACACTGAAGAAGCCTGTGCCAGCTTGGAGAATTCACCAAAAAAAATCCCCTGGAAACAAAACAATTGATAAAGGGAAAGAAATTCTCTGCTCACTTGTCAAACACTGTTGTACCTCCAGTTTTACAAACAGGAGCCCTGACTTCAAATTCTTGGGATCAAACTTCTGTTTCTCTCAGTCATATTAAATACATTCTTTTCATGTCAGTAGATTGCATACATCATAGAAAACAAATGGCTCTTGATATCTGTTGGTTTCAAAGTCAGCTGATTATGATCAAAGTTTAGCATCTCAGTGCTACAGGGAAAATCCATTTAGAAATGTGATGGGGGAAATAAGAGCAGAGCTACTCCACTTTTATTTTTATCCAGGGTGTACTAGGAACAGAAGACACACGGGAATGATTCCTTGTTCTTCATGTGGTGTAGTATTTGTGATGATGTCTCAGAATGTCTGCTTTTGCCATACACCTACTCTTTATGTCTCAGCTCACAGAAAAACAACATTTAGCAGGTGGAAATGCGAGCTTCTGTAAGGTGACTTTCTCCTTTTCAGTACAATCTTTCTGTCCAGCTATACCCAGCCACACATGACAACAGTCTCCAGCTCAGCTGTTGTAGCACTAAAACTCACCCAAGAGACACTGCAGTCCTGCTCTCTATCCCAGCATCTGACTCTTCCTAATTAATTTCCTTTGTTGTGAAGAGAGCATCCAGGAGCTAATTGTTCTGATGAGACAGATAAAACATCAAAGGATGATCTAAAATGCATTTAAAAATGTGGCACATTGACAGCGCTGCCGCCTGAAGTGCACCAGAACACAGGCAGGTGGTGCCTAGGAGAGCAGCTCCTTGCAGCCTTGTCAGGTGCCTACTCTTTTACCTTTCCCTGCTCCTAAATCCCCTCCATCCCCTCAGGCTCACCCTCACTAATTTTAAGTTAGCCCTAAGTGGCCATCAGACAGTAATGAGTTTTTGCAATTGATGAGCAAGATGAATTTGAACTACTGACCCAAAAATTAATATGTTCCATATATAGTTATCCATGCATTCAGTAATTTGTCCGTGTCTCACTAAGAGCACAGCAAATGGTTTGGATTTCTGATCAGATCCTTTCACATGTCACAAAAATAAATATGCCTCAGCTGGAAACAGCATGCTCTCAAGCCCTATCACTACTTGATATTTAAGGTTCTACTTTAACAGACCAAAAGAGTAATGCGAAAAGCTGTCAGCCCAATTCTAGGCACTGTTACAGGTTCTTCCCTTAACAAGATTGTTCACATAATGAACAATAAATGTGAAAAAAGGAAAACCAAGGACAGCATGAGATTAAGGCCCTGATTCACTACATAAGCACATACTTGTGCATTTTATGAATAGGACAGCCTCTTTGAAATCGGGCCTTGGGAAAGAAGAAAATGGAGACAACGAAGAAAACATGGGGGTTCTTTCTTCGGGAAGGAACCAGAGAAGAAGAAAAATTGCTGAAAGAAACAATGCAAATGGAACAAATAAACCATACTCGTGATTTCCCAAATGTAAACAAACAAACAAACAAGGTCAATATGCTACAAGATATAATGAAGAGAGAACATCAAGCTATACAAGCTACATAAAAGGGGATGCTGCTAGAAACCACACCGTGAATGAGGTGAAGCAACCTGGAAGAATGTAGGAGCCCTCACCCTGCAAAATGGTGTGTTCCTTCCCCTTTCTCTTGTGCTCCTAGCACTCAGTTCCCAAAGGTATTGCAAGAAAGCATGGTGGAAAAGCTTTATACAAAATACTTCTGGACTCTGCAGAATTTACAGCAAGTATCAGGACAAAATTTTTGCCTATTCCTCCGGTGTCAGCGATTTTTCAGCATGGAGGTTGGTGGTACTGTTTTGATAACAAAGCATGTTGATACAGGTACAAAAAAGTCTCTTGGAGGTCAACACCACCGTTGGAAGTGGAGTGACAAGTTTAACAGGCTTGCAGTGATGTTTTTGGTGTTTGACCTTAAACAATACATGAAGCTTGCAGGACAAAAGAAAAACAGGGTCATAAACAAAAAACAAAAAGTTTTTCAGAGTTCTACTTAAAACACAAACAGTAAAAGGAAACAGAGAAAATAATCACATAAGCATGGAAAAAAACAACAAAGCCAAAAAGCTGCTATTAGAACTGCAAGGGGAGAAATGTTCAGAGCACATCCATCTCTTGTCACTTGGCATTTTTACGATTCAAGCAGAGCAACTGCAAGGACTGGCCAGTCCAATCCGACTGGATGGCTATTTTCCTTTGTCAGATCTCAGGCTTTTTTTTTTTTTAGACTATTTTCAGTTCTGTTGACTCTGTTGAATGAGATGAGAAGATTAAGCTTCACCTACACTGCATGAAGGATATGCGACAGAATTCATCTTCAGATCAGCTGAAGCTCAGGTCCAGGCCTGCAGGTGCCCTCAGCAGCGGTCAGAAGCATGCCCAGTGCCACACAGCATTTGACCCGATGTGTGCAGCTTTAAAAATAAGTCATCAGGCTGGTTCTCTTCCAAAGTTAGAGAGAATTATACTGAAAGCATTGTCACATGCTGTGTGACATTGCATTCATAGCATGTTCTATCATCCTGTTTTTTCAGGCATCTTTGCAGAGAGATAAATACTACATGTCGGAAATAGAAAGACCAAATAGATATAGAAAGAACTGTTATGGGAGGAAAAAAAAGGATAACTGTGAGAACAAGATTTCCTGACCCTGATTATTTATATATTTTCTTCCTTTTTATACAAAAAGTCAGCATTTCCCTTATTTCTCTTCCTTCAAACTGTAGTTCTTAAAACGTTCCAGTCCAATCGGGGTTCAAAAGTTGCTGCTTTCAATACAGAATTTCAAACCTTGTTTTCAAAAAAATGAAGTAATTGTGAAGTAAAACTTTGAGTTTCTCGTTCGTAAAAGCATCTTCAAACATTCTTGTTAGAAATGACAATTGTAAAACTGACACGGCACTAACTTTAGATTGGTCAAAATGAAAAGCTGGTCTTGAAGAAAGTTTTCCAGCTGGACTTAACGCTTGCTCTAAATTTGATGTAACAAGAAGCAAACCAATTCTCTGACCACATGACTTGAGGTTAGACAGGTAACAATATGAGGCATCCATCAGGATTTCCTAATTTCCAGCAGGGAAATATATCCAGCTGAAAGTCAAATTTGGGATTATTTTTTTTCCACCTTACCATGAAGTGAGGGAAACTTGACTAGGAATGTGGGGAAAGCCAGAGCTACAGGTAACTTAGAACTCTGTTGTCTGCAAATGCTATCCATGCATTCAGACCATGGTATGCATTTACAGAGCAAAGAGAAAGAACCAACAGTTCGTACAATTTAGGAGGAACCTGAAAGTCATTACAAGGGCAGTGGTTCCTTAGGGGAATATTTCATGAAACTGGCACACAGCCTGGATGCGATGAGGATGAAATCCCTGAATAGGAGCAGGAGACCTCAACAGATGGGAATTCAGGCACATTAAACGGTGGAATTGGCCTTAGGTCCATGAGGCTAAGAGAAGGGACCAGGAGGGAGGACAAATTGCTGACCCATTTTTAATTGCTTTCCTGTGGTTGACACTTTATGTATCACCACCCTAAGCCTTAAAAAGTCTGAAAGTGCTATTTGATTCTTTCCCCTGCACCCCTCTTCAAACTGGGAAATGTTGTATTTCATGGCTATGTCCTCACAGCCCTAGTCTGTAGCCTTCTGTTTATATCATAATGGTGAAATACTGCCTTTTTCAAAAGCTGGAAGCCAGATTTCTCTTCCACTCATCCATTATAGAGTGAGAAAAAGAAAATGAATACTCTTATATCCATTATATATATCAAGAGACTGAAGCTACCTTTTTTATTTCAAGAGCTAGAATGACTGCATTGCTCATGAATTACAAAGCAATTTTGAGACACAACAGTAGCAGAAACAGTAGTAGCATTTGGCACAATGTACCACACAGATGTGGTACCCAGAGATTGAAAAGTAAAGGGAATTTCTATCTATTTATCCATTCATCTCGTTACTGTGTGGCTTTTACATCCAATGTGGGAAAATAAAATCCTTTTTTACATACCATTCTCTCCATGCATGCTCAACTTAAATGCTATTGATTTATGCAGCCTATATCAGTGGCATAAAATATAACTATGTCACAGAATTTGGAGAGGTATGTTCAGACAAATATGCTGGAACACCTGAATCTGAAAAATAAGATGCACTGTGTAAGAATAATAAATATATTGTTACCATAAATTAAAGCTGTAAAGATTTTTTTTGCCTTACTTGTTGGCAAAGGGAGCGATCTCTCTAGTGTCAGGATTGAACTGCAGGGCACTAATAAAACATGACACAAATAACAAATAAATTTCCTCTGTATTGAATGGTTTGAGATTTACTGAGATCTCTTATACCAAGATCTACTGGGAGTTGTATAATCTAATGTTTAAAATTTGTAACTAGAAGATAAAATGTGGATAAAATAACCATTACCTTATAAGATTATTTCAACTGTTGCATCTCATTTGAATCTTTTTTAATACAAAACATGCAGCTTTAGTGGAGAAAGGCATTTACACTGAGTAAAAGTCACAGCAGTATTTTGAAACGGAATTACAAAAAGTAGAGTGAATTAAGTTTTCCTGAAGTTCTGCAAAAACACAGATTTACATATAAATCAGTCATCATCTCTCATTAAGCTACATGAGGTTTCCAGTTGTTTGTATACAATGTTTTTTTAGATTTGTTTTTTCACTTCACAGTGGATTTTTACTCCGTTTAGAAAACAGCTGAGGTATCTTATGTTGGCTACCCTAAACCTCATGGATCAGATCAGTTCAGCTGGAGACACAGCACAGAGGTGCACAGATTTACATAATCATAAAATATGACTAACTTCGTCTCGGAAAATAAATACCAATTAACCAGATTGCACTGATACTAGTGGAAGTGAATACATACTTCAGCCCTAATTCTGTTCTCTGTTATGGTAGCTCCAGTTCAAATATAAACCAAAGACTTCCATGTTGATTTAAATGTAAGCTAGCATGAGAAAAACAATTGTGTTTTTGGACCTACTTTCAGCTCTGCTTATTCTATGCTAGTGAAACTGTACTGATGTAAAAATATGATCACTCACTGTTTAAACCAGTTTGCACAGAAATGACTTCACATTTTATCTTATTTCAGTCCTGCCAGGGCAGATATATTATCACATTTTTCAAAACTTCATTATCCTTTGATACTATGATTTTTACTGAAAAAACACCTGTTGAATAAGCAAAATTTAATTATTTGAAAAATTAACCATATTGAAAATCTGGATACAGAATATTTCTACAAATTGAAGTATTTTAAAAGTTAAGTATTTAGTAAAAGCTATTAAAGAGAGCCTAAGATAGAACAGCTCTTGCAAATTTACGGTTGGTCTCTCCATTTTTTGATTTTCAATTGACCTTAAAGAAGTCCTGAAAAACATTGTCTCTCAGCGAAGAGATCAGTTCATTCTCTCTTGAAACATACTGTATTGGAACTATTAAGTCACAGCCTGAACCACTAATTGAGCACCTGGGGAAAGGACCCTGTCAGCTGTGGGAGTACAGGTGGAGGCAATTCAGGCAATTCACCTGTGTGACTGGAAGGGGTGGAGCCTGGCTGCACCTCTCTTAGACCTCATTTAAGAGATGACTACCACAGGGAAAGGATCTCTGGTTGGAGATTCCTCCCTTGTAGAGTTTCTCTTGTGAGCCTAGATCTTCAGAGACAAATGAGCACTTTTCCCTTTCCTTTGTAACACCTTTCCATTGTGCTAGTCCCTTTGTTATTACAACTCCTGTATCACCATTCCATCATGTTGATCTTTCTGATTCTTATGCATACAAATGTTTTGAAAATAATTCTACATTAAAGTAAGGCACTCTGGAAACCCAAGATCTCCCTGGTAGCCTGAAGAGGCTGTATATTTGCAGTGAGGGGCTAACCTCCTTCCACGCTATTAAACAGCCACACAATTGCAGTATTCAACGTCAATTTACAGAAGGCAAGAAACAACAGATTCATAGCTTTCACAGATTCTCTGTCTTTTCTGCCCAGATCAGTGAGGGTTAATGACATTAAACAATCATTACAGAGGTGTTTATTTACCAGAAAGTTGACACCTATTCAAGATAGCTTATTTAACAAAGATCTACCATCAGCTGTCAGAAGTAATGGTGTGTTCAGTATTTATCTTGAAGCCAGATGCAATCACTGACCTTGAGGTGAAAGGATCAGCAACCCTTTTCCTAGTCTTCTGATTTTAGGTAAAAAATACCTTGCTGAGCTTCTCTATAGAAGCTGCCCCAAAGATTTAACTCCTAATGCTTTCTCTGGACGTTTTTAACACTCTTACCACTCTGCTAGATCCAGGAAGCCTGCTGGTCTGTCATCCTAAGTGCCATAAGTTAGTATGAACTCTCTTCTGTTTTTTAAATTCACATATTTTTAGTCTGTGTGTTAGTGTGTTGCTCAGCAGAGACCTGATCCTATCTCTCTCGAAACAACTGAGCTGTTCCTCCTGTTCTTCCCTCCATAGGCCTTATCTGGCATGCAGGCTGTTCTAGACCGGCCATGCACAACAAACCTACCCCAAGTCATTGCACTCTGGGGAGTACTCTGACCTTTTGGCCCAAAGAGTGCACTTCAGGGTGTTGGTAATGCTCCAGTACAATAGTGCTCATGTTCCTGCTGAAGATTGCAGTTTATCTCGTAACTGTTTTGTGCCTGCTGTTATCTGCTTAGTATTTGACTGCCCCATGTGCAGAATGTTACAGGGACTTTGACAAATAAGCTAACACAAAATGAAGTGCCAGCTTGTGGATGAAATGGCTTTCCCAAATCATTTGCTGCAGGGGAGCCTAAGCAGTGTCAGCCATGTATCAGGAGCTTTTAGACCTGGCTACTATTTGGGCTGTAACACACAACAGAGAAGATAATGGCTAATGAAAGTTAATGGATTGGGCAATAGGGGTGCCACCTGCCATTCTGTTATTGCATTTTGCTGCTTTTGTCTTGTTTTACCTTTAATTTAACAATACGTGAAGTGGGCTTGGTACTTATCCTTACCTGTCTATAAGGAGTGGTGTTTAGAGCTAATGAATACAAGCTTTTTGAGCTCTCTGGATGAAAGAAATTGTCTAAGTGCAAATTACCCTCTTGTCTATCCTCTCTGAAGTCTAACCTACTTTGATGTGATTGTGATCTGTGTCAGTTTAGTGTGTATTACAGGAGGGATTTTTTTCAGCAATGAATTTGCAAGTAAATCTTTGAGTAATGCAGAGTACTTCATGAATGTATAAGTTCAAACATGGGATGGAATTGTTTTAGGCATAGTTCCAGGATTTTTTTAAAGAACCTATTTTCTGAATTACTTGTTCTCCTTTTTCTGTTATACACTAACTGTGATATCCTTCTTGAATCATTAGAGGCCAGACCCTCTGGCCAACATAAGTCATTACTACTTTACTGATACCAGTAGAGCTGTCCTGGTTTGTACTTAGCTGAGCACCTGAGATATAGTCACAAAATGTAATCTGGGGCACAGCAATGGTCAGTCAAAGTAATGTGAAGCTAAAATTCTCAGATTTTACAGTCTCACTTACAGGTAACTAGATTTGTTAAACTATCTCTTGATTTGTACCACCTTTGACCTTAGTATTAAGAACGCTTTAAGGAACTTCTTGAAATTCCTTAAAAATATATTAACATAAATACTGATATTAATGCCTGTTGCCTTTGTATAAGCCCAAGAAGGAAAGGAATTAACGTACGCTTTGAGAATTAATTCCTATTGCTTTACTTCTGCAGGTGACCCAGTGCAAGTCAGTCACGCCTGCTGGCATCCTGGCGAGCAGGGATGCTTGCACATGGCTATCTGGATTCCCCTACTGCACTCAATTCCGTTAGCACTGAGCATCCTGTTGTTACAGGCTCCTCTGTGCAGGAATAATATTGATTTCTGTTGAAGGTTTTCTTCCAGGAAAAAAACAAACGTAAAGCTTCCATTTTTCTAGTACTACAGTGAAAAGTCTATGAGAAATTGAGTTTATAGCAGGGAAAAAGGAATTCAAGAAGAGAGTGGAATGGAGGGGAAAGGTTAAAAAAAAAAAAAAAAAAAAAAAGGAGAAAATTTAAGGATGCAAAGGGAGAACGATAGGTGTCAAAAGGTTGTATGTCAGAAAGGTAGCGTTTCTGTTCTGTTTCTCCAAAAAGTTCTCTGGCTTGGAAAAGCTGAGGTCCCAGCAAACTATAACCACAGAATTTTCCCAGGCAATATACAGGATTTTTTTTTTTTTTAATCTTTCCAAACTCCTTGATAAGCACAGTCTTCCTGCAGACAACATGTTACGTGCACCTTCCTGCAAGATCAATTCTTGAGACATAAGCATAGGAATCAAGAGGAGGAGAATGGTGACCAAGCATAACCCAAGCAGCTGAGTTGATTTCTGACAGTGGCTGATTCACTGCAATGCTTCTGCCCAATATCTGTCTTTCTGTATATATATTTTTTCTCTCCAAAAAATGGTTCTCATAGAACATCCCTTGGATGGAAATCGTGAGCAGACGAAACATGCCTACAGATTCAGGTATTTGCTCTAGTTCTTCTCCTTTTCACCTAGTCTTTTTCCACTTTCATTTTAAATAAAAACAACTTACATTTTCTGCAGGTAAACTACAGAATTCTAAACCATAACTGGCTTCAAAAAGAACAAAGGCTTTCAATCAAAATTTTAAGTATCATCAGGATTATGTTATTAAAATTCTACTTTTTTTTTTTTTTTTTACCCCAGGAGGCAAATGCTCCCTGCCCCATCCACCTTTTACTGTTCCATTGCATGACTAATATAATCTGTTTAATCTGTAATTAAACCTAGTCTTAAACATGTAACTTCTCTCTCATTGATATGCCTACTTTTGAGACTGATTTTCTTCACTAATAAAACATTTTAATGCCAATGACATTGTTTTTTGCATTATTGTTACATTTAGCTTAAGCTTGTACAAAAGACACAGCAGTATATCCTTCCAAAATCTGCTTTTAAGGAAATAAGACTCAGTAATAACAGTGACTCATTTTCAAAGCAGTTCACAAGGGGAAGAGGAGTAATTTTCCAGCTCACTTTCAATTCTGATTACCAGAAGATGCATTTGAGGTGTTCCTTCTGCCCTTTGGTTTCACTCTTTGGTGCTCTAACAGGGTACTTAAATACAGATCCCAAAATATCAAACTTCTGAAATGAAAAAAAAAATGTTTTAGTGTGGAAACATTCCACGTTAGAAGTAAGAGTCTGAATCCTGGACAATACAGTTCCATTTTCACTGATACCCATTCCTTGAATGTGGAAGTGAAGCCTAGGTAGGATCACAATAGGCAACAAGCAGGAAGCTGTCCTGTGGGAGATACCACTTTTGTGTTTATTTGTTTATTGACGTACTCCTCCATTCCTGATCATTTTTAGGGACAGGATCCAGCTAGCATATCTGGACCATTAGTCTAATTCATCAATTCCTAAGAACCATCAGACCATGAGAAAATAGCAGTGTTATAAATTTGCCTTGTACAGGGAATTGAGTGTTTGGAGCTTCTGACAGTCAGGCCTCTTGCTCAGATCCCAGCAGCAGTTAAAGCCTAAGCATGTAAGACTGTGCCTGTGCCACATTACTCTACTGTATTCTGTGATGACGTTGCAGAGCTGCAGTTAGAGCCCCAAAGTTTCCAGCAGAAAAAAGTGAGTGTACTTGATGGGCCTAAGCTCCCTCTTGCTGAAATGATATCACTGACTTTATTAGGCAGCGGATTAGGCTTGCATTGCTCTGCATGGGCACATTTCAAATCTGTGCTAGCCAGCAGAGTTCCCAGATAAGCGATTAATAGCACTAAGCATTTTGGTTAATATCAGGGCAAAGAGACACTCCTTTTGATATGCCATTTCGGTTAAATGCATTCTCCTTCTGTTCAACTTGTCTGACACCGCAATGTTAAGCCAAGAACTTATCTAAGTAAAAAGATTAAACATATCTCTGAGGAATGCACAACATCATTATAGTTGAATCATGAGGTTAAAGAGTTGCACTGAGGTTGCAGAATATCAGATAGAGAAGTGAGACTGAAAGGATAAATCCTTACTTATTTAGCATAGTTGCCCTATTCCACCTGCTAATGAAATCAGTATGTAAAGTGCATTAGAAAGGGGATCTGCGTGTTTGATGTTTCACTACGAGTTACATTGCAGCCTGTTATGGAAAATGATGGCTTATTGTGATAATTTTTTAGGTTTGTTTTTCACTCGGGATCAGAGGACTGTAATTCAAACATAAAGAGAGTTGCAAATAACTCATTCTTAAAGAGCCCTATAAAGAGACACGGCCAATACAGCGGTCTCTTTCAGGAATAATCATGGTCAGACATTTTGCATGAAATTATCATTTCATTAATGTACTGATCGTTTCAAATGCTTTCAGATTTAAGTATGAATTAAACAATATCATATTCATCTTAGAGATGTAGATAGAAGCTTCATCACCTGCCATAGCATTATATTTATTTGCCTCTGTAAACAGACCTGTGTTTATGTATTTGAGCTTTAAAAGCCCAGTGTAGAAAAACACTTAATCACAGGCTTAAAAAATTTGCTGAAGCAGGGTCTAGGGTGGGAATCCTCCCCACTCGTGAAGATTTCAAAAGCAAGCAGACCAATTTTAGCATAGTGTAGTAGATACTGTAAGGTGGGCCAGCACTGAAGAGAAATTAGAATGCACTGTTACTGGATATCAGTAAGGACACAGGGATATATTTCAGACTTTCTCAACAAAATGAATACGTGATATAAGTGTAACATTCCTTTAAGGCAATACATTCCACAGATGGAAAATATAGACTAATATTGTTTTACAATTCTGTACGATGTTTCTGATCATTAGCAAATGAAGAGTTTCTGCCACAGTTTGTGCTGTGTAAGCTGCGTGTGTCAATACCTATACCTTGTCATAGAATGAATCACAGAATGGCCTGGGTTGAAAAGGACCACAATAATCATCTAGTTTCAACACCTCTGCTATGTGCAGAGTCACTAATCACCAGACCAGGCTGCCCAGAGCCACATCCAGCCTGGCCCTGAATGCCTCCAGGGATCGGGCATCCATAACTTCTCTGGGCTTATGCTGCCAGAGGCATTCAAATATGAGTTTTAACCAAGAGTCAGACCAAACATATACAGAAACTGATCACCAAAATCATCTAATTTAGGCATTAAATAGCACCTTAAGTGCTAGTCAAATGAAATTCACAGTCCTCATTGTTGCAGCTCTTCCTTCTCTCAGAAGACGATGAAAGTTTCAGTGAAGCAACTGACAGCTATCTCAGAAAACTCTCCGTAGGTAGAAGCCATGTAAGAATTGTATTTTTCATGAAGGCCAAACTTGTGATCTCATTGTGAAACTCTTCCAGGACTGTGATGTCCAGGTGCATCTGCCTCAAACAGACTTTAAGCACAGCCAAGAAGGTCATGAGCCGGAATTCTGCCACCCCCTAGTCCTTGTATTGTTAGTCCGTGAAAAGCAAGTTGTCCCTACACACAAAAAGATTAATGAGCCTGATCTCCTGAAAATTTATGGCTTGTGGCTAATTGGTTTTGTCTTTTGGGAAGGTAAGAGAACCACCTGAAGTTTTCCTTGCAGCTGTAGCTCCCATATGGGATTTTTCCTGAGTGAGTGGATGTCTAATAAGAATTCAGTTCTTCCTTTTACCTCTTCCTCATTTTTCAAGACACTTTTTTTTCCTGTGTTCACCCTCCTATTTTCATACAATTTTTAAGAATGCTCTTCCTACATTCTACCTCCCATCAAACTTGATTGGAATTGATGCAAGTACAAATAATTCAACAACAGAAGTTCTGCTTCCATAAAGAGTGAAACAGATTTTGGAGGGAAGCCTACACCTACAGATCAAATTGATTGTCCTATATCAGAAAGGAGTAAGGGGCTTAGAAAACATGAAAGTGAATGATGGGCATCACAAAAAAAAAAAAAAAAAAAAGAAATGGGACCCAAATCTGCAGCACGCAGCAGAACTGAAGACACTGGAGCAGGGATTCCTGTCTGAATATATGACATTTTCTCAACATCCACAGCTACAGTCTTCAAAACCACTTTGGCTCAGGTGCTCTCTTATCATGCTGTTCATTAGCTAGAGAATATATTTCATTAAATAAAAATTATCACTAGCGCCTGAGAACTAGGAGATTGTTAAGAGGCATCATTTTCAATCTGTACCACTCAGGGATCCCCAGACAGCTGCTGGTTTGCATTTTTAGAGGGGCACACAGAAGTCAACAGTAGGGCAAGATCTTCCTACCCACTCTTATCCTCTAGCCTTCCTAAACTTACACTTCTCAAGTCAACTCCCGAGCCACATTCTCCTCCTGCCTCTACCCTCTGTGAATTATTTAACCTTCCCACGTCTTATTGGGTTCCCCTTCTGCACAGTGAAGTCAGTGTTATGCTAATCCAAACACCACCTGCAGCTATCCTGATGGGTACCTAGAAACTTCAGGATGTGTTACTAGCTGTGGTTTATAGATGGGAAAAAATCAAGACTGAGAGAATTCAGGTGCCTTGGTTTGACAGGAATCATGCTCTAATGACTTGATACCAGCCTTATACGACAGCACACACCAGAATACAAGGGTTTGTGTAACTGGGTTATAGAAAAGCAACAGCGACTTCTGTTGGTAGGGTGTCACTTGCTTAGCAGGCTAGTCTAATTCTGGCTGAACTTCCCTATTTAAGCTCCTTCAGCAGCTTCTCTTTATAGTGATCTGGAAAGACCAACAACTGACTTATGGCTAGTTGGCAAAATGGAGTGTTTCAAAATTTAAGACCGCTGGAAATCTTCTAGGGGCTTTTATGCATCCTGATGGGTGAAGAAAAAAGCAGCAGAGAGAGAAGAATGTGAGATCCTTCAAGAAATACCATTGACTAGGAATTTCATAGTACAGATAGAAAGAAAAGGAGGTTTGGAAATTTCTGAAAGGTTTCCCTCCCACACCCCAACCCTCAGCAAATAAGAGGTCATTCAAACAACTTCCTTCCAAGCTTTTAAAGGAAGAAAACCACTATCCAGGAATACTCATGACAAGTGACAACTGAATAAACGCAAGAAAAAAATTCCTAAGCCAGTGCAACTTCTGAAACATCACTTCAATATGCTCAACATCTGAAATATTTATATATATTCAGCATCAGATGAAATTTCTCAGTGGTTGTCTTAAATAACCACAGGGCTGCACTAACAAGTCTGAAGGTGAAAAAAGCATGAATGAGTGTGGTGAGCTCTTTATATGAAAGAAAGAAGGCCAGATACCTAAACAAAAAACCCTTCATTTTGTTTTTCAGGCAGTGGACTACCTAATTGCATAATTTTTTTTGGTGCTGGTTTTGTATTACTGCAAACTTTACAGTTTTATATTGAATTCTGAAAGTGAGTCAGCAATTTGCCTCTTTACATTTTGCAGCCATAATTCAAGAGGCAGAGAAAGAATTGTTTAACAGAGAAAATGAAGATATTATTTTATTAGTTTTATAGCCACAAGTGAACATGGGAAACTAAGCAATTACAGTAGGAAATATGGATATTTTTTAGAAAATAAAACACATCAAATATGATAAAAGCTGAAGCAACTTAATGTGGACCCACATATATTCTTAATAATTTCTGTGTATGTATAAACATGCACAAACTGGAGAGGCATAAGTGTGGATAGACTGATTTATAAAGATCTGTGCAGAATTCATTGTTTACTGTTATCATCATCGTGTGCTTTTTTCTCCCCTGAGAGAGAGCAAGAATCCTGCTCAACAGGCTTTTCTGTTTCTACTTCTCACAGCACTACAAATCAGAAGAGAGCTTAGCCAAAAATGAAATGAATACAAGGATCTTTTCAGGACATTTAAGTGTTACAGTTGAGTGTTTGGTAAACAGGACTAGCGGACCAATAGCTGAAAAGTGCTGCAAGTTCCTGAGGTCACTCTTCCCTCCTCTGCAGCCATCCATGTCCAGTAATCCCATTCATGACACTTATTAAGACTTCCCACATGTACATTCAGACCTTTGTTCCCACACTCCTATGTTTGATGGAAACTTGCTTTTCAATCTAAATTGTGACTCACGGCCAAATTATGCCACTTCATCTTTTATCAGCATTGTCTTTTCACTTTCACAGCTTGTGATTTCCTCCATGATCATAAAGAGCAACCAGATTCTACCCAGACTCTAATCTGCCAACCTGAGCACACCAGGCCTTTTCAACCTCCTTGAAAGACAACTCTTCAGTCTTTCAGTGATCTAAACTATTTTTTTTTTCTTTTATGTGTCCCAGCTTCAGTTCATCTTCTTGAATAGGGCACTTAACTACACAAGAAGCATTTACTTTGTCACTGACCTGTTCCTTGAGCAACATCTCTGACACATTCCCTGCAGCCTCCACTGTGAACACACTCCTAACAGACCTGTGCATCATGTCTGTCTTCCTCTAGGTTGAGGTTACTGTCCTCATTTGTGCATCAATTACAGCATTTAGATTATTCCCTTCCTTCCAAATGTTGGAAA
Source organism: Chrysolophus pictus (assembly GCA_037305975.1). Classification (NCBI taxonomy): domain Eukaryota; kingdom Metazoa; phylum Chordata; class Aves; order Galliformes; family Phasianidae; genus Chrysolophus; species Chrysolophus pictus. Next base: position 109,619,638 of record CM074576.1, read on the forward strand.
GCAGGTACATATATACATCCCAAACATCTATAATATTACTTACTATGATACATCATCTCAGTCCAGGGTCTGCTGGTTAACATTGTCAGTAGCAAAACACCACTTAGTTACTTGAGCATGCCAGAAAAACAGGGAAGAGAACTGGAAAAGTGAGAAAACTTGCGGGCTGAGATAAAGACATTTTGCTAGGTAAAATACAAGCTGCAGACACAAGCAAAGCAAAACAAAGCACTCATTTGTTACTTCCCATCAACAGGCAGATATTCAGCCTCTTCCAGTAATGTGGGGTTTGATGAGCGTAATGCTCACTTAGGGAAGAAAAGTGTCCTAATGTCAAGTGTTCCCTCTTCATCCTCCTCTTCCCCCAGTTTCATTGCCAAGGACAACATTATGAGGGCTGGTCAGTTGTCCTGGCTGTATCCCATCCACCTTCTTGTGCACCTTCTTGCAGGCAGAACTGCACATGAAACAGAGAAAGCCTCAATGCTATGCAAGCACTGCTCTGTAACAACTAAAATATTGGTGTGATATTAACAGTTTTGGTCACAAATCCAAAACATAGGTCAATAAAAGCTACTAGGAAGATAATTAACTGTCCTATCTAAAACCAGTAAACTTTGATATTCTGACACAGAAAAACAGAGAGAAATTTCATCACAGGAATTTCACCATTCACACTGTGATAAGAAATATTCAACCCATAATATCTATGTGTTATTAGAGGGAGAGCTATGGATTGCATTCTGGATGTCAAATTGGTCTCCATTTAGCATTTTCTCTTCTATTTTTTTTTACCCCTCACATCAGGAACCAGCAGGAAAACAACGAAAAGCAGCTAAGCAAGGAGAGACATAAAAGCAATTGAAAGCAAGAGTCATCAAGTCCAATTATTAAGGAAAAACTAAGTGTTGTCTGAATGAACCTTAATGTTTTGTATGCCAGCCCATAAATGTTGTTTGGTGCACAAATCAAAACTAAGCGATTCATCGCAACAGATACAATTAGAAAACAATTCTGGAAATACTTTATCTCTCCCTCCTTGACAAAATTTTTCTCCTCTTCAATACATAAATGATTTTTGTCACATCAGAGAACTTTCGGTGAAGAAAACACGAATCCTTAGAGATATAACAGTGAAGTATGAAAAAAGAAGAATAACAACTTTATAGTGTTTATCATACTAATTCTTTCTGAACCTAAAAGCAGAAGTGGGAATAATTCTAGGTGCAATTATCAAATTAGAAATGTATGTTCACCTCTTAGGAGCTTGAAAAAAGGAGAAGAAAAGTAGGAAACAAAGGATTTCCAGGATGCTATCTAGTATATAGGAACAGTATACATTTAAGTATAAAGCAGATCCGTTTCCTTTTCATGCAAAATCGGAAAATGACTCCTGAATATATTAAAAATATATTAAAAAAAGAGCCAACCACCAAGAACACAAAATTAATACTCACTAGTGAACACTTGATTGTAAGAATGACAGTCATATCTAAAGTATGGAAGCAATCCACACACCCATATGCCTTGCTGTAAAGCTGACTAAAGTTGAGATGCTCCATATCAATCTGAAAAAAGCTTATGAATAGTTCTAGTCTTTAATGGAAGCAATGTCAGACCTGCAAGAAGTTTGAGGAGTTCAAGCATCTACGTATTTTCAAAAGTGTTCGATAAGAGGACTCAGATACTAAAGACACAGAAAATTCAGTCTTGAGGTCATCATTTTCCAAGAGACATTTAAGACATTTATTCCTTTTACTGGTAAAAATCTGAAAATATCTACAACAAAACAATCAGCTTCCATACCAGTCAAGGCATGACTGAAGTCCTGGAGAATTACTTGTTCTTTCTTTCCCCTACCATGGGGTATCAGATGGGTGAATCTCACTAGTACAAGTCAGGTCTACATGGTGCCCTTTAAACACAAAGGACGAAAGCTCTACAACATGTAAAAAAGGTCAGTGGTCTCCTCACACGTTAGGCTATTTGGTAGACTGTCACTGAGCTCCCACTATCTAACAAACGCTCAGCTGTCCTTTCAGTTTTTATGTTGCATTTCTTCCCATTCCTCCATTTCTATAGCAACTGGTTTGCATCTTGATGTACATGAAGGATGAGGACAAAAGAGATACAGCTTATTTCAAGAGATGCTTTCATTTCTATCCTGGTTTTATCTGCAATACAGTTAGTTTTCTTTCCAGTAGCTGGGATGGCATTGCATTTTGGATTTTAAATGAAAACAATTTTGTTAGTACAATGATGTTTTAGTTATTGCAGAGCAGTGCTCACACAGAATCAAAGACATCTTGTCGAACAATAAAACTTGGGTGCTGCTGCTGGCTGGGGGCAGGCTGGCCATCAGCGTGTGACAAGAAATGCAAGAAATCGCATTATTGCTTAATTTGTACATTCCTTAACTTTATAATTAGTTTATTTTCCTTTTCTGCCCTATTAAACAGCTTTCATCTCAAACCATATGTTTTACTTCTTTTTCAGTTACCTCCTCCATTTCACTTTGATTGAGAGAGCGAGTGAACAGCTCACTGAGATAAACCACAACCATCTCCAAAACATCACTTCAACAACATACACACAGTGTATATATATACACACACTGTGTATGTACTAAAACATTCAGAATTCACCCAGTTTTCAGTGATGCCCCCAGTGCTATGATGCTATGACTAAATGCCTTATCTGAGATTCCTGATGGGATCTGGCTCACTCCCATTCTCCAGAAAGTTAATTCCTACAGTTTGATCCTAAAATACTCCACGTGAATAGCTACATTCATCCTTCAAACCATACTTTATGCGGTGAAAGACTGGAAACATGCCATGGTTTCTCAGAAAAATAATTTCTAACCTAATAAGGTTCAACAAAGCAAAGTGCAAAATTTTGCACTTCGATTGGGGTAATCCCAGATACATACAAAACTGGGAAAAGAACTCCTTGAGAGTAGCCCTGCTGAGAAGGACTTAGGTGTTCTGGCTGATTAAAAACAACACGAGCCAGCAGTGTGCACTTGCAGGCCTTAGACTGCATCAGAAGAGGGGTAGCCAGCAGGGTAAGGGAAGGAATTGTCTCCCTCTACTCTGCCCTCATGAGGCCTTATCTGGAGTATTGTGCCCAGGCCTGAGGCCCCTAATGAAAGAAAGATGTGGAGCGGTTAGACAGGGTTCATAGGAGGGCCAGAAGGACAGTCAGAGGGCTGGAGCACCTCTCCTGTGAAGACAGGCTGAAGAAGCCAGGCTTGTTCAGTCTGGAGACCTCATTACAGCTTTTCAATATTTAAAGGGAGGTTATAAACAGGAAGAAAACTGACTTTTTACATAAGAAGATAATGACAGGATAAGGAGGAATGGTTTTAAACTAAGAGAAGGAAGATTTAGATTAGATGTCAGAGGGCTTTTTTGTTGTTGTTGTTGTTTGTTTTTAAACCTGAGAGAATGGTGAGGTGCTGGAAGTGCTTGTGCAGAGAAGCAGTTGATGTCCCACCCCTGGAGGTGTTCAAGGCCAGGTTGGATGGGGCCCTGAGCAGCCTGATCTATACCTGATTCAGTGGTTGGCAACCCTGCCTGCAGCACAGGGTTCAAATTCAGCGAGCCTTGATATCCCTTCTAATCCAAGCCATTCTATGATTCTGCGATTTCCATGTGATGGCCTTGTATCAAAAACCTTGATCATTCATTACCCCAGTGAGAAATGAAGGTAGCAAACAACATTAAAATGAATACTACAGAAACAACAACTCTATATTTAATTCAAAAGTGTTTTGTATCTAGTTTATCATGAAAAATGTTCTTGGTATGAATACTCTCCCACACAAAAATGCTGTTCCCCAAAAGCTACCACTTTGCCCTTACTTTGACAATGTTTACTTTTCAGCTGCAATTCTGAAAATTAGCAAGTACATGCCTTTTGGGCTAATTTAATTAAAAGCAGCACTAGATCGTATTATATTTCCTTAAAATACCGTTGTAAGAAACAGCCTGGGGAGCCACTCCCCAACATAATTGTGTTTAACTTCCCAAGCAGCAAGCGATGCTGGTTTATCACAATCACTTGGAAGGTTGCCACGCCATAACCTAATACTTTATTACTGTAATTTCTGGCTTCTTAAACTCAGAGGATAGAGACCCAATGGACTATTTTGTTTTATTGTGATGCCTTTGAAAAAAACTAAAATTCACTGTTTGGTTGTCACTCACTGACCATGGAAAACTCAGGAAATACATATGTACTCCAATAGTAGTGCATATGTGTTTGGCTGTAAGCATCTGTAATGTGTATCTACAGAATAGTTAATGGAAAGATGCTTCAAACAGAGAAAGCAGGGTACATATAGATATCATTTTATGTACTGTGAACGTGCAAGTGTAATATGTTCTCTCTAAATACAGATACTATATTATTGAGTTCAAAGTTTATAATCAATTACTTATGAGTAATTCAGAGCTTCAAAATTGCATGCAGAGTTTATTTACACAGATAACTTGAAATGAAAAGAAACTTCAGAATGAATAGATTTAGGTATTTTTATAAGGTAAGTTTCTTGAATGTGAAAATATTTATTTGCATATTGATGGCCACAGAAAGGAAGCAGTTGTTCTAGCTTTAACTAGTGATAAAATACCTTATGATCTTCATTTCATAAAAATATAGCCCACGTGTCAAAAAGGTCACTGTTTCTCTTTTCGTATTTTTGTTTGTTTCTTTGATTGATGGGAAGAAGAACAGCACTATAAACACTAAACTCATGATGATGAAAAATACACCCGATTTCTTTGGGTGTGGGGGATTGTAGGGAATGACTTAGCAGTGTCAAGACTCACTTTTACTGCCAGACAGAAAAGCACAGCTAGACAGGCAGGTAAGCAACACATTTGGCCCACAGGTTAAACCGTTTGAATTCAACACAAGTAGAAGAGGAGTTTACAAGGAATCCAGGTGTTAGAGGAGTAGGGAAAGGTGCTCAGCACACCTCCTTGCCCAGCTTAGGAAACTCTAAGTAGCCAGACTCCATGAGCAAGAACACAAACAATAGAAGTTCATGGCAAAGTCCAACTGACATTTGGATTATTAATTCTCTGGATAACAAGGATCTTGACACTAAAGTAATACTAAGGTAGATTAAAAAAAAAAAAAAAATCCACCTTTTGAATTACTCTTTTCTTTTTACACATTAACTCTAGTATTTGAGTAACAGAAAGGCTTGATTTTTTTTTTTTTTTAAACTAATCTTGCAATGGTATTATTGTTGACAATATGATATTGCAGATTTAGTGAGACACAGAACTGAAGTAGGTTTCTTGTTCTTTCGTTTCTCTCTAATAGAGATTTATCTCTACAGGTTTCCAAATCTACAAGAAAATAAAATTCAGGTACTTCAATCAAACTAATTAAAGGGGAAAAAAAAAAAAAAAAACAACAAAGATGAACATCATTGCCTTTGATGAAAGTTATTTTGCCTTTTAAAACAATGACAAGAAATTCCCATGCTCTCCACTGATCTTCATCTAAAGTTCCTATTAGAACCGATAGGAATTTCTGCCAATAAAAGACAGAAAACTCTCTCTCTAAAATGCAAGAAATGTTTCAAAACCTTGCACACATATAGAGTCATCCAGAAACACTTACAGGATGGTTACACTACTTTAATAGCATAGCAGACAATATTTATATAGACGTAGACATGAATCCGGTTAAAATTACCCTCAAGATGACTTTAAAACTCTGGAATCAATATTTTCACTTAGAAATTAATCAGGCAAAATGAATTTAATTAATTAAACTAAATGGAGTTAACTTAAACTTGAAAGGAACCAAAATAAGAGAACCTTCGGCAGGTAAGACTTTCCTGCTGTTCAGATTTCCTACTGGGTTTTTTCTGCATTTGTAAATTATTACAAAGATCATTATGCAAAAGTCTCTTCAGTCTTCCTGTATTGCCACTGGGATATTTCTAACAGTTATTGTAATACATTAGAAAGGGTAACAAGACAGCAGAGAAGCAAAACCCTAGGCTACACCAAGCAAGGATCTGCTTTGATATGATAGCAATAAGCACAGCAATAAAGGAAAGACAGTACTTACCTACAGAAGATCCATAAAGTTCTCAGTTAGGCAGAGATCTCCAGAAGATACACCTTTACCCTCACTACCAATCTTTAAATGAGATCTGGGAAGGGATGGATCCACTCCTTCTGGTCAGTCAGGTGCACTGCATGCACCTGAGCTCCCCTGGGTTGGCCCTGCCTTCCTACCAGGTGCTCAGTCACTGCTTCAAGCCATGACTCAGCATTTCCACTATGGTTACCAAAAATTTCCATACGTTTTTTTTCTTCACCTCAGTGATTTCTTACGTCATTCTCATTAAATTCCTTAATCTCAATTTATGTATTTGTATAAAAGAAAAAAGTTACATGACCAGAGACAATTCAACCTCACAATAGGTGCTGCAAAAGTAATTAACATTTAAAAGTACCCAGTAATACTCGAGTGACAGAGAGTCCCAGGACAGCATGAGTGTTACAGTGTGAATTGGTACATAATCACAAAAAGAAAACTCCACACAAAGAACAACTGATAAATTAGCCTCAGAAAGGTGGAGAGATGTAGCTCAGATGCCATTCAATTTCTGTAACTGAGCTATAGAGACATTTGTGTGCTCACACATGCATTCAGACACCAAGCTATATCCTGCAGTTACCTTTAATATTCCCATGTATTTTTATTTACTAAGCATGTTCCAGCAATCGGATGGATTAATGACATGTTGCTTCATAGCAACAAGTCAAGAGTTCCTTCTCATGAAAAGATAAAACAAAATAAAGCACTTCACTAACAAGATTCATTAAAAAGAAAAGCAGATTGATTCAAACTGAGATCCAGCCCAGCACACCTGCCTCACAGCCTGCCTACCAGCTCCAGCTGTGTGTGATGAGGAGGAGAAAAGAGCTGGATGCAATTCAGCGGTGCTTGCCTGCACAAAATGCACTATCCTTCAGAGATCATGATAGGATGCAGAACAAATCCTCACAAAAGACTTTATATAATTTATATGCTGACTTTTATTTTCTAAATCACAATAGAAGATCTTCTTGTCAAGAAAGTGGGAAGTAGATAAATTTTTCAGGTTTTCCTACACTGCTTTTTCTCACCTCCTCTCCTATCCTCCAACACAAGCTGCTTGAAACAGTAAAAGGACAAACCATAGAAACACAAAGCTAAAGATCTGAGCCTGCTAAATGATAAGAATCCTCAAGACAAATTAGTGAACCAAAACAACGTTCAACTTTTTGATCAAAGCGACAGCAGCTCCTAGATTCAACCTCCAATAGAGCATCAGTAGCTAGCGTCTTTTAGCCAGTCTACCACGTTTTAGCATCCAGAAGGCATTGCATCGTTTACATCTGTCCCACCCACACATACTTTTACTGTGGTTATAATTGGATAGAGAAAAAAGAATGAGAAATGGCTCTGGAAAACTATGATAGACAAAAAATGGCACAGAATTATTTTCCCTAAAGCAACACATGCAAATCCACTACAGTGCCTACTTTCTTTCTGTTTGCCTTGTAATATTGCTATTTGCACTGTTTCTGTCAGAGGCTGCAATACAGGCAACTAAATGTCATGATACTGTTGAAACTGCAGAAGCTTTGATTTCTTTGAGCTTGGATTTATGTACCCCGCCTCCTCTTTGTATTCCGCTATCCTGCTGATTTCAGTTCTGAGCTGATGTGTTTCCAGATGCCATGGCATGCTTTGTACTGCCAACGTGAATAAAGAAGTGCTCAGTGGCAGGTGGGTAACTAACACCCATCCAGCGCCACAAGCACCAGTTATTTTTCCATGCTCTGTTTCTCAGTAGAGATTTTTCTGATGGTTCTTCACCAGCATTCAGGATGAAATCTTTGACTATGACAAGTCTTTAATCTTAGAAATGACATATCAAGAAGTCAAAAACTATAAAGCTTTGAAGAGAGGTAAAGGTTAGACTGGTAGAGCTAACAACAATTCATCTGCCTTGAAGCATTTCATGAAGTAAAAGATGCACTGTTTTCAGGCCCAGGTTTTTGAAGTTATCCTAAAGAGCACCAGCATTGCTGCTTCATACTTCAGGGACAGAGTGTGAGCTTCTCAATCACAAATTCAATACTCTAAGTAGCCCTCTTAAATCACTTTCAGAGCAAGAGAAAACATTTTGTGAATGCTGTATGCAATAAGGTAGTAAGACCTTTTTGCAGAACAAGTTGAAGAAATGGTAGCTCCTTTCCCTGCCAAACTTGAGACCTGAGCGCACAGTACAGAGCCCAGTACGGGCAGGAACAGTGCTAGCAGCACTCATGCTGAGCAGTTGTATTTCCGTGCATTGTGAGAGGAAGAAAGACATTTGATGTGCATGAAGGGAGAAGCAGGTCCCTCCATGAGGAAGAATACAAGGAGTGAAATTCAGGGCAAAGAAAGCAGCCAGCTTGGAAATGAAGGTGAACTGGTGTGAAAGGGAAAGTAGAAGACAGTCTCGGGAAGGGAGGAGGGCGTAGGCTCTGGCTGCACTCTGCTCTAAGTGAACAGCCTGCAGGTGCCTTGTACCAAATAAATAAATAAATAAGAATCAAGATGAATTACTGAAATAAGTATCCACTACACAAGCAACTCATGTACGGCTAGAATCTGGGACCCAGCTACATTTAAACTATTGTTTGCCCTTCATTCCACAGATGTGTGTGCTGCTATCAAAGAATTATTCTCCTAATTACACAGCAAGCCTTGGCCCAAACAACACCAGGTCAGTGCATCTGCAACCTTTAAGCTGTATGGTCAGGAAGGAAGGGCTGCAGGAACACGAAGCAGAGCCAATGTCCAAGTGGCAGTGTACAATGGCCCCATTATCCAGCCTGCTTCTGTTCGTCTGACACTGGGTAAAATTCCTTAAATGAGGTCAAGACCTTCTAAATGTCAAGACTTCTTGACTCTGTAACTGAAAGCTTCTAAAAGAGCAACAGGGTCTGGGCTGCAAAGAGGGTTTGCAGTCTTTTTACAGAGGAAAAGGAGTAGAGCCAGTTAAAAACAAGAAAAACATGACAAAGAAAAGAGACTTTTGCAGCAGCCTGTGAGATTTTGCTTGGTAATTAACTTTGGAATTATGCAATTGTTGCAAACATTTGACCTGAGCCTGCCTTCTGTGTTGAAAGCTAATACGTTTTTTATTTACTGCCTACCTTGGGAGAAGCAAAGAAGATTGAATGCAGTAGTGTTGAGGAGTACTTATTAACAAATCACTTCTAAAGTTGAGGGCAAATAGTGAAATCTGGTTTGTGAATTTAATTTTTATCAGCATATGGTACCACTCAGGGGACATGAAGGAGACATTTTTGTTACACATGTACATGTGAATGGCAAGGAAGCTGTAACGAGGAGACTGAAGTAAAAACAGATGTTTCTTGTAAATATATGTGAGCAGAGTAAATGAAGCAACACTGCAACAGTTCAAAATGTTCATTAGTAATAATACTACTCCTTGTGAATTTCTATCTGCACCCTGCGGGATGTGTGCTCTGTAGCAAAAACAAGCAAGCAAATGTACAAGTAGAACTTGTTGAAGATGCTCCACCAGTTTCATCGTGGTCTTGCACCTGGCATATTTAAAACATTCACTTGGGGAGTCAGTTTTCAAGCTGAATTGCTTGTAATGTCACTTGCGCAAAATTATTAATCACAATGCAAGATTCTGAAAAACAAATGTTACCCAAAATAAAAATTATATGGATGGACTCAACTCATGTCTGTATTCTAGAACTCCCACAGACTTCACAGGGTGCCTGCCCCCAGTCTGTTCTCTCTGGGTCTTGCTCTTCAGAGTCTGCTATTTTCACAACTTAGCTGAGAGCCATATATCTCATGAGCTGCATAGAGAGAAGAGGAAAAAAAGTCCCATGTGAACTAGGAAATATTCCTAGGACTTCCAGTCTACTTTTGGAAAGATTTTAATGGATTTTGGCACAGACTCTTCAAGCTCAAGCCTGTGAACATGAGGAAGGTGCTAAGTAGAACAGGAATTTTCAGCAAATTAGTTCTTTTGCACTGATTCTCTAAGTGAATATAATATTTCAAGGAGTACTAGAAGATCCCTGTGCTACGTAGTTTACCTTCAGGAGCTGCAGTAACCTTCCTGCAGACAAATCCTTGATCCTCCACTTACTATCCACTACAAGCTGCCTTCACCTATACTGGTTTGGTGGAATGTAGCACTGTCATAACTCCAGTAGGCAGCCCAGCTGGGCTAGATATTTACAGATATGATCAGGGATTATTTCTCTTCCTCCAATATACCTTGTATTGCTGGATGAACAGTCCAGAAAATGTTACATCTGAATCCACGATACATACAGGTAAAAATATACAGCTATCTCTTGCAGTCACATTTTTCTTTGCTCCTTATATCTGTTGTGAACTCGCATGGAACAGAAATGGATTCAGACTTTTTTTTTTTTTTTAAATAGAACTCATAACACACTTGAGAGAAAAATTACAACAATATGAAGTTGAACACAACAAGCCCTTCATGGCCTGCTACTTTTCAATCTTGAACGGAGGTTGAAAAGGTACGAAGAAGGAAAGGTAGGACCAGTGATTCTTCCATGCGCAAACAAAGCACTGCAACCTCATTTGATAGTTATTTACCCCCCAAAACCAATGTCAGTGTCTGACCAGAAATTCAGACCAAATAAAGTTGCAGAACCAGAAGTCAAACTTCATTAATTATTGTTTAGAAATTTTTTCATCATAAGCCTGTTTTCACGTATTCAGGACATTCTGAAAGACTGAAAAAGAGAAAAAGGAAAGGAAGAAAGAAAAATAAACTATCTTTGGGCAGAATTTCTTTAACTAGTCTTCTGCCCAACAGGGACTTAAGAATTCATTTCAGCACTTTTAGAGGTTCCAAGTCAGTCTAATGAGTCATTTGTATTGCCTTATTTATATTTTATTATTTTGTTCTCTTTAATGAAATTTAGAAGTAAATCAAGAATCTGATATGACTAAAAGTGATCTTTAGCTTATGGTTTCTTCTCTTTGTCTTCACTAGATTCTATTCATTTATCAAATGTTTCTACATTTGATGATCAAATATTTGAGTAAGATCACTATCCATTATTTTACAGCTTTGCAGCTGACATTCACTTAAAAAAACTACAGGGTCAAAGACAGAAAGGTAATCTTTTTTGCAGAGCTCCCAGCAAATAGACATTAATCTAGTTTGAAGGTCTCATTATTTAAGTCATGATCTCCTTTTAGTTCTAGGCACATACATGTAAAATGTTCTCAACAACGTCTGATAATTCTTGTAAGATGTCCACCAAGAGGCTATAAATCTCCTAAAAAATATTCATTATTCACAAGTATTCACTGAGATTCATCACTTGCCTGTATGTTTGCCTGTGCACACTTCAAAGTTGTCATGGAGTTAACTAGATCAATTTATGCCCATGACAGGGGGCAGTAGGCCCCTGCACTCCTACCCCACCCTGGCCCCATAAAATGGGAAGGAAGGAAGGGAGGAAAAAAAAACAGCGGCAACAATCTATGGAGGAAAACTTATTCTACTAACTATGATATTGGAATGCAAGGTAACACAATATAATACAATCTAATTGAAATTGAGACTAATAAATCAAATAAGATAGGAGAGAGAGAGTTCCTGAGACCGAGTCAAACCTGAAAAGCTTGGAACAGCTAGGAAAGCACCCTCCAGCACCCACTGCCAGGCAGTAAGAGACCGCCCCACCCGGAAGGGTCAGATCCCATGACTTCCGTAATGTATAGGGATAGGTACCTGGAATTGGAGCATTAACACTTTAATTCCAGTACATGATGTTTTTGATGCAGAATACTGAAAACCAAAAAACATAAAACCATGACAAAAGTGCAGAGCTAAAATTTGAATTTACAATTGCTTTTACTAAGCGTAAGTCACAGTGTTTCTGTTTTTTTGTTTGGCCAAGTACAACATGAGAAAGAAACAGTTTGAGCAAATCCTAGCAATGCAGCACATAAAAAAAAACTTTCAGTGGTCACTATGCAGTACAGATGTGATAATCACTACTGTGAAGATAAATCCTATTTGGAAGACAGCATACATAACACACACAAAAAGAGACACCAAAACAGTAAAAAAGAATTTGCTTAAAAATCTAAGTAAATGCTACCAGACTGTCTTATTTTTTGTGTAATGACCCAGATGTCATTATTACTGTGGTTGCAAATTCAGCTTGCCTGCTGGGCTGCAGAATGTTTTTGTTCCAGTTGGATATCAAGAGCCTGATACTGCTGCTAATCGGCAAGATTGAGAGCGTGCTGTGTACAGCAGTATGGCTCTCCCATCCAGCTGGACTCTAACTAGTTCTTGAGCAGAGCTGCAAATGTGCCGGATGGAGGATAGGCATCTTTCTTGGGAAAGAACATCCAGGGGTTTGGGGGCTTCTTGTGTTCCTCTCCAAAGGGAATCCAAATCTGTGTGAGTGGTTCAAGCAGTAGTGGGAGAGGGAAAACAAGTTCCTATCACTCACTGTGCCACTGCTCACAGGTCTTATTCTTCCAAGAACAGCTGTAGACTGCATGTCTACCTCAGGAGCGTGCAACAGCAACACTAGTGCAGCAAGCATTTTCAGCATGAAATCCCATGCCCAAGAGTAACTTCCTTCATTCTCTTCTATTCTCTTCTTTTATTTTTCTTTTAATTTCTCCTTCAGAATGGTATTTTCCTTTCAATGCAATTAAAAACTGCAGGTAGGGTTGGGGAGAACCTATTTCACTATTTTTTTTTTTTTTAAATCTTAAACAAACAACAACAACATAAACAACGCACAAAAAACTTCCGGTCTTCCAGTGGTTCAAATTTAATTGAGTGATGGGTACCAGCCTGAGAAGTGTAAGAGAGTGTAAGCAAAGACATCTGATTGGATAGTGACAGTGAAAACATTTCTCAAGTAAGTACAACATGGGCAACACTACTCCAACTTCCGCCACTTACAGATTACGACTCTAAACAAAATAATGTCTACTGATACTATGGTCTTTTAAAGAATTAGCTACTACTAACTAACATTAATAATGCTTGGCCAGAGCTATCCTTATGATCACAGGGCCAGGATTTCACTGCTTTTGACATTACCTGGCCAAAAAAAGAAAAAGAAAAAAAAAGAAAAAAAAAGAGAAAGAAGAGAAAGAAAGATGAAGTTCCTAGTAAGCAACTTAGACTTTGTGCATTCTTGACACCTGCTGACAGGAGATTTTAAGTTCCCACTAGCAAAAGCATAAGCCATAAGTGCTTGCTTGTCCATCCAATTAACAAGAGAGGAAAAAAAAAGGAAACAAAAAAAGAAAAAGAAAGAAAAAGAGGAAAGTGAAAGAAGGAATGCTATTAGGCTGTAATTGTTCAGAACTCAGATAACCCTGTTCAGTGCTGCAATATTTGTAATCAGTCTATACAGTAGAAACAAAGTGTATTTTTCATTGAACTCATTTGAATAATGGATAAATTTAAGGAAATTGTAATCTGTTTTGCTGCGCAGAATAGCAGGCTAAATTAATTGAATAAATTATTCATTGTAAATTATGGGCTCATGTCTGCTGCTGTCTCCATATATATACATTCATTTTCTGGCATCTCTGCTGAGCTTGCTAACAAGTATACCAATTAGTAACAATGGTACTAACAATGGTGGATTAGATTTATTTATCTTTACATTTCCCAGTTTTGTCTGGTCCCAAAAGCTGATATACTAAAAGGATATGGATTCTTCCTTTACACTCAGAAACAGAAAATACTGGAAGTCTACATTAAAAAATAAATAATAACAAATAGACAACTTGTCTGCATTTCATGGCTCGTTCCTTTAGTTGGAAATTTGAATTTATTTCAGCAAGTGTCCAGGCTTTGTATAAGTATTTGGAATAAGCCTTCCAACATTCAGAATTATCGCTCACCTCAAACTATGAAGCAGCAAAATAAATGCCTGACTCCAGTAACAAATTAATCTCCAAGTTAAGATATGTTCTATAGTAAATAATTATGTTTGTGTGGTGATTTAGAAAGAGGCATGCTGCAGACATGACTTGGGCAAATCAAATATACCAGCCAAAGAAAAATCTAGGTGAGGTTTCAAAATGGTGGTTTGGGGATTTGATTTTCATGGACAGACAGCACAACAGGAAGAGTTCACAGAGCCCTTAATTTTATAAAATTGAATTCAAGTCTTTCAGAAATCTGAGGAGGCACTGAATAAAAGAACTCAAATGTGGAATAATTTGACTTGATTTCACATGTCTAGGCATCTGTCAGAATCTGTTGTCAATGGCTGTTTTTATAATAGGGTTTTTATTGCACTTCTTCCCACTTTAGGAGCTTGCTTAGATTAAGACGAATCAATGGGAAAGCCACTCTTTCTCCTTGGACTCCAAAGTTGTGAGAAGGTGAAGTCAACCACAAAGCATATATCTAGCTGACAGAAGCCCCTTATGCTACAGGTGCAAATTAAGAGAGATGAGGAACACAGTATGTTATAATGCCTGTGAACAGATGCTGACCAAGTAGCACATTTCCTACTTATGGAAGTGCTGTTAACATTATTCAGAAAAACAAAAATCAAATGGAAAAAGAACGGATAAGACATTTCCTCGCTATATGCTGCCTTCCTCTAAAATCAAGGTTTCTAAAAACAAGAACAAAAGAAACCAAAACCAACGATAAACAAGCAAACTGGGATGGGAAAGACAAAGCACAAAAGAAGATGACACTTTTCAAGCTTACAATCTTTGTAAAAATTTCTGTGCCACAACATCAAGGGTAGGTAATTCTACAAGCTTTAAGCTTGGCATCTAAATATGCCAAAGTTTATGGATTTGTTTTCTTTTGTTACATACTCATATCCTACATCAGTCAAACTTGCATGACCCCTGTATTTTCATTGACTGCTTTGTTTTTATATTAATTCAGAAAGGTATATTTTCTACTATTACTTTCTAAAAATGAACAGCAATTGAAAATTTAAAAATGAACAGGATTTTCTTTTTTTTTGGAAAGCCCATCTGAGGACAGTTTACATGATATGATATGAAAGGGTTAGTGGAAAAACTGTTCATTTACAATCTCTCTTCCAAAACTCTTGACTCTTTCACTGATTTAAAAAAAAAAAAAAAAAGCCACGTCAATTTTACAGTTACCATTTCCATGGCATAATTTGGTTTTTAAATGAGTTGACTTTACTTGCTCAACTAATTCATGACTGTTGTCTGTGTGCTTTTTTTTGATCTCCTTTCATATCTTTGCATCTTACCTTAGGTGTTTACCTTATCTCATATGAAGCAGTCATGGACAGGCAGCCAGCTGCTGTAAAGACTGATATATTTTCTTATGCCAAGACCACGGACAGATCTCTTGCCATGTATTGCAAGGTTTTGAGATAAACAAATCAACTGGCAGGATATATCAGTGCAAACATTATTTAGTCAAGTAATAAAACTTTTTCTAACCACTACAGTTAATCCAAGTAATGCACTGTGCTTGACTATTTGGCTGCCTGTCGTGGTTTAACCCGGTCGGTGGCTCAGCACCACACAGTTGTTTGCTCACTCCCCATCTTCCTGGTGGACTGAAGGAGGGAATAGAAAAAAAAAAAAAAGAAGTAGAACTTGTGGGTTGAGATAAAACCATTTACTGAGATAGCAGAAAGGAAAAAGATAATAATTATGGTATATATGTATGTATATATGTATAAATGTGTATAACAAGTGATGCACAAGCAATTTCTTACCACCAGCCAACTGATGCCCTGCTAACTCCCTGAGCAGCGGAAGAGAGCAATGAACTCCTTCCTTTCAAAACACCTTCTGCATGATGTCATGTGGTATGGAATATCCCTTTGGCCAGTTTAAGTCAGCTGTCCTAATTCTATTCCCTCCAAGCTCCTTGGGCCCTTCACTGAGAGCAGCCTTGGCTCTATAGAATGCTGCTTAGCAGCAACTGAAAATAAACATCAATGTGTTATCAACATTGTTTTTCTCCTAGAACCAAAACACAGCATCATATAAGACAGTATAGAAAACAATTCCGTCGCAGCTGAAACAAAGATACTGCCTTCTTTTGCTCTCTTTTATAACCTCTCACTTCCTTGCTATATATCACTTTGCTGTCAGCTAGCAGAGCATCACTAGAAAACTTAGGGTTTCTGAAGGATGATGGAACTTTTTGTTAAGGAATAATGTAGGAACAAAGCAGCACTATAAAACCAGAATAAAACTTTCTCATTAATGAAACCTCTGATTGTCAAAATAACATGCTTATATGAGAGACCTGTTCTCATTTGGCACCTAGTCCTTTGACTTTCATCAAGATTGGATATGATGGTTCATAAATCCCTCACTGATCCTTTGTAGAGACAGAAGGACTCAAACGTGATATCTTCTGTTCATTCTCAGGTAGCTGTCAGCTAGTGACACTAGTCTGGGAAAAAAAAATCCTAAGCAAACTGTAGAATAAATTTGAGTATTTAGATGTGACAATTGCTGGTACTGTTGTCCTCTCCTGAAGGTCACTGGTCTGATCTGCTGAGCTCAGCTTTCTCCAGGAACTGTCTATATCTATATAAGCTGTCTGCATATCTTACATGCATCATATGCCCACTCAAAATAACTTATTCATATCTGAGAGTCAGTAATTTTTGCTAGTACAAGCTCAACAGGAATACTAGAGAGAGCTTGAAAATTGGAGGGCTGGGCAATGACCAAGCACATGAAATTTAACAAGTGCCAGATTCTGTTGCTGAGATGGGACAACCCTGGATATATGAACAGACTTGGGGATGAGAGGCTGGGCAGCCCCATAGAAAGGGATCTGGCTGTCAACCAGTTGAATATGATCCAGCAGCATGCCCTGGCAGCTCAAAGGGCCAACCTTACCCTAGGGTGTGTCAGGCCCAGCATTGCCACTGGGTTGTCCTGCTCTGCTCTGTGTGGCCTCACCTCCTGCACTGAGTGCAGCTATGGGTGTCACAACATAAGAAGGACATAAAGCTGTCAGAGAGCATCCAAAAGGGGCTATGAGGATGCTGAAGGGTCTGGAGGGCAAGGTGTATGAGGAAGGGCTGAGATCCCTGAGCATGTTCAGCTCAGAGCAGAGGAGCTGAGGGGAGGCCTGATGGAGGCTGCAGCTCCTCACATGGAGGGGCAGCGCTGAGCTCTGCTCTGTGTCACAGCGATGGGGCCTGAGGGAATGGCATGGAGTTGTGTCAGGGGAGGGGCAATTGGGGGTTAGGGACAGGGTCTGCACCAGAGGGTGGTGGGCATGGAATGGGCTGCCCTGGGCAGTGGGCATGGCCCTGAGTGTTAGAGTTCAAGGGGCATTTGGATTGCATCCTCAGATACAGGGTTTGAATTTTGAGTGGTGCTGTATGGAGCTACGAGTTGGAATTGGTAATCCTTGTGGGTCCTTTCCAACTCAGGATATTCTATGATTCTATAGTAAACGTTTCTTCTGAGATAATTACCACATACTTTTCTATGAAAGCCTGGGGAATCACACTGATAGGCAATTGTCTGAAGGGGAATGGCAGGGAAAACGACCTTGGAGTCCCTGTCTGTCAGCTGTACTGCACAGATGAATTCACCCATCTGAGGTGTTGACTGGGATGGCAATAGGCCATCCCAAGAACCTGCAGAGGAAGAAGGAGATTGCATTATTTTCTGTGTTGCACTATCTGTGATTTTCTGGATCATTATTCAGCTTGGTTACTGTTACTAACAGATTATAGAGACTCAATACTTTTTGGTAAAGGTTGGATGTCAGGATGTATTTGTTCCTGCTTACAAGAGTCTCTGAATTCTTCACTATATGCCCCAATGACAGCAGAATTGATATAACCATATTTTATACCACATAGACAAGCTGATACGAAGCAAAAGAATGCCATTTCTTTCCTACATTAGTGCTGATTTTTAGTATAATTAGTCTCACTGGTCCAGACAGCATGGGACTGGATACTGTCCTTTCTTTTTAAACACACCAGATACCCTTGCTGAAAGAGCATAGTCCTATTTTAGTTGCCTTTTATTTTGCAACCCAATAAATCGAGAAGATGACATTCTGCATACACCGTAGTTCATCATTTATCCCTATAAATCTTGTTCTGAAGAATAATAAACATCATGCTTTTCACTATATGAACAGTAATAAATAACACAAGGCCAGAGAACTGAGTCTGCAGATTACCTAGTACAAAATAATTCCAAACTCACTTTGTCCACTTTTAATTATTCTTTCCAATATTAAAAAATTACCCATCTCTTCAGATGCCTCATCTATGTTAAAATCACTAGCAAGTAACTAGCATAAATTAATGAAGTAATATTTATGTATTTTGCCAATTATAGCTACATGGGAGTAAGAGAGAGAGAGAAAGAGAGGGCAGCTAATTAAATGACAATAAGAACTGTGAAAGACTTCAAGGACAATGAAGAGGGACAATGTTTACAAACCAGTGAGCAAGTGGAATTCTGCATTTTTGAAATATTCCCCTTTCCATAATCAAAAAGAAACACAGCTGCTTTTTCTACTGCAATAGACAAGTGACTGTCCTCTAATTTTGAAAATAATAGTGAGAAAATGCTTTTTTGAAACCTAAAAGTTTTAATATAACTCACAAGCATTAAAAGTGCCAAACCCCCTATTAAATTTGAGCTGAAAGATGATTTTGAAAAATAATATTTTGTTAGAAGATGCCTTATTATATTCAGCTAAGGATCTTAACTTGCAGGATTATCTGACCTAGCCTTCAGAAAAAAAACATGTTTAAAGTCCTGACAATAAGGAAGCTGTCAGTTACAGCAGGGAAGAATTACTTGTGCAAAATACAGAGTTGGTGGATCAGTGCAGTGTTAGGTTTCATGCACGCTGCTTGATGAAAATAACTCATATGGTCCAATCTGAGTGGAGAAATCCTTTCTCCTAAATCTATTCATCCATTAAGAACCTGAAATAAATGCCCTCTTTTATACCAAGGAAGGACAAATTGAACTGATGTCAAAAGGAGGCACTCGGCACCATGAAAAACAAAGTACTTGAATTCTGGTGTTTACATATTTGTGAGCCTAAACTGGGTTTTAGTTATTTGACCAGGATGTATGGAACTGAAACAAGGCTTCTAACCCTACCCATATAGAGTCAGCAGTCTGTAACATGTGAGGGTCTCCATAAACTGCACTTACCTGTTACTGCTGAGCTGACTGGGAGGTATATGGAGCATTGCCCTTTGCCAATCTATTGCATTCAAGGGTTCTGTCTTGAAATTACTTGATGTGATTTTTTGTGCCCATTCATCAGAGCGTATGAGAGCAAGAAGCAGTAATATCTGACCCAATACTGCTGGAAACTGCACAGTACTCTAAAACCCACCAGTTCCTCCTCAGAGCCCCAATTCAAAAAGTATGTACACAACCAAGTAGCTTCTCTGAGTTCACTACAACTGTATAAGCATGAATTCTGTTGGTATTGAAAACTGTTAAATCATGGTCTAGCTCCTACTGCTACTGTCTATCACACAACAAGGAAGCCTACTGAAAGAAATCAGCACATGAGATTCTTGCAGTTCAGTCAACACAAAAACAGAAGAACATCAGCAGAGTAATATGCCTGATAATGACCCTAGCCAAGCAAAGTTTCTGTGCTGTTTCAATCAACAGTAGACAGAAAAGAATATTTGTTTCAGAAGAATTAAAATTGGAAAAAAAAAAAATTATCTTGTCAATATAAACATGGACTTTAACTCTGTTTACAGTTTACCTAGCTCCTGAAAACCTCTCTTAAAAAAGTGCATCACTTTCCAAATAAAATCATCTACATTCCTTGGCTTGCAACTATTTTCTGATTTTAGAATGTGTAGATACATAATGCTTTGATCAGGAAAAAATACTACCAGAAAAATATCATCAATACATCAAGTGTTGATCTACGTATAGCTGCTTCCTTACCCTCTACAGGCATCTGTGCCCAGAAACTATAGATTTTCAGAAGTACTATAACACTCACAGGGAGCCATACTGAATGTGGGTGTGCAGAAAAGAGGTTCAACAGAGATGCAATGCCAAAGACACAGCTCCCAGTGGCATGCCCACTGCATTCTAGAACTAAATTCTAGATACACGTCAGAAATAGTACATAAGATCAAAAATTGAAGAGTCACATTCATTGCTCTGATTTTCATTTATCTCAAAGTCATTCAAAAATTTTGGAGAAAAAAAAAAAATAGGCTAAAATTAAAGGAGAGACAAGCCCAGGAAAGATCGGCATTCTGATTTTTGCTGCTAAAGCCCCCTGGTGTTTCTCTCTATTAGATCATAAACATTCCTAATCGTTGTGTTGGAAAGCTTGAACCACACTATTTAATAGAAAGGTTGCTCCAAAAGTAATGCCTCCCATTTCATTATGTTTGCCCACAATGTCAGAGGCAGTTGGTGGCATGGCAGCAGAATTTGAACCTTCCCACCAGTATTCTGTTACTTGTTGCTGTCATGTGACAGATGGCAGCAGAAGGGCAGTCTGATGAAACAGTGTCTGACATAGAAGTGTGGATGAAGCAGAGGTGTGGAACTGAATTCCTCCATGCAGAAAAAATTGTACCCTTTGATCTTCACCGATGCTTGCTGAACACTGATGGAAATCAAACAGCAGATGCAAGCACAGTGAGGTGGTGGGTTGTGTGTTTCAGCACTGGTGATAGTGACAGTGGGTCAACTCTGTTGGTGCAAATTTTTATGAGCTCAGCATGCAGAGTCTTGATTATCAGTAGTGAAAATGCATAGCTAGTGGTAGGGACTACGTAAAAATTACTGTTTTGTAGCTGTGAATTTGTTCTATCAAATAGTGTTTTAGTGCTTTTTGTATCTGTTGTAGTTTCCATGGAAATAAATAGAAGGCATCACTTTTTTTGGAAACCTACTTATATTCAGGAAAATTAAAGACAAAAAAATGGAGACTTTTCTATAACCAGTGAAGAAAGGACACAGCACTGTTTATCAGAATGTGACAGTTTCTTGTTGCTAAGCTTTTAACTCACTATCTGCACCAGGACATGAAGATGACTTCGTAGGTATTTTTTGCAGCATATGCTCCTCAGCTCACTATGGCTCACTAGGTATTTTGGCCTAACAGAAAGACAAAGGTGTTGAGACTGGAAGACATAAATACAGGGGAAAAGTCTCAATATCAATAGGGAATGATTCAGGCAATAACCCTTCCAGAGTATTCTAGATAGGTTGATCCTTGTGTGAATAAGAGCAAAATTTATACAAGCACAAACAGCACTGCAAAAGGGATAAGCAAGGACACCACAATTCTGGCTCATTTTCTTTCATTTTTCTCTTTTTAGGGAACAAAAGTAGTTAATCCCATCACTCACAGCACTTAAAAAGCTACTAGGAGAGTCACATTTAAATTTTGACTCTGGTGACTTGCTTTGTACACACACAGTTCTAGGAAAACATCTAAATAGTCACCTCAAAGCAGTCAGTACATTAGGGAAGCACAATAAGATGCAGGAGTCAGAGGACAAGTATTCAGATCTGAATTCTACAAATCTCAAGTCTGATTAGAATTATTCTCTTTTAAAATTTCTAAAAATGTTGTGGGAGTGGAAAGCAACTTCTGGCCCAGCCCACCTACAAGCTAACAAAGTCCTCATACTTCTGATGTCTGTTTGCAAGGGAATAAAGAAATTGGAAAGCTCCTACCAGCAGTGTTCTTTGCAGGTCAGTATGTTTTCATCACAGATGGCCTTCATGGCTTCCCTAAACCAACAGCTGCAAAGCCATTTGTCATGGGGAACTGATTTTCCCAAAATGGCACATGGTAAAATTTACAGGACTGCATGTAGCATCTCTGAGAATTCCAAGAATTATACAAATATGATGATAAAGAGAATACTGCTTTCCATTGATATTATAATTAATAACAGTGT
Source organism: Chrysolophus pictus (assembly GCA_037305975.1). Taxonomy (NCBI): domain Eukaryota; kingdom Metazoa; phylum Chordata; class Aves; order Galliformes; family Phasianidae; genus Chrysolophus; species Chrysolophus pictus. The sequence goes on from CM074576.1 coordinate 109,641,651, forward strand.
TAAAAAAGTTATAGAAAAGTTAAGCTGAGCAAGTGAATAGGCTTTTTAAAAAAAGAACTTATATTGACAGAGATGGCATTGATTCTGTGAAATTTGAACAGAGGGGCACTGAGCACTAAAAGAGACAAATACACTGTAAGTAGAATAAAATATAAATAGAAAAAAAAGTGGCTGAGCTGGGAATTTTCCCACTGAATTTCTTTCCCTTCAACAGCAGCCTTTGAAAAAACTACCACAGCTTTCCAGAGCACCATACACATTGTCAATTAGCAGTATAATTTGTCCTTCCTTTAATGATGGTTTATTCTGCTCTGGCTTTCAGGAGAAGAAAACAAGAAGAGCATTTGCAAACCTTATGAAAAAAACCCCACAGTTTTAGAGCATCCAGGCTTGAAAAATATACAGCTGTTGATGGATTAAAACACACACACACACGCCACTCCCATAAACATTCAAGGAATAATAGATGGAAAGAAAATAGGTAATAAGAGTGAAAGATTTTGTTTATAGACTTGACTGGTTGACTAGGGTATAATTATAGGATCTGGTTCCAATCCATCCTATGTAAAATAATTGGTGTGTATAGGAGACAGATTTGCTTATAATAAATGGATCTCCTCATGATGGAACAGAATGATATTGGTGTGAATACACTAGAATGACAGCATGATTTAACAGGAGTGATGCTGGAGGGTGGACGTTATTAGCTTCAGCAATTCTGAAGGCACGCTGTACTTGCAGGCACATCGTACTCTCACACAGAAGGTGCACAAGGTAAAAGAAGCAGCAGTTTCATAGATCAGAAGTTTTAATTGAGTTAATTAGATTCTTTCAGCTGTACTGCTGCCTAGGTGCTGCATAAAGGTTCAGTCAAAGTTGTCCAGCCTTTGTGCAGGCAAAATTTTTCAAATCTGCTTGGTGAGAAACAGATATGGAGAACATAGTCAACCCCATGACTTGACTATTTATCCAACCAAAGCAGGTGAGTATAATGGAGGGTGAAATAACCCGCTTCCCCAGCTCCTACCAAAAAAAAGGGCAAGGGGGGAAAAAAAAAATAGTAGTTCTGGAGCTGTTCTTTGTAGTATCACTGGCTATCAGACTCAGGGAGTTCTATTCTAGTGTTCTTCAGGTTCCTGTGACTGCTGAATACTTAGGAGCCAGGTCTGGACACAGAAGAGGGGCCAAAGTTAATTACAGTTGATTCAGTAAAAGGATCTTCAGTCTCAAGGGGAGTTTTAAAATTTCCTTTGTAATTCTGAAGGCTTGAGATATGCTCAGTGCACACGTTTGCATTGACCTTGCATTTCGGAACCAACACTGAAGAATTTGGTATTCCAGTTAGAATTAATGATGTGCTCTGAGTTAACTGTAACCAAGCATATACCAATATACGTTAAAACTTTCTCATGGACAGTATTCATGAAAATCTACCCCACTGATCCTACCAAAAACCCTACACTAGGCTCTGAGTACTAAGGACATGGATATGATCTTCCCAATGGAGGAGAGTCATATAGTGGCAGATTAGCACTCCAGTACTGACATTGCTACCAGTTTTTTTTGTTTGCTTGTTTTCTGCCTGCACTGGGCCAGGCTATTGAAAACAGAAACAAACCATTAAGTCCGACAGGCCAACTTAGAGAACAGAACACTACTATCAGTGAACAGAAACCTGTAAGTCAAGACTCCTGGATTGTGCAACCTACTAGTTAGCCTTCTTTGTCTGCTTGTCACTGTATGACAGAATCCATCTTGCCTATCTTTTTTGAGTTTTGCAGATCAAACTAAATAAATATTATTTTATTATATTCACTAATACATTAGTAGACACAGTACCGACGCATTCTAAAAGAAATGAAAAAGTTAACTACTCTGCAGTGTACAATAAATAGTACTACTATTATTAGTAGTGACAATTAGTTGCTGAGTATAGAGTTGATAAGAGTTACTTCAGGGAAATATAATGTCATCTATACTTTTATTCAGTGGAAAGAAATAACAAGGTATCTCTGTGGAAAAACCATTTAAAATATATACTGTGCACAAGAAAAGGTGGTGAATGATTTATGTAACACTAAAGATATAAAATGCATAAGCGTAATATATTTATTTTTTATTAAATACCTGTTAATTTCATTTTGCACGTCTTCATAACCTACTTCCAATGCTAGGTTGACAAATCCTCCAAAGGCTGGCATAGATCAAAGTTATAAGTTATATTTTAGTTATCCGCACTCCAAGATACTTGCTCCAATTTGAATTTATTAAGAATAATTAAGTGTATGTCAGAAGGGAAAAGACATAAAACACACCACAGCTAAGTCACAAGCCTTGCCAAACATTAAATAAAAACATTCTCTTCCACCAGCTTTGCATGGAAGAGAAGCCAAATCTTTCTCTGGAGTAAATCCACTGAAGTCAATAGAATGGCACAGGGAATACATTTGGCTAGTGCTACCTGGCATATGGCCTTCTAGGAAACATTGTGATTTATTAAAAGTTGGCCACGTTACTGTCTTCAGTCTCTCCAGTGCATCACATCTATTGTGCAAGACACATTTCTTCACTGTACGATCCTACTCTAACAGAAAATCAGCAAAGAATGACTGACCACAAAGCACAGTGGCAGGTATTGGAAGATTGGAGTCAGAGGATTTGCTCTTCTCCCTGCATATCACTGTTTTTATTTTCACTTGTTTGGATGAGCCAAAATTTACACTGACAGGACTGCTGGTTTTAGGTAAACTCTGGGCTCTTGTCAAAAAGCAGAAACAGGTATGCAGGTTGGCATGTCACAAAACAGACCTGTTTTTGCTGCACAGGTGCCAGAACAGCTTGTGCTACAGCTTCTGAGTCATGGTAGCTTACAGCCTGGCATATTGGGTCAACACAACCCAGCGTGCGTTCACTGGTCTGACACCTGACAGCAACAGCTGAAGTAACACACAATTGTCAGTGCAACAATTTTCCATTTTCAGAGCTTCTTCTGCCTACATCATTAACATAAATATCACCTCCTGCCTGAAGGAGGACACCCAGGTCATATACTTCCTATTCATCTTTCTCAAAAAGGATGCTGCATTGTGATCTGCTGGAAGGAAGTCCATGTCACCAGGTCTTCAGGAATAGCCTCAAGCAAAGATGCTCCGTTTCATGCCTATTTGCATGCAGCAGTTATGGGCAGCCAATAAGGTTTTGCAGTTATGAGGGGCAAACAAGCGTAGTATCAAGGGCAGTTTGTCTTACATAAAATCATTCTGAAGCTCCTTTTAGTCACTTGAAGGAACAAAAAATTTAGGGACAACCAGTGAATGGCAAAACACAGAGCAGAAAAGAGGTTACAGCTCTCCAGAAAAAGAAAAAATATATTTTTTTCTACAGCTGTTGACATTTGAACACTGTAAGACACAGATGAATTCAGAAAGTGTTCTATTAATTCAGATTTAAAAAAATGATTCAAAGATAGATATGTAGTTGGGGTAAGATGGATTCTACCCTGCATTACACTCTACTTAAAATTTGAACAAGAAACAAAAGCATTAGTTAAAGTGTTCTCCTTTCCATTGCAGACCAAGTTTCCAAAGCAAATAAACACCCATGACACATGAGTAAACTCATAGCTACTTGAAAATTGCACTTAGCTGTCTTTGAGTCACATGAATGTGGGTGTAAGAGAAAAGGACATATGTTCTGAAAAGCCTCAAAAAGAATGAAATTCAAAGTTAAAAGCCTACATATTAGCCTTTAATGAGGAAGTGAACAGCAAGTTAAAGCCAAATAAAATTATGTAGGCAGCAAAAAATAATAATAATAATAATAAAAAAATAAGGCTGTTATCAATTAAAGCTGTACAGTCACATATTAAAATATTTTTCCTATAGGTGATTCTCTTACTCTACTCAATATTATCTGTACTTGACCTTGGAGCAGTCTGCAAATTTGACAAAACGCTTTGCAAATGATGTTTACTGTGAAGCTGTCCATGGATTACTTGTGAAACGCTGTCTATATGAACACTTCCATTAAAACCTATTATCATTTCTTCCCATCATTTTTATTCCCAGGAAATAAAATGGAAAGAACTACCGAAAAATAAGCAACCTAGATCAACACATAAATACAACAGGAAATGCAAAGAAAGATAGCAGCTGACTCTCCGCTGCTTCATAATCTATATACTCATTTAGGTCTATGCAAGATGATCTGAAAATCCAGCTGTGCTCTTTCAATTACACTATCATCAATAATAAAAATTCTGCATTCAGAATTTATCTCAGTTTTGTTGCCGATAGATGAAACAGCAGTCTACAGCTTGTTTTGCTTTCCTATCAAGCATACATAATATGCAAAATCTGAAGCATAGGCTCAAAGAGGAGAGATTTGCCAAATAAAAAGAGCCTTTTAATTTTTTTTTTTTTTTAATAACTGGATCTTGTTTGTTTTTTGTCCTTGTGCTTTGATTGTTTAGATACGCTAAAAAGACAAAGGGCTGTAGATATCACTGCTCACACTAAAAGTAAAAAAAGTCCACAAGTACACACAAGAACAAACATAACAAAGGGAGTTACTGCTACCATCTCTGAAATTTTTTTATTAATCAGGAGGCAGATTTCCCACACAAAAATATAACCAGAGTTCTGCAGAATCTGGTCAAACAGTGTAGATCGAACAAAGGGCTGAGAATGCACCAGCAGGTGGGAACATGGGAGGAGACAACTGCCTGTAAATAAGCCATGGTACAGAGAATGACTTGGGAAAGAAATGAACCTACAAGCATGACTCAGACAAAATTGGCTGAGTGTAACAGACGCAGCCCAGGAAAGAAACATCTAGTAGAAGGCATGGAGAGCTGTGTCATTTGCTCAGTCAACTAAATAGATTGAGCAAATACCAGATGCGTCAAGTGCCACGGAGCTGAGACCCAAGAGGTGATAGCAGGATCAACTTCTGCTGATAAAGAGCAGGCCAGGACAGGGAAAACACAAGTGGATGTAAATCAATTATACTGACAGACCTGGGAGCATATGTCCTGGACAAGTCACAGACCCTGTGCTGAATCCTATCCCACAAAAGTGAGCTGTGCTATACGGTGCCATGCTTTGATATACCTCCATTATCTAGAATCACTGCAATATGGTCTTTGTAAGCAAGTGAAAACCCATTATTAACAAGGGAGGGTTGATCATATTCCCTTCCCATCCATTTTTACAGGGCATTGCAGGGGATGTTCTACACCAGCAGATTACATGCTTAGGAGGGAAAAGCAGGGGGCCTCACTGTGATGCATGATATGGGCGGTCCATAAGACTCCTGTGAAACCTCAAACTCTGGTTTGAGTGCACATCTTCTATATATATTCCATATATAAATGCCTGCCTCTGCCTTTGGTCGAAGGAACAGTGTCTTTATGAGCATAAATTGACTACTACACTGGTTATAAAAGTTTTCACAATAATTTTTGATCATGGTAGGTCATTAACAATGAACTCTGGCAGGTCATGTTTTAGTGCTTTTTTTTGTTGTTGTTGTTGTCCCTCTATGAATTCCTTCTGCAATGGCAGGTATATGCTACACTTTACTTTCACCTGTATGGCACCAACCAGCTGTTACACTATGCTAATGTTCCTTCATTGATGGGTAGAATGACCTCTAAAAGCCAGTTATGATTAATAATAACTGCTATTAGGCATCCTTCAACAAAGACAGTGACACTAAATCACCTGATTATAAAAGGCTTAAGAGAGATTTAAAGGGAGAGATACAATAGACATACAAAAATATTAAACTGAAAAGGGAAAGCTGAAATAATCAGAATATTTGTTTTGAAGGGAGACATCATTTCAAGCACAGTGATTGAACAGTGGATTTCAAGAGAATTAATCTGCTACATGTTAGTCAGCCTGATTGAATCATCCTGTAATATTTCAGTTTAGCTTATAATATTCAGTGTTGTAAGAGCATCCGGAAATTTTCAATCAAGAAAGTTGTTTGGCAGCCCACATACTAGTTGAAATGCTAAATATAAATATATTATAAACCAATGAATGGAAAGACACTTTAAAATCCATTTAATAGCTCTTTTTTGAGCACTATAAATATCCTGTGGTTCACTGCTGGGGGTTTTAAAAACAGCTGATCCATGATTTACAGCACTGTATCATCAGTTGCTCAGAAGCACAAATTCATTTGATATTTCCTCTCAAAACAAATCTGTTTGACAATAGGATTTAACAGGGTGGGAACCCTGTAAACAGATAATTTAAAGAATTTACTGAAATTCCTGATGCCATGTGTTTCAAAATTAAGTACAAAACTATCTCTATTTAAGATAACGCTGGATTTTAAACCGGAACGTACAGAAAAGCAAGATGGGTGTTAGCTGTAGAAATATCAGAGCTTTGTCAGACTTTGTCTTTAGGAAAATTCTGGAAATTGTCATGACCTGCTTGAAAAATATCTGCTAAAACCATGCTTTTTCCTCTTGTGTTATTTCTGAGATAGTTAATAAAGCTTCCATGGTGTAAATTCGTAACTATATAATAACAAACTAGCAGAGAAACTTCCAGATAATTTAAGCATTATAGATTATGCACGCAAGGCAGAATGCTCCCAGGTAGCTTATTCTTTTAGATTTAGAAATATATTTTTAAAAATTTTCCTGCAAACTACAAGTAGTAAGTAAAATCAACTTCCCAGATATGGGGAAGAACACAAGCCCCAGTATCTTTCTCTGAAAATATTATCTTAAGGGAAAAAAAGGCCCCAGATATTCCCTCTTGGTGAGCAGGTGCATTATATTGCAGAGTTTTCAGAACTGTTTCTTCAGACTTATGCCTATAGCTTCCAATCCCCACTGGAATTGCACTCAAACACAAGCCCTAAGATAGGAATCAGTTTAGCAGCCCCTGCTATCAAGTTCTTAAGAAGACACTGTTTCTCTTTATCAAGAAGCAGTAGTATATTTTAGAATTTCAACATAAAGTTGTGCTTTTGGTGGTGGCTAATGGGATGTCTGGGTTTTGATACAGTGAGGTTTTACGAAGGTAGAAAAATGAACGGCTTATCAGCTACTTACAAACCATGGAGCCAAGAAAATCCTTTAAGAGACCTGCGTAAACTACTTTGGTGTGCCTAAGTAAATTAAGGCGTAGCTACAAAGATGGCATTAACAAGAAAAAAAAAAAAAGAAAGAAAAACTTCACAAATCTTAAATATCCATCCCTTTCACAGAATAGCCTATGGCATTATCATTACAGCATCCCTCTTCACTGGTAAGAAAGGAGACCTTTGAGAGAGATACACTGACCATGAACTCTCCACAGACAGCTAGTAACAAGTTATTTAGCACAGATGTTGCTGTAATTGTGAGATACTGGGAAAAATCAGTGTTTAATGGCAGACTCCCAACTCTACCCTGGCAATGCTCTTGAGTTGACATCACCAGGCTAGAATTTTAAACACGTAGAACAAAACAGGCTGAAATAAGTCCTCTAAAGTTGTCATCAGTCACATCCCATGCTTTCTGATCTTTGAGTCACCTAAAGATAAATAGATAATGATTTTTACATGTGTACTTCCAAACTTTGTTATTTACTGCCAGTACACGGAGCAGGTTTTTGTAAAGTGCTGTACGTGCATGTAACATTCTTTGGGTAGAAACCATCTTTCTGTTTTGTTCAATCAATATGTATCATGGTGCTTGCAGGTTCAATCTGGAGAATTATCCCAAATTTTGAGAATCTTAGTCAGCCATTCTTAGTGAAACACAATCACGGTGTTTTAGAGGAAAGTGAGTACAGAGAAAAACACAGATAATTAAATGGTATAAAATTAATGGTATAAAATACAACATTTTACTTCTATTAATTCTGCATGAAGAAGGATGAAATTGGTCAAGACAAGTGAAATAATTCATTCTTTGTTTCATTTAATGAGAACATACAAAATACAATCCAACTGAGTTTCTGTTTCACATCTCACCCTTGTACATGACATCATTCTCTTTCTCTTAAGCAATATACAGGTAGAGGAGATTTATACATAAAATTGATTTTTATACGCTTAGTGGCATTCTTGCATGGAATACAGGAATCTTACCAACAATTCACAGATGTGCACACTATTCAAAAGGGTAAAATGTAATTTGTAAGGATGATTGACTGTTCTGTACCGAGCTGTATTCATCACAGGATAAGCATTCCATCTGCTGCAGATGCTACCTACAGGGGTTTTCCAGTAACAGCTTTCTAAGCAGGGAGGCATCTACAGTATGCCTAAAGGATTGGCTAAGAGAGACATTTCCAAGTGTAGCTGAGCTGTACAGAAGGGCTTTAAGTGGGTCGGTCATCCAGCTGTAGAACTGCATGACATATTTCATCCGAATTAACAATACTTAAAAACTGCATAATCAGTGAGAGTACTGGGAGGAAACACCCTCTGGAAAGGCTTGTATTTTCTTTGCTGTTCACATTTAGGAGCAATTCTGTTCATAACAGAGTGACTAAGATCCCAATCTCTTTGTTGCTTTGTCCCCTTGGATTCTCTGCATGGAAGTGTTCATGTGTATGATCTGCCTGCCCGACCTTAATTCTACTGAATCCCTCTCCTTTTTGTTCCTTTTGTCCGGAAAGTAAAAGAGCATACTGGTTAAAATGCTATCGACCAGGATTCCTATCTGCTGGTTGTAAGGCCTGAAGCTCACCTTGGACGACAAGGTGGTCTCTGCTGTCACATATGTAAGTACTTACTCAGAGTAAAGAGGAAAAGGGATGGAACTGAAATAGTGTCCTAACTACCAAAAAAGCAGCTGCAGTATTGAAACACAAAGCAGCCCAGTCTATGGAGTAACAACACAGCATTTTTACAACCTAGAACTTGAGTTCCCTCCTAACACACCACAACACAAAGTGACTAATGTCTGCCGCGTGGTTTGCATTTTCTCTCTCTCACACTCACACCCACACATGCATATATCAACTGCGTGGCTCAGGGAAAAGAAAGCAAACCTGTCATTGCAAGATGTCTAAAAACAGAGTGAAAATAAGAAACAGATACTGATCTATGACCAGAACTTATGGATTAACTGAAGAACCCATTGTGACTGTAGCTGCAAACCATGTTTTGCACATTTCTTTTGGGAGGGTGTAGAAGATACTTTTAAAGATAGGGCAAAACTCAAGGTTAGTTCTGTCCTGGGAGGAGTTGCATTCTTCAGCAGATGCAGTCACTGGTATAAAAAGCAACAAAAAGTCATATAAGGAAAAAATATCTGTAATACAATACTTTGTGCGTACAATCTATTCCCACAATCAGTGTCATATTCCAAAAGCTACCTCACTTACTTTTGGAGAGTATTAAAGACCTAAGATGTATTTGAATAGGCACCGTGTCATTACAATATATCTGTTACACAAATATTTGAACAGAACCAGGCCTCAGAGCGATTAGGAAATTGCTAATTGCTGACCATTTCCCCTATGGAACTGGCTCATAAAGCGAGATTTAAACTTCTTGCTTCGTTTTAGAAATAAATTGATTAACCAGTGACATTATACATCTGATGCTGTTTCAGAAAAATCCATTCAACCTTGCCAGAACTTTGTCTCCAACAAAATAAATGGCTCACAATTATAAAAAACTCAAGAATGAAAGAGATGATTCTGTGCAGTAATTTTCCATCATCAAAACTGGTCCGCAGAGCAAGAGGTTCACAGGAAGTCCTTTAAATGCTTTATGGTGCCCACATACGTTATGATTCAAAAGAGAAGGATAAAATGATTTCCAAATCAGTGAAAAGAAGAGACCCTCTAGGTTCTTCTGTTGCTCTCATTCACTGAGCAGTTCCTTACCAGCTGCTATGATCAAAGCTTAGCAGGAATTTCTAAAGGAGCAAGCGACTACCCAGTGTGACTGCGGATTACACCTTCCCCAGACAGCCTCAAAATGGGAACATTATTAAAACAGGATTACTTTAAAGCTGTGTTCCTGTTGTCTCTATCAAGCTAGATTTGCACAGCAGAAGCTGTAGCTAACCATACAAGTAAATCACAGGATGAGGTACATCAGATGTAACTACCATCCGTACCTTTAATCAGAAAAATTATAGCCTGAACATTTAGTTGCACATTACAGAACACATACAGGTATTTTGCATAATTTTCCTTTCCTTCTGCTTTTGACTAAATCAAACACATGCTGTTCAGCAAGCTTTACAATAGCTCTGGCCAAACCAGCACGTTTGTGAAGATCAGCACAATTCTCGCTGGTTGTCTTGCTGATGTCAATTGTTGCTTTACATTAGGTCTACTATGGCCCACTGTGTAGAGCAAGTGGCAGTCACAGAATGATAGAATTGCTTGGTTGAAAAAGACTTTCAAGACCATAAAATCCAACCGCAACCTAACTATACTACCCTAGCAACACCCCACTAAATCATGTCCCTGAGCACCACATCCAGATGGTTTTTGAACACATTCAGGGATGGTGACTCAACCACCTTCCTGGGGAGCCTATTCCAGTGTTTAACAACCCTTTCTGTAAAGAATTTTTTCCTGATATCCACCCCTAACCTCCCTGGAGTCCATTTTCCCTTGTCCTGTCACCAGTGAGAAGAGACCAACCCTGCTCTCACTACAATCACCCTTCAGGTATTTGAAGAGAGCAATAAGGTCTCCCCTCAGCCTCCTCTTCCCCAGACTAAACAGCCCCAGTTCCTTGAGTCTCTCCTCATAGGGCAAATTTTCCAAGTCTTTCACAAGCCTTGTTGCCCTTCTTTGGATCTGCTCCAGCACCCCCAAGTCCTTTCTGAATTGAGGTGCACAAAAATTGAACACTGTAACAGCATAAGTAAGTGAAGAAACTCTATTCTGTGTCCTGACAGAAATACACTGAACATGTCTTTCCTGCCAAAAAATCTAGGCTCACGCATCTGTTCCCTCAGTCAAACTCTCGTTCCTCTCAGGATAAGGGTGAATCCTCAACAATGGGTAAATTTTAAGAAGTTTTTACTTTCTCAGAAAGAACACAAGCTAAAATCCCTCTTCTTCTCAGATTTTCTTGTTCTTCTTATACCTACAGATATGAGATCCAACCCTTTGAAACAGGGATTTTCCTACTTACCCAAGAATGTTGAAACTAGGTTTTATAATTTTTTTTTTTTTTTTTTTTTTTTTTTTTTTTTGCTACCCTTCTGTCACAAGTAGAGCTAAAAGGTTTAGGGGAAGAAAATAGAAGGGAAAGAGTCCTTATATTTTCCCAAAATACAGTAAGAATTCTTTGTTTAGTGGGGAAATAAAACAGACATGCCAAATCCCATTAGATGATACTGACATCTTATTCAAGATGTTGGGTACAATTGTGAAGGTACTCCTGTTTGTTATAATTTAACACAATTTTGGAAAGCTGCTTCCACCTACTGATTCTGAGGAAGAAATGTCCTGCAGGACTCTAATTTCATTGGAGAGCAAGTTTTAACAAGGTTCAAATGTGCTTATCTATTAAGACCTGATAATAATATACACTGAGATGCACAGAATCACTGAATCTGTTGTGGAAGAAAACACACTTTCTTTGTCTGTAGGAGTAGACTGTGTCTAATACTTTTCCTCAGGTAATGTTTTAAATATTTCAACAGAAAAACTTCCTACCACTTCACTGGGACGTTATTAGCCTCATAGATCTCAGTGTCAGGAAGTTTTTCCAGTACATACCACCTAAATTCCTACTTGGCTTCATTCCATTACTTCTCTTATTAAGCTAATTAATTTTTTGCTTCGTGAGCACAATCTTCCACCATCTGTACACTCACCCATCACCAAGTCTGCCATTACTTAAGCAAAACTCAGCTACTTACTGTTATTTTCTGTTTTAAATAAATCACTCCATCCCCAACTTTTCACATTCCTTTTTTTAATATTTTCTCGTTACCAGTGAGTTTGTATGCTTTTCAGCCTGTAGGTCTTTTGAATAAAATACCAGTTTCTACAATTAAAGCATAAGACTTCAGAAGTAAACTCTTCTCCAAGAATAAACGAAAAATGACATTTTGAACCTTCTGTATGAGCTCTAGAATTATCTTTAAATTTATTGACACTTGCAAATGTTAGTGAGAAGCCAAATCAACTCCTATTCACTTTTTTTTCCCCCCCTTCTGCACTGCCTATTTACTGCTACAAATTATTTCAGTAACTTTTGTACAATTTTTGAAATACAGAAATCCTCACCACTAACCTGACTGAGTGCTCAGACTGACTGATTCAAAAAGTCATTTCTACCACTTGAAGACATATCTGATCTTCTCTACTTTAAGGAGCAAAGCTACTGTTAGAATTTAATGTCTGCACTGTACTTCCGATAGGAGCAAACTGTACTTCTTGACCTATAGCCAAAGTCATCTTAAAACAACATCCCAAGCATACGTAGCACATTGGCTTTGATGTTTTAAGATCAAACATAATATGCTCAGTCTGAACTGAGGGATTGCTGTGTTCTAAACAATGAACTTTGTTTTATGTTTCTGAAACAATGCTAGAAGTTCCTTTCCACTCCTAATTTCAGACAATACAGTTCAGTGCACCATGTGAAGAGTGCAGATAGTGTGAGGCTTCAGAATGCTCAACCACATACAAGAGCCAGAATTAAACTAAATGCAAAACGACACTCCTGTAAAGCAGTGATTTCACACCTGAGCTGCAACACTACAAACCACAATGCATTTGAGCATCTTCAACTACTATACAACTTCAGAAGAAAATGAATGCATTTGGTGTAATACAATATCCCAGCTGAGTAGGGGATAAAAAAGTGGAACTCTCCAGAATCTTGAAAATTCAAGGAAAGAATCAAAATCACAGTCAGTTGTTAAATTTTATTCAAGGGCTGGTCCAGAATCATGTTGAAGTTTTCTGTACAAATATTCCTGTAACAGATACCCTCATTTCTTTGACCTGATTTTCTTAATGCACATTTCTCTATTGGAAGAGCTCAACTATCAGACCACATCTTCCAAATACAGTCACAAAATTAAAAATATAGTTTCATAAAAAAGGCTCTTTCCTCTGTGCCAAAAGTAGCCACGACAGTTTGTTGACATTACTGAGCAGGGTTAGCCCGGGAAGTAAATTATACAATGAATCATGGAACAGCATAGATTGGAGGAGACCTTATATATCATCTAGTTCCAGCCTTCCTGCTGTGGGCAGGGTTGCCATCAGCCAGATCAGGCTGCCCAAGTCTCCATCTAAACTGGCCTTAAACATCTCCAGGGATGGAGCATCCTCAAATTCTCTAGGCAACCTGATCCAGCACCTTACCATTCTCTGAGTAAAAATTACCTCTCTCTCCCTGCTGGCCATCCCCCTTCTGATGCAGCCCAGGATACAGTTGGCCCTTTAGGCTGCAAGTGCACGCTGCTGGCACATGTCCAGCTTTTCATCCACCAGGATCACCAAGTCCTTCTCCGCAGAGCTGCTCTCAAGGAATTATTCTCCCTCTCTGTATATGTATTTGGGATTGCCCTGACACAAGTGCAACACTTTCCACTTGGCCTTGTTGAACCTCATTAGGTTCTCATGGGACCACTTTTCAAGCCTGTCTAGGTCCCTCTGGATGGCTTCCCTTCCTTCTATTGTGTCAACTGCACCACTCTTCTTAGTGTCATCTGATCCCACCCGCTGTCTAGGTCAACTGATAAAGACATTGAAGAACACCATTCTCAAAACATACTCCTGGGGTATACTAGTTTTCACTAGTTTTGGACTTAGAGTCACTAACAACCCTCTGGCAGTGACCATCCAGATAATTCTTTTCCCACCAAATAGTTCAACCTTCATATCTATCCGATTTAGAGATATACGTGTGATGTGGAACCAGGTCAAAGGCCTTGCACAAGTCCAAGTAGACAACATCAGTTGTCCTTCCTTTGTCCACTGATGCCATCACATTGTCAGGAATGATCTGTCCTGGCCGTGCTGGCTGTTTCAAATCACCTCACTTCGTATGAGCCTTAACATCTCTTCCAAGAGGACCAGCACCACGATCTTCCCACGTGAGGTTCACCACCCAGCAGTTATGCAGATCTTTCTTTCTCCCTTTCTTAAAAATGGGAGTAATGAATATCCATCTATTGTGCTATAAAGAGGGACAGGAAAAAAAAAAGGACCTTCTGCTTACATGAAAAACAAATTGGAAAGTAGCCTGCCTGAATTTTAACAGAATACAAGATTACAATCATGGGTCAAATCCAATTATGCTGTGCTATCCTACCTTTGAAACTTTAAGTCATATATCACTATTAATTAGTTACTTAATAATCCTTCTGTTTATTTGAAATTACCTTGCAATCACCTAAGTTCAATAACAGCCACAGATTCAGATGAGAAACACAAAGTCTTAGCCAAAATCCAGAAGGGTATCTGAACACCTTTCCAACCCCCAATACATCTGTTATCTTCAGCTTTCTTGTACTGAAGTAAAATTTGCCTTTACACGGTTAGGATTTCAGAAGTCATAAGCCTAAGTTTATTAAAACTCTGACAATATATGATTCAATCATACTCCAAGCACATACTGGGATACTTTTCTCATAGAATCTAAGCATCTCCTTGGAATGTCTATTTAATGACCTTAGTGGTAACATCAAGAGATTAATCAGTTAACTCTAAATAACTCCAGACTGTCCCTGAGAGTTCCAATTTCATGAGAAAATCTAACTTTAAAGAAAAAGAGAGAACTGTTTGTTTTTTTATTCTGAGTGCCCCTTAAAATATGTCTTGGAGGGCAAAAATAAGCTAATCCCAGATACAACCAGCTACATTCATTTTGTCACCTCAGCAGCTCATTTAGCTTACACCTTTTATAGACGTTTCAGTCTTTATTTCCTGTCTTCTCATCCAAATAGCAAGATAGCTAATTCACTTTAGAACAGCTTTTATTTATGACTCTCTCCCACCCTGCTCTAATTTCAGGGGGTGGGACCGGTAATGTTTCTTTTATAGGTTTCTTTTAATGGACTATGGGATGTTGTTGTAAGGTCACTGACCACGCTAACAGGAGAGAAAGAACTGTGAATCTGTATTATTTTCAGGTCACTAACTGAGTGACCAGAAGAGAATGGGCTGTGACTGGGTAGTGCTGGCTTTCATTATTCTGCTTAGTCCTGAGTGACCTTTCATTTCCGCTGTCCTTCCCTACATCTGCTTTAAGAGTCTCTTCTATTTTCAATTTTCCTCCATAGTGTTCAATTTCATTTGTAAACTTTTCATTCCAATCAGAAATGCTGTCAGGAATTTGAAGTGGTTTTTTTAGGGATGATTTTGTCCAAAGCCTTTCCTCAATACAGATCCCCAACCATCATGCATAATTTATACAGTAGGGCTATAACAGAATGAAGTTTCAGCCTGTGACAAACATGCAAATTGCTCAAGCTAGCTGTCTGTGTGAACAATTAGCTGTCTCAAAGTGCCAAGTTCACTAACACACAACAGTACAACCTGTTTTTCAAACAATGTGGTTTCTTCAGGACACTCAACTACTTTGAAGTTTGTTTTTTAATAAAACAACTGTACCTATGATCACTCCACCTGAAACAGAGAATGTTTTAGAAGCAACAACACAGAATACTATGGTCTAGGCTAGAAGACAGTGATACGTAAGAGATTATGTTCTGCTTCTGGGCATACAGAAAATACCCTACTCCTACATTTTATCCATCACTACGGTGCTGCAGAGCATCTGCCCTTTCTGCTGTACTGCCAGTCTGCACAGTGAAGGTGTCATAAATCATATTACTACAATATCATCTGATAAATAATTGAGCCAGAAAAATCGGGAAGTTTTAGACAATGAAAGAATTGGAATAAAGGAGGACAGGATGGCATATGAAGCAGAACAGAAGAGGAAAATGCCAGGAGTGGTAACTGAGGAAGTGAAGGGCAGGAAAAAAGAATGAACAATTTATTGAAATATTCTTGCAACAATATTTCAATTTTTACTCTTTATTAATTTGATGTATTCTTCCCCCAGCTCCATTACCAGTAATTCTTCTTTCCAAATCAGAGTTATATCAGAAAATGCAATAAGATTTCTAATTTCTGATTCAAAGAATTATAAAAAGAAGATAACAAGAACCACAACAGTTAACTGACATTTGGGGAGTGAAAGAATTTGAAAGTGAATATAAGCAATATACACAAACAATTGAACATAGACTTTTTGCACCTACCCTACTACACTTTGGATGCTATTAGGAGGAAAAAAAAAAAAAAAAAAAGGACTATGGATGAAATGAGGTGGATCACAGGTATTACGAAAACAAACAAACAATAAATGCTTCAGATCAAGGCTTCTAGTCTGTTCTCAAACAAGACAGAGTTCCCAGCCCTCAACACTTCTCACAATGTAACATCTATCTTACCATTTTTCCTTTCAAAGACAAAGTAAGGTAGCTCCACTTAGCAGTTTCCTGCAAACCTGTTCTTTCTGAAACATGTATGCTCATCACACTAACTTGTGCCTTTAGAGGGAAAGAAGGGTGTTTGGTCTGTACAGGTGAAAGAGAAGGCACCAGATAATTTTGGCTTTTCCTAAGTGTTAGATGCTTCGGACAGCTGAAACAGATCCAGTGGCAAGTACAGATAGTCTGGCAAGCACAGGGCTTACAACAGCTGTACAAAAACAGGCCCAAAGCCTTTGGGTAAGAGGTGAGACAGGGTAATTATCCAGGAGACAAGTCAGTAGAGATTATAAAGACTCACATCACAAAGTTTTATTGTTGCAATCACTGATTGCTTACACACAACGCTATTTACTTTAATTCCACGCATTCATTAGCACATCTGTCATTGGTGAATCAGCTCATCTTTCTAAGACACTCACATATTACATTATAGCCACTCCATTTCACACTAACAGCAATACTACATAATTCATCACTGTCACTTCAAGCAGTGTTCTTTAGCTGTCTTGACCTGTAAAAAGAAAGACAATAAAGGTGTAGAGCAGTGTGGCTCTTTGAAATCCCGTGTGTCAAGCCCTATGGCAACATGCCACTGAATTTCTTTATCAAACTCCATCTCAAGATGATCCTTCAGTGAAAGACAAAGGAAAAGGAGATGTTTCTAATCCCCATTCTTAATCATTAAAATCACCGGTCTGATAGAGGGTGTTAAACAGATGGATAGGTAATTCCTAGACAGAGGGCTCCACAACTTTGATGAATTATATGAATTCTGCACAGTTCAGAGACGCGTGACCTTCTGCATCCACCAGGTAGTGTCTGTTTTAATGGATGCACATACTTGCCTATGCAAGGAGAAATTCGACAAGACTGAACATCAGACATCCATCTATACACACAGAGTCTGACAGCCTGTGAGGCAACCACATATTCGATAGCAACTATTGGGATCCAAACCACTGTAATGACAATATAGTTATTGCAACAGATCGGGCTGTTATGAAACAACAATTTTTTTTTTAATCTGTATAATGTCAGACTTCACATGAATCACTGTAAATCTTGAGAAGAAAATAAGAGAAGAATGGAAGGCAAGAAAATACTATTGTGTGTTAAAGTAAATTCTCAAGTATGTGGAAGAAATGGCTAACGTACTTGAACTTATCTCCTTATCACACTGCTCTTTTAGGAGCTGATTTTTTTCCTCAAGAAATAAAAGTGTGACTATTTCAAAGCTCAACACAATCACAAAAAAAGTTCACCAGAATACATTCAAGATGCTTTTGGATATCCTGAATGACAATTGCAATTAATACTGCATTAATGAGGAACCAATGATGTGGAAGCAGCACAGAAATATACAGCCTAACTTAAACGCACTCACATTTTAGGCTTACCGCGTTAACCGAAATAATGCCCACGGAGACTTTTAGGTATAAATGCAAGACAGGGGGCAATCTGCTTTGAACTCACTAATATAAAGAAAAACAAACAAACAAAAATTACATCTCACATTCTCTCTGTCGGAAGACACAAGCAAAGCATCAGCTTATGCTAAGTCTCCTTCTTTCTAAATGTTAGCATGAAAAAAGTTACATTTGCAGCCAGGAAATGAAAATTTGGTGTGGAAAGACTGAGTTAAAGGGACCAATCCAGACAGAATTTTTGCTTGGCATCCAAAATGAAGCATCAGTACCTCCAAGAATGAGATAGGGTGGTGGAAGCTAGGCAGAAAAACATCTGTCCAAGACCAGTGGTTTGAGAATGTTTTCCCGGTAGGGGTACATTACATCAAATGCTTGAAGTTCAACACTGCAGCTAGGCAGTCTGGTAATTTTCAAACAAGCATGAATGACAAGTAACAACATGGCTGATTACTCCTGCCTCAACTTCATTATTTTTCAGTATTTGATCAGCGAGGGAATCAGGACCACAGAAAGTAAAATAAGGTTTCCACAGACAGAGAAATATTATGATCCCTCACTCCTGTCAGTTAGATACTATAAAAATCACACTAACTGCCAGATCCTAAACCTTAAAAAACATCCTGTTCCCTTGGGTGATATTCAACATGTCAATTCCTCATACTGGAAAGAGTAAGCCGCTAATTTAGTTCCGATCATAACTATTTCAAAAATGCATGGCTGACAAAGACATCATACAAACTCAGTGAACGAGGAAATACTTGTCCCATACTGACTTTCCATGTCTATTTCCATTTAAGCTTTAAGACCTAACCTTTTCATGACCTCTACCAAAACCTTTGCCCATGCATTCCCACCCAGAGAGCATAAGATTAACAACTATCATTTACAAATAACAGAAAGGATGCTATAGCTACTAAAATATTAATATCTTTATCTATCTATATAAAATCTAAATCAGATAAAACACACAAAACATCCAGATACAGTATTCCTGAGGTTACCTATATCATCATTTATCATTACAGGAGTTAAATAAACTAATTTTTCTGGAATTAAAGCCTACATTTCTGAACTGTTTAGAAACACGAGCCAATGGGTCTTTATATTGTTTACCATCCCTGAAAAGTTTAACCTTTTATAGTAACTCAACACACAAGGAAAAGAAAACAAAAACTAAATAAAAACTAAAATGAGAGATTACTGGGGAGAACAAACATTTTTCTAGCATGTTGTCATCTTCTCTTAGCCACTTGGGAAAGACTTGTATGCTTACCAACAAAGGCACTGAACCTTCAAGCTGGAATTGATACACGACCTCAAAGCCTTACAAACCTAACCATATTGAAGACTTGGATCTTGGACTTGCAGAAATCTTACATGTGGAAAGGCTGTGGGAAGATATTTGATTCTGTACAGTCTGTGAGGATAGTGATAGTAAGAAGATCTATAAAATGCAGTAAAGGATCTTTTAGAGTAGATGAGGCCAACAGCAGAGCCCTCTGTAAAGGGGTCTGACTCTCTGTGGTCTAAATCAGTGTACTCTCTGCTGAGGTGGAGTGACAGAAGACATTCTATCCATCATTTCTGTGTAGAAGATGAAGAAATAAAACCATTCAATGGCCATAAAACCATTCCCTCTCCCCTATCCATCTCTTGATGTAAGTGAAAGCAGAATGTGGGGCAAAAAGCTCTGCAGAAAGCAAGAATGCCTTGTACTAAGGCACTGAGGAAAATAATTTCACAGCACTTCTCTCCAAACTTTTCCTTCTCCTTCTTCAGAACTCCTGTGAGCGCGAACACTGCTGGATATATAGCTATGGGTTTAGATGGAGAGAAAGCCACAGACCAGGGCTTTAGTTTTCAGCTCACCTGTACAATACACAAGCCCCAGAGCACTGAGAAAACTCCCAACAGCAAACACAGAGGGATTCAGGAGTCTGACCAAACAAGAAGTAAATATAAATATTGCCCCAAACTGGTATCCAAAAAAAAAAAAACCAAAAAAAAAACCAACAACAAAAAAGTTAGTAAAGATTTCAATAAACAGATATAGTAAAGAAGAAAAATGTTTTTTTTTTTTTTGCTTAACCATTTTTCTCTTTTTCTTTTCTTTTCTTTTCTTTTCTTTTCTTTTCTTTTCTTTTCTTTTCTTTTCTTTTCTTTTCTTTTCTTTTCTTTTCTTTTCTTTTCTTTTCTTTTCTTTTCCCACAAGTTGGTTTTCCTTTGCACAAAAATAATGTCATTGGAGAAAAATGAATTGTGGGCAAAAGCTCTCTAACAGCAAAAGCAGTTTGATTCAATGTCATTTCTGATGTTCGCATTCTTTTCCTTCTCCAGCCTTCACAACCAGTCACCGTAGCAACAAAAGGGCTGAAAAGTCCTCTGCCTATTTCATAATCATTTAATCATTTAACAACCAAAGAAAATGGGAATGGGAGAGTGGAGTAAGAAGAAATACCAAAAAGAAAATATACTCGAGTGTCAAAATAATAATGAATATATATATATGTGTATATATATATAGACACACACATACACATATATAAAGAGTAAGGAAAAATGATCTACAGAATCTTTGTGTGGACACAGAGGTTGGTTTAAGCCACTCACTGTACTCAGATACAGCATCTTTTCTGAGGGAGATCATCTGAAATGTCCTTCATGTTACTGAAAAAGGTGTAGAAAATCCACGTTAAAAGTCCAGACAATGAGCAAAGAGGTAAGGATGTTTCTAACTAATAAAAGCCAAATTCTACAGTTTCTTTTGTGTCTTCTTGTATTTTAAAAGAGGAAGGCTGCGCTTACAAGTCTCTGAAGCTCTCAACATAAATCCACTTAAAGGATGCTCCAGCAAAAGTGGCATCTCCATCTCCTTTAAAAAGCAGGTCATACACTCCCCTGATAGTCACAGCAGTATTGTTGAGAATCTGGTAGCCTGGATTAATATAACTTTCCCTCTCCCTGAAAGATAACACAATGACAGACAGCTTTCCATCCATCAAGGAGGTAAGTTTCCTGCAGTATGTCCTTACCTCAGCAGCCACAGAAGATGAAGTCTAGTTCATCTCTAAGTAGAGAAGCAGTTAGAAATTTTGTCCCCACTAAATCTGTGCCTGGGATGGAGCTGCAGTATAGATGAAACATGAATGTGATATCAAATGAGATTGTCAGGTTTTCACAACTAGACAGTGCACTAGCAATGCTGTGATGAAAAAGCAACTACAGGACCAAGGCTCAGTGCTGGATCTCTAGCTTAAGTCTTCAATATCTAAACACAGGATGTGCTGCTCTTACTATTATGAACACTCCAGCTGTAAGTAAAAGGAAGACATCAGTTTTTGGTTTCATAAGCTTATAATACCCATAACTCCACTCCAAATTCTCCTCCAGTGGCTTCCCCTCTTCACAAGCAAACATACACGAAGAACAGTCCTTTAATCAGAACACCCCAAACAGCTTATTATCTATCTATATAGATACTGACATGGAAGCTATCAGGGTAGGAAATGATTTAACTTCCATCTCAGCATAAGGGGGAAGCGTAAAACTGCATCTGTAGACAAAATTTCATTGAACAACAATGGCTTTAGTCGAGTCAACTCAATGCAGTATAAATTATTTTCAAACCTTGGTGCTAGATGTCAACTGCTCCTGTGTCACTCACTGCATTGAGCCACGAAACTTCAAATGACCGAGTGCTCTTGATGTACTCTTAATAAAATGTTGCAGCTCAAAAAAGGTGGTAAGGAGAGGAGAGACATTTGTGTGATAATCTTGACTGCTCATGTCTGCCAGAGAAGAGCATTTAAAGAATAATATTAGAATACCTAATGAAAACTGTCCTCTGAATATTTCTCTAGCAGGAGGAAGGTAGAGATTTTTTTACATGGCTTTGAACTGATAAGCCCTAAAATTTTTTAAATAATTGCTCATTTTCAGTTAAAGCCAGAAGATGCATTATTCTTATTTGCAATGATTTCTCCAAGGTGCCATGTTACAGTGATACCTCAGAATTCAATGCAATTATCCAAACAGTGTCCTATCAGTTAGGGAAAGCTATGTTGCTCCCATTGCAAAGAAGGGAACTGCAAATTTTAAATTTCTGCTTCAAAACTAACATATATAAAAATCACCATTACTGCTAGGAATAGAGGCTTGAGCCTTGGCCCCTTTTAGCAGTACTTTCATCACAAACCTCCCCTTTCTTGTGTAATGTAGGGATGGTGAGCATTCATCAACCTCAGAGCATATCCCAGAAAGATGTTTTTCATTTATGATTTTTCTTTAGTTCAGGAAAGTGGATCTCCACTGAAAAGAGCCATTGCCCGGAAAAATAAAATACTGAATAGGAAAACTCCAAAACTGGGGATCCTTGCCTTTAACCCCTAACCTCAAGTAAACAACCAGAGAAGACTCTTATTTTTTGTAGCTGCTTCTAGATTTGCCTTGCTTCATCCACACTGCAATTTCTTTTTTGCAACCCAAGGACGAGTCAAATCTTAATTCTTATCGCAGACCTTGAAGTGAGTACAACAGCAGATAAAGAGCCATAGGAATTTTAAAGCTGATCTGCAGCCATTGCTCACTCATATTCATATAACACTGATGTGCATACAGGTCATTAAGACTTTTCTTTAATACCTATCCCTGTCCTGAAGCATAGAGCTACAGCATCAGCTTAGATATGAGCCATGTTGTACAAGAAATGCAAATAACCCTTCAAGTAACATTCCCCTACAAACCCCCCTATCTTTCATATTCCAGACCTCACAGAAGAATTTCAGACAAAACTTGTTTCAATTCTTCCAAAGCCCCAAGATAATGCCACCAGATCTTTAATACTCAGTTTTATGCCAGTCTGGACCAAGACCTAATTGATAACTTCCTTAAGAAGGTAAATAAAGTGCGTTTTGAGACTTGCAAATACTTATTAAATCAAAGTTTGTGTTTCCCTTCATAATGGCTAACCAAATAACAATAAAAGAGATAAAGGGTTGCTCAGGCTGAGCTCTAAAATCTTCATGTCAATGTTTGGTAATTTAGGCTGGGGTCACCAATGCCAGCATGAGAACAAATGCATGAGATGAAATGTAATTTTTACAAATCTAGGACTCGTGACCAAATCATAACATTATACTCCATATGCCAGTGCTGCAGAGCAGTAGGAAACTATGCCATGCAAGCCTTAGTAAATTCATTTAATTTTTTAGCAGAGTATATTATCCCATGCTGAACTCCATGGTATGGGGTCTAGACTGTTACCAATACCTGAGCAAGATCACTTTAAAGTGATTTCATATCTTCCTGTATTACACTACATTGTGATATACACATTCCTTGTCTTACACATATGCAGGCATTTATCTAAAATTTCTGTTCTAGTTTTTATTTTATTTTTAACCTTTCACTCCTCACTTTAAATTTTCTAAAAGCTGTTCCCACTACTTTTTGCCTTGTCTTTTTCCAATTTATTCTCTACTCGTTTATATATATAAGAAAAAAAGGCACAATTCAGAAAGGAAAATATACTCCAGTTACAAAAAATACTCGTAATGCTCAATATAAACAAACAAACCTTACCTTTTTTTTTTTTTTTTTTTGTCTTTTTGCACTTTAGAAGCACATATAAACTGAAGTTTAAAGAATTTCTACCCATAATCCCAGACCAATTACCATAACGCATAGATTTTCTTGCCTAGTTGCTTGAGTTCTCAGCTGTCAGTAAGCTACTAGATTGTGCAACTCTTGGGTTCAAGTTGCCAAAAAAAGTCAAAGAGGAATACTCCACATCTGATTCTGGGGCACTAGAGAAAGAGGGCAATTCGAGGGTAAAAGAGATTATGAAGCACATGGTTCACCTGCTTCTATCTTCCTCTTCCTTCCAACTGTGTTAAGGAGCAGACAGAGCGTGAACAATAGGAGGGCATTAACTCTAATTCAAAGACACAATATACTTTCTTATGAACTCTATGTGTTACAAGTGTTTTCTCAAGACTCCTGTTAGACACAGGCATTGGGCTATTCAGACCTTTTACAAATCCAATCCACATTGAGTCACCTATATGTTGTCATTATACAGTCTTACAAACCTACACAGACCCTAGGTTACTATTATACTGATTTTATTATGAATGTATAATGATGACATTTAGCTAACTACTACATAGAAAAAAATGACTTCTGCTTCAAAGAACTGTATTCTTTAGTTGGCTTCTAGCTCTGTTTTTATTTAGTAATTTAAATAAAAGTTGGGGGATAATACCTTATTTGTGTTGTAGGCACATGTTATCTTCAAGGTATCAAAAGTGAAATTTTACAAATTGAATGTAGACAGAAGGGGATATCCTTTCCCATACACATAAATTACAACCCATCTTTTGTTCTTCTAAGGCAGAATTCACCATTAAATCCCTCTGAGAGTGTAGAGTGTCATCATTTCTTATACAGGTGGACTTTGTAAGATACAAAATGGGATTTAAAAAAAGTTTATGTCCAAAGGACTTATTTTTCTGTGAAAAGTTTATCAGTTCCAATATCATGCTTATATGATTATCTCCTGCTCTCTCAGACATCTGATGTAAATCCCCACAAATCCAGGAATTTAGCAGTTAGCATACTGAAGCATCTTTATTATTATTTTAGAGGAGCTGGCTGTAACGTAACACAGCTGCTTACTGCTCCAGTAGGATAAAAACAAAATCATTAGAAGCAAAATACCTGATATTTAAATAGTGCTATATTTAAGTAACTTGCTATCACTGGGAATGGTTTTAAACTCGGACAGGTGAGATTTAGGTTAGATATTACATGGAAGTTTTTCACTCAGAGTGTGATGACACACTGGAACAGGTTGCCCAAGGAGGTTGTGGATGCCCCATCCCTGGAGGCATTCAAGGCCAGGCTGGATGTGGCTCTGGGCAGCCTGGTCTGCTGGTTGGCGACCCTGCACATACATAGCAGGGGGGTTGAAACTAGATGATCTTTGTGATCCTTTTCAATCCAGGACGTTCTATAATTCCATGCGATAAACTATAAGAGAATTACATTCAGCACAAAAACTGGAGTCTCTCCAAAACACTGGACCTAAAATTCTTTTAAGCAAATGAAAAATGTCAATCTTTATTTTGTTAATAGTCAAAATCATTTGCTTTTTATATGTTACATTAATTATGTATTAAGTTAATTCACCTAGATAGAGAACACTGCTCTAATATTTATATTCATATCTTTTTTTTTTTTTTCAGAGTGAGTTTCATTTAAAACCAGTTGCAAGAAATTCCACATTATTTGACCTCTTACTATATAAAGAAACTCAACACCTGTGTATGTTCACATGTTGGGGACATTTATAAACAAAAGCTGAAAATGATAAATACATTTTGTTTTAATTTCTTTTAAGCTAGGCAAGCCTACAATAGAGAAAAATTTTGCAGTTTTATGGATCATGGCTGTGACAGATGAAATGTCTGTGCAGCACAGAATTTATTTTTCTAGTAGAAATAATTTTCTACCAGTTGTGCCAGGAGATGGCAAGCTTTATGGGCTTATTTCAATTGAAAACATCTGCACTAGATAATGTGAGCCGCTGGGTCACATGTTAAATAACACTATTATATGTGAGTGCATACAACGGCTGTTTTGCATCTTCTTTATAATGGTTTGTAACTATGCAGAATTGTCTTGGATCATTAATTGAAGTTGCTGTAACATTAACCCTTAATGCATTTATACATCTCAGTTTTTCAATTAATTAAGGACTGCTTTAGCAAAGTACTTGAATATGAGCCATTACCATAAACACAGCTCAGGCACCTACATCTTATAATTCAAGGACAAAAGGCATTCTCATAGCACTTCATGCCATCTAAAATTTCAGATCCCCACAAATGACTTAATACAAGAATTTCCAAATTGTCCAGTTCTCTGTTTCTGAATATATCAGCAGTAAAGGGCTCCTTGTCAAAAACTGTATGCCTCTTCTTAGAAAGGGGGGGTTGTATAACCAGCTTTTGCAAACCTGGCTTGCAAAGGCAATCTAGATTCTGGATGAATCCTTCTGGAGTGGTGAAACTAGATGCAAACCTACTCCCACCAACATCTGGATGACTTTTTGTGTCGTTCCAGTTAGGCACATGCTTGAGAAACAAACTGGTACCTTGGTAACTGTTGTTATCCAGCCAGGTTTTTCAGCGTTTGACCTGAAATCTGACATGCATGAAAATCATGCTCTTTGGTCTTATGAATTAGGACACAGCAGAATACTAATAAAAAAATTAGCATGCACCCCATTACATTTAGACTCTGTAGATGTAAATGATACACAAATCAACTGTGGAATGAGAGAGGATGTTTCATGTCCTTTTCATCCTAAGATTTCTCAAAGTTCACAATTACATTCTAGTTACACCAATTAGTGGCTTTCTAAAAACTATATGCCTTTGGCTTCCTGATTCTTCTTTCCTTAAGAAGTAATTCCTCTAATTAAGGATAACCTCAGTGTAAGATTTTTGGCTCTGTTCCCAAATATTTGTAACTCTGGAAACCAACACGTTCCATCACATGATAACAGATTAATGGGTGGAAAAAAAAAAAAAGCAGACATCTTAGAAAACAACGTGCCTTCTATAAACACTTGGTAGAACTTGAGGGAGAGGGTTTCAAAAAGATGGATGCAATCTTACTCAACTTGCAGTGCTAACCAAGAAACTTCTCCTAGTGGTACACATACAGCTGATATTCTTCTGCTAAATGAAGACATTGATGATCTGGTCCTCGATGGCATGCTTTCCCAGAAGTCTGTATTGAAGCTGATAAAGGCTGATGATTGGAAGTGATTTCAGACAGCCCTCCCCGACTTCCCTGAAGGGCTGCTATGAGCAGAGATAATAGATAGTCTTGTGCTTCATCAGTCCAGATGGGTTATATTCTAACAATTGCTGCATAGAAATGAAAGGTGTGGAACAATGAAATGGGGTATATTATTTCTGTATAAGCAGTCTGAAATAAACTGTGGATCTGATACATACTAAATTCATTTGCAGAATGTTCCAATAGTTTTAGTTCAGCTTCCTTACTTTCATCAGGACTGCAGAAGTGACATATTTATGTGCAGTGCTTGCTTTCAAGATTTAAGCTTTTTTTTTTTTTTTTTTTAACAGCAGTATAAGTTCCACAGGCAAGACTTTATTCATTTATTTTGACATTCATATGGGTTACTGTTGTAATTGTTTCGCTATCTCAATATCCATCATAATGGAATCTCAGCAGGGTTTTCTCTTGGTAATCTCACTTTATAATTAGGAGTATCATATCCAGACTTCTAATCAAACTGGAAAAAGTATAGTGGTTGCATGTAAAGGATTTTATTGAGTTCCTAGCAACCTGTGAAGCCCAGATCCAATGACTGCTCAAATGTATTTTAAATCAATGAACTACTGCTAGTAACTTCATCATATCTATCAGATAGGTTATCTGACACTACAACAAAAGCAAGTCTTCCTTTTTTTTTTTAAGTGACAAAAAGGTTTTGTTTACAACTCACAATGTGGTTCTCTATTTCATTCACTCCTCCCAAGTCATTTTGCATAAAACAATATTGACTTTCCACTAAACACAGTACTATGTAACCAATGAGCCAAAACATAACTCATCATCACTGAACATAAGAAAAGGGAAATATTGGAAAACATTTCTAAAAGTTCATTTATTTCAGGTAGACTATTTGCTGCTGATTGAGGTGGATCCTAATTCCAAGCTAAGTTTGGGCAGCAAACTTAAATAATAAAACAAAAATAAATCTATCTGTTCTGAGGAAGGTTGTCCTGGAAAAGGCAGTTCACTGTCAGATCCCCACACAATTACTGAGCTATCTATTGCTAGGATTTTTGTTTAATGCACTTTCTACAGCACTAATGTATGCATGCATTATGCTTTCTTTCTTATCAGTCGATTCAATAAGAAATTCAAGAATACAGTAAACAGGGCAGTAAAACGATGTTCTGCAAAATGCTACCTAGGAATGAGATTTCCTGTAACATTTGCATGCTCCCTGAAACAAGCCAAATAAGTACAGAGTTGCAGCTATGCCCAGAGACAGCTAAACAATACTGATTTAACAAGTGTCATTACATAGAGGAAGAGTTCTAGTGTTAGGAGAGATTCCTAGTGTTTTTAACACAGATGTCTTCTGAATTCAGAAATGTCACACAATTACTAAAGATGAGGAAAAGGTTGGTACCTGTCACTGGGAGGAACAAGCAAGCTGTCGTAACAAAGCATGGAGTCAAAGATGTCTAAACTATCACAGGTGGTGCCATGACAAGGGAAGGGTAACAATTATGGAGAATCAAATGCTGTTTTACTAAAAAAGATTTTGGCCTTGAGTACAGGCCTTTTACCTCACCACAGTGATTGAAGGGGAATAAATTGTGCCACTGAATTAGAAGGAATAAAGGTAATGCCAAAGGACAGCAGCAGAGTTAAAGCTGATGTTATAGAGCTGCAACTTGCAGCAAAAATCTGGAAAAGCCCTTGTGAGGCCACACCTGGAGTACTGTGCCCATGGCCTGGAGTCCCTAGTACAAGAAAAACAGAGGGCTGTTAGAGAAAGTCCAGAGGAGGGCTACAGAGATCATCAGGGGGCTGGAGCACCTCTCCTATGAAGACAGGCTAAGGGAGCTGGGCTTGCTCAGCCTGGAGAAAAGAAGGCTGCGGGGTGACCTCAGTGCAGCCTTTCAGTAAAGGGAGCCTACAAACAGGAGGGGAGTCAACTCTTTGAAAGGGTAGACAACTGCAGGACAAGGGGAAATGGTTTTAAGTTGAGGGAGGGAAGATTTAGGTTGGATGCCAGGGAGAAGTTCTTTACTGTGAGAATGGTGAGGTGCTGGAACAGGCTGCCCAGAGAGGTTGTGGATGCCCCATCCCTGGAGGTGTTCAAGGCCAGGTTGGATGGGGCTCTGGGCAGCCTGGTCTAGCAT
Organism: Chrysolophus pictus; assembly: GCA_037305975.1. Taxonomy (NCBI): domain Eukaryota; kingdom Metazoa; phylum Chordata; class Aves; order Galliformes; family Phasianidae; genus Chrysolophus; species Chrysolophus pictus. The sequence goes on from CM074576.1 coordinate 109,670,510, forward strand.
TAAATGATGAGGTTGGTGGCCATGCCTGTGCTAGGGGGGTTGGAGATCATGATCCCTGAGGTCCATTCCCAGGGCCATTCTGTGATTCTGTGAAATCAAAAACCCGTGGGCAAGGCACCTACTGAAGTTAGTGAGGTGACAAATACACATGCTGTCACGAGTGTGCAAGTATACCAGCTAGCCGTTACAGTCTGCTGCTTTATTCAAACAAGTTTCCAGGATTATGAACACTGCCAGGTGTTTGACAGTGAAACATCTTTTGTTGACTCATCAAAATTAAAACTTCGCAGGTAAAGGATTCAGTTTCTACAAAGATACCCGCTTACACACACACACACACACACACACACACACGTATATATAATTTTTTTTTTTTACTGTTCAGATATTCTAGACCAAAAACACTGCTTTGAAACACAGGACCAGTGGGAAGTTCAGCCTGAAAAGGACAGGACATTCTGAATTGCCATGAAATTAATGTAAAAATTTGGTTGATCCAATCCTTTCCCCTCCACCCTAGGTTAATAATTTAGAAATATTTTTGAAACCTTCATTGTTATATCCCTGTTCAGAACAGGAGCCAGTATGATACCTTTTGAGATAGGAAGCCCAAGTTTTATTTTGTTTCGCTAAGCAACTTTCACTGTTGCCAAAGAGTCTGTCTTGACACACTGTTGTTTTCTTCGCAGCCTGAGTGAGAAGTTTGCCCACACATCGACAGGAGGCAGCTCTGTCAGTGTGAGTTTTGAAAAAGGACCATCTGATTAGAGCTGCTGTTATCACTTAGATCAGAACAGAAATTTGTTTTCTTGTCTCTCTGTCCTTCCCCCTATTTTTTTTTTTTTTTTTTTCTTTTACAGAGAAAAAGTTTAAACTGACCAGGCAGGCAAGAAAGGATAAGAATTTGCTTCTCATCATCCAAATCTTTCCTAAACTGCAATACTCTGAATAAGACTGAGTATTTTAGCCATTGCTTTATCCTGTCTGAAGAAAATGAGAGAATTATGCCACACACCCTACAAATATTGCTTGCTTACATACCCTGTATGATATTCAACTGTTTTCACGATAGCGTAAGATTGCTAATATAGTAGCTCTACCATTCACTACTGTTTTTCCACATAATAGGACAGTGAGAACTCGTGCAGAATTTGACACCCCAAAACCTTACGGATGATGTCAGAAAAATGAAAAAAAAATACTAACTTTTAAAACTGGCATAAAAACAACACACTCTTGCAGTGATATAGACCAAGAGAGGTACAAAATCCCTGAGCTGCATTAAAATGGAAAACCCCAAGACACCGTTTTTTGGAAAATCGCTTTTCAGAGAATAACTGTGAACCAAGAGAATTTATAAACCTAGCAATTCTGCCTTTGATAGTGTAATTGCTATTACTATTCAGATTCCTAGAGGGTCTGATCTTGCAGAGATGCTGAGCAGCTGCATTTTCTATTGATTTCCAGTGAAACTACAAATGATCAGGACTTGAAAAATCCATACCCACTGTAATCTAATCCTTACAAAAAAACAGTATTCTATTTCATATTACTTGAAAGTTATTTATTTCACTCCATAGGTATTTCCAATGCAATTCTTCAATAAATAATAAATCACACACGAAGAACATCTTTCAAAACATCTGATTCCTAGCAAATGCTTTGCGCGTCTAGAAAGTACCTAGATTTTGATGTTTCAGAGAGATTTTTCAGTTCCAGCTGGTCAAAAATGTGTTCTAGGACACAAGCTTTCTCTTATAATCTTGGCAGGAGATCAGAACCAGCTACAGCACTCAAAGTTTGTAAGAATCACCAGCTGAGAGCTAAGCAGGCCATGCAATACATGGATACTGTAAGCAACAGGTATTTAATACTTGCATTTTAGAAATGGAAATTTGAGTCTAAGCAGCTCCCAATTTTTTGTGTGTGTTTGGACAATGTTGTTTTGATGTAGGGGAATTAAACCTGCCTCACTACTCTCACTGGCAAAACTGTTGTGGTGCTGTTAAATGTTAACCGCAAGAGAAGCAGAAATGAACACAATAGGCCATCATTTGAATAAGGCATATCTTGAATGAATAATCAGAGAAAACAACAGGAGAAAGCAAATGTAAACAATAAGATGGACCTCAGTGAAGTACTAAATCAATGCCATCATATAAAAGGAGATGCGCTAATCCAATTATAAACATATTTATGTATATTACGTGCTCTCATTAAGTGAAATCTGCCATTTATGGATAGCTGATTTATAACAATTTATTTGATCAATAAGCTGAAATTTTGTTTGTGACTAAGTTACTAAATACTCACAAGGAGTTGTGAGGCCAGATGTGTGATATTCTGCAAATAAATGCACTGGACTGAAGAATGCTGATTAATTCTAATTATTATTATTTTTAATAGTTAAATTATGCTGGCTTTCCAGTCAAAATTGCTTAACGTATGTTATATGTCCAGTAGTTCAAAATAAATAACAAATAAAGGAATTCTCAAAGGAAACAGTCTGCAAAAAAAAATCTTAAACATTAAGTTATTCATTGAAACCATCTAGAAATGATAAATAAAAACATTATTAAAAAAAATTGGGATATATTCATGAATGATTAATTAACAGAAGAAACAGATGAATTCATAATTAATGTTCTTTACTTCAATTGTTTGATAAATAAATAAATGAGTAGTCTCTTATGAATGAAAAGTAGCAACCTGAGCTGCTTATTGAGTAACCACAGAACTCTATGTAATGTTACAGAGGGTTTCCAGTGAAAATGAGAGTAACTATATGATAAAAAACACTGTGAATAGTAATTTGTCTACCAAGTAACCTGATCAATAATGCCGTTCCCCTGAACTGTGTTGTTCTAGATTTGTATTCTGTGCAAGGTCTGTCGACAACACCTCAAATATGCTTTTTAAAAGGTGTGGAAATGGAGTAAGACTAGATTCTCTAGGAACAAGGAAGAAGTCCTTTTGAATCACAATTTGTTCAAAATGTTTCAAATCATTGACTTTTCCTAAAATTGAAAAATGTTTCTTTTAAAATAAATTGTATGTATATATTATTCATGATAGGAAAGATAATTTTTCATCAAAAATAGCTTCAGAACATTTTCCTCCGTAAAAAATAATAAAAATGTTGACATTTTAATCAGGTTAAAAGAAAAAAAAATCTGAAAATTCAGAATTTTCTTCAGAATAACTTCTAGCTACAAAACTGTCAACAAAAATGTCATGTAATTTGTCTTTCAGAATAATACACAATTCTTCTACATCTTTAAGTCAATCCAAATTGTCAAGTGAAAACAACTAAACTTGTTATTTTGACTGATATTTTCACGATGGGAAAAGAAAATTAAAATGTTTCCGTTCTAATGAACATTTGAGTCAAAAAAGAAAGTAACATTTTGACTTATCTTCTATTTTTTGAGGTGGTATAGGATATAAGAATGAGGAAAAAAACCTAAATCCTAAGTAAATTTATTTCCCTGCTTTTAGTGCTATGTATTCTGCTATAGTCACCGTTCTCTAGCCAAATATTACCATGGTTCTCCAAAGTCTTTCTTCCTGCTTCCACCAATATATACTGCAAAATATTTATTTAGTTTAGCACTCATCCCTACATCCAGAAACACTTATTTGAAGTCAAAGAACAGAATACTCCGCATTCCATAAAGCGCAGTAAACCTATGTCCAGAGAGACTGCCCAACCTGCCTAGGCTGACAACAATATTTTAAAGGAAAATTAAAAGACATCTTATAGTATAGTTTCATATCATATAGTTTGCATTTTTCAATTTGGAAGGGATATGATTAATACCAAAAACTAGGTCTTTACTTCCAGCATAAACACTAGCGGACATGTGAGCCAAGAGATTTCAGAATTCTGATGTATATAGGTCAGACTTTGAGAGTTTTTTTTTTAAATTGTTATTCATTTGTTAAACATGTCTTAGTATGGAATATACACCCTTTCTATCCACAGAAGTTTATATCGAGATCCAGCTGTTTTGCCTACAGATAAGTAAACGTACAGTCATAGCAGGCCTAGTATTGTCACTACCCAAGCCTTCTGTAAATCTGAAAATAAGAACTAAGTAAAATTAAGAGTCAAATTCTCTTCAGCATTTGGTTTTAATCTGAAGTAGAACACTGTGAACAATTTCCAAGAAATAAACTACATTCAGAAATTCAGAAGAGAAGAGTCTGGAGAGACCTTATAGCAGCTGTGTAGTACGTAAAAGGGGGCTACTGAAAACTTAGGGAGGGACACATTAACAGAGAACATAGCAATGTGACAATTACTTTAAACTAACTGAGTGTAGATTTACAATAGATATTAGAAATAAATTCTACACTATGATAGTGATTAAACACTGCACCAGGCTGCCCAGAGAACCTGTGGATGTGCCATCCCTGGAAGTGTTCAAGGCCAGGCTGTTTGGGGGTTTGTACAGCCTGATCTAGATGGAGGTGTCCCTACGCATAGCATGGGTTGGAACAGAGTGGTCTTCAAGATTCCTTCCAACTAAACCATTCTATGATTCCATTTAAAAGGATCCATTTTGACATATTCAGTCTTAGAAATAAAATGGTGTGGTTATTGATTTGTATTTCAACATTAAACTATTTTCCAAAGCTGGTTTTCCCTACAGTCTCCATAGCAGGCAAATAGGACTAAAACAAAGCCATTGATGTGTACATTAAGCTAAGGCGAGTCTTATGATTCCAGAAAATGCACTAGAGAATACATGCTTAACAAAAAAATCCAGCTTGTGGAAAAAAATAAGGCCTATAAAGGTAGAATTTGTCTGTTTATATATATAAAAAAGAAAGCTAATTTATTACATATTTACTTGGTATTGATCTGAAGCAAAATAATTTAGATGAGTGTCAAAACAAAATCAATAGTCTGATTCAGGTCAACTAACGTGAAATAAAATAGCAATTTTAATTTTAATTCTCTATCAGAAAAATACGACACTTAAAAAAAAAATGCTATCACGCTTTTTCTTCACTTTGGAAATTACACTTCACAGTGGAATATCATTTGGGTGAAAAATTCCCAACTAACTCTAACCAAAATCCATGTCCAGGTACTTAAATATGTTTCCTGATTTCACAGAGACAGAATGTTCTGTGCTTCTACCAGAATGGATTTTTCATAACGTAGCCAGAAGGGACAGTCTTATTCATTAGTCTGATGGTCTGTATGGCACAGTCAATACAGATTCCCTGAATTATGCTTGAACTAGGTAAAAAATAAATAAATAAAATTGCAGAGATGAACAATCCACCACACTTCTTGGCAAATTTAAGATCTTCAAAAGGTTAAATATCTTCACTATTAAATATTATACCTGATTTCTAGTCTAAATTTATCCTGTTTCAATTTATAGACACTAGCTTTCTTACATGCTGATCTGCTAGACTCGTGAACTTTTTTATAATGACATTGCTGTTCCTGTTTAATTACTTACAAACTGTGATTGAGTCCTACCCAAGCCTTGTCTTCGGATAAACACTATGCACAGTCTTTGACCACAATGCACATTTCAGATTGCTTTAGTAATTCTTGCATCAATTATTTGGTGACAGCATGTTGCTGTTAACAGACTAAGAGCAGTAGATCCATAATTTCATCACAATTTTGAGTATACTGCCTGCAACGTGCCCTTTCCATTTAATGGAAAGCTTCCAGCAGGACAGGAGAGATTTGTATCTATCTAGTAGAGTATATATGATTTTGTGAGAGCAGAGTACCAGCTGGGATACTGACTGCTCACCTACCTGCCTGGGTTTCACCTCAGCTCCCACCTAAGAGACTCTCTGCATCCATTTAGATAGATAGTCTCCCATTGAGACTTTGACCTTAACAGCATGCTCATTAGGTACAAATAAAAGCAAAAGAAAACACATAAATTGAGCAGTCTCCCATGTGCAGTTGTGACTATTCTTTTCATTGCTATAATTTAAGCGGAAGAAGGATTTGGAAATCAAGACTGAGAAACTCTCTTCCCCTATATTCATTTATAGGGGAGTCAATGGGTGCTCGTTACCTAAATGCTTTTGATGATCAAATGCTAAACATTATTGCTGGTGGAAAAAAAAGTATTTAACATGTTCCTCAGTTATTTAAAAGTCTTTATATTGGCTATACAGTTTCTGAGAAGCAGCTACCTTTAAGAGAAAAGATTAACTTAAAAAAAAAAAAAAACAGTCTTATGCTTGCGGCACAAACATTTCATCTCCAAGTGAGTTTCACAGTTTCAGTGACCGGTTCCTTGAAATACAGACAAAGTTCATTCACGTCATTTTCATTCAAGATGCTGACAGCTGTATTACTGTTTTCTTTCTGGATTTCACAGTGCCTTCTCTACAAAGGACTTCGAAGAAACTGAATTATTAGGCTGCTTGTCACTGACAAGGTTTGACTTGCTACCAGTCAGGAGACAACCTTACCGGCCAAATGATAACAACCTCAGTCAGTCTCTGAGTGAACTATCCTCACTGTACGGAATGACCTATTGGATAGAAAATGATATGTCATACACTTTTTTCAGTTTGTGGATCAACCAGATTCAATGATAGAATGACAGTCAAAATATGATATTTTGAACCAAAATCTAGAACCGTATCCTCTTATAACCCAGGCAGAAAACGTAGATATTGCTCTCTGACTTTTTGCCACTCTGTTTTTGGAAAATAATTGCTGCAGTTTTTGTGCCAAGAATCACAGGGCATGCATTTGCTCATCTTCCTTAAGTCAACAAACTATCTGAGCTAATCAATTCCCTTGGGACCCATTGCTGGAAACTATATGTTGGTTCAGGACGTAACACTTCTAACATGCTGATCTACCTGTACCATATGGCATGGGCACAAACAGAAAAGAATCTGTTGTTTTAGCCAAGTTACACCAGGTAGCAGTCCAGCTACTTAGTCAGATACAGTTATTTAGTCAATATATTGCCTTAGTGAGAGTTGTATTAGTTATCATAGAATCTTTCCAGTTGGAAGGGAACCTTAAAAGTCATCTGTAGTCCAGCTCCCCTCCAATGAACAAGAGCATCTACTGCTGGATCAGGTTTCTCAAAGCCTGGGCAAGCCTGACCTTGAATGGTTACAAAGATGGAGTTTCTACCATCTCTCTGGGCATTATGGCTACCACATGTACATGTATGAGTAAATATCAGTACCAATACACTCTACATAACTTCTTTCTCACAAAAACTTATAACACTTTTAAAAGCCTCACATCTGGAAGAAGAAAAGGATAATAATCTCTATTCACACCAGATAGAAGTGTCTTCAAATACACTTACACGTGACAACTCAACCCTCAAGGAAATATCCTGCCTCAAAGCTCCCATCTTGCCCTCTAGCAAGGATAGCTAAAAAAAAAAAAAAAAAAATCACATTTTTCAAACAAATGCTGACATTTAGCATGAGGCAGAAACATTTATTTTCACCCATAAACCTAATGCAAGTTGGTTAAAATCCTGACTAATACAATAAGAAAATTAAAATTAAAATGATGGCTATTTTTCAGCAACCTGAATATTTTTCAATGTAAGGTGTTCTGCTGTCTTATTACAGTGAATTTAAAGGATCTTAGATGGGACTACAATGAGCCCAAGCTTTCATATTACTTCCAAGGTTTGATTAAAAACTTTAAGGTTTTACTTGTTTTGAGAAATATCTATAATGTTGCTTCAGAGATGCACAACATGACTGAATGATATGGCATTGAAAACCAACATTGTTTTATGTGAATGCTTCTATAGAATGTAGGGGATTATAAAGTTACCTCAGTAATCACCAGCAAAAGTGAGCCTTATCTTACAATGTGGATTGATGACAAGTATGAAGCTGACAAGTTGTATTTACTTGGAAAACCCACAGAAGAGGATAAATACATTTGAAATAAGAATTTAAGTTAACATACAAAGGAAGAAATATTTAATCCACTGAAGGAGGTGGAACAAAAGTGAATGAAGAATTGTGTCCATTAAAAAAAAAAAGGAATTTCTGGGTATTTAAGCAAATAAATTTAATGTCACAGCCTAGCCAAGATATACAAACAGCTGGGGCTACATATAGAAAAAAACTGTGAGAAAACACTTCTTTGTTAATACCATAGAACAGATACAGACCAAGCATGTGTACTGTTCCAAAGAGTGAGGAGTGACACCAGCAACTAAATCCATCAATATTTGTTTTTAATTTTATTTTCTTCATAGTCAAGACACACAACCACAGAGAGCATGAAGATGAGTGCCAGTTTGGAATGAGAGCCGCAGACTTGTGTCACTGCTCAGATGATTATCAATGCTTGCAGCAGCTCTTGAGGAAAGCAGCATGTCTAACAAAAATATTCTCTTTCTCCTTAAAAGCACACTAGGTTTAGATCAATGGAGTTACTGTAGTTAGGTAAATCGAGTTTGTCCTACTCTGGATTACTGAGCCATTTTGGCACAAGGACAAAAAACAAACAAAAATTGTCATTCTGTTTATTTTTGGTTTTGGAGAAGGGGGTTCCTTACTGTCAAGAATTATGCGTATCACATTAACATGCAAGAGCCTTAGCTATCACCTGTACACAGGATGCTTTATAGGAACAAGTTTATAGTTACACTTTGTCCAAAAGGGCTTAGCATTTAACCAGATACAGCAAATGGAATAAAAATATATTACCTCCATTCAAGGAAAATAACAAAACCGAACCTTCAGCTCACTTGTCCAAAGAAGAAAAACTGAGACAGAACGAGAAATAAACCTAAGTATCTAGGTTTTAATCACTAACCAAACAGTCCCTCCATTCCCTACTAATTTTCATCTTTGTTTTTTGTCAAAACATTTTTCCCTCTGAAAATGCTATATCATGTATTTGTTATCCAGCTAAATCCTTTCTTCCCCACAGAAAAGTGACTCTGCATACATTTTGACATCAAATCTATTGTTACTAACATCAGTTTTGTTATTAAGGCAATGAATTGCCTTTGCTTGTTAGTGAAAATGAGGTGAAACTGGCACTTCCTCATTAGATGATAGATTTCTAATTGGACCATGTTCAGTAAGGCTGGTAAATACTGTAGTTTGCATAGTGTATTTAATGACAAACAGGAAACATTCATGAAATAAATAGTTGCGTGATTAAAACAGAATCATATGCAGTAGGGTAATGTCTGATGAAATTCTCAGACATTTTAGCATTATTATGTAAGTAAAGAGCTTGATGTCATTGCTGCCTGCTCAGTCAGCACATCTTAATTTATTTGTTGCATTTTACCACTATCCAAACAGCTCACAGTAGTAATTACTCTAAAAAAATTCATAGAGGCTACTAATACAATACCCAAGTAGAATGAGTAGGCAAAGTACAAACCTAATGTGTTTGGACTGTATGAATGACTCATAGGCTGTGATGTATCAATTTGTGAAACAGTATCCCCATTTTACATGAAAAGTACCCTTACAGCAATTAGTTACAAAGTACAAGTTGGCTAATTCTTACTTTCCTTCATCTAGAAAACTGAGCAATAGCATTGCAGAAGTACATGGAAAGACTGCAGCAGAGGAAAACAAGGAATCCATGCCCTTAGGAACAAAACAGACAGTATATTAATGCCAAAAGCAAGCCCTCATCCAAGATGAACTTTTACTTACAGATGTAGCTAGGGTCTGGTTGCACATATGAGTTGCGCTTACACGATGGGAGAAAGAAGTTATAACATGTAGATAGAATAGAGCTGCATCCACACCATAACCTGAACTACACATACCATTCACTTTTTCCTTCTCCCTATCTCACAAATCCTCCTCTGTAGTAGTATAAACTAGAAATGGGACTAGATCCAAGATGTTCCCATTCCTAGAAAAATTTCATCACCACTAGGCTGTAGAGTTGACGCTGACTCTCACACTTTCCCAGCAAACTTGTAGTTATGTCAAGCAATATGAAGCAGCTCCAAAAAGAAAATCTGAAAGTCCCTTTAATTCACAGCACATTTGTAAGCTGTGTTAGAGTTGTATCCTACTAGAAATGATACATAACCTTGAACATTTAGTCGGGAAATGAAGGAGCAATACAGGCATAGAGCCACAGATCTATTGGATGACAAGCAATTGCAGAGCAGGAATTTTCTTCCCCATCTTTGGAAGAAAAGCCCAAATATTCCTTATATTTTAGCCAGGTTTACATTGTGCCTGAGGAAATGATCTTACACATATTGTGTTCTGGCTTATCCATTTCCTTCTTCATAACTACTTGAATGAGGCCAATTTCTGGCCAATTCAGTAAGTTGTCAGTGATCTCAAAGGTATTGAGTTCCTACAGTTTTCATGCAGATAAGAAAAAGCACATTTGTTCTCACTGAGAGAGAAACTGCAGATTGGGCTCATTCTTTGCTTGATACCAAAGAACCTATACTAATGGGTCCTCACCAGAAAGAGGCTACTAATGCCCAGATGTAAGAAAAGTGGCAAAGGGAGTACGCTCATTGTTAATTATCAGAGTTTCTGGTCAGAAGACTCCAAGGTGGGGGAAAGACCTGTCAGAATTTTGCCCTGTAGAACTTTGTTTCATGAAATAACTTTGATGCTCAACTCCAATTCTTAACTTGGGCTTACAGCTGAGAGCTCTTGGTGAAGGAAGGCACCTACCCGCAGGCAGAATGAGGCACCTCAGAGAAGAGTGAGATTTTGCACATGGCTTTTCAGGAACAGATTTGTTACTTTTGCTTTAGAAGCAGGTGGCAAGAAAGGAGAGGTAAAAGGAAAGCAGAAAGCAGGTAAACAAATTAGCTCCAGAAAAGCAGTGATGTAATCCCCACCGGACAAACTATCATAATATGTCATTAAAAACCACTGGGATGTTTAAGGGAATTAATTAGTTTACAGTTTCTATAAATATATTCTTGAGTGGCAGGTGTTCTGGCATCCATATGCAAAGCTGACTGCCCAAATACAATTGTGAAACCACCCGCCAGGAAAAAAAGCCATGTTTATCTGCTGAGAAAATAGATATGTTGCAGCAATCTGTTCTTCTCAGAGCAGCATGCTTCGCAAGTCTTTTAACCCTGTCACATCCATGGAGTCACAGAGCAAAACATGAAAGATGAGCCAACACTCCGCATAGTTGTTGATGACATTTTTTTCCACTAATATTCTTGGCATTGAGTATTTCTCAAAAAAAAAAAAAAAGTTATAATTTACTTGCTCATCCTAAGACCCTGTAGAACAGATTCCATCTTCTACACTCACTTAGTTTTTTTAGTGATGTGAGGGAAAAGTGATTCAGCTCCCCAGCTAGATGTTCACAAGTCTTTTTCTGGGTGCAATCTACCATTATTAGTGCTTGTATACTATTTTGATTCAGATACAATATTCTAAGTTTAAACTAACAGAGTTCAAAACTCTACCCTTTAGTATTTAAGCCTACAAACATCTACAACTAATGTGCAGAGCAGAAGTTCACATTCCCTTGTACTACAAGACACTATGTTTATTTGATTTTAGAATCATGAAATAATTGATGTTGGATGAGGTCTTTGGAGATCACCCATTCCAACTATTCTTACTCAGGCAGAGTCAGTCATGGCTAGCTGCTTAGGGTCATGTCCTGTTGGGTTTTGGTTATCTTCAAGAAAGAAGCCTCCACAACCTATCTGGGCATTATTTTTCCACTATTTAGCCAAAATAGTTTGATTAGATCATGCATTCCTCTTAGAGTTTGAGTAAAAAGAGAACTGTTTTTTTCCATAAGAATATTAATAATGGGCAATAATTGCTATAGTTTAGTTCCTATTAACTGCACCTGAAACACATTCAGTTGGATAGCTGAAATTACAGTGACTGAACTGTTTTTTGCCTTACTAATAAGCTGCTCACAGCCCACTAGCAAGATTGGAAAAGTACAAGCATACCTGTGCATGACAATTTGTAATGAGACCTTTTCAACAATCTGAGCAATACTTAGACTACAGGAAGTTCCAAATGTTTCCAGAGCGTTGATCTTCAAAGCCAGCAGTTCCTAGATTCTGTCATTGATCTAATCACTCGTGCAACACTGACAACTTGATTTTATATGGTGTGTACATATGCGCACTGGGAAGTGCAAGGGAGTAGGAATAACACAGAATTGAAACAATAGGAATCAACAAAACCTATCATATTCATTTAAAAGGAGAGCAACTTATCATGCAAAATAAAACAGCATACAACCATAACACGAATGTCTGGCTTCAAGCCAATTGAAAGCACATCACCTTCTCACATGGTTTGATTCAAAAGCTTCCCTCAGGATAGACATGCAGGGGTGAGATGAACCATCATCTCACACGTGGCAATTTATCTCTGTAGCCACATCTCTTGGTTTATGGAAATACCACGAATCCTGCCTAAAAGATTTCTGTGCTTCTCATATTACCCCAGCGAACAACTGTCCCTGCATGCTGCTCTCTTGCATGCTGCAACCTTCTTTTCCATCCAGAGAGAGATGGAAAAAACATCCTTGTTCTAAACATGGTGCCCTCCCTCAGCCCATCACTCAGGGACAATGCTTTGCTATGAGGTGCTAGGCTTTATAGGGGTTTTTCAGAATACTGAGGGCAGACGTAAATCATACGTAAATAAGATTAAGCTAGGCCAAGCTAATACCAATTTGTCACTCTACAGAAATCAAAATGTACATTTGAAAAAAGAGTACTTGCCTTGTTACAGACTCTCATGAACCTGTAGATGCAGCTTTGTAGCTAGGAGGCAGTGTTGTGACGACTCATCACTTCTCTTGTCAATTACATAAACCACTGCAGTGCCTGTAGAATTTACTTAGAATTAAAATGACAACCCCCCCATATCTATGATTAGACCCCTAATAGCATCATCATTAATTCATACAATACAACGAAGTAGTGGCATTAATCTCATATTTATGTGGGAATGCAACAATGAACAGAAGTTACTTCCTCTCTTATGACCGCTATGAGAAGCTGGATCTCAGCTTTCTCCAAATACTCTCAAAACAGTTGGCTCTTATAGTAGCCTGGAAAGTCACCACTGAAAGGCAATTTTTGACACTAGGACAGGCAGTAATTTCAGTTTGCTCACAGCTATCAAAGCTGCTCCCCTCTTTCATATTGAGAAAGCTCCAGTTTAAGGATTACAGCAGCTACAGCATGGCCCAGAGAAGAAATCTTTCTGTGCATCAAGTCCCAAGTCAAAGCCAGTGACTTCAATTTCAGCTTCAACCACCCACAGTTCCTAGATCACATTTGCCTGTACAAAATGTTCCCTCTAATGAATAGCTGCATTTCTCACTAGTTGCAGTTTCCCGATGATTTAAAGCTTCAGCACTTTTGTAACGGATGGCGCAAACATCTTAAAATGACAGAAACAGGGGAAAGCGTGCTAAGGGCCAAATCCAAAAGGAAAAGTTGTAGTCATCTATCCGGATGAAATTGGTAGGCATAAAATGGAAGTAGAAATGGCAACATGCACAGCATAAGCATTATTGTAAAGCACATCTATTGAGTGCAAGCAGTTAGTGTTAAAATGACTACTCTTGAAAATAAACATTGGGCTAAAGGACTTGAGCACCACTTTTTCTTCTTTTTGTTCAAGGAAGATTAACCTTTGCAAGGTCACTTTAACCAAGTATTATGCAAAGTCTTAAACTGCATAAGCACTGTCATTTCCATCAGAATCTAGGCAATTTTTTTGTCCTTTTGCCTTCCAGGACTACCATTGAGAAGCTGCATTCAGAAGTCCCAAGACAGCATTTTAAACACATTGCTCATGATTTAGAAAATTACAAAATACATGTTTTTGGAGCACTCAAAAAGCACAGGTCCTCTTCCCTGAATATTTCATTTAAAGATTCCACCCTTGCATGCTCAGCTGAGACAGAAAATGGCATTTGAGTTCCCTTTCTCTTGCCAAAATACAAGCAGGGATGGCAGTTGGTTTCTATAGTATTATTATTTATATATATTAGTATGCAGTTCCAAGATACTAACTTTCTACAGCATACAGAAAAAATATTCCCTTTCATTATAGCCTGACCATTGTAATGCCATTAGGGTTATCACTGCAGATTTAAGAAAAATAATGACAGAAAACCCCAGTGCCATAATTGGACACATTCTTCACTCTTTGTTAAGAACATGGAACCTTATCAAATAGATTCAGAAACCTTGCTTGTGGGCTTTTCCTACATTTTTTACTTCTCTCTCACATCCAGGCAGGTAATGGACAGACAGAGGTCAAAGGATTCAAGTATTCTCTTTCTGTCCTCAAGATGTATCCTTTCTTTCTCCGTTCACCTCTTTTTTTACTTTACATTTATATCTCTCTGGCTTCTACTGTGCACCAGCAGCTGTCTCTGGCAGGTAAGTTATCAAGTAGATATCATTCTGTCATAGATGAAGCCTTTCTCACAAGATCTCCTTTGGTTAAATGTAGGTCTCACAGCAAACAATGTATGATATCTTCTGAAGGACAGATCAGTCTGCCTCTAGGAATGAGGAAAGCTGGTGAGTCCATTCATATTGGTTTTGTGCTTACTATTCTAATACAAGCCTTCAGCTTTTAGCATTGCTCAGTTGTAAATCTGTATGGTACAGAAGAGCAAAGTATATATTTCTGTCACACTGCATAACTCCACTGGGAGTAACTGGGAGCACAGGAGATTCAGAAGACTCCATGTTGTGTTTCAAAACCACGGGCAGATTGGAACCACTGGAAAGGGAAACTTAGATGCTAGTTGCATCTGTTTTAATTTCGGTAAGATTGGCTGTAGTATACTTCTCCAGGAATATCCCAGCCAATGAAGCCTCACAGATAAGCAAAGAGAGGACAAAAGCAAAATGGTCAAGATGAGTAATGCATCGTATCCAGACCAAATGGTAACCAAAGCCATCCTTATCCATGCCTGTTTTTCATTTGTCAGCAAGTCACAAAGTCCCTGAGGCTATAGTAGCAGACGTACTTCTACATGCATGTCTGTGACTGTTCAGTGCTCAGATTTTAGGAGATGGTTGCTGGAACTCAAGACTTTGGAACTTGCTGATTACTAAAGGACAAAGAATGAAGATGCATAAAGAATGAGCAGATTTGGAACAGCTGAGTGACAGCACACACAGGGGACTCCACAGGGAAGAAGTTTCTACAGAGTTTCTATTGATGGCCTAGAATAATGCATGGGCTGCATTGAGTTGAAAGACTAATCTAAAAATAGGACTAGTCTTTCTTCTGCACTGATCAGCAGACAAAAGCATAGCCAAGATTTTAAGGAAGATGACACCTGGCAACAACAGAAAGAGAAAGGTTTGTTTTGTCTAAAAAAAAAAAATAAATGCAGTGGATAAGTTGCTTAGGAGCAAACAACACATTGAAAAATGGGATTGCTGAAACGTTGCTAAGATCAGTACCTGCATGGGCTCTTCAATCTGTCACTCATAGTTAATTTTGACCATATAAATTAAAGTCATCCAGGAGCTAACTGAACTAGCCTTCAGGTTTCTCTTGAATATTATTTGAAGTTTTTATTCTTGCTGTTACGCATTGAGAATGCCAACAGTACTGGATGAAAAAAATCATGCCATCATTACTGATGTGGAATCTTTGATAGAGGCAGCCACAACATGGAGGAAGAAGAGGATGGAAAAGGAGCCTTAGTTTCTCTGCTATCTTGTGACATGGGTCTCAAGACTTAGCTTTTACCTGGGGATGCTTCAGGACTTTAAGTGACCTGGTAAATCAACTGCTGAGAAGCCCCACTTGAAACTACAAGTGAGTTATTTAAGAGAGCAGGATCTGATAACCTTACACAAGTCTGAAGTCCCTGTTTCACTGCACACCTTCATCCATGCTGAGAAACTGATGTTGCACAAACATCACTTTCCTGAGAAACGTGGTAATATATTATTTTCAGTACTGTGTATCTCCCAAATGGTATGCAGGGATAACATCACCCACTGCTGTGATGAAACATGGCAGCTGCTAAACACAAGACAGCTACAGATGAGGTCAAGAAAAGAAAATTATCCTGGGTCACACTGGGTCTCTGTTACACCTATGAAACACCACAGTAGTTATTCTCGATTTAAACAAATCGAAACGGGAGTGTCTTCAAAGCCACTGCATACAAACTTAGAAAAGAAACTGTAAACAACTAGAACACAATTATTTGTGTTACAAATTGCTCTGTCTGCTTCTTCCTTAATGGATTGATAATGCTTGCATATAGCTGTTTCCAGGAGACCTCACATCAAACTTCTCAATGACCTTATGCAGGTAATCAAAGGTTAACTGGGACTTGAATAGAAATAATCGTTATGATTTAACATAAAATGCACTGATTGTTTCAGTGGAAGTGTCTATGAAGGCCAGGGTTGTTAGATGCTTGGCACACCATTATTAAATTGAGAGAGCAAACTGCAGTGTACAAGCAGCACTATTTAACAATGGATATGGCATCATACAGTCACTAGACCGTTCGCACTCAAAAAAATCATATTATTTAAAAAAACAATTAAAGTCACAATAAAAATCCAAGAAATACTTTTCAATACAGAAATAAATACCTCTACACAGAAACATCTGGCCTAGAGATAGCTGATAAATGAGAGTATATACTAAAGAGGTACAACAACACGTTCATAGAATCATACAATCACAAGGTTGAAAAATCCAACCATCCTCCCATTACCATTGCTACCACAAGCTACTAACCATATCTTGTAGCTCCTCATCCAGACACCACTTGAACACTGCCAGGGACAGCAACTACACCACCTCCCTGGGCAGCCATTCCAGTGCCTGAGCACTCTCTGAGAGAAAAAGTTTTCCTCATCCTCACATCTAATCTAAATTTCCTCTGGCACAACTTGTAGCCATTTCCTCATGTCGTGTTTGTTGCCTGGGAGAAGAGGCCAAACCCCTCCTCATCACCACCTCCCTTCAGGAAGTTGTAGAGTGCAATGAGGTCTCCCCCGAGCCTCCTTTTCTCCAGACTCAACAACCCCAGCTCTCTCAGCCATTCCTCATAAGACTTGTGCTCCAGACCCCTCACCAGTTTCGCTGCCCTTCTCTGAACACGCTCCAGAGTCTCAATGTCTCTCTTGTAGTGAGGGGCCCAAAACTGAACACAGTACTCGAGGTGCAGCCTCACCAGTGCTGAGTACAGGTAGATGATTACCTCTCTGCTCCTGCTGGCCATGCTATTTCTAATGCAGGCCAGGATGCCGTTGGCCCTCTTGGCCACCTGGGCACACTGTCAGCTCATTTTCAGCCAAGCAGCAACCAACACCCCCAGGTCTCTTTCCTCTTCACAGTCATCCAGCCCCTCTGCCCTAAGCCTGAAGCACTGCATGGGGTTATTGTGGCCAAAGTGCAGGACCTGGCATGTGACCTTGTTGAACCTCATCCCGTTCACCTCAGCCCAGTGATCCAGCTTACCTAGATCCCTCTGAACGGCCTCCTTATTCTCAGGCAGATCAACACTACCTCCCAACTTGGTGTCATCTGCAAACTTACTGAAGGTACACTCAATCCTCTCATCTAGGTCATCAATAAAGATATTAAACAAGATAGGCCCCAGTACCAACTCCTGGGGGACACAAATGTAACGGGTCACCAGCTGGACTTAACTCCATTAACCACTACTCGTTTGGCATGGCCCTCTAGCTAGTTCCTTACTGAAAGAAGGGTGTACCTGTCCAGGCCACAGGCAGACAGTTTCCCCAGGAGAATACTATGAGAGACCATGTCAAAGGCTTTGCTGAAGTCTAGGTAGACTACATCAACAGCCATTCCCTCATATACCTATCTGGTCACCCAGCTGTAGAAGAAGATGAGGTTGGTCAAGCATGACCTGCCTTTCATGAAGTTGTGCTGGCTGGGCCTGATGCCCTGGATGTTATGCACATGCCATGTGATCTCACCCAAGATTATTTGCTCTATAACTTTCCCTGGTACCAAGGTCAGGCTGACAGGCCTGTAGTTCCCTGGATCCTCCTTACAGTCCTGCTTGTAGATGGGAATCACATCAGCAAGCCTCCAATTCTCTGGCACCTCTCCAGATAACCAGGAGTACTGGTAGATGGCCAAGAGCAGCTCGGCAATCATTCCCACCATCTCCCTCATCACCCTAGGATGGAACACGTCTGGTCCCATGGACTTGTGACAGTCCAGATGGAGGAGAAGCTCTGCCTCCTTCTGAACTGCCAGGGGTGTATTTCGTAAACCATCCCAGACTTCCAGATCAGGGCATAAAGTGCCCTGAGGATAACTAATCTGCCTATTAAAGCCTTCAGTCTTCTCCTAATCCTCAGTGATCATGTTCCCTGCTGCATCCTTGGTTCTTCTCTTACCAAGGATATATTTACAAAAGGATTTCTTATTCTCTTTTACTGCAGTGGCTAATCTAAGTTCAAGTTAGGCTTTTGCCTTCCTAACTTCCTTCCTGCATACCTTAGCTACTTCCTTGTAATATCCCCAAGTAACTTGTCCCTTCTTCCAGAGGACACAGACTATCTTCTGGAGCCTCAACAGTAGTTCCCAGTTCATCCGCGGTCTTCTTCCCCTACAGCTCGCCTTACTGCATTCAGAGACAGCCAGTTCTTGTGTCTTTAAGATTTCCATCCTGAGGAGCATCCAGGCTTCCTGGATCCATTTACTCTTAAGAAGCGACTCCCAAGGGACCCCTGCAACAAGTATCTTGAACAGTTCAAAATCCACCCTCTGGAAGTTCAAGATGTCAGAAAGGTGACTAGCAAAACTGCTATTTCCAAGAGATAGTTCTACAATTTCATGGTTGCTCTGCCCAAGACAGTCCCCAGCCGTCACATCTCCCACCAGTCTTTCTCCATTAGTGAAGAGCAGGTCTAGCAGACACCACCCCGGTAGGCTCTCATACCAGCTGCGTAAAGAAGCTATCTTCCACATGCTCTATAAACCTCTTGAACTGCTTCCTCTGCACTGCGTTATATTTCCAACACATATCAGAGAAGTTGAACTCTCCCATGAGAACGAGCGCTGGTGATTGCACAACTCCCGCAAGCTGCTAATAGAATGCCTCATTCTTCTCTTCATCCTGATTAGGCGGTCTGTAACAGACCCCCACCAAGACGTCACCCCTACAGGCCTTCCCCCTGATCCTTAACCATAGACACTCAATCTTATTATTCCCAACACCAAGCTCTTCAACATCAAAACACTCTTTAATATGAAGGGCCACACCACCTCCCTTCCTTCCTTGTCAATCCCTTCTGAAGAGCTTGTAGCCATCCCTTCCAGCATGGAAGTGGTCTCACCATGTTTCAGTAATAGCAACTAGGTCATAGTTAGCCTGCCGCACAATCACTTCCAGTTCCTCTTGCTTGTCATCCATGCTGTATGCATTTGTGTAGATACACTTCAAGCAAGTCATCTGCCTCACCACCAGCTCAAGCATCATTTTCTGGGCTCATCTCTGGTGAGTCCTGTTTTGTCTCCTTCCCCTGTCGTAGCTAGTTTAAAGCTCTTTTGATAAGCCCCACTAGCTCCTGCACTGGGATTTGTTTCCCCCTTTAAGATAGCTGGGTTCTATGCACGGACAACAGGCCAGGGGCTAAGTAAACTGCCCCATGATCAAAGAACCCAAAGTTTCTGTCTCGACAGCAGCCTCTAAGCCAATTACTTATTACTTGTACTTTCTAAGCCCACTCCACGTTCTTCACTGCCTGGAAGGTATACAACAAAAGATCACTTGCACTCCTGCTCCTTGAACTAAATGCCCTAAACCCCTGAAATCTCTTTTCATAGTTCGTAGGCTTCTCTGAGCCATTTCATCACTGCTCACCTGAAACATGAGTTCATCCCAACCTCCCAGTTTTCCCAGGTTTTCAAAGTTTATCACTGCCAGAGAAAGGATTCTGAGCTGGACTTTTGGTACACTTATTCTTCCGTTCTTCAAGGAGAAATTTGCATTTACTGTTATTATACATAACACATTTGTTCTATACATGCAACATAAGAGATACAATATAGTGGAAAAGTATGCACAATTACAGGGAAAAAACCCTGATCATTAAATCAATCTCTCTACAGAAATCAAGTTTGCCACTGTATTATAAGGAAAATAATTTTGCAGATCTAGTGCAGAAATGTTGTTCATAATATCTTTAACAATGCACACATTTCTACTGTGCTTCATACTTTGTTGCAGTCTAAGTAAAACAACACTTTAAAAAACTTTCAAATATTGATTTCTGTTCCTCCCTCCTCCTGTGTACTGAAAAATTCTAAAGCAGTGTAGAATTAAACCATTGCCTTAACTCAGCAAAAGGCAGAAATGCTTCACGCAGCACTGAAGCTTCAGACTTTCCCTCCCAGCATCTGACAATGAGGGGGTCCAAAGCAATTACAGAATTTTGCTTCTTGGCTATCCTTACTGTAAACTGTAACTACAAGTTGTTCACAGTCCTTTTTATTTTCAATATATAGAAAAATTAATTGTATACAAATGCCTGAGTAGATTTTATATAATTTCTAGTTAGCATACCGAACAGCTTACAAACACAATTGATAGCTCAGTAGTTCTATGATTCACTTGTGAAAAAAGGCCCAAACTCTAATCTTGCAGTTAATTAATGGAAGGCTTTACTCATGCATATATCCATGCTGTGTTTATGACAATTATCTGCATTAATGTTAGTCTGGATTTAACCAGACTGTTAACAAACTGTTAGATGAACACTGCTTAAACTTACCATACCTAAACCTAGTACCCCATTATACTTTCCATTCTGAGTAAGTAATACAAGACAAAAAACTACCTATACTAAAAGGTAGATATAATAGACATTTATTTAGTCCTCTAAAAAAAAAAAATCAATCTTTATGACTTCTGAAAATTGATATGTGTTAGTTATGAGACTTATATGGTTTCTACAATTGCTCTCTGTGAAATTTGCCAAGTAGGTTTTTTTTTTTTTTTTTTTTAACTGAAGCTGTGTATTTTATGTTAAAATTAGAAACTCTTCCTTTGTGGCCTTTTCAACTTAATTATACCTCACAATTGTTCCTGATTTTAAAGCTATCACAGATTTAACCTCAAAGCTCTCTCTATTACTAGCTAACTCTTTAGTGTCTAGCATAATAATGAAAATGCTAGACAAAGAAACAGCAGAGGCAACTCCAAAGTTTCCAGCTCAAAAGCATTAAAGAAGATTTTTTCTTCTTAAAATACCTCACTAGACTTAGCAGCGAAGATGAGGATTTCAGCATTGCAGCCCCTTTTGAGATAGAATTGAACATCTAACTGATCAGGCATTTTTACTTGCACCTAATTGTATTGTCTCAATTTATGCAAACCTTGAACAAATCCAATGAAGTCAAAGTTGTTATAGAATAAAGCCGGTGTAAGATAGGAACAATTCATTCTTAGCTCTCCCTAAATGTGCTATACTTTTAAAAATAGATTTGACCCTTTCCCTGCGCAAAGCAGCTCACAGTGCTGGTGCTTCTTGCTGGTGTTTACTTAACGCATTTTAAAACATTAGAAGCACAGCTATGTCTCAAAGTCAAACAGTAACCTAAAGAAAGGGGGGTGATCATTGGAACATACATTTCAATAATAAATAAGAGCCATGTGGAAAGGTTAGCAGCCAAATGCTACTAGTCCAGCTGTATCCATTGTACCTGCCAGGGAAACAAACTCATTAACAGAATTTTCCTTCAAGTGGCTGCTAAGGAGTTACTGAGGTGGTGGTGTCAATGTGACCTTTCATTCTGGATGACAAACGAAAAGTAGTATTCACTGAAAATTATACAGAATAGTTACATAAGAACAATCCTCTTCTACTGTGCCCAAAGTGTCCTCTGTCATGTACCAGTTGCAAGCCCTCTCCTCCAATCTACTGAGTGCATCACCTACTATTAGGTGGGAAGACGTAGACAAGGATTTGAATGGATGACTATACATGGCAGCCTCGTAGACCCTGTAAGTTTTGTAACTATAACTCAGTTACACAAAAGGTAGACATCACAAGGGATAGGGCATTTTGCTTATTTTATGTTTTTTTTTTTTTTAAAAAAAAAAACAACAAACGATCAGGATAGCACATTTCCCGCATTTTCCTTTCCAAAAGTAATTGTGCAACATCTCTCTTGGGAAACAAGACACCACTAAGACTTTATGCCTTTTTCTATCACCCAAATAGGCTGCCAGCCCTCTACTGAGTCTATCCCTCTAATATCAGGCAGTTGCTAAGCAGGACCTGTAGATCAGACACATCTGCCTGAAATGGATAAAGAGCCAGGACATCAGACTTTCACCTTCTGATCTATTTAGCTTAAGTGCTTACATCTAGGCTGAACATATCTGCATTAATTCCATGGTGCCTTCAACACCAGAGATCAAAATTTTGTGTAGAAGCTGACATAACACAAATGTTAAAGGTCTTCTATTACCTGGCAGCAATCTCCAGGAGCATTACCTTGACCCTTCTCAACTTGAAATATAACTCTTACAGAAAGTGCTTCACTCCAGCAAAATCACCACATATAATATAATTAGCAAAAACAGGTATGCTTCCAGGTATTCAAACAATTCTTCAAGTCTGAAGCAGGATCTATTAGAGATAATGAAATTTGCATTCCTCGTGAGTCAGTCAGGTTTCTATTTGCTTTTCTTTTCTCCTAATACTATCTGTTGTTGTACTGAAAGTTAACACTACTTACAGTGTTTCTGGAGTAAAACCTTTTTGAGTATTTCTGTTGAAGTCAGTGTGCAAACCTTAGATACTGAAGGGAATAAGTTATTGGTTGGACAACTGAAATGAATTCTAAAACTACTGACATAATTTCAATTTATCTGCTACACGATTAATCACGTTAGGATGTCAAAAACCATGATTCTAAGTAAATAAAACATAACTAAGTACAGTCTAATCCAAGTGATATTTGAAATCAGACTACCCAAGATGAAGCAACAAGTCTTTCAAATCTTTCCTTTCCAAGGTATCTTTTCTGCAAGTGTTTATAGTTAAGGAATGGACAGTGATTGATGACCATTCTCTACAAAGCTACTCATTCCACTTGGATCATTCATCTTCTTCCCCCCCCCCCCCCCCCCACACACACACAGAACTAACAAGATTTATCTCTGATTCATTCCGTTCAGAAAGTCAGGGGGTGGACCTCCTGTTGAGACAATCTTCTTGCTACTCCACTTTTTTTAACTTACATCTGAGTACTCTTCCAGAAAACTAGAGAAAGAAATACTTCTCTTAATGACATACACCTCTGTGAACAATCAACAAACATTTTGTTCCAGGCCTTGGTGATTAATGGTGCCAGGGCACTCTTCATAATATCAGGGGTTTCTTCTACATGTCCTTGGGCAGAAGGTAGTTCAAATGGTGGAGACATTCAGAGTTGTTTGGTTGCTAACCACTGCCTGAGAAGTAGTTGCTCTTCTCGTGTGATGGGCATACAGTGATTCTGAGAAACATTCTTTGAAATAGGAAAGCTACACAGAAACATCAGATCAACTTCTTCGGCTTTGTTTTTCGTCTGTTTTCTTGTTGATTTTACAGAAAAAAAACCAACAGAAACAGCTCTGGATCATGATAATATTTCTAGAGAACAAAATATGTCACCTTCATACTCTTCTGACAGCTCAATATCAAAAAGTCATGTCTGGCCTGAAACAAATACAGCATCTGCTGAGATGTTCTGAAGGTGTTGGGCAGCAGGGATGTCTGTCAAGAATTCATACAAATGAGCTCTTACCACCCCAGCAACTTGTCATTAATCCTTCAGTGCTGTCACAGGAAGAGTTAATGCAGCAAGGCTATGCTCTGAGCTTCTGCTGGGAGGGTGTCTGAGGCAGAGGGGAAAAACAACAAACAAAAACCTAGGAATAATTCAGGCTACCAACACCAGGTATCTGAAGTTCAAGGGCAATTCTTCCAAGGATTTACACAATTGTATTTCAATTCTCTCTCTTCACCTCTCTGGTTTCTAAAACACTTTATTTCTCATAATCTCTCACACAATTTTCTTTCCAGGGAAGCAGGAATCTACTGTTACCTACTTTGAACACATGCAGAATTGAGGAGCTAAGTAACCTTCTCAAAAATCAAGCACCAGCCTTCAGATGGAAGAAATAATTGAACTCATACCTCCAGAATCACAAATATTCATCCAGACCCCCTTCCCATCATTCCTCTGCTTACCATTATAGTCTCTGGGTAGTTAGGTGTACTTTCCTAATAAAGTGGAGTCACACAGCAGCATGTCTTCCCAGTCTCCCACAAGCCTATCTGTAGTGATAGCATTCAACATCAAGCCAGAAGGAAGGCTAAGTTTGAAATTAGGGGGCACTACATTTCTCCCAAAATAGTTCCATTTATCCCAGCTGCACTGAAATATAGAACAAAATACATTACTCTTTCAGACAATGGTGCTTTCTTTTCCTAGCTTCTACTCTGAGGAGGAGTGCATGATGGAAAAGCCAGCATGGCCCTGAGAAGCCAGTTGATTCTGACTTTCTGAAGCCTCCTTATTTTCTTTCTACGCTTATTTAGGTAGTCACACTTCACTCTAGGGCATAGATCTGGAGTGTGC
Organism: Chrysolophus pictus; assembly: GCA_037305975.1. Classification (NCBI taxonomy): domain Eukaryota; kingdom Metazoa; phylum Chordata; class Aves; order Galliformes; family Phasianidae; genus Chrysolophus; species Chrysolophus pictus. Next base: position 109,695,125 of record CM074576.1, read on the forward strand.
AATTCAAGCTGTGCTATATTGCATTATGCTGCATTCTGAGGCACACTACTGCCAACACATGATTAAATTAAGATTCTGAAACACAAGTAATGACAAACTCATAAAAATCAGTCAGTGCTGATGTGAACATCACTCAGAGAAAGGCAGAAAAAAAACCAATAATCAAGCTAACAAAAAAACCCACAAGAATGAAGGACAGGGCAGAAGCTATAAATGCTGTTGACAGTTCTAAACTACAAAGCTTTTTGAAAGGCATTTCTTAAACTCCCTTCAAATTTTATCGCAGATGATTCTAAAGAGAAAATAGTCCTTTTTCCCCTGCCTACCCTGCTTTTTCTGCATAGTATCTAATTTCAGTGTCTCTAACTAAGGCATAATAAGAATCATGATTACAGATGTGGGACATCTACTCCCACTATATTTCAAGTTGAAACTTGAAGACCCACTTTTCACAGACTACTGTAACTACTTTTATTCTGTATATATCTTTCTTGGTTCAACATCTTCCATTGCTTATAAACGTTTAACTATAATGTGGAAAAAAGCTGAATAATAAGCTATCTAAAAATAAAGTCACAGACAAAATAGAGCAACAAGTTCTAAGATAATAAAAATAATAATAAAAAACTCAACATCACAACTAACTGCACTCCCAGTTGGCTACTGGTAGTTAAATCACTTTAAAATAGGTCTCAGTAAACAGATACCTGTTGGGCCTTTTATGATCTTTCCCACAATGGATAAATCGGTGAATGGAATCACAGCTGAGACAGGTGGCATATATTGTTCCCCCATACCCATGTAGCCAAGCATGCAGTGGGTAATTGGCTTCTGTCACATTACTACATTTTAGCTCCAAAAACCTGTGTTGTCCTAATAGGAATAAATGAATAGCAGCTACCAAGAATAAACACTGTTACTATCTAAGAAAATTGCTCAAAATTGGTCTAGCCTGAATCAACAAATTCAGGGAGACACTGAGTTTAGGTTTGACTAATTCCTTTGTATAGTTTAATTCAAGGCTGTCACCTACAGTACACTGAAATCATTGTATCTGCAGTTCCCACAGAGGAAATTCTGGCATAGGTTATATCTCAGCCAGAGACCTGTCAATCTCCCAGCTTCTTGCTGAACACTTGAAGACTGAAAATATAGAAGGAAGGGAGGCATTCATTAGCAAATGCAGGCAGCTGTAAGATTAGCCTGAGAATGCTCACCAAGTCTCTGACTCTTACACTCGCCAGACTACACAAGTATAATACCTACTGACGTACTGCTTAGCTGTTACTACATTGATGCATCACTTTGTGAAAATGAGCTAATTCCTTAACCTGCCACAGGTTGTATATTCAATAAAACATCTGATAACAGACAAGTCAGAAGCAGTTTTGGACCAGACTGGTTCCTACCGTGTGCAGTTCTGAAGGAGTGATTTTCAGATTATTATTGTTGCAAGCCTTAGCTGTAATTTTTTTTTTGGATCATCTAATCGACATCACATGCTGCAGGGAAATGATATATCTAGAAATGGATCAAAGACTGAGGGCATGCAAATGCCTCCCATTTTCTCTCTTGCTGTGTCTCAGAAACAGAGTAAAGATGATTTGTCCTGTTTCTGTCTACAGTATCTAGCTTGCTTAGCAATCATATTCACATGCAAACTGCCTGTTCTGAATTTGCAACTCTTCAGGTCTTAAAACAATTAAACACTGAATTTAATGAGACCGACATGCAAAGAACGAAGAAATACTAAACTGTGCTCTTGCTCCTTGGAGGAACTTGGGGAGTAGCAGTCAGAGCACTCAGGTAAAGAAAAATTACATTATGTAATCTAACATCAAATTAATGAATTCCTGTCACACAAAACCTGTACAAGGTGCACATCTCTTTCGGATGCAGTGTCGAAATGCTCAGTCCTTGGTTGGAAAAAGCAACCATCACAAGACAAATCCTGTATTTTGCAAGCTGACTGGGTTACTGCAAGTACTGGCTAAAGGAACACTTATGTCAAAATCTGTAAATTTCATAATATCTGTCACAAATTTAGTTGGATCAGAATTTCTAATATACCTTCTCATAACTATGTGAATATAACACATGCAGTAAAACACAGCTGCTTTGTATAAAATGGATTAAAAAAAAACAACAATCATACTATATTCATATGCAACTTGATTAGTTCCCATGTGAATAATCAGGATGAGACATTTAAGAAAGATCAAATACCATATTCTTTTTTTTCCCCGGCAGATGACATGGTCTCTCCAAATCCCTCCAAGGTTTTGACCAAGTTGCTTAATCGCTTTGCCTTATTTCCATGTGCTGAATGATAATAGTGCAGTGCTTTCTGTAATTTCTCGTAAAAGCATTTAGAAAATTCTGCATTATATTCCATTCCTAACATATACATACAAATTCTTGGAAATTAAAGGCTAGTTTCTACTGTCATTACCACCACTTTTTCTCTCTTTACATTTACATTGTAATTTTAGATAAGGACATCTATTCTAATTTACTTGTTGTTTACCATTTTCATAGATGCTTAATCTTTATCTTTTGATCACCAAAGATTTATCATCTCTGAAATGCAGAAGTAATCACAGATCTTAAGATTAAAGAAAACTTCTGACACTAGCAAAATACTCTACAGTATTTTAGATGCCTTCTATTACACACGTTTCACATACATAGTTCTTCTGGACAAGTTTACTGAAGTAAATGCATTAGGTAACTAATCAGACATCACCATTAGTCATTAGTAATCCTTGGAGACACTAGACTGAGCTGAAAGAGGTTACTATCAGAATGAGCAGAATTTGATTCTTTTTTCTAGAGGATTTACAGAGTGATGAATGCTATGTGAGCACTTAATATCACTGACGCTAATAGGAAAGCTTGGCAGCCCTGGTATTACTTGAACACATGCTTAAAGCTAGGCATGTTCTTTGGGCATATGGGTGATTATGGACCCCAAATAGTTGTGTAGTCCTGTATAAGCATGAAGGGAAAATATCCTTCCTGACCCCCTACGGGCAATCATCTCACCTCCTGAAGCATGAAATTAGAGTGGCCTTATCTTTGCTTGCATACTGTAACTACAAATGTTATTAGTGATCATAAATTTAACAAGTCCTATTTTAAAATCCATCCACAGCACTATTACATGACTTTTGAAGACAGTTGTTTTCAAGAACTTACAACTTTTTCCTTCCCATCTTCTAATTTCATTTGGGTGAACTGGGGAAGGAAGGTCACCGTCAAACTTGCTGAAAGGCAAATATTAGCAGTAGTGCTTAGCTCCATTTCAGCTACCTTAGAACAGCCACTTCCCAATGCATAGAAATAACAAAAAAACCCACAACACTACTCTGTCCTAATCTAGAGGAAATGAAAAAACCTCAGACCTTTACATTCAGAGCAAAGGGAACTTTAGCTCCCAAAATATTAAATACTCTGGTCAAACTGAAGTTGCCACCTGGCCAGCTCGGTATCAGTCAATCCCATAAGCAGGGTTTCTTTGTCTGTTTGTTTCTTCTTCAGTGGGAAAACCAACTGCAGCTCAGCAGAAATGATCAACCCGCAGTACAGGTGAAGTTACAGTAAGATGATTTCTCTTCAGAGCAGGACTCATTGCAGGCATTACCATTGTCTTGAAGAGAGAAGGCAAATGGCCATGCTACCTCCCACACACAGTATATCCATCTCTCATGCACAATAAACAACATGTGTTTTTCAGTCCAGATGACTTTGTACTTTAGCTTGAGGACGAATAACAAAGACACAATGAAAATATGTCCTCCACGACCTGGGATGGAGCAGAGTATATTTCTCACTTGATCTTATTTGAAACCCTTCCCCTTGGCAGATGAGCTCCCACTGGGATTTAAACCATGAACTGCAAATAAACAGATGTTAATAGCATCTTTGATGAAACACTGTGCTGGTCCCGAACTCCTGCTGAAAATGCTACCGGGCTTTGTCCTCCCTTACTTAGGCAGCTATGCTAAAAGAGGTATCGTGAAAGTATTGCAGTCTGGCTGCAGGCTTATGAAATGGGAAGAGCAGAGTCGAGGGGAGAAAGCCTCTCAAGTAAATCTACATAATAGTCACCTGGCAAAAGAATGATCTGTTTTCCTTCTAGCTTCCCAGCCTTTTCCAGGGTGAATAAACCAAGATTTAAATCTTATTCAAACCTTCCTCACTGCAACCACAATTTATCCTCCCAGCAACCCCTTACTTTCATTCTGTTCCTGATCTGAGTCCTTGATAACACTTCCTTAAGTTAAATCTTAATATCAGAAAGCCACTCAAGTAGTTGACAAAGATCTTATTGTGCTTCTAAGTATTTTCAACAATAAAAATAATCCTGGGGTGCAAAGAACCTGATATAATATCTTCACAGAAACCTCTTTGGAGCAGCCACCTTGTCCAAGAAATAAAGTAGGGACTTTTAGAACCAAGAACAGGATGCTTAAACTAATAAGTACTACAACACATCCATTTTGTCTGCAGAACAATCACAGAGGAAATTACATCAACATGTCACAGTTACTATGCCAAAATTTACATTTCTGTCTTTGTTCTGAAAAAAAAAAAGTATCTGTGGAGCATCAAGGGGAACATTATAGCATCTGTGGATACTCCGCAGGTGGAACTATTTTTGTTTTAAGATTTGGGTTCTGGTTATGAGTTCTTAGGTTAAAGAAAAGAATCACAAGTTGTCTCTTTTTAGTTGGATGCTATTTGCATGTATTCATGAATAGAGTGAGGACTTGAAAGTTGTTTTCTAGAAAACTAGATGTAAAAAATTTCTCATTCAGCTCAGAATCTAAGTGATGCAAAAGGACCTCATGGGGTTTCTCTGATCTAACTGGCAGACTTTGGTCTAAAAACAGAAAAAAAACAGTTAAGCAAGAAAGTGACAATAAAAGGTACATAAAGAAGAACAGGAAACCTAAAAAAAAATAATCTAATGTCTGAGGTTTCTAATTTTCTAATTCCTGTGGATTGGAGAAAGTTAGAGTTGAAGAAAATAAGGATGCACACATAAATAACATCAAAACTGTCACATCATAGAAAGGAAATAACACAGAAGAACAGAGGCAACTTCACTCCACTCCCAATGGATCTACCTCCACATCAAAAAACATGGAGTGGCCCTGAATATATCTAAGTTTTCTATACCTTGGTGTGAGAGTACAATATACTTTTTTTTGTTTTAAAGGAGATCATATGTTCTTTTCTCTTTGAGACAGTATGTCTTCCTAATGTGGAACGTCTTCCTAATTGAGGTGAAATAATGGATCCTGTACTAAAAAGAGGTCTACAGTTGGTAAGCGGGTAAAAGTTTCTCTTATTTTTTCCCCCTTTGCTGGAGTTTCCAGGCATAATTAAAAAACAAATACATTTCAAGTGTGTGAATGCAGTCACTTACAAAGGACTATTGCATCTCCTCACTGTTTTGTTGCTCTTCCTTGCTCCTAATAAGACCAATAATGAGAAAAAAATATTTTTATCTGTAAGATGCTTACATTAATGGAAGTTCCCACTCAGCTGAATTCAAAATCCTCTTCGCTATAAATACCAAAAGAGAATATAACCAACGTTAACACTACCTGGATGGTTTCTTTTATTCAGGCATCAGTAATATGAAAATGTTTGAAGATGAAATAATTTCTTACACACTTGAAAGAAAGAGAGCTGAGGTCAAGAGAGACAAGACATCAACTGGCTAGAAAGAAAAAGTGGGAGGATTTCCACTGCTTTGTGAGAAGAATGATACCAAAAGGACATCAGGTTGGTAAATCTAAAAATCTATGAGGACTTCATAGTGGCTTCTAAGTTTCAAAAGCTTTCAAAAAAAGATTTCACTCCATATGAAGAGCTTGACTTGATGCTTCAGCAGGTTCACAACACTTTCTGGGATGATCTATACTGCTGTGATTATTATTACTACTACCTTTCTTAATACTGCAAGGGCTGCTCTAAAAGTAATGCTTTGTGTTTTACTGTGTTTGCTCACAACCTCAGAGGCAGGTGTTGGTGGTATGGCAGCAGAGATGGAACCTTACGGAAAATACTCCCTTACATGTTGTTGCTGTGCGACAGATGGCAGCAGAGGGGCAGCCTGACAACATGGCATCTGGCATAGGAGCGCAGATAAAGCAAAGGTGTTTCACTGAATTCTTCCATGCAGAAGAAATGGCACCCATCGGTAATCATTGACACTTGCTGAATGTTTCTGGAACCCAAACAGCAGATATAAGCACAGCGAGTTGATGGGTGATCTGACAGTGGGTCACCACCACCAGTACAGATTTTGATGAGTGCAGCATGCAAGCTCTTGTTCATCACTAACAAAAAAGCAAAGCTAATGGTGGGGGCTGTATTGAAAAACAGTGTTTTTAGCTGAGAATTTGTTCCATCAAATACCATTATTGCGCTTTTTCTATCTGTTGTAGTTTCCACAGAAATAAATGGGAGGCATTAGTTCAGGAATAATTTACACGATGACAAAGCTTGTAATTCCATTTGAGTACAGAGGCCAAAAGAGTAGAAATCACACTAAACTCAAACACCTGCACCTAAAGATGAGAAAACATCAAAAGCATGCTGTTTTGCCTAAGTGGAGCTCATTTAACAGTACTTTGGGACTGAGAGTGTTGATGTATAGCTTGACAGAAAGTGATGGGAGTTCATCTATTGCTAGCAAAATGGATCAGAAAGTTGCAGGCCTGATCTTTGGCAGAAGTTCAAAGCCTGAATTAGATCTTGAGGAAATACTTCTATCATGCAATGAAATGGGATAACAAACTTCTTTAATTCAAAGATTAAGTATCAAGACTGTTTGGTTTTTGATCTAATATATATTCCATTTTACAAAGAAATATATATATAGAAAATATCTTCAAAAACTGAATAAGTTGAGAAGGATTGCTTCTTCGCCTTTCACGCAACAATATAAAAATATAGCTTTAGAAAACAAAAAATAGCAAAACAGGAATAGAGCAGAAAAATTACTCTCATAGCCACGTAACTCCAACTCAACAGAATACTTGTGATAAAATTCTTTAGGTAGGATATGACAAAGATAATTTATAGTTTATGAAACAATTAGTTACTATTCTTCATGCTACACCTATACTTAAGTAGCCACTCAGCTAAAAATCATACTCCCCTTATTTTCTGAAATCAGGTAAAGTTTGATGGCAGGAAACCTTACAGAAACATCCTGCAGATCAGGAAAAAGCCTTTTCCATGGTACAAAGTACCAGGAAGACAAGCCATAAATAAAAATTGGAAAAAACCTTATATAAGTGATCTGTCTAACAGATCACTGCTCATTAGACTGTTAAACTGGCTTCTCCACCTTCAGCTGAAAGGAAAGTAGAACACCAGTAATGCTGAATAGCAATTTCAAGGTGCTCTCTATGATCGTGAAGAGATCATGCTACATGGAAATATCTACAGATCAGAAGCAGGGCACGCTAGCTTATGAGTGTAACCTGATTATAATGCAATGGAAAGCACAACAAGACAACTGAGCAGCAAGGTCCCAGGCTACAGAAATTGAGAATCTGCTCAGATACAACAGCAGCAGAATACAGCAATAACAGGAAAAAGCCTCTTACCTCCAGAAAGGCTCAGCTACACAAGAATTTCCAGAGAAATACCCCTACTTCCACTGCCAACCCTTACATGAGATCTGGGAAGGGGTGGATTGTTCCTTCATTTCTTCCAGTCAATCAGGTACATTGCTTGCACCTGAGCTCACCTGATTTGGCCCTGCCTTCCTACCAGGTGTTCAGTCACTATTTCAAGCCACGACTACTATTTCCACTACATGAAGAAATGCACTTCTACTTCTAGTTTATAATTACATATTCTACATAAAAATGGTATTTTAAAAAACTTTTGGTTGAATTCTAGTCTTATTATTTATTTTTATATATTCTAGCCCTACATATTTACATATGGGAAAACATGCATTTTCTATTGACCATAGCCAACACTCACTAGAGTAGACTAATTTTTTGCACACAATAGAAAATGTGAACACCTCTAGTAAGGACATGGGTAAGGTAGAGTAAATGGTCAAGATGTATTCCGCTTAGACTGGAATGAGGAACTTATCCAACTCTAAAACCTCAATTTCTTCACTTCCTATTTTTAAATCAAAAGCTATTAACCAGTTCCATCTAAAGATGGTTTTCAAGGACTGAGAAGTGGTAGGATACTGTTTCAAAGTCTTCAGTAGGAATTCTTGCATGTGAATGCAGGTGAGCAAGAAAGATCCTAGTGCAGGAGAGGCACTCTAGCGTTTTTTTGTCCTTGGCAGAAAAAGAATTCAAAGGAAATGCAAAAAGTAATTGGAAGCCTTCCCAAACTATATGGAGAAGAAAAAAGGGGGTAGGAACGTAGAGAATGAAGGTGATAAGGTTGAAAGAAACCAAATTATTACAGAACTTTCTATTAGAAAGAAAGATCAGTGAGGGCTTGGACAGAACAAGACTAGATCTGAGACTCCATTTAAGACAAAAACAGACCAAAAAGAAAAAATGGAGAGAGAATGTTAGGATGGACCAAAGCATAGCACGTAAACCAGTAACACAATCACATCCCTGCTACCTGAAAAAAAAATTACAATGCTTATCTTAGGCTCAAGTGTATGAAATCAGAAGATAATGCTGCGCAGGTCTATATTGTAATGTGTTTATACATATGCACACTTTGGTGGTGCCATTGCCTCTTATGAGGCTGAAAGGAGGCCAGCGCAACAACAGAAGGCAAAAGAAATAAGAATATTCCCTCTCTTTTGGCCTATGGACGGGACTACACTAGACTCAGTTTGTTCTCTGACCTCTGAAAGAGAGCGGGTACTGGCCAAAGAGGAACTTCAACATGAAAGGAGGTAACACTGTATGAAGGGAAGGTAAAATGTGCTTTCTCTCCTCTTCTCCTGTATAATTACCATAAGATGTGACTCCTAAGGAACACTGAGGTCTACCTGATCCTGTACCATTTGACTTTCCAGATACTTTTCCTTCTCTGTTGTGCCACACACTAGCTGATCACACTTCAAACAACTATGTTTGTGAAAACATAATGTACGGGACAACAGGAGTACCTCTCTACTTCCTTCTTTTTCAAAGTCGTGTTTAACATGAACAAAATTAATCCCCCCCACATACTTGTAGGACTAACTTGCATTTCCTTTATATCTTCAAAAGGATTAACAATCTTGGAAATGAACATCAAGTGAATAGAATAAAGTTAAACAGCATCCTGCTCTGAAACTCTACTCTGATTAAGGTAGAGAACACCTACGTTGCTGCATTTTAAATAGACATTTGGAAGCATCATTGACAGGATGATGATGTAGTCCTTTTGACTCCATCACATCAAAGCAAAGCTACCTGGAAATTTTCAGAAAAAAGGTCTTGCTGAAAAATGCCAAGTTGTTGACCCTGATCTATTTTGTTTGCAACAACAAGTGTGGTAGAAACTTCTGCTAGAGCAAAGCAGCATTTGAAAGATCCCAGATAGATTTGTCCCAGCTTCTGAGTCACTGGGGACCCTGCTTGCCAACTTCTGTCATCAGCTGCAGAATAACAGCATTCTGATTGCCTTTTTTTTTTTTTTTTTTTTTTTAAATTGGCCTTGGACTGCCAAGAACTGACAGAAAAAAAAAAGAAAAAATCTCATTCTCCAAAGCAACCAACCTACACCCTCACGTACATACGGTCAAAGCAAAACTTTCTATTGTGAGCTGACCTTGATTTCTTCATCTCTCAGCAGGAAAGTATGACTACACTGTCAATTTTGGATGTTACTGATCTGAGATCACTTGGGCTTCTTCTACATAGGAAATTTACACACATTTTCCCACTGAGTGGTAAGTAGCAGAAGTAACAATAGCAGTTGCAGTGAATAAACTCCAGAGGCAAGATCTATATTTTATTTGTCTTTCCAAATGATTTATCAGCTTCCTCAGCTGTTAGAATTCTTTTCTCATGAAAGAGAAGGGAGGACAAATCACTGATACTGCTACCTCCTCTAAATCCAGCCCAGTCTCTCACTTGGGATAAATTGGCACAAACACACTGAAAGCAATGAATTAATATTTATTCACAACCAACCCGGGGATCTGCATTTTCATACATGAATACAAGCCCATAGAGAGAGTAGAACCAGGCAACAACTGACGCTAGATTGATTTTCTCATTTTCTGAGTTTGGCAGTATGTTACACATCCCAGAAGCAGATCTGCCACTGGCCTAATGCTTTCCTACATATATAATATTTCAAATGATGCTGCTAAAGTCTGTGCCTTTACTAATTTAAATATTTGCCTATTTCACAAAGCTCTTGCTTCGTTTCCCTACCGTTCTATGGCACACAGTGGCTTACTGCAAATGAAAAATACCAACCCTGCAAACTGGTAGATGCAGAAAAAAGCCACATTAAATTGTTTTTCTCAAAATTGAGTTCACCCACCCACATTCATGTTCGTTAGCTCCAAGTTTTACAGCACTTTTAATGGCATCTACCCTTCCTGAAAACCAGTAGCTGCCACACAGTTTTCCTACAATGCGCACAAATGTGAGTGTGAATATCTTTCCTCTGACATCATTCCAATAATTTCTCAGTAGTCCTTACTCCAAGACATCACACTGTCAGAATGCAATATAAAAATACTTGTGAAATTAGTGGACATGTCCTACGAAATCTAAATCTTCCTTGCATGTGTTGCCCAAAGGGAAACCATTTCTATTTGCAAATGACATGAAGAAACAGGGTTGAGCTACTTGATTACTAAGTACATGCTGCTCCAATGTGCTTGAAGGATAACAATTCAATTTAAACATACACATGAGAAGCACATGTTACAGCTGGTTCCGTGCACTTTTAATTGACTAAACAAGTAGGTTTACACAGAGGAGGTGAAGCCCTTGGAGACGTTCACTCAATATAGAATGACACAACACCACATACGGTTAGTTATCCCAAGTAAATCAGAGTTGTGCAGTGCCTTTCTTAGCATTCTTTTCTAAGTCAAAATATTCCCCTTGCTCGCGTATCCATCCCGTCAAGTACTAAAGGAAGCAAACCTATCCGATGTGATTTCAGTGTGTCACAAAAGCTTAAAAATAAATAAAAAAAAAAAAAGCAGAAGACATCAGTCATTTCTGACATTTACAACAACTTCTGTTCCCAAAGCACACTATTACTGAACTTTTTCAGAAATTTTTTATCAACCACTTTATGTCTATCATAATTCAGTCATCATCAATAACAATAGTACAGCCATGCTTGATATCTCACTAATCTGGCATTACTCATCCTCCTTCTGACAAAGTGTGCAAAATTGTTATTATAACCTTGTTGCTTTTTTAATTGCTATCAAAAAGCATGAAAATAAGAGCTCTCTCACCATTCTGGCAGCAGTTTCTGAGTTTTCTGTCTGAGTGCTTTCCACCTGGTTTCACTTCAGGGTTCATAATTTTCCTCTGGCTGGCAACACCAATGGTTGCAGCTGCATTTCTGCTGGGGTAACACATGCATTCAGGGTGGACATTCTCACACTGGGATAACTTGACCAGATCATTAGGTCTTTCTTTTTTCCCCTTCACAGTTTGTGTCTTTCTAGGAAATGTGGAGCAGCAGAATATGCATAAGCTGGGCATTTTAAGTGCCTTCCAAGACACATTTCTTTTTTCTTACAGTGAGATGTCTGAAGCTGTGGGATGTGATGAAAGTCACACCAGCCATTCAGGATCTTCTTTTTGGAAATAAAAGTGGAACAATACAGCATCTTGCATTACTCCCTCAGGACAGCAGACTTGGTGATCTATTAAGCCTTACCCATCTTATAAAATCTTTGAACAGCAAGTTAATCTTGGTTTTTGTGCTTTCTCTTCATCAAGCTCAATATACTTGATGGCTAAAGGAAAAATAACAACCCCAAAGCTTCAATATATTTCTACACTGAACTTAAAATAATAAGACATCTCATTTAATGTTCAAATTTTTTATTTGGGAGTAACATATATATAGTTCTATGACTGGGAAAAGATTTCTAAATTACTGTTTTCTTGAATTCTGTGAAATTCTAAATGTTTCCTCTGAACTGTCCTGGTTTCATCTGGGACAGAGTTGATTTTCTTCAGTGTCTGGTATGATGCTATATTTTGGCTTTAGGAGAAAAACAACGTTGAAAACAGACCAATGTTTTAGTTGTTACTGAGCAGTGCTGTACAGAACTGCGATATTCCAGTTTCTCAGCTTTTCATACTGTCCTGCCAATGAGGGGGGCTGGGGACCCCAAGGAGCTGGGATGGGACAGAACCAGGAGAGGTGACCTAAACTGGCCAAAGGGATATTCCATACTATATGACATCATGTGAAAAAACTATGAAACTGATGGGAGTTGGCTGGGGGATGACTGTTGCTGTTTGGGCACTGGCTGGGTATCGGTCGGCAGGTGATAAGTAATTGCTTTGTGCACGACTTATTTTGCATATATGTATATGCATATCTATATTATTATTATTGTTATTTATCTCTTCCTTTTCTTTCCTAGTAAATAGTTTTTATCTTGACCTATGATTTTTACTTTTTAACCAATTTTCTTTCCCATGCTGCTGGGAGAGGGGGAGTGAGCAACAGGCTGTGTGGTGTTCATCTGCCTGCTGGGTTAAACCATAACATGAACTTACGGTGTGATCCTATGTTGTGCCCTCTAAACTCCATGGTAAGTTGAAAACTGGAATTGCAATTAGTAAGACATTATTGTAAATGTCAGTGTAAATTACTTCAAAATGTTCAAAGGTTTTTGCAATAGCAAATCAGAGTTCCGAAAATGCAGATACAATGGCAGATATGGAAATACTTACCTACTTTTGAATTATAAATCAAAGAACCTTGAAACTTAGAACCATGGTTCTGTGAAGAAGCTTTTTGGTAGATGTAGCAAAAAAATCCTTTGTGAGATACGGCTGCAAACCAGTTCCCTAGATCCAAATATTGAAGGTAAAGAGAACTTGGTAATCATAGTCTAAATCCATATCTAAAAAAACATAGCAGATATGATGGTGGAGGAAGCCATTCTAAATAACTAAACAAAAACTCCTTTGGATCATTAGGAGTCCATGCTCCTTACTTTTCATATTTTCTAAGATGTTCTGTAGGTACACAGTTATTTCAAAGGAAGATAGAAGTGTTCAGCTCTGAAAAATCACATCAAAAACTGTACAGAACACATAGCAATACAGGTGCAGACATTATTATTCTCTGCCTTAGGGGTTTTTAGAAAGACAATTCACAATCTGTTTCAGATTCCAGCCAACATTTCAGATTCCATACAGCACAATCACATTAGTTGTGTAAGCCACTTTCTCAAAAAACATTAGTAGTTAATAATTTTAGTATTTAAAGATGCAGATCTTCAACTGTTCTAAAGTGTTATTAGGGGAATTGTGGGAGCTCAAGCAGGAAAAGTAGTTTCCAGCATTTTGCACATGAAAAATATTAAATAAAATAGAGAAATATTAAAGTTTAATGCTGAACGTTCATCACTGTATTTTCATGATTTTACTCCAATTTCCTCAACTCATTCATTGCCATCAGTTAAAAGCTAACTTGTACATTTCCCTCATTCAAAGAATGTGCCTGCAGAGCTTCCCATGTAGATTACCAGCACTGTCATAAGTTGCATCATCTGAATGACTACAATTACTCGCAAAGCCATTTCCTTATTTAACGACCTCTGTGAGATGATAGCAACAATTCCTAAATCATCATTAGAATGGATGATTGTCAATGACAAACAACTGTGCTAACTTAGAAAGGTGGGGAACAGAGTGAATGGCCTCCAGTGGGAGGTTCTTCCCAACATGCATGAAAACAGAAAATACAAATTTCTTACTGGAATCATCCTTTGGCTTCTGTGCATCTTTGTATGATTTAGTTCCTTATACCAATCAAATGGAAAATAAGGGAGCAGCGTCATTCTATATTCTATGATTCTATAAACCATATTGCTCTCTTGTAATACCTGAAAGGTTGGTCTCTTCCCACTGGTGACAGGTGACAGGATGAGGGGAAATGGCCTCAAGTTGCACCAGGGGAAGTTTAGGTTGGATATCAGGAAAAACTTCTTTACAGAAAAGGTTGTTCAGCACTGGAATAGGTTCCTCAGGGAGGTGGTTGAGTCACCATCCCTGGATGTGTTTAAAAACCATCTGGATGTGGTGCTCAGGGACATGATTTAGTGGTGGGTTGTTAGAGTTAGGGTAGTTTGGTTAGGTTGCGGTTGGATTTGGTGGTCTTGAAGGTCTTTTCCGACCTGAGCAATTCTATGATTCTATGATTCTATCATAACTCAGGCATGCCAGAAAAGTGCCTACATTCATGGAAAAGGAAAATGCACCCACTCACTGACTAAAGGAGGTGGCACAAGGCAGCCAGGCCCAAGAGACTTTTTCCTTTTCTTTCCTACCAGATATTCTTCTGAACATCTGTGTCAGGCATATTTTGCCAGATTTTAATATCTTTTCGTACTCAGGGATCAAACTGCCCGTAGGATTATGTGTTATGAAGAAGTACAAAGGGTTGGGTATTTCACCCAAAGCAGTATATTTTTTTATATATGATCATTAATCTATCCTGCAGTCACAGATCACAGATTCATTTTAAACACCTAGGCTTCCTACTTGAAGGACTGATTATATCAGCATTTTGCTTCATCATCTCTGTTCATCAGAGTCACTCGTGTTACCTCATTTCTCTCCCCACCCCCCCACCCCCATCTGAGCTTTACTATTTTATCTGAATAAATAATTTACATTTCTTGGCACCTATTATCCCATTTTCCCTCCTTCATGTGCTGAGAAGGTCTCCTCACCTAGATAAAAACAGTTAATAGAATACTGCTTTCTTCTCAACTAGCTAGGCAAATATTAGTATTTTTTTGCATAAGTGGCATTACGGAACAAAATATTTTGGGAAGGATGACTATCAGCAAGCAAAAGAGTTTTAAAGTTTTACAGTTGCCTATTTTGCCAGTGTTTGCCAGTAGCTATGCATGCCACATCATGTATTTAGCTTGCCATGTCTACCCTTCAGCCCTTTTTTACACTGTGTGTGGGTTCCAAATTATGCCAATACTTTTCATTAATTCCCATTTAGCAACATGTTGAAATCAACGGAATGTTCCAGAAATACAGGAGCCTGAGCTGCCTTATCCAAATACAAGATTGACATTTAACTGGAAATCATACTGCAACCTTAATTACATGGCCCACTTGGCACAACCATTAATAACGAGTTCTTGCTTATTTACCCATAGAAATTATTGTTCAAACAAAGGGCTTGTGCTACTGTGAAATAAATTTTTAAAACAGAAACCCATCTTACCTGTTATTTTTTTAACTCAAAATTAACAATCCAAGCCACCACATGTTTACATGATGACAATTTTATCCTTTGGGAAAAAAAAATAAATTCAAACAATTCAATGTAATTGTGAAACTCAGGATGAGTTCATTTGAAACACTTTAAAAGCTGATTTGAAAAGTACCTTCCTACTAGCACATAATATGGATGTAATACCTAAAGCTATGAGATTTCTTTACTTGTTTAAAATTTAAAAAAAAAAAAAAGAAACACAACACATTTGTAGATATTTCCAGCAAGGTTAGAATATTGTATGGAATACAAAACATAATAAGTAATACAGCATGATAAAAAATGCTTTTATTGAACACGTGGCCTTTTAGTGCATAGACTATAATCAGCTTTTGAGTTTAGATGTGGACACAACCTATCTTTTCTGCATGATGTGATCCAAATATCATGTAATGAAAAGGAGAAATATACTGATATTGCCTCGTAACTTTAAAGATACATTTCATTATGCAGGTTCCTATTACCTTATGGGTTTTAAAGCAAGGTTGTCAGAAATCTTTAGAAACATAAGACCTTTCAGGTTTTAAATTTCTGGGTTATTTCTTCATTCAGGAATAGGGTACACTAATTCAGGTACAAGTGAAACTGCTAACATTCTGCTGCACTCCCTATGCTGAACCAAATACATAGTCCGACTCCAGCTTTTTACTGTTATGATTTGGATTTCATAACAGCAATAAGGGATTTCAGATGTAATACTTTTCAGGTGTTATTACTGAACATCCTGTGTGGTTACAGTTGCTCAGTTTCTGGCTTTGCTAGTCCACACAGACTAAGCAGTACTATGCATTATTCTTAATAAATATTTCTTTACACTGATTGTAGCTAATAGTGTTGGGCAATGTGGACGGTCCACAAAAGCAGGTTTCCTATCCTATCCCAAGAAGAAGGTGGCTGCATACTTCTGGCATCACACATCCTATCATCCAGCTTCCTCCCATCCCACTATGGGATGAATTCAAAACAACATCAATTGAAAAGCTGTTAGTCTCAAAGAATTTTTTTTTTCCTCCTGCGCTTAGAGGTAGTTCTCTCTATTTTAAAAGAGATGGGTATAAGTGTTTCAAAAAGTAAACCAGGATGATTTATCACATGAAAACAGTTTGTGTGTTAGTAATTGAAACAGATGGAAAATATTGCTCAAGATATTTCCACGCAAACTAATTTTACTTTGTTTTAGGCAGTGAGAACTGAATAATTCCAGATTGAATGATGCTAAATTGTAATTGCCACATGGTCACAGTCCTTTTCTGAGAGGAAAGGTACTCAAATCTCAGGCTCGTGCAAATTTGCCTCTATTCCTATCTCAAGGTGAAAGGCAGCTTGAGTGTAGTCTGACCCATGCTCAAAACAACACAGTAATTGCATTTTTTTATTATCCTTCTCCTCTTTTACAAGGCTCATTTATATGACTTCTCTCAACTGACGTGTTTAAAAAGTCTCCTGGATTTAAGTATCGATAGTTGTTTATCAGGAGGATTCTTCAATTGGTTCCTCCATTACAGGGCATTTCTAGTCATTTTGTTCACATCTGCGAAAAAGTAAATGCATTTTGTCAAAATCTCAGATTTAACTATTCCAGCCAGGTCACTTGGAGGTCATGCAGCAACAGGATAACATTAAAGGGGCATTTGTTTATCACTGTGAGTGGCTCATACTTTCATAAAATGATTACAAGCTCTGATTCATGACAGTTGCAGGCGGCTGGGTTAATTTTCTCCCTTTCTCAGCTTGATTGTGCCCAAGAGAAAGAATTTCTTTCTTGCATTCTCTTATCTCCAGCTAAATAAGATGAGATATTTCTCAGTCAGAACAAATAACAATTACATCTCTCTGCAAGAAGGCATGCTACCGCAGCCAGGTTGAGCCCATGCCCTTTCTAAAATTCCTAATGAATATTGCCTATTTCAGAGGCTCACCCATCTTTTTCCTATATTTTGTCTTCATTCAGAAGGGAATTTTTATTGGCATTTTAAGAAACTGAGATAGTTTAAGTGAGCATACCAGGAGCACGTATCTCTTTCATTCATCCAGAATCACTGCTGTAATTTCCAAAATGCCAAATAGAATGTGAATTAACCTGCTTGTAGCAGGACACTTTGAATTCACTAATTAACTGCTTAATTGTGGGTTTTCACATAAGTACATCAACAAGTCAATGTTTAAAGGTAGATACTACAGATACTATGAGTTAGCCGAATTCCAATCACAAGTGTTTATCTGGAAAAGCTAACCACACAGATAGTAAAATAGAGAAATACCATCCTGATGCCTATAGGAATTATTTTTAAAGTCATCAGTCCAGTTTCAGTACCAAGTGCCCTTTAATATGGTTTTCAGATAGCTCAGTCAGAAAAAAAACCTGGAAATTCTCAGTAGTTTCTTTTTCAGAAAAGTTGAAAATCAAATTGGGAAAAGCTTTCTGGGAAAATACTTGCAAGCTCATGACTGGAAGTGCAGAAACTGATCAATAATAATACTATAAATGTAACGTGTTTTGTTTAGAAAAGTGGCTTGGAAAGATACAGTTGTCATAGATTTTTTTGTATAAAACCAAATTAAAATAAGCCAGGGTATCTTACACACTTGCAAATGGCAGAAAAAAAAAGAGGGAAAAAAAGATTGAAACAATATTTGTGCCAAGTTCCCCCAAAAGCAGACAGAATTTCAGATCTGAGATTTCTCATTGTATTTCAGATGTCTATATATAATTCCATTCTATTGAAGTATGTTCAAATAACCATTATTCTTCTCAGTAACAAGGAGGAAAACAGCATCAGAGAGAACTTCCCAGAAAACCAAACAAATCACATTATACCTGCTTCCAAATACTAATTTCTTAATGCTTATGTCTCTATTTTGAGAAAGACAAAGGCCTGGATTTATACCGCCACTAAATCTTAGGAGCCCACTTGGACTGTTTTTTTTTTTTTTCTTTAACAGATGGAGACAAAGAGTTACCTTCAGAAGGTGACATAGCTTACCTACAAGTAGAAAAACTCTCCAGTTAAATGATTTAGACAGATGGAATGACTCTTTATCAAAACGCTCCTGAACACAGATATACAACAGGCAGGTCTTTTCTGAGAGGTGTGCATGCGCACATAAACCACAGAATATCCTTCTGAAGGACTACCTTAGCATTTTCAGCGCAGACTACATCACTCAGGACAGGGCACAGCCACTCAGATAAGACAGTCCCAAGGAACATGACAAAGGCAGCACGCTGAGGGAAGAATACAAAGTAAGCTCGACCCTGATCTATACCGGAGCAACTTCAAATTTTACTTTCACTTCATTCCTCCTCCTCACGCAAGACAGATGCAGATTATTATTATTTTGAAATCTAGCTTCACTTTCATAGCAATTAGCAGTGGAAGTGCTATTAATCACATTTTAAGAGAATGTAAATTAAGAGAAGTAGATTTTAAGTTGAATCAAAGAACTTTTGAGAGTCTACTGACACTTTTGGTTCCGATTCTTTTTGTTAAAGAATACAGATTCAGCAAAAGGGAAGGTTTCACAAGTTTCAGTTTCAGAAACAAGCTTGGGGAGGTGTTCTGCAATTGAAATGGACTGCAGAAACCTGATTTCATTCATTTCTGTTTTAGAAACAGACTGGGCAATGGAAACAATCAGAGTTTGGCATGTCCCCTCCAAAAACTGTTGAAGACAGAAGCATACTAAACCAATGAATTTGCTATTCATTATATTTCATTATATTGTATTGTATTCACACATTTCATAAGCACGTAGGGCAACATAAGCCTCATACTGTAATTTGACCTGAGCATACATGACTGGGCAGATTATGCCAAGGGAATGAATGAGTAAGAAAAAACATCCTCCCCGTCCTAAATCTGTAATTGTTCCATAAGTTGCTTTACAGTGACCTTGAATCAAATCTACAAACATTCAGGACATCTAAGAATAAATTAAGGCAGAACCCAGAAAACAGTAATACCTCAGTAACAGTAGTCAGCTACCTTCATTTTCACCAACTTTAGTATTATAAGAGCCTTCTTAGATTTCAGCTTTGCTCTGCTCATTTTTGTCAAGGACTTGTTTTAGAATTGAGATTCCAGAAAATGAGGAAGATTATTCATGCATATGTCTCACAGCACCACTGGGTGACAGATCTGAACTGGAATGCCTCTGTCCACAGAGGCCCCATTTCTAATCAGGCAGAATTCCAAGGCAGCAGGAGACCCTGCAAAACAAGATCACACCACAGATACAGAAGAGGACTTCATCCTGTAAAGGTAAAGTTGCAGTGATGCCCAGATTGCTTTAGACAAGCAGCCAGAGACTGAGCAGCAACACCTGCAGAGTGATACAATACTGAAACATGAGAGGGAGCAGTGGGAGGGAAATAAAAAATCGGGGTTCTCTCTTTTACTCAGCATCTCCCTTAAGCTCAGGAGACCCTTCTCACATGCAGATATTCAAAGGCAATTCCCATCCATGAGTAAGCAGGTGACAGTGAAGAGATGAGGCTGCTGAGAATGGACAATCAGATTGTGAAGCTGGCAGGAGCACCTGCTGAAGCTGTGACAATATAGTAAGACTCTTTTGTCCCTTTATCTGTGAGCATCTTCCATCACGATCGTCTATTTGTTCCAGTCTCCCCTTCTGAGCATTTCTTCCATTTTCTTTCTCCTGCTGTTACACCACCAACCCCTTCTTTATCTTCCTTATGCAAATGATACCCTTTTGGCAAACATCCACCTCAAATATTCCCTGGATCATTCATCTCTTCTCCTCTTTCCATATGAAACCTCTGCAGGCCACTGTCCTCATTTGTAAGCTGTTTCCCTTTAAGCTTTACCTACTCTAAGGCAAAGCACTGTCTCTGCAGTACCAGCCCCATGAAATTCCACTGAGCTGGTAGTTTCACACTACTTCTGTATTTGGTGATGTTACAAAACTTCTTTTTTTGGAGTATTCCATTGCAATTACCACCACCACTCAGCCCATGGGTACTAGAGTACACATAAATAAACACTCACAAGTCTTTATAAGTTGAATGTGGGGGGAAAAAAAGCTTAGTTTTATAGAAAACACTCCTCTGGCTACTTGATGAAACAAGCAAAACCCTGTTTTCTTTTTCACACACATATAGCCATTCACCTGCTTGTGCAGTAAGGAATATCATTATGGCAATTTCACACACTATCTTTAGCCATTATAAACAGCTCTCAAAACAGCAACTAATGCAGCCAAGTGGAATGGCTTGATAATAAAATACGGGGAAAAAGAACAAGAGCGAAAAATTCACATAAATAGGTATATAGTCACCTACACTTGTAAGATACAAAGTCTTTCTAAATAGAGCTTTATAATGCTTTTAAGACTGGTACTGACATGGGATGGAGAAAAGGACTGTAGACCACAGAATGAAATCCTCAAGTTCTCTGCCACTGATGCTGGAGTAACAAAGAAGGAGGTATACACATATACAACAATACAAGGTAAAAACTATGTTTAGGATCCTGTTAAGTTTCAGCACTAACTGCCTCCACACAGCCGTACAAAATGTGGGGCAGACATAAGATGGACCATAACCCACAGAGCGGACATAACACACCCAGAAATCTTTCTCTCCAGATGCCCACAAACCACAAAACTTCAGGCTAGCCAAACCATTCTGTAAGTGCATGCAACTTGCTGTGACAGCACTGTGAGCTTTTCTCACTGCTTTCAGCTAGGATGGATCATGTCTCATTTTCTGTAGCATGCAGCACTTCTGAGTATATTTCATTTTCTGAAGTCACACCAGAGACTGGGACCCAGGTGAGTTTAATCTCTTTGGAAAATATTTGGCCTTTATATAAATGTTGAGATTATAAACACAGCCTCATGAAGCAATTCAGTTTTGCATGTAAGTGAACTTATTGCTCCACAGTTATGCTGTGCAGTGACTTTGTAATGAATGTCTAATATTCCAGAGCACTGGCAAATGTTTTTGATTGCTCTTCTGTAGCAATTTCAGCAGGGCTTTGATGGTTTTCTTTATCTATCCTATTTATTAGTACCTTTGGTTAGCACAAAGGCATCTATTAGAAGCATTAAAAAGTTAGGACAAGGGATCTAACCACATATAAGTCTCTGGATGATAATTTTTCCTTGAGCTGGAAATGCTTTGAACTCAGTACGATTTCTAATCATCTGTTGGAACAAGAAACAGCAGTCAACACAATCTACTTATGCACCGAGAACTGTCTGCAGGAAAGTTACAAATACTAATAAAGATTAAGCTTAACTGTAAAAATTATATTACATAATAATAAATAATGTTATTCTAAGGTAGTATTTTTATTCAAAATAAACTTAAATGACATCAACAACATGTTTCAAATACTAGTAGCAACCATAAAACAATCATGAAAAAAAACACCAACTAAAGTAAGCACTCTCTAAGGGAGATGCTCTGAGGGTATCTTCAATGGACTTCAAACATTTGTATTACTAGCTACTTATTTAAATTCTGCCTAAATCACAATGACTGAAATGAATTATCTACAGCTATCAATTAATAGCAGTATTTTTTTTCTATTTATGAACTGTCCATAAATCGTTATTCACCCTATATTAAATCATTTAGAAATACGTTGTACTGGCTTACAAAATGTTTGCAAATTATTTGTTGTTCATTCTTTGTTGTTTATTCTGCAAGTTTCCTCACAGCCAAATATTGCAACATGCAACAGTATTCTTTTCACGTGTTTTGTGGTCTGTTCTTTGATTTAAAATAAAATTAGATGACTTCCACGTACTAGTTAAAAGAAAAAATGTCATGTTGAAAGTTGTTTGAAGCTACTGTCAGAAAACTATTCAATCTGAAGACAAATACATATCAGGATAGAGATAATTTTGGTATTAAGTGCCCAGCTTTCAAGCTATACGGAAAGAACATCTAGGTCTATTCTTATACTGAGACAATAAGGAATCTATTGTTCAATGCAATATACCATATAACTGAAATTCAGTAAAAAGACAGATCTATTTGATGGGATTTTCCTGGAGAAGTAAGTGCTGTGGATTGAAATTTACACTGTGTGGGCTTAAAAGCAGTATAGTCATGAAGAAGTCACTGTGACACAAGATGTAGCTTCTCAAATTCAAGAAGTAGTAGAGAAGAAGGATTATGAATCTCCAAACTAAGGAACAGCGCATGACTTCTGCCACTAATTTCAGGAGAACCTGCTTTTTGTATATAATTGGACCAGTCCCCTCACTCCTTCTTTGCAAAATCCTACTGGAGGCATTTACTTCTCATCTACATTCATGACAGACAGTGAATCCAACATTTCCACAATCAACTAGTCATCAACCTAATGGAGGGAAACCAATAGCAGGAGAGAGGTCATATGTAAACTATATCAACTTCTTAAAAATTAGTCTGAAAACTGAAACAGCTTTATATAAGTTTTATGGATGTGTTTCCAGACCTTTTTCTTTCATTTTGATTTTTTTTTCTCTTACTTTCATACAAATGTGTCCAAGGTATTCTCTCTCTATGAGCATGCTAGTAAATCATTTATGTGAAGGGGGGATCAGAAAAAGCCAAAGATATAGCAGAGGATTTCAAAGAGAATTTTAAGTTTCTATCTGACTGGGCAGCTAGCTGGGTATATCTTTTCCACTAGTTGCCTGTTCATCATAGAAGAATTATCACAGAATCACAGAATATCCTGAGCTGGAACTGACCACACAAGGATCACTGAGTCCAACTCCTGGCTCCACAGAGGACCACTCAAAATTCAAACCAAGTAGTTATTGTCTAATTGCAATTAATAAAGATTACTGAAGTCAGTTAAGCCAGAACTTCATTCCAATGGTTTAGCAGCATCTGAAATATATTCTCTGTTCTGATTCAGGTTCAAGAGAGTAGGTGAGAGAAGTGTTGCAACAAATCAAAACCGTTTTGAAATTCAAGGTTTTTAACATTTCATTAAAAATTCAAAAAACGGTCTATTTTTTCTAGAGAAATAGGACAGGTGTCAAGCAAAAATAGATTTATTTGCTGAGATAACATGGTCTTACTATCAAAAACATAGCAATTTCCATTTAGGCATTTTTCTCTGTGAAAATAGCTATCCTAATGAAACTGTGAATGAAGCCTGATTTGGGAGAAAAGTTGGAAATGAAAGAAAAGGAAGAAGAAAAAAGAAACTCACAAACAAACAACACAAAAAACCAACAGCAAATCTAATGTTGAAGTCTGCAAAAACGAAATACCTAAATTTTGCAAAGCATCATATTGGATGAAACCACAATTAAAATGTTATTCATTCTAGCAATTTCCAGAAATTACTGGAAGAAGTCCAGTGTATATAAGTGATATATCAGGTCCCAATAACTTTGAGATATTAATCATGTTTTGACAAAGAACAAAAACTTGTTCATCACTCTATTGAGATGTATTTGTCAGTTTCTGAAAGCTTAAACATTTTATTTGGATTGCATTAGTTCTGTGAGCAAAAAGAGGAAACTTTTTTTTTCCACTTAGTTTTCTTAAAACGAACCCGTAGATCAATGCTTAAAAGGAAAAATTGCTATATAAAGTTCTTTAAAATGTACCTCAATACACCATTCTTCATCATGAAATCTTTTGATAGGTGATATAAGGGTAATCCTAAAGCTACGTTCAGGTGGAAAAAGTGATTTTGCTGCTTGAAACATGAAAGAATGTGACAAATTAGATCTAGTCAGGTAGTACAAAAATTCATTTGTTAGCATATGCACAAAAAGAAAGTATGAAGTTAGCCCTGTCATTATTCAAGGAGGACAAAATTAGTCCTTTATGTACATTCATTTCATCAGTGATTTATTTGCAAGAATTTCCGTGAATCTTAAGAAATACAGTAATTTTAACATAAGTGATTATCGTGAGGAACTCTACAAAATACATATTTTTCTTCACTTCTTAGCCCTTTCCATTTTTCTTCTCTTCCGAAGAGAAAATACTCCGTGCTAGGAATTCAATGATTCCACAACGGTAGTGATGATCAAGGCTAGTCAGAGACAAAAAAAAGTCTTAATTATCTCCTACTGTTATCCATTTTTGCCTCAGTGATCACCAGGCATCATCTGTAAAACAAACAGGTAATTTGGATATGAAGAAAGGTCTGTTTGAATAAAATTTTTAGACAGTATTTGTGTGACTGAGACATAAGAGTTAGCACACTGGATTCAACTACTGATCTATCTAATTTATATCCCAATTTTTAAAGGTACCATTACCAAAATGATTCTCAATAAATTTTAAATTTCAAAAAGGATTATCACAGATGGAATTCTGCAGTCATTTGGACAACTCGTGTCCTGGTATGTAAGTGCTTTTCTACTCTGAATTTTTTTTTTTTTTTTTTTTTTTGATCCTGCTTATTACAAATATAGAAGACTAACAATCCACAGTAAGTATGTCTTTAATGAAATCTACTACATAAAGATCAGTGGATTTTGAAAACAGCAAATTGTTTGAATAAAGTACAAGGTTTGGGGTTTTGTTTTGTTTGTTTGTTTTTTAGCAACAAGCAAACATCAACTGACTAAAGAGATAAATTAACCTGATAATATAGTCTCAGTTTAGTCATTTCTACTTTAGTTCTATAGTGTAGCTAAAAGACTATTGTCAGCTTATCAGCAAGAAATAACTCAGGCAGAGTTATTATATAACTCAGGCAGAGATAACTTTGGATTCCAGAGAAGAGAGGATGAGAAACATGGATTTACTGGACACATTAAAAAAAAAAAAAAAAAAGCTGTTCTAAATCAAATTGAATTTGAATTAAAGAGAAAAAAGAAGGAAAACTGCAGGGTAAAAAAAAAAAAAAAAGAAGGTAGTCAATACTGCTAATTTGCTCACTAATTTCACAAGAACTCTCAGAATTCATAGACTATCATCTCCTTTTATAAAACATGATAAATTTATTTCACAAGGAGAGAAAAAGTAGGAGATAGAGATAATGGACAGTGAGAATGACAGTCCTACAAATATCTGGAACATACTTCTGAAAGCTGGCCTGCAGTGAACCTCCAATCCCAGGAATAGTAACATAGAGAACTGGACAGATTTATTTCAGAGATTAGATACCAGCTAAACTACCCATGCCTTCCACACATGGGTCATCCATTCTGCCTATAGTGTTGGTGGATGGCAGATTAAATTAATATTTATGATCTGCAGGTAAATATGTACTCAAAATTGCTTTAGTTATCCCTTGTTATCTTCATTTTTGTGAAAGCATTACAAGCCAAGACTGATGCTGAAGATAATCTTGCAGTCGGCACACATAAGACACTCATTAATTATTATTTATATATTATTTATATTATTATTTATACTATTTATTAAGGGTTATTTATTAATAGAGTCCCTCAAATTTCTTTTTTAGCAGATTAATTAGTGATGGAGGCAAAACTTTTCAGGCATGGGACACAATTCACACCAGGACAGCTCCAGCAGAATGACTCTATCTGACAGGATTATCAGCCATCATGATCCTCAGACACTATGGAGGAATATCTAGGTTGTCTTTATGAGAAAACTTGGGAACCCCCAGAGCTCACCAATAAATGATATAAACCTTTAAAAAGACGTAGGAGTTGTATGGAGGAGTAAGAACATTCTTCCATCTTCAAAAAAAGAAAAAGATGGGTGAAAAGCGTGTGCAAGAAAACCACTGAAGGAAAACAAATAAACAAAAATGACATCAAATACCACTCTACAAAGCTTTTCTGTGTGAGGAAGTTATCAGATTGGCTATTAGCATAGGGCCCATTTCATCTAGAATTTATTTTCTAGGCTGGATATTGAAGCTGCATTATTTCACCTTACTACTTCTTTGAGCTGTGGGTGTTCTGCATGATTAACAAAGACAAATATCATCTTTCACCAAGGTTTATTCCTATCTAGGCAATTGGATTTAGTCCTTAACAGAGAAAATCAAATACGGGATTAGGAAATGCCATTTCTTCCTCAAGTACAAGCTTGTCAATATATAGAATTTGTGTAGAAATATATTCAAATGGACATTTGTAGGACGTAGAACACTGAATGGCTTTTTTTTTTTTTTTTTTAAGTGTACTACTTCTCAGAGAAAGTAGCTAATAGAGTTGGCAGAAGGCAGAGTGTGCAGGCAGTCACTGAACTGTTTAATAAAGATACCATAGCCTCAACCACATCTTTCTGCATGTTACTTTATTCCAGACTTTTTTAAAGGGACTCAAAATTGCCTTTCTCAGTAGACAAACACTGGCTTGTAATTCTGAGAAGTAGTCTAAGGGACAGAGCATCTCAAAATGATGCCACAGAATTTTCATACAACTGTCAATGATGTTACTTGAAGACAGATGTTCACCTAAACAGTCAATATGTAATTTTTTTTTTTTTTAAAAGGATCACAGACATGTGGAACTTTGATGGCCATACTCTGCACACAAATTACACAAATTACAAACACTGTCTTACCAATACATTGCTGAACCCTGGAAACATCAAAATTTGAAAGTAGCTGGGTTTGCTGGCATTGTTTGCCTAAAACTCGACTTTCAGGCATACCCAAATCTGCTGTAGCCCACCTTTTACCCCATCTTGTAAGCAGTCCTGATCAAGACATAAAAATTAATATGCTCTTATCTGTTTATACCTCCTAAGCTTCCTAGAACACTTATTGGATTAGCATCTCATGAAAGGCAGATGCGATAGATATTTTGCCACAGCCTAACATTACAGGAGGATGTGGGATATATCCATTACTCCTTCAGTCTGAATCCATTACAACATATTAGCTACTGCTAAAATCATAATGAAAGTGCCTGAAGTTGGCTGTAAACACTCCTTTTCCTTCTTTTCTATGAGAAAACCACAGTTATAGTATTTGTGGGTCTGAGTACAGCTTTAAAGATGGAATCTTTTGCTATAGTAAACAAGTAAAATTCAACTGCTCTAACCACAAGACAGTACTGAGCATTTAGCATTTTGTTTTACATGCTGGCACAGTTTGTATGCCAGCCAGGAACAGATTCCAGCCTTTATCCAGACTATCTTAACACCTAGTGAGTCAAAGACACTCCTGGTGGGAGTTGAAAGCTAAGTTTGAATTCCAACAAGATTAAGAGGGAGGAAAGCAAGCTTAAGTCTCCAGATCCTGTGTGAGTTTGCTAACAAAAAGGCTAAGGAAAGAGGGATTGGAAAGAGGTGTGGGCAGCACCATCTGTTCCTGTTTTTAAATGAAAAACATTCTCTGCTCTAAGCTGCAAGTAAAGGACGTGAGAGTCTATTTTACAGAGATGTTTTCATTTGTCACTCCTAATGGAGAAAGGATTCCATTTGGCTATGTGCAACTCAAATCCCAGCTCTTTCTCAATGCTCTGTCTTGTCCATCAGCCCAGCCTAAGTGACTTCTCAGCTGAGCATCACAGCATCATAGTATCTGTGTTCTACCATGAGACATTTGCCTCTCCATACAAAAAGGAAGAACCCTGCAGCACAGAAAGAGCCGCGATGCCTCACACAATACTTCTCTGTTCAGTGTCTGGCATGGCCATACCCATGGCATCATCTGCAATCCCACTCAAAATATTTGCTTTTGGTGATCTATTGACTTGTTTCCACCAAGCAACTTGCTGCACAGCAATCAGTTAGCAGTCAGCTAACTACTGCTGAATTCTAATTACACACAGCCCCTGCTGGAGCTCTGTGGGAAGTCTGTCTATCCATCACCGAGTAACAGGAAGACTTCCCTTTTCTCATTGAAGTGACACTATTAGATGTGCCCATCCATATCACTGGCTGCAGGACCACATTCTTGATTAGGCAGTTAGGAGTGCGTTTGTTTTGTTTTTCAGACATTCCCCTGTTGATGTAAACATCTGCTGTCCTCAGTTATGACAGCAGAGAAGCGGCTGTTACAAACCCAACCACGTAAATTGTCAACAGTTAAGCTGTCTGTGCCTCTAACCAGTTGCAAAATAACAGCAAGAGCTGCAGCATATTTTACTATCATATGCCAACTACTTCTCAGCTGTTGTTTCCATGTTTCTCCCTGACCACTTCAAGAGGATGAGAAGGCAGAGAGGACAGTCTGCCTCTCAATGATAACAGTTTTATTATATCCACACTGACAAAAAAATGAAGTTTTCATAAAAAAAAAAAAAAGAGCTGCAATGCCCTGTAAATTACTTACTCACTATTCACTAGTCCTGTTAGTTAACAAATACTCAGTGTTTTATTAGACCCCTTGACAGCTGCTCCTGAGAAAAATTTTCCTTTGAGGGTGAAACAGTGAAGCTGGCATTTCTGCTTGTTCCGCTCTATGCTACCAAAGGACTTAAAAAACCCAAGCTCCCACCAGAACAAGCCTGAAATCTCTGGCTTTTGTCTGAAAAGAGTGAAATACTCCACAGAGAGGGTCAGAAATTGTTAACATCAGTCGTTAGCATTCCATAGGTATCAGCAGCAAGCACATTCCCCAGAAGTCAGAGTATATTTTATTGCATACCAAGGCATCTTTGTAAATGTTATTTAAGTTTCAGCTAATAAAAGAAACAAGCACAGATTCCAAGAGGGAGGCGATGGAGCTCAACTTTCACATATGACACTACACTAATTTTTTAAAAACAAGACAATCTGCTCCCTCTCCCAATATCTAACATGCAACACAAAACCATAAAACAGAAGCTAGTCTCAACTGCTACTTGCATAAGCTGATATTAGCCAGTAGATTTCCATGTTTGAGGTGTGTTAGTCTATATTACAAATCCATTGTTTTCTCTACTGTTTTCATTTTGTGCCTCTAGGACTTAAAGAATCAGATAAATTCTTTTCTGTGCTTCACTACATTTTTTTCCATTCAAAAGCATTCTTTTAATGACTTTATGGTTCCTTTGTAACAAAAAGAAACTTTAATCTTACAAAACCCTTAAAAGCTTTGCATTCTTTCAATAACACTTCCCTTTATTTATCTGAAATGCTGTTCTAACTGTCTCTAGCCAAACACCATTGCTAGAAATGCAGTTATGATGCATATCCTTTGAGCAGAACTAAAGAAGTGTTCTTCATATATACTTTAATGTGCCGGTACAAAGATCAGAGACCCCACAATTTATCAGCCTCTGAAGTAAACAAAAAGATGAAATGAGGATTAGAAAATACCTTAGTTTTTAAATTCCAGAAAGATCATCTCAGCATTCTAGGCTTTCATTTTTACATTACAACTACAGTACCCACCTGTTTTAAAGAACCATCTTCCATAATTGGCCCCTGTCAGGCACATAGCAAGACAGAGAAAAGATACATATTTACTGAGAGTGACGGAGACATATATATGCTGCACATTCTTACTCAAAGACTTTTTAGAGGCAAGATAAGAGCACAAGTCTTTTGAGGAGTGGCTAAGGAAACTATTCAGTATGGAGAAGAGGGGGCTCTGTAGAGACCGCATCACTCTCTATAACACCCTGAAAAAAAGGTTGTAGCAAAGTGGGAGTCAGCCTCTTCTCCCAGGTAATAGTGATAAGACAAGAGGTGATGGTCAGTTGTGCCAGGGGAGGTCCAAGTTAGATATGATGAAAAAATTCTTCTCAGAAAGAGTGGTGAGGCATTGGCACAGGCTGCTCAGGGAGGTGATGGAGTCATTATCCCTGGAGATGTTCAAGAACCATGTACATGGGGCACTGAGAGACAAGGTTTAGTGGGCATATGTTGGTGATGGGTAGATGGTCGCACTAGATGATGTTAAAGGCCTTTTTCAACCTTAATGATGCTGTGATTAATTTACTTTAGCTAAAAAATTTTAAATCCTGAATTACAAAGAGAACTCAGGCAAGTCGTCAGGTAACGATATCTGACTTTTATCATCTCCATTTCATTTTCAGATTAGGTAAAAGAAAGACCATCAGACAGATATTAATTTTGCTCGATCTTTTTTCATGAATGTGACCAAAGGGAAAGCAAAAAATGGGTAGGGAAAGGGTCAGGGAAACTGGTCACTGAAAATAAGCTGGACGTGTTCTAAGGACAGGATACATGATGGCTTGAAGAAAAGAAGCTAAATCCATGTAGGCTCTAAATAGAGCTCAAGGAGGAAGATACTATCTGCAATATTTTAAAATTTTAGAGTAGTATGTCCAGGGATTCAGATGAATATCTTTTTAAAAATCAGTGATTTACAAAAGGGTGGGGACAATTGACAACACCATAAAAAGGACATTCTCTTTCCGAGAATTGCTGTAGGCAATACCTAGAGAGCAAAACAGCTGCGATTGGAACACAGCGTAGAACTCAACACTTGCACCAAAACTTTGGATTTCTCATTCTCCAATATATATGTTATCTGTACTAGGTAAAGGAATTCTTCTGCAGAAGCACATTCTCTACTTCAGCACAATGCCAACAAAATAGCACTATGAGTATACAGTTTTTGATGATGGCTACAGACACAGTGAAATGTACAAGAAAGGTGCTTAGAGTTTTCTCTTACATTTTCTGCATGTGTTTACACTATAAGAGCCAGCAACACTGACATGGAAGTACTATTGTCCAGTTAGCGGAGTTCTCATTATCATTTTGGCTTGTTCTTAGATTCTGATCAGGCATATTCAAGGATAAAGCTGTGTTAAGAGACGCAGGCAAAGAGGGTAAGATAATCAGAAAAAATGTGGAAAGTAAGCACTAACATACACATCTATAATAAATTTCATTAAGAACATGAGAAACTGTAGTAAAAATGAGAATAACAAAAAGCCCACAGGAAAAAAAGCACAAACAAGCCATCAAAATAAAAAATGGGAAACAGAGGGATGGCCAAAATAGATGAACTATACAGAGCAGAAAGACAGAACTGTGATGGATAAAAGCATTAGAAGGTTAAAAATATGTATATATATCCACCGATGGAAACAAAACTGAAGTGCTTGAGAGTCAGTGAAATTCAGAGAACAAATGTTTAACAAGTGAAATTCCATATTTTCTTTTATAGTGAATACTTTGGAGTTCATACGTTAGCTGCTACAATCTGCATGATGAAGAAATTACAAAGTAGATGATCTTGCTGGCTGGGGACACTAAGAAGGAGGTCACTTGCAAGAAGTTGAAATGAGAAAAACTGAAGGAAAGCAAGAGGACAGATCACAGATGAGAAAATAAAGTGACAAGGAATGAATGAAGGACTGGTATTATTTTGAAAAAAGTCTTGAAGGTTGGCCTTTCAACCCTGTATAAATATGAACGCAAACAAAGAAAAAAAAAGTGAAGAAGAAGGGAACAATTCTATTTTCCATGTATACTGGGTTAGGACAAGCAATAATGGGCTTGCAATTTTAGCTAGTTTAAAATAAATGAAGACAATGGGGATATGGAGGTTGTAGTACATCCCTTGAGAGGTTTTCAAAGAACAGGTGAGAGAAAAAACCTTCAGGAACATTTCTTTCTGGAGCAAATAGATGGACTAGATAGCCTCCTAAGATTCCTCAGCTCCTTTTTTTTAGGACTTTACTATCTAGAGTCATTGAGCTCCTGGAGAAAAAGATCCTGGGAGTCTCAGAGTTTGCTCTCTACACCACTCACACAATTCACATACGGAAACTGGATGTGATCTGAAAAATCAGGGGACTCTTCCTCTTAATTTGTCCTTCAAATGCAAAACTTTTTTACAAGTCTTCCAAAGAAGACATTATATCCAGCAAAATCCTCTCTCAGGTATCCAGTCTTATTGTTAAGAACTGGGATAAAAGACAATGTATTTTTGGGTTGGCAATCAAATCACTATATGTTAATGAACAAATCAGTTTATCTGCCTACATCTATGAAATGAAGAATGTACTGTTTACCTCATTCATACAATAGACAGGAGAAGTTTGTGAAACTTATTTACATTCTAGCATAATCTAAGGTCATTAGATGGACAGGAAAATACACATGCCAGGTGTCTATACAAAAAAGCACACTGACATAGTCAGAAGACATCTTTAATATGGACATAGCTATGAGAATGGTTTGCACACAAAAAGCAAACCGTATAACTTGAAATATTAATGCAATGCTGCATGTTAGTTTCCTGTGCTTAAGACTTTATTTTCATGAATATGTAAATTTCATTAACAACTATTCAGATAGCACTTTGGGGTGGGGAGTGGAGAGAGAGATGAACACTACATGCAAATCTTCCAGATGCCCTGCAGTGTGCAAAGAGAGGTGAGATCAGGTCAGTGATTATTTACACAAGATGAAAAAACCAGAGGAAATACTGGATCAGCAGGTGACTAAAGGACACAAAGAAAAACAGTATAAAAGTACTGGAACCACTGTATGTCTGTCAATAGCAAATTATGCCTGCAGAGAAAAAGCCAAAACATTTATCCTGAATTAAACCCAACTAGATTGCAGTTTACATTAAACAGTGAAATCTATTCTTTTCAAAGGAGATTTAAAAACAATAACTTCACATGCAGATCAAGGAAAGGTCTCCTCCCTTGTCTGGTCAAGCTATTATTGTAAAGCTGTCCTCCTGAATTTGGGACTAAAATTCCTTTTATCTTTGCCCAGATGTCATCTGTAGTACATTTAACAGACTCAGACATTAAAAGTGACTCACTAAGAAATTAGGCTTCTGAACAGAGAACTCTTTGAAGGCGCATGCAGCAAGAAATGTTTTGGGGATGCTCTTTCTTGTGAGAAATGTTTCACCAAAGAAAAACATAAAAAAAAAATCATTCAGGTGGTAGAAAACGATGTTTAAACTTCAAGTATAGAGAGAAATGATGTTCTTTACAAAATGTCAAAAGCAGCATCCTTGCAAAATTAGACTGGAACAGGGAATTGTATGCAACCTAATTATATTAACAATGTTACAAAAATCCAGAAGCATAACAGCTGCTTCGTATCTGAGCTGTGGTAAACAGAGCCTCAGCAGTCTCTGCCTGAACCATTCAAACACCAGACAAAATTCAAAGCTGCTTCAGTTGCTTTTGTGGTAAATACACCAAGAAAGTTAAAAATATGGATCTTCTCAGCTGCTTTTCCCTACCTTATTAAATATGCAGTAAAAGATAAATGCTTATGTCCCTTCTCTGTTGCTATACTTCTCTTAAAACCATTTCCACTTGCACCCAGGGTGCTGTGCTGATCCTAACCACGCACATGACAAATGAGTTGTCAACAGCTAGTCTGGGGTGTAAAGCAGCACCGAGTGCAGAGCCAGCCCGCACCAGTACAGCTGGGTCAGCATTTGTCCCCTAGGCTGCCACTGCTGCCAGGATTACCTACATGTCACAGAGTCACAGAATTGTAGGGGTTGGAAGGGACCTCCAGAGATCATCGAGTCCAACCCCCCTGCCAAAGCAGGTTCCCTACACCCGGTCGCACAAGTAGGTGTCTAGGTGGCTCTTGAATATCTCCAGAGAAGGAGACTCCACAACTTAAACCTTACCATCCTGCCAGCCCTACTAAAATGGGCTGAAGCATAAGAAACACACTTGCTCAGTGCCTCTGAGCAGTTACCCAAAATACTCAAAAATACCTTGCTGAGAGTAAAGTTTCTGAGTCTTCTCTGGAAAAAAAAAAAAAAAAAAAAAAACCAACAACATATGAGCATCCTCCGCAGGCTCCAGCCCTAAGCCTAGTGTTAAATTCCGTTCCGTTGAACAATATAAGGGATTTATGTGTTAGTGTATTTCAGCTGCTAAGATTCCCAAAGAAAAAGCTTCCTCAAGAGCTTCCAGTTATCTGAGAACATGGGTGGACAAGGGCTAGAAACACGAGAGCAGAGATAGCGAGCAGAACTTCCCAATTCAGGGTCAGGTGGGACTGAGCACCCAGGCACCCCTCTGCCAAACTCAGTGCTGGGAGCAAATGTTCCCCAGCTCTCCCAGGGGCACTCCCTTTCCAGACTCACTGGAAATTTAGAAAATGATTACAGAAACCAGGAAACATTCACAGAGCTCCTACTCTGAACTGCTGCAATTCTTCACAAAAGAATTAGTTTTTTGCTACTGAGGATACTGATTTGATTCTATATATATGTTCTTTTTAACCACAGGGAACAGTAGAAGGTCCACGATTAATAAAATAGGATTAAATGTTATGATATTCTCTTCCCTTTGTGTATTTTATATATTTCCATAGTTCAACTTACTTACCTTTCCAGCTGTCTTGAAAAAGTTTATCTTTCTTCACTGATTTGCATTCCTAAAAGCCCCTTCCCTATGTCTTTGCTCCTCTGGTTTCCTCACTTCCCATTGGTTTAATCTGTGACTCTTCCTTGAGCTTAAAGCATTTTTGAGAGAAAAGAGCTCATCTACCACAGGTAGGTGCTGGTGCTTAATAAAAAGCATTTTTTTTTCTCTTGACTATAGCAGTAGTAAATACAGAGTCCAACTAAAAAAATAACACTGTTTTTAAGCTTTCCACCAACAAAAATTTAATACACGTAGCTTTAATCATTGTAAATGTAGTGTGCTTAAGTATGGTTAAGCTTCAGTTCATCTAAGACTATGCAACTAACTAAGATGAGGAAAAAAATAGAGAGGAAAGGGAATGGCTCTCTATGAAATTCTTTTTATTTTTTTTTCCCACCGAGATTACTTTCCAGTAACTTATAAATTCCTAAATTTTCACAGAAATCAGAAAAATATTAAACAACCCCTATGGAACATAAAGCTCAACTCAGATTTCTAGCAAACATGACAAATAGACAAAAGTTTGTCCCAATTTTATGCATAGAACAAATGCTCTTGAACAAGGTTTCCAATACCCTCTCTACAAAAAATGGAAGTTCTATTATCCCTTTGTGATGATGGCCTTGAGTTAACCTATAATTAATACAAATCAAATACATGTTCATAATGCTTTTTCCAATGTATCATTTATCCCCTATGACTTATTACTT
Organism: Chrysolophus pictus; assembly: GCA_037305975.1. Classification (NCBI taxonomy): domain Eukaryota; kingdom Metazoa; phylum Chordata; class Aves; order Galliformes; family Phasianidae; genus Chrysolophus; species Chrysolophus pictus. The sequence goes on from CM074576.1 coordinate 109,730,485, forward strand.
GCCCCCCCTCAGAATTCTTGAGGTTCAATCCCATGCCCCAGCCCTGCTGCATGCCAGGAACTGATTCTGACTTACAGTGACTGCTGTAATGTATTATTCCCCAGCACAGTCTGGCCCAGGCACTCTTTTGACCTTTGAGGTCTCAGAGAACAGTATTGGAGCCCTGGACACAGCAGACATGCTGAAGCCCATGATAAATTTGCCTTTGCTGCAAAGGAATTGAACACCTCTGCATTTATCGCTGCAGTGAAAGAAAAGACATCCATGAGCAAAAAGGAATAAATGCTTGCAAACCTATGGAAATTGGTGAACAGAAGTTGAAAAACAAAAACAAAAAAAAAAACCAACACATATATTAAAGCCGTTTAAGTGAGAACCACCTTTCCTCCCCTCCAGTACTTTATGACAAGCTGATGTAAATGATTCAAACATTCCAGTCTGGAGACCTCATTTTACAATACCCAACACCACTAGATGATATGCATGGCTGATAAGCTGGATATTCATCCACTCCAGAACATTTGAGGAAGACTATTTCCAAGCAAAGCTCCCATTCTTAGAAATTTTCTATGCAAAAAAATACCAAGAAGTAATTTTAACTATGTGCATCTGACTCTGGCCAGGTGATTTCTAACCAGGTGATTCTCTTCTGATCAGTCCCAGGTGATAGCAACGTTTCTGAAAGAAGATGGCAAAGTCAGTAATTGGGAAGTTTAATGAAAAATCCACTCCTGCTCCTTCCATCAATAGACTTTCTTCTACTGCTCTGGAAATGCTACTATTCCTTGAGCATGGCCCGGGACAATTATAATCTGTTCAGGCAGTAATCAGAGACTGCCAGTTTCTATTCCAGTGCCTGGTAAAGTCCTATAGAAATTGCTGAACTATAGTAAGAGAGAATGTCCTTCACTGCCAGGAAACACAGCACTGAATCTGGTGGTTTTTTTCACACAGTGAGCCCTACGTGCTACAGAATGATGTGATGTGCTTTCACATTTTCTGCAATCACTTAATTAAGATTGAAATATTTAGTTCCCAACTATCTATTGTTTATGAGGAGAAAAAATCACCCTGGATTGACGATTGGTGCTAGGACACACATCACCACACTTTTCTTGGAAGGATGTTATGGTATAATTGCTATGTCTCAATAAAATTGGCAGTTCCACAAGCACAAAGTTTCACTTTTGCATGGCTGGAAGATACTCATCTTATGCTGAGAAAGCACAGAACTTAATACAAACCATAAGCACACATGCTGAAATAAAGAGAAAGAAATGCCTACCAGAACATTTTCCAATTAGTCAACAAATATTTTTTAATAAATTAGAAGTCTGCTCCAGCTCAGGCAAATATTTACTGTGAATCCAGACAGCACAGCTGGCTCACATATTCACATTGTTCCAGAGACATTTAACATACCATTATTTGTAGCCATTTCTCAACAAATTTGCAAAGTGGTGAATGGAAGTGAATAATTAGCACAGTATACAAAGCACCTTCGTGGCAAAAAGAAAATACATACAATCTTTCCTCTCCTCCTGTTTCAAGTGATCTAGGTTTGCCTAGATACTGCAGGAAAGTAATGTCTTCTGACTTCTGCATATCCCTCAGGACATCCAGTGTGCTACGGACAAGAGGTAATTTTTTTCTGGTGAGCATTTTCAGAGTCAAATCGCTGATATAACCAGACAGTTGATATTTCAGTATATTAAAAGAATGCTTTTTTTCCATCATGATAAATACGCATTAGTGATCATTAATATTAATTACAGTCCTAATTCTTATTAGCATTTTAGGCTATGGTTAGTAACAACATCATATTCTCTCTGTCTTGTTCGTTTCTATTACTACTGTTTCAGTTTCTGAACTAAATGGTGCCTTTAGAGACCACACGGGAGTAAAAGGGTGATGCATAAACTGCTACTGCAGATGCAGCTCCTCAGAGGAGCTGTCACTCAAGAAATGCTCACATTTCCTCTGTAAAAACTGCTAGAAGCAGGGCCTTAACCAGGGCAGCTTCCTTGGCTCCAAGCTTCTTTCCAGACACACAAGTTTATATTGGGGTTGATACGTAGACAGAGAAAGGGTACTGTTTTCTCACCTTTTAAGTATTTCTCTGCAAGCTTGCCTACAAGTGTATATATAACTCCCATGTATTAAGCAGCATTTATTTTCATTTCATATGGCTGTGTGGATTCAGGGAAGAAACCCTACTTCTCCATCTAATCCGCATGGCTTAGCTAGGCACAGGACAATTCCTTGCTAAGTTAACCAGTTATCATTATGAAAAGGAACTCAGGATGTTCCCTTTTTCAGAGTGAAGACTGGCAGCAGAAATTGCACCTCAAGAAATATTTGTACAGAGCTAGGTGTAATGGCACAACAATGATTCATGTTTGCTGGGGGCTCTCCTGGTAAATAATGGAGAAATGGTATCAAAAACAGGAGTACAGTTTTATAAATACAGACTACATTATGCTAAACACACACTGTTTTGGCTAGTTACTTTAGATATAAAATAGTTTTCTTCATGCCATTTACAGATCACATCTAAAATACAATGTCTGGTCTGAAAATAATACCTCCTGTTTTATTGTGCTTCCCACACTATCAGAGGCAGATGTTGGTGGTATGGCAGTAAAGGTTGAACCTTCTCACCAATATTCCCTTAATGTAGTTGCCATTGACAGATGGCAGCAGAGGGGCATTCTGACCAAATGGCATTTGACATGAAAGCACATGTAGAGCAAAGGTGTATCTCTGAATTCCTTCATGCAGAAAAAATGGGACTCACTGACATTCAATGATACTTGTTGAACACTGGCAGAGACCAAACAGGGGATGTAAGCACAGTGAGGCGATGTGGATGTTTACTGAAGGAACTGGGGCTGCTTAGTCTGGGGAAAAGGCTGAGGGGAGACCTTACTGCTTTCTTCCAATATCTGAAAGGTGCTTACAGTGAGAGTGGGGTTGATCTCTTCTCACTGGTGACAGGTGACAGGATGAGGGGAAATGGCCTCAAGTTGCACCAGGGGAAGTTTAGGTTGGATATCAGGAAAAACTTCTTTACTGAAAGGGTTGTTCAGCACTGTAATAGGCTCCCCAGGGAGGTGGTTGAGTCACCATCCCTGGATGTGTTTAAAAACCATTTGGATGTGGTGCTCAGGGACATGATTTAGCAGAGGGTTGTTAGAGTTAGGGTAGTTTGGGTAGGTTGTGGTTGGACTCGATGATCTTTAAAGTCTTTTCCAACCTGAGTGATTCTATGATTCTATGTGGTTCAGCAATGGTGACAGTGATAGTGGGTCACCTCTGCTGGTGTAGATTTTTATAATTGCAGCATGTAGGCTTTTGTTCATCACTGGTGAAAATGCATAGCTAATGGTGGTGGTTATGTTGAAAAATAGTTCTTTGTAGTTGAGAATTTCCTCTATCAAACAGTGCTATTGTGTTTTTTGTATCTGTTGTATTTTCCATATAAATAAATAAATAAATAAACAAACTTTCAGAGTAACCTAACTAGATCCTCACATCACCTTTAAAATAAATTCCTAGAGGCTATCCCAAATCATCTAAAAAAAAAAGTACATACACATTTTTTAAATAAACACAATTCCAGAACAGAATAAGTTAATCCACAATTGGACTTGCTTTTGTCCCACAACATCAATAAGGTTGAACAACAAATAAGACGACATTTTACCACTCCAACTTTCCAAATACTTCTCCACGTGGCCTAAAACTTGTCACAAACGTGGCTTTTTAAAAAATTCTTGGCAGTACATGAGTTTAATAAGTAATATAAATTGGACAGGGAGGTAAGTATCTCAGAGAAGCTATAGCTGTGGTATATACAAAACAAACAAACAAAGAAAAAGCTTGTTCTCAGTCTAGAAGGAGCAAATGATTTCAAAGAAAATGGGTTATTTGGAGCTGCTGTGAATTGAATCAGCTGTGACTGACCCATTAGGATCCAGCTAATCCAGTCACTTATAAGTAATGACAAGAATTCACAGAAATAACAAAAAACTTGTCTTCATTAAAATCAAATGACCTGTAGAGGCAGAAGGATTAATCAGCAGGACTTATTCTTAGCTAAAAGCCACTCGCTTTTAAATGTGGCATCTCCCTCAGATTTCTGCCCATCAGATTTCCTGATAAATTAAAATTACCATGCATGTGTTGGCTAGAGGTGTCATAATACTCTCCTGAATTTAAGAGTTCTTTCGTGAAGAAAAAATAAATCAAAAAATATTTTTTTTTTCAAAAAAATTAAGCTGGTAGTCTCAAAGCACCCTACACATTCTCTGATGGGAGGATGAAAAGAGGTACCTTTTTACATGTCCTCTTCAACAGTTCTTCCTTCAGCCAGAAAGAGTAGTCAACAGCTTCATTAGGAAGTTTAAGACAGCAGAACAGCATCACAAACCATACAAGATATTTTTGTTCCAGCCCACAATTTCAAGGCTAAGTTCGATACAAAATTCACTGTATTGTACCTATGTTACAAACTAGACAGCACTATCTAAAGAAATTTCTTGCTTGATCTTCTTGGTTAGTGACATCAAGTCAGATATAACGTATATATGACAACTGGGCTAACAGTAGCCAACGAATATAATTCATAGCTCTCTGTGAGATATCCTGGGCTTTAGCCAAATCCCCTTAATCAATGGAGTTAGAGACACTCAGCATTTTCAATCTGGTTATCTGTTCTCTTGGACAGATCTTACTTGTGGTTCACAGTATTGATGATATATCACACATGTGTACTGTGACATCGCAACAATGGTCACTTAAATCATCATTAGGACTCAGAAAATTATTTCTGAGTGGGGCATTGACATTTCTTTGTTAAAGCCTCTCACCCTTAGGGGAGTTTCTGTCACCATAGCTATTAACAGTGATCTGGATCTAAATACTATACTGTATTATCTGCATTTAGATGGCATAAAAATGGAAATTTCTATAAGATTCAGTCTTGACCTTTGGATGAAAACCATTCTTTTCCTAGCTACTGCCTGAGGTACTCTGAGGTGTTTCTTCTCAAGCATAAAAGCAAAATGATGATTTATGATTAGTATAAGAGAAAAATAGCTTGCCCACAAGTTTATGACAGGGTAAGTCTATTTCTATGTCATTATTCTAATAAATCACAATACTGCTACGTACTCATCCTTTCATAGTTAACATATCTGGTTGTTACTCCTGCAGTAGCATTTCATTCTCCTTCTCTTCCTAATTTATATACACATACATGTATATATATATATATATAAAATATATATATGCATAAATACATATGTATATAATGTATATTTTCCATGAATCATTATACACATTTTACAATTCTAAAATGCATACACAGTAGTAAAGGTAACTTCTTTGTGGTTAAATTATTTAATCTTTGATGTAGAAGTAAAGTTACTGTAACATATTTTGTACTAATTGCTAGGAAGGTAAAACTCATCCTTTAAAATGAAGCACAAAGCATACGTGTCACTTCATTACTACTTCAATATCCATTTTTGAGGGCTAGTCTGTAGCTCAAATTTTATTTGCAACACTCTTCTGCACAGGGTAAAAATGGCAGGAACCTGTTACAAAAGCAGGTATGCTTTTCTTGCAACCTACAGTATTGCTGTTTCAGGCTGTGCTTTAGTTTCCCTTGTGGGCTGACTTGCAAATGAATTTGTCTTTGTGGAGTGACTAAGAGAATAAAGATATAAATAGGGTTGTATTCTTTTGGTAAGTGGAAACACCTGTTGTTAAATCTAGAAAATAAGTGCTTCTATGGAAGCCTATTGATCAATGTCATAAAATGTATTCTAATCCACTTCTTTGGTGACATATAATACTATAATTCATACCACCATGTTTGGGCTGGAATTTGAAGGGGCACTGGATTTTTTTGAGGAAGATACACGGAGAAGAGGGTCCTTGCACATTGTTGTTCATCATGAACTTGTTCCAGCTCCCATTGGAAATCTTATCAAGGGTACTAAGAGTAGAAGTCTAGTCCAAGTTAGGGCACGAAATGCATTCCATTACAGTGAAAATTCATATTGAATATGTTGAATAGGAGTTTTCCTTGCAAGAAAACTACAGGGCCAATCTTATGCTGATGCTGCCACTATTATGGCTAAACCAAAGTTATGCATAAGACATTAAATGTATATACAGATATCATCCAAGACTCAGTATCATCCACTGGACATAGATCTTGCTCGGTATATACCTTCTAACAATTTCTACGTATCTCTAGTTTTCACAATGTATCATAAGTAAGCAAAATAGTAAAGCATATGCTTATATTAGAAATATTTTGTTTTGCCTAATTTGATAAACATGCATGCTTTAATATTTTGTTGAAGTCACTGCTTGGAGGTAGGGATCATCTAACTAAAGAAAAGAAATGTTTTTTTATTACTGTAAGTACCTTGCATAAGTAACTGTATATGAAGTTTTAATAATACACACTGTATGATGAAAACACTTTTCTTTTGCAGCCATCACAAGTCTCAGTTTTCTAAAGGAAATTCAAATGAATAAAAATATGGCCTATTCTATTTAAACTACTTTTGCTGTATAATAGTTCATGCCTGTTTTCTATACATTTTATTAATTTTGGTCCTATCCACTTATAACTCAGTTAATTTTCTCACTAGTGGATTTCGACAAACATCCTTTCCTATTCGAAATCATCATGACTATGACTGTGGCTATCTAGCACTAAAAACAAAGTTTTAGTTAATCACAGTAAAAAAAAAAAATAACATTTTCTGACATTTACTTTATTGAAGAGATGCACAAAAGTTAATGTATTTAGACTATTTATCTAGTTAATGCGATCCTCAGAGATCATTTGGTCTGTGTGATAATATATAATCAATACAGCCTGTAAGAGCAAGTTGAAGGTCTATACAACATAAACCAGGAGGTCACAGGAATACACAACTGTTCATTTGATTTGATTTAGTTTTTAATGATGCACATCAGCACAGAGCTAGCTTGAAGTCAACTTCAAAAGAAAATACTGTTTTCAGAGTACTGAAAATAACACCTATGACTTCTAATGGATTCAAGAGCTCACATGTTTAAGTAGAATATGGTTTAGTTAGAAAGCTGGATAAGAACTTGAAAGAAGACATATCCTTACTAGAAACAATGAATAATATTAATGCACTACTTTCCAAAAACCTAGAGACAATATTTTGAAAAGAATTTTTGCCTTCTTTTTCAGAAACAGAGAAGATGGAATTAAGAGGGTCTAAACCATCTCTTTCATATGAAGAGTTAATAACAAATCAAAAAAAAAGATTCATAATCAAAATCATGAGTAATGTATACAGTATATTCCTGCAAGAGCTAAGTGATTCTTCCCAGCAGGTCTACAGTTGTACAATGGGTTACCTGTCTGGCTGTTTTAAACACATCAGCCTCATTCCTTTCCTTTATTTTTTGTAGCATGTTAGCACAGCACCCTACCCCACTGTGCAAAAATAATAATTAAAAAAAAAAAGGGGGCTTGTTGTTTAAAAAATCTTTTTAAAAATAACTTTGTTAGAAAGGTAATATAAGGAAATACCTGCTGGATTGTAAAGTCTGAACAACATCTTCTGCTGGAGCGTATTAAATAAAGACATTTGCCAAAAGGGTGGAGTAGAGTGATGTAGTGTCAAGATCATTAATGCTGGAGTAGCACTGAAGATGGATATCATCATGTTCAACCTTGTATTAGCAGCATCCATTATTCAATAAATCATTAAATTGACAGACGGTAACAATGGGCGTATGTCCTCATTTAATTAATTAATGAGAAGGAACTCAACTTATGGTCATCTTGTGCCTATAGATTTAATAATTTATAGAATAATAATTTATTGATTCCCCACTATTTCTACAGGAGATAGAATTCTATTTCAATAATCATCTATTCTTGTCGGAAGCTGTTATTACCAGACTCTCTGGTGGCTATATACACATTAATTGCAAGATGGACTAATCCTTCTGGAACTTCATTCTAAATGCTAGGTCTGGAACACATTTTAAAAAAGAACCAATACTGAAATAGCCCTAGAGCAGCACAGTGACAAAATTGACCTCTAAAGAAATGAATGGATGAAAGGAGTAAACGGTGTTATGTTTCATTAGTTTGAACAGAACTCATTTGGCTCTTGTTGATTAATTGAGCTTTTCTAATTGAATAAAGTGCAGATTTTTTAAAAATATAGTTTTGATAGACATTATTGAAAGTGGAATGAAAGCTTTTTTTTTAATTAAAAATATTCTTTTTATATTAAATCCTGTGGCTTACATTGCAATATATTTTGATATAGCATCGAATATCCAAATTGGGAAATATTCAGTGCAATTATTCATATATAATAGCCATTTTCGTTCTTCTGAATTTTATTATTCAAGTAATGATAAGTTCTCTGAAGACAAATGACACTTCTCCCATCTTTCACTTTGCAGAAAGATCTGAAAAAGCTAGCTAAAATTTATGATGTTTTTGATTTAATTATACACGTTGTCTGAACTAGTTTAGGATGTATAAAATGATTAGATATTGCTGGTTGCCCATTTCAGAGTATTTGTCTGAATCCACAGTGATTCATAGAAGTGGAGAAGTGAATGAAAATGTTGTTTTCCTCTCCAAAGAAACAGAATATCCAGAAATCACATTCATGGCATGTCTCTAAAGTAAAGTTTCCTCATTTTAAAACATTCAAAAAAGAAAAAATAATTTCCCCAAAGAAAGAAGGAAGCATGAATCAGTCACGTACAACATCTGTGGGACAGGTGTACTATTAGAGGCAGAAAAGCACAGAATGGTTAAGGAAGACTGAAGAACACATTTTAGCTTAGACTGACCCTCACTGTTATTTTCCTTGAGGTGGTTAATGAAAACTTTGGTGGATTTTATAAAGCTTGGCCTAAATAATTTGAACCGTTGTCTATATGTGAGTCTATGCAGACTCACATGTGTAACAATGCAAGTCAGTTAGCAGTTCACAATAGAAGGAGCCTCATTAAGTTTTTCTTCCCCACTGTAATCAATTTCTGAACAAATGCTGCTACAGCTGAAGTAAACTACAGAAAACTCCACAAACAGCTACTGGAGCAGCTAAAGGCTCCAGTAGAAGCAAAACTCTGCGGAAGCATGGGAGGCAACTGAAAAGGATTTAAATGTTGTTTCTCCTTTTGTCAGCAAGCAGTAGATGAAAATAGAAAAGAGTTGTTTTATTTCTGACAATAGTTGACTCTGAGGCACTTGATGATGTTAATAGTTTTCAGTTAACTCGGCAGAAGAAACTGTATTGAAACTGTATTACAGAAATTTGAAGAAAACTGCATTCCATATAAACAGAAAGGAGAGAGCCGTGTTTTTAAATGGAAAACACAAAAGGTGCCTATTTTGCTGTTTTAGAAATGTTAACTGAGTTCTTTATAAGAAACTCACTTGCTTTTAGGATAGAAGCAGGATAAAGCCTTCAGACATGATGGAAGGCCCAGAATTAGGCTTTGGCACAGCCAACTGAAATTAGCTTTGTAATAGCAGGCATTTAAAGCAAACTGAAGTTTCTGTAATACTTTAGTCAATATGCTCTGACACAATGTTTTGACACCTTCACAATGATGGAGAATTCAAAATAGATGGAGAATTCAAAATAGGACAGGAAGATATCCTAAGGAGGAGTAACAGAGAGAGCACAAAATCAGCTCCGGACAAAGAAAACCTTCCCTCTAACAGCCTATGAATGGCAGTCAGTCAGCAGAAGCCAAAGTAATACTACATATTAAAAAAAACAAAAACAAAAACAAAAAAACCCAGCAACCTCAATAAATAATAAAACTTTTCAACTGTTTTGAAAATTAGCAAGTAAGTGGTCAAGATAACTGGGGACTTTCACAAAAGATGTTTGCTAGAGCAAAGGTCATGGTTCAGCAGAAGACAGGTAATTAATAAGGAATCTATTAGTTGTAAATCAAGGTGTGTTTCCAATGTAATTAGTGTAGCAAAAGAAATAGTGTTTGTAAAAGCTATAGGTGGGAAGGAACAAGCACAGGAGAGAGAGAGATGAGATGATCTTACCTCCGTGTGTTAGTAGGTGGATGACGTAGAAGAGCATATAATAATCACTATTCCACCCCCATGGAAAAATACAACAGCACTGACTATATCCAATATGTGGTTATACTGTATTACATCTTTCATCTCCTGAAGAGTCTTAAGCACTGTAGGGGAAGTTAGCTAAAGCCCCTAAGAATTTTAAGGCCATATATCCCATAACATGGAAGACTTCTGCAGAAGAAAGGACAGAGGTGGAAGTGTCTAGATTTCCAGGTCTGCCAAGAGAATTCATTTTTATCAGAAGACTCACATATGGGGAACAGAAATTAAAGATTTGATCACATGATGTCTTAACAGTGTTAATGCTTTTTATTTAGTAGGTTTAATTTTATTGAGAGGTAGCTAACTTCTATCAAAATGTATCCTAAAAAAAACATGCTTTTTCCAATGTTATTGCCTAAAAAGCTTAAAAATATATGACATGAAGTTGTAAGATTTTGTGTTAAGCAAAACACCCATAGTATAGAAATAAACCAACAAAAACTGAAGAAAAACTGAACAGAAGTAGGTACAGATTTGTCACCGATGTTAACCTGAAAAAAAAAACCCAACATCCTGCCCTCATTACTCCCAACTCCTCTATCCCCATAGTGAAAAAAAAAAAAAAAAGCAAAAACTAAGCAACAGGTAAAAAGAAAAAGTTCAACTTAAATAAACATCTCAAGAGTTTCTCTAGAGTAATATCCCTCTCTGGGAAGTTGTAGATTTTACAGAAATTACTGTCATCTCAATTGTGCTTTCAGTCTTAATGTTACAATATCTCCATAATACTTGACCACAATACAGTTTAATGTGCATGAATTTGAGCAGAATGAAGGTTAAGACATGTCACCAAAGCTATCCACCATTATCCATCTAAAGTATTGACAGAAACTAGCTTCAAAATGTATGGAAGTTTTGCACAGGCTGCAGAGGCAAACTGTAACATATATTTAGGTCACACAATTACAGAACAATAAATAAAAAGTGTGAGTTGGCCTCTGCTGACATTCTGTTCCCCAGGACTGCTTGTATTGTTAGATGTTCACATCACAGTCCCTAAAGATGAGAAGCAGAAAATACCCAGTTGGATTTGTGGTCCCAGAAATGGCCACGGATTTTTCAGCAACATCGTACAGAGTAATAGCCAAAAACACAAGTGGAAGCAAAAAGGAAAGGCTGTGGGTGCTGAGATCTTCATGCCAGCCTTATGATAGCAAAATACATTTTTCTTCAAATTCCAAAAAGACAGATGAAATTGGGCACAGAGCTGATTGTCTTTGGCAAACAGCAATCACAGCAGGCTGGATCAGCTGAATCCCATGACAAAAGCACTCCCACAAAGAATACTTAATGCTTCCTCACAATACAATGGGCAGTACTCTAAGAGAGATCCACAAGCTTGCGTAAGCATATGCAACCTCAGAAATTAATACAACTTTCATCATGAGTTTGATGAACATGGAGGTTACAAGCATTAGAAATCCTGTATTATATTGTGTTTAATTGGAAAACAAAAAATTCGATTTTTGTGAATGCAGTTGTTAGAAACAGACGGAGTGATTAGTCTTTATGATTTCAAATCAACTTAAATCATTTCTGGCCTGAGAATAGAAAAAAAACTGTCAAAAATCATTATAGCTGCCCAGCACCACACATTCTCAAGTGGCAGAGTAACAGCACATCAATTTTTCTTTTCTCCTGGGGTCTCACTCCCTTGAACAGCTGAAAATGTACATGCTAATTGCTAGGGGTGATTGCTGTGACACTCTTTTTTCTGTTGTTGTTGCTCTGGGTGTCCATATCATTACTAGACATACAAATGAAGCGTTTTTAAAGGAAATGGAAACATATTCAGAACTGTTTCAAGGGCATTTAAATTAGTGTTATTTTAAAACCTTTTTATTTAAAGCTGTTAGCACTAACATAAAAAAAAAAAAAACAACAACAAACACATGTACAAGTTATGAAGTATTTAGCCAGTTTTTTTTTTAACTGAAAAAAAAATTAAGAAGCAAATTAATTAATTTTCTTTGTAAGAAGTGGAGTACATCTTGCATTATTAAGTATGCAATTACTGTGTAATGCAGCACAGCTGTAGTGTTTAAACTGCTTTTCCACTAATTTTAGTTTGGCAAAACTGCAAGATTTCTTATAATTCTACCATTGTTAACATGATGGGGTAATTCTCCAACAGACATTTGGAAAGGATCCTCACACAATTACCAGAAAGTTTTCTTCTCATTTTCTTGATGAGACGGGCAAAATTTCCAGAAGTGCTCACACTGGCTAGGAGTATGAATCTTACTTTGAAAGATGGATTAGCTGCTAGTAAACTTAAGGTTATACTGATAATCAAAAGCTTGTTTCCTGCCAAACAGGTAACATTTTCTGTCAACTTCATTGCCCATGTCCAGTTCTTTCAGCAGTCAGCGCTTTCTGCATATCACAGGTAAGAATTTGTATGGCCCATTCATCAGAAAAGAGCATGCACACAAGAGACTGCTACCCCTGTAGCCACCTGAGCACCAGCCCTCTCTCAGTCTTGGTTTAAGTCAAGAAGCAATTAAACAAAGGAGCACACACTCCTTGTTGAAAATATAAGAGGCACTGACTTTCAGATGAGGAGAGTAGTTAGCAGCCAGAGCATTTAGCAACTTAAGCAGCCATAGGTTTACCCTATGTTTCTGTGCTGCTTTCACTGTGTCTTGACTACTTTACTAGCAGATCACCTACAGATATTCTTAGTGTAGATTCCAGACTAGGGACCAGGCCATATAACCCACTGTCATTCTCCCCAATAGAATAAAGTAAGTCACTCATATAACTTTTTTAGCCAGATAATTAAAATCCTTCAGGCACCAGCGCTTGGATGTAGGAGGATCGTCCTCCCTCCCGGTAGCCACATCTATTCTGTAAACACCACGCAAACACTGATAAACAAGGAGGAAGGGACACAACCCCCATTCTGTGGATATAAACAGCATCCAAAATACCAAACACTACATCTTCCTATCAATATAAGGGCATACACAGTGCAATAAAGGCAGGCCAGGCTAATTTCGGTCAATTTGAATACTGGTCTGTAGTTACTTTGTACAGAGTTTGAAGGCAGAATCTCTCCACCAGCTGCACTGAAATGCACTCCTAGAACCCCGTCTAGAAAAAATCTAGCAGAAGACAAGGTCAATCTTGGTTAACACAAAAAATGTTCTGAATAGAAATTTTTCAAGCAGACAGCAAAAAAATGAAAGTTCACTAGCAGTTCCATTTGAATATCAACTGCTATCTCATCATTATAATCCAACTCTCAGTTTGAAAAAATATATATATATTAACAAATTTTTACACAAAGGTAACGCATCATTCTTTTGCGCCGTGTAAGCACCCATAGCAGCATAAATTTCTGCCATGCCTTTTCAATATTTTATTTCTTTTCAACAATACTTACACATAGATCTAATTTCTGGCTGTGTTTTCTGAATTATTAAATTCTTCCTCTCCCCACACTCTTATCCACACCCCTCCTCCCCCCCTCTCAAAAAAAAATAGCATGTATGGGAAAAGAAAAACGTCTTATTATCTGAATTCTAGCTACATACTCTTCCCAGTCAGGGTTTAGCAAAAAAGTCTAAATAGGGAAGATTGCAAAGGAAACAAACATGAGCATAAAGCTCAGAGAGAAATACAGAGAATGTCACTCAGAACTAGAAGCACAAAGTTCAACAGGTAAAGCAATTTATCTGCACACAAAGTCAGGTGTTTCTGCACGAGCCGAGTGTGTGGAATAGACTTGCTTCATACAGGGCAACAAAAGGAAGCAAGAAGGGAAAAAGCACATATTGCTCATTAGTATCCCTTCCAGCAGCCTGAAGGACATTTGTAGTCTTTGATGGGATTTGCATTTAGTCACTCAACAAAATAAGCAGTAGCCACTCTGCAATAACCTGAAGATAAATGAAGACATTTGGAAGGGAGGACTGGAACAGCATGTCAAGAACATAAGAAAGGTGATGAGAACTGTGAAGAAGATCTAATAGACTTCCTGTAAAATACAGAACAACTCTGAGATAAAAGTCTCTTAAGAGAATTTGAAGCTCTTTAGTTTCTCAGCAGCTATAACATACATAGGTTGCTCTGAAAGCGATGCTTCCTATTTATTTCTGTGGAAACTACAACAGCCACAAAGAACACAACAACAGTATTTGATAAAGGAAATTCTCAGCTACAAAACAATATCATGTTGAAAGGAAAGGTTAGGTATTCTTCTCTGGCCTGAGTCTGGCAGTTTGAGCCTTCAGCTTAAGCTTAGGCAGCATCATGTAGCAGTTAGAGCTGATGATTTGTCCAGCTTTCAGGAAATCTAGAAGGATTGCCCTTTCTTATCCCAAAGACAGTACACATCATTATACCCACTGAGGGCTGCACCTTGAACTCCTTCAAGGGCAGGAGTGTGGGGAGGGGAGGAATTATCATGGATTCATCACTCCTTGAGCTGCCATTTAGTCTCCAGATCATAGTGTGGCACCACTCCTTGTCACCAGTAAATGATGGGATCCAGGATACTGTCACCTTCAGTCTTGTTTCAGTTCAGTATGTCCTGACAAACTTGTATATGGTGTTCTGTTCTCACGTGAGCATTTGTGGGACCCACCTGGCACAAACTTTGTGATATTCCAATGTTTCCACCATCATTTCCAATGCACTGAAGCTGATAATCAGCTCTGTACACAGTTCCCTGTTGTAATTTGTCAATTTGCATGGATCTGCTGATCAAGACACTCTACGTTTTGTAGACAGCTGTGCATGGCCATCCAGGTTTGTATTTTACATTGTGATCACCGCTGCTGAAACACACCACCCACCATCTCACTGTGCTCACATCCACTGTTTGGTCTCCAGAAACAATGAATGTCATTGGGAGCCATTTTTTCCAGAATAGAGGAATTCAGTAACACATCTTTTCTTCATCTGCATTCCCATATCAGACACCATTCTGTCAGACTGCCTCCTTTGCTGCCATCTGTCTTACAGCAACATGTAAGGGAATATTGGTAGGAAGGTTCAAACCCTACTGCCGTGCCATCTGCCTCTGATGTTGAGGGCCAGCATAGTACAATAGGAGACATTACTTTCAGAGCACCCTCAGATAACATATGAAGAGAGAAAACTTCCCCACTGTATTCTGTGCATGTCACAATCCATAACTGTTGGTGACATCTAGCCAGGATCAGTGATGCACTGAATTGAGCATGTGATCTCCTCGTCACACACCACATCAAAAACAGAGTCAGCAATTCAGTATACTCTACGATGAAAAAAAAAAAACACAAGACAGTGCATTCCAGTTATTTTTTTAATTTGAAAAAAAAAAAAAAAAAGGGCTGGAGTCTGGGGGATTGGTCAAAATCCCATTCTCTCACCCTACAAACCAAATGAATTCTGCCCCTGCTTGCTGTGACACAGGCAATATACATGCAATATAAAACTTAGTTGTCAGAGGCACACAAAGTAGATGCAACATACCCTGCCATGCTATTACAAAAATGTGGAAAACTCCTTGGCATAGAAAAATCATGATTAAGGAAAATAAGAAACCTGAGAGAAGCCACCCATACAATGGCTTAAGATAGGTTTTTGATGACTGCTTAAATCTCTCCACAGATTATTATGAAGGATTAGATACAGAATTGTCATACTGTCTGCAGGTAAACATTTTAGGCTTTGGAGACACTGGAACATACACAATGTATTATTACCATGGCAGTATAACCATTACATTCAAATGACTTACTGCTGTTACTGGGAAATAGGATAGATATGTACGTAGCTTTTGAACAAAATCCTATTTTATTTACATATATATGGGTGTATGTACACACCCATAGGTACAGGGTAGCATCAAATGTAAGTGCATAATCAAGATAAAACTCAGAAGAAATAGCTCTGAGACCTGAAGAGGGCCAGTCTTTACTCAGAAGCTCCATCCAGTTTCCACACCTACACTTTTCATCCTACATGAACTCAAGTTACCTGCTGTCTCACTCAAGAAAGTGAGTAGCCTTCTCATGATAGCCATATTTCTATATTGTGATTTATCCATCCATTCAACTTTTTTTTTTTTTCATCTGCAATTTCCATGCTACCCATCCTCCAGCCTCTATCACTTTCAAGAGACCTCAAAGATACAAAGCAAAGGTTGAAGAATTACCTCTTCAGTACTCTACTTGTGGAGACAGGGTTCTTTAAACTAACTTACAACAGCTAGTTGCAAACCTCTCTTAACGTCACATGAAAAAGAACAGCAACATTGCTAGTGACTGCTTGTTGGACAATTCACATTACATTTCCATAGCATCTTTACCTGATTTTTAATGATGGAAAATGCTGAGTCACATCAGTAGAGGAAGATCCTAATGATTTGCTACAAAGAAGAAGAGATACTGTAGGTTTCACATTTCTGAGTCTGAGATTCCCTTTGTCTACTATCTACAAAAAGGAAGGGGACGGGATTTTGTTGTCTTTCTGTACCTTGTTAACAGGATCAGTGTGTAAATAACTTCAAAATTGCTGCTGGTAGTTTGCAGTAGGCATTTCAGTATGACACTTCTTTTTATAAAAAATATATATATATTTGATATAGAGAAAAAAAATCAAGACACAGTATGACATAGATACTTTACCAGGGAAGTAATGTCTGTCTTACTCATCAATGGCTGGTGAGTGATAGGGACTGGATCTTGAACTGGTCAGACTGCTCACCTTATGGAATATGATCTCTAGTAGCATTATAAGAAAAGTGGCAGCTGAATGAACATCTATCATTGTGGCTTTTTTGTTTTTGTGTTATTTCTACCTCATAACGGAATATACAGATAGCCAAAACCCAACAAATGACCCATGAGGTCATCAGGAAATGAGGATTTGTTGGCTCTGAGCAGATGACAATAGTTTTTATGATGTGACACAAACACTTCCCTACTCTTAGGCAAGCTCCTGGATGCTCAGAGAGAAACCCCGTCATAAAGAGAGAACAGACATTACTCAGAATAAATGTTTATTAAGCATATCCTAGTCCCCGCATTAAAAAAGACTTTGGAAAAATCAACGATGTTGTTCTCTCCAAATAATTCTTTCCAACACCTGCATATATATTGCTTACCAGCTTGGTCTTATTTAGAATACATCACTTACTACTTCATATAATATTATACCAATAATTGGCATGCTCTCAGGTTACTAGTATATTCTTGGAGCAGAGTTTAATCTTTCTTACAGGCTTGGCTTTTATTACTGTTTAATTTCCTAATTTTAAGACACCTAGGGGCAACCTGATCTAATAGGTGGCATTCCTGCCCATGGCAGGGGAATTGAAACTGGATGATTTTTAAGGTCTCTCCTAAACCAAGCCGTTCTATGATTCTGTGATTCATTCTGTGTTTCTATTGTGTGCTACACAAAACTGTTTTGAAAATAAATGGGGATGCTCAGAGCACATTATACTCGACCTGCAGAAAAATCTCTAAGAAGATTTTAAAAAATTAGAAAACTCAAAAGCTCATATATTTTTGATTTTTAGGCCAGTAGTTTTCAAAATGCCTAACCGTATTTCTTATTGCTATAGAAGCACAGGAGAGATGACACATACTGTGTCTAAGTAAAGCTTTATTGATTTTTGCAGACTTAAATAGATGCAGCATTACAAGCAGCTTCTTTTGTCGCTCATTTCCCTGCATGTATGTGTAGTATAAAAATGCAGCTTATAAATGTAATATTCATAAACATCAGTGGTTCATTTAATGAGCAGGTGGTTGTTGCTCTATTCTGGGTATCCTGGGGAAATACATGTTGACCTTTCCAAAATTAAATAAAGCAGGACAAGATATTAGTTTAAATACAGGGCAAAATTCACATAGCTTGTTCTGGACGTATTGAGTTTTAGCTGGATAAAGGAAACTCTTACTTTGTTTCATGCTGGAGATTATGGTTGTTGGATTTAGGTAAGTGATTGGCAGCACAGATTATCAAAAGAGCACATGATTACAAAGCAAGGTGAAGGCAAGTTACCTAACTAATCCTCTGAGCAGTGCTTAGCAAGGATGCCATTGAATAATCAGACCAGACATGGCATTTCCAAGAGGAAATGCATGGAACGGCATATACACCTTAGTATAGTTAGGAAAATAAAGCAGCTTTCTCATCTGCTGCAGACAGGGCCTGCTCGTGCAACAACATTAATGGAACAGATACCAAGGAGATTCAAATACTGTTTAGGGATATGAATGGGAGACATCAAGTCTCTATGAATCAGCTTTTCTGGCTGCTTGAAGACTTTCATAGAATCACAGGATTATTTATGTTGGAAAAGATCCATCAGAACATCAAATCCGACTGTCCACCTAACTCTATGGAGTCCATTGCTAAAATGTGTCTATAAGCACCACATCCTCAAGTTTCTTAAATACCTCCCACAATGGAGATTTCACTGCCTCTCTCAGCAGCCCCTTGCAATGCTTGACCATGCCTTCCATGAAGAAATTCTTCCTAATGTTCCATCTAAACGTCTCCTAGCACAACTTGAGGGACAATCACTTCTCTAGTCCTGCTGGTCTGATTCTCCTTTAATCCTTCTTTTGCCATTCGTGTATTTATAAAAATATATTTTATTGTCTTTTAATACAATAGCCATGCTAAAATCTAGCTGGACCTTGACCCTTCTACTTTCCTTGCTTTTCCAAAGATGGAGAACCTAATCATCCTGTAATTGCTGTGCCTGAGATAGCCTTCAACCATCACATCACCAATGAGACCTTCCCTGTTAATAAAAAAGTGGGGCACCTTCCACATTTGATTCCCTTATCGCCTGTGTCAGTAAATTACCCTCTGCATGTTCCAAGAATTTCTTAGTCTGTTCCTTCTTGGCTCTTCTCTTTGGAGAACTTTCTTTCACCTCATTCTTCATCTCTACAATGGGAGAGGCTTCAAGTACAGAATAAAAGCTGAGATACTGACATGTCAGCTACGCACAGAGCCCTTAACTGGAGTGATTACTATAACTAGCACTTCCCTCAATCTTAGGCTTAATGAGGCCTCAATGTGTGTAATTTTAGCTATTAAACTGATATCTTGTAAAAGGATAGCTTGTAAAAGTTTATAATAAAATATGGCAGACACTTCCCTACACATTTCCATTCAATAGGATCTACATTAAGTATAGCTCTTAGGAATCTTTTAAAACTATACCAAATCCCATCAAAACTCTTACAAATATCCACCTTTACCCTTCTATTACATAGATAAGAATATAAGGAGCATAAAATCTAGATAAACAGAAGTAGAGACAGCTGACTAATAAGTTCATATCTGAATTACTGAATTCTTTGTTCACAAGGGGGAGAAAAAAAAAAGAAAAAGCAACCAAAATACCCAATCCCTAATTAGATGATAGCAAAAGAGACTGGAACTCTGGAACTCACGAGGCACAAGTTTGTAGTTGTGTATACTCTTTAACTAAAGGTAAAAAACATTAAAATCGTACTGGGTGTCTGGAAGATTTTTACTAATGGAGTGCACAATTTGCAGATAGAACCAGGATAAATCCAGGCTTGTTACGTACTTGAACCTAAGATTTATTTTGGCACTGGAAGGTAGCCAGTGACTTTGGAAGTGTGTGCTAAGGGATTTGTGAAAAATAATTTCTCATGGGAAATGGCTCATTGTGGAGGAAATGTTATGTAGACAAGCAAAATACAAGCATCTTATTCTCCTCTTTCTGTATCTGTAGTGCTGAAGAGCACGGAGGGGACATACAGAGACAGAATACTGAGGGGAGGTAAGAAATAAATACAATCAAAATTGCTGTCGCTTCCGATGAACAGCCCTCCTCCTACTCATGGAAAGTACATGTGGTCTCAGACTCCATTTGAATTAAATCACCTGAGATTCATTATTCCGTCTGAATAATAAAACATGTGCTACTACTAAATCATTTCTATGAAAGGTGGAATATATAATTCATTCTATACGGCCTTCACCCCAGAAGATTTTTATTTCATTAAAGAAAAAACTCTTGTTTAAAAAAAATATATATATGTGTGTGTATATATGTATGCTCTGAAGCTTTTAGGAATAATCTGATGAAAACAAAGCTTTTTTCTTAGAGAAAAAGAAATCCGCCCCAGGAGGAAGAAGCCCAGGAGTGGCTTGCTCACAAGCTATACCATTGCTTTAGGTCCTCTTTCTGTGTGTATGCGCAGTTATGCGAATAGAAGACAACTGGAACAGTTTCTGTATCAGAGAGGACAATTAGTATCACGTTTCTGATCTCTGCTTCTTCTGTAGACCAGTTCAGTTGTTCTTACAGCAACCATTTCCATCAGATACAGGCAGCTCAGTACTGCTCTCTGCTGCTTATTTCAGCTTTTACAGCAGCAGCATCTTTGAAACTGTCATTGTGAAAAGAGAAATTTGTGAGGTGTGAGGAAGCAAACAGAAGAAGATGATCAATGTAAGCACTTCACTTTACAGCGAAATTCAGTTTCAGCCCACTTCCCATTCCTTCCCACACTTACGTAAGACTTGCTTTCTGAACTGTCTCCCCTTTGAATTTTAGAGAGGAAAAAGCCCTCTGTTTGTTGAGTTCGATGCCTGATCTCATACAATATTCAAACCATCCTGCGTTCATCTTTTCAAAGACTGCAGACAATAAAGAACACATTAGGCATTATTTGTCACTTCCATACATTAGCACATTGCAGCTGAGTGTGACTGAGTCAAGCTGTTGTTTTTAAAGCAAATGAAAATACAAGGGGAATGTTTGGGGTGTACGCATCTGTGACAGCTTCCTAAAGAGTGGGAAACATTTGTAACAGAGCTGGAAAACACAGCTGGCTCTTTCCTGCTTCTTGGCACGTTTTAGCTAAATGACCAGGGGCTTAGACAACCACTGTGGTCTAAGAAAATACGAGAGAAGCTGCATTCAGTCTAGCAGCAGGTCTGCAAATGCAACCGGACAGCTGCCAGTGCACAGCAAGGATATAAGAAGAGATAACGGGAACAGCGCTGAGCTCTCAGCCTCCTGTTATCTGCTGTTCAGGAAACTACCACATCAGAGCTGGCAAAGTTGCTCAGCTCCACTTCAAAAGTCTCAGAACAACATATCTTGTCTGGAGCAGCAGTTAAGACAGCACATCATACACTGCCATAAAAAGCAAAAGAATGGGGTCTAGTGCCTTGCCTGGTAACTGAGGTCTTTTGCTCTAGCAGGCACTAGCAGAAAACTTTGATCAAATGCCCTGGCTACCAGTGAAGCAGACAGTTCTGCTGCTAAAAGATTTACAGCTATTAACAGCACACAAGAGTACAATATGCTGGAAATGGTTATTGAGTGAACATGCAAGAAGGCATTGAAAATGAGACACATACATACTGAGCCTAATATGTTTTAATAGCAAGTGTCAGAAAAATGTCAATAAGGTTGCTGAATGCAGAGTATCTCCTTCCTCTAGACGTACCAAAGCTAAAGCATTCATATTAGGTCTTAACATTTCACTTGTGTGGAACAGGAGCACAGATTCATATATGCAACAGCTTGAACTCCACCACTCTGCATATACTCTGGTGTGCTCCCAAAGGAGCCTGACCTCGTTAACCAGGGAGCTGCAGGCAACTAAGACATCAGAGAAAGTGCTGGCTGAAACTGGAGGCTAAAAATGTGGGTTTGAAACTACCAGTCTTAAGGGCTGTAGTTTCAGATGCAGGCTTTCACCTCTGTGAAAAATCATCATTTTTTCTTTCTTCTACTCACATCAAGAAACTTCGTTAAAGAGGGAATCACACAAGATTTGTTAAAACAGGAATCACACAAATGTGCAACACTTGCCATGACATATGGCTTGCTGGCTGTGCTCAGTCTTGGCTGGTACTTGCAGATCCCAGTGACAGGCAAACAGCAAGCAGTAACAAACTGAGAAATGACCCCCTCTCCAGAGATCTCTTTGCACTCAGTCAGCAAAGAAAACAAACAAACAAACAAAGAGTATTACTACGTTTTAGGCTGAGAGCCTGTGATGTCGAGGACCTAAGATTCTCTTGAGAAACACTGTAATACTGGATTTGTATCTTTACCATGCAGGGGTGGTGAAACAATGATGGAGTAGGACAGATTGGACTGTTCAGGTTATTTTGCATTCTGTTGTGATGCAGGTTTCAGCTCAAGTACCTGAGGCACTTCTACTTTGTTCCTTGGAAGCGGGATTAGTCTCACATGCTAGTCTTGCATTCGACTTCCAGCTTTCTGGTTGTTACAAGTGGTGATGAGATGTGCTTTCTGAAGGTTAATGGCTAAAGTCTGGTTCATTCAATTCCTCTTGATGTGCAACTTTTATTACTTCCTAGCTCTTAGGAAATGAAGAGGGTCTTGTTATTATTTTAATTTTGCACCTTCTATCAACTTTGGCATTTCCACACTTAAACAAGAACAAAATAATACCAAGAAAATTAAAAGCTGCTGCAAAGGGATGGCTGTTTGGCTTTAACTCATGCACGCAAGTTTTGTCATCACTCCAACTGTAAATCTTAAGACTATTAGAAAGCCATCAAATATCATTTTTATTATGCAGCAATAGCTAGCCACTCTGTCTAACAACCGAAGTACTGTTCAGTATCTGTGATAGTGTTCAGATGTTGGTCTGCCCTGTCCATGACTGAGTAAATAATGACTCGTCCCCCTAGAATTCATTGAAGAATTCACAACAGAAGTTTAGCATGCCTCAGTCAGGAGTAGGTGCTTAAATAAGTCAGACATCTCATCAGGGCACGCGTGGGAGGAAAATGCAGGAGACAATTTTAAGCCACTGATTTTATTTGCAGCATAAATGTGCAGACCTTTGGATGGATCAGTGTTGTGGAATTCGGGATCGGTAAAGCTGAGCTGAAGGGGAGATCGGTCTGAAAAGTTTGGAGATTGCCAGCATGCCCATGGGAATGTTCATCCAGATAAAGCAGGCACACAGTGGCAGGGCCAACAATGAAAATTATTAAAGAGAGTGATTCATTGATTCATTTCCTCTTTCTCCTTTTTAGTACCATCTGGCAACGTGAAAGCAAGAAGGAAGCAAAAAAATGTAGTTGTGCTCAGCCTGACAAAAGCTGCCTAACAAGGACTGTTTTCAGTGAGATGAGAACTGTAAGCACACATCTTACACTGGCTTCATAAGCATGAGGAACACCCAGACTTATTTCTCTTAGGCAGTCGTCATGGCACCCAGGTGAGCAACTTAAAGCAGTGACTCCCAGAATGATTAAGGACTTTCAGGTTGCATCCGATTATCTCTGATGGACTACAAACAACCCAGTTGTTAAGCATTCTAAACTTTTATGTTTACAGGAGAAGAAAAACTCAAAAAGGAAACAAGGTGTTACAGGGATAACTTTTTAGAAACACATCCAAGCGTTCACAGTGACTGCAAACTGCATTACAGTCTTAAATTATCTATTCCTTCCTCCAACGCTGTCCTTAAACTATCCAAAACCACCCCAGTGCTAGAACTGCATATGCACCCAAAAGAGGATAGTTCAATGCCTTTTTTTGTAAAGCCATTCAGGATCTGCAGGTGAAGGACACAATTATCGTCTTCAAGAAAACAAGAACAAAGATCTGTCCTCAGGGAAAAGTCAATTCTGGACTAAATTTGCCATTTGAGATCAGCTGGGCTCTGTAGATTCTCATTAGTCTGATAGAAGTCACATTTAAAATACTTGAATGGTGCTTCATTGCTTCACAACCATTACTCGCCTGGCTGTTTCCCAGACGTGTGCCTTCGAGGAAAGGATCCCTTTCCGATTCAGAAAAAGGAAGGGAGAAGGGATTGTTACAGATGCTGAGCCACTCCGCACCCTGTTACCAGGGCTTGCAGTACCAGGTCTGCGGGAGTTCACAGGGAGCCCAGTGACTCTCCTATTTAAGTTCTTTCATTCATTCATTCATTCATTCATTCTTGTTTGAAGTCTGTTACAAAGACAAGACTGGCTCTAGAGCCCTTTCTTACTAGAATGAAAGCATCTGCAGAGAATATCCTTTCCACCTCATTCTGTTTTCACATTAGGTTCTGATTCGGACTAGACTCCAGCACCCAACCATTAACCTGTTACATCACCAAATCATTACCTCCATGAGAAAGTTTCTATTTCTTACAGCGCATGTCTTAAATGATACCCAATGAAACACATTGTACCATCCCGAGGAGGAAGAATTTCCTTTGTCCTTGACTAGCTGCCAGAACAGAGGAGACTGCCTGCAGCAGCCCTGAAGCACTAAACCAGTAGGACGAACCTCAGAAAACACTCAAACAGATCTTCACAGCTCCATGTAGGTGTTAGATGTATAAGGGAATTCACTAATACTAGCAGAATACATGTTATTTTTCTATTACTTAACGTGAAAAGCTCTTGAGGGAGTTTTTTGTAAAACTTCCAAAACACCCCAAACAAATCACCAGATATTAATTTCCCCCATACCAAATCTTTGTGGGTCTCTAAAACAGTTCTAAACTGCAGATGACTACAGCTGTAACACAAATATGACTCAGGCTGTTAAATGACACAGATTTACTTACCTATTACATCATTTACAGAGCAAAGCACTTAAAACCCAAGCAGTGAATATTAAAGGATGTCATAAATTTAACATTGCCTACATAACAAACATATATTATTCATAAATTATTCACATTTACATAGAAAGAATGCATTTTTCATCATTACAGAATAACCTTACTTCTGACCTGTGGATATTCTCAATATATCTCTCGTGCTGGTTTGAGTTTCTAAATATTTTATAGTAAGTGTTACATGGGAAATGCTATCATTGATTAACTTTATCAACTGGCAATTTTAATTAGTTTTTCCAGAGAATAGCTTTGAACATACAGTTTCATAAAATGTATAACAGTGTTGATTTATGGAGAAATTATGCATCTTGATTTGCATTTGGAAATGATTAAAGTATTATTAATGTGTAGAAACATCTTTAAGTTTGTGTTGGGATTATAGTTGAAGGTTAGTTATAAAAATAAGCTTTCCATCTTTTAAAACCCCTGACTCTGCATTTGAGCTATCAGTTTCTGCTATGTGTCAGATGTGAAGGGATCTTAATATTCCTTTCAATCTCCCACCGGATCAGAGAACTGCACTGTCACACACAAAGGCTTCTTTCTTCCAGGCAGTCACACATATGCTTACTGTTGCTTCTGAAAGCAGACCCACTGGGCTCAATATGTGGATCAGGATTAAGATTGATGCAGGCAGATGAAATTTGTTTCTTCGTAAGCACAGGAAAGTAGAAGTGAAAGTGATTTCCTTGGTCATCTTTCTTCATACTAATCAGAGTACAGAATATATGCATATTGATTGCACCACACAGATGATACATAGGTGATGATGATGTTAAGTATTCATCTGTTCAATGCTTATGGCTTCTGCGCCTAAATATTTCAATACATTGATGTAATTTAACTATTGCACTACTAATACAGGCAGAATTACTTGCAAAATTTGCATCCAAACAGCCATATTTTATTATTTACAATATTTTAAACTGTTGATGATATAAAAAGAACCTACTAAGATAAATATGAATCAAATGCATACGTATGCATCAAAATATTTGCAAGATCATGCTCATAGTTCCCACCCCACTTCTGGGAAACAAAGAACTATGCAATCTGACAATCAATGCTTGAAGCCAAAACCCAAGAGTTAAATTCATTTGTACTTTTTGTTAATCAAACATTAGGTGCAGACTCTTTTAAGACAGTACATCATCCCTTAACATTTTCCAGTTTTATTTCAATATAGTACCTACAGCAGTTTCTCCTCTTTGTGTAGTACCTGTAATCATGCATGGTTTCTGGCAGTAGATCTCCTACTGGCATTCTGTCTTGATAAGTCTTAAAAAAAAAAACAAAAAAAAACAAAAAAAAAACTCTATCTATAATGAAGCTATTTCTCCCTTTCTGAATCTTGTTTATTTGCGGTGAGAAATATAAGCATAAGATAAAAAGATGAAAGTGAAATCAGAAAGCAAATATACAAACAAAAAAACTCACAAGAGACAGCAAGAATGCATACATTTGATGGAAAAAATGTACAAAGAAGGTAATACAAGAGAAACCTATCCATTTCTTTATTGTGACTATGTTAGAAAAACTAAGCTTCTGCTTTCCAAAAGCATGAAATCTGTCATTCTTTATCATTATAGATTATGGTGACATGACTTAGGTCTGTATGATGGGGGAGATCTAATTATCAGCTGATGAGTCATACTATACAATTTTAGTTGTAATCAGTCATGTTCTAAACAGAATCCAAGTTACATGCTGGTAATTATCGACTGTGCATAGAAAGATGTGATGATTTATTTTTCAAACTGGCAGTGCCATCTGATATGCTCATGAGAAGACTACAAAAAGTATTAACTATATAGTAAAATATCTACACAGCATGAAGAATATTTACTTGTCTATAGGTATCACAGCTCTAGATATCACCCTTGAACAGTAGTGGTCAACCATCAACAGTAATGGTTCACCATTTAATAAATGAATTTTGATTGTTTTTTTCCCAATAAATGCAGCCACATTTTACATTTAACTTAATCTACAATTTTCTTGTCCACTTTTTCAGTCTTGCAAAATCCTTCTGCAACTCTTCAGTTTGATCCTGTGCTGACTAACATTTTGAACTTTGTACAGCACTGCTCATCCCTTTTTTCTACATCTCTATTTTTTCCTGGACTCCATTCCCATTTTAAGCAATTATTTATCCATTATAATTTCTCTTATCCGATGTCATCTTCTGTTCTTTAAAAGCCTTTGTCAAAAGCCCACTGAGAGTTAAAGTAAGAAAGACATATTAGTATGATCACTCTTGTGCATGTTTGCTAGACCCTTCAAAGGAGACAGGTTTTTAAAGCTGAACATTAAAGAAGTCATAATGACTCATCCCAAGTAGCCCATGTTTTTCTATGTCTATATGCATAATTTAGCTTCTACTAATTAGCCTGAAAAAATGATCAAGTTTAAAGGCCCCCAACACTGCTGTAAAGGATGGTATCGTATTTGTTATTCTTTGGATCCAAAGAAATGTTATGAATTCCCAGTACTAATAGCAACTCAGCTAAGTCACCTGACAGTTCCTTTAAATTGCTAATACTAGATGAATCTAGTAATCTGTTAGTGTTTACTTTGCCTGTTTTTCTGTTAGTCTTTCCTATGGTTGCTTCAAATACAGTTGGGTCCTCTGATGACCCTCCCAAGCCCGTCACACCCAATACAGGTTTCTGGCATCTGAATGAAACTTAAACTCTATACATCCAACAATGGAAAAAATATTACAAATAAAATAGCCTGCTATTACAAATATTATTTTTGAATAGTGTCATTAGATTATGCAACCTGTAATAGCCTGCTTATTTTTTTTACTCAAGACTTGTGTTGTCTCAAATAAATACTGAGTGGCATTCAAACACATGGCCTATTAGCAGACTGTGGTAGAATAATCCCAAATGCTATAAGCCTTCCATGCCCCGTAATGTTTATCTAAAGATCTTGTCTGTGAGCTTAGGTTGTCTGGATTTCAGCCTCAGTTACATGCTGGGTCGTACTCTGGAGTTCTTCTGGATCAAAGCAATTGGTTTTGCCAAGGAAGCAGCCACTAGCAGAAACCAATTTACTGTCAAGGCAGCCTGGAGGAACAGACTGGATACAACAAGTTTGTCACTTCTGTCACAACTCTCAACTGAAGCATAAATACATGCTCCAGATACCACCATTAGGTTGAATCCTACCAATGAGGATGATTCTTTCCTTTTGAAACTATAAAGACAGTTTATTTGGCTCAGTGCCTAACTTTTAGATCATCGTTATTAGGAGAGTTGAATCCTAACATCCTTGTTTCAGATTATCCCTCTCTGAAACAGGGATCAGAGTACTACCTTGTATCTCTGGGGGAAAAACACATTAAATATTTTGAAGCACTCCAACATAGCACTTACAATTGAACTCTCAAAACTAACACTTTACAGAAATCTCATAGAGAATTCAGTGCAATTTTTTTTTATATTATTATTTTATTTTTGAATTTTGTGCACATTTCAAGACATGCCTCCTTCAGCTCAGTGGAATAGGCTCTTCTAAGGCATTGAGCTTTTTTATCTATGTAGCTGTCAAAGTTAGCTCTCAAAACTAGACTGAAAATGCTATGGAAAAAAAATGTCCATATGAGTATTCTGGAATTTTACACCAACCGTACACCATTTTGCACTACAGGCACATAAAAAGAATTTGTGTAACAAAATTCAATAACAGCTTTTTTCATGATTGGAGAGGTTTAAGTTTTAGCTGGAGGCTCAGGCTGGTTTTTATTTTATCATATCAGTTTGGTCTTCTGTAATAAATATATAGTTAATATAGAGTTTATAAAATAGGTACTATTATTTACTTAATGGCCCATAACAATTTCCATAGAGAATTTATATTTCACAGATCATTGACTTGATAGATTGTGACAGCTCTTCTGAAGATGTTCTGGTCTACTGGGTCATTACAGACGGCATGCACAAAGAGTAAATCCGTGTCCTAAATATCCTAGAAACATTTTGTTCAAAACAGTTACGTGAATGAGATCAAAGTCAGTTCAAAATATTTATTTTATTTTTAAAATGTAAACCAGCGTGAGGCCCATTACAGAACATTTGCAAGCAAAAGCCTGAAAAAATCATGTTGTGAATTATACATATGTCTTTATGTATGCACTGCCAAAACAAACAAACATAATGGAAGATATGGGAAAAAATAGGCACTGTCTCAAAGAACTTCTACTATAAACCCTTATTCCACCCAAATTTACCCTGGTGGTTTACTACTTATTAATGAATAATCTGTCTGGATTTCAATTACTAAAAGATACCTAACCCAAGCCCTGAAGGCCATGTATAGAATGGAACAGTTCAGTTGGATGGGACCTGCAGAGATCCTCTGATCTGACCGCCTCAGGACTAATCAAAAGTTAAAGCACTAATCAAAAGTTAAAGCACGTTATTGAAAGACTCAGCACTTCCTGAACACTGACAGACATGGGGAATAAACTTTGCTTGGAAGTGTCTGACCACCTGACATTTTTTCAAACATCCAGTCTGAAGCTTTCCTGGAACTGTGCTGCAATGTTCTCCCATTCTACCATCAGTTTTCTCCCTCTGCGTCTCCTCCTCAGGGTCCTGCAGAGAGCAATGAGGTCTCCCCTTGATTTTGTCTTCTCCAGACTGGACAGCCAGAGCCCAACCTCAAGACAGGACATGTCTTCTAACCCTATTACCACATCTGCTGCCCTCCTCTGGATACTTTCAAGGACCTTAACAACCTTTTATATTGTGGATACCAGAAATGCATGAAATATTCAAGGTGAGGTCACGCCAACACTAAATATAACGGGAAAATCACCTCTATTGACCAGCTGTCTGTGCAGTGTTAAATGCACTCCAGAATATAGTTTGCCTTTTTAGCTGCCAGGCCACACTACTGGCTCATGTTGTGTGTCACAAGCACACCCAGCCCCCTTCTGCACTCTCCAGCCACTCATCTCCCAGTCTGCACCTGTGTCTAGCATTACTCTGTGCCAGGTAGAGCACTTGGCTCTTTCTTTTGTTGAATTCCATGCTGTTCATGATTTCCCATCCTCCAGTGTACAAAGACAGACTCTGTAAAGCTTCTCATCCAAAGAGTCAGCAGCACCTCCCAGTTTAGTATCATCAGCAACCTTATTTACCATGCATTGAACTCCCAATCACTGATAAAAACGTTGATAAGAACCAGCCCTAAAACTGAGACCTAGAGAACGCTGCTAGTGACTGGTTGTAAGCCAGATGTAGTGGCATATGCTACAGCCCTTGGAGTTCTACTGTTCAGCCATTTCATCTGCCAGTATAACATGAAACCTTTCATCTCGCAGTTGGACAACTTGTCCAGAAAGATATAACCATCCTCCTATGAATTGTCCAGTCTTTTCACAGGGATGCTTTGCACAGGCACCTTTTTCATTTTTCATGACTTTAGGTTATTTTTAGGTTATAGAGGAATACTTCAGCAGTAAGAAGGAAAGCAGTGATAAGAAAGGTTGCAGTGATCGATAATCATGCATCAACACTCTTGACAATGTGTACAGTTTGTTGATTCTATTAGTCTCTTTTTAAAACGAAAATGAACATTATAGATGCTCTTTTCAAATTCAAAAACTGATAGAAATAAAAATGAAAAAGAAAAAGGCTTGTTAAAATAAATAAAATAATGACTCCAGCTGCTATTCCGATTTGTCTAAACTGGAAGACATTTACTAAATTAAGACATATAGTGAAAACACTTGAATCCTGGAGAATATTGCTGAGAATGACATCACTTAGCTAGTGGCTTAAACACGTTTAGTTGATATTTGCAGAACAGATAGATAGCAACAACACACACCAAAAGCAAATGAAACACAGATAAATATTATTACTAAAATGTTCACTAAGCAGTGGCATGTGAGAAAGGGTAACATTTTGACTTAAGTAGGCTTTGATTCAGAAGAACTGAGAAGTAACACTTGGCCTGGAACTGTACTGATTTCCTCAGAGCAGCTCGCCAGAAGCCACTCCTAAAGAGGCTTTCCAACTTCTTCTTGACAACATTTTAAAAAAGGATGACATGAACCAGCTGCTGCTTGGAAGAAGAGGAAGGCTAGAAGAACAGAAACCCTGGACATAACAGAAATGAGAGAAGAGTGAAAGTCGTAGACTAAAATATAATAAACAGCACAGAAAGGGAAGGTCAGTTCTTAAGCAGCAGTAGGAATAGTGTTTGTTCTCTCTGAAGACAGCTGCTACTCCCTTCTGAAGCACTACCAAAGCACAAAAGAGAATACAAGGTTTAGTATTTTTAAATTTTCTTTAGTAAATTACAAACTAATTTAATCTTAGTTCAAATTAAAATCAAAGCAAATCTCTGATGAAAAGTGCTGACATGCCCATAATTCACATCTGGATCTTTGGTTGCAGCATCTGTATGAGCATCCTTTTAAATACAATTTGATGCTGTCAGATCCTTCATTTTAAAAAGTAGAGGTGAACTTCAATCCATGGAGGAAAATCAACACTTAATCTTACTTTATTTTTGATATTGTTAATTGTATGCTTTGATACATTATCACCAACAATAAATACACTGACAGAAACTAGGTAAGAATGTAGGAAGACGAGATGAAGCAAGTTACTGGAGGAATTACTAATTTAAAAAATAACAGATTTCAGCTCTCTCTCCTCTTCCATTTTTGAAAATAATGAAATTAGGGATGCACCAATGTTTCACATTAGCATACAAGAAGTGGAAAGCGACAGAGTAGAAAAGAATTCCTTTTCATTCTTTTAGATAGCATAATAGATAATAGCCCCAAGGTGTCAAAACAGTTGATTGACATGCAACTATTTTTCTTCATGCTTCACCAAAATCCCACAAGCATTATCTGTCCCACTTCTGGAACAGAGCCAGGACCACTGCTTATTTTCCCGGGTCACTGAGCTGAATCGCTTCGATGTTGCCTGGTAGGAAGGCCAGTCTGTGCTCGTACTGGGAAGCTGCTGAACTCTGTTGTCACTGCTCCCTGCAGTCATGCCTGTGGACAGGGCTGGACCCAGTGACCTGATAAATGGAGCCTGCAGCATGGGAAATTTGGCAAAAATAAATGAAGTGGTCCCATGACGGCCAACTGGGACACTATGCCTAGGGGAGGTGATATATTTACAGAAATCAATTTACACAATGGATTTTATTATTATTATTATTTTTCTATTTGAGAGTGCTCTATGGCTGGACTTCATGCTTCTGAAACATGATTAGAATTCATTGTGGTTAAAAGGGACAGCATAATTGATGTATTCGTAACTTACTGTTCATCATTACAGTTACCTTGAAAGATTGGTTATGCTGGTTATGCGATGAGCTGGATGCTCAAAATCTAAAAAATGGCAAAAGCTAAAAGGCTTCCAGTTTTTCCACATAGGTGGGTGGGACACTGGCTGACAGACAGATCTACAAAATTCTAGAAAAAAAATCTCAGGAAGTTCAATGCTATCATTTATTAAATTCAGGGCACCTGGCTGGCTTAAAGCAAAGATTCAAACAACTGAAACAACAGCATTTCTGTTTACAGCGAGAATTGAAATTAAATTTTACGATCACTTCTGCAAAGTAAATGTCTATTTATGCATTGTTTCTGTGAGATCTTATCAATGCTAAATATCTAAAAGACAGCTGTCAATAGGATGGAGCCAGGTTCTTTTCAGTGGTGTCCAGTGACAAGACAAGGGACAAAGGGCATAAACTGGAATACGGGAAGTTCCATAGAACATGAGAAAGGACTTCTTTACTTTGAGATTGACAGAGCACTGGCACAGGCTGCCCAGAGAGATGGTAGAGACTCCTTCTGTGGAGATAGTCAATACTCACCTGGACACTTTTCTGTGCAACCTGCTTTAGAGAACCTGCTTTAGCCAGGAGCCAGACTTGATGACATCCAGAGGGCCCTTCCAACACCTACAGTTCTGTGATTCTGTGAAGGATGAGCTAACTAAATTGTGACTAGTCTTATTTTGTTGTCTCTGTGTTAAATCTACAACTGGGATTTTACCACCTGATTAACTTTGCTTGAGACAGATTTATAACCTGACATTTTCCTGGCACCACACATAGCTGCTGGATTGGTTATTTTTAATTACCTCCAAAAACCTCTCCCCTTGCTTCCTAAATCTTACACAAGAAGATCAAGTGAATGACTTTGCTTTTAAATACAGATTTAACATTAAAAGATATAACCTCATTTTTCAAGACTACTCCAACTGACAAAATATTCCTTTTAGATAAGTCTCCCCACAACAAATAAGTCCAGAAACAACTGAAGCCTATTCTGTTTTATCCTTATTTAATAAAATTTGTCGCTGTCAAGATTCCCTGTATCTGCTTTCTAGGCTTTCCTTACTAGGCAGAAAGCCTGCTACAACAATTATGGGAGAGGAAGATAAGTATTTGTTAGGTGCGCAGACAAGTCAATTAAGTTCATTTACCTCATTCAATTCAGCCTCCCCAAAAATTCTTTAATGAATGCTCCTCTTATCTTAGCCAGTTGCCACTAGACTTGTTTTGAACAAATATGTCTCTCTTCCTTAAGAAAAAAAAGGATGATTTAATACTTGATTAGCAAATACTATTTCACAATTGTCCGTGTTTTGAGATGGAAGTAACTCTGTGAATTTCAGTATTGATTTCAAGAAGCTGCATGCAGTATTATTCTTTAATTCATACTGTTTATCTTACACCTGCAAGAATTCATTAATATTTCTACGGAAAGGGCACATAAAGTCCTGTCAAAACAGAAAGGAATATGGAAGGCAGATAGAGTTAAAAGGCTCTCATTTTTTTGTCTCTGATAACATCACTTTATTTTGGAAACTGATTCTGGCAGCCAATCCTGCTATTTTTTTTTAGCACATTAAAAGTAAAGATAAACTCTATGTTCACTATCTGTATATATGCAGTACCTAAAACCTGATCAGAAGGAGGAGGATATAAAGCTCATGTTAAACAATGTCATTGGTTTATCTTGCTCTTTTTTTACATTTTGGAGAAAAAAGATTTTAGCAACAAAGAGTGACATTAAGAAAATTTATTTACAGCAATTATCTCTGATTGTTTTTCAAAAATTTTGCCCCAAATATTTCATCTTTGCACAGACCTTGACATCATAAAATTATAGAAAGCAGAGAAAGGATGCAAATGGGGAAGGCAATATTCTGGGGAAAAAGGACTGCAGGACTATTTGGTGCAAGCTATTTTTATCAAAAGCTTTTTCTTTTGAAAACTGCTTACAGAGAGGGGAGATGCACTTGGCTTATTTTAATAGCTGCTCTATTTGCCAGAAGAACACCTACAGGAGGAATACTGTGTGGCAGAGATGGAATGGCACACAAAAAGGTGCTGAAGAACCAGCAGCATGAAAGAGAGCATTTCATATGAAAACAAATGGCAATGTTCTGCATGGTTTGAAGGATCGTCTTCTGGCTCAGGCACTAGTGTGAGACTCAGAAGATTTTGGTTCAGTTTCCAGTTTCATCACAGTCCTTCTCTGACCTTGAGCTAGGAAGTGTGTCAGTTAAATTCAGTCTTTCTATCAGAGAGTAATAGTGCTATGCTCAACAATATTTCATCCGTTTCAACTGCAAGCTTTCTGAGGCAGGAACTATCTCTTACCGTGTGGTTGTACAATGTCTTTAGCTTCTCAGCTGGGGCCTTTAAGCTCTAGTAACAAGAATAAAGCTGATTTAGGAGCTGGGTTTTTACTGCAGTTGTCAGATGTGCTTGATTCGTTCAGATTGGACTTCAGGTTTCTGCTATCTGTTCATTTAATGCAAAATGAGGAACA
Organism: Chrysolophus pictus; assembly: GCA_037305975.1. Lineage (NCBI taxonomy): Eukaryota > Metazoa > Chordata > Aves > Galliformes > Phasianidae > Chrysolophus > Chrysolophus pictus. Next base: position 109,765,106 of record CM074576.1, read on the forward strand.
CGGAAGTATGTTCAGGGGAAAAAAAATATGTTTGCCTTGTTTGATATTCATTTTCCTGTTATGTCAATTCAGGGAACCTCCAGAAGTATCTAAAGCCTCTCCAGCCACTGCAACTCAAAAAACCAGCAAGCTTACCACAATGTTGTAGAAGCTAAAAAGAGTGAAAAAAACTAATTTCATCTTGTCAGACGTAAATCTCTGTGATGGATGGCATTCATTTCATCTGTTCTCAGCTCACTTTCACTTGCCTGCTGTTGGGAAAAAGACTGTCTTCCCTCATGGGGCTGCAGATGGTGGGAAGGCTATGGGACTGAGAGCAGGGCTCCCTGCCCATTCAGCCAGGTGCAGCCTCCTGAACCAGAGGGAAGTTTCTGCTGGAGAGAAGCTGGAGTTTGCTTGGGCTGGAGGGAGTCTGCTGATTTTGGGCAGGCAAGATGTGGTGAACAGGAGACTACTGAAATAACCCAGGAGCACACAGTCAGGATGTAGGGGTACAAGAGGGAAGTTGTGTCTTGGAATGCAGTGGATGTTGGGTAGAGTCTGTGCATTCTGTTTCATTCCTGTTTGGTTTCACTCTGAACTTTCTCAGTGCTGAATTCAGAGTTATGGTTTGGGATTACAGTGTATAATTCTGTTAAACACTGAATCTTGAGATTCAAATCCCTTTCCACTTTTTTTGGGGGGTGCTCAATTAAAAGATATGATCCAAACAAGCACCAGATCAACCACCAAGTCCTTCACAAACACAAGGAGCTGAGAAGGGCTGTTGTGTTAAAATGGTGAGCAGGGCAAACAGTCTGGAAGAAGGTGACATTGTCTGACCTTGTGACTAAGGTTATTCAAGGCATTTTGATGTTTTCCAAAAGTATTTGTAGAATTAGATCACCATCTGAAAACAACAGTAACGTTACTAAAAAAGGCAAATGTGTCAGACACAGTCATCTGTTTATAAATTCAGGTGAAACTACTGCTATGGAGACCACAAATGGCACTCATCTCCCTCTTTTTTTTTTTTTTTTTTTTTGAAAAATTGGTACTTTGAAACAAAAATATCAACAGTGTCATTTTCAAAGTGCTCTAAATTTTGATTTTCTCACGTTTTAAAATGTCACGTATTTTAGAAGAAAAAAAATAGATATGCTGCTGGAAACAATAGCACTCTAGACAGTAAAATCTATAGTTTCTTTAAAAATTTATGTTGAGTACTTCATTACTCCATGCTACACAATTGCTTCTATTACTTAATTCAGCTTATTAATAAGAAGATTTAAACTATTTCCAGAATAACCCCAGGCAATGCTACAGGCTTGAGGCAGAATGACTGGAAGACTGTGAAGAGGAAATGGACCTGGGGTGTTGGTTGAGCTCAGCTGAACATGAGCCAGCAGTGTGCCCAGGTGGCCAAGAAGGCCAGTGTTATCCTGGCTTGTATCAGAAACAGTGTTGTCAGCCGGAGCAAGGAAGTAATCACCCCTCTGTACTCAGCACTGGCAAGGCCGCACCTTGAATACAGTTGTTCAGTTTTGGGACCCTCACTACAAAAATGACACTGAGGCCCTGGAGCACATTCAGAATGAAGCAAACTAGTGAGATGTCTGGAGTAGAAGTCTTATGAGGAATGGCTGAGGGAACTGGGATTTTTTTAGTCTGGAGGAGGCTCAGATGTGGCCTTATCACTACTCTCTACAACTACCCGAAGGGAGGTTGTGGTTGGCCTCTTCTCCCATGTAACTAAACGACCTCAAGAGCAACAGGGGAGATTCAGGTTGCACATTAGAAAAACTTCTCCAAGAGAGTAGTCAGGCAGTGGTAAGGACTTTCCAAGGAGATGGTGGAGTCGCCATTCTCTGGAGGTGTTCAAGAAATGTTTAGATGTGGTACTGAGGGACATGATTTACTGGAAACTACTGGTGATATGTGGATGTTTGGGCTGGATGATCTTGGAGGTCTTTTCAAACCTTTGTGATTCTATGATTCTGTGATTTGTCTTGGCAGATGAATGACTGGGTAAGATGGAAGGATCAACATTTTGATTCTTCACAATACAAAACCAATTAAAAATTAAACCTTTTGATCACAGTTATATTGGTTTTAGAAGAAGTTTCTATAGAGTGAAAAGGTTCTCCAGAGATGATAGAACAGAGTGATGACCACTCATTATCAAAAAAGATTTTGGCACGAAGATTTCCATGGAACAGAATGGCAAAATATATGAATATTTTCCTGTAATACATGTGAAATTGTGATCTAATTTAGCTATTTATTTTAATTTATATAAATTATGACAGATGAGGGAGGGAGGAGGAAATAACAGAAAATAAGGCCAAATGACAATTGCAGCGTAAAAAAGACAGAAGCACTGCTTTACATAACAGGCTCAAAACAAATGGAACAGTGTTCTTCAGAGATACTATGGAGCATCTAATTGAGATACTTTGATTTCTAAAGCAAAAAGTCTTTCTGAATGTAAGAAATAAATTTTACAGAAACTCTAAATTGAAAACATTATCATAAATTACACTTTATAGTTCAATTCTTGGGACACAATAATCTTCTTTCCATGAATAAGACACAAGGCAAAAATGATTATACAAAATATCTATAATTTAGTCAAAGTCCTAAAAGGACAAGAATACCAGTTCCTATTTCAAAAATATTGTGAAGAGATCTGGCTTGCTGCTTAAAGGAAACAGTTTTCAAAATATAGGTAACAGTAAGTGCAGGTATTGGGAAGGTTTCAGATAATGTAAACATAAGAATTACAAACAAATAGGTAATCTTAGACTGATATTTGATCAGGTTAGTTTTTGTGAGCTCTCCAGTGACTGCTGAATGTTCACTGAAAACATTTTTAGATACTGATAGCTTCAGGAATCTGGGGAGGAGAGATGATTGTTGTTTTTGTTTTTACTTTTAGCATTACTCATTTTTTCCTGCTATGTGGGAATATCCCCCTATGGAACTATACTCTCTGAATACCAAACAATAAAAGTCAAAAGTCACGTCTTTAGGCCACAGCAAAGAGCTCCTTCTATTTAGGGAAATACAGCACAACTTTGATTGATCAGCACTATGAAAAATATTCCTAGGAGAAAACTTCCCTATATTTTTTCTGTATCCTAGTGTATCACAGCTGCTTATGTAGCTCCTTTGGACATCTTAGAACAGGCCTTAGTTAGGAATTGACTTTGATCATCTATCAAATAGTAATCAACATACAGCAAATGGATCTCACAAATGGATTTGATGACATTACAGTGTGACCACGGCAGTCGTGAAGTAAACTTACACTTCATCCTTTAATAAACTCCATACCTGTCTGCATCCTGTAGACTACCAAGAGAAACCGTTGATACTAGTCCACACAAGAAAATTAATTATTTCAACTATATACAGTTTATTTCTGTTTTAGAAAAACATGCTTCAATAATTAGGAAGGATAATTAAATTTTCATTAGTATTAAAGACAGCTATCTCACTGCAACTTCGAACAAGCTTTTTCAGAAATAGATTTGTAAAAATTTCAACTATGGTTACCAATCTTAAGAGACTTTCAGAAAGGAACTGTTGTCTCAAAATACTACGACTGCAACTATATGTTGTTCTGAAAGACAATTTAGAGGAACTTGACTTTCTCCAATAAAAGTCATAAAAGTGTAGCATGCTACACACTGGCACGCTCTTCTGGATAAGAACTAGCGGTATTCCAACTGATTATAACGCTCATGCTTCTACTCCTACAGCATGACACAAGGAGCATATTCTAGTGCTCAGAGGAGCCTCTACACACACCTGTAGAAAATATGTCCAATTTTTTTTATCCCTAATCTGGAAAAAAAAATGAGCATTGTAATCTGTAAAATAAATCAATATTCACATGATTAACTTTAAAATATTTCTATTGCCCTCAAGAAGACTGCAAACAATTTGTTTTTCCAGCATTAGATATTCAGCATGTTATTTTGTTTAGATAGACACACATTTGAAACAACTGTTTGATTAGAGAAATAAGCCATCTGTTAGTGGTTGGCAACACAAAGAAACTATAACTGCATAAATAATAAAAAATTCTGCGAAAAATCACTGATCTGAATCAGTAACAGAAACATGAGATAGCCGATGTGGTACAAAATAGAGAGGTTCAGTAACTCATTCTTCTCATTTGAAGAGACTAAGTCATTGTTAGCCCCGGTTCAGCATAGGTATATCCCTCAAAATCAACTGGCACAGGGCTGGAGGTTCTTGGACCACAACTGGAAAGGCATGGAGGAAGAACCTAAGACAAAATGGGTTACTTACATGCCTCGCTGAAAAAGCTCTGTTCTTCCTGTACACATCAGATAACTTTGCATTTTTTAAGAACATTTTTCATCATTACAACTATTCAGAAAAAGATAAGCAGAATGCAACTTTATCCCATGTATGTTTGATTATAAATCTTTACTTTTGTCCAAAATACTCAACAATTCTCAAAATTATCAAATACCTTTCACGCAACGTGAAAATGAAACAAACTGACACTGTGCAAATGCAGCCTTACGAGTAACACTGATTCAAACAGAGCCAAAGGAATTTCTCTAAGAAGGATACATCCTTCACTTCAGCAATAACACCACAGTGGATAAAGCTTTCCAGGAAGAAGGTAATGTAATGAAAGCCCGATTCCTCACTTAGGTAATGAAAAATTGAGTTCATGGGGATATGCAAGGAAGTTAAGGTGAATTCATTTACAGGCATGGAATCCCTCACATGTTAAAATGTGTGTTAACAATCATGCAAGGGCTCCTACCTGGAGTTCTGAAAAAGAAGCTTTAGATGACAAAGAATTTAAAGAGCAGGACATGTATTCTCAGTCCTAACTGAACTTACTGGAAATTAACTCTTTAAGTTCTCTTTATATTAAAAAAACAACAAAAACAACAAAACATCCTCACCACACCTTCAACTAACAAAGAAACTTCCGCATGCTCGGCAGAAAGTGCTACACATAGCTCATTCCTAGATGTTTGTTTTTTTCTAACCACAACAAGGAATATTGCTCATTCAGTATGATAACAAACTGATTTGATTTAGCAGTGTGCTGTGACTATATGGATGGATGTTTTTCCACCTTGATCTGGCACAAAGCTGGTAGGCCCTTTGTTTGGCCTGGCCTTCCACTGTACCAAGGTGCAAAACACAGCTCACAGAGGCAAACCCTGAAATATGGTATGTAGAGCCATCAGAGACTTTCTAAGACACGAGCACCACACCTCTACAAAACCTGGCATTCAAGGAGATCAGCAAAACCCAGTTTTTATGTAGTCTATCCAGCTCATCTTTCTCCTGCACAAACATAAAGCTATTATACAAGAGGCATTGCATAGTCTCAAAAAAATCAGGCTTCATAGAAAACTCCTTTCTATCTCCACAAGGCAAAATATTAGGGGTGGTTAAGAAATATTCTTTGTAATGTTACTTGGCACATGGATAATAGGCCTAGCTCTGTAACTGTGGAGCAGCCAAGTTGGCTGCAACTTGAGTTCTGAAATCTGCAGTGAAATGTCACTAGAAGTATCAGCATCTTGGGGGCTGCCTGGGAGGAGTGTGCTGACAAGGCAGAGATCTTCAAGAGGGGAAACTATTTGATGCTTGGATAAAGCCATCTTCCCTCCTGAATTCCAATTAAAAAAATAATAGAAAAAGACAAGGTAGGTAATATAAAGACCCAAAATGTTAAGACATCCACTGTAACGTATCTCTCACATGAAGAAATGAATACAAGTAAGATACAGCTGCTCTGTGGCTATAGCTTTTGTTGTTTCTATTCACTATGTAACAGCTTTAAGATGCTTAAGATGATGTTTAATTACAGCTGATTTTTGGTAGTTAAGCACTGCTGCTCTAAGAAAAATGACAGTTCTTGAGAAATGCTTTTTTGGTGGAAATATCTCTTTTGCAGTGACAGTTTTTGCCAGGAAGTTCTCTGCAGACCCGAAGCAAATCCGCAAAGAACGACAAGAGAGAGACTTCAGACCAGTCACCAATTAGGTCATTCCTCAACTTAGACCATGCTTTTGGCTCTCAGTTGAGCACCTTAAGCCACTGGACACTCCTTCACACTGCTCTCTACTTCTAACTCCACTTTCCAGCTAATGTGGAAGCTTCGCTCTTACCCTTTGACAGAACCATACTGATCTCTAATCAACCTCCTCCTAGCTGAAGGATCTAACTAAAAGCTCTGAGTTTTCCCTATTGCTTGGTAAGAAGTTCCACTCTCAGGATGCAGCAGCATATTTTAATTTGCCATTTAAGGAATGGACAAAACAAAAGATAACAAAACTAGCTTTCACTGTCAGAATACTGTTAAAATATTTGAAGAACATTTGTACTGAACTGCTAGGCTTCTATTACTGTTAATTCATAAATAGTACACAGAAAAAAAACCCACAAACATAAGGAATGACAGGAAAACCTTTTAAAATTTCCCTCACCTTCTAAGCTTGTAGAATAAGAGAGGGAAAGAGAGGGAAAATTTGGGACTAGTTCTGGATGCAAAAAAAATTAGTCCCTAAACTCTTTGCAGAGAATGCCAGTGATGTTCAGTTTAGAGCCACTTAATGTCTTTTTGTTTGCAGCATACTAGAGACTGAATAGAGAACACATCTCTTTCACAGGAGTTACAAACAACCATCACTAATGACATTTGGTTCTCTCCTACCTGCGCTAGTTTCTAAACATGACCCACTGATAGAACACTGGCCTCCAGCAGCACTTCTGTGAGCCATGTCATTCCTTCACAGCCTTCAATTTATATTCAGGATGAAAACATGCCACTTTTTTATTTGCTTTTGATTTTTATCTTTTGTTTTGTGTATTAATCTAAATAACAAAAAGTGTCACTGCAATAGGCGCTGTATAAATCAGTAAAACTAATAAATAGTAGGTATAATACCTACATACTCTCCCTCATCAGGATGAGTAGATTCCTGAATTGGTGCTATGTGGAACAGCTGACAGTAGAAATAGTTATAATAGATCACTTTGACAACTTCAGATTTACATAATGGATTCATCTACTTTGTAGATTGGGTTTGTGTGAATTCTCTCTGCATGCAGAAATGCCTATTACCCTAACAACATTTGTTTTGAATGGTAGACGTTTCTACATAAAGTATACATTTCCACAGACTATAGCTTTAAGCTTACATTTTTAGAAGACCTGTATGTTTGTGTGTTATGCGCAATCTGAATAAATAATGTGCACCAGTTGAAATGGGCACTGCTGGCACTGTTTAATAACTTTATCACATATTTTCATTTAATTCACACAAGCTTTTTTTTTTTTTTTTTTTTTTTTTGTGGTGTGTGTGGTTATTCTTAACCATTTTTCAGATTTAGGGACATCTGCAGTAGCAGATAAACGCACTGCAGAACTATGAAATTGCACCTAGAAAACTGATACCCTTTTCAGACTGCTCAGATCAAATCACAAAGGTATTTATTACAGAAAAAAAAATCTAGGATTAGTACATTCTGGTTCAAAGTCCTATTCCAGGGGTATAAAAGGCAAAAACAGAAGAGGGGCTGATAATCTTTTCTGCACATATGAATGTGAAGATGCCTGTCCTGCTGTTTTCTGAGATTTTCACCTCTGGGGGGATGTATGGGGCAGGGCTGCAGCATCCAGAGCTGCATAGATTCTGCTTAGTGATAAGACCTACAGGACAGTTCAATAAAATTCGAAGTACAGATATCAATAGTACATAACTTCAGAAAGAGACTCTGCATCATCCCAGCAGGGCACACAACTCTGAAGAAGCCAAACAGAAAATTCCAGTAGTATGGGAATAAAAGTAAAATGATCTTTCTGCTTTCACATCAGCTAAAGGGAACACCAGCCCAAGAACAGTCTATCAGGTGACTTCTCTTAGGACAGGGTACTTGCACTCTCTAGTTAGTGCTCTTCACCCTTACAGGATGGCCAGCAGTGGGACAAGCCCACCAGGTGGACTCTCCCAACTCCAGATCTGTAGGAGTTCAGCACACAGCTCCACGGTAGTTCACTAAGCCGCTGCATCACCTTTAACACTCTCCTATAATTATCTTAGCTGATGGGTTTTTGTTGGATTTGCTGCAGTTATGGGACCTGGGGTACATAACTTTATGAAAAACAAACAAACAAAAAAAAAGGCAACAATTACAGAATTTCAATCCATAGAAAGAATTTTCCTATCAACTGGAAATCCTACTTTTTGGTCAAGCATAATATTGCATTATTTGTCACACGTGAATATCGCTGAGGAATTCAAGTAATTTCTCTATGTCTGTTACTTTCTTACACAGCTATTTTTGACAACATGAATGTATTTTTTTCCTTGGGAATCTGACAACGTTATAAGACTACTGGGTCACCTAAGCACTTCAATATCTTTCATACATTTTTCCCACTGGTATTTCAAAAAGGTGAAAAAATGCTATCATTCACATTTCCCATGTTAAGGGCAATTTGCTCAAAGCAAAACAGGAAGGCTGACACAAAGCAAGCAACTGAGAATGAGAGCCTTTGAAATCAAAGTGTTCAGATGGAAACATTTAAACTGTTCTATATTACATCACCTTAAGCATTATACAGACTTATGAGTATGAGATCATATATGGTCTGTTGTTGCTTTGTGCGGTTTGAGGAGCGTGATTAATTTGCAAATTAACAGAGGTACTTCAAGATAATTAGAGCCTCAGATAACCCTAAGTTTGAATATATTTGCATTTTTTTTTTTTTAATGCAAGGCAGAATATATTGCTGTCACTGAGCTAAATCGTAAGCAATATCTGCCAGCAATAAAGAGTAGATAATAGCTGTAAACTCTTGCTGTAATTTATTTGATTTTATAAAGTTTGTAAATAAAAGCAAACTTGCAATTAGCCATTCTGAAGCTCACTAATATTAAAAAAAAAAAAAAAAGTGTAAAACAGAATAAAGGTCTATACATCTTCCTAGCTGTCAGTGTAAATGTTCAAGACCCATTAATGCAACTTGTTTCCCCATATCTTGGGGCTTGTCAAACTTCAGCTGTATCCTCTCACAAATGCTTATATATGAAAATACATAATAGTTAGGGATGAAGTATAATTTTATATTTTTCTTAACCAAATATTGGTTGTAATTGTACTTCTACATATTCAGGCAGCTTCCCATCTAAAGCAATCTGGATTCTGCATTGGTGGCATTCATGAAGTAAGTGCTTCCTAATTACCTTTTCAAGGTGATTCTATGAGGTTGTATTTCTGTAAATAAGAAACTAATCATGCATGGATAAAAAAAATCCAAATGCACAACAAACTTGGCAGCGTACTTTCTGATGTCTCAAAAATCCTGGGAAGTGGTTGCACAGCTAACTGATGAGCATCAGAAAGTGAATTTAATCAACCAGTAAGTCTGTAATTTGTACATTCTGCTTTTTCTTCTAATAGGGATGTGCGTTTTTCATGCCTAGCATTCCCGATAATTATTCACTCTTGAAATACCTACCTATTCCCCAATTTGCAAATTTCCCACCACAGCAGTGGTGATGTTTGGTCTTTCCCCGTTTCACCAACAGAGATATTAGACAAAATCTGTAGAAATCAATAGACCATGCCATATTTTAACTTCCTTGAGCATATCACACTTGCTTTACAGTGAAGAGTCTTTGAGCAAAAGGAGACCCAGCAAATGACTCACTGTCTCAAGTTCTTTGCAGACTGTCACTGTGAAGCAAACGATATATATATTTTTCATATTTACTCTGTTACTTACAGTTAATGGCCAGATCTGAACTGGATATTTCTAAGTAAATCCAAAAAGTACACTTCAGGACTGAAAAAGACTTTATGATTTCATGAATAGACTTCTTTTATAAAGAACAATTAACTTGCTCTTTTCTCTTTCCTTTTTCTTTTCCCCACCCTATAAAGTGAGGTTGGAATTGGTGGGAGGAGTAACTTCAGCAACTAACAAGGCTTGAGCTCTCAGAAGGTGCCCCTCTACGGTGATAAAATTTCAAATTGCTTTAAAAAATAAGAAAAAAAACAGGAAAAGAAAAGCCATTGGTAAGGTGGGAGAGATCGAGTCATGAGCCGTAAAGTAATCAAACCAGTTAAGTCAGAAGTATGCAATGAGGATGTTTTAGGGAAGCGATATTGCTGAATCCTATCTTCTGTTCTGGACGTTAAGCTTTTATATTCAGATTATGGCTCACGGCAAGCTGTCTTGGCTCCTGGGATTTCCCTTTGTCTCTGCTATGATTATTACAACAGATATTCCTCCTAGCCGTTCCTGCTCTCTGCTGTGCTGTCTCGCTCATACACTTGCCATTTCTCTTTTTGCCTTTCGTTATTTGCTTACTCTTTCAAGCCCTCTGTGACTGCATTCATGGAACAAAAGGTTGCCATTACACTTATCCCTATTTATCCTCTTTTGACGTTGAATTAACTGAATTTTGTTCTGCTATCATGAAGAAAGCTAGATTTGTCATCATCAACAATATCTCCATTGTAGTTAAATCAACCTGAGCACAACTGTAATTTATTTCCTAAATTTATCAAAACCCTTTATAAGTAAAAACTTTTCACCAAGCCCTTCTCCTATTATTTTTCTAGTGGAGGATAAAAAAGAGGGGGAAAAAAGAAAAAAAAAAAAAACACAGAAAAAAAGGGAGAAAATGTAAACGCAGATATTTGTTTGTACTCAAAATGCCTACAGGCATATTTCTCTTGTGCAATGAGAGCACCCTAGGAGGAACAGAGTGGCCAATTATCCAGGAAGAAAAGTAGCTCACATAATAAAACTAAATTATCATCATGTTTTGTTTCTCTTCTTACTTTTCATTGACATTCTAAAAACTCCATAGGTAGGAATCAGTCTAATTTAAAATCAAATTACTGGGAAAAAACATCAAAAGACTGAAGAAGGATTAGGTTATGTAACACTTCTACATTAACTCTTACTCTCAAAGCCATTAACCACCATTGTATTTCACATGGTTGGGTTGCAAGGTCTCTGCAGATTAGCACTAGATGAGAATTATATATTGCAAAGATAATGCGAATGCAAAATGGAACAGCACTGCACTGTTTTTTACTTCTTATGAAGTTGATTCAGTGACATGAAACTGAAATCTTCCATAAGTTGCATTGGCAGAATATGTTTATCCCTACTTGTCATTTTCCATAAAAGCAGAAAGACATTATATCTCAAAATGCTCCAGTCTCATTCGTGCCATCCACATTATACCCTCTTAGCAGTATGCATTCAGATAACTTTTATAAAATGGTAGTTAACTAAGACTCACAACGACTCTGGAAAAATAAAATTGTTCTTATCCTATTTTATAGAAAAATATAGTGAGCCTAAGATAAATCTTTTGCCCAAAATCATCTCTGGTAAGAATCCAAAATTTTACAAGTCTTATGACTTTGACTATCATTCATGGATACTGAGAAGGTCAGTGCTACCAAGCTTACAAGGAAGCTATATAATGGCACCATCAAAACTTCTGCTACTAAACTGATAAGTTAAAACACTATTTCCTCCCAGTGGGAGCTCGTGTGTTGGAAATGGAGTAACTAACATTTCCCCAAATCGACTAGCAAATCCAACTGTGAGCCATGAAAATGAAGCATTCACAGATAAGAGAATCTAGGTATACTTTAAACTACGTATCACAAACTAACACAAATTACCTTTACCATTCAGCCTTCCCAGGAACAGAGAGACAGCAGAAGGGGCAAAAGACACTATGCTAAGGTGGCCACTGTCAATTGCATTCTCAGAAAGCTATGTATTTGATTTTAGAAAAAAAGAACTTCTTCTCTACTTGGAAGGCATACGTACAGGTACTCAAAATTTTTGATTCAGAGACAGCCTCATCAATTAATTCTCTGTGCTCTGTTTCCATTTTCTTGGCAGTGAGAGATGAGAGACCAGCACATGCTATGTGCCTGTGCTGAGTAGCTTTTCAAAAACAAGCTTCAGGCTTGGAGATGTCAAAGAGATAATGCTAACAGTACAGGATCAATTACTTCCTCGTGACTCAGGACGGAGGCCAAATCTATACACTCTTTGACCTTTCTGCAAATTCGACACAGCCACTGATCACTGATGATCCACTAACAGTCTACACTAGCATAAGCAATGTAATAACTTTAATCATGTCTGTTACGCATCTCAAATAGGACATTAAATGTAGAGAGCAGATGTTGAAAAATAAATGCAGTCACTCTCCCATGATTTCACTTTCTGAAAGTGATCTCCTGAAGAAACAAGACAAGAACCCAACCCTTACATTGCTTGTCACATCTTTTTTTTCTGGAAGGGAAAGATGTTTGAATAAGAAAGCTCCAAGGAAAGTTTAGGTTGAGACCTATATATATAAACAAAAGTACCTACACACTTGCAGTGATTAGAGCAGTTACAGGGCTGACGTATAGAGATTGGAGTTGGTATTCAATGTGCTCACAGTAAGTATGTTGTACCAGAAACAATGCCTTGTATTTATTTCCATGAAAACTAAAACAGGTTCAAAGAGTACAATAATGCTATTTGGTAGAGCAAATTCTCAGCAATAAAACAGTATTTCTCAGCATAGGCACAACCAATAGCTATGCATTTTCACCAGCAATAAACAAGAGCCTGCATGTCACACTCATCAAAACCTGCACCAGCAGAGATGAACTGCTATCGTTGTCACCACTGCTGAAATGCATCACTCACTACATCACTGTGTTCATATGTATTGTTTGGTCTCCATCAACATTCAGCAAATGCAATGAGTGCAATTTTTTTCTGCATTGAGAAATTCAGTGACATGCCCTTGCTTCATCTACACTTCCACATCAGATGCCATTCTGTCAGACTGCCCCCCTCTGCTGCCATCTGTCACATGGCGACAACATGTAGGGAAATACTGTTGGGAAGGTTCAACCACACCACCAATATCCATTTCTGATGTCGTGGGCCAATGTAAAATAGGAGCAGCCCTCCTACATTAGGGGACAGTGTTGGTAACAAGCTAAGTCTATTTTATGTCTTAGAAATTAGAGGGCTGTAGTAAATAAGCTCTCTCTGCAGAAGAGCTGAAAAACTGAGGATCTTATTCAGTTTTAAGTATCACTAGACATATGGCAGTGAGGCTTCCTCTTATTCTTTGATCAAAGGAGAAAAAATTGTAGTGTTGTTAACTGGGTTGGTCAGCATTTATCCAATTTCCTACTTCAACTTTATATTATATGCTTCTATGAATCCTTGGTAAATTGAAAATCCAGTCTAAGAGCAAACCGACAAATCTTATTCATCACACAAAGAAACAATTTACAAAATGGAGTCTCTTTTTTCAGCTTCTACAGAATGATAAACTTACCATATAACTTACAGAAAATCCTCAAATTTAGCCTAAATTTCATACTTTAAATCTGTAAACCAGCCTCATGTCATGCCCTAAAGATCCACACATTCAAATGAACATAATAAACCAACGGAATTTGAATCAGCTGTACTTCTGTTACAGACGTACTAAAGGCAATTTATTATCTCATGCCAATGAAGAAATGCAGTAACAAGAATATTCTCCTTCCATTCAACTCCCTATTTTGGCTCCAATCTGGCAGCATCCATATGCTTTATTCTACAGAATGACTCAATTCTATAGATGTAAGTGCTTAGTTGAATTACAACTTCAAAATATTAGGCAACTGCCAGTTATTCATAGATTCGAATGATCTGGTTGAACATGAGTTCATGATTCGTGCAAGCCACTTCAATATAACCAAAGTGTGCTGTGTTCACTTGAGAGACTCACACAGCTCAATTTTAAAATTATACAATAATTTTGAATTAATTAAAAAAATGAAATTAACATTTGTGATTTATTGCATAGCTAAGCATATTAAACATGCAATAGAGTTATATCAGGAAAGAATAAAAGAGCCTTTGAACTAGAAAGTTTGTTGTAAACAAGTGTCAGTTCAGAGCAGACTTATATATTCTAGCTGTAAACCCTTAAAAATGGCACTAAAAAGGAGAAAGAACAGCACACTATCTCTCTTTCATGCATCCTTACACACACTGCCATTATACCTGAACTTTTAAGACAGAGATGGGTCAGTAGCTCTGTTCTTGCACAACAGCCATCCGCACGTAAGAACCTAACAGAGGTAAAAGACATTAAAACAATTTTCCACTATATTATTTACTAAGTTGAAATAATTGTTCTTTCTGGTAGTATGGATGTTTTGTGGCAGTACTCTGATGTCTCAGCTTTAGAGTGCAACCGTATTGTCATATCAGAGAATAAGCAGTGGAACGGTGCTATTGTTAAGAGAATCCTCAAGAAAACAATGCATCATCATACAGCAAGTAGGAAATCACCTGCTGACAGACACTGATCCAATCAAAGCTTTTACAATTATATTAATAATTTACTTGAATAAAGGTTAAAGTGTATGGCTAAAGTGATGGAGGTTCTTAAATACTTTAGCAAGTAGGCATTGCAAGATCTCCCATAACAAAATCATGCCTTGAAAAAAAAAAAAAAAAGACAGCCAAGGCAATAGCTGAGACTAATTAGACTAAAAATAATACTAAATACTAAACACTAAATCAAAATACTTCATTACATCAGCTTAAAAACGTAAAATTTAGAATTGATGACATGGTAAAGCTACATGTTGCAGAAGAGGATATATAAACACAAGGAGAATGTGAAAAATACAATTTATTTAAGCCTCAAAATGCTGTTTAGTGTGGTATGAAGAAAGAACAAGATCTTTTTTCTAGGGGTTAGAGTTTACATTTTGCCTCTTCAAGTATACATAATGTTATTTTTAAGTTAAGATAAAGAAAACAGTACTTTCTTTTCCTTTAAGAACAAGCATAGCCCAGGCTCAGAGTTCCACAATTCCAGTCTGACAGAAGATAATTCAAAACATGTACCTCAGCAGACAGTGGTTTCTGGCCACCTGCCTTGTAACAGAGACGTTTGTGGTATTTCTGGTGCCCTGGGTAATTTTATAAGTCAATGAAACAGAACATGAATTAAAGTGAGGAAAAAAAAAAAAAATCAACACAAAACAAAAATCCTACTAAAAGAGACATGGGCTTTCCTGGGGACAGGACAGATGCTGCGCATTTTGCTAAGGGACACCTAATGTGAAATTGAGGCAAACGCAACCAGGAGATCGCAGTAGGGGAAGATAAAGGAACTTTCAATACTGTTTCTGACTATTCAACTGTTGCAGCTCTTTTTCTAATGTTTGTTGACCTCATTCAGAAAAAAAAAAAAAAAAATCCTGCTCCATGTTCCATGCTAAAAGTGCCAAAAACAACAAATCTGAAATGATACACTTCACAGCCCCCTAGATCATTTTAAAGCTAATTATAAATAATATACATTCTCTTTACAGTATGACACTTAAAACAGGTTCCCAAAAGCTAGTGAAGGTCTTTAGGAGTGAAAGAGCAGTACTGAGATGCAGGACAACTACTTGTCAGGTAGATGTTCCATTATTCACCAGTTGGGAATGGCAAAAACAAAGATAGCTGGCCTTGCAGATTAGACTGCTGGCAAGAAGCACTGTGCCTGGGAAAACTGGGTGCCAAGCAGCTCTCTGTGAGAGATATTGTCTTCCTAGAAGCTCTGAGGACATTTGTGTGCTGTTGGCTGATCCCTATATGAGTCACAGCTTGCCTCTGGGGGTAGCCTATAAACGCCCAAAATGTTCTTCATGAATATTTACTGACACATATTAAGTATTTATACCCCAGTTTATTCTTGTACAGCAGTCATTCCATGCTTTCTCCCCTCTCCCTCATTATCAGTGCTTGAATCAAGGTGAAATGGAGATCAGTCACACTGACAGGCAGTTTGCACATCTCTGCATGCCATGGACATTCACTAAAGTCATATGTGGCAACCCTGCCCACAGGAAGGGATTGAACTAGATGATTTTTAAGGTCCCTTCCAACCCAAGCCATTCTATGATTCTGCTGTTTTATGAATTTGCCACCTCTTTATTTCAGGTTTTATGTCTGCAGTTTACATTTTCCAGTCTTGAAGCTCAAATGGTTCTGTTGAAAATGTCAGCCCAGGTTACATGTTCCAAACAAGGAGCAGGTTTTGAGCAGCATAACTTGGCACAGATTTATGGCAATATTCTGAATTTTACTAGCATATTTGAAGGAACAAACAGAAAAGCTGGGTAAAACTCTGAGTACAATTCTATTGAATCAAAACAGTACAGCCTTGGTAGGAAAACCTGGGACAGCATGTAAACCAAAAATGACCAATACTGGCATCAGAGGAAGTTTCAGCATTTATAGCTAGTTGTATTCATAACAATCAAGAATCATAAGTGAACCAAATACTTCTACTTCCTGTGACTCAGTAGGTAAGACTTGATGAATTTTCAAGAACACAATAAAATAAAAAAGAAAAAAGAAAAATATAAAATATAAAAAGATAAAAAAAAATCACAGCAAAATTAAAGAAATGCTTATGTTTCTTTGATATGTTATTTCACAGAATATATGTAAACACAAGGGTTTACCTCTCCACTTCCACAGACTTACAGAGGTTAATACTTGCAACTAAATTAGTAGGTGTTTTACCAATCATATTTAATGTTAAGAGGCCAGTCTGGTGTTTTATTTAAAAAAAAAAAAAAAGTTAGTGCATATAGCTTCTATAATTTGTTAAACTTTTGAGTGATCCCTCACCTCTACCTCAGAAAATTTCGGAAGATCCATAGATGAAGTATTACTAAAAAACTTGTGCTCTTTCACATGCTAAATCCAGGGAGTTTATTTATGTAAATTGCTCAAAAGGATACAGCTATGAAACTCAACATCACATTTGAATTGACAAAAGTATATTGATTTGGGTATAATGCCTAACATATCTAACAGAGCAGCTATAGCCATTATCCTCTAGTTCCATGATGGAATAAATTGATGAGATTCCAAATCCAAAGATGTGCCAAAAGGTCAGATTTCTCCTTCCATTTGTGAACTTCCATTTACATGCATATACCCTACAAAACCCAGTAACGAAGAATAAAAAAGGACCTTCATTACCTCAGTTACCTGACAGTACTGTTAATGCACAGGTAAGAGTGAAACCTGTAATTTTGTAGTGCCTTAGTAACAGACAACACCACTAGGTGGTCTTTTCTTAGACTATTAAAAGTCTTTAAAAAAGAAATCTCTGAATGCAGGCAGCTTTGCAGTACTGAATAACTAGAACTTTCAACATGCTTGCTATGCAGAAAAAAATATATGAACATTTAAGTGATTTAACCTGACTTGTAGAAGATAAGGGGAACGTTTACCAGAATTTTACAAAAGAACGTGCATGACACAGTTTTCAAGCTCAAATGGAAGATCTATGTGTGATATAGTTGATTTCTACTATACTTTTTATTATGGAATACGAGTTCGTTAGAAAACAGATATTAGAGAATATGAACATTTACCCAAGAACTGGACTGAGTTGAGGTCTTCAAGAAATTTAATGCTACACAGCATAAGACATAGCAAAGCTGTCCTCAAAAAATTGGTGAAGCTCTTCACCATCCATTTGAGACTGATGTACGACAGAAATTTGGAAAGTTCTGGATGATTTATTTTGGGGTACAAGCATGCCTCTGATATTAATTCTATGGCTGGGTAGAAAATAAAATTTCCTTCGATCCTAAAGTTGTCTTTATCTGAATATATCCAGAAATGCTTGTGCAGATATTAACCCAGCCTGACATTTAGTGTCTGCAAACACACAGGGAGCTGTGTCTACAGGGAGCTTGTTTCTAGCTCTGGAGGCTTTCTCAAGTGTTCAATCAGAAACATCCTCATTTCAGAAGGGCTCCTACTTCCACATTTCCTTTCTTTGTATTTGTATTTCTCAAAGAAAAAAACAACAAACAACAACAAATACCAATTTCAGTCACTCGTAAGTCTGCAAAAGGCATATCATCATCCAGCTTTACTCAAGTGAAGCAACTCTGCTTTACATCTGGAGATCTGGATCACCTTCCTGAAAATGAAAATCTGTATAAAATGCAAGTATTTAATCTTATCCTGTTTTCTTCCATCAGTGGATTAATTATCATAATCTGTGTGCTAAGTGATGTGCAAAATATGAGGATAGTCACGTTCCCTGCTCTAGACATAGTTCCATAACATTTTATCAGACTGCATTAGTTCTGTAAGGAGGGTCATTAGTAAACTTGCTTCTCTCTTTGTCTGTTTTCAGGTTGAAAAATGCCTCCTTGCAAAATATGCTGATTTATTTGCCTTTCCTTTACAAGTAATGCTAATCATCTACACCAGGTCTTCCTGCAGTTATTAATCTTTTATTTACTACAGTTTTCTCGAGCTAAAGATCTGGAGAAACAAAAACAAATTTGGCTTGTTTAATATCATACAGCTTCTACAAACACCATATCAAAAAACAAATTAGTGGTCTAAACCTCATTCTTCTCTCACAGAATACCCTCACATCTCATGGAATCAGCTAATGTTAGTTTAGCAAAACTGAGATCTTTGTACTGAAAAGCACAAACTTTTACCTGTGTTACTTGCCTTTATTTTTCTTAACCCTCACATGTAGCCTTATACATTGACCAAAGCATGTAAACAGTGAATAAGATTTTACCTCAGCAAAGGCAGATTGTAAATAAGAGTTTGTGGCTTGCTCTTACACTCATCTCCAAAGTAGACCTCCAGTAAGCATGACAGCAATCTGCTGAGGTTGGAAGGCTTCTTTAACAGAGGTGGTCACTCAAATTAACAAAGAGCAAAAATGAGTGGAAATTAGCAGCATTCTCTCCTTCCATTCTCTGCCAATCTACTGTCAGAGTGTCTGTACTCAGCTCTTCATATTTCTGCATAAAAAAGACTAACAGGACAAGCAAGAGTGCAAATTACTAGGAACTATAAATGTGCCCTGTCACAAATTGGAAATATACTTTAAAGCCCTCTATTTCCACTAGTTTCTACCTTTACAAATACTCTTTACCCTGCATTTTGAGACAACAAACATGTAATAGACTGGTGCAGACTAGAACAGCAGTTACAATTGCAACAGAGTATTTGCTAGTTCCATTTCTTACATCATTACAATTTTAATTATTTCAAAAGTTCCAAGAATCTGTGATTAATGCCTTTGCCTCTAGATTACATATGCACGTAAATAAATTAAACAGAAAATTTGGAAGATGGTGTAGAAGCCAAATTCTTCTTCCTACTACACAAGTATTATAGTCTATTTTTGTCTTTTTTACTTGAGAAAAGTCTGAAGTGAGAAAGCAATACTGAAAAAAAAAAATGCTGATAGTTCTTAAGATTAACGTGTTTGTCACTCAGCTGGAATATTTCAGGCTATGATTTAGGCAGGATTTTAATTTTGTCTTAAGTATATCTGGAAGCAATTATGCTTACTCTGTAGACTGGAGGTTACCATTAAATTGTTAAGATTAGTCCATTTTCAAAATAAAGATATTTGTGGCCGTAAGAAATTGAAAGCCCTGTGAAGTCCACTTTGTACCATAAAGTGGGAAGCTGTGAGGATAGAAAAA
Source organism: Chrysolophus pictus (assembly GCA_037305975.1). Classification (NCBI taxonomy): domain Eukaryota; kingdom Metazoa; phylum Chordata; class Aves; order Galliformes; family Phasianidae; genus Chrysolophus; species Chrysolophus pictus. The sequence continues at coordinate 109,784,693 of CM074576.1, forward strand.
AGTGCTGTTAGTATAGCAGGGAACTCATTGGAATACAATAGGAAAAAAAGACATAGAACAGTGGGTGATTATGTGGAAACAGAAAGAAGCACAGGAATTTGAAAAGTTAAAAGAACAACCAAGACCTACACATTGCCAAGGGTCAATTTTGCTGTCACATGGCTCTATACCAAATTACCAACTCAGCAGCAAATTTGACCCCAACAACATGAAACTTGGCACAGCCATAATGTATCAAGCATAAAAACATTAGCAGGATAACCGAAAGGGCATGGGAAGTGTAGAAAGCAAGAAGCCAGCACAGTAGAGTTTGAATCATCTAAGAGAATATAACTATGAGTAATGGGAAGACATTTAAAAGAATTGATCATTGAGACTGAACAGCAGGGAAGGAAAACAAGATGAATTTGACCACAAGAACCGTATCCAGGAGGAATCTCATCTCATCTTGTGAGATGTTTAGAACAAGACTCAATGAAGTAGTAAAAAATTTACTGGAGGAAACAATTTTGCAGGTCAAAGAAGGGCTTTTCTTTCTGTTACATAGAACTTCAGAGAATCAAATAAAGAAAGAAAAAAGAGGGGAAAAAAATTACTGGCTTGAAGCAGGATCCTGTTCATACAGGTAAGAAAGGGTAAGAGTTTTTCAGCAAATATATGAGTTAAGAAAACGCTCTCAAGACTAATATTTTATGCAGGCTGTATATTATGTATATTAGGTTGAGAGAGAAACAAAGATTGCTGTGGAAAAAGTAAAAAATTGTATAGTTGAAGCACAGGCCACGGCGTTACAGAAAGAAACAAACCTATGCTCGTTTGCATGAGTAGTGTTGAACCTGCAGGTTAGTGGAGGACAAAGAGCTGGAAATGTTATGTACTTGCTGCAGTACAACAGGATGAGAAACCATAGCTTTATGGCAAAGGACAGACTCTCAGACTAGGCAAAAAGAACAGATGCCAGAACAGATGAACCCAGAGAAACAGCTCATCTCTTCATGCCAAGGACTATGCAAAGGCAGCTCAGCTACAGAAGGCCTGTTGTGGGGACACAAACAAGAAAACTAGAAAGTCACACAAGGAAAAGCAGAAAGAGAGGGCTGTGTACTACTTACTGCCAACACTAGCGAGAACCATCCAACTGAAGCTGGATGCCAAAGTAGACATCCTGGAAACATCCAACACAATGGAGCCACTGGAAAATGCAGATAAGCTCAAATATGTTCTGCCAGGTTGCAAACTGATAAGGTCTCAAGTGCCTACGCTCTTTCAATAGAGCTGTGTGGGGCCGAAGAAACTGTTGACTGGAGTCACCAGGGACAGAGATTAAAAAAAAACAACAACAACAGGACTACAGTTATTGACCTGGGATTAATAGCTATTTCACAGCTACATTAGTGGCATTGTTTGACAGAGCTGGAAAGTAGTATTTGCTGGCACAGCCACAGAGCATTACTTTGTTTGATATGAAAATGTCAGTGAATATCTCTTTCAATTATTCTTCCTTCCTTATTTGAAAGCTATGTTTATTCCACACAAACCTAGCGTTATCTCAGCTTAATTCACAGAATTACTTGTATCAGTGACACTGAATAAAAAATAAGGCAGTGCAAAAATGTTACAAAATACAAATCTCACATAGGACATTTAGGATGGATCTTCACAGGAGAAAAGAAGAATGCTATCCAAGTTAAGAGGCCTTGTTGTAGGTTGACTGTTTCTACTGCATAATAAACTGGATGAGAAATCTTCAAACTTTTCACTAAAAGTTACCATGAACTATACAGGCTTCTTTCAATGTCATCTGACAGTAACATGAGACCTTTAATTCCTACTTTCTACAAAGCACATAACCTGATATATCTACATACAGTGGAAAAGTAAGTTTTAAATGCAGATCTCAGAGTTCTCGGATGCCCAGATGTATGATTACCATATATAGAAAATAAACACAATAGCATCAATTACATGATCAGAATTACCTCCCTAAGCCATGGGTACCTGAATTGTCAACATCATAGACTGGCCTCTGATTATGAAAAAATCTCAAAGAGGGATCAGATCAAAGTCCAAATATATCTTTTCCACTCATAACGTCTCAATGAGGCTTACCTCCCTATCCAAAATGTCTACAATATTAAGAACCCCAAAAACAGAATTCCCAACTTCTCCACTGTGTTTTGCAAGAAAACAGACAATACTGATGACATAAGGGATGATAGTTTTTTCCCCTCATCTAGAGTAAAGGAAAAGCAATGTAAAAGTTGGGCACGGTTTCAATATGAAAGGCAAGGCTGAAGTGTGCACACTGATGGAAATGTGCTAACAGTGTGTATAGTACTGTCGCCATGGTAGAAATTAAGCATGCTGTGGGAAAAGGAAAGGAAAAAAAAAAAAAAAACAAGCTGTCCTGGAAATCAAAAATCCACTTTACAAAAAACATCACATTTAATCTACGTACACAGTTTTATGTGCCTCTATTTGAGTCTGCTAGCTACAGCTCTCTTCTTACTAAGTTCCCTAGTCAATAAGGGTATTTCTGCAGTTTCTCATCAGCAGTCAGTCAAAAGAATCCAAAGGAAGCATATGACTTCCAAGATATGTAGACAATAGATGGAAAGCAAGTAGAGTTTAAGACAGAAGTCTTCAAAATGGACAGCTGCAGAGCTATGAGATTGAGATATAAGACAATTCACTTGGTGTTTTGAAGACAGATGGTAAGCAAGAATGTGATCGCTGAATGACAGCAGTTATGCAGAATGAGTTTTCCTCAGCAGAAACACAGTACTTATAGAAAAGGCGTTGTGGCAAGATAGTGCATTTTTCAAAGACATTTATTTAGCATTTATTAGTTAACTAAAGGTATTCTAGAAAGGAAAGAAAAGATCAGGCAGTTACTACAAAACATTTCAACAGTTTTACACTTTTTATCTGCTCTTTCCCCCTTCCCAATTTACCAGAAAAATGAGGAAATAGAAACTGTAAGAACAGAAAGATGACTTTCACCACAAAACCTGATTCAAGTGTGTCTATCTGAGTGCATGGCCAGTCTCTGCAACTCCAGAGCAGGCACTGCAGATGCACACTGCAGTGGGATGAAATGCAGTGCACAGCCAGGTGTCTGAGGAGAGCTGGCAGGGAGGCAGCCCTGCACGAGCACCCTGTTGAAATCTCACAGCCAAAGGAAAGGGACCAACAGCTACAGTGCATCAGCTGGAATCACTTTCCCTCTGGATGCTGCTAAATCATCTCTGGCAGAAACCATTTATTCCCAAGGCTCCCGGAAACATTTCTGACCAGCAAATCCTTCACAAAGAACTTGATCTGACTGAGGGCAGATATTTCCAAAATGTCACCGTATGAGATAACACTCTCTGAAACCTTTTATCCCTTTCTCTGGTCTCCCATCAACTAGGCCAGTAGAAAACTCCACTACACTGAACAATAAATACAGACTTTTTTTCTTTTCCAGACTTGATCATCAGCATTTGTTTACATAGAAATCTGAAGGTTTGTCTATTCTCATATGAGGGGACAGCTTTTTAAATTTCTGAAGATCTTTCCCACTCCAGATATGCATGGCTATGGAACACAATTGTGGTAATAAATAAATACATTTGGAAATCTTGTAACAAATACAGGCATCCTATTGCTGACAGAAATCCAAGCTCTGTACAGACTTTTATCTTTTGCAGCTTCACCGTCTGCAACACTGTTGAGACTTTCATTCTAAATGTTCTCTTAACTGCTAATAAGAGCCTTGGGTTAGCTGAAAACACTGCCTAGTGGTATAGAACTCTCACGCAGAACTAAAAAAAGATTTTCTCTCTCTAATTGTGGATGTGTCAGAAAGATGAGGCAGCAGCCAGTGCAGGGAACGGTTGAACCAGGGAAGCAATTATGGTAACCGGGGTACCACACTGGGGTAAGAAGATTAAAGAGAAAAAAATTGAACCAATCAGAAAATCAAAAATATTAAAAACAAACAAACAAACAAACAAAACACATTCACAAGAGACAGGGTGGAAACAAGGATCAACTGGAAAAGAAAAATCATGATATCACAAGGAAAAAGAGGGCAGGTCTTTGCTCACTCAGCCGTCACCCCTCCAGACTTAGCACAACAGTTGCCTGCACTCTCCCCTTTCTTCTGGTGGCAGGAAGTATGGAGGGAGAGGGAGGCGACAATTAAAAAACCACTAACGAATAACAATATTAGTTCTTACTCTGTTAGAACTAATGTTCCTATGTCAAACTGGACAAGTCACTAAAACTGTGTGGTTTACTGCTGGTTACTCATGATGTGTTCCTCATTTTCATGTTCAGCTTGAAATAGGGTTTGCAGAAGTGCTGAGCCCTGACAGCTGCAGCTGCAAATTGTGCTTATACTCTGGGAACTGCTCAATGAGAATCATGTTTCTATATAGAAAGTGTTATAAACATGTTGCCTATGTATAGTGCTAACTAATGCTAACTGTGCTAAAATAAAATTAAAAAAATAAAATAAAATTTCTTTAGGTGTTACAAAATTGACTCCCAAAGTAGATAATTTCATACCTTACTTTCAATACTATCACTTCAGCATACAATTTTTTGTTTTGTTTTCTGAAAGAAATCATTTTGTTTTAGTATGCAGACACTACCCTTGCAAAGTACTAAAATCAATGGGTCTATCTCACAAGATGATTTTAACAATCATGTAACAATTGACATTTAGAGACTTCTACGGAATGAATGGGGAAAAACAAAGCAGCTGGTCAGTAGGCAAGCACTGCCCATCTGGCAAACAAGGTGGAGCTTCACAGGGAAAAAAAAAGAAAGAAACAAACAAAAAAAGAAGAGTCACATTACACTATCCCATCTATCTTGCAGTATATTATACAAGCCTAATTAATTATTAACTTTACTCTGGTATTTCCTAGTAACTAAGGCTTTGATTCTGTAATTTCAGTTGTAGTGCTCTACATATTATGGGAAAAGTAGTATTTCACTGTCAAAATACTGAATCCCATTAAAAAGTTTCAACATCATATATGCTTTTTGGGAGATTTTCCAGCTGGAGAAAATGTAAGAAAAAGCAAAATTAGCACATCAGTCATCATATAATCCACTCAGCCTCCATGCATAAAGTCCTGACTACATCTGTTCATCCTCAAATATAGTTTAGCTTTTAAAAGCCTGGGCTGATTCAGCCCTAATGGGATGGGTCAGAGGAAAAAGATATGATTTCATTCTTATGAAAATTGAAGATTTTATGCTGAAAGCAGTATGGTTGTTTTAGCTTTATTAAGCAAACTACTACCAATTTCAAAACATATAGGAACACACAGTTTAAGCATTAGTTAATGTCTTGGGAAAGAGATTAGAAGAAACAGGAAAAAAAAAAAACAAAAACATAATGCACAAGATCAAATTATACACTGAGTCATAAAATCATAGAATGGCTTGAGTTGGAAGAGATCTTGAAGATCATCTGTCCAACCCACCTACCATAGGCAGGCTTGCTGCCAACCAGATTAGGCTTCTCCAGGCCTCATCTGGGCTTGAATGCCTTCAGATATGGAGCACCCACAGCATCTCTGGGCAACCTGTGCCATTGTCTCAAAAACCTTTGAGCAAAGAACTTCAGCCCAACATCTAACCTAAAGTTCCCGTTATAGTTTAAAGCGATTCCACCTTGTCCTGTTGCTATCAGATCATGTAATAATTGTTTTCCCTCCTGCTTATTATAGCTCTTCTCAAGTACTGGAAGGCTGCAGTGAGGTCTCCCTGCAGCTTTCTCTTCTCCAAGCTGAACAAGTCCAACTCCCTCACTCTTTCTTCACAGGAGAGGTACTCTATCCCCCTGATCATCTTCATAGACCTCTACTGGACCCACTCTGACAGCTCCACATCTTTCTTGTATTGAGTGTCCTAAACATGGGCACAGGTCTCCACGCGGAGCCTCACAAGGACAGAGTAAAGGGGGACAATCCTCTCCCTTACCTTGTTGGCCACCCTCTTTTGATGCAGTCCAGGATACAGTTAGCTTTCCAGGCTGCAAGCACACAGTGCCAGCTTCTGACCAAGCTTCATCCACCAGGGACCCCAAATCCTTCTTTGCAGGGCTGCTGTCAACTAGTTTTTCTCTCTGTCTGTAGGCATATCTGGGATTGCCACAACCCAAATGCAATACTGTGTAGTTGGCCTTGTTGAACCTCAATAGGTTCAGATGGATCTGCCTCTCGAGCTTGTTCAGGTCACCTGGATGGTACCCCTTCCTTCTGTTGTATCAACTACACTACTCAGTTTAGTGTCATCTGCAAACTTGCTGAGGGCACACGCAATCCCACTGTCTATGCGGTTGTAAGATGGATTCCTGGAGGATACTGCTTGTGACCAGCCTACACTTGGACATAGATCTTGGACTACAACCCTCTGGATATGACAATCCAAGCAATTCTTGTTCAGTTCAGCCTTCAAAACAATCTCTCTCCAATTTAGAGATGAAGACCATGTGTAGGACCACGTCAAAGGCCTTGCACAAGTTCAAGTAGACAATATCAGTTACCCCTCCATTGTCTACCATTGCTGTCACTCCATTTTAGGTCACCAGGTTGGACAGGCACAATCTGCCCTTGGTGAAGCTGTGCTGGCTGTCTCAGATCACCTCGTCATCTCATGTGTGCCTTAACATAGTTTCCACGATCTTCCCAGGCACAGATATGAAGCTTACTGGTCTGTAGTTCCCTGGGTCTATCCTTTACCCTTTAATAAAAATGGGAACAATGTTTCCCTTTTTCCAGTCATGAGGGACTTCTTCTGACAATCATGACATTTCAAATATGATGGAGAGTGACTTGGCAGCCACATCAGCCAGTTCCTTCAGGACCACAAGTGATGCACATCATCTGGCCTCATAGACTTCAACACAGTCAGCCTCATGAGGCAGTCTCCAACTTGCTCTGCTCTTATTGCGGGAGGGATTTTGCTCCCCTGGGCCCTGCCTAGAGGTTCAAGGATGTAAGAGGCATGGGAATCCTGGCTGCCAATGAAGTCTGAAGCAAAGAATTCATGGAGTACTTCAGCCTTCTTCATGTCTGCTGAAGTCAGTTCTCCCTTCTCATTTGTCAAAGGGAGTACACTGTCCTTTGCCTGTCTCTTATGACCACTGTAGATGTGGAATGCTGTCTTCTTATTCACATCCTACACCAAGTTCAGATCCATCTTCACCTTTGCTTTCCTGATCCTACCTTTGCATGTCTGGACAGCAATCCTATATTCTTCCCAGGCCACAAGTCCCTGCTTCCACGGACAGTACATATCCTTCTTATCTCTCAGTTTGACCAGCAGGTCCTTGCTCAGCCATGCTGGCTTCCTGCCTCCTCTGCTTGATTTCTTCTGCTGAGTCCTTTGCTTGCTCAACATATTGTAGTGATTTAAAAAGCAGAATGCTTAGACACAAATGAAAGATTTGGAGACTCCGTATGCCATCACATAGGGTATGTGGCATTATAAATCACACAGAATTAAAAGCTTGCAACTTTAAATGTTACTGTTGAAACAGTGTTAATGGCAAACTATGCAGTTTGACTTCCTCCATAGAATTTTCCAAACTTGCCTCCTCCTCCCTTTTCTAACACCTATTCTCTCTAATTTAAAAAAATAAATAAAAATCCAGTTTACCTTCTGTTCTCACAGAACCATCATAGATGAATAAATACAATAACTTACTACTCCTAAAATAACAGTAATCACCTGGTAAATATATTAAGACAAATTTATCTTGTTAATATCACTTGTATCTGCCAGCAGTAGTTCTGAAGATTCCCCAGAGCATAACAATTAAGACTACTGGAGCTTCAAACACCTACAAGGCAAAGTGTGGCATATGGATTTGGGCGCCTGGGTCTTTCTATAGGTTCTTGTTAGGAACCATGGATTTCCCATTTATTCTGTCAAAAAAGAATTATGAGCTGCTCATCCTCTGGTTGGAAGGTATCCACAAGAGTACTATAAACTCTCCATTTAGAAGGATGCATTTGTGATCTTTGAGTATTTATAGGTGCTATGACATCATAATGCTGGGAATCATAGTATTTATATGTTTTCTGTAAAGGAATCATTTACAGTAAAGCTATTAGAGAAAGTGAAGAATGCTAGCTAGGCTATCAACAAGTGCTACATAAACACCAACAAGACATATAAAATCAGAAACAGGCCATGAACAGAATATTAATCACATAGCTGGAAATTAATCTTACTTTTGTCATGATGTACGCATTTAAGAAAAAAAGAAAGCTAGAGCAATATTATCTTAAAACAGGAGGAAACAAAGCAAAGAATGTTTTAGTAAAACTATACTAGCCTTCTTTTCACCTGCTGTGCCAGCTGTCCTTGAGTTTTGTCCTCCAGTTTCTCCTGTGATAGCCTTACTCTGCTCTGCAAGATAGTCATTATATCAGACATGGGATCACCTTGTTCTTGCTATGTGCAAATGCCTGTAAACTGAAAAATGTTTTGTTTTTCCATGCACATAAAGTACGTGTCATACATGGCAATTCTGCATGATGAAACATCTATCAGACATGGAACAATAGTCAGCACAAGGGAATGAATAAAAAGAATAATCCACTTCTGTGTGAAATCAAGTTTTAATGAAATCGACATTAATATTTATGTTAACTGTCATTAAAACCTAAAGTGACACGTTAACATTAGAATCTGAGCAGCCTTGAATCACATTAGCCTCTGGTTTCAGAGAAAAGCTGCTATAAATGCAGAAGCTCTGATTTCTGTTCTAGCGTTGATTGTTTCTTTTGAAAGTGTTCCTCCCTACATCCTCCCTCATCTTCCTTCCAGATGTTCATGGATCAAACAAATTGTATGGATAAATGAATGTCTGCAGTTGTAAGAGTAAATTGACTTTTGTTTGCTAAAAATTTCTCTACTAAGATTTGCTGATGACAGAATAGTGATATCTTGCCACTGCACGCTTTCCATTTCCCTAGCTACTATTCTAAGTCAGTAGCTACTGATTTTCCAATATCTTATTCGTTCAGTTGCTAGGATGTGGAAGAGGTTACATTGACCATCAAGAATGAACTAAAAGAGAGAGGGCTTGTTTGTTCATTTGCTTTTTGTTTTGATTTACTTGATTTATTTTAATGGTCATTTATTGCACTTGCTGTGTCATTAAAGTTTGCTTTCTACAGAATCTGAACAAGCCCACCTGTGCAGAAAGTGATCACTACTAAAAACAACACAAGATCTGTACGTACAATAGCAGGAATATGAATGAAAGGAACCTCTGCCACGTGTACAAGCAATAGTACCTTACAGAATGCCCTCCAAAAAAAAGATGCGTGGCTTAATTTTCAGGTCAGTTTTCACCTCCACCCCTAACCCAGTCCTCCTGATTTAGAAATCAGCCAAGCATTTAATAGGCATGGATTCTGTTTTGTCACACTGAAAGAAGATGGTACACCATAAAGACATAGGGTTATCTGATCACCTATTCTCCTTAAAAATAAAATAAATTTTAAAAAAAGCAAAACAAATGAACAAGCAAAAAACCCTAGATAGACAGAGAGAAGAAAACCAACCATACATACGCCTAAAAACAAACCCCCATAGACCACCAAAAACTCAGAACAACACTCATTATTACATTCTCCTTTTCAAAAAAAAAAAAAAAAGAAGAAGAAGAAGAGGAAGAAAAAGCAAATCAAAACAGCAGCAATGGCAGTGACAACACAGCAAAACTATTGATTTGAAAAACTTTTCTAAACCCCCCTTTCTATTTTAGAAGGTAGAAGGGAGCAGGATCTGTCCTAATTATTTCAGGGTCAAGAACAGAAATGGAGCCACTGCTGCTCATCTCTGCCCTAGGCGGGACACATTAAGAAGCACAGCATCAGAGAAATTGTTGCAATCCGTTTATAACTGTCTGGTGTGCTCTGACCATACCCAGCTGAATTAATCAATCATTAGCAACCTTAACTGTGAGTCTAAAAATCCATTAAACACTAAAAATGGATGGCAAGTCAGGTACGGTTGCTGCAAGGACAATTCCAACCAGTCTCCAGCAGTTCCTTTCTCCCCAGCAAGCAGGCTGCATGTTCTTTCCTGGGCATGCAAGTGCCTGCTGTGTGGCATAGCAGCCATACTTCAAGTAAGCGGATACATCCAGTACCGTGTGCACCTGAGCTTTCTTGGTTGTGTGGGGAGTGCTTTCTTTCTCCTGAGGGAAGCTAGAGGGATGGCTGCAGTCCTGGCAGATGAGGTGTGGTCAGAATTAGCTTTCAAAGCTTAAATCTCTTCACAATATGAGACTGGGCCAGCCTTGCAATGTAACAAAGGGCTGATAGGCTTGGCTAAGTAGTATCAAGTTAGAAATAAAAGCCTTTACCAGGGGAGAGATGGGAGAGAATGTCTGGACAACCTAACATGGACACGTAGCTTTGATGATTTTCCAAGTAATCAAAAAACTACTGATTTTCTTACAGACAGTGGAACCACTGTTCAAACTTCCTTGGCCAGAGGTAACACTGCGGTGGAAATACACTTATCAAAAACAGATTCCTTCCCTCAGGTATTGCTTAAAAAACAAAGACCAAAAAAAATTCATCACTGTAACTCATTTCTCAAGCATCAGAAAGTGTAACCAGTTACTTATGGTCTTTTAACTTAGCATCCATATTCAGTTCTGAATTCCTTGGAGTTTTAGACAAACCAATGGATGAAACAAAGATGGGAAGAAAAAAAAAAAAAAAGCTCTCAAGTTTATTTTGGTTTCTTTGTTAATGTATGCAGAAGAATGTCTCACTTCATGAATTCATCCAATAGAGCCAAATAAAACATAAGCGTGCCACCCCTAAGCCTGAATGTTTACAGTTCTATTACTATGCTACTATTAATGAAAGATGGTAACAGAGCAATTGGAACCGGACAGACCTTACTACAGTGGGTAGAACTGAAACAACATGCACTTTTCTCCTAGATGAACCAAGGGCAGATGAATACATGATCCACTTTTAAACTCTCACTCAGTAATTATGGAGTATATCTTTGGTTTTTTTGAAAAAGGGGAATGAGGGTGGACCAGAAAGCCATAAAAATCATTTACACATACACAAAATCCAACGTGCTTCCAAACATTTACAGACCAAGTATTAGATACTCAACTATTGCAGCAAAAAATGATGTCAATCATTTCATTTGAGACAGCATTTACAAAAGTCAGAGGGTCTTGCGTTAATGTTATTGCTCAAAAGCAGGCTCTGTAAGAAATTATAAATTTCTGTAGTAAATCTTGAAAATTATTGAACGACATAAATGTATATTGATTTCACTCCCCTATTCTCATGGGCCACACCTATGAGAATGTGCATGTTTGTGGAAACTTCCTACAAACAAGTGCTAAAGATCTGTCATCTGTTTTTGCACTTTCTTCTCAATTGCTATCTAGAGACATCTCACTTCTGGTTTTGTTCTTAATGACTGTTATTAGCATACTCTCTTCTCCCACTTTGTCGTTGTTGAGCTGAGATGGCTAGATTAAGATCTTTCACAGATCAAGAGGAAACAGGTTGCAACTAAGGCAGCAGAGAAGCAAGCTCCACTCCTACTTTCATCAGCATGCTTCCTCCACTCCTCAGGGCAGCTGGATGTGGAAGGCAAATCCCATACCTCTGCCCTCACCACAGACCTGGATCAGAGTGATAGTAGGCTTTTCCAGAACTGGTCACCAGTTTATGAAAAAGCAGAAATAGATCCTTCTGTTTATAACTCTTAGAGCCACAGAGCAGTGGAGGAGTGGAAAAACCTCTACGTAACACTTCTCCTGGCTGGGACTTGATCCAACGACCCAATAGATGAAAGATTCTGTGTATACTATTACCATTTCTTTGAGCCAAGCCTTTGTTCCCCACCTTTATTAAAAGACCTGAAGATTAATGCAAAGAACAAAATACAGAAAGCTAAATCTCAGTCATCTCAGAAGTGTTGTTTCACAAGTGTAATTCGGCAGACAAGTTATTATTATTATAAATACAACAAAGCACCATTAAATTTGTTAACACTGATAGGTATCTAGCTTGAGGCCATACACTTGAAGCAATTGTAGGTAAAAATCCTACTCAGCTTTTAAGTGTTACAACATTAAATGGTTTTCTTATCTTTCCATTTCCAGAGCGGAAAAGTAACTTAGTTCTTCCTCCAGGAATCAAGACAATTAGTCATCTGCAGACATCATGTTTTGTTTTTTTTCCCCTAACAAAATAAAAATTTCCTAATTATCTTTAAAATATTTGTAGCTTATCTTGCTTTTAAATTTAATGAGGGGAAACGTGCCAGATTAGAATTAAATGCATCTTACTTACCTGGCCTTTTATCTTGGTCAATTCTGGCCTACTGTTTCTAATGTTTCACTACTTTTTACTATCATCTTCCCTCTCTTCCTTTTAAAGTTTGTGTGATCTTGATGAACTGACAGATTTATGTGACTGTTCTGGACAAGTATACACTGTTTGGAATCCTACTAATCTAAAAATGTATCTTCTGCCTTGCTTTCATTTCAAATCTGAAGTTGCTTCTTACACAGGATAGTAAGCAATTAAAAATATCCGAAAATGAATACTGACCCAGCTTTTGCCCCATTGGCTAATTTTTTGCAACCATAAGTGTTGGCACGTGCAGCATCACATTCCTAAGAAACAACTCATTTTATTGCTAGCTCTGCCACTACTTTTGCCCAGAATTTATGCTTAGATAAGCATACATCTACCCCTGAAGTATTTAGGTAAGTTGTCAAGACTTGCGAGTGATGAGATGAAAAAAACACATCATTTTAAAACAAGCATGAAATAAGTGCCTTTAAGAACAGATGTACACATTGGTACAAATATCCCTGCTGGTGGTCTCTTTATATAGCCCACTCATACTCCTTCAATGTTTTCCCTTTTCATTTGGGAGCTCTCTTACTGCACATCCCCTAAATGGTTTTGAGCAGTTCATGAGTTAGCCCAGAGGAAGCAAGGGAAAGGCACCAAAACTTCTTAAATTCAAATAACAAGTTCAGGCAAAATGTTGGTTCTTTTTAGGTTTAAGTTGGTAGCAGGAACAATCCTTTGCACTTTCTGTGCTAACCTGGAGGTCCTTGCAGTTTTCTGCCCCCACAGTGAACCACTTGCATGTGAATACCTCTAACCTGCAGTGCAAAATGACACTACTTGCTTATAAGTACAGATGAAGGGAAACTATCTTGGATTTATCTCTGCCAAAATTACAACGGAACTGTCACACTATAAATGTCAGGTTCCTGCTGCAGCTTTTAAAATGTTTAGATGCTTTAAATTTATACTTTGTCCTTTTATTTTTCAAGAGAAGTAATTTATTTTCCTGCTTCCAGCTTTTCAGTCCTAGATAGCGCTGAACAACAGTGAACTCCACAAAAATAATCCTACCAAATGCCACAACTTTTTCAGTGAGGGATTTTTGATATGTTTTCCCACCACCTTCTGCCCCCTTTCAGGACCTCTGAAATCAACCTTTAGAAGCATAAATGTTCAGAGAAAGAATGGACAAAACGTGTAGAAGCAGAATATGGAATTTGAGTACATGTTTTTAAAAATGTGAGTATATACCTCTGAGTGATCCAAACCATGGTACTTTAACTAATAAGATAGTTAAAAAGCTCAGTAAAACAATCAGAATACACAGAACGTACAGTTCTGGATAAAATCAAGAAATTTGGAAGAATATCAGTAAACACCAAAAACACCTGAAGAAGAAGAATATTATGTAGACCATGCCTCTAATACTGAAAGCAGTTGCCAGCAAACAAATTTTTAATACTGCTTACCACTCAAACAACCACTAATAACTTTAGTCTTGCCTTCTATTCCATCCCCTTTCATCTGTTAACTTTAATATCTTGCATATGGAGACCGCTGCAACGGAGTTGGTGGTTTCCAATATTCTAATTTTCTAGGTGATGTCCCTCCAGAGCAATAAAGAAATGGCCTCAAATACACATTTGTTACCTCTGGACTACAACAAAGCAAAGCTTGTGCTAAAGATGGATTCTGTACCATTCTGTACATGTTCTCAGGAACACTGCAAATACATTAAAGCTCTCCTCTCCTCTACAAGTTGCTTTCTGCAAGACTATAAAACTAGAAGTCTTACTCTATGCCATTAACATATTTCTCATAAGATATAACTTAAAAAGTTGGAAGACCACAACTGAGATCTCTGCTCTTTGCTCTGGCAAAGGAGAAATCCCTACAAAACAGGACAGGAATGAATTACACTTCAGCCACAGCTTTCTTGAGATGCTGGTCCAAGACTGCACAATAAATCATCCTCACCTCAACAAATTCAAGATGCTGCAGTATGCACAGCAAAGGGTGTGTTTTTAAAAGCAAGCTGAACCTCCAAACCTAAATCGTCATGTCAAAAATCAGGAAAAAAAGAACCCCCCACAAAATACACACAAAAACAGTTGCCTCCTCCAGAAGAAAATCTAGGCTGAAAACAGCAATAGCTATTCCAATACAAACAATGACAACAAGGACATGATCTGCACATACTAACAATGCTAGAGGGTCCATTTGTCAAGAAAGGTATTTGTTTTGAATTATTCACTTAGTTTCTCAGTTAATTAATTCCAAGGATCTGGCTTTTACATGCAGGCTATGATTTTTCAAGCTGTTTAATTGTGGTTACAAAAGATGAAATTCCCTTTCTCATTTTGAAGCTGAAATGGAAATCATTGCAAGAAATAATAAAAAACAGTATCAAAAGACCTATAGATCCCAGAACTGGCAGAGAATTAACATGGCTTAATAAAATTCATGGTGGGATTGCTATAGCTGCTGTTACCTAGAGGAGCATAAACATGTTGACTTGTGCTCCTTCACACAGAGTCCCTCAAATGTCAGCATTCAGATAAGCCTGTGGCTATAAGTAAAGAAAGAAATGTTGATTTTTCTCTGTTAGAAATATATTATCCCACTTGCGTTTCAGCAGTTTACAGACAAGCAAAGCATGGCTAAGAAAACGGACAGATAAAAAGGCAGGGCATGGACCAGGGCTTCATCCAGTTGCTGGAGACTTAGGAGAAATTGCCAGCACATGAGGTCCACTCATTTACTGCCATCTCCAAACAAAGCCACTGCAATCCCCATGCTAAGCACCATTTTCTGTGTGCTTTCACTACGTATAAAAAGGCACTTCACTCATTTGTCTTAAGTGCACATACCTGTGCCTTTCAAAGCAACACTCCAAGTACTGTCTTTCTATTGTACACTCCACTTTTAAGATCCTCCTACAGAAACCCAAAATAGTTTGTAAGATCTGTATGTAAGCCTTGTTTCTCCGTAAGGCCTCAAAGAGAATTTATATTCATACTATATGCATGCATCTGCCCTCTGTGGGATACTGCCAGCTCAGCTAAGGTTTCTTCACCATCTAATCCAAGCACATCAAAGCATCTTAGCAGCACTGGAATGAATAAGTATAGGCTTTCATGACATAATTTATACACATATATAATGTGATGAGCCAAAGGCATCTGCAGTCCCGCAAACTTTCAGAACTTGGGTGCTGCAGTTTAGTCCATCTTGTGAGGCTTCACAGTGACTAAGCCAACTCTCCATGTTCCCTGGCAGGACACAAATTGGTCTTAGTGAGGCTGTCAAAAAGTGATGCCACAGTAGTGTCCCTACCTCTACTACTTCCAGGAATCTGGGCAAAGCCATCCAATTGGCTCAGTGAAGGCAACACATTTGGGATGTGTTTTACCACCACGTCAGGCAGATGCACACCTACCAGCATTCAAAGAAAGCTGGCATCCTCAAATGCCTGAATAAGTTCATATCTGCAGAAGAAGTTACATATATTTTGATATTTGATCAAATCATTCAAAGTTAGGCTTCAGAAACAAGTAAGTATTAGTTGCTCTTTTTTAGCTCAGATGCTACACGTTGTTTCTTTTGTAGTGAATATCTTCCAAATTAAATGATCATAATCTTTTCCTCCACAAGTCCACACCTTGTATATGATCTGGAAGTGAGCTTTACATACACAAAAGAAATACAAAAACAGTGAAGAATCGGATGCAAATGAATTTCTAATTCAGAAAGGTCAAACTGTTGTCATATCACTATTTTACAGTAAATACAGCCTGTTCACTTCTTATCCCTCAAATCACATCTTGGGCTCACAAAACAAAGATATTCAAGGAGCTACCAAACTCTTGGAGACAGATATATTCTCTATCTGAAGCCATGACATTTCTAGGTGTGCTTTTAGGCATGATGTAGATAGTTTCTTAAAGAGCTTCACATAAATAATCTGAATCCTTTCAGTTTAAGTGACAGAGTAATTCATCAGAAACCTTTACAAGGTTTCAGCAGGACAGACATAGAGCCTGTGTGATTTCTATATCTGAATTTACAATGGTAATAGCTGACTGAGGAGTTTTTTGGTCAGTACTTCAATGTCTTTACTCTGGACTTCATTCTGATGCTATAGTGTTAACAGTCTTCCTCTGGACATCTGGATTTAAAGAATACTGAAAACCCAGTCTTTGGCACATGAAAATGCTATTTAATATTTTGTGGAACTACTCAGAAAATCTTCAAAAAAAAAAAAAAAAAAGTTGTGATAACAGTACCCCGGGTGGCAACACTATAAAAATAATTGTACTGCTCAGGTGGAAACATTGCACGTCTGTAAGGAAAGCTTTAACTGCCAAAATAATCACCATCATCTTAGTCAAAGTTTTGCTTCCTCTACAGGAAATGGGAAAAAAAAAAAAAAAAAAAAAAAAAGGCATTTTCAATGAATATATCCTCAGACAGAGTTCTTCATCCTGTTAAGCCAAACTTAATTGCAAATCACTGCTTTGTCCACATACCTCCTGGAAACTGCTGTTTGAGTGCCTCCTTTCCTGACAAACTCTGGCTTGGCTATATCAGCACAACAATCAGATCTCCCTACTTCCCTTCTACCTTTAGCCAGTTCTCAAGTCTTACAAGCTCCAGTTACAGCCAGTTACAAGGAAACATGAGTAGGAGGCTCCAGAGCTGCAATTCCTATGCATTTACACCTGGGATACGGTTATATCTACTCCTGCTTTTGCTTTCAAAGAAACAAAGCCAAACAGCAAATAAGTAAACCCACCACTTTTAAAAAGAGAAATGATTGCCAATAAGCCCGCATCACACAGAAATGGATGCTGCAGTTCTCTGCAATTCACAGCTAATGAGTACTGGGATTAGTTTTAAAGAAAATATCAAAGCAAGTTGCCCTAGATTAGGATTTAGCTCTTGAAAATATTATACTTTTGACTAAGTCACCTTTTAACTTAGTGAAACTCTATCAAAGGACTTGTTGAACAGCCAGCAGGAAAATAGTATGGTGAAACATTCTGCTTGACTCATGTCTGTATATGAAAGCCTAAAAGAGATTTTTTTTAACATTTTTGTGTTATTTACATTAGCTACCAGAGAGAAGAGTGACAAGCCAAAGAACTAGCTAGCTGGTTTCCTCTCCAAAGTTCATATTCAATTAATCAAATATTTACCTACCCTTTTTTTAAGCTCAATCATACAACTAGTTCTGTGCTCCATGCAGTAAAATTCAGATTTGAAGAACACTTCAGAGAAGCAATACATCATTTTTATACTTGGTGACATGGTAAGCCTGAATCTTTCAGACTGCCTTAGGCTAGGATCAGAAAGAAGGAAGCAAAGCCAGAGCCGTTAGTTTCATGAACTGTTTTGATTCAAGTAACAGGGAAACTCTGATCCACTCAGTTGCATCTTTTCATGTATTTGCAGTACCAGTTAGACAAAAATGAGAAAAATAATTATCTTTTAAATTTTTGTCCAAGTATCATTAAATCCAATACTTGAAAATAATTCTAAGAATAAAAATCAAACTTAAGATGAAAACCAAGAACAGCTTAAACTGTATCATCACAGTAGAAGAAAAATAATAATTTGCTCCCCAAGTAAAGTGCTATCCTTCTAAGCAAATTTTTAACTGCATATTCTCTGTGTAATTAAAACATATTAAAGATATAAGATTTATTCACCAACAGAAGTCCAACTGCCATTTGCCTATAGTCTCTTTCCATTAGAAAAAGTACATGCATAGATTGCTTTACAGACTTCCTATGAGCAATCCAAACCAAGCAATTGCAATTCAAGCCCTAATATCTTGTTAAAATGATGTCTAGAGTTACAGTCCTGATTTTTTTCACAGTGAGTTGCAAAGCTTTTGTTTTCCCAATGTTCTTTACAATACCCTTGTTTACCCATGTAAATTAGTAGTTCAGACTATCAGATACCATTTCCCCATTCAACAAATGGCCTTACACCAGCTTCTTTAGAGTTTTCACAGCCAGCACGGGGAAGACAGAAGTAGATAAATTTAGACTATGAAAATTAGTTGAAATCCATGCAATACAAAAACAACTGTACTTCTTGGAAGCCACGTGTTTCAGTTGCAAAATTTGTCCCAAAGCCTATGCAGACAATTTTACTGGGAAAATGATAACAAAACAAAAACAACCACCTTAACACTTCAGAGATTTTCATGTATTTTAGTTGACACGTGAGTACTAGTCTCATTATACATTTTCGTTGTAATTTCTGCTTCCAAATCCCTTAGGCCCATTTTCAAACTCTGCTGAATTACTATCACTGTATATTCCTTTACCAAACAGCATATGTATAAAGGCAGCTATACTGAAAAACTGAAGAAGTGTTTGCAAACTTAATCTCCATTTTCTGATATGAGGCATTGCTATGACAACGTACTACCACACTACAGCTCCAGCAATGCAGGAAGCACTATTCATTTCTACAGTACTTTCTTCTACATTCTATCAGGTTTCCAATTTCCTGTATTACTTACTTTGAATTCTTGTGAATCCAGTTCAGTTGGTGTTTTAATTTTCCCAGGTCTAATGTATTCTAACTTATTTTACATCCTCACAGAAAAAAAAAAAAAAAAGCCATCTATCATAGTCTCCAATGTATGATCTTTTCTGAGAAACTATACCTACAGACAACTCATTTCAGTTCTTAGCAACATCAACTTCACCTAACAACTCTTCTCCTTCAGGTTTTCCAACAGCTTCAATGACCCTTAGCTTTACTGCAGATTTGTTGTATACATTTTTTAAAATATCCTGCATATTTAACTAGATTTCTCATGTTTCATTTACTACTTTTCCTTCCTGAAGTTTCTGTACTTCACTAACATTTTCCTTATACTTTTTGTATTCATTATTAACTTTTTCTTTCAATATATTATACTTCAAATAAGCCAAGTCTTATTTATACTTCAAATACACTTCCTTTCTTTTTTTTTATCAGTTAATTAAAAGACAAAAACCACTTTCTTCCTCTCAGTGTGCTTCTCCCACCTCTTTCTCTAGTCTCATACAGTTGATCAGAGTACAGAAAGAACAAGTTTTGTTGAAAAACAATTCCTTTGAAAACAGAAGCCCACAATGAAGGTAAAAGGATTTTGGAGAACAAAACTCATTTGAAGGACTGCCAAAAGCAATAGGTTAACAACAACAACTCTCAAAAAACTTGAACAACCATAGAGGAGACCAGAAGCAACATGAAGGGTATCCAGAAAAAAACGTCAGAGATATGGAAAGTAATGTCCTGAGAACAAAGAATAAAGGTTTCTACCTTTATGGAACTCATTTCAACTGGCTAAATAGCTGACACCAATTTAAGGCAATTATGAAAATAAAGATGAAAAATATACACACAAGCACTTCTCAGCAAAACAAAACTGAAATATGTTTAATGAGTAACACAGACTATCTGCTAGAAGTTCAGTCTCCAGCCTCTAGCTTCAATGCTTAGCCTCCATTCCCTTACTGGTTTCTGTAGGGAACATAACAAATTAACACACTGGTTTTTTGCAGGATGTGAATATCTGCCTATTATGTACTAGAATGAAAACCACCCACACAGATTTCATGTAGAACATCAAAAGGCCATTAAGGAGAAAGAGGATGCTTATTAAAATTTCCTAAACAAACAAAAGAAATGCAATGGTTCTACACTGCATCAGTATCATCTAGACATCTTTACTGACAGTTTTGGAAATATATCCAGTTCATAATATTTTATTAGTCTATATAAAACATGTGATTTATCTCTTCCAGAAAGCCTCTTACTGTTATTCTTAGACCCAGTATTAAATTAAACTTTCAAGCTTATGGTCCTGATATTTGCAAAGAAATCATGTGTTCAAATTGTTTTTATGTCCAGAGCATTACCAGGATATAACTTTCATGATCAACATGTATTCCTAATAACACTCTTTCCATCCTTGCTTCACGTTATGTTATTAACTGTATTATGGTGCCTGTCCTCTAGTCAATGTACCGAAGGTATCCCAGGTATCCCGTCTGCTACAGATAAGCTGAGTGCTTCCTGCTCTCTTTACAACCTCTATCCCAACTGCATTTAACTAATTAACTAGCTAAGACCAATGATATCTAGAATAATACTTTGATTTCTCCTGCTCAAGTACTACCAGTGACCTCACACAGGGTCCAGAAGATGCAGCATCTACCTGAAGCCTCATATTCAGATCAAACCAATTACATTTTGAATTATTTGATATCTGATATGTAACCTTCATAAGTGTAACTAGTTCAGGTATAACAAAACATCATGCCAATTCACCATCATCTATAGGCCAAATTGCTTTTCATTTCACCAACAGCCTGCGTATTGTAAAGTGTATGAGTCAGAGAGCTTGTGCTGTTGACAACTCTTAGAACATCATCAAAATTTCTGATTTTGTCCTCTCCTGATTTTTCACAGGCATTTCTCTAGTATAAAGGGTTTAAGCAAATTCTCCAAAAATAGTTCCAGAATATATTATATGGATTATTTGCCAAATATGAGCTCTATTTGGTTTGAGCTGTCTTTTCTCTCTAGTCCTGCCTAGTATCTTCTTCCAGATTTTGCCACAGTATGTGCCAGAGGTTCTGCAGGCTTCTAAGGAACAGAAAAGAAAGACCAGCAAGTAAAATATCCAATAATGTTTTTTTTGCCCAGGAGGTCCTATCTGCACAGAGCTGTCTGTCTTCACTAGAGCTGTTTGCTATCTATGTCATATGACAACAGAGCAGGAGAAGGAAATATCATGCTGTACTAAAATTTTAACCTGTCCCTGCTGGGCTGGAAATCCCAGTGGTACAGTTCAGGTTTGACAACACTGTATGAACCTACACTCTTTCTTGGAGCTGATGATAAGCTCATGCACAAGTATGCTAAGTGTTACCAGCCTACCATAATGTCAGTTTTATTTAGGAGAGTTTTTGACAGTTGGTAAAATAATGCATTACAAGAACATCCAGTCATCAGAGAGGCAGGCTTAATTTCAACACTCAGACCAGCACAATGAATATACTGTTGTGAGTATATCAAGATAATAAATAGAAATTATCCAGGATCATTCTGTATGCATTTAACTCATTTTTGATGACAGTAGGATGGGAAAACAAATATATCATTTACTTACCTGTACAGAAGTGCTTAGTCAAGACATGATGAATATAGTCATCTTAGAAAAGACACTTAAGACTCTATTACATTGATATTCTTGGAAACTCATTTACTAAATGCAGTTGGTATAGAACACATTTTTCCACAACATTTTCATTTCTTTATTTGACTTAAAAAAAAAAAAAAGAGAGAGAAAGAAGAAGAAAAAGCTAAGGTTGTAGAGCAGAACAAACGCACTGTCAATTAAAATTTCTAAGTCAGAAGAAAAAGAGATGATAGTTCAAAAGAGGATAAAAGTAGGGGTCTAATTAGAGTCAAAAAATCTTCTTACCTGGAAAGAAGCAGAAGAATGATTTCACCGTATGTCGAAATCTTAATGCACTTGACAGCAAAATAGTTTACTGCATTTCTTGGGGGGAATACATTCATGTGTTGCACTTCATTTACAGTCACCTAAAAATAAAGAAAGCAACATCTAAGGAACTACAACTGGATTTCAGTGAAGAAAATGCTTAAGAATAAGCAGAAAATAATCCCAGGCTTCCCCACAGATTTACACCTTTGTAATTATCTGTTAACTCTTGTTTGATTCAAAGATGTAATTAAAAACCCCTTGCCTGTACAGAATTTCATAAATCTCAACTCTGAACTGAAATAACACCACTCATGATGCTTCTGGAAAATCTCAGCTACAGTGTATCAATACACCAGTTACTCTTCTCTTATTTTCTAGACTTCAGCATAAACCATGAAATACAGAGTGACTTTTTAATACACAAATAGCAAAAAGTTCAGCATTGTCTGCAGCACTGTGCAAACTTCACAAATCCGGAGAAAACTGTTCATCTGATAACAGCCCTTCTTGGAAGATAGTATGAGACTTCTCATATACCATGCTAAAGAAGAACTGAATAAGACATTAGTAGCAGTGGCATTAGTAGATGTCATGGCTCATATCCTAAAATTTTTACATATGTTGACTACTTTATGGAGTGGATATTATGCACAGCATTCTCCAATATCCTGTTTTACAAACCGTCAGTACAAAATTCTAAGCCTTACCAATATATTCAGAATTTCCCTCAGCACGTTACTGTGCTGTTTCTACTAAAGGAATTAACTCAGCCAAAAGCTTCAATCTGTATCCACCCCTTGCTCGAACCGCATCCTCACCAATGAAAACAGTTCTCTATGAGACAAAGGTTTCATCATATATAAGTGCAGTAGTATGTGCTACAATATGTACTGTTTCATACAATCAAGAATATCCTGAGTTTGCAGAGACACACAAGGATCGTTTCCTGGAGCCACACAGCACCACCCAAAATCCAAACCCTATGTCTGAGAGCAGTACCCAAATGTTCCTTGAACTCTTGGGCCTGCACCCAAAGCACTGGGCAGCCCGTTCCATGCCCTCTGGTGCAGACCCTGTCCCTAACCCCCAGCTGCCCCTCCTCTGACACAGCTCCATGCCATTCCCTCGGGCCCTGTGAAGAGCTGCAGCCTCCATCAGGCCTCCCCTCAGCTCCTCTGGGCTGAACAAACCTCAGCTGCACCTCATCCACTTAGCTCTCTAGATCCTTCACCATCTTTGTATCCCTTCTTCGAACACTCTCTAATAGCTTTATGTCCTTTTTGTACTGAGGTACCCAAGCCTGCACATGCTACTCAATGTGAAGCCAGACCAGCACCCTACCCCTGACACCCAGCTGAATGGGTAGTGGGTATTCAAGCAGAGTTTGCTATGGATTAATATGCTCCTGAATATGCAATGTGTGCTCTTTTACTGCTGGGTCCTTTATTAAACTACCTGAATATTAGTGGTTCTAAATTGATATGATTAAGGTTTAATGAACTACTGATTAGCTCTAATGAACACAACTGAACACACATTTTATTAAATGATTTGTCTCTTTTGAAATGAAAGTAATGTTGGGCCCATTAATAAAAATTATTTGGGTCATTTCTGAGCAACTGTTACACTCCTTGGAGAAAAAGGATAGAAATCAGTCAGTATGCAATCTTATTAGCTTTTACATACATCTAATGCTTCAATAGTTCGAGTTCACAGTATCTATTTTCTAGGTTTAGTAAGGTCAGAAAAAAATTTAGATAAGTCTATATAAGTTTCTTTTGACATGACTCATTTGTCTCTATGACCTGCCAGGATCAGAAGTTACATATTATGCAGGAGACTTTGTCCCCTAGTTTTAAGTAATAAAATGAGCCTGACTGGGAAAACACACACAAAACAAAACAAACAAAACAACCACAACAAAAAACAACCCATGGTTAGAGAAATAATTATTTCTTCATATTATAGTATGTTTTCTGTATCTTCTAGCCCAAAGTTTTTGGAACCAACATGTAACAAACACAATCCTTCTTCCACAAGACCCAACACTAATTTACCTATAATCCAAAGGGTTTAAAGTTGGAAATGGTTTCCAATGCTCTTTACAGAAAGAATGAGAAAGCATTAAAGAATAACTGCTCTCCTCATATGAGGATAAAATGGAGTTGTTTGTCTTACAGAACAAAAATGAAGCTACTTTGGGAGTTGGAAAGGCCTTACAACTGTTGGCAATGGACATTACTACTGTCATAGTTTTTATGATTTCTGCTATTGGTATTCCACATCATAACATCATGTAGTGCACTGGGAGCTAAAGAGTTAATGCTCTAGTTCTGTGGATTATTAATAGTTCTGGGTTTACCTTTCTCAGAAGAGAAGTACAAAGAATTCACTGTTCTGTTTCTGCTTTCTGTTTAGAGGTAAAGATAAAACTGATTGGGAGTCACTAGACAGCCCTTCTTTTTCTGCTCGTCTCTGCAGTGAGTGCTCCCTAGCTGTCTTGCCTTCAGCATTAGAGTAAGGCCTGTGGCTTTTTGGACACACTCTCCCTCATTTTATTTGATTTATTAGCTTCAATTCCAATTATATTGTATTCTACTTTGTTAGCTCGCATTCCGCTATCATATTTCGTAAATTAGTTTTTTCCCTTAGCTCATTGCCACTGTTTTGCTTTTAGGTCCATCTCAAGACATGGGCCGTGGGTCCCTCTGCCCCATTTAGTCATGGAATCAAGCTGAATCAGGCCAGAACTGTGACAGCTACCACTTTTAAAAAGCTTAGTGCAGGTTTCAGCATGCACCAGTGGTGAAAGTGGGACTTCAGAGGGAATAACATCCCTTCAAAATCTCCTGTAATCTCCTGAGCATCCCCTGTTCAAGACTCCTTTGTTTCCAGAAGGACAGAATTTGTCTTTACTTAATATGTAGAGAGTTTCTTCAATACCAACACACACAATTTATATTTGTTATCTTTTCACCTGTTTAAGCAGACAGTCTTCCTTATTGTTTACAGAGAAAACATTCATTTTCATTTGTGGATTAAGACATCACTGCTTTAAAGAGTACTAACCAAATTCAAACCCTCAGTTACAGAAGCCAGCTTTAATTAAAAAGCAAAGAAGAAAATTAATATGTGCTTTCCACTTCCAGAAGTATAATCCAGAGAAGAACACTAGAGAAGAAGAAGGTGGTTTTAATTTTTAGGGTCTTCATCAAAATTGCTATTATTAAAATCACAGGAATTAACTAGGAAGTAGGCTGCTCTGAAGTTTAACTTAATTAACCAATGCATTGGAAGAATGTGTGTAGTGCAAATATGTATACGCTGCAGGAAAAAAAAAAAAAAAGCACCCATGTTTTTAAGAAACAAACAGTATAAAATATTTACATGAGGACTGGTGTTGAATATGTGCTAAATCAGACTTTCTAGAGCTTTAAGAACATTAACTGTTTGGGATTAACCAGCAACTTAACTAACCATTAACTTCTCTGTAAGAAAGTTTTTGATAATATACAGACTGTTGCTAGGTACTACCAGCACTTCTGATGGGTTTTTAGTTTATTCCACAGCTAAAATTGTTTCTAAGACTATGATCGTACTGAAGTTATGAATGAGCATAACCCCAAACTAAAAGATTTGTATTAACACATCAAGAACTTTACTCAACCTTGTCCCTTGGAAAACTGTGTTAGAAAACTTTTAGGGCTTATAACACAAAATGAAGTGGTAGGATTCAGGCATTTGAAACCACTGCTTAACTGGCTAGCTATAAATCTTAAAAAGATGCACATGATTTGATATAAAAAGAACATCAAATAAATTTTTCAAATGACTATATTTACAAAATTCTCCCTTGAACTTATAGTAAGCATTAAGTTTCAGCAACATGTTGTTTCTTTGTTAATTTTTTAAGAACACATTAAGAATCCACTTCATTTTAAAAAAGATTTCTCGGGGGCTGGAAACAGCCAAGACAAAACCAAGGTCTTAGGAACAAGAAATTTGATTACATCTTCATTTCTGAGGGTGAAAAAAAGAAATTCTGGATTATCTCAGCATCTTACAAAGGACAAAACACTGAAGTTATGTATCCAAAGCCATATATTACTAATGAACTGTAAAATGTGCATCCCTAACTAGTTATTCCCCCAGAATGTAACACAACGGCACTTCTTTTAGGGCATGTAGGAATAAAAAACAAGATAGTTAAAGAACTGAATCAAAGCTCCAGGTAAATTTGACAAGAATTTACATTATCATGAAAAAGTGAAAAGACTAAAATAGTTTCAGCTGTTCAGACAACAAGAGTAGCATGGCTACATTTAACATAATTATATTATTTTCCTTTAGGTAAGATGCTTCCCCTATAGAAACTTCCTTACTTATGTTAGATAGTTGATGGCTGCATACTCTTCAAGACACTTCTACACTTCTATACAGTCTGAGCAGCAGCCTGAAATCCTCACGGGACATTTCTGAGCTTGTACCACACAAGCAATGGGTCAAAATATTTACTTCAGACAACAACCATGAAACTTCATTTGCAGCTGCTATTTTCTTTCTAATTAAAGACTCATTTCAAAGCAGAGTGGAAATAATGTGTCTGCTATGGTTAATATTTAATCAGTAGTCTAGCATGCCAACCATGTATGCCTTGTAATAGCCCAGGGTCAGTGCCCTGGCTCCCACTGGGATAGCATATGGCTGTGTCCAGAAGACTGGAAGCCACAAATGACCTATCATGGGCTGAGTGATCATAGAAATCGATGAGGATACTAATTATTAGGTTTGAAGAGCTGACTCATTCGTTGTGGGAGCGAACATTATCTTAACAACCTTGAGTGTTTCACATCATAATATGAGGTATGTTATTATTAAAGAAAAAAAAAATCAGATTTAAATGAACCAAGTTTTTCTAGCCATTTACAATTAAATAATTTAAATGTGATTTATCTGTATATAATACAAGCATGATGCTTGCATTGGTTCTCCAGACCAAGGATAGCATCATAAATGCAATTTATGCAGTTTTGATCCACTTAAAATCTTGGCCTGTACATGTGTACGTGTTAATTCCTTCCTTTCTTACCCAGTTATAGAAGGATTTTCTCAAATCTGTTTCTGCAAATGAAAATTTTCTCAGATTTCACAAGCACCAGAACTGTTCTTTGAAGTACAGAACTTAAGAAGCATTTAGTCAAACATCTCTCTTTCAGGGAAAATACACATGTATATAATACAACATCTCCTGAACTATCAAGCCCAGACTCCCTGCTCATGTATGCTGCAAAACTAGATGCCTATCCATAAGCTGCCCCTGAGAGCCTAGCATCTCCCTTTGCTGTGTTCCTCCAGCAGCTCAGTACATTTTCCCAGTACATTCAAACTCCTGATAAAAGAAAACCTCATTACAGTTTGTATACTGATATCTCAGAAAGTAATTTTGTCTGAAAGAGAGGCTGCACTCTAGAGAGTGCAGAATCCCACCTTTTGTAGCAGGATGTTAGGCAGATAGGATATCATAAAACACGTCAAGAATCTTTGCTGGAAGAGGAGGGAGATATAAATAAAACTGGTTTAAGAAAGTCATGGATAGCTGTGAACAACAGCTCATCTTCCATACTTAGCATCAAGCCAATGATTAAGATGAAGCTGGAAATAATTGCTATTACTGAAGCCAATTGTATGACACATTTAATACTTAAAGACTGTATAAAATTCAGACTCAAATAGTATTTCATAGAGTCACAGAATTGCTCAAGTTAGAAAAGACCTTAAAGATCATCAAGTCCAACCACAACCTAACCATACTACCCTAACTCTAACAACCCTCCACTAAATCATGTTCCCAAGCACCACATGTGCTTTTTAAGCACATCCAGGGATGGTGACTCAACCACCTCCCTGGGGAGCCTCTTCCAGTGCTGAACAACCTTTCTGTAAAGTTTTTTCCTGATATCTATAAAGAAGTTTTTCCTGATATTCACAGGCAGCCCATTCCTTCCTCCTGAGCAGAAACTGAATTTTCTTCTTTCTCTTCTCATTTGTAGTAGGGCAGTGTATCTACTGCACAAAAAGGACTGAACTCAGCATGCAATCTTCTACAGAAAACAACTATAGCTTTAAATTTTTCTCCCTCCATTGCAGAATAGGCTACTGGTAAGGCACTTCCCAAAATACAGATCAGTATTTCAGGTTCACTCAGCGAACGTGGGACAAAATGATTATTAACATACTAATCTAACAGAGATCTCCGGCAGTGACAACACCTGCAACAGCATATTCTGGTGATCCCAGAGGTACCTCGGAAGACAAACACAGGCACGATCCCGCTCCTGCTCCCGGCTCCGTACTGAGCACACTCTGTCTCTCTCCCTGCTTTTCGCAGCGGAGCGGGCCGAGGAAAGAAGCTTTCCCCGCAACCTGCTCGCAGTGCACGGCCAGCACTTCACCCCCAGAGCAGATCCTGCAGCTCTCACCTGCTCTGTGTCTTCGCGCGGCTCCTGAGAAAACCGAATTCATGACCCAGGACAACCCAGTGCAGGTCTTTAGTCCCCTCTAGTGGCTGAACTGCTTTCCAATGATCCGAGCTGCTGCGGCTGCCATGGCGTTAACTCCTACCGGCCTTTCAGCTGGAGCCTGCACCTTTAATTCCTACATAACTTATTCCTATGGACGAGCCACCCAAGAAATAAATGTCCTTTCTTTTATTATGAACTGGCTCATATGGTGTCGACAAAGGCTCCTCACAGACACCATCTCTGGAGCACGGCTGGAAAGAGATGCGGCATCACAGCCCAGGGTTGACACTTAATCTAGGCAATTCACTTTCTGTAAAGCAATTCGCTACCCATGGATGAGCTATCTTACAAAATTAGAAAACTACTGGTATAATTATGAAGAAGTGAGGAAGCATTCCAGGACATACACGTTTTTCTCCAGCCATCCAGCGCTATTAGGTGGAAGAGCTTGAGGAGACTTATCAAATTGGGAAGGATTCAGCATGGGACACGCTATTTTTTCTAGTAAAAAAGATACAGCCTTCCCTCACTTTTCTTTCAGCCACTGGAGACTTCAATTCTGCAGCTGGATCCCAGCCAGACTACAAAGCGCTGTGAAAAACAGCGCTGATTTCGTTGAGGCTCCACGCTGAAGCAAGTGGCATGGACTAATCTTGGGATTTCTATCATTGCAAGTCATGCAGTAAATGGGCTTTCTACTCAGCTCACTTCTAGAAGTTAGGAAATTATATGAGAACCTCAGATTTCTCCTAGTTCTGTTCCTACGAGCCTTAGAGAAAGGCTTCAAAGAAAAACTCCTGAAGACTAAAGAAATAGAAACAAAATGAAGCAGTGTTGCTCTTCAGAAAAGTAGACATTTAATTTTGGTTTGTATCATTTTAATTGTATTTTAGAGAGCTGTTGTAGATGCATGATCAGAATTATCAATACTAGATACAGGGCCTGTTTTATGATCAGCAAGAAGCTTGAACCAGAGAAATCACTGGCAGAGAAAAAAAGGAAGAAATGACTTTTGACTTAGATGCACATGTTCTCAAACACCTTAAAAGAAAGGCAATTCTAGAATATATGTACTTATTCTCTTTCTGTGTAACTCATGTATTGCCACTAATGCACTTTCTAGTAGGGTGAGGAGGAATCCTCCTTCAGGTGCATGCATAGCTCTCATTTATCCCTCAAGTAAGCAAATTCATTATGGAGGAAGGTGGGCAATCTACAGCATCCCAGGCGCTCCTCTTTCATAGAATCATAGAATGGTCTGGGTTGAAAAGGACCACAATGATCATCTGGTTTCAACCCCCCTGCTATGTGCAGGGTCACCAACCACCAGACCAGGCTGCCCAGAGCCACAAACCAACCAGGCTGAAGATGGTGTGTCTGCGTGGAGAATTACAGCACAGCAGTTCCCATGTGGCCATACAGTTCTTCTCTGATCTCAGCCTCTGGTGCGATTTTTCCATTCTACACATTGTTCAGAACTCGCTACAGTGATTTCTAATGTTCCCTAATTGTGTCAGATGCTTATACAAATGACTATTTCTCTAGCTTTGTTTTCCCAGAAATTCTTCCAGTTTTACTTTTAGTGGAAACACTAG
Source organism: Chrysolophus pictus (assembly GCA_037305975.1). Lineage (NCBI taxonomy): Eukaryota > Metazoa > Chordata > Aves > Galliformes > Phasianidae > Chrysolophus > Chrysolophus pictus. Next base: position 109,814,700 of record CM074576.1, read on the forward strand.
TACTGAAATACCTGTGTGGAAGGAATAGAACTTTTTAGGTCCAGTGAAGTTAGTCTTTTAAACAAGCAAAAACAACTACTAGTTTATTCCAACATTGCTACATAATACATTACCCTTATGACTCTATTACATAGACTATCTTAGGTACTGATTTCAGTTAAAAAAAAAAAAAATCAAAGATAACTTATTTGTCTTTTATATTTTAATGACATCTCATTTCACTAGAACCCTTTTCATCATTAATAGTCCATATAAAAGCTAATTGTCATTAATAAAGCATAAAAATAGAGGGCAAAAGACACAGAAGGGAAAGATCGCAGCATGGTCATTGCTCTGACTCCCATCTCCTAGATTTACCAGGTGCTCGACCAACCTGAATTTGTTCAGTATATTATGTTACTGAAGGTCTACAGAGAGAAATTATTATCTCAAAGCACTTTGCAAACATTGAGTCAATTCTACAGAAAGACACCCTTGTGTAGAAAGAAGAATGATTCCTTGTTTAATCAATGAAGGAAAAAAATAAAGCACAGAGAGGTTAAGTGACTCATCAAGGTCACACAAAAGAGGCTGATTCTGCTCATAATTAAACTTGCTTTAATGTTAGCAGGAATGAGATTAGACCAAATTAAAGACAGAGTTGCCATCAAACTCAGGTCTTGGATTAGCAGAACTCCACCATTAAGGCATGCTTCTTCCCAGACCAAAAATTACTATTGGAAGGAAGAAGACTGTTTATCTACTTCTTCATCCAATTCAAATACCTTTATGTCTTTTATGTGAGCTAACCAGGTAATCTCATCCTTCATTCTTCCCCTCTCCCCCCACAGACTTAGACTGTTTTAAGCAATTAAACATTTATGCCAGAACAACACAAGCTTGCATAAAGCTACATAATTTATTACTGTTATTACTGTTTGCCTAAACAGGAAAGTAATACTTCAGAGGCAGAAAAACTGTTTCTTCAGCTCTGGTGAATAATGCTCTGTAATGTAAGGTAAAGGCCTCAAGTATAGAACAGAAAAACACAGAACTGTTTGGCAATGGCAGTGTTTCATTCAGATCTTGTTACAAAAATTAAATTTGCATTTCAATGCAATATTTTTTGTCAAACAGAAAGGTTTTTTTTTTTTTTTTTTTTTTTAATATAGGTGTAACTGAATCACAACAGTTCATTTTAAACTGAATGAAACACTCCAAGTTGATTCAGAGTGGCCTTTATGTTTGTTCAGTCTAATTTACTGACAAGTTTCTGTTCTGAACTAAATTCTTACTTCTGCCTTTGATTTTACAGTTTGGTCACTGAACTGAAAAATCCATTCATCACCTAATTTGATCATGATTTCACAGAGAAGGAACTAAAGCACTGAGAAATTGTGATTTTTTTCAAGCCAGAACAGGAAGTCTGTGACACAGACAGAAATTGGATCAACCCTGCCAGACCTGTGCTAACAGCATCATGCTTAGATCATCCTTTTTGTCCGTGCCAGTGTATCTGCAGCATTTTGCTTAGCTGTAGCCAACAAATCAAACATGAACTGAAATGAAATGAGCAGAAAGATGCAATTAAAACCACTTGTTTTTCCTCTGACAGCGTCAGTTAGGTTTAGGAGGAGAGGACTGAAAAAGAAAAAAGAAAACTCTTTGCCCAAGAAGTTTGTTTGGTTCTGCAAGACACCCAAGATAGCTATAATAAGAAGCATCCAATTGCTCTTGCAATACGTACCTGTCAAAGCAGGGTTGGTTCTCATCCAGATGGAATGGGAGACTACATGTCCCCGCCATATGAAACCATGCACACATCCATAGCAGATTCAGTTCTCTGAGCAAGAACAAATCCCAAAGGTGCTCAGCTATGCAGACAACACAGCCAAAGTAGAGCAGGGACATCTCCACTAGAATTCTCTCTTACTGTTGTTGTTATTTCTGTATCACTTGTTTCTGCAGTCAGGATGTTTCAGTTTCTCTCAGTGTTTGAGAAAAAAAGCTCCTAGAGACTTCTTTGCACTGGGATATATCAGGGTTAATACTCCACTGCTGCTTCTTGCCCCATTTCAAACCAGATAAGTTGCTCAAGATTTTCCTACATGTCAAGCTTGTCTCAATGAAGACAGATACAAAACATAAAAGGAGGAACATCAGAGTCTCCTGAAGCAACCTGAGAGCCTGCTGCAAGTCTAGTGACACTGCTAAAAGAGATGGCAATGAAAAGCAAATACCCATCTGTACAGATTCTGCTTAAGCACATCACAAAACATTATGTGAACTACTGCTCCCCTTCCAGTCCTGTTTTCAGCAAACATTTAATTTGCAGAGTTATACCTCTGGATAATGTGTTGTATTATGTTGATTGTTCTTATTCAGGAATAGATCCAAATCACAACATTTGGAGCTAGCATCAACACACCCTGAAAAATTGGGTGTGCGTGTATGAAGAATATTTTAGACCAATATTTTTTCGAGATCCCTCATCTGCTCCTATAGTTTAGTCTTGGCAATTTCTTTTATCAGGTTCAGCTATCAAAAGTGCTTGAATCTAAGAATGTGGAATCAAGGCTCAGCAAAGGACCTTTTGGCAGCACCAAAAACTGCACTCTCAAAAATCATGGCAATCTCCTGCTGTGTGATTGCTCACAGCAGTTGTCTCAGGCAACCAGGCCACACAAAAAGAACCATAAGCTCCCATCTGGGCACAACCCAAGTGGAGCAGCAACCATTTAACTCTTCTCACCACAGTATCAAAAACACTAGGTGGAAAACCACTGTAGTTATATCCCATAACTAACTAATAAATGTTTATATTTTAAGAAAAATACCATATTGGTCTAATTATAATTTATTTACCTGAATTACTATTTCCATTATGAGGCAAAATTCTTAATAAAAGAAAAGAGAGCAAACATAATATTTACCATGCTTAAGCAGAGTCCAAAGTATCATATTGGCCTTTGGATGAATGGAGGCTGCCCACTACCTTTTCAATTCCCCCTGTTCCAATATTTCTTCTTTTGTAACTGGGTTGGCTTTCCTCTCCATACAGCATTGCCAGCTTGTTGAAGGTACTCTTAATGGTTTCAGGATTGAGAGTTTTCAGCAGTTGCTTAACAGAATACAAACAAGAACCAATGCTGCAAATCCACCTGCAAATTATTAGCTTCCTGCATGAGTAAATTCATTGAAATAAGTTCACAAGTATCTTCATTATAGTGTTTGCAGAACTGAAACTTAAGCTAGGAAACATTAAGTCAAGTGCACTGTTGGATTAGTTGTCTGCAGAGGCAAGAAAAACATCTCCAAACTATGCCTGAAAGTCTTTTACTAACATTAGCAAAACAAAAACCCTTGAAATAGCCACCTGAAGCTTCTAAATACAGATTTTAGTACTGAAAAAAAGGAAGGTGTGATCATGACATCAAGCTTATCAGTAAGAAATAAAGAGGTTGTAATAAAAACAGCCTTAAAAACTGCTAGAAATCTACTGACCTACCATTCGTTCCTCATTTTTACTCCTCACTGAATCTGTTCATGCCACTCGGTGCAAGAGGGGAACAGCATACTGAGAAGCAGAGAAAACACAAATGATCTTAATGAGATGGAAACAAGGGGAACTGATGTGGTAACAGGGTGATCTACTTGCAGAACCTGATGATCAAATTGTATTATTTGAAGTGTTGCATATGTATTGTCCATATAACATACCATCTACAGACAGAGGGCAGCTTTAGATTAGATTGAGCCTGCCAATACCCCTTGAAAATACAGGAAAATTCAGTTTTTCAGACACTAGGAAAGTATTAATCATGTCCCCATAAGAATTGTGACAACTTAATTGCAGGAACAAGTAATATTTTGTATCAAAACTAGCTTACACACAGAACAGATACTCATAAGGACCAGAGCTAAAGCTGAATGAGTAACTTTTAGGTCAGACATTCCTAGTGCTTGATTTTGCAGCCTCAATAATATTCTTCAGAAGAGATTTTATAATGATAATTAATGATGTAAGAATTACTATCATTATTGCTGTCAGTACGTTGCTTCAGGAGAGTTTTTCAGAACTCAACCTCTAAAGCTGAATTGTAGTTTTTGTTCTGTATTTCCTTTCATGCAAACCATGCCCCCAAAATGTCAGAGTTAACTGAACTGTCACAGAGTCAACTGAGCTGTAGAGATCATAACAAAGTGAAAGAGAAATAAAGAGGCATAAGCAATGAAGAAAAAAAAGAAATACTTGGATTAGAAAGGAGATAAAAGCCCATGAGGTGGCAGAGGTGAATATTTCATCAATACTTTTAAATAATCGTGCTTTACTAGGTATTGAGCCCTAATATTATAAGATAATTACATGTAAGTGAGAACATAATAGCCAGGGAAGAGAGACGAGGGTAAGAGTTGGAAAAACAGAAGTCCTGAGTAGAACAAAGCTTCTCCTATTGGTGTCTGCTGGGCTCCAGACAAATTAGGGGTGCTACCATATTATCAGCACCCGATCTTGGAGGAAGACCTAGCACTTTGTTTTAGAACTGCAAGTGGGAGAATAAAGAAGAGTTTACATGCAAAGTACACACTTCACTTTGGGTACAAAGGGTAAGATTCCAAAACATCACAGACACTGATGTTTAAGACTATAGCTTCTCATTTCTACAGAGACATAAAAGAAAAATGCAAGAGGAAACATAATCAGCATGAAGTATGCTCACCATCTCCCAGAGAGAACAGTTACACTCTTGCAAATAGTCTCTTGGAAACAGCCACTGCATGAACCTCCCAGATTTAAAGGATCTGCTCTGGATAGGTATCCGAGGCAAAGGTCTTCCTAGATGATCATATAATATTGACTGAAGCATATTCACATTGTATTTTCCCAAGGGGAAATTACTTTGTTATTCTGGACAGAGTTTTTGTTTTGTTTTTAATGAAAAAATGAGAAACTGTGATTGTCAGCTATAATCTTTAAAGTCTTGTCTATGTATCATCTTAGCTGTACAAACACCATCAATTACATTGAAATTATTTTTGCAAAACCTTGTGCAAGGATTTGCAAAATTGCAGACTAGAGATAATGGTTATCAGAGAAGCAAAAATGTCTATGCATGATAAAAATGATACTGTTTCTGCACTTTCTTTAGTAACGACAAAAAATCATTCTTCCATAACTTGTGACATGATAGGAACTGCTTAGGATGTGGAAAGTGTATTTCTTAAGATACATTTTGATAGGTTTTGGTATCATTGAACGTTCTGAGTTAAGACAGACTCACAAGGGTCTAGCTCCCAACTCCACAAAGGACAACTTAAGAATTAAATCATATACCTAAGAGCGCTTACCAAAAGCTTCATAGAAATTACATGTTTGGGGCCATGACTGCTTTCCTAGGAATCCTGTTCCAGCACTTGACCACTCTATCAGTGAAGAACCTTTACCTAATACACAATGCAACCTTTCCCTGATGCAATTTTAAGTCATTCCATCCGGTAATATTTTTAAGTTGCACTACTAGACGTTCATGCTGGATATTAGGAGAAATTTATTCTCAAAAACAGTGGTGAAGTATAAGAATAGACTGACCAGGAAGGTGATAGAGAAGCCCTGGAGGTGTTCAAGAAAAGAATTGATGGTAGGACTAGAAGACCTTAGTCACCATTCCAACCTTAATGATTCTATAATCACATCCCATCACTGATTATCAAAGCCAAGAGGGCAGCAGATCCTTCTCCACTCTCCTTCATGAGAAAGTTGTAGATGGCAATGACTCCTCAGACTCCTAATCTCTAAACTGAACAAGCTAAGTATCTGCAGCTGTTTTTCATAAGTCATGACTCTAGTCCTTTCACCTTCTTTGTAGCCCTCGTTTGGACTCATTCAAGTGTTTTTATATCCTTCTTACGTTGTGGAGCCCCAGACTTCACACAGTAGTCAAGATGAGGCTGCACCAACACTGAATATAGCAGAAAAATAACTTCTTTCAACCAGTTAATTATACTGTGCTCAATGCACTCCAGAACATGATTGGCCCTTTTGGCCAGCCACCAGGAAACAACGCTGACTCAGACTGAGTTTTAAAAAACTCTCCAGATCTCTTTCTGCAGGACTGCACTACAGCCACTAGCTCCACAGCCTACATATACACCCAGGTTTATGCTGTTCCAGAGGGAGAATCCTTGGATTCTATGCACCCGTATGTCAGTGAACTGTAAGAAAAAAGTGAGGGTCAGGATTTTACAATTTTTATTTTTACAAATTTCTCCACTCCACGTGTAGATTTGAAGAGAAAACTGGGTTTTGATGAATCAAAAATACTTCATGTTCAAAAAGAAGACAGATATGTACAGTTTGAAAATGCTTTATCAACTTTCTGATTAAATTTCTGCATTTATTACATACTTCTAAAAAGAAGGAAGCATAGCCACTTCAAACTTTCCCAGGAAAAAATATACTTTCAAATTATTTTGTCTCTACCCTTTCAAAGGTCATCAAACATCTGGCTCTAAGAGAGGTCCACAGAGTAAAGTATATGCCTCATCAATATAATTGTCTGCTAATTTGATAGAAAGAAGGTAGAAAGTTGTATTCGGATCCTCATGATGGCCTTTAAATCTTTTTTCAACCTTCTAGGCACGTTTTGAAAGAAATTCAGCAAAACTGTGAAAGTACCAGCCACAACCAAAGTGTTATTAGAGAGGGGATGCATATTCATTCAGTGGAAACAGGAAGAGGGAGTCATTGCCCCAAATTAAAAATACCCAAGGTGAGAAATAGTGATAACACAGGTAAAGCCAGTCTGACACCAAGCAGACAAAAGTAAGAGTGACATCAGTGTTGTCTTACAATCCACACTGGTGTGGATCCAGGTAGACATGATCTCTTTGTTCATGGCCTTGGATCTCTACCAAAATTACAGTGAAGGCTGCTTCACAAAATTACAATACAGTTACTAAAATTGTCTTTAATAAAAAATATTTCTGAACTTCAATGAATGAGAAATTCTTTTTTGTAGCAAGGCATACATACCCTTTTTACTCTCTATTCAACCAGTATCATTATGGAACTTTCCACTAGCAAAGACCTCTCAGGCCTCTGTTGGCAACCACTGAGTTGTCCAAACATTTTATTATTGGGCTTTTCTACTTCATCTTTAATTTTCCTAATTCTTAAACCAAGAAAATTAAAAAGGAAACACCCAACAATAACAAAAACAAGCAAAAAACCCCAAACACTATTCATTTACTTCCTAAGTTTCTCCCTTCTTTTTTTTTTTTTTTTTTTTAAATTCCAAGTACAGGAAACTTCTTCCTAGTGACAAAAGAGAAGCTGTTACAGGAAGGCATTACAACAGCTTTACTGCACTTTGCACAGTTCTTCCCATAAGGGAAATGCATGGTTTCTGGGAATATTTTTACATGGAAGAATTCTGAGTCAAGCTGCAGAAAAAAAAGACAGCATTTATAAAATTGGAGAAGAGGATGAAGGAAGAGTGAGAGTTCAGGAATGAACAGCTTTGGTTCATTTACTGCGGCTGAAAGATTTATAACTGCAGAGTTTGTGAGAATACTTGGACGAATATACTAGGGTTGAACTTCAATCTAGCAGTTGATAACATTTCAACTTTTACCTGATACCACTGTGTTTTATGACTTCATCCTTTAACTTCTTTTTGCTCCCACCAAGGTAAGATTTGCCAAGTACAACATCAAAAACTGAAGGCCAGCCTCGTCTGATTACCTGCTGACTGCTCTGTGCTGTATACAGATTTGTACGTTTGCTTTGGGGATTGCCACCACTCAGTGTGTATTGATCTTCCTTGGAGATTTCTGGCTTCCTTGGGGAATTCTGACTTCCAAGTACTGCTGCACTGGACTTACCTGATGAGCAGGTTGTAGAACTAAGGTATACTTTGATTTGAATACAAATAAAATGATTCTAATTTTGCTTTTTACAATATGCTTTAACAGATGTAAGCCTGTTCTAATAGATAAACTACTGGACACAGGAGATTTAGATCAATTCCTACTTCATCAGCTGACTCAGTATGTGACCTTCTTAATCTACTCCCTGTTGCTATTTCCCAACCCCAAAATTCACGGCTTTGAAATAGTAAAAGGAAAGAACCAATCAAGGATTATGACGTACGTAGATATTTCAGTGATGGGGAATTTATAACCACATAGTGATACTTAATTTTGCAAGCTGACCTCTACTTATATAGCCTTCATAGTTCTTGCTCTTTAGACTCATCCCATTTATACCTTATGATTAATATCAGTAATTTAGCATTTCAATTACTCCCTATGTTATTATGGGAAATACCAAAAAACAATTAGATAGCTCAAAGAGATGTTTATTGCATGAATTCTACACTGAGATTACAGAATTTGGGCCATAGGTCTCTTGTGTATTTAAAAGCATCTTCCCCTGGGTGGCCCCTTCATTGCATTACTAGATCATAATTAAAACTAAATTGCATTTGGAAAAACAAAATTCTGGACATTTAGTGATGCATTATTCTTGGCCTGGATTTGCTTTGCTTATTCACTCAGTAATTTGTGAAACTCAGTAATTTGCAATGGGTATCCCAGTCATTAGTGCAAATTATTCTCCTTCGACTGTATCTGCATGTAATTGCCTTTTGAAATTAATTCATTTAAATTTCTTAAAAATAATTTGTTACAGGATGTTATTTTCCTTAAGAGGCTTAATTTCTTAAGAGTTCTAGGTTTGTGGTAACGATGCATAATTAGCAGAGACATTCTTATACATTCACCTAAAAAAACCCCTATGTTTTGTTTATTCAAAATCTTTATGTGCCATATTCTGGGCCAGGCTTATTTGGGATAAAACAGACCTATATTTGGCTTCAGTGTAAACAAGATTATCCAGCATCCTGGGAGCAGAACATACACCACACTAGGCCACATCATTTTCTAGAGAATAAGCATTCAGTGATGGCCAGAGTTTTCACTCTGAGGATCACATTGAAATCTTGGACACTTACATGCTTTTTTTTTTTTTTTTTTTTTTTCTCACCAACATTTCTAATACATTAATATATTTATTGTGTGAGTTAGGGGAAGTACTGCTTTTCTCCTTTTGGAAGACAAGGAGGAAAGTTTTCATATTGAGGGTAGTGAGACACTGAAACACATTTTGCCCAGAGAAACTGAGGATTTCCTATTATTAGAAGTCTTCAAAATCAGGTTGGATGAGGCTTTGAGCAAACTGATTTAGTTGAAGATGATCTTTAAGGTCCATTCCAACCCAAATAATTCCAGATTCCATGATTCTATAAGATAAAGTAGTATTACGATGAGACAAATTTTGTAGAGGAGATGAATAATGATGCTGGATCCTCAGCGTTTATCACCCAGAGTCCACCTTTCATGCTGCTTCTACATCACTGAAATTTAGAGCACCCCTGAAGACCTATGGCTGCATGATAAAGAACAAGCCATTCAACGGCTTAACTGAGCAGTCTCAATTTGAGGGAATAAAGCTCTCTGAGCTTTGGTGAGGCTCTAGATAAAGCTCGGATTGTGGGTCTTTTCTCCTGGTAACTTCTACCAGGAGATGAGAAAACACATTATTGTGAAGAAACCTTATGTGCTGTATGCAGGAGTTCAAGACTTTGATTTATTTGCTCGGGATATTGCTAGTTATTAACTATGTATTTAGTGGAGACCTGAGCACAACCTTCTACTCCACTGACTCCACTCACATTAAAGTTTCTGCTGTTAAACACAACAAGCCACAGTTTCTGGAAGGTGACACTGACTTAAAGGTAAGACATAATAGTAATGGAAAATTTTATTATAGAATAATTCCATCAGAAGTGATGGGCCTCAGGCTGATTAAACCACTGAATAACAGTATTCATCTTCCTTTCAAATCCAACTTTATCAAGATGCAGTAGATTACCCAGCAGGTAATCTATTCATGCTCTTTGGTTGCACAGAATTCTCAGTGAGACTTTGAGTACCGTAAGAGACTTGTATATCACTTACTTAAACTGGCACCTGTGTTTGCACACACACAACATAATGCTGTACATACAGGACACTAGCACCCCTATTTAGAGACACTGTCACCATGATACATACTACTCTGCACAAAAACCAAGACGTAAGAAGTCAGATATCACATACATGGATGTATCCCATTCTCACATGGCTGCTGATCAGAACACGAAGTTGCTCGTTTTGTCTATTTACCAAGCCCTGGGAATGCATTCTGCAGAACATGCAAGACAGGGAAAAAAAGGGAGACTGTTGCAAAACCCAGCAGGAAGGAAAGCCAGGAGAGGAAGGATGAAAAAGGAGCACATTTATATTCACATATCTAAAATGGCCACTGCTTCCTATTTTTTATTCTCTCCCAACATGTGAGAAAAGTAGAGTTTACTCTTGTCAGTGTTTAGCAGAAAATCACACAAGGAAGAGGGCAAGCAAATGAACAGTTTTCAGGAAAGTTTTGAATATTATTTTTCCTAAATAAAATAGAAAACCTTTACATTTTTTGTTTTGGAGAGATACTATTTCTAATGCAAACTTTCTCCTGAATAGGTTTTCCTATGGATGGTAAAAAAAATACAGGGGAAAAGCTATTTGTGGATATGGAGTTATAAAGAACAGTGAGATGGAAAGCTTCAACACTTAAAACCTGATGAAGGTGCAGAAAGTTCCCTGGTACTGAGCTTTTAAAACTGTTTTAATGCCATCAGGCAGAAATGGGCTGACAAACTGGAAATTCAGAAAGTATAACATTCTTAGGAAACAGCAGAGGCAACTGGAAGCTGATGAAAATCAAAAATACAGGTCACATCGTGGAACAAATGCATTACTCTGTCCTACTTTCATAATGTATTTATTTCCAACAATCCAGTGTTCCCATTATTTCTAATATCCGGGTAATTCCTGACAATAAATTAAACAGCACTGAATAGAATCACAGAATGGCCAAGGTTGGAAGGCCAAGGATCATGAATCTCCAACCCCCCTGCCACATGCAGGACCACCAACCATCCTATTTGATACTAGGTTGCCCAGGGGCCCCATCCAACCTGGCTTGAACACCTCCAGGGATGGGGCATCCACAACCTCTCTGGGCAGCCTGTTCCAGCACCTCACCACTCTCATAGAACTTTCCCCTGACATCCAACCTAAATCGTCCCTCCCTCAACTTCAAACCATTTCCTCTTGTCCTGCTGTTATTTACCCTTTCAAAGAGTTGACTCCCCACCTGCTTGTAGGCTCCCTTTAGGTACTGAAAGGCTGCAATGAGGTCACCCCACAGCCTTCTTTTCTTCAGGCTGAACCCTCGTACAGTTGTTACCATGGTATCAAACTAAATAAATGGATAAACGAGCTATTTCCCCATTGCTTATGACTCCTTATGTCCAAAGTAGCTGATCTAGGTATTAAGCTAACTGAATTGAAAACATGCATGGTCTTCAGTTGTTACTATCAATTGCGCTTACTGCTCTGGGAAACGTTTCCTATTTGGGGAGATAATGTAGCTCCCTCTTGAGACAGGTATACATCCAGGTAAAACTGGATAAAGAGAAAATTTCTTCTCTGAATTCTTTGGTTCTTAAATTCAACTCAATATTCTATCACTCAACTGAAATCATTTTCTGTTTTCTCCTTTGTACTCCAGGGCAAGGAAAGGTCTTTCAGAAAGGGGATACTCACTTGCTTTTTTCCCTTGGTCACAACTCTCTGGGCTGGGGAAACCCAGACAGAATCAAAATAACTCTTGTAGAGCTATAAAAACACAAAAATAACCACAACATTTCTCAGTCACTGGAAGAACTCTCCCAGCAAGCACATGCTATAAGAACTTACATTTTCAGGAATTTCACCTTAATAGACTGTAGAAAATGTCCCCCCAAAAATGTTGTCAATCAGCAAACAAAAATGTCTACAGTTTTTAATTTTAAAATGGTTGCTATTGCAGGGACATTTTTCTTATAATGCTGCTATCAGTACACTGGAAAGCCACTAACAATGATCTTGGGAAATGCTTCTGTGTGGTGCCTCCTGCTTCTAAACAGATCTAATAACATCCAGGGATTTGGACTCCGGATTTCTGCCAGGTATATCTAGAAAGTTATCATTCTGACACCCATACTTCATAAATAATCCTAGAGAGGCAGAAATTGGTGCAACTTTCTTTACTGACACAATGGCTGTGTCTTCACCAGTAAATTAAACCTGCTTATTCACATTCCCAGGCCCTATGGCCACTTGGCACAGAGGAGCCATTACCTGTGTGAGCAAATACCTTAGCCACCACATAGCTGCAAGGAATCTAAGTGTTGCAAATAGTCCCTGGACCATCATAACCACAAAATAATGACCATAAGTTATTTGGAGATGGTGTTAAATACATCATCTACATTGGGACAGGTAGTGTTCTGACTGTTTATTAGAATGTGCAATCATATTTCAGGAGCCAAGATTTTACTCATATACAGAAACCATGACTCAACCTTAGAGTATCTCCAATCATGTCTGTGGAATTACTCACAAGCCAAACTTGTGGAAATGAATAATGAACCAGTGAACCGATAAAACTTGAGTATATGTTGAAGAAGTTGTAATGAGGAAGACAGATGAGTCAGGCAAACTGAGTTACATGGTGCCCTGGGTCCATTGAAACAAAATATATATACTGCAACGAAATCAATGAAGAAACATCTGGAGAAAAGAGATATAGACCCTATCTGCACTGTGTCTCCAGAGCTGCATCCTAGAATGCAGTGAATGTAAGAAAAACTTGTGAGTTATATTGGATAAGCTTACAGTGTATGTCACTGGGGTAAGAAATACTAATAGAACCCTGCTATCCTGAGTATAAACAAGAGAATAGATATTGGGTATAGGGAAACAATTTACCTCTGCAACAATTGTGATGCTGATAAAAGCAAGCTATGTACATTTTTAATAGACACGTTTAAATATACTACAAAAACTGGAGAGGGGTTAGGGAAATGCCAACCAAATGAATTCAAGTCAGGAGAAATTGTTTTATAGTAGCAAACTTTAGAAGTTCAGTCTGTTTACTTTATCAGAACAGAAGATTGATAGCTGACTTGATGCAGGTATATAAATATCTTCACAGGAAGAAAACGTAGTGTACTAAAGCAGCATCTTTATTATTAAAGCAAGGAAAGACACAGATACAATGTTCAGAAAGAGAAACCAGATAAATTGAAAGATCACACGCTAAAAGAAGAAAAAAAAAAAAAGAAGTATGGTCAACCCACCAAAGCAAACTACAAAGGAAAGCAGTAGACTCACCATGCTTAATGTTTTCAGACCAGGGCTAGAAATTTTTCTTGCATTTTTGTCAAATGTGAGTAATAATTTAGACAGCCCAAACACTGGACTCAGCACAAGAGTATTTGGCTGAAGTGTAATAGCTAGTAAGAGCTGGTGTAACAATATAAATGATAAAATGTTTCCTTCCAACCTGAAACACTGAATCCAAAAGCTGTCCCCTTCTTCATAATTGCCACCTCTGTCTTTGCATTTATGTAGTCCTGTATACAGATTTCACATACTAACTTATGGGTGACTAACTCAAAAGTGGAAATTTATCATCAATTTGCACTCCTACAAAAGATATTTGGAAAGAAGGAAAGAAGACCAAAAGCCCTCTCCTTACTACTTTGAAAATCATCCTATTACTAAATGCCTTGATAATCAACCAAAGTCCTATAATACACTGGGGTTAAAAAAGGGGGAAAAAAAGGAAAGAAATGAAAATAGAATATCGATAGAGGAAATATTAAGACAATTTTAACAAGACTTACCAAGAAAATGCTGCTGCAATAGATTTTTCATATTTTATCAACATAACATTTCCAAGCCCTCCATTGAACAGAAAAACAAAACTTCTATTTCAGCAGGCTGAACAATGATAAGAACAGTAGAAGCTTTTCTTTTTGCTTCCAGAAAGATGCAATGTCAGCTAGAACTGGCAGTGTGCCAGTCAGTTGAAGGAAATGAAGTGAAATCGCAAACAGCTGAGAGACACCTGCTGACATTATACCTGTGGGCTTCTTTCCCTGAAATTCTGTACAAACTTTGCCCCCTTCATGCTGCTACTGAGAATAGGAATAGGGCAGGTTACGTTGACCTAATAGTTCAGCAACCTGTTTCTCTGCCTTCCTTCTTGAGATTATCTTTCCAGAATGACAGTATGCATTTCAATTGAAATTTTGTCAGTTTTTCTATGTCCTCATTGTAGCCTTTTTATGGAACTTTCTTTTTCTTTTTCTTTTTTTTTCCCCCTCCTGATCTCTCTGCTATTAATACTACTCCCCAAAGGTACTAGCCAACATTTGATAGGTGTGAGCAACACGTTTTGGGACATTTGTGCCAAATCCAGCCCCTTTAGAAAGAGAAAATTCTACAGATTTTGGTGTGAACTTGGTGCTTAATACATTATTTAATATTACTGAGAGAGGCAAAATCAGTTGTGTAACAAGTAAACATATCTTTTAAGAAATGGACTAACATTAGCATGCTTTGTAAATAAGAAATGAGAGTATGAATGCAGGCAGCAGGGTAGTAATACAAATGAAAATAATTCAGAAGACAGAGGAGAGATGTTTAGGAAAAACTTCATGACAGAGAATATAGAAGTTAGGAAGGAAAGATAAGAGACATATATAGATGTGGGAAAATGCACAGAGCACTGAAGGGAAAGATTATTATCTTAAATTTCTTGAAGAAAGAGGGTCTGATGGAGGATGGAGTGACATATTCAGAGCAGAAGTTCTAAACTGAGCTCCTGAACTTGATATACAAGGATAAGGTAAGATTTCAGTTGGAAAGTATCAGAGTAACAAAACAGAAACCTGAGCTGGAGGGATGGATTTTGGAGAAAGAAAATGAGAATCAAAATTCTAGCATTAGACTTTGTGCTAGGAGGCAAGACAGTAATGCCCAAAAGGCCTTTGAGGGAGCTTGAAAGATTGTATGGGCAGAGAAGATTGCAGAAGCTAAGGAAATCAGAAAAATGTCAGCAGCGTCAGCAGAAAAATCAGGAAAAAGTCAATGGCAAGAATGATCTAGAATGAAGTCAAGCTAGTAGATGATTTACTTCAGAACTATACAAAAGGCTATATGGTTCCAGCACAGGGGTAGTACACACATAGAGGAAATCACTCAAAATTTAAATGAAAAGACAAGCTGGCAATCAGAGTTTTTAGAATACAGGTGACTGAAATATGCACCTAGACTTTTTAAAGTAGCAAGATCTTGTCATCTTCTATTAAGCATCTTTTGAAATGAATTAATTTGAGCCATATATTCATGAGTGATATATTCATGAGTGATCAAGTATCTTTTTTTAAAAAATGTCAATAATAGGACATTAAAACTGAAAGATAGTGTTAGAGGAGGATTGAAAAATCAAGGAAATATTAATATAAAAGAACCATAGGAGAAAGCTAATGTTGGACAAAAAGAAGTCAAGAACATCAAAAGGACAATAGAAAGAAATAATAAACACGAAACTTTGGGCACCAATCAGGGAAAACATGAGCCCATCATTTTACGATAAAAAATGAACAAAACTGTCACTCTTCTTGGTTTTCATATCTAATTTTTCTGCAATTTATTTTCAAGGATATGGTGGAATGGATAAAGGAAGAATACTGCATTTTCAAGGAAATAAACAAAAAAAGATATTCTTAAAACTTGAGTTCCTGATTACTTTCTGAGTTTTGCAGACTAAAAATTCACAAAAATGCAATGATAACCAACTTCTGTGCTGGTAGATCTTGATATATTGTCATTTTTTGGAAGGTGAGATGGAAAAAAAAATCATGTGACAGTTTGCATTGTTATTGACAGTCAATAACAGCTGTTACAGAAAGTCTGTTTTGCATACACCAGACTTGGAACCAGGATGTATTCTGATTACCTCTGTTCTTCCAATGGATTTCGGTTTTGAGAGGGTCTGGGATGAAAGAGTGTAAGTGTGAAATATGTAAGAAGAGCTACAAGAGTTAGATACAGGAAAGTGCCTACACTTCCATGGAGACTTCCAAAGCACTTCCAAAACACTTCCAAGCAGAAAGGTAATTGCACAGAAGAAGATAGGGATTTATGCAAATGTAACTGGGTATATCAAGTTAACTTTTCAGCGACCGCAGCTCCCATGCAGGGAAATTCTATTTCTAAAGACTCCCCCTCCCAACACTTCCTTTTTAATCCTGTCTTTTTCACAGAGTTCTGGCTTTAATTGTGCAGATCTTAGACCTTAAGGATGTTGTTTGTCATTAATTATGATATGCAATGCTGACATGAGGTCAGAACTTAATTAATTTCAGTTCTTTGACGACTTGTAAAAGGCAGCAGGAAAGGGTAGAAGATGAATATTTTGTGTCTTCTGAAAAACCAACAACAATTACTTCAAATAAAAAGAACTACTCTCTCCAGAAGTAACAAAAATACAGTGTACAGAAATAGATGGCACAATTTGTGACTGTGTGAATTTTTTATGAAGATGTATTTCCACATTTGTTTCTCCCAGATCATGTGAATTACAGACATGGTTTCTGATTAGTACCCTATTTTCGTGGCACTGACTGCATACTGCTAATTTCAGTTCTAAATAATGTATCCTTAAGTGGCATATGTATGTCTGCCTCCTAAAATCCTATCTGTAGAAAAGAATATTGAGTCTAATTGATCCAGTTTTGACAGCCACTGAATACAGTGTTATAACGGAATACACAATCAGTGCATTTGTCTACATTTTCCTAGCCTAGAAAAATAATTTTCTGGGCTTTTAGTCCACATCTGTAGTGATCACTATCAACATAATGCAAGAGAGTTATGCCAATCAGAGTTGATAAGATTTTTCATCTGAAATACTTTCATGCTACCAAATCAACTTTAAAAAAAAAAAAAAAAAAAAAAAAACAACCAACATTTGTATGTTAAACTATTTGTTTTCTTACTAAAGAATTTAGAACTAGTATACTAGAAAACTGTTAGTAAAATACAGTCCTTCCAGTTACATTCTGCAGTATTGTCATCACATCTTAGATCTTTGATCTTGTCATCAAGCTACCTATCATCATATCATGAAGACAGTTTAATTTACATCTCTGTTCATTCCTATAAATTCTGTGGCGAAGCAACATGAAGCTATGAAGAACTTTTAAAATTGATACCATATTCCAACTTGCATACTGTGGTCCAAAGAAGGAAACTAGCTTATTAAAAACACAGGGCAAATGAATTATTGAGGAGAAGAGTATTATTTATTCCTTAAAAGTTTAAAGGAAAAAAAAAAAATGCACAGAAGAGTGATGAGATAGAAAAAATAACAAACAGATAAACATGTTAAAAACCAGCTCTAGTGTGTGGTACCAGTGTGTGGATAGATTGCCTTCCTTCAACCGGAAACTAAATTCAGAAGTAGTATTGTGACGAATGCATTCTCTGCCATACTGATGTTCCACTGCACGAAGCACTGGCTCACTCAGAAAACCCTAAGCTCATGTTTATGTTTGTACAGGTCATATCTGGTTGTAGGCCACAAAAGAGTCTCATAATAGTCATGCATTCAGCAGCTGGCCAACAAAGTTGCACGTGCTGACCTTGGCTAAGGTAGATGATAAGGATGGACACAGGGCAGAAGGCCACTGGATAGGCACACACGGAGATGAGCTACATATTGCTCAGATCTTAGGACCTGTTTGTGAGGATCATGTGTTGCGAGGGCAAACTCCACACACCAGGCCTTGCAGTTATCAGGAAAAAAGAGAAAGACTCAGCTTTCAGTTTGTGGGATTGGTACGGTCATCCCAAGGAGTAAGAAAATTAGGTGGTGTGTTTAGGCTGTGAATTTGTCTCAAGAGCACTCTGTGTGTGAGCAAGCTGAGCACTGAACAGGCTGTGAATTTGTCTCAAGAGCACTCTGTGTGTGAGCAAGCTGAGCACTGAACAGGACATGGTAATTTGGAGAGAAGCTGCAGCCTCCAGTACTATGACAGGACAAAGTAAAGACAAGGCACTCAAGAAGCAGCCTCAACGTTCACAAGTGGAAACACCGCCATGTAAATGGACATAAAACATATCACAAGCTCCAGTTACAAGGATTTCTTTATCACTTCCCCAAAGATCAAAGGCACACACTTACAGTTCCCTCTCCTGTATTCCAGCATAACTGGCATCTGCTTCAATGCTTCTGTGATTCAGAAACAAACCCTGGCACAAAGCATAAAACTGAGCAAGGAGAGACACTGCTAAAGCAGAGCCTCTGTTCACTCTTTTCCACCAAGAGCATAACTTCAGTCCTTTCATACACTTACTACTTACAATCTTGGCTATCTTAGTGACCATTCTTAAAAATAAGAAAGCAAGGAACAACTTTTCTGTCCCAAGCCAATTTGTCCCACAGATTCCCTTCTGTTTCATTTCCAGTCCCTATATAGCTCAGGCAAACATTAATTATTGACCACAGACAAATGTCCAACCCTGAATGTGACAAGATAAAGGAAAGAGAATTAAGATTTATAAATTCCAGTTGACAGCCCCAGACATTTACTTTTTTTTTTTTTTAAACAGGATTTGTCTTCCACTGGGGATAAGCTTTGAAATCTGTGATGGTGTTTGATAACTTTCCATATTTCTGATAAAAATAACCTTCCATGAACAAGTAGGATAACCAAGTACTTTTTTTTTTTTTTTCTTTAATGATTTCTTATAGAAACACCCCATTGGCTTACTGGAGCTATCAGAGTATCAATTCTTCATTCTGAAGACTAGGTGTGTAGAGCTGTTCTTTTTTTTTTTTCCTTAAAAAAGTAATAGAACAGTATATGTAGTATTTTATACAGTCTAAGTACAAATATGACTACTCAAGAAATGGAAGGCCACGTTCACGCTGAGGTAACAGATAACCTTCAAGACCATTAGATTTTGAAACCATTAGAGGAGAGAAAAATGCAAAGTGAACTTCTGAATCAAATATTTTGAGTTGAGCTATGAAAAAAGAACCCAGCTCATTCTAAGCACAATTTGCTTGTTGAGTGTACTTGCATATTTTCAATTGCTTTATTCCACAAACTGCTAGTCATTTCCCTCAAATGTCCCTTGGTGTGAAGATAACATAATAAGACACTTCCATTTTGGGGTTACTGTTTGTGGGCCACGCAGCGATATTAGAATCAGCAAACTTCTCCAGAATCCGAATGGAGCAAACAAAACAGTTTAGCAAAACTTTAAAAACTAGTGAAAAATATGCTCTCCCCTGTGTGAGGAGCACTAAAGGGGAAATTACAATAATAATAATAATTTAGACATTATATCTCTCATCATCTTCCAATTTCATATTTTTCTCCCGTGTCTACAGTTTCTATTTTTTGATAATTACAAAGAGCTGGCACTGCATGTGTTCCGATATGAATAGTAACATTAAAAGTTCCTTACTAAAGCACTACTTTACTTGCTAACTTTTAAAATACTTTTATAGTTTTCTCCTCCATTTTAAAATTACATTATTGATGTAAACTGAGAAGTTATCAAAAATTATATACAGAGGCATCATTTGCAGCTCCAAAGAGCAATTTGACTTGGACTGTGCCTTAGTAAGCAAAGATTCATTTGCTTTCTATAAAACATAGCATGAACAGTATGGTCCCAAAATTACACTGCTTAAGTATGACCTCCTGAGTGACTGCCTGCAGCAGCATGATTGTCTACATTGTGAAGAACCCCAGAGAGCTGGGGATCTTCTGTGCACGCAGTGTGAGCTACAAATTATGTTCTACATTAGCCCACTTTTACATAGATACTGTTCCCCTTCTTCTGTCCCACCAACAATAACACGAAAATATTAAGGAGACAACATTGTATTTTTTCTCTGCCTGCCAGTTTCTGTGTTGGCATTTTTATTCCCTAAGGGAGTGGATAACAGTCCTACAGATAGCAAGTTGCTTATGAATTATGGGTCAGGCATATCTAAGATTTACATATTGAAACACTTAGGAAAAAAAAAAAAAACAACACCCTTGGAAAGTCCTGTCAGAGCCCACTAAAGTAAGTGGCTATTACTGAGGAGTACCTTAGTAACATTATTAAGAGTCTACTTAATGATGAACTAGCCGTATCTGCTTAAGTCAAAACTACATAGTTTAAGAATTCAGTCATGAGACCTGAAACAATTCCTACAAGAAACTGTTTCTACAATGAAAGCACTTGCAAAGCTTGAAAAGTGATAGAAAGTTTCCTGTCCTCATGAAATGAATATATTTACATATATCAATCCAAACATGTAATATGGTAATTTCATTGTGTATAGAACATAACCACTGATGAACTGTGTAGTCAGTTGGAACACACTGCAGATGAATGATGATGAGCAGATAAGGAATATATCTTTCTGCTGGTGTATAATCAGCTTGATCAAATTACATTAACACATTGGTGTTGCTTTGGGCTCAGCGATATTAGAAGGAGAAAAACATTTTAAAATTATCCCTATACTTCTGTTCTCCAGTTGTGTTAATCCATTCACCGTTCTGTTAGAAGCAAATGTATGAAGACATTCTTTAGTTAATGTACTGGGATAGATTCCTCTGTCATAATAAGACAAGGATAAGTCGTTTCAGACTAAAGAGATTTAGATTGAATATAAAAGAAAAGTGTTTTTTCTTCATTTGTTTTTAATGACAAGGGTTGTGAGGCACAGGAACTGGTTGCCCAGAGAGGTGATGGATGCCCCATCCCTGAAGACATTTAAGGTCAGGCTGGATGGGGGCTCTAAGCAACCTGATCTAGCTGTGGATGTCCCTGTTCATCACAGGGGAGTTGGACTAGATGATTTTTAAGTCTCTCTTCCAACTCTAATGATTCTGTAATTCTATGAAGTTAATTTATTTTTGTATCATTATAAAAACGACATTTGGAAAGAGAAGAGTTGCTTAGATTTTAGTTGGCTGAGTTGGTTTTTTGTTTTGGTTTGGGTTTTTTTTTTGTCTCTTCATGCCCCTTTATCATTTTTTCCTTTCAGTTATCTGTATCATACTGGCATGTGTTGGAAATGGGGCTCAATATATTAAAGACAGATAAAAGTCAATAAAAACACTGGGAAGTCTTCAGATTCCCCTCATAAATCAAAAAAGACACTGATCATTTAAATATATATTGACATTTCCCTCCTATCCCCCAAAAAACCCAAAACCTCACTCTCTTTACTCATACAACACATGTTTCCAGGCAGATAGTAACATCTGATAAAACAAAGAACAGCTTGGCACTAAACATATCTTGAAATTTTCATAGAAGATGAAATCAAAAGATATCTCCTTAGAGATCCATTATCTCGGACATCTAAGATTCCCAGGAAAGTGAGATTCCATAGCTAGTATCTTTCACTACTCGGGAATGCAGTGGAAATACACTACGTTTGGGTCATCCACTTCGTTTGGGCTTTCCTTTTCTGTTTTTTTTTTTTTTGTTTGTTTGTTTTGAGCTGTACGGAGCTTTTCAGCTTTGTCAGTGCTGACCAAGAAGGACCCTATCAAACTGTTGAACTCTCATAGTCAATCACTCGTCCCCAGTGAGCAATCTGAGACATTCTTGATCTGAGGGACAGGATTTCACAAGCAGCCTATTTCAGCCTTGGCATCACCTTGTGCCCTGTAAATTTAATAAGACTTTTTTATTACAAAAGAAATAGGCACAAAGTCAGACTAAGGTTGAAAGCTTTTGAAAAATTTTATTCATTGTGTCACCTCTCTTCCATTAGGCTTTGAGTTAGAACCTCACCTTGTGTACACAAGAATAGCTTCATTACATTAAAGAGAGCTGTACTAATTTACGCAGCAGAGGTCTTCTCTGCTTCTGTCTGAAAAACAGTTAGTTCTCTGACCCGCCCTCTAGTGTCAAAATAAAATGTAATTGCTTCAAAGCAATGAAATGTTGCTTTCGGTCATCAGGAAGCTGCTGAGACCAAGTCTGATGCTGACCTGCACACCATGAACACGTCTGAGCAGCTTCAGCTATGCATCATCTGACAGAGATCCCAGGCTGGCTTTGAAGGAATGAAAAAAAAAAATTGATAGCCACATTAGTGCGGGACTCTCAGTGGGTTTTGTTAGTGTGCTGAAACAGCTGCCCGCACTCAGAATGAGACAGCCAAACTTTGCAGGCTACATGGCACTGCACTGTGCAATACACACATTTGACAGCAACAGTAAGGAATTCTGTTACTCAGAGCTGGCCCTCTGCAATCTGTCCTTACTGCTCTTAAGTGGATAGGACTATACTGTGCAGCTGCTCATCTATGATATGTCATGTTCTTAAAATAAACTTATTATCACTTCACCCCAACAGCATAGTTCTGGCAACGAGGGACCCAAAGCACTGAAGCAAATGAGAAATAACACCTTGCTTTATGTTTAAAACATTTTAAAAGAAAAAAAGAAAAAAGTTTTCTAACCATTCTGCAAAATTGCTATGTTTAAAGCAAGGCTGAATAACAGCTGTAATTCTTAGCAGTTATCTTTTCTGAGGGAGGAACTGAATAGGAAACCAAGGGAATAAGAATAGAAAAAGAATAAGAATCCATAAGAATGTTCAGCTATTGCATTCTTCAAAGTGCCCAGAACCTGTTGATACAAAAGCATTCAGACTTAAGAATCAATGGGAACAAGGGACTGAAACCAGTACTAGGAAACCTAATACCTTAGTGGATTTGTGGCTAAGAAATTTACTCATATTTTCACAGAAAGTTTGTATTGGAACAAAAAACCTCAAGAGAGATCTCGAGAACTAAAGCTAACGCCCTTTTCCCCAGGACAATCCTTGTTGTCTCTGCATAGCTCGAGGGAAATATCTAAAAAAAAACCTCAGCACATTACTTACTTACTCTAAAGAGATTCCACGTTCTTGTCAGCTGGCATATCTTTCTTCTTGAATATCAGTCTCTCATCATCTAAACCAGCCCTGGAGCTTTCTCTGCATAGACTGTCGTAACAGAGCCTTGACTCTCTGCTTTGCCTTTGAAGATAAGACAGAATGGTCTTACTGCAGTATCTAACTGTCTAAATTTCCTAATGTGCTAAGCCGGGGCTGATCTACATTTCCTTCTATATGCTGCTCCCCATCTTTCTGTTGTTACTGCTCTAATGTGAAAATATTTTAAAGACTGTTCTAACACTTACTGAAGTCCACAGAATGATCCACTGATCTGACTAAAAACTAGATTCAATATACAGCAGGCTGTTTCAGTATCAATTTAATTTAATTTCGTATAAATTTAATTTCAGCTATTTTAAACTACTTAAGTATTAGGACTAGATGTACTGTATGCCAGTTCACACCAAGTAATAACACAGGATGGTTCACAGACTTTACCCCTTCCCATCCGGCTAGCATCATTGAGTTAACTATGACACTGGGAGCAAAGTGTTCATGTCAAAGTAGCACTGCCCTCAGCCTCATGGTCCCCTAAGAAGGCAAGACTCATTAGCCTGTGCTCTGTGCCTCACTAATGTGCCATTATCTGGGACACTTCTATGCCTTTGTAGCAGTCTATAAAACCAGAAATAGTCTATGGAGCTAACAGACATGAGTCGTTTCCCTCATCCCCATTAGAACTCAGGGTCTCAGTCAATCCCCTTTGTTAAT
The DNA here is from genome assembly GCA_037305975.1 of Chrysolophus pictus. Lineage (NCBI taxonomy): Eukaryota > Metazoa > Chordata > Aves > Galliformes > Phasianidae > Chrysolophus > Chrysolophus pictus. The sequence continues at coordinate 109,838,355 of CM074576.1, forward strand.
CTCTGATAAAAAGGTGGGAATTGGTGCATAGCTGGTCAGTTAGCTCTGGTCATTATAGCAGCAAAGCAGCTGAACAGCCTCGTAGCAAACTGCTTGTTTGAATGCCAGTACTTCTTTCGACACCCATACAGCAAGTCCTGCTGTGAACAAATCAAGTCCCTTTGTACCTAAGAAATTCATACTTACAAGATATTAACTATTTGTAAGATGTCATTTATATGTGCTTGTACATGTTTGTTTCATGAAGTAAACAAGTGATTACATACTACTGTTTTATGGAAAAATTTGAAAAAAAGAGACTTTTAACCATTTTTTCTTGGTTTCCCATTATTTCCAATGAAACAGCTTTTATACTGATAATAAATTTCAATTTTTCATTTCAAGCTTTAAATGTAACCAATACTTATTAATATTACTAATGTTACATATACCTCAGACATATATCTCTATCACACAACAAGCCATTTGTCTGCTGAAGACTTATTTAATTTGTAGGAAACATGCTTTCAATCCACAATTTTGCTCAGACAGTGAGTGATGGGGAAAAGAGTGAGGAAGAAGGCCAATAGTCTCTTTAAAAATCAGCCTTATTCATTACTCTCAAAAGCATTTAGAAATTCATCAGTTGTCATTCCTGTCTAAAAACTAGGGTGATCATTTGTCATCTGTATCACCTGTGAAACTGAACATATGGAATTTGTCAACATTTACTAACTGACTATACTGCTGATTGCAATGTTGATCCAATTCAAAGATGTCTTCATTCTTTTGGTTGGCTAGCCATGTTCCTTTCAAGGATGACTAGCTATTATCTCAGAAGTTCCAGTTCTCCCTTTTGAGTGGCAACTTCTAATGTTTTAGACTTCAGTGAACTGGAGAGTTCAGCTCAGAAAGCAGACAGTTTCCCCTCCCATCATTGGGTACCCTCAACATTTTTATCCATGCTTCTCTTGAGGATCTATTCAGCCTCAACGAGACCTCCTACTCTATCTTCTGTTGCACATTTCACTGTGTAATTCTACTCTGTCAAGTCTCTTTTTCTTGTCATTGTGTTCCTGTGAAGGATATATATAGTCGTCTGTATACAGAAAAATGCATATTTTAAAATCTATTCCAAGTTTAACTTACTTCATTGTACAAATCTACTATCTCATCTTTGTTCAGCCAAAACATTTTCCAAGCTTCCTAATTCTGCTCCTCCAAGAGAACAAATTACTAAAAGAATGGCCATGTTGCTTATTTCCTACAATATTTTCACCCCATCCTGCAGTTCTACTTTTTTCAAATTCTTCTTTTTTGTTGTTTCTGTTTTTTGTTTTTTTTACCCACCATTTATATTACTACCAATATGGAAAAGTTATGGAACTGCTAACAGTCCTGTGTCTTCTTTCTGGTCTCCTTGTTCACACACACTTATCTTCAGATGGGTGAACTTTAATTATTCAGTGGTTCAATGGTTCAGTAGACATTGAAAAATTAAGGAGATTAGTTTGGCATCATTTCAAATTGAAATTGTTGTCTAACTTTTAAAAGCATTTGAAGATCATATATATATTTAATCTTATCTAATGCTACACTCCACTGACACCAAGAGCTTTGGTGAAATAAGTCTGATGTTTGTGCCCTTTAAGATGCTGCTGCTCCTAGCTTTTCAGCAACTTCTTCCCACAAGTATTTTCGTGACTGGTGGTAATTAGTATCACCTGTTCCTCATTCACCTTTAAGACACCTTCTCTTGTTGGAGAGAAAGAGTTTGAATTATGATACTGGACTGTGGAGGGACTGAACTGCAATACAAGTCTTCTACAAAGTCTTCCAGAGACAAAAGCTTTCGTAAGGAGAAAGAGTTGCATATTCTTAAAACCTACAGTACAATTCAATTCAGACCTCATCTGCTGAAGTTCAGACTAGCTTTCCTTATAAGCTCGAGACAAATGCTGCAGGCTTTCTCTGGACAGCCAAGGTGCTTTTCGCTCTTTTTACTCACAGGCATGTCTCATGGGTCATTGTTTAATTTCTGCTTTCTGTCTTGCAAGTTTTCTGCATCTCTGTTTATAAAGAATAGCATAAGCATAATAGCATAAGTCTGGAAAGCTAGCCCAGAGCAAGATGAAATGACAGACTATATTAACCAAGATATAATAACCAAGCTATTTCACCCTATTTGCTAGCAAAGCAAGTTAGCATGGGCAGAACAACCTTTCTGTGTAGAGTCTTTGCAGTTAATCTTGGAACAACTGAGGAAGAGGCTATAGAGGAAGATGGCAATCAGACTGAATAAATAACAATAACCAGGGAATCATACAGACTTTTGGAACAAGGAAAGAATCAGCTTGAGATTGAAAGGGAACGAATCCATCTGTAACATGGAGGAAAGATGCTGGAATGGAGAGAGCAGTCAAAACATGGTCTATGAAAGCTAAGAGCTGCCTAACTGGCAGCCTCCTCCTAGGCTTTATAGAGCAGCCACAGCAAGAAAGACACATGTAGGAATCCATACCTCAGCATGCAAATATATATGAGATTGTGGAATGCTTTCTCACCAAGTAGTGGGCAGGTTGTAGCAAGCAGCACAGACAGACATCACCAGCATGAGGTGAGGGAACCTGCTGTCCCTTGGGAGGGGAACTGTAAGCTCACTTGCTCTGACTGCATATGCAAAGGCACATACAGACAGAAAAACGTATGTCCAAGGAAGACTTCAGTTAGAATTTTTTAGAGTTACTTCAGTAGTACGTTTAGAAATCAAGAGGTTTCAACTAACCCTTTGGAAGTGTCTGTTATTGAAGTTTATTTGTTGTGTGGCTGATGTTGGTCCCGGCAGTGATTCTCAGTTAATTACATGTCATTAATAAATCAATAAATCATTTCAAACAGAATTTGATTTAAAGTATGTGAACCACATAGAATATTTTTTCTAAGGCAAGTCTGATCCTTAAAAAAAACAATAGTACCACCATTATTTGGGGGGGGGGGTTGGGGTACAACCAAGCTATTTTTGATTCTTTTAAAGCAAGGGCTTGATGAGGTCCCAGAAGAACTTGATCACTTCTTTTAAACACTATCTCCCTCTTTGTACCTTAAAGGTCTCAGAACAACTTCCTCCTGCACAGCCCTTTTCTTGGTTTTAGCCAAGTCCTTCTTTACAATAACCCATAATCATCATATACTGGCCTGATCTGATCCGCAGCTGTTTCACTTTTGCTGTAATCCAATATCTTTCAATACAAATAAAACCCAATCAGAAGCCAAATTAAACAAACTGCTGAACATACGGCTAACTGAGCAACAAACAAATATTCCCTGCATTTACCACATTCCATTTTTCCAAGATGGCATTTGTTTCACAGAAGGATAGACAACTTGTGTTTACCTGCCTTCTTATGAAGATACTGAATTAAAAAGTGTAAATAAATACATACAAAACACAAGTGGCTGGACAGTCTTAATTAAGAAATAATTTCATATCAGTTAACAAGATAGTTAGCAAGATTCCTCTTAGCACATCTAATTAGAGCATGACTATACAGGGTTTTGTTACAGCAGCAACTGTACATTTTATCTCATATTCTGTAGAAAATCTTATCCTTGTCCGTAAGGGTGCCCTTAGGAGGCAGAGGAAGATTTTACTGACAAGAAACTGAAGTAAAGAGAACCTAAGTGGTTACACTTAGACAAAACATCTGCAGAACAGAGGGGACTTGAAAACAGTACTTCTAAATTCCAGACCATGGTCCTGAACACTGAACCACTCTTCCCCTGGGACAGGAAAGCTTTCAACAAGAAAGTAAGAAGCCTACAGGTTTTAGCAGGTCATTCGGTTACTGGAAATTGTGCCTTTCTGTGCCCACTGTAGCTATAGCTACAGTCTCAAAGGCAGGCTGCTACTTAACCATCCCCAGCAATCGTGACCTGAAGCTGCAAATCAGCCAGGAAAGGAACGAAACAGCCTCACTAGTTCTTGTTTTACCTCTTGACTACAAGAGGACAGCAAGCAGAGATTTACCAGTGCAGTCAACGACCCAGCTGTTGCACCATGTGAGGACCCCTGTGCTTGTTCCATTCCCTGGGTCACATTGCCTCTCACAGTGCCACAGGAGGACACAGTCTGATAGAGGAGACCACCTCCTCAGCTGACATATGATTCACAAAGCTGAAGAGGAGCTGTGCTGACAGAGCAGGCCAGAGGTTTTCCCTTTGAAGTCTACCACTGCTCTGAGAGCACAAGCAAGGGGCAGCTGGACAAGAGATTGGCTCTTTGACACAGCAAGAAATTATTTATAAGTATTTCAAGCTGTAAGCAAAAGGAGGAAAGAAAATAATAGGGAGATGACAAGAGCAAGCAGGAAGAAGGTGCAGAAATCAGGGTATAGAACAGCAGGGGGATGGCATGAGCCAGGGGAAACAGGGAGCACACAGGAACACAGCCCTGAGAACCTTTAGCAAGGCAGCAAAATAACAGATATGGGAAAAGAAAAACAAAGGCCCACAGCATCAGAGAGGAAGGGTGCAAACTGCAAGAAGGAATGACATAACGTAAGACAGGGAAAAAATGTATAAACAGGTGTATAAAGGGAAAAAGATTTAAGCAAAAGAAAAAGTGAGAAAAGCAACATAATGCATGCTCTGCAAAACAGCTGTTAAGGTAAGGTACAGTAGGTATAATCTTACTCCCTTTCCTGTGAGGCATACTGCTTTAAATAACAACCTATAATGCTCTAGAGGGCATATTCATTTTTTAGATTTTTATACAGAACCTTTTTATTTACCCCACTTCCACATCTTTACAAAGTAATGAGTTCTTCATTCAAGAAATCCTGGAGGAAAACAAGAGGTACTATTTATGGAGGAAAAGAAAAAGAAAGACACTGCCAAAACTTTAGTTCAAATTTTCTGTAGATTGTGCCAATTAATTCTATTTCAGAGTACCTTTTCTGAAGGACATTAAAGGAGCCTGAGTCTCAGAGAATGCCTCTCTCACATCTCTAAAAATCAGGCCATTCTAAAGTGCCAAGTTGGCATACAAAAGCTGAGACATGCAAACTTTGCAGTTGTGCCTGGAACCCCCAAACCACCAAAGGTCACCTCTCTGCTGAGTCATGGACATGAGGGCCAGCAGCTCACAATGCCTAGAACACAGCCCATCTCAAGAGTGCTGTCAGCCTCCTACTCAGATATGCCTATTGGGAATTATTAATTTAATGACTGTCTTCTAGCAGTATCAAATTTGGATGGACAGCTATGAACATGTGAAGTTTAATTATGTTTCTAAAGCTGTAAGAACACCCAGAGGCTTAAGGAACGGTGATGTGTTTTAAATAAGTACTAGCACAGGTAAAACAAACAAACACATTATTTGGTTGAATGGAATGGGGAGCGATCTCCAGAACTTACATTAACAACTCCTTTCTTTTCCTTACAACCAAAAAGCAGCTCTACAGAAAACCTCTCTCAAGCAGGACTATAAAGGAGGAGAGAGCTTTTGGGAGGTCACTAGCTCCAGCTTTCAACCTCACTTGTTGCAGAAATGAAATTCAAGTTGAACTCAAGAAGACTAATAATCACAACTCTCTATACACACACAACCATCATGTCCTGCAACAAATATGCACAGCACTAATTTGCAATCCAATTTGGCACAGATCTTGGGAAATCATTTGCTTACTGTCTTTCCTTTGGTGTAATACCAATGCAAGTTCACAATTATACTATTTACAGTTTCAACAATATAAGAACCAATAATGGGGTCTCAAAATGTAACTGCTTGAGGACTAATGACCCCATATATTACTCATGTTTTGTTTCCGTTCTTGTTCAGACATTAAGACAGTACCCCATTTTTCCTCTAGAGTTCCCCAGTATTCTGAAATCACTTGCCTTTGTAGTTAATATCCCTGTTTTTTACCTCCTGACACACACTTTAAATCAGTTTTTTTTTCCCCGCTATTCAGCTAGTTGCTAGAAATAAATGTAGTTGTGCTGTTACTGTAGGGAAATATGACCAGATGGATGTAACATTCCTTTGTCTGGTCTTTTCTAACCCAGTTTGCAAAAGCTCCCAAAGCCTTCAGTCTTTCCCAACGCTGAGCTCCTGAGCATTTCTGAGTCTCTCTGGTATCTTGTACCCTTTTACCACGTCCTAGAGAGCAATTCTTTTTCTGCAGTTGTTGCAGTTTTAATCTGCGTATTACTACAATACCATGTATTTGAGAATAAAAGCTTCCAGTGAGGGAGAAGCAATTCCATTTTCTTTACTTACTTGAGGTGGTTCGGGCTTTTGCAACCCTGACCAGTGGGACAAAGTGCCCAGACCTGTTAACAAGTCAGAGCTTTGCTAACTCTCAGATTCACATATACATCTAATGAAGATTCAGGCTGACTCACATTTTACTTGCCCACCATTCACTGTCTCATCATGCAGATTGTAGCTGATTATCTTAAAATTACAGGCATCTCAGAAGTTGTTACTGTATGACTAAAGACACTGTAGGGCTGAAAACGGTCTGTGGCAACAGCTATGTTTTTTTCTGCTATTTTTTACACTACAGACAGAGCAGCTGCCTTTGACAATGGAAGCTGTTACAATAATTCTGGTCTAATTTAAGAAACATTTAATCCCATTCCAACAGCTATATCAGATGTGTCTCTACAGACATCTCTGTCTGCAGAGAGTTCCACAGTACTTGGTTCCATTCTAAATAATATATTCCCAAAAGCGCTCCTCTCCCAAAACAATGCGTGGGATTAGCCTCACTCTTCTGCATTACTGAAGCTGAAGATACATTATGGAAGGAAAAAAAAAGTACATTCAGGACTGATAAATTTGCTGCTGTTGGTGCAATTTAGGATCTGCCAAATATTTTTACTTTTAACACAAGGGATGGAAAAGCTCTTATATCAAACATACGAAGTCTGAGCTTACGCTGTTACTGAATCTTCCCGTGTAAGCAAGCCATATGGTTTGTGTTATGGGAATCTCATTCTTGGCTCAATTATACACTAATTTAAAATGCTATTCAATAGACAGTAGGCGCAGTGCTTTGTTTATTAAGTGCAACCTTCAGAAGCATGTGAGCAACATTAATGCATAATATTCCAATAAGTATTCTTTTTTGTAGCAGAATAGTCACAAGGGAACTTCAGTCCACGCTGATAGCAAAACCAAAGAGAGAAAATAATCTAATTTTGATGGAAAAAGAAAAATAATAATTTCCATTTGCTGGGCATTCCTTTTTATATGTTGCATAGCACCATAGCATCACATGGTATTTTTACTCTTCCTATAAAGAAGTAGCTATTCATTTAGCATTAACCTAAAAGAAAATAGCATTCCTATAAGCTGTTCTCAGATAATACCTTCTAGCAAAAAGATGAATTAGAGGGCCTTTACCACTCAATTTTTCTAAAGAAATAATGTTAGAACTAGACTCAGTTCTTCAAGTATACTACAAGAGCTACCCTGCAACATATAGTGCGTAGGCAAACTGTGTTCACAAGGACTATTATTCACTTTCCAAGCACAAACATCTCTAGCAGCTGCTACTAAATATAGTTTACTTTACTGATACTAGGAAGTCACCTTCAGACCTCAGTAACAGAATAGTGAATCTACATTATAAACCTCATTGATGTCCGGAAAAATCTACCTATTAGTGGATTTCCTTCCTACCTCTCCTTTCCCCTTTCTCTCACTCATTTATCTTGTTTCCACATCTGAAAAGAAACTCATTTTGACCTTGCTTACATCTATGAAACTTGATCAATATCTGACAGAAAAATACGATTCAAAAGTTTAACTCAGCCTTAACATTACATAATTAGCTTTATTAATGGCTTACTTAAACATCTTAGCAACTTTACTTCTGCAGTTTTATCAGGCAAGAAGTACCAAAAAACCCCACAACCAACAAAACATGTGATGAGTTACATCCTATATTGAAAACAAACGCACTGATACAAAAAGTAACCACGCAACATCTGCAATAAAGAGATACATCACCAGATCCTCCACAACTTATTTCAGAGGGGCCAACCTTTAAGAATAAATGCTATTTATTCCTATGCTAACTCAATCCCCTTCAATAAATATGATTATGTTGCTAAGCCTTTAAACGACTTTCTATATGCAATGTTGACTGCAAGTCATCAGCTCACAACTTATTTCCCCAGATCTTGTAAACTGGACTTGAATAGGTTAGTAAAGGTTAAAGAGTGTAGCATCACTGCTATACCATAGTGCTAAGATCAGGTGTCTAGTTGCACTGAGGAAATATAAAGGTGCAATGGATGTAACTAAGCCAATGTATAAATTTGATGGGTACTGGTGTGGCTCTTAACAGTCAGATGGCTGACCTGAGCAGGGACATCTACAGTGGTTACTGCACAGTGGTGTCCTGCTTGGAAATAGAGACTACACCTAAATTAGCACGTATACTAATGTGCTTTGGACTACTCCAGTGCACTAAGGACAAATGCCATAGAAGGTTCTATATCCATAATATTAAACTTCTTCTTATAGAAGAGTGACCACTTAAAAAGTCATTGGGAATAGACTTAGAATGTATTAAATTCCAAACAAGCCTAGAAACTATTTGGAATTATGCTAGTTGACATAGTCCAGAACAATGCCAGAAACAAAAAAAACTAGTGACTAAGAAGTGTGGTTGACTGGGTTCTAATGTCCAATTTTTTTTTTTTTGCATGATTTCATATTTGAACTAGTGTTCAGAAATAACCATGAGGCCTTCTATTGGTACCTCTACCCCTTATTTATCATGCTGAGAGGTCTTTTCTCCCTTTTACCACTCCTCCAGACAGTGGAACTGAATTTATCAGTACTGGATTGATTTGGTAAAAGGCAAACAGTTGACATTATTTGTGACATAAATGACCAATTCCCCCACATCCAACACATGTATGTTTTTGCTGATATGAAGCAGCCCCCAGCACTAGGGACAGTGACAGATGCTTGTCTCCAGCCTTCATGCTGACTGTCACATCTGCTACTACCAGACAGGATTTCCCTACATTCTGTTGACACCACTAGCATCAGATGCTGGGGGATGAAACCAAATAGTGGAATTCAGGACTTTTATAATCTAGAGATGTTTACATGATTTATCTGTACCCTGGAGCTGCAATTTATGAAAAAAATGCATCTGAAGAGAGTTACAGGATATATATAAAGGCAAATTTCTTTCTCCAGTATGCAGTTGCTATCAGAATCTTCATGCAGCTTTGGACTAAGTAGGTCAAGACATTCCAGAAAAAGCCAGAACTGCTTTTTGAATGATTTATTTTCAGCACATGACATTTTTCATCAGTAAGAGACCAGGGAAAGTTTTTTCAGGATGCTTATAAGAAAACTCTTCCTTCTGTGTTATCTTCCTCTTTCATTAGCATTAGGTGAACTCTAGAAACATCTCCTCCTCTTACAGAGAAAAATCTATCTCATCTCAACATAAACACGCAACTAAACCAGAGAGTAGAGTTGAAAGCTATGGATATAGGTTTTTGTGCTGCTGGAAAAGTTGAAAATCACTATAGACATCAGAGTCTGAGCTAGACAAGCACCAGTACTGGAGAGCTCGTGAGCCCACAGTGTTGAGCACAGGACAAATTTTAAAACTTACTGCATCATCCCATATCTCATAACTCCACTGTTTAACAACCTGGTAGATAAATGGAAATCCAGCGTAATATACACTGACCACTTCCAGAGTGTGGTTGACAGGTTACAGCAGAAATAGTATTTTCTGCTGTACAGTTTCAAAATGAAGCAGCTTTACTCTCCAGAGCCAGCTTTAGTCTGCAGAAATGCTCAGACAACCTACTGTAAGAGGCTGGCAGCACTTCGGTGGTGAAATAGGCTGAACAGGATTTAGGAACTTTTCCTCTCTTCTTGAGAAAATTTGGAGACAGATGGAATCTTTACTTGCAGGATTTTATCTTTAACATGATCTTATCTTGGAAAAAGCTGCAAATCCTTAGTTGACACCAAGACTATAAATATTGGAAATTCTCCAGGAGGAAAATAAGTTTCCCCATTCAGCTTATTATTCAAACTGCTTATGATATTTTACCTGCTGCTTTTGTTAGTTTCTATTTTTACATGCTCCAGATGGATGCATTGCTGTAACCAACAGCTGTCTGTATGTGCCTTGTAAAGCTCTCTCCTCTACAGTTGCTTATCTACCCTTACCATGATTTCATTTGTCCATTTATTTTTGTGATTTTTAACACTGATATACATATGCACATGCAGAGTATTTCAAGATAGGTCCTAACAAGTTTCCCAAGTCTTTTGCTTCAGTAACATTCACTTCGTAGTAGTCCAAAGAAAAACCCATCATTTTACATAGAGCTGAATGAAGCTGTAGCGAGTTGATTAGTTGATTTAGAAAAGGAGATTCATTTTGTATTTGTCAATATAATCTGTATGCAATGAATCATGAATGTAATAATTATCAAACACAGCATGTTTTAAAAAGGTAGGTACATCAGTTGTTCCTACCAATGTTACCTGATAAAAACAGTAGGCAACAAAAGTCACAAGGTTTGAGAAAGTGGGAAGTGTAAATCTTGTCAAATACTTTATGACATTAAAAAACACATGCATGAACACATTTAGACAACACACTGGTAAGACAATTTTTTTTTTCCCCCTCACTTCTGCTTTAAAAGACTTGATATATTTGATAATACATGGTCAAAGAAAGCCTTTATCAAAACATGAACAGGCGTGTTACCTGAGAATTGACAGTGAATGCTCTTAAATGGAAATGTCACCTTACAGTGAACTGCAGAAAAATCAACCAAAAACAGAAAACAGTTTTCAGTGAGCTGCACAACCTACAGCTTTGTTTTTCTGCAAGTTTTCCATGTACAGAATTACATATTTCCTAAACTGTCATTCTTTTCAGAGACATTTTTAATCTGATGTAAATCTTTCTAGTTTCATCAATTTCAGTGCAACTATTTAAGTTTACACAAAAATGGCATTATAACCAGCAATATTTATTAATGTTATTTTCACTGTATTCCACTTTCCTTAGTACCTACTTCACTAGTCATTCTGATGAGTTAGAGATTAATTAAACACACTGTAACCACAGGGTAACACTTCCAAACGAGGAACATATCTTAAAACTTCTGACATCTTCTTTCAGGTCTTTCAAAGGGCTTCTACAAGATTGTTTGTACAAGCATGGACATGTGGTGTAAGAAGGTATTGCAGCACACTTGATATACACGGAACTATTCTGCTAAATATTCATGTTCTTTATAGTAAATAAAAGATGCCACTAAAATTGTTATATTTTAACTTCGTCCAGAATATGGAAATGATGGAATTTTACTCAAATGAAATTACGCTCAAAACAGCACTGATGTCTTATTTTGTCTGCAGTTCTCTATAATTGCAAATTGTACAAGACACTAATATAAACTTTCAAAAAATAAAAGAGAGAAAACAATCATTACATAGGAAAGCATTTCTTCTATGACAAAGAGCAGCAAAATTTTATATGTTGTAACAGCTCTAAAGTTAAGCTTCTACCTGCTGAGGGGATATCGGCTCCTCCCCATCTCTGTGAAGGCCTCCAGACTCAGTTGCCTGAACTGTTTCAGAATGCTCTTCCTACACTGGTGCAACATGCACTTTTATCAGTACAACGACTGAGAACAGCAGGTAATATCACAATTCTATTGAGCAGAATGTTTAGATGGGCAACAATGTTTACTGTGAATTATTTAAAATCCTAAGATGCAAGTTAGCAGGTAGAAGAAGAGGAGAAAGCTCTAAAACTCCAGACACTTGTTTTGAAAGTATTGGAAAAGAACACTGCAGAATTGCATCAGCATGACACTCTCCTTCGTGTATGCTTCTTTGTTGGGCTTTTTAAAAGCACTGTTGATGTACTCAAATTGGGTGGAAAAAACAAAAACGGTTTAACAGTTCACTGCTGTGCTGGAACTTGTTGCTGTGAATTTAACTTAAAAACCAGCCTATTTATTCACTTCCATATCCCATGAATGTGCAGAGTTCAACCTCGTGAATTTGTCAGGCATGAGTCTGCTACAGCTTCAGAGAATATTAGAGGAATGAATCAGCATAGGGTGCTCCTCTGGATCTTTAAATATAGGAAGAAGCACTCAAAACTGTTCTGTTAAGAATGGTTTCAAGTAGTACAAAGGTAACATGGAGGAAAATGACCATTTTTTCCTCCTCCATTATCTATGTACTTCAGAAATGTTGGTAACAAGCTAAATGATCCTGACCTTTATCAGAGACAAGGTATAACCACTGAATGGAAAGTAACATTGCTGCATGCCACATTGTCCATTTGCCACTACAGTTTCTAGGCTTCTTGATACTGCATAACCACTCTAATGAGCACATCAGCTCAACGCACTTACTCACAAATCCCTTTTGAATCATCTTATAAGCTTCAATTGCAGGGGTGAATGTAAATGCCAATCTCAGATCTGTAACTACTTTAACAAGCAGGAAGTGATACACATTTTAATTTGCACCAGCCTCAACCATGGCTCATCAAAATAACAAAGTCTTCTAATTGTATTCCATGCCACCACGGCATTTTAACCCTCCAGGACTCCATTGTCATGTCACAAAGAAATGTTCAGCATACTTCACAGATGTCATTTGTAATGAGTGGGACCTAAATACAGTAAAGCTGAAAGATGCCTAGCTCATTTAAGAGTCATACAATTTGCTCACAAAGCAAGAGAATGAAACTGAAGGTTTGTATCTTTTGATCACTTTTTCAAAAGAGCTCTTCTACTTTTAAAATGCATGCCAGAGATTGCAGGAAGCAGTCACAGAAAGGGACACATACAGGTGAATTTGAAGTTCATTCAAAACAACTAAGAAATATCCACCTGCTTCTACATATGAGCTGCCTATCATAACAGCACTAGACTGTTTCATATAATCATTTACCTCCGCACACCAACAGAACTCAGTACTCCTAAAATTTCTGCTTTATTTTCTCATCAAAAGTCTATGCCTCCAATTCAGCATCACATCATTTGACTAGATGGCCCTCAGAGGTCCCTTCCAACTCTAAGGATTCCGCAGTTCTAAAATCATTCTCTTTTCTTCTAAGAAACAGAAGATTTGAGTCCAAGCCAGTAAAAACTTTTTTGGTTGACTACTACCATTTAGATTGTTGCAACAGATTACCATTACTTTGGAACAGAGGGAAAGATAACGTTGATTGTTGCAAATGAATTTCCTCTGTGATAGTGACTGCAACGCAATGGAAAGACCAGCAATAACAGCAGAGCAGCAAGGCCCTAAGCCACAGCAAATGAGGATTTACTCAAATGCAACAGCCATAAAACAGACACCCTCAAAAGACCTCAGATATACAGGAATCACCAGTGAGACACCCTTGCCTTCACTGCCAACCCTTTAATGAGATCTGGGAAGGGCTGGATTCTACCTCCATCCCTTCTGGAGAATCAGGTGCATTGCATACACCCCCCCCCCCCCCCCTTCCTACCAGGTGCTCAATCACTGCTTCAAGCCATGACTCAGCATTTCCACTACAGAGGCACTATAGAAGTGAGTTGTGGTTAAATTTTTTATATCAGGTCTATCCCTGCTCTCAACAAAGAGCATTCCCAAGCTCTGTGAAGAACTTCTGAGTCCATTTTAAAAACCTCCAAGCACGCTGTTATACCAGATTCTGCTAATCTAATATTTAAATTAATCTAATTAAACAAGGACAAATCTTAATCATAAAAGGGCCTCAATCCTCTTTTTTAGTGATTTCTGCTTATTTTCAGAACATCTCATTGCTGTTTCCCCACTACTGCCCCTTGTCCTTGCCTTTCCTCTGGAGCTCTGACTTGTGATCCGTCAAGCTGTGCTCTGAGGAAAGACAGAGATCAGCACTAAAAGGCAGGTGACTCTTAAAAACAGCCAAATTATGTAATTGTATAATCAATGAAAATTATATAAAGGAATATTATATAATCAGATAATATTAAGATGTTATAATAACAAAATAAGCAAGAGAGTTAGGCACAGCGAAACAAAGAGAATAAATAGGATGCTTACCCATATCATAAGCTTGCTCAGGAAAGACCAGTGGAGTGGATCTTCCAAAGAGAGATCCTTCCCCACTGGTAGTCAGCTCTTAAATGGGTCTAGGAGAGGTGGAGCCAGGCTCCACCCCTTCCTGCAGCACAGGTGAATTGCCTTCACCTGTGCTCCCAGGGCTGACTCATTGCTCGCCTCAGGTGATTAATCAGAGGTTCAGGCCATGACTCAGCAGTTCCCATACAGTAGTGAAAAAAGTAAAAAATTATGTAGACCACAACTTCACAGCCAAAATGTGAGCTACAAAAGAAAAGCAGTTGGAGTTGTGTATCCCAGTAAACACATAAACTTTTTTTCTCTTTCCAGCTGAACTTGCATTGAGTTATTCAGATTCAGAGACAAGAGAATACGCAGCTTGTCTATGGCAACTAAACCTCCATTCAGGTTCACAACAAGACACACACACACAACTGTTGTTGATGTTAAAAGGCTTTACGAATGTCACTTTCCATGTAATGCAAAGGAGAGCCTGTTCTCAGCGCTCAGTAGCTTAGAATAACAGGGCTAACACATGGGGGTTCTTTGACAGAAACTGAATAAAATAAACTTGCTCCTTCATAAGTCTATTCTAAGTAAAAATTCTGAGAAAGTAACCTAAAGAATAAATGAGGAAGTCATGTCTCAAAATCTTCATCATTAAGCATGAAATATCCCTGTGTGACACTTGCTCTTAAGCATGTGACAATGATCCCGTTGATATTTCACTGATGTCTAGATAAATAAAAGTCAAGCTTTATTATTTTACTCTATTACTTTATTACACTATTACTCTATTACTTTATTACATGCAATGTAAATACATATTACTGAAACCCCATTTTATGAATTCCTTAGGTTTTCTTCTCATTTGTAATTTCTCAGTGCATGCAGAAATCATTCCGCTTAATTAATTTTAAAAGCCTTAAAAAGCTGGCATACGTTAAGGAATAGGCCAGTTACACTGCTTTTCACAAGCAGACACCTACTGCATCACTTAGTTTCAGAAAACAAATGACTGAAATTCTGAATTATAGCTGGTTTCAAATTTCCACAAAAATACACACTGATGTTTAGTATGTTTTTTTCATAGTGATCAAGGGCAGTATGCAGACCCTTTACTTGTGGAGATTGGTAAGAATATGATGATAGAATCAGGATCTAAGTGAAGTGAAACAGTGGTAGTATGTGGGCAGATAAAAATTTCCCTGCATGCACTAAAGAGATGACAATACAATTTCATCTTTCAAAAAGGTGAAAGATAATGAGAAAGTACCAGTGCTACTTACTGAGTGTTAATCAAATGAGACCCAAGTAGATTCATCTATTCCACATGAATAACAGTGGTCCTGTCTTGTAAGCCATACTTTTAAAATCATAATAAATAATAACTATACCAGCACAACATTTACAACTTTCCTAGTTTTCAACTTGTACATCTATATACGAACAACTTGCCTGTACTGCTCATGGAGCTTCTCAGACCCCAAAATTACTTTTTATCCTGGGCTTCTAAAGAGATCAGCACAGCTGGTTACTGACTTATGTTGATATCTTAAAATGTTGGTATAATAGAATAGAACAAAAACTGACAGTGTTACCAAGGAAGTTGCTCATGATTGTCATCAACCACAGACATGCTTAGATGCAATATATATGCTCAGCTCTTTTTATTCCAGATGAATAAGCAAGCAGAAAAAAATACATCTGATGTGGAAAGAGCTGAAACAACTGTAACTCCTGCTCCAGGATCAGGCCAACAAGGAAGGCCTCAGGAGAATTTATTGCAAGCTGACCAAGAACCGGCTAATGCCAATGCAGACATCAGAGCATTGTTCAGGTCCAACAGGTGGGCCATGCAGTTCAATGAAGGAAGCTACTAGGAAATTAATAGTGAGAGTGAGGTGGAAGTGAAGTGGCAGAGTCTCTATTAGGCACAGAATTCCTTTTGCAGCAGAACAGGATAGTTGTGCAAGGAAACTTTACCATCTCCTTCATTTCTACGACAGACAGGAAAGCAAGACCCAAGTGTTCTCTTTACAAAACAGCACCTGGCTGACCATGACAGTTTCAATGTCTAATAGGAACAGTCCTGCTAATTTCTCAAGCAATAGATACTGCATACAAAAGTAATTTGTCAAGATCCTATTCTTGCATGAAAAGAGGAAAGAAATGGGGGTACAAATCTGAAACAAACAGCAGAAAAAAAATTATTTACTTAAAGAGTACAGAGTTCCCAGGATGATGATGTGAAGGAGAGTGGTCTATACATCAAAATATATCTGTCTGTAAAAGAGGAAGAGCTTTAACATCAGAATTTTTGTGTTCATGTAAGAAATAAGTTTTACTTTGTTGAGGGGTAGTTCTACTTGATCTCTTGAGCTGATAGAATGTGGTGTAAATTTTGCATCTTAAAAGGCCTGGTGCAATCCCCAAACATAGTAACATTTTGTGAAGCAGGCATGGGGTGAGGCAGGACTGGCTGCTCCAATTACTGGACTAAACACCTTCAATGGTCAGCAGCCCTGACACCGATGAGCAGACTTGTGCAGCTGAGCTCTCCTTGCCCCATCCCAGTCCACCAGCTGCTGTGAGCACTGGGACACAACTTCAGATCTAGATATGTAAAGTAGGGTCTAAAGCAAAAGTGACAAAAGGGGATTTACCAAACCTGAATTTGCTAAGTGCAGAAAGGTTTTTAGAAAATAGCCTGCAGGAAGAAATATAAGAAGGCCGACATACTTATTCAACTCAATCCTAGTGAGATTGCTGAGTCTTCCAGTGACATTAGTGAGTTATTCATCTAAGGCTAAAGTTCAACTCCACAGTGTAGCATTCACCTAACTTTTGAGTTAAAAAGTTTTGTTGCCTTTGCTTAAACAGTTGCTCATATGCTGTAAAGTTTTGTACCTATTTAAAAGCCTTGTCAAGCTCCAGCCACAAAGCTCTGCCCTAGAGTAACTAAATGGTGTAGTCTCATTGACATCTAATTAATCATTGCAATGTATGCTTGCACCTGAATCAAATGAAAAAAAAAATCACATTAATCTCCAGCAAAAATGCATCAGAACAATACTCAGGACATGCTGAGTTCATTTATTGTTTTGCTGATCATTTACTTATGGGGAGTTCAGTTTGCCAGTAGGATGTTAGAAGAAAATGTTTTTCATTCTTTGTTCTCAATGCCTGTTTTGAAAGGGTTGAGTTTATTTATCTTGCTTTTGTCAGCTCAAAGAAGTTTAATTTTAGATATAAAAAATACGTTGTCATTAGTCTATCTGTGAGTTATTTAGTCATAGAGCTAGCAGTGTAGGAAATACAAATGGTGATGGAATCTCTCCTGCATTTACCTTCCAGAGATTCAGATATATCTATAGATCACAACAGAATAAGAGGTTTAGTCAGTAAAAAGCTGCAGAAATTCCAAATCCTCTCTCTCCTGAGCTATTTGGATGAAGTATTGAAACGGAGGTAAGAACAGCAACCCAACTCACCAACATTTCAAAAGAAAAAATGTAGCCATTTTCTCCTGTTTAAAGTTGATTTGATTTAATGTTGAGAACTTGAACGTTTTCTAAGCACAGAGGCCATGGACAAAAGGCAAGTGAAATCCTAACATACTACTAGGGTGAATTAAGTTTAGGCTAGAAATCCTACATCAGTGGACAAAAATAGATTAGACTGTAAACGCGTTTTTCTAAGAGGTCAAAAAGTCAGATGTCAGGAAATTGGACAAATAAATAGAGGTGAATATGAGGAAAGAGATAGGCAAAAACTAAGGCATTTTTCAATAAAAATGATAATGAAGAGTAGTTTATATAAGACTAAGAATAATAAATAAAAAAGTAATCTGACAATACATTTCTGTAGTTATTGAATAAAGGACTTAAACAAAAATTTCCAGAAAGATTCTGAGGAAGTATCAAGCCTGGCTGGGGATCCTTGAAACAAAAGGGAAAATGTTGTTCTGAAGCTCAGCAAGTCAAGCTTACCAGTACAGAGCACAAAACGTGGAGCAAATCCACCTGGGAGACTGAAGTTACATAAAGGTGTCATTCACCATGATGATCATCATGATGATGTAATGATTTGGGTTGTGTAAAGCCAGACTGTTTTGTCTGCTTATATGGAAATTAATACTGGCATTAGGGATGAATTAAGATCAAAATAATTTTATGTTAGTAGAGATGATTCATAGAATTGCAGGAACTGAAAGCGTCCTCTGAAACTCATCTGTTCTAATCCCCTGCTCAAGCAAGGTCACCCAAAGCACGCTGCCCAAATCTCTTACCGATTGGATTTGAAGCGTCTGTAGCAGCAAAGGCTTCACAGACTCTCTGGACAGTCTATTTTGGTAGTCAATCATCCTGGCAGTAAAAATGTTTTTTCTTATGTTTAAATGGGATGCCCAGTATTTTAATTTGAGTCCTTTGGCATTCTGTTCTTTCACTGGGCTCCACAGAGAAGAATCTGGGTCTGTCCACCTGCCCTGTTCCACCATGTAGTTATACACATCAAGCCTTCTCTTGTCAAGCCTAAGCAGTCCCAACTCTATCAGCCTGCCCTCCCTTAAGAGATGCTCCAGTCCCTTAAAAATCTCTCTGCCCCTCTGTCAGACTCTAGTATACTGATGCCTTTTTTGTACTGGGGAGTCCAAAAACAGACACCATCCCAGACAGGCTGATGATTCACACCCCAGTGCAGCTCAGCACATTGTTAGCCTGCTTTTTCTTTCAGACACAATGCTGGTTCACATCCAGTTTGCTGTCCACCAGGACACCTGGGCCTTTACTGCAAGCCTACTTTCAACTGGTCATTCCTCAGCCTGTACTGGTGCATTGGGCTATTTCTTCCATGTGCAAGACTGCAGTTCCTACAAAGCTCCAAGAAGGGCATCTGATCACTCTATCCAATAACGGTAATAGAAGCAATGAGAGCACATAACAATTTATTTTGTTTCCCTCTTTCATTAAGCAGTAGGGATCAACTAAGTATTGAAACATTTAATTTGGTGTTAGATTACTAATGTTCTTTGTGGATCCTGTTCTAAAATGATTGTATTTATTACTTGAGAAATGTAGCTAACATGGTCCATGTAATGAAACCAAATCACAGCTACATTCCCATATCTTTTTCTCTAAAGCTATAATGATATAAGTTTTCTGTTTTTCCAAGAATCAATAACATAACATAAAATTAATACCATTTGAACTAAGACAGACACTCTGAAGCTGTGAAATGTACAGTTGACTGTCTCCAAAATAACAGAATAAAATTGTTCCAGTAGAAAGGGATCTACAAAGATCATTGAATCCAACTGTCTGGCTACTCGGGGCCAAATTTAAAACATAACATTAAGTGCAATATCCAAAAATCTCAAACACAAAAGACATGGGGAGCCAACCAGATCTCTAGGAAGCCAGTTCCAAGTGTCTGACTCCACTCCTGATAAAGAGTTTTTTCCTAAGCATCTGATCCAAATATCCCAGTTTTGAGTCAGTCTTGTGTCCCATTACTAAATAGCTGTGGGGAAAAAAAAAAGATTAACACTTCTCTCTTGAAATAAACAGACAGTTCTTTGTGAATAGTAAGTTTATAATCTGATAATACCAAGATTTATACTTATATAAAACACACAATAAGACATTTCACAGACTTCAAGAAAATCAGGGCAACATTTGAACTATTCTGAGATCAATCTTAGTCATGGTTCCAACTGTCTCTGAACTAATTAAATTGAGATAGAAGACATAGGATAAAGATCTGTGGTTTTTTGTTTGTTTGTTTCATCAAAACATTCAGTATTCATATCACAAAAATGGAAGGGAATTTTAGAATCTATTTCTGGTTAACAAATATCTTCTAAAACAGCTGAACTAATTGCTTGAGAAATATTTATCCTTCTATTCACTCAGATTATTCTTTGTTCATCCTTGGTGCAACTACATTTTATACTCGTAATATTGTATTCATTAACATTTCCATAAGTTGTTATCAGTAGTAATTTTATATAACTCTCTCTAAACTTTTCATTTCTACTGCCTTTGAAAGATACATCATTATAACTCAGCTAGGCATATATCTTCAACATAAAAGGTTCTGTTTGTTTATATAATTGGACATTGCCATGACATCGGAACAATTTATGACCCTGGTAATACTGAAAATATCCTTGTGTTATGCACAAGAATCTTTACGTACTGGGATACAAAGTATTTTTGTGTTTTACATAACGTTTTTAAAATCGTCTTACCAACTGATTTTTTAGATTATAGCATAACTTTTCTTTGTTTCTTTACAGATGAAATAGGCATAAATATCAAAGCTAAACCATTTCCATAAATATTTCAAAAGTTGGATAGGGTAAGGGCTGTCACCATTTCTTTAACAAGTCATCATTTTCAGAGGGATGGTAACCCAAGTGTGAAAAAAGTCAAACATCTCTTTAGGTTCCAATTTGTCTTAAAATTAAGGGGATTATTTCAGACTACCCGAAATTACTTCTAGAAAATGTGAAAAAATGCAAAGGCAACATAAGATTTTTCTCTTACTCTAGCCTTCCTTGCAGAAACTCTGCATCTCAAATGCTTTTGCTGTTTCAGTAAACTAAATTCTTATGCCTTAAATTTAGCTTTTTCACTTAAGGCGGAACTTTTTTTAATTAAAGTGTCCAGAACACAAATTAGTGGCTTGGAACATAAGCAGGTATAGAATAAAACAGGATAAGTAAATAGAAATGACTGTGATACTCTATTTGCAAACCTGGTTTACTGTGAGTTTGTTCATTCTTCATCTTAATAAAAAATCTCATAAGCATCTGAGAAGGTGAAGTTAGTTTTTATCTCTTCCAGCCAAATAATCCTGAAGTTTAGGAGTCTGTCTATTTCTCTAAAACTTGTTTCAAAGTGATTTTGTTATATTGCAGAGCTTATGCTATTATATAGCTGTGGAGTCTACAAATAATATTAGCTGTCTGAC
This sequence comes from Chrysolophus pictus, assembly GCA_037305975.1. NCBI lineage: Eukaryota > Metazoa > Chordata > Aves > Galliformes > Phasianidae > Chrysolophus > Chrysolophus pictus. Next base: position 109,859,437 of record CM074576.1, read on the forward strand.
AAAATAAGGCATCCAGATCCAAGCAATCCTGTTTCACAGCACCAGATCAGAGGCAAGTATTTCAAGGAATATATACAAGGAACTGTTTGCAAGCATCAATTCATGAGAATTAATAGGCAAAAAATAATGGAGATGGTGAGCATTTGTAAGAATTAAATGGCTTGTATGAAATCATGTGATTGCCATCTCATTTCTCACAGCTGCTCATGTCCTTAAAGCCAAGTTACACTGCTTTAAAAATGGGAATGCTTATGTAAAGTTATTAAAGAAGTTTCTAATTTTCAGGAACTGATATTCAAATCCTGAACTCTGCTTAGCAGGACGTGGCATCAGTTATCTCAACTATTTGCAAAAACATAATAATTATCCACTTCTAGGTACATATTCCAATAGTCTGGAACAGCACCTGAAGGAGGCTCTAACCTGTGTCTGTGTTGTGGTAATATCTGCAATGGAGTAAAATGCAGATAAGAGCTCCACTGAATTTGAATATCTACATTCCCCACTTTTGCTTGCACCATTTCATTACTGGCCTCAAACAAAGGTAATGCTATGAAAGTGAGATTGTTTGGGGATTTGAAAACCATCTCAACATCCTAGATGTTCAAGAGCAGTGGGGTTCCAGGATTCTCACTTGGAATACTGAGAAAAGAATTACTTTATAATAAACACATTTAACACCTGCCTATCCTCCCACCCCAGATTTCTTAGCAAATGCCAGTCTAACACATCATCTCTTTGACACAACCTTCTGCTTTGGCTCAAGCATGTTTTCTGTAATGTACTACCAAAGGTTCTGTAGGAGCAACTGAAATGTACTTTTGTTTGATTAAAAAGGAAATACTTGCACTAGTGATTCAGAATTTACACATTTGACTTGCTGTCTTTTACCTCAGTTACTTCTGACCAAGAAGACACTTGCCTGAGATCCCACTACTGTTCATCAATCTGTGCAGCAACAAGAGTTGGACACAGTACTCCAGATGGCACCTCACAAGGGCGCAATCACCTCCCTCTCCCTGCTGGCCACCTGCTGGAGCCCAGGATACCACTCACTTTCCAAGCTGCAAGAGAAGCTTTCCTTGGAAGCCTCTGCAAATTCTTCTTCCCTACAAATACCAGAACCAAGAGAATCAGTAAACAGCACTGCTTTTAAGATGATATTTAGGATATTTAGGATATTTAGGATCCTATTGCTTTAGGATGTGGAAAAGCGATTTGCTTCTTCAACATTTTATGTTAAATCAGTGATATTCAGCTTTTAAAAGTACAACATATCGGCATACAGGAAGAAAAATAAAGGAATGTTATTTGAAATCTACTTGAAAGATTTTACCAAGTTGCACTCTGCCTTGCAGAAACAAACATTATTCTACATGGCGTGTCCAACTACACACCATCCAAGAGCAGTGCTGAATGGCGTTTCATCCTTTTGCTAATTTATGTTTTAAAAGAACAGCACAATGCCCTATATGGAGGTACTAGTCTTACTAATGATACTTGACACCCCTCCAGAATATGTTCTTGTTTCAGTTAAATATATCTTTGCATGTTTTAAATACTGAGGCTGAACTTCGTATTTAAAGTCGGAGATAAAAATAGAGTGTCATTTTTCAGAATGAGCAGAGAAGAATCATTATTTTACCCAGATTGATCTTCACATTTTTTTTAAAGACTTTAGTGTCTCTAGGGTTTAGTGCAATGGTGTAAGACCTGAAGATTTTATGTCTTTTTTTGCTAGCAGCCTCTCTTGCCATCTTCACAAGTATAAAACAGACAAACCTCTGAAAGTTTTCATTTCCAAATCTGCAGAAGATCTTTATTACTGAGTAGCTTTCATTTCAGGATGTTTTATGCATGTTTGTTTGACTGTGACTCTTCACTACTTCCCCTGAGTAGTTTGGGGATAACAGAATCTTAATTGTAATTAACCTTTTATGAAGTTGGGTCCTGCTTAATTCTGTTCACAAAATGGACCAGTGAAGAATGAATCAGGATTATTTATCAAGCAACTGTTTTTTGTATAAGTCCTGCATATTTACTAACCATGTTAGAAAGCTTGAGGTCCAGGTTGAAGCAAGATGCTCAAAAATAAGGGTTTATATAATGGGTAGAGTAACTAAATAGTATTCCATTAAACTGTTAGTGCTGTCTCCCAATATTGTTTATTATTACAAATTACTGAAAACAAAATTTTCACAGGTTGCCCACTAAAAAGTGTTTAAGTTTCTCTGGGAATACTTGGGAATGCTTTTAGTTAAACTCTGTAAAATACTGAAAGTAAGCTTTGAATGTAAGAAATATCCTGTATGCTTAATTTGGAGATTCATGTCTTCAGTTACAACACATACTTGGTTTCAGTCTCTTGGGCCTAAATAAAAGGAGGTATTCATAACCTCCAGCCTCAGTTTGGAGTTAAAATATTTGAATGTTTTTAGAACAGACAGATTCTGTGGTCAGCCATCCCTAGTAAAGTTCTTCAATGAATTAATAATTTGGAATTCAATATAAGGACAAAGAAGGTGGAGCTATGAAGATAATATTAAAAAAAAAAAACATTAATTGAACAAAGAAAGAGTCTTGGAAAGTGAGACTACAATCTTTAATTACATTATCATAACAAACACGTCCAAAGATGATCTACTAGGGTCAGACAGGCAAAATTAGTTGTAGCACTTCCCAAGTTCAAAATATCTGACTTTGCAACATTAACATTCTTTTTGAATAGGATATTTGGACACAATACAGAGTATGTTACTATGAGAGCCAAAAATAGCTGCATGAATAATGCAAAGCCTTTGCATACCACAGGTTTACCTAAACTTATATTTTTATCCACATTAGAAAAAAATGCTGAAGGAGGCTCCTACAATATTTCTTTGTAATGAGATACAAAGACTTATGGGATAGTTTGTAGAATCATAGAATCACCTGAGTTGGAAGGGACCCTTAAGGGTCATCTAGTCCAATTCTCCTGTAATAAACAGGAACATCTACAGCTAGATCAGGTTGATCAGAGCCTGGTTCAACCTCACCTTGAATGTCTCCAGGGACAGGGCATCCACCACATTTCTGGAAAACCTGTTCCAGTTCCTCACCATCTTTATTGTAAAAAACTTCTTCCTTATATCCAGTCTAAATCTCCCCTTTTCTAGTCTGAAACCATTTCCCCTTGTGGTATCACAAAAGACCTTGCTAAAGAGTCTGACCCTTTCTTTTTTACTGCTCTCCTTTAGATACGGAAAAGCCACTATCAAGTCTCCCTGGGGCCTTCACTTCTCCAGGCTGAACAGCCCTAGTTCTCTCAGCCTGTTCTCATAGGAGAGATTTCCATCCCTTGGATCATTTTTGTGGCCCTCCAACATTTTTGTGGACACACTCCCACAGGTCCATGCCTCTCCTGTACTGAGGACTCCATATCTGGACACAGTACTCTATGTGAGGTCTCACCAGCACAGAGCAGAGGGGCAGGATCACCTCCCTCAACCTGTTGGCCTGTTTCTTTTGAACCTCATGATGTTCACCTGAGCCCACTGCTCAAGTCTGTCTAGGTCTCTCTGGATGGCATCTCATTCCTTAGACATGTCAATTGTACCACACAGCTATGCGTCATCTGCAAACTTGCTGAGAGCACATTCAAACCCAGTGTTGATACCAGTGACGATGAATTTAAAGAGCACAACACCCAGGACAGACCCCTGAGGGACACCACTCTGATCTCCAGCCACTGAACACCTCCCTCTGAGCACAATCCCACAACCAGTTCATTGTCCATCAAGTAGTCCATCAATCAAATACATATATTTCCAATTTGGACAGAAGAATGTTACAGGGGACCATGTTAAAGGCCTTAGAGATCTCCTGGTAACATCTTCCTATTGGACACAGCAGGGTTTTGGCCATAACTGCCTAAGTAACGTCGCTCCATGAAATCAAATAAAATTGTGGCTACTGCTACCATACACGTTACTGAGATAACTTATTTTCTAGTCTCTCTTGTAAACAGACCTTACATCACCTTCACAATTATTAGTTTTAAAGTCTAGGAAATTAAATGCAAAAATCACGCAGTCTAACTCTTAAGTAAGAACCTCTAAACACTAATTCAGTTAAATGTTTAAACACATGCTCTTACATTAAATCTGTTGTTCAATTTATGTACTACTTACTGGACTAGTGTCACAAACCAACAAACTCAGAAAATGCAAAACTCTACCTTTTAGCAGTGAGGTAATTTTGACACTTATTGGACTTCCTATTTTTGTTTCCTTATTAAATATATTACTTACTATGTACAAGAGGGCTTAGTTAAAGCTATTTCTTGACAAACATACATTCAGTCAGCATCACTAACATATTTATGTTCATATAATTCCTTTACATTCGTTGTACCTTAAGATTTTGTAAGCTTGCTTTCTTGTGCACCAGCAAGCAGAGGCATGTAATTTTAAATACTACTACTTTTAGTATTCCTTTAAATCTTCTTCTCTATGCTTGCAAGCAAACTAAATTCTCAATTTAACTGAGAATTGAATGAGGACCACACACTATGTTTTTATTATGAATGATAACACAATGACAAGATGGACTGTAAAGTAACTGATCGACAAATCAGTACAATTTTGATAAACTCCTCTGAAATGCAGTCAGCTGAGACTTGAAGTGAAGCCATTGTTTAACAGTAACCAAATACTACTTTACAGCTTGTAGAAATTGGTGAAAAAATTTTACCTCTCCTAATAACTAAAACGCAGTGATAAATTAAGTAGGTGAGGTCATTAACAAATGGAATTCAGCATAGGCAGAGAAGCTAGTCTTGCTATTTCTGAGCCGCAAAGAATACAAAGTAACCTGAGGAGATCTCAGTTATACGCTTTACCCAAAGGAGAGCAATTCTGAACAGCATAGTTCCCCATCGATTTTAAGTGTGGGTAATGTGTTTTTACAAATCCAAATACAAAATGTAATAATCCAGTCTTTGGACAAACCCAAAAAACGTGTGAGAGATATTTTTAAAGATTCCAAGTAGAAGCAGATACCCACGTCCTACTACCAATACTAAAGACAAGCATTAAAACATTCTGTGAAATTATATTATCATCCTCTTCTGTGCAGATTGAATCGCCCTGAGTTGCATACCGTCTGAGCCATTTTCTTTCAAATCTGAAATAAGCACTAAAAGTAAGTGTTACTGACTGGAGTGACATATCTTCTACGTAACAAGGCTCTGAAGACTTTGTTTTTCACTGCTTTTAAGACTCCCAAGATGTGCACATACACTAATATGACTGCATTGCAGTTGTTATTCTCTCACGTTTACTGCATCTTACCTGCATAAAAGTTTTAATTCCATCAAATTGAAGTGTATAATATTTTAACAAGCTATCAAGGTACTTTTTCAACTGGATATGTCCTCTTCATTCAGTAGAGTTTGAAAGGGAAGTATACTTGGTTCAGTGATGATATTCACATCTTTATGCTCTTACTCACCTTTTTGCAGCACCTTCCAGCACCAATACAGCCCACTGCCTCTTACGTTCATGAGATTGAAAAAGATGTGTCAAAACACATCAAGGCTGGGGATTGGATGAGAAAGTACTACACAACACCCATGAGTAAGGCAGGAATGCTAATAACTATGAAAGAGTTGTTCATGCTTTCTAAAAAGACAACATCAGAACACACAGAATTGACATTTTTGAAAAAATATCTGTAGTACTTCTAAAAGCATGAATGTATCGAAACTGAAACAAGAATCTGATAATTGTATCTGACAACTGGGCTGCTTACCATGCTTCCAGACATAAAGCAGAAAACATAAAGTAGATTTGTGTTTTTAACAGACCATCTTCTGCATGCAAAATTTGCAACTAAACACAAGCTGATGGCAGAGAGGACTGAAGTAAAAAAAAAAATACATGGCACACATAAATTTTCACAGATTGCCATGTGAAATAATTCACATTCACAGACTGTCATGCTATTAATTCATCCTAGACATCCTATCTGGAGAATGGACAATTGTATTTCTTTTCTCTGATTCCACTGCTAAGTAATAGAGCAAAATATGACACTCTTGATTCAATTGAACAGAGTTTCCTCTAATTTTTGTCTCACCAGTTCAATAATTTGTTGCATTTTGTTCCTCATGGATGACAGAGTCTCATATGAGTAAACTGCTTGTATTTTCTCTTTGTCACCATTACCTAGTATGGTTAATGCTGTTTGGAGTTGCTTAAATATATTCTTTTTCAGGGAGAGTGCAGGAAATTGCAGTGTGTCAAAGTCTGAAATACTTGTGTTAATGTTTGCTGTGTAGTGATATATCTGCTTATGTATTATAGTGCACTAATACAGAAAAATTAAACATTTTCAACTCATTTCTAGAAAAATCTATAGGAAACTTACAGAGATTCAGAGAAAGAAATGAAATTTTAAAGCCACATGATAAAGTGCCACAGGAATCTTTTGAAAATGTTGTGGCATTTACTCTCTTCTCTACAGGATTTTTACACCATTTTTAAAAATCAATCAGCTGTATACTCCTGTCAGGAGATTCTATAGGATGATTGAAAGGTTCTGAAGAAATCTCATTATCAGCTTCTCACTTATGTAAGGATAAACTCCAAAACAAAAGAAGACTATTTTTCTGTTTGGATCAATAACCTCCTAAGGAAGACCGATAGTGTTAACAAAAGATAGTCCAGCCAGTGAGAAAAGTACAATGCCAAGCATGTGCACAAGTCCTAGAACTATTATACTTACTGCTGTATGTGCAAATGGCAGCTTAAGTTAAATGCTCTGGAGCACCCACAGGCATCATCACCTAAGAGAAACAGCAGGAATTTTCCCAATTCTAGTGCTTAAACAAGAGGGAGGGAAAAATAAAGAAAGAAAGGCTAAAAAATAGAAAGCTTCTCCTACCTGCAAAGTTTCAAGAAGAGCAGCTGTAGAGAAGCCCTGCATAGCCTTAGAAGTTTAATGAATCCATATATCAAAACATTTGAAATGAACAAACATTACTACCATCTACAAGCTATATATTGCTTAATCTTTGCACAATTAATTGTGTTAGCAGTCCTCGTAGATATTACTGTCGTCATATTGTGGAAGAAAGAAGAAGCTACAGGGTTAATTAAAGATTCCCTCAGTATGCGCAAAAATAGGTAAGAAATTAAAACTCTGAAGTAGAGTTTGATCACTTTGAATCACCAAGTTATACCTTTTCCATACCTGTTCTACAGATGCGAGTCTGCAGAAAGGAACAGACACAGCCCTGACCTTCAGATTTGCAGAAACTGGAGCCATAATATAATGTACACAAGCTCAAGGCAGAATTTTGGATCTACATTCTTTTAGCAGATCTGGGTTCAAATGGCATTGATCTCCAGATAAAAATCAATAAACATACAAGTGTGTAATCGTGAAAACATAGATGGTAATGTCCATATGTTTTTATGACATACTCAGGGAAAATCCAATAATTTAATATGCATTTTTTCTTCTTCATTGATACTATAATTAAATTCCCTGAGAATGTAGTCGACAGCTCATAAGGAAACTTGGTAGTATAGGCTTATTTAATAAGCAAAGGAAGTGAGAACTACCAATGTTTACAAAATTTATGTGATTACAGAGCAAACTCAATGATAGCATGTTAACCCATAAACATTCTGTAAAGGCTAAGGAAACAGGATAAAGTGCTGTATATGACATGCCATTTCTGGGTAGCTGGAATAGCTTATTGGATGAGTCCAAAGTGAAAGAAATAGCTCTACTGCTCCAGAGAAGAAGCTCCAATAAAAGTCCAGATATTGAAGCAAGAAGAACAGTTCCCTGGGTTTTATTGCTAGTATTTAAAACAATGCTTCTATTGAAAATGGATTTTCACACTCGATCAGTTAAGGGGTTGATTATTTTCATGCTGTGCAATTATGTAGACTTTTAGTAAGTATTCTCTGCCTCTGCACACTAGACTTACGTTCTAATTTTGGCACTTGCTTGATACTCAGAATACGATGATGGTATTTGGATGGAAATATTTCACTAAGCTATGTAAAAATTGACGATCTTACTTCACATTCATTTATGTGTAGAAAATATTCAATAACCAACTTTGTTATTTTTACCCAGATCAGGTCAAAAGTTTCAAATGAAAGACAACAATCTTCATATATTGTAACATCCTTAAAATGTCCCTATCATTTAAATCCAATACAAATGTAGAAGTAACATAATTCTATAAAATAAAAAGAAAAAAATGACAAATCTATATTTGTAAGACTCCTTAATTTGTAGGTCTTTGAAATCATCCAAACTGAAATTCGTATTATTCAAAAGCTAATTCAAGTCTCTATAACTTCAGTTACATCATACAGTACGATGTGACTATTAACATAATACATGATGGGATGTGGAGATTATTTACTACATACCTAATCTTGCCTAAACGCTTAATAGAATGTGTGGGAAATATAAACTATGAATAATTTCACCCAAAGGTATTTATCCTCTTTTATTATAAGATTTGATGAGTATTTTCTAAGGACTTCTAACAGGAACACAATTCTAACATTTCTGTGTATTTTTTTGCTGTTGAGAAAACAAAGAAACAGTGACATTTGACATGTACCAGATGTGAGCATGTTATTACACTTTTAACTTAGATGTCCACAAAGAAGCAATCTGAGGGAATGGTACTTGTGCAAATTATAAGAATTTTTCACTGGATAAAACTTAGAATGAGCTTTCCTCAAGGAAAACAAAAACAAAAACAAAAACAAAAAAATCCAATAACCTGATTTTTTTTGTTTCTCTTTTCTAATCTACGGCGGTTCATGAGAATGTAAATGAAACCTTAAGGTTGACTAAAAGGCAGGAAGTGGTAGTTGCACAAAAGCACATTTGGGAAAAGAACATTTGAAGTAATGAGTACATGAAGAGTCTGCATTGATGGCTTTAGGATAACTTAGACCATTAAAATCAAATGAAGTATTGCCTTCAGCAAACACTTCTTCCCCAGGGAGAACTATTTCTTAGGGGAAACATCCACCTTTAGGAAACAAACTATCCTTTCAAGGAAGAAAAAAAGAGAAGATTTCCAATTAGCTATTACAAATAGCTGCTTATTTAGCACCTCTTCAAAGCTTAGAGAAAAATACACTATTTTAAAAAGAACATTTAGTCCACAGTAACAGGGTACTTACAGTCAAGAAACGCCATTTTAAAACTGCTGAACATTCTCTAATTTATGCATTTGTGTTATGATGCAAACTTTAATAAACAAAATCCCAAGATGGTTTTTTCCCACACCCCCATAGGACCCTGCCTCATTCAGTGAGCAGGATGCAATGTGCTCAGTTAATGAACCATTAATCTCATCCTCGTTATCTTCCTAGCAGCACCTTTTACGTCAGTGGCCACAGCATCTCTCCAGCACTCCCTGGAGTTTGTAACCCTGCTCTCAGAGTTGAGAAGCCAGGGGAGAATTGCATCATGCCCCATCTAGCCAAGTTTTGTCAAGGGAGAATGGAAACCTTGAGATCTTTCCCAGCTGCTACCTGCTGTGAAGGGAGATATGAGTAAAGATCACAGATCTCTCAAATATTTTCATTTCTCTTCTCCTCCGGAAAAGGGCCAAGACTAGACTTTCAAGGTCACAGAAAGAGATTTTTTCATGCCCTGATGAGCTGCTACCTGAGCCAGTGACCTGCAGCAGACAGATGGACACAGTTAGCCTTTCTTCACTTCTGCTCTCCATGAGGCAGTCTACTTTCATCCACATTCAGCAGTAAATGGCAAACCTAGTACACCCAGCTCTGAAACACAGATGATAAATACAGTAGAAAAAACAACATTCCTGTGAGACAACATCTCCCACAAGATGTTAAGCTCTAAGTAGGACTTATTAGGTCTAGGCATCCAATGTGAAATATTTATGGCGCAACTTTTCAGAGCATTCCTGAAGTATGGTGTGTAGTGCTCTGTGTCACAGCCAAATCCTGACTTACCTGCAGGATGGGCACTCTAAAGATGTGTATTATGTGGCTACCTCTGGAAGGTTTGGATGACATGACTGGGATATGACTTGAGCTCTATGACAGCAACAAGGTGAGAATCTATTACTCTCAGGAGCTTTCAGTGTCCTTTAACCATTACAATGCCCCATTTCTTTTTCAGTCCTCTGAGTTATACAACTCAGTCCTCATACAACTTGCATAATGAAGTACCTGGTCTTTTGGATAAGAGATGCTTTTACTATAGTTGTAGTACTATTGATCCAGTTGTACTCTCACAGCTCTACAGCTGTCCTGATCCACCTCTAGAGCAGATCAGTGAAATGAATAAAATGACAGTCACAGGGAGCAAGAAGGATACCTGTCAGAGATGCTTTATGGCTCTAGACCTCAAATTAATGCCAATACTAAACACGTCATACTATCTACAGTATTCCTGCTACCTCCATGCAGAAGAAACCAATCTTACTATCAGCTCTTTCTACATACTGCTGTCTCCACAACCTCTCTTAGTTGCTTTTGATACCACAGCCACCAAACATCTCCATGACAGGTGCTGTGTGATTTTGCTTCTCTATCAATCACCTTTTAATGCACTCTATGGTCAAAACCAGCATTTGACTGGACAGTACACATACTCAATGCTCTATCAAATCCACGCAACAGTGGCAGTCATATCAACTGAAAATATGACTTGTAATTAAAAATTTGAATTTGGCAGTGAAAAGTGATGGCTAACATTGTGATTCCATTGGTTCTGTTTAGGATAGAGTCCACAAAAGATTGTCTTTCCAGATGTTAACACCACCTGTTTTAGAAGTCATTCCTTCTACAAGCTTATCTGGATGATTAAGCATTTTGTAAAATAACATCTATGGGAAGTGGGGTAGATTTTGGTTTTTTTTTTGTTTGTTTGTTTTTTTAATGGCTGGTTTGTTAACTATTCAGTGAGCAGCTGAATAAAAGAAATCTGCAGAGCTGTCTTTCTCAATTTTAAAGTCTTCCCCTTTATATTTTTATATTAGACTCATCACAATTATGAGCCGCAACTTAGAGTTCTCTATTACCATCATGCAGAAACACTGCACGATCGAAGTCATCACAGATTAGTTTGATTTACTGTTACATTAGCAATTTTATAAGCTATTGCTCTTACACACATTCAAATTCACTGAAAGGAATGAAGATGATAGCCAGTCTTTTCTTGTTTGCTGACAAGAAATTTGAAATCTAAGAGAAGGGGAATAAACCACAAAGAATTGCATGAATTAGTTGCTAGGCTATGAGAGGAACATACACTTGGGAATAACTAACATTAAAACACTTATACTTGGACATTACTTTCTTTTATCTAAAGCAGGTTAGCTGGTGAGAAGGAATGATTTTCAAAACTTAAGTACCTTAATTGCTTTGGAGATCTGCTTTTGGACATGTTTAAGATCCCTTTAGGCTTATCAGCTTGTGGAAGACTCAGAATAAATAAGAGGAAAAAAAAAAAAGAAAAAAAAAATTTAATCCTCCCTCTCCTCCGCCAAATGTTTCCAGACATTCTCAGATCTAATTAGCAAGGATTTACATCAGTGAATTAAGCCTGTACCTTTAAAAGTGTAACCTATATATTTGCATTCTGAGCTTAACTGTACTAAATTGCAGCCCTACCTATGTCTTCTGAAAAAACTTTCCCTCTTTTTCATTATGAAAAAAGCACAGAACTCATTGCATTTTCAGCAGGATGGTGGCAGAGCTGAAAGAATGAGAAAGAATCTGTCTTAATCCCTCATAATCTTCCCGAGCATCGGGATCTGTGGGCAGCTTCATTATTAAAAGTATCATTGCTCAAACTTCTTCTATTACTAAGTAATTATTTGAATAATCCATTTTGCTTGAGTGAGTTTATAAATCATTTGTTTTGGAGATTTATTTTGGCAGTGATTTTACAGAAATTCATGCTCTCAGACCTGAAAATACTCATTTCTTGTTTGCTTTGCATGCTTGGTACATGATTAGCCCTCAATTTAATAGAATGTCTAAGCTAGAAGAAAACAATTCCTCAACACAGTGCAAGACTGAATCACATCTCATTTACACTGAAGTAAATAAGGGAGAGAGTGACTGAAAATAAGGAATTTACAGTACTTTAAATAAGAACAAAATTTAGTCTGGCAACATCGCTTTGTAATGCCTCAGTCTTGCAGTCAGAACTGTACGTGCTGAGCACACTTCAAGGGCAAAAACAGATCAGAAATAAACGTTACTAACTTTTTGAATAAAATATTGCAGAATTTTCAGGGGATTGAGACCAAAAAAAGAGCCTTCTTTATCTAAAAGTCTATGAGAATTTGATAAAGACTTGTCAACTCTACAAAAATCTTCAGACAAGATTCAATTAGGAAAATAAAGGGAATTAAAAAAAAAAAGAAAAGAAAGAAAGAGAAAACCAAGGAAATCATATTATATGCTATTAAACTTGATAAGGCTTTTCCATCAGAGAACATCAAGTCTTATTTCTGGTAATCCCTGTGCTGCTGTAAATCAGGAGTCACTGCTATAAAGACTACAGAGTTCCAACTGAATAAAATTGCAGTAAGCAGAAACCAGAGCTTTGAGTCATATTGCACAAGTCTATAGAATCATTAAGGACAAAAATCTTTGCTGCTAGCAACTGCCTGTTTCCCAGTGCATCTCACATAAATGCTAACACTGGCTGGCAGCTCTGCGCCATACAGTTCAACACAGAAACTGAAATGGGAACATCCTTAAATTTGAGTCTCAAAAAGTTTTGTTTAGTGTAAAATACAGTGGCAGATCTTCACCTTAAAAAAACTTGAAACAAAACCCAGATAACGGCATGGATCATCACTCCCTCTACCAGCAGCATCATCTTGGCACCAGGATGCCAGACTGATTCCCTGAGGAGTATTACATCTCAGACCCAAATCTTTCATCTGTATTCCTGCAGTCACTTTGCTCCATTTTACTTGCAAGGATGTGATCTCTATCCCAGATCCGTCCTGTACTTAGAAAATAGGGTAGAGGGCATGCAGCAAGCTGAAGAACTTGGCACAGACACATAGCGTAGATATGAACGTGTAGATATGTTTTGTGACTCAACAAAAAATCAACTAGACCTAAACAAAACAAAATAAAACAAAAGCACTAGAAAAACGAGCAGGTGTGTAATCGAGGAGTTTTGTGGATCTCCGCTATGATTTAGACTCACTGTACCTACCTGAGTCCTTCAGACCTGACATCTATTTGCACGATTGGACTTTTTCTCTGAGCTTTACAGCGACAGTACCCAGGGTTGCTGCATCGCAGAGAACTTCAAAATATTCATCCATCCATTTAGATCAGGATAAGTATATGAACAATACCACTCTTATGAGACTTTTTAGAACTGCATCTGGCTATCTATTTTTCAAAATTAGGAATAGTCCCCTTCCTCCTGCTCCATTATAAAGCAACAGACTATTGAAGTAATCTAGTAGTAGAAGTAGTAGCTTGGGTGAGGAAACAGCAGAGCTTCCAAAAACTAGTTCTGAAAATTATGAGCAGGTGGAAAGATTTTGATAACAAAGATAGAAATAGGATCATATTTTTGCAAAAAAGCAAATCATATACACAACCTCCTATCACAAGTATTTCTTCGGATTATCTAATGGGAGGCAGATTTCAGTCAAACTTTGAGTATAGGCATAATAATGCTACTTCAAGTTAGTAAGATGTTCATTACAGGTAAATATTTGCCTTGCCAAAGAATGTAAGCCATAATTAAGTCTATGTTTGTACAGACAGCATTCATAAAGTTTACAGAAAGGGTTGTTAAGCACTGGAATAGGCTCCCCAAAGAGCTGGTTGAGTCACCATCCCTGAATATGTTTAAAAAAACTTTTGGATGTGGTGCTCAGGGACATGATTTAGAGATGGGTTGTTAGTGTTAGGGTAGTATGGTTAGGTTGTGGTTGGACTTGATGATCTTTGAGGTCTTTTCCAACTTGAGCAATTCTATGATTCTGTGAGTGTATGATTCATTTTCTGTGAGCTATGCAGCATAGAAATATAAAGTTTTTCTGAAAAATTTTACAGGAAATGTATGCTAAATCCTACCAGGAAGCACACCTGAATAAAAGCACGTCTGGTGTAAAGTAATGCAGTTCTCTGCAAAGTTTGTGGGATTTGTTCCCACTTAGCCTTGAACTGAAATTGGCCTGAGGTATAGAATTTTGATGATAATGTTTCATATCTTTATCATATCTGCCTTGATCCCAAGATAAATAAACTATTTCTAAACAATACAGTATACCTAGATATCAGTTTATTGTAACAGTCTCTGTAAGCAATTTCAGTTCTCATGTAGACTCAACTATATTGTGTTTTCAAAAAGTTTGATGGGAAAATGAAAGTAGAGGATAAAAAGTAAGTTTCTCACAGTTGAAAATGAGGAAAACTTATTTTTCATGAAACCTGGGTTTCATGTAAGCACGTCCAGTGATTGCTTAAGCTTTTGTCAAAGAGGAGAGGAGAGGAGAGGAGAGGAGAGGAGAGGAGAGGAGAGGAGAGGAGAGGAGAGGAGAGGAGAGGAGAGGAGAGGAGAGGAGAGGAGAGGAGAGGAGAGGAGAGGAGAGGAGAGGAGAGGAGAGGAGAGGAGAGGAGAGGAGAGGAACCAGTGTTAGATAAACTCTTTGAAGCTTTCTGCTATGAAGATAACCATCAACCCCAGTGATTCTTTGTGACTTACATTATGCATCAGAATCTGGTAACTCTTACAGCTCCTACTCTGAAGCCACTCATGACTGGAAGACTAGTTTGCAAGTTTAACCATTTTTAAATTAGCCACAGCTTCTTTTTATGGGAGAGGTTATCCTTCTGGTCATTGATGACAGCTTTAAATTTCCCCTAGGTCGCCAGCCTCACTGCATTTTTAATGCCAATCCTATGGGTAATTTTATCCATGCTTTCATATGTCTCAGCCCTATGTGTAACCATCACTCATTGTGCAATCTACCTTTATAACACGATCTAGATTCTAGACATGGACTGCAGGTAAAATTCATTTCTATCTTTTACTCAAGATCTTTTTTTCTGTTAAGGTTGCCATCTAATATCAACAGGTGTGCACAGCTCCACTATTAAGGGAAGTTTTCATCCTCAGCAAAATCATTTATGCAAAATTGTTAAATAAAGTATATCTGGTAAATAAAGTATATCTGGTAGTTCATTTGATAAAAAAAGTGTAACATAAATATGTATGGATATTTTTACATTTTTTTTTATTTGCATAACTGTATGTTTATATCCTAGTGGTTAGTGGGATTCTGTATTGGCATTCGTCTTTTATACACTTCAGAGCATCAAAATAGAAGCAGCAGCAGTGAATACATCAATATTCACCTGAATTTTATGTTTTTAAAGCATCTATTCCAGGAGAGTGGATAATTTTTTATATATTTTTATCCATCGTAGCCAAAAGCTGTTACTGTCTCAACCATACTTCATCTGTTTCAAGCTGCTGATCTCCTCACTGAATAGCTTCTCATGACACAATGTCCACTTATGCTGTTTGGGTCAAATAGGACAGGTTTGAATACCAAACAAAAACTGTAGTTCTGGAGAGCAAAACACAATCCTTACCTAAACCATAGGTTCACAGTATGTTCTCATCAAACCCTGTAATCTATCTTAAAACTCCGTGTCTCTCTTGTAAAATTGAGACACTTTCCTATCTGATAGGAGATAGCAGGAATGGAGATGCTCATTTCTATGCTAATGAAGGTTTTAAATAGATAAATACGAAGAATGCAGAACTACTGAAATTGAACATGGTTGGCACCAGAGCACAAAAATGACTGTCGTTGTGTCATTACAAGTTTGTGTTTGGTATAGGTTTATTTAACCAGGAACAGTGAAATTCAGCATGTAATTTCCAAACAAACAAACAAACAAACAAACAAAAGAGAAAGAGAAAGAGAAAGAAAGAAAAAGTGAGGGGAATGGGTGGGGGAAACAAAATGTAATGTTATGGTACTATGGACAGAAGGAAAGTAACAAAGATACAATCTATTATAAGAGATTACTTATGAATAAATTGCAAGGGTGTAAGAGCTAAGAAAACAAGAAAGGAATAACAGTTAGAAAGCCTAGACAGCCTAGGAGAATAAATTCCTTCTTAAAAGGAAGGCGTGAGGTGTTGTGCTGATTGAGGACTATAAGTGTATCAACTGGTATTTTAAAAGTCCTAGAAAGAAACTCAGAAACCTATTTGTCATACAGGGATGAAGCAAATCACTGAAGCCAAAGGGAAAACAAAAACAAAATCATTCCACAGTTGGGAAGATACAGACTGCTATCATTTTTGGTAGGGCTTAAATAGCACACGGAACAACCATTTTTTGAATTAGTATGGTTATTCAAAAGGAACGGACATGCTTAGCATCTCTCAGCTTCGTTAGGAAACAAGTTGGTACCAGGTATATGATGCAGCTTGAAGGCTTCAGTATAAGAAAAAATCCCTACATTAAAACCCAGTTTTTAAAACTTCTCACAAAATTACTATATTTTACATAATCAACATAGAACTCATGTACCCAATGTTTGTAATAAGATAATGTCCATTAGCTAGAAGTTTAGCTTAACCACCTTTGCAGTCAGAGGAACAATATTCCACAAGTAATTCACAAATAGCTGTAGTTGCATCCTGTCGAACTTGTGTGCCAACAGGGTAAAATTCTGGATTTTTAGGTACCCAATCTAAGAAGATATGTTTGATCCTTGTAATGGGAGCTTACAGGCTACAAATACCCTAAAAGAGCCTGTCTCTGCCACTGTTGCCGTGAATTTTCAGTGAAGCCAAGTGATCTTGACTTCAGAATAACTTAACGTGCCCTCCTCTTAGTATTGCTAACATGAAACAATTGTTACATTTTCAATCACACACAAACTCAATCTGAAGTAATGATAATACAAAACCAGCAAACCAACCGTAACATAAAGATACACACAGGAGATGAGAAAAGCAATTTACACACAGCTCATAGAACTCTTTCACTAGACTCAAGTTCGTTGTTTTTTTTTTTTTTTTTTTTCTAATGTTCATTTTTAATACTTTTTCAAATTTTCACAGCCTTTTGCACATTTGCTTTGCTGTAAGTTTTATTCAGGGATAATACAGACGTTGAGTTTCCAGTCCCACCAATCCACAGTACTCCCAAATCCCTTTACTCTTGAAGGCTTTTTCCATTGTCTTTCTGGTTGCTCTGCTTTTCTTTTAGAGAGGTTTATGGCTGATGTTTGATATGACTTGTCCTGGGCTCTTTCAATAGCAGGTCCCTACAAACGGCCTCGGAATTACTGACAAATCAACAATTATATGGAAGCTTGAAAAATACCAACGCTTTTGAAATTTATGGCAAAATTACAAGTAAAAATATCCCTTCTGTTTATCCCTTTTGTTTATTTTCCTACCTATTGCTTTATTGCACACTATTACCAAAGAGACAGGATTTTGAATCATTGGGAATGACTATGCCCCTCAATAAGAATTTAGCCATATGTACAATTACACATCTAAATAATCCTGCCAGCTGGTCAGGCACTTGTGACAAGAATCTGCACCAGTCTACAGTTTCTTAAAGTACAAGCTTATAAGGCAAGGCTGTGTAAAGCTCCAGCATGAAGGAAGCATAACATTTTATGAAGTCCGTTTAATTCCCATGAAATCTAAGGCACCTTGCTCTTATACAAAGACAGTGATAAAAAATCATGGTGAGATTAACAGATTGAGAGTTTCCTATGGTCATTTACAACCAGGCTGTCAAAATAGCTAACAAGAATATAATTCTGTATTGAATTGACTAGTATGGTTAAAATTTAACCATTGAAAAGATCTCATTCTTCACTGCATTTTACAGGGCTTCTTCCTTGTTGGCTTCACCCAAGAAAGATAAACGAGCTGAGCCTCAGAGATAACACAGGCAGCACAGTAACTTCCCAAATCCAAATGGTCCTCAGGATTTGAAATAGCTTTTGATGGAACATAGGACAGTTCCTAGAACCTCTCAGCATTCTTCAACAGCATTAGTTTCCTCTTCCCAGACTGACTCCCAGTACAACACTATGTTATGCCTTGTGCAGCTCCCCTGAGGGAGATAGTTTTCAACCACAGTGTTTGCTCAGAGGAATATACTGCTGTGGCTGGACACGAGGCTTTTAGAACCACTTTAAGTAAAACTGTCTGGAGCAGGATAAGAGACATTCTAACAGAAAGAAGTGCAGTGCCTTTGGGATAGATTTGCCCAATGGCTTCTGCTGTGCTCTCCTCCAGGTGCTACAAGTGCCTTAAGAAACATGGATACTTACAACCAAAAGCAGAAAATGACAGCCCTACCAGATAGCTTTTCCCCTCCTCTCTCTCTCTTTCTCAGTGCTCTCCTGCTGCAAGCTGTCAGTGCTAAGAGCTTAATTAGCAGCGTGCAGAAATACTGGCACCAACACTGCTCCTGCCCTTTGCCCTCTCTCCAAGAGGAACAATGTTGTTGTCTAGAGCTCACTGACAAGGAAGTCAAAGCACTGTGCTTGGGTGATCTTCGGCTCCCATTAAAGACTCAAACACAACTCTGTGGTTGCTTGCAAAGGCCTGTGAGGAGTGGGTGGCCAATCCGCACATCAGCGGTGTCACTGGGCTGTACCAGTATGCAGCACCACAGATGGCATGGCACCAGGGTTGGACATCTCCACTGTAATGGGGACTGCATCAGCAACACAACGGCTGTTGACAGCCTGACTGCAGCCCTTTGAAGTCATTAGGAATCTGATTTGAGAATATTGTTAATCCTACTTTGAGCCAGCTAGCAGCAGAGGGTAACGCAAAGCCTTGTTCTTTCCAGAAACCGCCACCAACACCCTTCTTCCCAGCCACACCACAGCACAAACACTCCCGTGCCTTTCTGAAAATATTTTCAATAACAAAACCAAAAGCAAGGCCAAATCTGCAAGCCTCTTCAGTTACAAGTTAAAAAACAACAACATGTTTTCTTTCCTTTCCTTTCAATTCCCCGCTCCCAACAAAGATAATTTCAAATCAATCTTTAGTTCAACCAAGTAGCGTCACAAAATAATGCAAAGAAAATGAACATTATATGTGATTTCAGGGACCAGAAAACATCACTGCAGGAAGAATTTATTGCTGACCTTCACGCCTACAGCCTGCTGAAGAATATACAATAGTAGTAAATTGGATAAAAAAAAACTATTTTCATGTTGGACAAACAAAAGAGAAAATGAATAAACCAGAAGTGGTTTTCAGGGATTCTCCCCTGTTTTTCAAGAGTGGAGTAACTATACATGCTGGCTCTGCTTTTGTTTTAGTTTAACAAGCTTCAGTTCTCTTGAGCACCTCTCAGCAAAGAGAAGGGTTAAGCAAATACTTAATTAAGTGACTTCACACATTAGCAATCATTGCGTTTGTAGAAATCAGATGTGTTTGAAATATTCATGATGAAATACAAAATCACTATCGCACTTTCACTTTTCAGTCAAGCTTGAAAATGGGTTTATTTCTGTGAAAAAATATCAGCAAGATGCATGCGTTTTTTTCTTTATTTATTTTTTCTCTTTTGAGTGAAAAGTACTTTGCAGCTTGCTTACATGAATTCATATTAAATAGGCTTCACGGGGGTGAGATTTGATATTTCATGTTTTTGATGCACTGTCAGCCATATTCTAAAACACTAAACAAAGTGAAGTTTGGGTGTGGGGAAGAGCTGACAAAGCTGGATGAATGAAGTTTTAAAAAAGAGAGTAAAACATTAAGCACTCTTTCAAACTTTAACACCTTTCTTACAGCAAAAAGTGAAGTGTAAAATGTTCAGGATTGGGTGAAGTTATGAATGACACAGAAATTCTATTAAAAAGGTCGTAAAAACAGCAGAGTGAGTTCAGTTCTATTTGAGTAAATGTTAATTGAACACTTATCACCAGCACACTTCATAAACGCATTGTTTTCACCTATGTAATAAACCACTAGCATTTTATGTGCTGAAGACATGCTGGCAGAAGACGCTCCCTGATACACCTTCATACAAACCATGTTTATTGCCATTCAAAACAAACAGTATTCTATATTCTGATGCCTATCAGAGCTGCTTGGAAAGCAGAGTCAATTTTTGTAGAAAACACCAACATTTTATAGAAAAAAAAATTTTTTTGAAAGTTTCACTGAAAACCAAAAAGATTTTAGTTTTAAGAATAGAAAGTTTCAATGAAAATTCAGTGTTTTCTTGACAAAAATATTTTGCACAAAGACATGAAGTTCTTACTCAAAATCCTGTATGGCTCTTGATAAGCAGGTATGTGGCTTTGGGAACGTCCCTTACCTGCTCACTCCAGTGGCCTAAAACACTCCCAGCAAGGTCTCAGTCTATGTACATCTTGAAAAGGCAAGGGCATAGATGAGGCATTTCTTGAGAATCCACAACTCTCTCCTCTCACACCTTACATGCCTCTGAAGAGAGGAGGCCATAAGGGAGACACTGTTAAGTGCTTTTCCTAAAAAACACTCCATCAGAGTGAGAAAGGTCCTCTCTAAAGCAACTTCAAGAAAGCTTCTGTATCACATACTCTGGTTCTTAGGGAGGACTTTAATTTTCTTGACCACTCTCGAAAGGAACAAAAGCAATCCAGATTTCTGGATCGGCCCACCTGACTGTAACACATCTGCATCTGCTACTTTCAGACAAAGAAGAACCTTTCGGAATGTGATAACCATTGGTAGCATTTGCTGTACTAACCACAAAGGTTCTGAGTTCAAGATCCTAAGAACAGTGAGGAAGATTACCAAAGTGCATACCCTGCACTTCAGGTTAACAGGCACTAGACTGCTCAGGACACTGATCACAGGGATTTTATGAAATGCTGCTCTGAAGGGTAAGGTGTTGAGGCCAGCTGGCACGTCTTTGAGGTCAGTATCCTTCAAAGGGAAGAACAATCCATTCTGATACTCAGGAAAACAGACAGACACCTGAGGAGACAAGCCTGGCTAAACAGGGCTCAAGGGAGGAATTTAAAACATTACTGTCAGGTAAGCATGGTCTTAGGAAACCCAAAGGTCAGTTGGAGTTGACATTTGGAAGGGATGTCAATGACAATAAGAGCATCTACTGCTACTTTAGCAGTAAAAGGTTGAAAAAATAGACTATTTGGGACCATGGCTGAATGGGGTCAGGTAATTTAGTGATAAAGACTCAGATAAGGCTCAAGTTCTTGTCATTGGAGGCATATATCTGGCAAATATATAGCATAAATGAACAGCGTGCACTCAAGGCTCATCAGTCAACGAGGGGAAGAGCTATTTAATAATACTTATCACCATGGCAGAAGAAGTACAGTCCCCCCAAAAAGCAATATGTCTTTTGATTCAGTTCATCTGTGATCAGTGTAACCATGTAGCCCCATAACATATTGCCACTGCTAGCAGTAGGTCAGAAGCTGCTTGTACAGTTACAAGGCCTCAGGACCATGGCTCCTCAGCTGGCTCTGCTCACGCTTCCCTTGACCTGCCTGCAGCTTTGTTTCACTCAATTTAGCTGTGACAGCAATTTCTCCAATTGATCAGGTGTCTTAGGCTAATTTATTTTACTTCTGTTTATTGTTGTGCGGTACAATCATAGCTTGATTCAGATAGCAGTAAAAAGCAGTTATGCTGTAAAATGAAATATTTATGACTGGCACGGTAATGTAGCACAGAAGGACACAGGCCCAGAACTCTAGAGGAGGTCTTGGGAAGTGGAGATGCAGGATGCGGCACGGGGGAGGGCAGGCAGAGGAAGGCAAGAGATGGGGCCCAACCCTAGCAATAGAGACCCCATAGCTCTGAACAGCCCAGTCACAGTCATTTAAAAAAACACGCGGATCTTGAACTGGACAAAACCAAAGAGGAAACCATGGACATAAACATTATATTCCTCCTAGTAAAGGACTTTGCACGCTGGTAGTTCTTGGTTACCTCCCGCACACACGAATTGTCACCTGGGTAAAACGACAATGGAAGGGCAGACACAGCATCAGAACAAGGGTAGGAACTAAGTGCATGTAGAATAATTTTAATTTCGTGCTATGAAATTCCTGGGCAACCAGTTCCAGGTGGAGTTACCTGAGCATGGGGCTCGGAGCAAATGGTCTTTTCCAGAGGTCTTTTCCACCCTTAATTATTCAGTGAATCAGATCTGGATTAATAATTATTAGACTTTCAAGATTTAAATTATATTACCAATAAATTCCTGGCTTCACTTATGTACAAAGAGTGATTTCTCCTCAGCCAAAAAAGGCTTCAAATATAACAATGGCTAGACTGAAAGTAGGAGAAAATGCTACACAACTGCAAACTCTATCAGTCTGGGTAGGAGGTGAAACATGTGAGAAATAGAAATATTTTTAGGATGGGATTTCAATCTACCATATCAACACGTTCAGTCACTTAGTCTTTCAATTTGGCACCATCTGTGCATTGCATTTATTACTTGCGGGACATTGCGGGGTTATATTAATTTGCAATCAGAAATCTATTTGAGAGGAAATAATTGTTTTCAACCCAATTACATTTTGCCATATTTCTCTGATTTTTCAGTACTTCACGGTGAAAAACAATGAGATATTTACTGTCTTCATTTTGCTGATAACTGAAGATTTTCACATATTGGGAAAGATACATTGATGCAGCTCATTGGTATGCTCTACAGCATCAGTCTGATCACCCAGTCACTTCCCTTAAAGTCGCAGTCATTGCAGCTCCTGCTACTGTGAAGACTCACAATTAGGCTTTACTTTACCCATAAATAGAAAGTAATCTATTTGCAAACCAAATCTTCATGGGAAACTACAGGCTGGGGATACATCTGCTGGGTTGGCATTAACATTTCAGTTCCCAGCCAATTAGGACAAAACAGTAACTTACATTATTCTAGGGCACAGAGTATTCATTCCAAGTTACAATTGCTGGTTTCAACCTTTAAATGACACCTCACCTAGCTTTTCACAAAGCAAGATTCATCAGCTTTTACAGTAACAATCTCTCCTGCTACATGAAAAGTACAGTAGCACTTAACAACAATTGGACATGAATCTATTAAATTACAATGGATTTTTTTACCTTCACAAATTATAGCTATATTAATACCAACTGAGTTTTCTATGAACAATAAATGCCAAAAGATTTTTTTTTTCTTGATGATTAGCCATCTTTTGTAAAATGTAGCCATTTAGTACAATAAAAATTCCTGCTTTGCAGATCAAATGTGAATTATAGCACTAGGAGGCTGACTTACATGAATAGGCTTAGATAGTGCTAATTATAAAAACAGCATACTATAATCACACTTAAATTGTGCAACTCCTTTAATGCAATATGGGTGAACCCTTGTAAACTTGGTTGAGAAGGACAAAATTCTCTGTGTCACCACATTTTGGTGTAGGGCAAAATTAATCATAAAATAGGAATTAAAAATATCAGAAACTTTTCTTTAAGGGTAAAATATACTCAAGAACTTGGATATCTAAAAGGTCAGGCCCAGTAAACCAGTAACATCTATGCTTCAGGCTCGTGTTTACCAAGGTAGATAGCAATAGAACAAGGGGGAATGGTCTTAAACTGAGACAGGGGAGGTTTGGGTTAGATATTAGGAGGAAGTTTTTCACACAGAGGGTGGTTACACACTGGAACAGGTTGCCCAAGGAGGTTGTGGATGCCCCTTCCCTGGAGGCATTCAAGGCCAGGCTGGATGTGGCTCTGGGCAGCCTGGTCTGGTGGCTCGAGACCTTACACATAGCAGAGGGGTTGAAACTAGATGATCATTGTGGTCCTTTTCAACCCAGGACATTCTATGATTCAAAACTGTTCAAAAAAGAAAAAGCTCACATGCTACATGGGAATTGGAGCTTGGACAGTAGAAACCTTGTCAGGGCAAGCAACCCTCCTGTCCTTGCAGCATAACAGTGGGATTTGCACAAGGGGCTTCAGAACAGTGCACCATTGGTGGTAAGTCCCTCCTCAAAATTCTTCAGAGATGCAGACAAGATGTGGGATCAAGAAGAAGTAACTTATCCCTGACTGCTGCAACCATTTCCACCTTTGCTCTAGGCATTGGATTCTTAAACAATGCCTTCATAACTGGGAAATTTGAATTCCCTTTAGCCTACAAGGATTTCAACTCTGACTGAAGTAGATGTAGCTTATCAATTATCGTTCCCACAGGCAGTGCTCAGTGCACCTTGGGGACTTGAAATCAACTCAAGAAGTCTCCTTCTGTCCCACAAATACTGTATTTTTTTTTGGTAGAATACAGGCAACACACCAAAAGAAGGAATCCAAACTCTACTGTAAACCCCAAGTGCAGTGTAGCCTATGGCTTGGTAGTGAGCACAAGAAAGAAATAGAACTCCTAAAAACTGTAAGAATACTTCTATTCAATCTTTTTATAGAAGCCAGAAACATTTATAATGCACACATGAAACAAACAAACAAACAAAAGAAACTCTTTTTCACTTTTTGTATCTTTGAAAGTACTTTCCTTGCTATTGCCCTAATCTGCAGGGGAGCTGTGACAGATCTATACATCACTGCTCATTTCTCCTATTCCTTGCCATTCATGAGTTCTGTGGCACTACACAGCAGAGATGAAGTCTGAAACACCATTTCCTTAGGAAGCGTGCTGAAAAGAGACATATTGCCCAACAGTATAAAATCCAGGGCTTCATTCTAACTGTGGATGCTGACTCCCTCTGATCTAAACAGAAAAACAGTGAACACACCACAGAAGAGCCAAGGGTTCTAAGGGCTTAATCTTAGCAACATTCTTTCTTCTCATTCTTCCAAAAATCTTTTAAGAACCATTAGGAAGGAAAACTCTATCTTGTAGGACAAGGACAGGGACAATTGGGCTATTCTTCAGTTTTTCTTGGTATTTGTTGTTTGTCCTTACGTTTCAGAGCTAATAAAGTAATGCACCCAGGCAGACATAAACTTGTTTTGGGAATTATCCATTACACATATACTACTATAATTCTTTGGTTTTATTCGGCATATTCATAAATTGTCATGCCAATAGATCTTCATCATTCCAGCACTGTCTTTTTTTCCTGCTTTTTACAAAAAATAAATAAATATATGAAACACTATCAATACTTTTATTGTCAATACAGACAATTATAGGAACAAAATGGGATTTACAAAATTACTACATGAATAAAGCTAACACGTGCAATGCACAAATAAAGCAGTCTACATTTTGCCACCCGTAAATCCTGCACAATGTTAAAATCAATGTAATGTAGCAGAAAGGCCTCTGGTGTTGAACTGTGTGCAGCATTAATTTCTGTTACATGAAGAAAATTGAGAAATCCATATCATAGAAAGTTGTCTTTTTCTTTCTCATGAAGTTCTGTGATTGACGTTTTAACTGGAAAACCTTAGAATGTAACCCAACAGAAATCAAAGATTTTATATTCCAAAGACTCTGCTTCACATTTAGAAAAAACATTTCCTGTTCATTGCCAGTTCTGCTCTGCAACAGGACAACAGAGAATTTGTTATACTTTCATCTTAGCTACCTACAAGATCTCACATGTGAAGATCTTTGCGCCTCTACTTTTTACTTGAAAAAAAAAAATACTGCAGTCCATTCTCTTTATTTCTGAAGTGTTTTCCAGACACAATTCAAACCCAGAATACAAAATTTCTAACTATCACAGTACCAGACAGTTCTAATTGATTCCCATTCAAAGCTAGGCTTGTTGGGAAAGAGCCAGCCACTATTTTCTTGCGTAAAACCACAGAGAAAGGAAAAACAAATCTATATGAATAGAGGCATCCCAAACACATGCCAGAAACTGGGTGCTATTTCTGGCTTGTCATGGACTCAACACAGTCCTGTGCTGAGGGTTCCCAACTTGTCTGTTGCTACAAAGGACAAAGTCAGCCCACCTCATTGCTGTTCTTGATTTACACAGCTCCTGTATTTCGGTAATTCATTATGATAAGTGGGTATGAAGAGTAAAGAGGGGACTGAGCACTACTACTTGTTTCACAAGAGGGGTAAAGAGGCAGGGAGCCTCTGTTGCTGTCCTGCCATAGCTTGTATCCTGCAGCAGCTTTCTTAGTAGGAAGTAAAGGAGACAATGGAGGACAAACACTGCAGACAAACTGAAATAAAAGAGTTTTAGAGCCCTGGAAAAAAGACAGCTGGAAGGCAGAGGAATCCAACAAATTAAAAATAAAAATAAAAATAAAAAGGAAGAACAAAGGAAAAAGTCATTTGGAAGTGTAGGGAAGGGCAAGTAATTGGGAGAAAGAGGTGGAGAGAGAAGGAGACCAATCTAATTTTGAAGAATAATTAATGCATTATAAATAGATTGGTTTGATTTGCAGAGGTGAGAGGGTTATGTCATGAATTGATTTGGAGGACAGAATTAATCAATGAGTTAGTGGTACTACTCAGCTTTAAAATGTTTACTTATGCTAGACAAAGAATCAGATTCCCAGGGGAGGGATTCAGTTTTTATAGATAAATTCCTTCATGGTGCCATGGTCCATAAATGAATTAATGGGCAGTTGACTGTTAAACAATTAAGCATTACATGACTTCATTATTTTGATTTCAAAATTAAAGACTAAAATCTTCAATTTGGGCTCAATCTCAGGAGAAATAAACTGTGGCCATTACAGCAGGAGCAACACATAAATGAGAATTTTACAGTTGTCCCCTTCACTGGTCCAATAAAACCTCTCCTCTGGTCTCAAAATTAGCCTTCTGGTTATATATGTGGGTCAAATTCTGCAGGTTAGCCTAAATAAGATACTAGAAAAGCGATCATAGCAGGGAAGAGAAGAATTCCCATGTAACCAGAGAAGTCTAAAAGTAGAACAAAAATACTCCCCAAAGAAAGGAGTTTTCCAGGTGTCTGAATTCCTGTGAAATTATGACTCTAAAGCTGCTGAAATCTTTATTGCATTAGTAAAACTAAGTAAATAGGGATAGTAAAAATAAGCAAATAGTGAAGCTAACTAAATAGGTCTTCCTCTTCCCCAAAGGCAGCAAGAAAAGTTAAGTTGAGGCCCAAGTTCAGAAGGGGTACCACCAATACATCTTCAAGAGTGACAGTGGTAGCCAAATCCTGCCCAGTCAGTGGCTGCTGTGGGGTCAAAATAAGTGCAGTGACCTGGCCCATGAAGGAACAAATCTGAAAATAGCCTAAGTGAAAATTATGAAAAAAATACCTAAGTTAAACTTCATGGCCCTATAAGAAAGCTATAGCTCAAATCCCAGAGACTTACAATTTCCCTATTTCCTTACAGTTTTCAGAATGAAAGATAAAATAATCTGACAGCAGCTTTGCTGTTAAGAAAGAATTTTGTTGGCTATTAGATAAAATTCAGTACTGCCACAAAAAAAAAAAGTTTGTTTGTTTTTTTCAGAAAATCAATCTTTGACGGAACTCTGTTCAATTGTGCACTTCCCAGAAGACAAAACATTTGACACATAAGAGAAGCCCTCAGAGATTAACAATGGAAATGCCAGAAAATATGGGAAAAAAAAATAATATTCGAAGTCTCTGCCAGTGAGAAATACCACTCAATAATTACAGTAAAAATTCCCCCAAACCTTTCCTAGCAATGTTTCCTACCTATCAAATACTTCTTTATTCCAGGGTCATCTGTCAGAAAGTGGTTACATTAGCCAAAGTCTATGGTAGTCATAGTGACAAGATAGAGCTTCAGAAATTGCATTGTAGAACTGATTGTGACAGGATTTGGAAAGGAAGAAAGAGGGGATGCCTTGCCTAGACAAGAAAATTCAAAAATGGGTTTTTGGTGCTGTATGTTACGAATTTCTTCCAGCACTCAAACATAAACATGTCCTTGTAAGAGAGCAGCCTAATCATTTCTTCCATTTCAATCAGAACTCCTGGTGACTTTGTAGTCCCACAGACCTAAGTCTTATGGAAAGAAAAAAGGTACCATCCCTAGTTCCAAGAAGTTACATATATGTCATAGAGGCTGGGCTACTTTTGGTAGTTCACCAAGATTTCCACTGTTAGAGAAATAATTGAATGCGTACCAGGACACAGAAACGTATCATAACAGTGATAAAGGTAGCAAACGCATAGTAGAAAATGCAGACATAGTTCCCCACTTCTTTTCTGCAACACAAATCATGCTGCTAAAAAACAGAATCATTGAAATATTTCTTGTCCAAACAAGCAGCTTCTACTCTTGTTACAAAGAACGTGTGCAGCAGTGAACAAAGACAGCAGGAAGAAGATGCTCTAGGTAATTCCAGCAGGCTCTGTATTAAGCTGAGATAATCTTTGTGAGGACTTTAAGCACAGTGACATGCGGGTACCCTTGTGACCCCAATAATCTGAGCAGAAGGGATGTTTAGATTTGAATCCTGCTATGATGGATTCTGCAAAACATTATTGGAAAGTAATCGATTGTCTTGTATAATTTGAGTGGAAGGGGGGTGAGTAAGATGTAACGTGTGCATTTTTTATAAATTCCACAATTCAGTTCTTTTACCTAATGCTTGGCACAAGTGTAGGAGGGGAAAAAATACACTCAAAATTAAAGGAAACAAGTAAATATTATAGAATCATAAAAAATATTAAAATTAATATCAAAAAGGTTCCTGTTCATAACCTGTGAGACTATTATTTCGGTTCTCCTGAAAATGTAGAGAAATCAGAAAGATTATGTTTCTGTTTCATTGATTTTTTTATTATTATTATTTTTTGCTAGAAATAAACAAAACGGTTTCCAGCAGCATGGGAATTTAAAGTAAATGGAACTGTCTCTGGAGGAGTACAATCAAGATTATATTTTGTTGTTAGTTTCTTTAAAAAGAAGGTAAAAGCTTACAAACAAAGAAAAATAAACAGAGAACAACGATTTTTTTTTTTTTTAAACTAAAGAATATCCCTTGTATTCTCTTCTGCAGATACTATGTATTTTGGCAGTAAATTTTATTTGTGCTTGACAAAAACAAAAATTCAGCAGAGAAAAGGATAAAAGTCAATTTGATAGTTGTGTCCTGTAATTAGATTTTCTCAGTTTGCCTCTTAAATACAGAATTAGCAAAGCACCTGCCTGGAAAAACACTGAGGACATGAGCTGCCCCCGGAGGATGGCTGCCTTCACATTCTAGCTCCTGGTGACAGCAGGAAACAAGCAGCATCAATTTGGGTGCCAGCTGGGATTCTACACCACTAATGGGAGAGTTTGGACACCTCAGACCAAGCCTGCTGCTGAGAAAGCTGCTTGAAGATCAGACACGTGATCTGGGGGATAAGGGAAGCTGATGTTGAACTGGGGCTCACAGCCTAGAGTCCCCACTTGGGAGTCTCAGCCTTCCCTTCACACTCCTACTAATACAACTATACAAAATAATAATAATAATTAAAAAAATAAAAAATAAAAATCAGCATTTCCAAAAGCTGTATCTATAGATCTGGAGCTTGCCATTCAAATGCTGAAAAGCAACGCTAAGCAGAATCACTTGGAAAACCTTAGAAACCTCTTGTTTGGAGCAGTGGTGGGCAAGAGAAGGAAACAGCCTGAAAACTGTCTCCTTGCCCTCCTGAACATTCACTCTGTAAAAAGTTCTGATCAAACTCTCGTGCTTGGATTTTTTTTCTGCTTTAACAAATAGGAGCTTACAAATTTTACTGGACCAATGCCCAAAGGCAAACTAAGCTGTGCAAGCAACTTTCCTCTAAACAGAAGCAATTTAGTTGCTGACAGAGGGATGGAAGGTGTCTGTGTGTTTTTAAAATGTTTTTGCGTGCCAGATTCAACAGTTTTAATCAGCTAAACACATGTTGTGGAAATGTTAAATCTCTCAGTCAAGCCATGTTCTCCCTTCTTTTCAGTGAAAACAGAACAAGAATTGTTACTTGAGGAAACAGTCACAAAACAGCATGAAAAATGACAATCACATCAGTTATGCCTTGTCTTTTCTAAAGCAAATTAATACCTAGCATTTCCTCTTGTGCAGAGCATATCAGTGGTCAGGTGAAAGACCTAGAACATCCCAGCTGCAATGGAAAGAATTGCTAACATATATATTATCAACAGATGATTAGCCAGTAACACACTATTGGGTCCTTCTATTAAGAGTTCCTCTCTTACTCTCTCGGGAGGAAAAATAAACAAACAAACAAACAAAACCACCATCAAAACAATACAGAGGAGAGGGGAGGGAAGGGAGGGAGAGAAGATTATCTATTCTGAAGAAAGTCCTGTAGAAGACTGTAGTTTTCCAAGAGCTATCATTTCACATGTCTTTCAAGCAGCCACTTCCCAACATGTGGAATGTCACCATGGAAAACAGGGGCGAGGATAAATCATGGAATCTTACATTTGTCCCAGGCATAAGCAGCAAAAAAAAACATTCATGCAATATTCAACTCTAGGTTCTTCTGTCCTCCTTCATTTAGGGAACAGCTACAGGAATATTTTTGACTTCTGTCCCTGTTTCGTTCCAGAGGACCATAATCCATGAACATGCCTCTTCAGTCTACAGGAACTGAACAAGGCACTGTGCAATAGTGGTACCAAGGATTATACTCAATCCACTGTACTCCGCTTCAAAGATTTGTTCATCCACACTCCTGCCACTCTTAACCAGGTACAAATAAGTTTCAAATCCTGTTAACATTGCAGGATTAGTGGGAGACCTGATGCTGGCAGATCACAGTCTGTCCCAGCATAACAATCTTGCTGAATGTTGCAGTAGTTCAAATCCCCCCATGGGATCTTACTCACCCTGAACAAGATTGACAGGTCTTTGGCTAAATTGCACTAATCCATGTCACCGAGAGAGAAGAGGATTCTTGGTTTTTATTCCCCAAGTCAGCTTTTAGTCTAGTTTGAAGATGAAGAATTTCTCATGAAAATAAAAATATACATTTGAAAATCAACAGGCTTTTAATAAACGAGGCAGAAAGTATATTCTTCTTGAAAGACAGGTGAGATCCAGCTTTTGAGGCTGAAGTAACTCACAGTTATGGGAACAGCACAACAAAACTCAGTGGGTAAAAGCTAATCTGATATGAAGATAAATGTCTGAGTCAATAATAATAAAATGCCCTCCCTAACAAACGTCTGTTTGCTCTTCTGAACTTTTTAAAGTTTGCATTTTAGTAGAAAAAAAAAAAAAAGAAAAAGAAAAACTATGGCTTATTATTGATACTTATCCTGCCTGCATTTATTAAAAGTGTTATTTCCCAGAGAATACATTCTAAACTCTCTAAATTCAGTTGCCTCTGTAAGAGTGAGAACAGCATGCATCCATTTCTCTGGCAGCGCCTGTGCATTCTTGTATGGATTATTCAACATTATAGTTGAACAGCTGATCCTTGCCAAAGCCTCTGCATGTGCAAAAATGTGTCAGAAGAAATTTGTGCTAGTAAGACTTACACTGTCCTGATCTGTACCCTGTCCAAGAAGCTATAACTAATGTTAGTCTGACCACAAGTCCATTCTGAGAGCTGAGGGTAAGAAAAGCAGACAGGTCTGCTTGCAGGTGCTATGTGCAGGCATGGATGCAGTTTCCTCTACAAGAGTCTGCTCTCAAACTGGTTGTAAGCATACATATTCCTAAAGCTGAACAAGCCTAAACGGGAGGGTCTCTGCATGCTACTTAGAAAAAAAGCATAAAAAATCTCTCTCCTTCCTTATAGTTTCTAAGAGATGAAGAGATAAGAAGTCTGTAAAAGAAAACCATGTTCCAGTTTTAAAGGATTGATAGTCTAATTTACAGTTTTAAAATCTGCTAAGGCTTCACAGCAATATTTATCTGAAGTGAATCTATAAGAAAAAAAGTGAAACTTGAGATTAAATTGGAAAAAGAGCTTTTCACATTGATGAACTAAAGCTGATGTGTTGAATTTGTATCACTTGAAAAATCTCCCCATTAGGTCTCAAAAGAGAAGGTAAATGAGAGATAAAACCCAGCTCTACAAACCCTATAAGAAGATAAAACTATGCAAATTTACTCCTTTCCATCTCAGCAACATTTTTCTTGGTGTCACAAGGTGGTGCTCTTCCTTTCAAGTAATACGTTTCACCTTACTAGCAAACTCGTTTAATTTACAGAGAAAAGCATGTTTTGAAACTTGTCCACGCACACTCTCACTTTACTGGTAATGAGAAAAACTTCAACTATAATGCTTTTCAGAACAAAGATGTAGAAAAGACAAGATTCTTTGCAAGCAACATGCATGACATCTTCTAAACATGACCATCTGGACACACTAATGCATGACCTGCACAAAGTTCTTCTATAAACTTCAGAAAACTGGATTAGGTGAGTTTAAAACTTGTGGATTCGTGGCTGTTTAACAGTAAATTCAATTAACCTAAAACTTCCAACTTTTTGCAAGTATTGTTCTAATGATTTAATTACTCATGCAATCAATAATGCAATCCCTGTGCTGTTTAACTTATACTAAATCTATTTTACTCCATGCTCACTTATTTGTTCCACTGTTAATACAATGAATACAATGCATAACTGCACTGAAAATATCAAGGAGTGTTTGACAAAGAGGACTAGAGAGTTGAGGCTTTGGAACTTGGGGCATTAATTTGTCCAGTTAATCATGTAAAAATGGATCGCAGTACAGAAGATATCTGTATCTCCCGATCATCTCCTGATTTATCAGGCCCTTGAGATTAGTGGGATAGATTAAATCTCCAAAACATCTCATTTTCAACTCTCAGAAAACTCATTAAGGAAGTACCAAAGTTCATAGTCTGGTGCTTTCTTCAGATTCATAATTCTGGAGAAAGTTCAACAGCTTTAGAAACACAGAATGTCTGAGGCACTAATCATAGGGTCATTCAGGCTGAGAGGGCATCATCATGCAAAATATGAGCATCTAGCCAAGATGAATGGTAACTCCAAATAACTCTGTGTTAAAATGCTAGAGAAAAACAAACAAACAAACAAAAAATCAATGCTTGCCTCATATCTATAAGTTATAAAGATGGCCTAATGCATAAAAACAAAAATATATCACGAGCATAATAAGTGAGATAAGAAAATATGTAAGCTAGGACTATACAGTAAGTTGCCAAGAGTAAGAAAGCATTGCCAAAAGGCAAGGACGTGACCAAAAACCAAAGCACTGCAGATACAAGATAAAGAACAAGACGGCACATATCTGAAGGCTGTATGGAGTACAGAGGAAGAGAAGTGGTGCTAAGGGAGGATGGATGAAGTCTATCATTGCCTTACCTACACTTGAATTGTTCTCTGCAAATGCTGTAAGCACTTCAAAAATTCATACACATCAGAAAAGCAAGAAAACAACCTTCTCCCTTCATCTGATACTAAGTTAAATACAAATCCAATTTTTTTTGAGGTACTGAGGATCTCACAAGTCATTAGGGCTTTCAAAACTCCTGAATCCTCAGAGAGAACTAATTCATGAATATTTCTTCTCTCAGAAAATCCCGTTTCTTTACTGCCTCTGGGGTATGATATATTGTGACTATTTCTATTCCTCATGTGTCAATTCCTTCCATACTACAGAGGGTCTTCCCAACTAACAAGGAGCACAGATGATACAGATCATCAACCCAGCATTTCCAAATGCCTCCTGATTTGCCACTGAAATATGTGATGCTGTTACATGCCAACAATGTAAACACCTCTAGCACCTTTGAAAACTGAAAGCAGACACCAGTGTAAAGGGAAAAAAAAAGCCAACAAAATAAGTACAAGAGAACAGTAAACACAGTGATTATGTTCATATTTAATTTAGTAAAACTCTCCTGCTTTTTGCTATAGAGGAGAGCTGCTGGGGAATTCCCAGTGCATTGCACCAATGCACTGCAGCAACCAGGAGCTCTGCTGCACAGCACAAACTTGCCTCACTGTTGCAGCACCTTGAGACCTGCTCTTTAGCAAGGCAACATCAACAGGAACATTTACTGCACAATGCAGCTCTTACCATCCAGGGGAACAATGCCCTTATTCTCAGCAGCCCACCTTCCAGAAATCATATTCAGCTAGAAAGTAGTTGTGATCCTGTAGAAAGCTCTTTTTCAGCAGAATCGATCTATCAGGAGGGGTACCAACTTTTTACAGAGTCTGGTAGTGATAGAACAAGGGGGAATTACTTTAACTAAAACAAGGGAGATTTAGGTTAGAAGTTTGGAAGAATTTATTCACTCAGGGAGTGGTGAGGCATTGGCACAGGCTGCCCAGAGAAGCTGTGGTGCCCCATCCCTAGAGGTGATCAAGCCTGACTGGATGGGGCCCTAGGAAGCTGGGTGGAGATGGTGGGTAGCAGACCTGCCCATGGCAGGGGATTGAAGCTCGATGATATTTCAAGTCCCTTCCAAACCAAGACATCCTATGATTCTTCGATCAGATATGTCTGCAGGACGGTCCAGCTTGGGTATAATAGTGTGCTGGAATCTCAAGTAAAACAACTCTTCACTCTTTCATATCTCTAGCGCTGAAATCAATCCAACTGTTGAGTGGTCATAACTGGCATTAGAAGTGTCTCCAAGAAGTGGTCCAGACAGATAGGACCCCCAGGAACAGATGTTTATCTGCACATCCAGCTGTCTCTAGGAAAGCAAAGTTTTATGCTTAAAACTTACTGAAAGAAGGAAGGTTGCCCTCCAAGCCTCTCACTTCTTCAAACTATTAAAAATAAACTTATCTGATATCTCACAATAATACACTTCCAAAACTCCTGGTAAACTCCTTTCTTTGATTTGGGACATCTGAAAATCATTAGCAAAGGCGAAATGCTTTAACATCCAACACATCTAGGGACAGGTTACTCAGCTGTGCTCCCAGTGTCCATCCTGCCTCTGTTGGCTTTCAAGAACAGTATGTGATACATCTAGGGGCTGGTAAGAACCCAAAAGTGCATTCTGAAAGAATGTAGGACTTTGTAGAAGTTTGGGTTCTTTCACCCTTGAACATAAACAAAGAAGCAACAGGGATATTGACACCGCTGCCTGAGCAAAGGACAGGAGCCACCGCTGCCAATATCGTTTCCCCTCCGGAGGCAGGTAGAGGAAGAACTTCATAGGACATAATTAGTTTTGCAGTGGAAAACAAATCAATTGGAAAAGCAAGTTTTCAATCCTCTGTCTAACACAATAACAGGAAGCATAACATTGATTTTGGTTTGAGGTGGATTAGTCTCTGCCACGTGGTATGTGTGGGGCTCACTTTGTTTTATTTATTTTTTCCTGTCCAGAAGGTGACAACTTCAAATGAGTTAAAGCTGATTTCTAAGCCCTTCCTTCTGGTGTACTTGCTAAATATGCACCTACAAAACACTAGAGCTGTATCTAACCATCAAAATCCCAGAGATGGTGGCCTCTAGTCTGGGAGGAGACTTAATGAGAATCCTACATTCTTTTCAGCATAACAGTGTCTAGTACAAGAGACAAAACTTGCTAAACAATTAGTTTTAAACAGAACAGTCATATGCTGCCAGATTATGTCACTTCTTCTCCTGCCCTCTCCCCACCTCATGATTCTTCATCTGCCTTCCACCCATGGCAAGAACAGGCACATTCACCTGCATCTAACGCTTTTTTCTTGCTATAAATCTGTATCAACGTTTTGGAAGATTTAATCAGAAGAAACATAGAGCAAGGAGAGATCAATAATTGATTATGCAGTTTCTTCCTTTAAGTGAATGATTCACATCTACCGTAGCAATTCAGTGATTTCTGCTAAGATGGATCTCCATCTTAAGCAAACTTCTACTAGGGAAGAGACCAGAGAGCAGTTGGGATTTACAGTACAGCACATGAGGAAGAGTGATCAAATGAATTCATTTTACAACTTTTAATTAAATAATATAAAGAAGCAAACATCAGAGGAAGCCACAAGTAAAATGTAATTACACCTCTAATAAGCAAGTCAGCAGTTTCAGAAAAAAAATAAACAATGAACATAGAATTTGTTTAAAAAATACCAGTGCACATAGTAGAATAAATATCGCAATGTAATTATTAAAAGATTACTTGAAAGAACTGATGAGACTGATCATTCCCAGAAAGCACCAGAGTATAAGCATATCAAAGAAGCACATGCAGAAATATCAGGGCATTCAATCACCAGCTGTAACAATTTAAAAATTAAATTAAAAAAGAACCCCCCCCCAAAAAAAAACCAAACCAAAACAAAAACCCAACCAACAACAAGCAAACAAAAAAATCAACACCATACAAGTTGAATCAAGAAGCAGAATAAGAATTAAATAAATAAATAAACAAATAAATAAAAAAACAAAACTACAAAAGGTTTCCCATCTGAAAATGTGACTGGATGTCATCTGTTATAATGTATGCTATGAATGACATGAGGGCACAACAGAGATCCTTTCAGGTGAATGATGAGCCTCAATTCAGAAGGCAACAAGCAGAAGCTCTCGTTGCTGCTACTGCTCTTCCATCCTTCGAGGATACTGCACAAGGATGACAACCCACCACTGAAGCCACTGCAGAAAATTAGAGCTGAAGACATACTTCTCTCTAAAAATGGGAGCTCCTACAACATTACCAGGCAGCTGTGATCTTCACTACTTTCTGAACAGTCACAGAAGTGATACATTAGCTCCCAAAGTCTGTCTTTTAACACATGAGTAAGTCCTAGGTGCTGCCAGCATGCAGAGCCAGCCCAGACTTTATTATCCAGCTTTGTAGAAGCCCAGATTTCTTGTTCTGTGCAGCGCAGCCAAAGGAAGACCAGAGAGACTGTGCCTTTCTGCAGGATTCTGCTGCTTGATAGTGAGGAGATGGAACATGTCTCCCTCCTTGTCACAGGCTACTTAAATAACAGATACCTGTTTCATGCATTTTCTCAAGTGCCCTGGCAAAGCTTTCATTCCTGTACTTTTACATCAGTTTATCAAAGTCTGGTGGTTCCTAATACATAAAGCAGACACTTGCCATAAATCACAATATATGAACCGTATTGAGCTGTCCTCGTATTTATATACGTATTGTAATAAAAAACCATGTAAGAATACATTTTTCTAGATTGTTTCCTGTCAGAGAACTGCACACTCCCAGAAAGGTAACAGACCTATGAAAGAGTATCCTATGTAAACTGTACCCCAAGAACAGCTCCTGCTGACTTCTGATAAGAATTATACTCACAGCAGCTCCCTTTTCTTTTCAACTTAACAACTTCTACTGATAGTTTGGAGGTTTGAAGAATGATACACAGACTGTAAGAGCAAAGGCTCTCAGTGACCTAGATCTTGAGACACCTTGAACATGGCTTGCATTAAATCTCACCTAGATGCAAGACACTAACACTTCAGAAAGAAAAAAAAAATGAAGAATACCTGTCCTGTGATAAATCCCAGCAACTACTTTTTTCTTGCATTGGTGCAATTTAAATATTTTCCACTTAATCCCCAGCTACCATTTCCTAATATTTCTGGGGACAAGGAATTAAACTAATAAAGCAATAAACATTTTTAATGAAAAAAAAGTCTATCAACATTACTCATATGAAAATACATACTCTAGCTATTTTAAATAGACTTTATATCCTTTGCCTAGAGCTCAACATTAAGCTGTATTTTTCCACAGCGGCACAGTAGTTCCTGGGTTTTGAAATTCCTAAGTATTGCAATCTACACTATGCCATATAACCCAAACTCCTCAACCAGACTCCTCCTACCACAATGCATTTGCACTTAATTGTAATAAAGAATAGTAATGTTCACTCAGGAAATCTGTGCTGCACTATGGCAAAGTAGTCTGGAGCCTGAACAATTCCCCAAAGGATTTGCAGATAGTTCAACCCAGTGCTAAATGGATTCATCTTAATTCCACTTTAAACGTCTTGGGGGGAAGAGATATTTAACTAGATCTGATACCAAATTAAATATTCATTGCACCTTTTAAAAAATTTAATTTTTTTTTAAACGATTTAAAAAATTGTTGATTTCCAAGGCCTACTTTGTAAATATCAGTAGTATTTCCTGCTTGCTTCTGCCATGAATGTCTCAACCACTTCTTCACTGCAAGGCTCAGAGCATGGAATCCTTTCCCAAAGATCATTTCAAATCACATTGTTCTTTCTTTCTCCAAAACTCACTTTTCCTTTATGATATCCTCAGGAATATTTTGCTTGGGATACACTTACACATAATGGATGTGCATTTATTTATCATTAACAATGAACACTACAGCAGCTAGCAGCCTGCTTTGTCTAGATCGCACTTGCCAAGCAACACTTCATGAAAGTTGTCTTACACAATTATGCAACTCACTGGAAGAGGCAGCCAGCCTCCCCATACACTTGCAAAGCACCTTGTGTACTCCTACATTGGAAACAGCAGAAAAAACATGTAGCTGAAATTCACCATAGCTCTATAGATTTGCATTGCTAACTAGAAATTACACTGGAAAGTTAAGTAAGGAAATGGGCTGCACATCCCTCTATCCCTCACAACTAAACAGTTATAATGGAATTTCCTCAATAAATATTCTTTTTTAAATTTGCCTCCAACAATTTTATGGAAATATAGATCAAGTTTGAGAGGGCTTTTAACATCTCATTAAAAATTAACCACTTGTTGTATTGATTTGACAATTTGCAAGGTGGTTGACTTTGCAGTTTGGGGAGGATGGGTTTGTTTTATTCTCATTTAAAAGAAAGCCTTATGTGAATGCGTTCTTTTTTGCAGGGTCAAGAGAACTTCGATAAAGCATGGCACAATTTGATGGGGTTTACTTGTTTAAAGTCATACTATTTTACAGTGCCTTTAAATTTTTTAGAAAAAAATACAAGTTCTTCAGACACTCCATTCTACTGAATTTAATAAAAGCAAGCACCCTTAAAGAATGTAAGGCTCAATATGTTTACCCTCAGGAATAGTGATTTACAGAAAGTTCTTCCAAGGAAAAGCAGGAAATAAACAATACGGCCATTTCAAGTAAATTATATTTCTGTTTCTATTACATGCGTAAGATCTTTCATCTTTTCATAAAACAGTATGAACTGCACCTAACTCAGAACAAAGGAGATTTTAAGTAGGTATGTATTTGCTGAAGGAAACAGAGAAGGGCTGTAATTTTCTCCATGAAGAGCTTTGCTCAAGAATGCATCATATGAGTGTGTATCTTAAGCAAGTACCTTTCCAGCTGCATGGGTTTCCCATCCAACACTGATGAAGGGCACACAAATATTATCCACTTCCAAGTATCTCAGCCCAATAAACAATGTCCAAATCCTAACAGTAGCTGAAAAGAGAGACTCCCTGGTGACCCCTGTCCTAAAAATGTCAACAGTAATAAATACAGAATAGCCTGAAGAATGTGACTATCCTCTTAAAAATAGTCCTCAAAAACACTTGACTTACCATAGGACATCAACTCTAACGTTCATAGTTACTTGGTCATTTAGAACTCATATGAGAAAATAGAAAAACAGTAAATTACAGATATTAGGCCACCTCAAAATTAGGAAGAATAGATAAGCAAGCACTGGGTAGATTTCTTTCAAACCCTTCATTAAACTTCTAACGCGGATGTGAACATTTCATTGCTAAATAGTACTGTATTCTAATTTTAGAAACTCTCATTGAAGAAGAATGAACAAAAATTATTGAAGTGCAAGCACAAGTTAAAGGAAATTGGAATACTGAGGATGAGTTTGCCTAAAACTTGGCAACAAAGAATAAATCTTATTTTATAATATAAAACAGATTTTCAGCTATAGGAACTCTGGTGATTCAACTTAAGAAATCATGCAGTTTACCATCTGTCTTTTCTCAGAGGTTATCTACACAGTTTTCCTGCAAGTAGCACCTGGATTTGCAGGATGTCAAGACGATGTGAGGTTTACCATAGGACAAAGTTCCTGCTCATTGCCCAGTACTCCCTCTTGTCCTACCACATACTGCCACCAAACAATCTGCTAAGCAGGTTCCAGGCATTTTTGCAATGTAGTTTAGTTATGAATTACAAGAAAGCTGAAAAACATGAGGGAATAGATAGCACATATGTGCGATTAGTAAACCTCAGCAGGATAGCTCTGATTGTTCATGTCCTGAAATGCCTGATGATGCCTGAAGAAAAAGAGCGAGGCTGTTAGTTTTAGTTCTTTCTCCAGACATGAATTATACTGAAAGATAAATATATTCATCAGCACACTATTATCATTAAATTGAACCTTGATTCTCTATTTTATGAATGTACGTGTATATGTATCAAAGTGTTTATATTCAGTTTCAGTATACATTTCTCATATACATGTTTTATACATGTGTGTGTTTGCGTGTATATTCATTTAGGTCCTCCTCAAAGTGTTACTGTATTACATGTGTGGAGAAAAAGCTGTATTAGAAACATACCTCTAGTGCCTCAGGGATAATATGACCTCATTACTGGCTGCAACATTTCACCGTCTGATTGGATTCATATTTCAGCAGAACAAGAAAATAAATAGCTCTCAAAATAAACCCCTGCCCTCTGTCGTAATGGGTAACCTCCTGAGGCTTTCTGGTCAGCCATGTTTGTCTCCCCTTCTCTGTAGCAACTGCCACCAGAGATATGAGGGGATGGCTTTGTCCTCCAAAAACAGCACCATGCAACTTAAAAACATGGGCAGCTCTCTACCTGCAAATTAACCCAGTGACTGAGAGGTAATAAACACCGACTTCAATTTCTTTCTCACCTATAATATTAACAAAGCCATCCACTGGGGCCAGGTCAGCTTTCTCAGAGACCATGGTGATATTTCCTTACTGGTTACAAGCCCCCATATGTTCCTCCAGTTGGCAATGTCTGTGCCATTTCTCCCCATTGTTACGTGCTGGGAGATTAGTGAGCACCACAGTGCAGAAAGAATGGGAAGGCAGATGGGAAAGCAGAGTTTTCTCATACAGTTAAGTTTTATTTTCTAGTACCTGAGCAAGAAGAAGAATAGTCAGAAAGGCCAGAGTTAAAGTACACGATATTACAATGTACTCAATGGGAAAAGTTTTGAGCTTCAGGACAGACAAACAAATGTATCACTGTCCGTTCAGGAGGCCAATCTAGTTCCTGGCTAGTGTAGAACCAGATGAAGGAGAAGAACCTCACGCCACAACGGCTTTTGTTGTTTGTAGCACACTTATACCAAATACCCCTGTATCTGTGTAGCTCTAAGTTACCTTGCAGCTGACAGCCCTTTACACACCACTGCTGCTGCACTAACAGACGCTCTCAGGAGACCCAGAGATTGCAGAGAGGTGACCCGCTCTGCTTATTATCAGTTACTTACACGGTACAACTATCACACTATTGTAGGAAGAAGAGCGTTACAACACAAAGCCCCCTGCTTAAAAAGGCTTAAAAACCAAGTCCTTGCAAAAATTTGAACCACAGCTCATAATTTTTTGCTTGCACACACAGTGTTGCACAAGATGGTAGCAGAGCCGGGCTCACAGTATGCAACACAACACAGTTCACAACTGGGCCAAGCTCCCATTGACATTACCAATTTGGGATGAAGCATTGGAGGTGCAAGCAGCTCGAAATGGGGCAGAAGAATGCTGAAGATACAATTACCTGTTTGTGAGTGTTATCATGTCAGTGTTGTCTACTGCTTGAATCACAGCATGGATGAGGGAGGATTTTATTCAAGTATAGGAGACATGTAAATAACTGTTCTGATTTCTTTTATTTCCTTCTTACACACAAAAACCTGTAACAGATTATACAACATTGACATTGAAACTCCAGAAGTGAAATTGTTTGCGACAACAGTAATTGTAATTAATAGGGCTGTGCAGATCTTGGCAAGTGAAGAATAAAGAAATCTCGTGAAAGGCAGCAATAACATCACTCACAGTGGAAGCATGGCTGTGGGCTGACACACGACTCAACTACCCTATTCCATCAGACCTGGCCCACATCACAGGATCTGCCAGGTTGATGGCAAAACACTCGCTGATGCTGAATTGTTAGGATATAGGGAGGTTTGTATATATTGTCAGCACACTACTCAGCAATATTTATATTAGGCTTCCTTATACATATATATTGAAGATCTTTTATGGAGTATTATTCACTTTCAGCCATGCTAAGACAACTGCTGAAAATAAAATTTACTCAAAAGAGTAACATGAAACAGAATAGCTTGATATAGTTACCACAAAAATCTAACACAAAAAATCTTATTTTGTGGAAGGTTTACTGAGTCCACATCCCTGAACAACATCTATACCTCCAAAAGACAAAACCCAGCTCCATTTGGTGCTGAAAACAGGACAGAGCTAAGGAACAGATATGCCATAATATTGTTCTGCTAAGCTATTGCCATATTCATTTCTCCTCTTTGGCAAAACTGATATAGTACCAGTTCTTCAGGAACATGACTATCAAGTTTCTTTTCTTACATTTCCAAGGGTGTTTACTCTTATTTTGTGGCAAATCATTGCCTTATATCTGAGTAGTACCTATGGTTTCATTTCAGCTCAGTGCCTGTTAGCACAGATGGAGCTATTCTCAGAGCAGTACAGGCCTATATACGACCAAGACTACTCACATCTGCACTGCTCTGTGGCCCAGGAGCTACAGCTTCCTCAGAGAGGCCCATACATACAGCAGTCAGGCAAAACAACACCCATACACCTATCAGAAACACCCCTCCAGGAGCACTTCACCCTCTTGACTACAAAATTTCTGGACACTGCCAGTCCAGCTGGAACCCTCCTTAGAGGCTAGTGGAAATAGACCACCTTTCCTGTTACCCAAAGAGTTTAGCAGGCCAGCACTATCCATTTATCTTTCACACAAAACATTTTATCCTATCAAACACACTTCTCTTGTGCTAGTATTCTAGATGTTTTCTCTTTCCAAGC
Source organism: Chrysolophus pictus (assembly GCA_037305975.1). Classification (NCBI taxonomy): domain Eukaryota; kingdom Metazoa; phylum Chordata; class Aves; order Galliformes; family Phasianidae; genus Chrysolophus; species Chrysolophus pictus. The sequence continues at coordinate 109,902,345 of CM074576.1, forward strand.
TTTCTACCATGTATAGTGGCTCATGCTGGTTGGCAGATCATGCAATCCTACCCCATCACAGCTCCAAGCAGCACAGGTGCTGCATGGGGAGAAAGCGAGTGGGTCAGGGCATGTACAAAATCCCACCATGCCACAAAGGACCCCGAGTCACTGCTCTACAAGGTGCTAGTAAAGCTAGAGTAAGGGGGAAAGACAGACAGAAGGAGGGAAGGACGGGATTAGAGAAATGGAGTTCTCTTCAGATGTTGGAAATGTAGAGCTGGGCATAGAAGTAAACAGCATATTGAAATGTTTTTCTTCTAAGAGTATAGCATATTTCAATAAATAAACAAACAAATAAACAGATCAAAGGGACAAACCAAGAGAATCCTCCTTCTTTATCTCACCAAGCCTGACACTTTGCAAACCATCACTCCTGAGATGGGCAGGAGCGAAAACACAGCAAAGATTTCACGTCCACTGATGACCTCTCCTTCAAATGTAGCTTCAAAGGATCAAGACTCTCAGAAATAGGAAACGCAGCAGATGCTGAACTGCCTGAGTTCTGAAGTCTTAGTGACACCTTGGGTTATGTTCTAGCTTTGCCCTTCCTTCTATTTTTGCAATAAATTTCTCTTCTCTGCTTTACTTCAGAAAGTTAGGAATGATATACCCTTTTGTCTCACCTTCTCTGAACTGTATTGCTATGGTAAATTACATTTATGGACATTCACTTTATTTCAAGAATTTCCATCTACAAAACATTATGTCGATATTTTTGCTTTCTATAGCATGGAGAAAGAGGGGAAAACAAAAGCAAACAAGGTATTCCAGTTGATGTGTATTTTCTCCTAATTGCATCCCAAATCAAATTGCACTCCTCGATGCTGTTAAATCTATTACTCCTTTATTCTGTATTAGCATAAAATCTAGCTACTGCAGATTTAAATACACGGACAGAAAGAAAATGCTGTTGTTATCAAATCAGAAAGTGAAAAGAAATAGGCAGAGTTGGTATTTTTTTCTTATTTTAAAACTTCTCAGGCTTTCTGCAAGCATCTGAGTACTTCAGGGTGGGACAAAGAAGACAGAAAAGCTGAAATAGATGAGCTTTGCTGAAGGTTGCTGCTTAGTGGTATTTGGGAGACAACCAAGAATCATTTCCATTACTGAAAAGATTAATAATGCCACAAGGCTCAATCCAGAATAAAATAAATAAATGAATAAAAACTGCACTAAAAGGACAGCTTCATTATGAGGAGATTTCTATTCTTTTCTTCACTGACTGGAAAGGACAAAATGTCATAATCTTGTGTTTGATACACTGTCTTTTTTATCTTTAAATAAACACCTTTGGTTTTTAAAAATTATCATTATGTACAGAATTCAGAAACGCTAATCATTAGATAAAAAATAAGGAAGAAAACAGATAATGGAATGAAATAAGCTGGAAGGAGATTCATTTAGGGAATTAATTTACAATGCCAAAAATATAATTGCCAACTGATTAACACATTTTTTTCTCTCTCTTATGGGCATTTATTTTTAATTTATTAATTTCAATGCTCATTATACCTTGATTACACTCTCTTTTGGGAGGAAATAAGATTTGAAGTGGTTTCTATTTTTTTGCCTGTTTTATTGTTTCCATACAGTAATTGTATGTCATGTACTTGAATCTGTTTGTGCTTTTTCTCACTTGAGGTTCTATTTTGAGTTGGCTGTATTTGGGGGGAACAAACATGTTTAAGGGCACTTGGTTGCAAATCAATCACTGAGTGATAAGAGCTAATTTAAAGTGGTAGTAGCATCTGCTCCAGGCAGCAGAGTGTCCTTGTGGCATTGCCAGTACACTGTGCTGAGGAAAGCAGGAGCAAATACAAAGGTTACCCATAAAATGCTCTAAAATTGTAGGTAGATTTCTCAAAAAGAAAGGTAATTTCCCTGTTCTGTAGAAAAACTACTCTGTCCTAGGTCAGTCCCATCTCTTTTATCTACCAACATTTCTACAAAGCCCGTCATTATTATTGCCATGAAGCAACTGCAGGAAATGCAAAAACTACTAGGCAAGATGATCTAGTTTATTGGTTTCATTATTTTAAGTGAGCTGCCTATGGAGTTGTTTATATTCCAGTCATCTGGAAACACTCTGGCACCCTACTGAGTACTGCAACAAGAGCTGTAAACGGGTGGACAAGACTCTTTTTTGGAACAGAGATGTTCAAAATTCCAGGCTCTTAAAAACTTGCTTTCAGCTGCGGTCTATATGCAGTTTTGACAATTGTAATAAAAGCAAAGTAACAACATGTTGCCTTAACCAGAAACAAGAGAAAGAGCCTACTTTCTTTTATTTTTTGTATATGCCATACTCCAGTATCCTCACACATACACGTGCATCTCTACTATGGCTCTGCTGATGTGTGGGGACTTGCTGAAACATCAATTCAAAGATTAGATTTACAAATTAATTACAGTTTATTCATTTTCTCTCTATTTTCTACCATGGCTCTGTTACAACAGAGCTCTAAGATCATGATCATCTTTTCTACCCTTATCCACAAGTCACAAACTTGGGGCTAATACCAAATGGCTATCATTATGAGTGTTTTCTTTTCCCACGCAAGCCCACAGAGTAGTGGCTGTCTGTGGGTGCAGTAACAAGAGCTACTAATAGTCAAACCATACAGATCAGATCCTCAAAGCACACTGACCTTGAATGTAAGAGAATTTTGATTCTTAATGCTTTTTTTAAGGTAGAATATTCATTCTTCTTATTTGAATTCCAGTTTTTACTTTCTCAAACTTCTCAAGAGAACCAGCAACATATATCTTACACATTTTTAAAGGATAAAGTTGAGATTTTCACAAAAGAACTTACTATAGACCCAAAGCTTTGCTAATATACTGAGTATGGCAAGATATACAATAAAATTATGAGCTGATTTTTAACTGAGTTCCTACACTCATTATAATTTATTGCAGCTATTATACCTCTGGATTATTTTTAGAATTTATATAAATACCTAGGCTTTGTAGGAATCTGACTAAACTGTTTGCTTCAATAATGTCAATAATATGCTAAGGCAGAAAGGTCCATAGGTTAATTCTATGCTTAGTAAAGATGCAAAGCCTCTTAAAGATCTATATTTGTTTATTCCAGCTTTTATTTTTATTTTTTAAGAATATGGAAAAGTATCTGATTGTCTACAAGTCTATGGAGCTGGATGACATTACTCACAGGGTCCTGAAGGAACTGGCTGATGTGGCTGCCAAGCTACACTCCATCATATTTGAAAAGTCATGGCTGTCAGGCAAAGTCCCTGGTGACTGGAAAAAGGAAAACATCATTCCCATTTTTAAGAAAGGGAGAAAGGAAGACCTGGGGAACTACAGGCCTGTCAGACTCACATCTGTGCCCAGGAAGATCATGGGGCCGATCCTTCTGGAAGCTATATTTAAGCACATGCAAGACAAGAAGGTTATCCAAGACAGCCAGCATGGCTTCACCAAGGGCAGATCAGTGAAATAGACAGTGGGATCAAGTGTATTCTCAGCAATTTGCAGATGGCACCAAGATGAGTGGTGCAGCTGACACAATAGAAGGAAGGGATACCATTCAAAGGGACTTGGATAGGCTTGAAAGGTAGGCCCACAAGAACCTAATGAGGTTCAGCAAAGCCAAGTGCAAAGTGATGCACTTGGGTTGAGGCAATCCCAGATATGTATACAATGTACATTCTCATCTAGGCCATTTGCTTTAGTGACATCTCCACCACTACCACCTATATTACAGAGCCAATATGTATACACTTTTAAAAATACATACATCAAGATGAACATTAGGTACTGATTAAGTCATATCCCACCCCTACACTAAGGCTGCTATTACAGGCATAGTTGCAATAACAACACTGTGTTGTACCTACAGCAAAAAGTTGTTATCGTGGGCCTAAGTGGACCAACAAGGCTGGAAATTTGCAACTACATGGGAAAATTAGCTTTAAGTAAGACAAGATAAATAGTAAAAGGACACTTTTACTAATACTGTTCCATTCCATTGGGATTTTTGTTGGCAAAAGCACATCAGCAAGGTCTCACTTGTCTCAGAGTGCAGAATTAGCTCTAAGACTAACTAATCAATTTAAATCTGTACTAATTGATTCATTGGGCTTTCAAGTGCTCTCAGAAATGGGAGCAAAGCTCTGGAAAGACTTTTGGTGTATGGAAAACAAAACTCATCTTTAAGCTCAACTGAAACAGGCACCTAGAGCTTTATCTCCACATTGACCAGCTTTTAACTTCAAAGGTAATACTGCTATAAGGCCAACAGTCAAATACTCAGGCCTCTTTCCAGTTCTTTGATGATCTGTAAAGAAGGTGGAAATGTAAATTGTCACATACGGAGGAACAAATCAAATCTGTTTCCTCAGGGGTAGCAATCAAGAGACTCTCTTCAGCAATACCTAAATGTATCAGCGTAGCTGTGAGTTACATCTATTACCAGCAATAATCTTTCCTTCTTATCATTTTCCTCCATGCAATGGGCCCACTTCCATCCTTACTCTTTAAAGCACTCTTTATGGTTGATTTAGCTCTTTCCTCCTCCAGAAGCTTTATAAAAAGATGTTCTTGAGAAAGGAAATGTACGTAGGTGGAAGAATGAATGCATTATCATTATTGTTATTTTTGTGTTAAAAGAAATAAGGATTTAGCATTCTGAAATGTGAAATATAAGATTTAGATGAGGTGTGTAGCTCAGAAAAATTGTTCTATTCCATTCCAATATCCATTACCCAATCATACAGCATCCTTGGTCTAAATAATTTTAATTAAGCAATTCTACCTTCTCTAGTAGCCATTACAGGAAGATAATTGACTGCATCCGTAATGAAGCATTCTGAGGGTGCTAAACAAACAGCAAGGTTAATTATCTGGCAGTAATGCTTGTTATGGAAGTGCAACACTGGCCAACTAAGTTTCCTGTTCTCCTGCAGTACACTCTCAGTAAATCAATGTAATATCCGTGGTTATATATATTGTCTTACTGCGTAGCCATATTCAACAAAGGAAGCAGGAAGCCACCAGTCAGGAGAACACAGAAACAAATACATTAAAAATACGACATTTTATTAAATGTGTTTTATTCAACTATTAAGTTTTATTAATTTTTTTCTTCCCACTTTGGCTTAAAAAGGATTTTTTCAAACTGTATGTACGTCTGATAGCAGAAGCTGTATTTAAGTTATAGACCGAGTCCCAGAAGTTTATATTATCCACCACATAATCCCAAAATGGATCTGATAATTTTATTTGCACTCAGCTTCTGCTTTCACCTTTCTCCTTCTTGACAATAAATCTACTTACGCTAAATTAATTGGATAGATCACATTTGGATTTGTGCATTTCCATTTAAGGCGTTCATGTTTCTCATTCTCTCTATATCACTCAATGCTAATAGCGACCTCTGTGTTTCTCTGTGGACAAAAAGTTCTTTAAATTCCTGACAGTGTTGAGGTTTTTTCAGTATTAAAAATAAATGTATGAAGTCAAGTGTCTTTGACCTTTAACTTCGAAAAACATCAAAAGTTAATTTTATTTTAGAGTTTATCTTATTTTATTCTTCAGTGATACAGAATCCCAGCTTTAAATCTAGAAGGATGCAAACAGGATATTCTTCATTCCCAAGATCACCAGGCTATTCCTGCCTTAATTGTAGCAATTCAAAAATGCAGAAGTGTATCTTTATGTGAGTTTTTGAAAGAAAATCCAGATATAGCTGTTCTCTCAGAACAACCCATTATCATGTACTGGCATGTTGGAATTTAGACATAGAAACAACTATGCATTTTTTTCTGGGGGGGTTAGAGTATACTGTTGGTTTGTTGTTGTTGCTTTTTACTACTCAATACCCATATCCAATTCACATGTAATTCAAGCATTTGGATAGAGGTTTGGGGTATGTGTTAATTCTTTTTGTTCATAGGCATCTCCCTCAGTCTCCATGACTTTTCAAAGGTGATAGAGAGAAGTTCAACAATCACTTCTGACAGCTCCCTCAGCACATGTGGGTGAGTTGCTCTTTGATTTGTTGAGATTGAAGTTTGCAGAAGTCTCAGGAACTTGTCCATAATTACTGACCCAAGGACAGTATTTCTGAGTGATAAAGACACAAGTCATTTCACTGCTTCAAATGTATTTTTGTAGACCCTAAATAACAACTTATATGCAGCCTAATAACTGTATTTGGGAGCATAAGACAACATTAAACAGTTTTTCAGATAATGAGTAAAGTACCTAGAGACAAGGAACATAAAAAGATCAGCAACAAAAGTTGTCTGAAATTATGCTAAGTATTTTGTCTTATTTTTTTCCTCCTCTACATTCAGGTGGTGACCTCTTTAGTATAATCATCACTGCTTTTCTTATGATGGCAGAAGATCTGATTCAAGAGGCCTTCAACCCTGACTAGAAGCATGAATTTCAAAGCAGTACAGAAACAAAGAAAGAATAGAAAATAAGAAATTTTGGAGCTGAGCTGAGAACAGAGTCTTCCAGAAGTCACCTCGTTCTGGAGAAAGACCGGTAGGAAAGGATGAAGTGTTTTTCATCAGATGCTAAATTCAACAGTAGCCAAAAGCAACCCAGAAATTCGTGTGAATTCAGACTGAATTTGAAAAAGAGTTCTAGGAGAGGAAAAAAAAAGAGACAAAAAAGAAGTAGCTACTTTTAAACATCACAATGTTTTAATCTTTTTAGAACAAAACATTTCCTTTAGAAAGGCTTAAACATAAACATTTAAAGGGATTTCAAAACTATCCAACACTTTAATTTGCTGTTGAAATAAGACAAAAAAAAAGTTATCTGAAAATTTAATCTCCCTTTCTAAAGGACATTCTAAATCCACTCTCATATCAACACTCCCAGTGGCAAGCTGTTATTGGCATAAAAATCTCAGATTAGAATGTTTGTTTGTTTTTGTTGTTTTAATGATTTCCTCATGCTATTTGTAAAGCTTTGGCTTATCCCAAAATTTTAGCTCCAGTGGTCTTTTCCAAGGTTTACTGCAACCTTTTATACTGTTTTCAATCAGAGTTCCAAACATCCTCAGCAGTTGTGATCAGATGCTTTAATAATGATACAAGTTGCTCAATTTTTGACCTAACTATCCTCCGTATCAGGCAACTTCTTTAGCCCCATGTTTTAACTCAACTTCAGAAGTGACTGTGAAGTTTCTCTTTATGACCTAGTGGGAGAAATGGACATTCTGGTACAATTAATGACATGCTCACATGAATATCAAAAGCAGGAAAACAGGTCAGTGAAATCATCCTAAAAGTACAGATAAAAAGATGAAGTAGAGTCAAAAGATACAGATACCTAAGAAAATAAGAGATATTCAAAAATAGATAAAATAGATATCTAAAAGTAGAGAGAACTCTACTGTCTTCAAAAGTGATTCACTCAGACAAGTTATGTTAAATGAACTTGCTTTGGTTACAAAGGAAGAGGTTGGAAGCAAAGAACAAGGAAGGATGGCAAAAGGAGAAGCTTTGGTTCAGTCCAGACAAGACAACTCCTATCAGAACCACCTTTCCACTCTCATCTTCTGCTGCTGTTTCACTTTCCAGTTGTTTTTTTTCTATACCTCATTCTCCCTCTTCTTTTTAAACATTTCCTGTTACAGTCTGCTAGCCCCTCCGATGGTTTTCTTGAAGCCTGTCACATCACTGTAGCTAGCCTTCAGCAGTTGATTTAGAACAGAATGCACTTTGTACGAGGCCTCTCCAAAGGCATGTCAGCTGTCACTTTCACAGAGCTCACAGAATGACCAAAGCACTTGGGAAAACAATGTCTTCAGCTGTGCTCTCAAAACATGAATATAGAATTTGTTCGTTCCAGTAAAAATTACAATAACTTTTCTATAAAGAAATGGATGCAAGGGAAAATGTGCAAGGGACAGAGGGTTTAGTGAAAAATGAGTACAACTTTGGAGGTTTGGAAGTTCAGCTCTGACATGCTCTCAGTCACATAAGGTGGTTTATTTGAATCTTACCAAGAAATATACGAAAGCCTTGGATCTGGAAAAGAGGGTCAGAAATACTGCAGCACTCATCCAGGACATAAGCTCCTGCACAGAGGCAGGGAATAGAAACAGATAGAGAGAAGCAAGCAAGATAGAGCTGCCCAAACTTCTCCTAGCTGATACAGCTTGAATTTACAGTAGATGCTTAAAACAGTCCTTTGTCTGCCTGCCCTTTATTTCTATCTGGCACTATTTTCTGCAGTGAATTTTGGCACCAGAGAAGGGCAAATGTTTAGATGGCAGAAGCCCAAGTTGTTAAGCTATGGATGAAGGAGAAATAAAAACCATTTGGCTTTCCAGATGCCCATAACTTGCGAGAAGTTTCTCGTCTGCTGTATCCATACGAGATATGCCTTGTTCCTCTATAACCAAGTTAACTGCTCTCACAGACACACATCCAGAGCATTCTTCCCTCTTTGTTGCAACCTCATTTCAGCAGCAGCAAGAGAGCTCACTAAATTTCAGATCAGGATATGCATAAAACAGTATGCAAAGCAAGTTCAGGGTAAGATGGAAACATCACTTAAGGCCTTTTGCCACGACATTAGACAAGCAATACCCAAGAAGACTGTAATGAAGCTAGAGACAAGATGGCTACTGGAGAACATGGGAACAAAGCAGGGACCTGGGAACAGAGCAGGACATAGGACTTGTGTATGAACAGCACGTAGAACAATGTGAGAACTAAGGTCTAATGTCCCTGGTGGGAAAAACATTATAGGAAAATGAAGCAAATCAGTATTTGTTTTGTTGGCACTAGATATCAGGGAAGGTGCTAAAACGTTACTGCAAAGTAAACCAAAGCAAAACAAAATAAAGCAAAACTAAACAAACAAACAAACAAATAAACGACAACAACAATCCAGAGTCTTTTTATATTGCAAAACTTTAGTGTTTTCTGCAAAATATACAGAACACAAACTATATAGGAGTACAGACTGTCTGGTTGCTGTTTTCTCTCCAAACAACACACAGTTAAACTGCCCTGAGTTAGGACATTTCATCTTCATGTTGGCAACTGAAGCTTACCAAGGAAATAAAAGTCAATTTAGGATAGACAGAGAAGTAGACTAAGTCATGCCTTTCCTCTCCTTGCATCTCAGAATACATTTCATCTAAGAAATACAGTGTTAAAAGTGTGTTCTCTTTCCCAATGACAAGTACAACTGACCTATGGAATTCGAGGGCTTGATGCAAAAGAAATAGGAATGAATATGTTAAAGTCCCAATGCATCTAAAAATATAAGCATTAAAATACTTTTCAGGTTTTTAGCCTCTTCAGGCTTTCATCCCTTACAAGAGATTGCTTAAGCATTTTTAAATCCTTTAGACTTCACTAAACCAATGTATAGAGATCCAAGGCCAGCTGTTTTGACTGATCTACACACAAACAAGCACAAACAGTCCCACCAGCCAAGTATTCCCGAAGAGAGGCAAACACATTCTCCTGCCGTCTGCTGAGAATAGAAAACTCAGATTGCTGTAGCACATGTTGGCACCAAATGGAACCAAACAAGTGCTAGAATGAATGGCAGCCACTTTGGAGATTTGGGAATACTAAAATGTGTTTCATGCAAGGTAAAATGGGGAGACACAAAGCTAAGAAATTGGTACACTTAGTACTTTCCCTTAAGTTTCATCAGAAAACAATATATTTCCAGCAATTACAGGAACAAAGCAAAGGGAAAACAGCAGCTTGTGGTAAAAATACATGTATTAAACCTATTAGTTCCCTGCAGGATGATGAAAAACATTTTTTGATGTGACTGTCATAAGACAGCTAGGAAAACAAAGCATTTCTACAGCTGTCAAGAAGGTTGAAATCAACACCTATGGACACTTCTTAAAAGGATGCTTTAATACAAGGATGAGGCAACTGACATAATTTTTAACATTCAAATTGAATTAAATGAATTGCACAGCGTCAGTGGGCCCAAATCAGAGCTTGGCTCTTGAACAGATTCAGAAGGCAGGAAGACATCTGAACAGCTGCAGGACAGCCCAAAGCAACACCAAGACCAGAGGCTGTAGCACCCTGACCCAGCCATGCAAATATCCTCACAGCTGAGAGCAACAGCCTATCAGAACAGAGTACAGAAAAGAGAAAAAATAAAAATAAAAATTCACTTCTTCCAAGATTCAATATAATTATTAAAAATAAACAAATAAATAAATACATACATAAATAAAACATCTTGCACTATTCTTGAAGAGGAAAATGCTTATGCTTTTGACCAACAACATTCGTTATTTGGGACCATCATGTCTTTTGACTCATGATTTCTCCACAGAAAGCATCTGAAAAGTGATTTACTTTTCAAAGTCTCACAATAGACAAGCAAACGAGGTCAGCATAATACTATGGATTTTTCTTGTTTTTCATACTGATTGGACAGCTTCTGTTTGACAAGAGCAAAATTCTGATGGACAGACAGCACGTTACAGTTCTTGAATATATATCCAAGTAGCTGTATGAGAAATCTTACCCTAAGACCTAACCATGTGCATACATCCCTCACTTCAGTGTTACATATTTGATCGTCCACATTATGACTATGCAAAGATGAGTAAGACTTACTTTTCAATAAATTAAACATGCAGCAGAGGCTGTTGTGCCTTCCTCATTAAGCACATGAAAAACTATGAGGAAAACATGTTGCACTCAATAAAACTTTGCTTTCTACCATACAGAAGTCACCTTTGAAACAACACAATATTCAGACGAAAAGAGGGGAAAACAAGGGAAGAAAAGCTAACAATTAGAATTATAATTTTCACCAAACTTGGAAAAAGTCATGCAGTTCAGGCGTAAGTCAGTGCTGCAAATCAATTTCCAACAAAACACTGGCATTCAAACAATTGCTATTCTCTTGCTGCATATTGTCTTTGTTTCATTTCCAAAACCATTAAGTGAGGGTTTTGAAGTTAGTGACAAAGTGAATTATGATCTTCTCATTAGCTCTGATTTCCCTCAAGTTACTTGTTTTCCATACCAAAAATTCATCTGCATATGATCTGTTACTCATAAGATAAAGAACAAGTAGCTGCAGGACTGACTATCTCATAGCTGAGGTTCCAAACCATTTTGATCACGAACCATAGAACCACCAAGGTTGGAAAAGATTCATTGCCAAGTTTTGTTTTCTTTCAGAGTATAATACATTTTTACCATACTTTAAAATTGCAAACCCAAACTGATCTACTGAAGAATCATAAGGAATATTTTCTAAACCGCTCACTAAATATAAAATGTCGTTGTTGTAGCAAACTCCTGCTCATAAATACTTGCTTCCAACTTTCCTTCTGCCTTCATACGAGAACTGGATAACATAGATAATATTCTGGTGATGCTGGGGGTAGAAATCTCTGATTTAGGGGACAGGAGAAAGAGAAAGATGAGCCATTGAGAACAGGCAGTACAGGAAACAATAACAGAAAGGAGATGGTTCTCATTTAATAGGTAAGTGTAGAGAACCCTGGGCAGCTCACTGCCCAGAGGCGAAGGCCAGCAGGGAACAAGCTAACAAGTGCAGCACACATCTTAATGGGTGCAGTGATATGCTGCCCTAGAAGAAGCAAAACCCATTACCAAATACAGTGGCAGGTAAAGTTACAAGGTATAAAATTTAAGAAATTTGCTATACCAGAGGTAAGGAAGGCATCTGACATGTCTCCAGATATTTTGACTCTGAGCTGCTGATTACTTCATTGCCTTTGGAGATCCGAACCCATCTGAGAACAGATATAGCAAAAATGAGAAACTGCCTATTTCATTTTACCAAAATGACAGCCTCTAATAGTCACAGTAATGCAATTGCCTTCTTTTTCAATAATATGTCAATATTCAGAACTCTTAATATAAGAACTCTTTTCCTGCAATCAAACAGTAGTCTTAAAATGCCCCCATTTCATTAAAAATCTAAATAAGGTAGTATCTGTTCATAAGAATCATGCATTTAATTAACAAAAATACTTTCTCTTTAAGATGGGAAAAAGAGTTGGTGGTCAGTTAATTATCTCTCTATCGTAGACTTCATTCAGCCAGATCTGAGTATTACAACAACAACAACAAAAGTTGTAATTATCTATGAACATTAATAAGTCTTTAAAATTAATAAATATTAATTCTCTTTGTATTTGCAATCTAATCAAATTCTTAACAACTGTTCTAGTAAAATTAAATGTTCTGATTTTAGCAGTACTGAAATTACATTAATAAGTACAGTCAAACACTGGCTTTTTTACATATTATTCTGAATTCAACATAATACATTCATATAATAAGTCAGTAGAATTGGTTTTATAAAACTGAATGAGTGTTTGATCAGATTACAAGAGCACAATGTTTATATAAGAAGTATTTAAGTAGGAAAAAATCTGGAAGAAGTTACAATAATTTAACTGAAAAATAAGAAAAAGAGAAGTATTTTCTTTTCCACTGGTATGAATAGAGGCAGGATTTAATTCCAAATTCTGCCATTTTCGTAATATCCCTTGTACTTAGACTGAAGCATCACATCTCAGTTATGCCCAGTGGCTTTCTGCAAGCCATTACTTCTTTCAGCAATGTATGGCAATTCTCACACTTTATCCTCACAAACTCATTCGTGCCCAAGCTCTACTTCAGAACTCTGCCAAATCGTTTTTGTACTTACTCTCATAAAGAAGCAACATCTACTTTTGGCAACAATAATCACAGTTTGCTATTGAATATACAAACCACAGTTCTTTCCACACATAGATTAGAAAGCACTGACAGTAAAACACTGGCAAAATATTTAGACAAAAACACGTAAATGTTACATATCAAATATTCCTATTTAACTCCTTGCTTTATTCTAACATGATTATCCAAACATTGGCAAATAGCAGATCCACACCGCTTTAAACAGTGCTTTGTTTAATGATGTATACAGTTACTGATCCTCTGTTAAGCATGCCAGTGCTGAGGGATTTGGGGTCATTTGAGTCTTAATCCGTATCATTCTTTGAGAATGAAACAGAAGGTAACCGACTGTGGAAGCAACACAGAGAACATATTTTATACAGAAAAGTAGCATTTTTTTCAGATTCATCATCTAAATGGCTACAGAAATATATGGCACATTAAAATATATCACAAGAGTCAAGACTTTTATTCTAAGCAATATACACCTGAAAAGTTTCCCTGAATATTCAGAACGTTCAGAAACTAAAAAAAAAAAAAAAAAAGTTTAAAATTTCAAGGTCAAGATTAAAGTGTCCACACAAGGATCCAGACACAAAAAGTTGTGCTGGGCACTGTGCACAGTTTGTTAGAAAGACTGTACCCAGCCTTGCGTTGGCACTCAGGTGATGCACCAACAGACCCCAATCACCTTGATAAAATATCAAGTACTGTCACACTATGGATTTTACCTACCAGAACCAGACCAGATAACTAGATGTCTCTTGTTTATACTAACCAGCAGAACTGGCCAAGTGAAGTAGTTTCAGGCAGAGCAACGTGTTCAGATGTAAAGAAGGTAAAAGGACAAATATGATCCCCAGCTATTAACTCTCATCAAATTACTAACCGACTCAAGGTAACTATGAAAGTAATATGTGTTGCACCATGCAGCAAAGGCAGAGCAGAGCATCCCACGTACTCTGCAATCATTTCAGCCTTAGGCTATGTTTTAAGGACAGAAAGGTCAGTCGCTCATCTGGCTCAGTGCTGAAATCAATGGAGCAATCCTGATTGATGCAAGCTGAGGATCTTGCTAATGAAGACAGTGACGTTTACAGATTTACCTGGGGAGCTGCCCTAAGAACTAGTCTTTTATGGTTTAACAGCAATCGGTACGCATATTCTGTTACTACAACATAACATTAAACTGATGGCATCGCTGTCCCAGTTGGTCACTCAAGCTGTGCAGCACATTTCAGTCTGCAGGGCTGAACACACTGTTCCATTGCAGTTACTGCTATTAAAATATTATGCCTGAAATTAATGCATTACACCTTGCAGACTAATGTTCTCTAAATCAGACTGGATTTATCTAGGGGTATTTTTAGGCAAAAATACATCCTCACAAGCAATGTAATGATCAGCACTTTTCCCCCAGATGCTTTAATATGGAATAAAGCCTATGAAGTAATTAATATTTATGAAGTAAATTAGTTCCTGTTAAACCCGAAGTCACAAATATATGGGATTTGAACTATAAAAATGCAAACCTAAACCAATATAATAAAAATACACTTACATACATATTAATTGTGAACTTCGGTCAAGTTGTTATATATTGCTTTAGTAAACGCAAAATTAATAATAATGCTGGTCTGCAAACTTTTGTATTGATCTGTATGATTTCTAGATTAGCCAGATGTAACAGAGGAAGTCTCATTTTAGTGCATTAGGGCACCTTTGAAACTTGATCAGCAGGCTGAATCTCTTATGTCCTTCAGTTGCCAACGCTGCCTCATTTCCACTGACAGAAGAATGCTTTCCCCTATTGGAATTCAGAGAGCACTATGCACAGAAGGACACTCCTTCCAAAGAGAACTGATATATGATTCAACCTGTATCATAGGAAGAGATAGTTTTACCCATTATTAAAGTGAAAACAACATACGCTGTTCCTGAAACATACATTCTCTATATATCAAGCCATTACAGGGAAGAATAAATAACACATTTTTATACGGTGCTTTTTATCATCAGATCTCAAAGTGCTTCATAAAACATGCTGTTCTACATATACTACGCTAATAAAATATTAGAGGATTGCAAATGTTCGTATGTGAGTGGTACTAAAAACATTTCAGCGTCAGAAAGATATTACAAGGTTTAGAAACATGAGAATTTAAGAGCTCCCATATGAATTCAGCAGGCTAACTTCAGACACCCAAGTCTGAAAATGTTTGCTTTCATATGGACATAAAAGGAATCAGAAGAAATGTAAACTAATTCAAACTAAATATAATATCTCCCTAGATCATTATTAATGTTTTTATTAGCATTTGTTACTTCCTCTCCATTTCCAGATGGCACAGTGCATGACAGCATCACTGTCTTTGCTGAAACACAGGTTGAATGCTGCAAGGAGTACCACAACAGCCTGGTTCTGTGGAAAGCTGTGTTGGTTCTTTGCATGCAGTGACAAATGAGGAGAACAACTTTTTTTCCCCGTTGAGTCGAGAAGACTCCCTAAATCTGATTACACCTGGGGCAGGAGTACAAGAATGGGAGAGGATGAAGCATTCGGTTTCCAATTGTATTCAAGCAGAGACTGCAAATCAAAGTGCTGGACTGGCAGTACAAGAGACCGCCACCCTTGGTTCAAGTTCAGAATTGCTACAGCTAACATATGTGGAAAGGGGGATCAGCCTGCTAAGCACAGGAAATGTGCTAGAGAACAGTATATTCTCCATAACAAACCCTTGCACCTCTTGTAAGGCTGGCTGCACAGAGCCCAGGCACAGTGATTTCCAGAACACCTGACTGAGACCACCAGCTCATTCTATGCACACAACATACCATTGCCATCATACATCACAGTTTGTCTAAAGGCATTCTACCTGGGGATATTATCTACCTATCCTCTAAAATGTGTTTAATATCCATTTTTTCTCTCTTCCTCCTAAATTATAAAACTGTTTATTTGACTCCACAACTCTTCCATTTTTTAAGAATCAAGGAAAAGCAGAGCTGCTTGAAAAAGTTGCAGGTAGTGTGGAATTTCAAACTGAACAAAGAACACATAAGCAAGCTTCCAGTAAATAATTTAGCTCTTGGCCTGAGGCATTACCTTTTATTCAAAGAAGCATAATTGATAAAGAATGCTAGCAGAGTCATTTACAAAATGTTAACTATGCAATAGCAGAACATCCTGTTACAAAGCAAGATAATTATTTTGCATACCAGAACCTCAAAAGTAAATAGATGAATGCACAAAACCTTAGATGATCTTAGCAGATTAATGTATGGGTGAAGGATATCAGAGGCAATGTAACCTTTGAAAATATTCAAGACAAAAAAAAAAAAAAGAGAGAAGAAAAAAGTAGTGCTTCAGTTTCTTAAGAACACATCTTTATTTGCTTTTCTTTTCTGCATTATCTCAAAACCTCTGTGCTACACTGGAAAGCCTGCTTACAATCTTCATTAATGACATGGACAGGAGGGCACAGTGTACCCAGAGCAAATTTGCAGGGCCTGGAGATGAAAAAGTTTAGGAGTGATCTCATCGATGCATATTAATGCCTGAAGGGAGGGTGCGAAGAGGATAGAGCCAGACAGGACGCTCATTGCCAGGACAAGTGGCAGTGGATACAAAGTGAAACAGAGACTGTGAGGTCAGCTCCTTGTACTCCAAAAACCGCCAGGGCTCGGGCCTGGGCAGCCTGCTCTGGGTGTCCCTGCTCAAGCAGGGGGGTAGACCAGATGGTGTCCAGATTGTGCCCCGTCCAGCTTCAATCATTCTGTAGTTCTGTGATATAGATCCCAGTTCTCCTCCATCTAGAAAACAGTTGTATTCCGGGCATGTATTCAAGCAATAGCCCGCACTGAAAACCATGTTACATATGTCTCTCATCTGCACCTTCTCCAACTCTGTGGTTATGGAAGGCACAATGGCTTTTCTATCACAGCATCTTTTCAGTCTGCTTCCTTAAATTACTCAGGCAATAGCTAGGTGCCTTCTGTCTCCATCCCCTCTCTGTATCAGCTCGTTAACTTGGTACCACTTCTTTTTTTCACTGGATAACCTCTTTACAATGAGAACATCTTTACAATGTAAGTTAATGAGTATCAGGTTTGTAAGACATTACCTAGATGCAAAAGTTTTCTGGAATACTTCTAGCTGTAAATCTTAATGCATTTGTCAGTACTGCTGAAAAAGAACTCTGTAGATCTAAGATACATCACCACTTGTCTGTCTGAAAAATAGGATGTTTACTCTGCCAGGAACCGCATGGCTGACCAGGAATTAATTTGGAATCATTTCCTGGACTGGCTGAGGAAAAAGACAAGCAGGACTAATGCAGAGCAGCATAATTAATCACAGTTAAATTAATCTTTATTTATTTATTTAGCTTCATGCTGTCTTATAGCTCCCATTTAAAGGTAACCTAGGAATTAGCATTTCGGTTTTTGTTTTCTTCTGCTTTGTTCAGGCGGTCTCTGTCTCTATTCCCTCATGACAGTGTTTCCATAATGCAATTCCTTAATTTCAGGCTGCTAAATGCAAGTGAAGAAAATCACTTGCCTGGTCATTGTGTGATAAAGAAACCAGAAATACAATTAAATAAATAATATTAAAACAAAACAAAAAACAAACAGACAAACAAACCACAGCCATATTTTTTTATGAGATCATGCTCTGATGAACTAGCGAGGATGATGAAAAGCAGCAGGTGTTGGCACAGAAGTAGCTATGGAGATGGTCAGTCCATGCTTCTAACACCTATCTAGACCTGACATCAGAGATATGCTGGGGAAGCAGTCAGAGTGTGAAGGAGTTAATGGAAGCTCTATTTCACGACTCAAACCTAACAAGGATGTATCTACTAGGGATGTAATTCAGAGCTTCTCTTTAAGAGCACGAAGAGACACACAGCCCATCAGTCAGCCCTGGTTAAGAGCTCTCCAGGGCTCTCATTCACACAGAGGAGTATGTGGACAATTGGCCTCTTTCCCTTCCACTCCCCTAAAGTAACTTCATCAAAATTTTAATTCTCTCTACAATACTGCTGCTGGTCTCTTGTAGAGATTGTTTAATCCTTACTCTAGTCCAACCTTAATACTTAAACAGAAAAAAGTGAGGGAGGAGAACTTAATTTTCAAAAAAAAAAGCAGGCAGAGAAATTTTAAACTATCAAAGCACACATTCACACACAAATACGGTGGTTTTTCCATTCCCTTACTGATCTCTCCTACAGAAAAGACACAGTTTCTACCTAATCTGTCCACAAAAACAAAATGTACTGTGATAGAGTGGGTTAGGTTGGCGATAGGCTCTAAGAAAGCCACTAGTGCCCAAGTTTAACATCTGTTATTGGATACATCAGCACAGGGATCTCAGCTGTAGCTTCTATAATTGGGAGGCTAAAAGTGCAGCATTTTCCTGGTGGGCTGGTTGAATTTTAAGCATAGAGTACTTGGGAGTGGCCTTTATGGTGCCTGCTAATGAAATATGGAAGTATCGCTGCACAGAGAATTTTACCATAGATCAACTGTAACACAACATTCATGCTCATACGTACACACGGTTCTCTACACATGAATGAATGTACTACTCACATCTCAACTTTAAGGACACAAATAATACTGTGTGGGACTGTTTGCAGCCACCATGATAAACGAGGCCCATCATATCATAGCAAAATGCAAGACCCCTGCACCAGGCTTAGATATCTGGGGTTGGCACTGAGGAGGTGCACAGATGGGAGGAATCCTCCCCCTCCATCTGGAAGATTTCCTACTACACCTCTAGCAGCAGCTGCTTTGATGCACAAAAAAACACGCACCCTCCTCTGCAGACCAAAGTAAATAAAGATCTCAACAACGGCAAAACCCAGTTTTATGTACCGTTGGTTCCTGTTCCCTTCTTATCGATAAGATCCCACAAAGGAGCAAAAAATCCTAACTTTCTGTAACTAAGTTCTTTGAAAATGGAGTTGCTGGTAAAGAAGATAATTATTCTAGAGAATAGGGAGAGGTACAAAGGGACCTCTACAATGAATAAAGCTTGTCAAATGATGGAAACACACATTCAAGCAAATTGCTGGTATTATTTTAAACCTTGAAATCAGTACATTATTTCATGCATCCAAACTGATTTTATTTTAAAATATTTAAAAAAAAAACCTTCTCAGGTGCTCTAATACTGCCAAAAATATCAACATGATGTAAAACATACATTATGAAAAACATATACACATACCTCTGTGGGAGTATATTAAAATTGAAAGTTCAGATAGCATTTCATACAGAAAAGTCAAAATCAAGCATAAGAAGAAAGCCTAACCAAAATATATTTAACTCCTGATTTGAATTATTTCACAATTTTTCAGGTGACGGGTTAATAAATTAATATTTGTACATTTTTACTGTCAAAAATACATTTCTCAACAGAAAATTCAATCATCAGCAAGATTCAGCCAGGCCCAGTATGAAATTTAATTCCAGATTAAACCCTGTGACAGCAGCAATTCCAACCAGTCAAAATAAGTAAATAAATAAAGTAGCTTTCACCAGTAGTTGTTTTATTGCGGAAACAGTCAAATAGCCTAACTAGTTATTGCACTGCAGCTGAGCCATAAAAGCCACCTCAATTGTGCCCCTCCATGCTTTAAAAGCAAAGCAAACAGAAGAGGCTTTGAGCTACTTAGAAAGAAACTGGGTTGTTTTTCACTGTGTGTCCATATACAAAGAACAGAACATTTTTGTGCAATTTGGGAATCCTGCACTAGCAAAAGACTGGCACCAAGTTAAAATGACATGGAAACCAATAAATGCTGTGGACAGAGAGCTCATAAAAGTAACTGCAATGACAACAGAATGCATACCAGCTATACCAGCTATTCTCTTTCATATCCCTAGACATAGCTGTTCATCACTTGGGATTACTAAAGCTGTGACAGCCTTAGACAGAGACTGACAGCTGTCTGTTGTATAACTCAAAGTAGAAAGCCATCAGGTGTTTGCAAGCCTCCAGCTGAGAGGGGTAGACAAACAAGCCAAAGGGGTGTATAGTCATTATTATATAGATTATGATTGACTGAAGTTATGTGAAACTTCTGCAGAGAAGTACCCAAACAAGTTTGTGCTGCTTTTACAAGGTCTGATTTCATTTTAAATTGGAAATACAGATGATTATTACTGAAATATTCATAAAATTTGACGAAATTGGAGTACAAGATAGGACTGAGATTTTACTTCAAATCTGAATTGCGTTCAGACTGTCAGGGCTGCATAAATTTTCAGCTCAAACAAATCAAAAGTTACCTTTGGATTTTTCCATTGATTTTATTTTCCTGTTTGTTTTACCTGAGTCAAACAATAAGTCTGAATAACAATCAAGTAAGAGGAGGTGTTCATAAATCTATACCAACTCCTGCATTACAACACTGAGAGAACACTGGTAACTTTAGCAAAAGCAAGAGTCATCCACCCTCACATGCACATGGAACTGAGTAAGTCATACTCTCCTTCTCAGAATTGAACTATCCAGAGACTGGTCAACAATGACAAAATAAAATTTGGAAAAAACCTCATATGAAGTATTACTGAAGTATCATTTGAGACAAAGGAGGTGTTAACAAACATCTGTTTAATGGGGTTCATCTCCTCTTATCATTGCCATCCCAGGAGAAGGTAAATGGGAATCACCCTTCTTCTACTTTTTCTCCCATGAGTACGAAGAAGCTCATCAGACTAGTCGTACCAGGATTACTAATGAATATTCCTCATTTTTCATAACCTTCAACAGGCTTATTCTGATCCCTTCAGCTCCCCAATATCACTAGGGGAAGAAGAGATATTTCTTTGCATTTAGTGGGTTTATTTTGAGGCTAATCTTAACACTATTTACCTCTTATTTTATGGTATTTGGATTTGGCTTAATTGTGGTATCTCCTAATGACTAATACGTATGCTAGGTATTGCTTTGTATGATTTATGGGATTACACAAATTGTAAACTGTTTAAAATAATTTGAGCACAGTTCACAAATGAAAAAAACAGCTTATAAATCCATATACTTCCATAGGCTTCCTGAGCCCTTGTGTTTTACAAGAAAATTTCAACTCCAGGTTTTGAAATCTCTTAAATTCAGGAACATTTATGCAGCACTGCAGCACTTGCTGTGAATGACACTTCTCACTTTTCTAAAATTGGTGAGGTATTCCAACACCATTTATAACTCTATCCCTACTCAAGAATCACACCTTCAGGCAGCACTTTTCTTTAAAGGTACCCTGTACTATTTCCTAACACATGCAGGCTGAAGGCTGTAGAAGATAACACATTCTTTTGTCTTCAGCTCACCATTCAGTGGGGCTACTCTTGCTTGTGGGAATCTCAGAGTTGCTCAGCTGAAATATAGTACTCAGTACTGTCATGGGGGCAGTGGTTAAAAGGACCATCAAACCATAAGTAGCATTTACATCTGAGTAATAAACATTGGCCATCAGCAACGTGGCTGGTTGATGTCTCCAGTGCTATGAACTCAGATCTAGGTCTCACATAGTCATCAGTTCTACAGATCTCTTGAATTACAAACAAAAAATAAATATTAAAGAAATAAATAGTACTTTTTCTTGTTGAGATTTCAATCCCATGTCAAGTACTAAACACTATCACTCAGTAAACACTGAAGGAGAAGATAAAATACATCTCAGTGGGATCATTTGTTTACTCCTGATTTTGAATAGATACTGACTCATGCAACCTAAATCAGCTCAAAAAAAAAAAAAAAAAAAAAAAAAAAGGAAGTGCACCTAAATCTGGGAATTCCTCAAGTGAACTTGTGCTTTAATAAGCCTTCTGGTTGAAGAAACCAGAAACTTGATCAAAAAGAGAAGCATTTCCGTTAGTATGGAAATATGGTTTGAAAATATATATAGGGAAGAAATGTGATCTAAGCTCAAGCTGATGTTTATATCTTCCTTGATTTATACGCATCATTTTATTGATTGTTATAATATTTATACCTTTCACTTCAACATGTCAGGTGCAATCTGCACTAACCGCAACTCACATTACATTTTTCAGGTACAACTTTTTATCTTTTATAACGCTTGCCTTTTTCATGAGCAGTTACTGTAGGTTATTTTAGCAAAGTCCATACCCCAAATGACTCAAACAATATTACCTATGAATTCTTGTAAAACTGGTATTTCATTTGGTCACTGAACATGAGGAAAAGCACTATGATCTATTTTTACACAAATTCTTTGCTTTCTAGTATAATAGCATTTATTACAATCAGTATTTTTCTTAGAGATTCCTGCACTGGGAGGAAAATGTGTAAGTGATTTGCATTAAGAAGAAAATACAGCTGCTCTATTTAAAAATAAATCTTTTCTTTAAAAATCACTGCATTATATACAGTTATTGTGACTATAATTCGTTCCCTATGCACTGTTTTTATTTGGACAACATTGACTTTCTTGGTAATTACAATACACTGCACATCCACTTACACTGCAATGGTGGCACAGGTAATTTATAAAAATCAAGTCTAAAATGTTATGGATAGTAGTCAAGAGGCAGACATGAATCATATTTCACACAGTTGCAGAATTTGTTATGATTAATTAAAGATTTTCAGTCAGACCTTCCTTGTTTTCATAACTCAATAAGGAAAGCACAAATTAAATATGAAGGTTCAAAGACACCGATTTTCTAAGAAAGGTCTTCTGCCAATAACACAGGTATTTAGGTGCAAGATATTTTTACAGTCTCACAGAGAAGATTACAGAACATAAAATCCTGAAGACTAACACTGAAACGTTACTGCATGGGAAAAATAAAAACAAGAAAAAAAAGCAAGAGAGAAAACCAAGCCCTTTGTTTTTTTAGTTACTTGTATTTCCTTGTCTTCCAAAAGGTTTTATTTTCTTTCTTGCTCACCACTCAGCTTTATACTATTATCTGAATTAGGAAAACAAGCTGAACACTGGCTTTATCACCCCAACAACAGGAATTCCATCACTGAGCTAACAGTGGCGGAAATGAGATAAGAAGTTGCCAAGGTTTTGATAACCCCATCTCTGAGAACACTTTTCAGGGGCTCCTTTTGAAAAATACAAATATATTCTCAACATGGGCTTTAATTCTAATTTAATTAATATCTGTTTAAATACTGATATTAAATGAAATTAAAAAAAAAAAAAATCAGACAGTGCAAGAGTATTTCTTCACATATATGCATAGAAGCCCATTCCGTAGTGATTCATTTCCTCCACTGAAGATTACTAGTATGTTTGTGGGACATTCACTCAATCATGTTGGAAGCTGCCAGTGCAGAATTCATCAGGTCTTCCAATATGGGACCACAAGAGCAAGCAGTGTATGTACTGTGTTTTTACAGAAGATCCAACAGTGTGGAGATTTGGAGTTTCATTTCAGAATAGTTTCAATTTTACATTGTTTAAATAAACCCACTTAACATTTTGATACCCTGCATACATTGTAATCAGCATTTCTTTAAACATTATGAAAATAAAGCCGTCTTGAAGGATGCAATTTTAAAGTGTATGTATTAATCTCAGCAGCTGATGGGTGAAAATAAATAATTCATGCTTCTGAAAGTTTCTCAGAAAGATAGTTACTAAGGTTAATACTTCATTAATCACTTTGTATGTCAGAGGTATACTTTTTTTTCTCCTAGACATCAAGCAAGATTTCTGGAGATAATAATAAAGTCAAGTGTTAAAACCTACATCACTGTCAATGACTTGCTGAACATATGAATGTATAGACTGATAAATGAAGAAAAGAGAACAGGAAAGATGGAAACAGCACTCAAAATGACATGGCGCTAATGAGTGCTGAATGTGGTTAGAGGATGCCAGAATCTAGCCATCTGCTAAAGACAGACAAAAGAACAAACAAGGTTAAAGGGAACAGAAGACTTCAAAAATTAATAGTTCACTCAACTCTCATCTGATGTTTTTTATTGTAGGAAATACCCTGTTAAGAGTCTGTGGAGACCCTAGATCCCAAACTTCATTTTAAGTCTCAAGGACAAAATTTCAGAGATATAAGAAGATTGCACATAGGAAGGATATTTTTTGTTTTTTGGTTTGTTTTTTTTTTTTAGTGAAGGATAAACACAAACACATGCAAAGGGATTACAATACCAAAAAAAGAAACAGTACTCTTAGAAGACATTTTTTAAAAGGATCCAGAATAACAAGGTCTCAGGAACATAATTAGGAGAACTGAAGGCCAATAAGACTATCTAAACAGATATATTTTTGCACTATAAAAGAATTGTAAAGCTTGTCTCACACTTTTATGTTAGCTAAAATACATGTAAACATATTTCATAAATATATATTTACTTATGTGTAAAGCCTACAGCAAGTTATTTTTATCTGTTCATACATATACCTCAAAAGACAAAAAAAACTTGAGTTTTTGTTCTATTTATAAAGAAGACTGGAAACATTTTATTAGTGGTTTTGCTTGCATTACATTGGAAATTTACATCTGCTAAAATTTAGTCTTCTGTAAAAGTACTTGGCAAATTGGTCTAACTGTAATGTCATGAGCACCAAGTGCTGACACTTGCAGCAACTCGAAGAGGAAGAGAGTTTTTAGAGCCTGTATGTTAAATATTCATTATGAAAAAGCACAGTACAAAGCAGTACAGTTAGAAAGCAGTTGGGTGGCCTTGCAAATTAAACATTCCAGTTTTTCTCACAATTGTCCTGAAGCTTCAGAAGCAATTGTTTTGAAAATTCCTTCTCTGAATTCTCAGATGGAAAAAATACCAGATTTCTAATATACAATTTTAAATCCATAATACAAAACTCTCCAACCAAAACAAAAGGCAATAGATCAATTCTTTTGCCAAGAGCTTTTAGTTGGCTGAACAGCAAAAATAAATCCTCTGCCATATTTTTCAATTAAATTCACAAGTCAGTTTGAAGGTCTCACTCTAAGACAGTTGATAGGCATGACTGGTTGACAAATTATGCTGATGAATTGACCAGAAGCTATGGGTGTCATGCCAAAACAATAACTTTTATATCAGGAAATGCTTTTCTGAAAAATCTAACTCCTATGTAACTATAAGACTTTACTCCTAGTAAAGTCCAAGCAAAAATATTGAAAATCATGTGACATTATTATTGTTAAACACTTTTTAGACACAAACAACTACAAATTTGACAGAAGGTCCCTAATTACACAAGTCCATACTCTTATAAACGACAATTTGATACCAGCAGCATTTGAACTCTTTGGTCCATGTGTTACTGCTGTAGCACTATGCGGAGCCAAACCTCTCTCTCCCCATTAGTGTCTTTGCCTTCCCTATGATGACTTTTGTGATTCTCTTTATATGTCTTTCCAGGCATATCTCCTCATATCCTCCTTGGCATCTTGCCTTAGCAATTTGCTGTGGAAAAGCAAGGAGACAGCTGGCTGTTGGATTAAGAGAACCTCCTTCTACAGTTAAAGAAAATAAGTGTTCTTCTCTAAAAACACATTTTTTTTAATAGAAACCTACAGCTTTCAAAATGACCTTACCTTCTGCAGCCAAACAAGATTTTAGAAATGACCACTGCCAGAGAATAGCTTGAATAGGTACCAAACGGTGCCCATAGATTTCTGACACAGCACAATAACCCAAATTCTCACTCAGATCTCAAGCAAACATAACATTTATACTGTGATGGATTATTGCCTGCAATTGATCATAGTTTGTAGTGCTCAATATGCCACATTAGCACTCCTTGCTTTTATGTTATACATGACATACATTTTACTGGGAATATCCTGATGTCATCTCATTAAATTCTCAGCTGCCTGCTCACACATGTGGCTTGGCAGAGTGTAAAGGAATGAGGTTGCTCTATTTCCTGATTTCTCCCAGGGTGCAAAAGAAATTATATCAGAATGTATCTCCTTCTCTCACTCTTTTGCTGTATCAGGAAGGCAACATGTACTGGCATCTATTCAGAATAGCAACAGTCATGAAAAGGTCAATTGCCAGCATTCGGAGAGGTAAAAAACATACACACTCTGAGTTGAGATGATTTGCATCTTATCTCGTGCCTTCAGTGGCCCCTGACAATTTTTTTTAAAATTATATATATATATATTAAGCTATCTGTGTTTTACAAGCCTTGGGTTACAAACTGCAAGCTCTGTCCTCCACTGCAGATAGGTTGCTGACAGGAGACTGTGCTGGTAAGATGTGACATGGAAGTAGCACACGCAGAGTAGTGCTGAGTCAAAGGAGAACAAGGAAGAGGAGACAGACAGAGGAACTGCCACAGAGCAAGGAAGATACTGAAGAGAACACAGCATGTAGGGCAGAGGGTAGAAAGAAACAAAAGAGAAAGTAAAGAACATATTTCTATTGCAAGAGGAATGTATTATCACAATTAATAAAGAACCTTTTCACACAGCATCCAGGTCAAAAGAATTCTATTAATGTTGGCAGTTCATCTCCTTCAAAAGTACACATTACAACATCATCTCTAATTATCAGGTACCACCTTTTCTATCCAGAACACATGGCAGGCTTGTAATTGCCCAAACGTTAATGAACTTCTATGGTTTAAGATCAAAAATTAAAAGCACATATCTGGTGCATGGTCAGATTTCTCTGCTGAATGTCAAGTACCTACCCTGTTGAAGTATCAAAGTGCCATAACTTGTAAGTGAAATATTTACATATTTATTATTTTTCTTTAACAAGCACAAAGCAATGCACTTTCCTCTAACCTTGTTACAGAAAATGATTGAATCGTGTTATCTGAAATTTGCACACAGCAAACACACGTACAAACAGCCTCAGGCAGACGCTCAGCCTGGGAAATTTCCTTGCTGATTTAAGTTTGGCAAAGTTATAAGCAATTGAAAATGGACTTTCAGTCTGGAAAACACCATCTTTCCTTAAATGTAGGCACTGCTGCTCTCTGTCTAGCATATTTGAATTTTTTTTCTGAAAGAATATCATGGCTGGTTCTCTCAGTGTCTGCTTATCTGTTCGGGCACTTTAAACAGCTCTAGACAGAAGAAGCCCTGGCTTACACAATTAGAGAATGGATCTGTGGTTTGTCTATGTGAAAACTTCACTGGCAATACAGGCTTTAAGTGTTGCCAATGGACTTCTGCATGCAAACCAATCTTCTAAAAAAAGAGGTGCTTTTTGGTCATGGTAAAGTTTCAGCTGGCTCTATTGCCAACAATTTGGGAAGAAGAGGAATATTATCAGGCCAGGAAAAAAAAAAAAAAAAAAATTGCATAATTACACCTTCCAAACATTTCAGAGCATGGTATCCCTGCATGAGATATCTCTGCCTCCACCTCAAGCGTCTGACTGAGGTAGCTGTGGTATGGCAGTATGGCAGCAGGTGTTCACTCCTCACACCCAGTGGTGCAGCCTGTCAGTTTCACAACAAACCTTCCTAATCCCAAACAGGGAGCTTCCATTAGGCCAAGCTGCACAAGGTGCTCATGGTCTTCAGATGGCTTTGTTATGGCTGTTTTCCACCCACCACTTGTAACAGCGACACTATGAATTCCAGACAGCAAATTGTTTTCATATTTCACGAAGGAAAAAGAAAACAAAAAATATTGAAAAATAAGAGCAGAAACTGCGTGCTTTTTTCTGAAATCCAGTAACCTAATTTATATGCAGAGCAGAGATAATAAACCTAAATTATGCAAAATAATAGCACAGATTAAATTTAAAGTTCAGAGGATGTATAGGTTTTGTGTACACACATTTCCTCTTGTATATTTAAGCTAGCTCTAAAAAGAAATTATTTCTCTATTATTAGCATTACTAATGGAGTTTGAAATGTCGTCTTCTTTTCTGTATAGTGAAATATTTCCAACACAGAGTGCAGTGGGACTTGACTACGCAGCTTTTTTAAGGAAATTGCATTATTTAAGGAAACAGAATTTCTTTGCAGTATGTAACAGATATTTAACTTTCGCCTTTCTTTTTTTTATTATTTTTTAATTTTTTTATTTTTTTGAATCTTTGAGGCACAGCCTGAAGGGGAGAGAATTTAGTCCGGTGCATTTCTGAGTATCCCATTTCTTTATGCTCTCTTGCCCAAATAAATTTACCAAAAAAGTGACAGTGCAGTCAGCTATAGTCATAGTTCTGCATGGTTACAGTTCACAATGCCCTTATTCCTCTCTATCTGGAAAAAAAAAATATCCAGCAGAAATGTCAAAACAGCAACTGAGTAACAGGGAGTACAAGCAACTGTAATATTTCCTGTCTATAACAGAGATTGCTGAATAATATGTGCGAATGAAAAAGGAAAATACCCTAAAAACACTTGAGAACCAAGAAAAGGAAGATTTGGAATAGCTGACTGTCTTTTGTATTTCAGAGGCTGATGCTCTTCTGCTTTAGTGATGGAGGTAAATGTATAGGATACTTAACACAAGGAATAAACAGATATTAATATACTGAGTATATTTGCAGTGTTATCACATCTCTGCTTTTGCAGTTTTGCTGAATGTCGTCCCGGGGTGGCAAACTCCTTATTGGTATTGACCTATCTTACTTTTCTATCTTCCATTTTTCAGTAATGGGCACATTCTGTATCTGAAAGACTTTCATTATAATAATAGGCAACCATTAGCATGTAGCTTAAGCAGTGACATGAAATAAAGTTAATATTTTCTTGCCTTCTGAAGATAAAAATACTTTGGTTAGGATTTAACAGCTAATGAACTGTTCTATAAAAATATTGCTCTACAGCAATCATTTTGGTGGATTCATTTTCTGCGTACTAATTATTGGGGATGAAATCCTGGGCTTGTTAACACACACCAAAACTCCCAGTAATTTCAGTAGAGCAAGGATTATGCCTAAACAGTTTTACAGACACTATTCACGAATACACTCTCATGAATGCAACTGATTTTGCACCTCAATCCACAAAACAAAGAGGGAAATCTAGCTGGCATGGACCTAATTTTTCAGAAAACAAATCAAATAAAGAAGCAACAGGAAAATAAGTAGAAAAGCAGGAAAGAGAAAATGGGAAAGACAGATTCTCTGTAGCAACACAGGGCTGGATTTTAAACAGTACTGGATTTTAAACATAGCTACACTAAGGGTCTTGATACTTCACTTTTAGATATTGCATGCCCTAGTAGATTTGTTGTCTTCAGTCAGGCACTCAGGCACCCTATAAACAGCTGCAAGCTCACAGTCACCCAGCTGGGCTGCCTCACAATCTTTGTCTGGAGTACACATTTCCCATCATATTCACAGCAGATATTTCTTCCTTCAGTAGAAGCTCAAGTTTCTTCCTGTGAGTTTATTAGATATTCCCAGACTCATAAAAACTGAAGAGACATCATACCTTGGAGCATAGTACATCCACAACAGAAGCAAATGAACCAGTCAGTATGCTTAAAAACAGCTAAATACTTTATGCTAATTGAAATTGCTTTCATAGCAGAAACTGAAAGAAATCCTACTGCTTGGAAGTATTCTTGTGGTAAGGAAACTTGTCTGGGATAAAGGGAGACACAGATTCCCGATCTTGATCCCATCTAGTATCCCATGGAAGTTTTCCAACTACTAGCTGAGTGTTACAGTCTGTAATACTGGCTACTTTCACCACATCCTCCTCTCTTGTTTCATGTTTACCTCTTTACCACTGCTAAGTCTGGCATGCAAGTCTACTGTCTTTCAGGTCACAAAGTTTTCAATGCAGCCAGTCACAAAACTGTAGGTGCCTTCCTATGTCCCACAGAAGAAGGTGGGTTGGGGACAAGCATTTACAGTGTTAGCTGTCCACTAAATACCACGGAGTTTCCTACATGACAGCAGTACTAGACAAGAAGCCATTTCCTCTCCCTGGCAGCTTGTCATTACCCCTGCTGCTCCCAAGCACAGTGCCGGGTATGCTTCTGTCTTTCTGCATATTGAAGTGTAGGGCAGAGCTCATCCAGGTGAAAAACAATCTTTTATGCTTTTATTTTCAATCTAGAGGAGGCAACATGGACACACAAATGAGCCACCAAGCAAAAAGTTGGCAGAAACTGACCAAGTTAGCGCCATTGCTGAAAGCTATCAACAAAATCACATTCAGAGGAAATGGTTTTTATGACCAGCTGCTTCTATGCCACACCATCATCAAAGGGGACATACCAACTCCCTCTGCCTTGCCTGTACTAGCTGACACTGTGATGTATAGCAAGCTGGACAGAATAACTCTACAAACCCACCAGGGAGGTGTCAGAACACATCCTCTCAATGAGGATTTAGATTAGCTTAAATCAGCCATGATATATTATCCCAAATCCTTTTCTGGACTTTGTCCATCCTTACCTGTCTCCTTGCAGCTGCACTGAAATATCAATAGAGCTCCGAGCCTAAAAGAACAAGTGGCAGAAACAGAATTTGGCTTATATACCATAGTTTATACAATTTAATAAATAAATATCTCTAATCTTCTATAATTACTTTTCTGGCTAGAATCAAAAGAAATAGAAATAATTGATCTCTATACCTTCATGTTTTTAAAACAATTTTCATAATTGATTCTAGGCCAGTTGTAAGATAGATAATATTTTGAAAGTTCCTCAAAACCTGAATACCAAACAAGGCATGTGAATTGCTAGAAATGGACTGTCACTTTTTACCTAGCTTTTTTCCCAGTATATTATTTCATCTTTTATCTTCTAATAATGATAATTAATACTTGTATGCAATTCCCTACATTCACAAATAAACAGACAATTTTTAATGATCATTTTTAAAGACAATACCTACAATGTTTAAACTTATCCCAAAGGCCTCTGTAACTTCCACTGTCATTTCCACAGTTTATGTACTGCATTGCCTTCCTGGTAACTTACATACTATGCTGAGACTTAAAAAAACAACTTTTTCTAATACCTTCAGGGAACAGGTACAAAGCCCACATCTCAAACCAGCTTCACTAGGTGTGCACATGCATCTTCCTTTCCCCATTCTTCTTGAGATTCCTCTTTCACAGCAATTGGCAAGAAGCTCTTCCATTTTTCTCTTCCTCCCTAGCTGTGACACATCTTTTTGAGCCCTTGTTTTACCCCGTTCTTCACCAGACACAGTTCCACTCTTAGAGAGGCAATCCTTGCTCTGCAAGTGTTATTTGTTAACAGATTTCACTGTGAAACAGCTTCTGTGCTCAGCTCTGGAGGGCCTTGAGGTCACAAGTGAATTGCTACTGAGGCGTTTGCTGTCAAGTGCAAAAAATTCACAGGTTTTCCTGACAAGGGGCAGTTTGCATAACTTTCAAAAGGGACTCAAGGATTAAGACTTGAAACAGGTGAGTCTCCAAGCCACTGCTTTAAATGGAATGCTATTTTTGTACTTCTGTACCATCAAAAAATTGCTAGTATTTTCCTTCTTTCTGTTTCCAGGATGCAACCTTAATAGTCACACCTGCCACGCTTTTTTTATGTCACAATTCTAGGCACACTGCTATCTCAATATCTGCAGTGTCCAGGTTGACAGGTAGATTAAGGAACTCAAGCACAGCCAACACCAGAGAAAAGCATGCTTGAGTGCCTAGAGATCATTTCCTCCTCTGGCTTTCCTGTAACTCAACTAGAAGCTGTGGGAGAACGCACTGGGTCATTTTCTAGGAACTAAGATCTGTGGTACCCAAAGCCACTGAGTCTGCTTCCTACCGTTCCTCTCTGTAATTAAAAAAAAAAACAACAAAACACCACAAACAAACCATGAAATAAAAAATAATTAATAACAATGGTGAGCATCAAATACATTGCAGCTCTTTGAGTTATCATGAAAGAGTCTTTTTAGGTAAGAGAGTCTTACTTAGAAAACGTAAGGGCAGAGACATTGACATGTTTCTCCAGGATATCTTTGTCTCAATTTGGAGGGCAGAAAAATGGTTGGACAGTGCGGAAAGGGCAGGATTTTGGGAAACTGTGCGCTACCTGATCACCCTGTTCTGATGCCCTTTCCTAAACATCAGCTCTGGATCACTACCATGAACAGGACACTAAGTTAAGTGGACAATCAGACTAACTGAATTACATATTTATGTTTTCATACGGTATTCAGATTAGAAATAACTTAGCATCTCAGATTTTTCTTTGTATATTTATGCCTGTTTGAGGTGTCATTTACTCTGATTTCACAAAGATATGAGAGACAAGGAAGATAAGAATTAACCGAAGATTATCCGAAAAGTCTGCTGCAGACCAAGATCTTACACTCCACAGTCCTAACCTACAGCCACTGTTAACTATCTCTGCCATAACCAGAGGTGCACTTTCCTCACTGTATGAACCAAAATATTTTTATAACAGGATTTTTTAAATAAAATACAATCATGTCAATAAAGAGTAAGAAAGAGTCTCATGCTCTCCATGCTGATTCCTTAATGGCTTCCAGAAGGGAGAAAAGGTTGAATTTGAGAAGTTGAGGAAAAGAATGAGGAAAGCAACATTCAGCCCACCCAGAATCATCACTATCTTCCTTGTTCTGTAAATGGCAAATATCCATGAAACCCTTTGAACTATATGCTTATATCTGCCATCAATCCACCTACAGTATAACAGCAGAAGTTATTCAGCTAGATGAAATGGCAGCAGCCATCCTTACAGTTGCACATAGATCACTGTGAAGTCAATGTCACATTAAATATCAAGATAAGTCTAAGAAATGCATCACTTTAAGGAATTTGATGCTTCCTTAGGAGCACTCCATTACTTCAGCCCAACAACTTTGGCGAAATCACTCAACCCACTTTGAGGTAAAGTCAGAAGGAAGATGCATTGTTACTTTTAATCTGGCCTCCTCTTCAAGAAGCATTATAATATAGTCCAACTATGGGGTCAGAGCCAGTTCGCAATGAACTTGCGTTGCCATTTGGTGTTCCCATTCCACAACCAAACTGTACAATAGGCATGTCCAACTCACAGCCCACAGGCCACATGTGGCCCAAGACAGTCAGTAATGCAGTCCCACAAAGTTGTAAACTTTTAACAATAATTTTTAGCGATATTTTTCATGAGTCAATTGTTTACAGTTCATAGGCAACAACAGAACACTGAGCAGTTCTTACTCTGCCTACATGTGTGTGTGCCTGTGAAGACACGCATATTTTGTTATTAAGCAGACAAGTAAGTTTTCTTATTTAATAATTAATAACACATATTGTATCTAATTTTTCTACCTTTTATCTACATATCTACTTTTTCTCAGAATTTTTAAATTCCACCCCAACTGCTTATTTAGCAACAATTTTTTTCTGCATGAAAGTAACAGAATAAATTGTTTTATGATAAATTCTAAAACACAGACAAAAGTATGAGAGAAAATCCAGTATATATTTCAGAATGTTACAATTAATATATATTTTGAAATTAGAAATAATTTCAAAATGTTCTCATGTAAGCCTAGCTTTATACTACTGAAAGGGTTAGCAAAATTGCCAAATACAAACTGATTGACAAGAATTCTTAATGCAGACAAATAGACTATCATCTACTGATAAGAAATTAAACATATGGTTTGTAGTGTGGGAATTCTTAAATGTAGATCTTGGAAGGGTAAAGGTGGCCACAACATCTCCTCACCTTGACACAGGAAAAAACAGAGTTGCAACCAGATGTTCAGCTGAAAGAAAAATTTCATTATGTCTCTTCACTAGAATTTTCTAAGACCTAGCTTAACAGAGGTCTTAGCTTAACACCTTCACAATCATGCCTTACTCATGTCATCACTTTTTGACAGTATGTACATTTGTAAACACCTATTATCAAGGATGAAGCATAGGAAGAATAAAATTAGATCAAAAATATCTGACAAACACCTTGAGAACTCACTAAGAATTGCAACCATTACCATTGAAAAACATATTGACATAGATTTCACAAAAACAAGGTCAAATATCTCACTAGCTTTGTATTTTTGTCTTCTTTCTTAAATGTTTGAATTAAAAATATTTTTTTAAAAACGAAATTTTGTTATTTACATATATTAACTGCATTATGAATGCTATATGCAACCCATGAAAATTCTTCTTCACTCAATGCAGCCCAGGCAAGCCAAAAGACTGAACACCCATGCTGTACAGCAAGAATAACTTTTTCTGTTTGTTTTGAAGACTCTTGTATTCTTTGCCATGGAAGCTGGAAAAGTGCACATACAAGTGCACATTCTGCACTTGAAGACCATTAACACATTCCTCTGAGAGCTGAGGGCTGACCCAAGAAAAGAATGATAATTTATATGTTTCTGATAGGATGACAGTGACCAAAAAATAGAATATAGACACAGAAGGAAGGTGAATATTCGTGTGACAGATAGCACTGACAATACCTCACCACAAATACGGTAATAGAGTTTAGTGTCGACCTTATGTAACTGAAACTCCAATAAACACAGAGAAGGGCTGTTAGAGATTTGAGGAATGAAATCATACTTAGGAGGAAAAAAAAAAAAAAGGACTTAAAAGCAGGGGCTTCTGTAAATTCAGCAAAATGAAGGCTAAGAGGAAAAATAATTGCCTTCTGTAAATAAATCATAGAAGCAAATACCAAGAGGAAAAGAGCTACTTAGTCCAAAGAACAGAATCAGTACAAGGATAGATATAAATACATTTGGCCATAAATAAATTCAAATTTGAAATTAGAAAAAGATCTTCAATCACCAAAATAATTAGGTTCTGCAGCAACTTTCGAAAAGGCCCAGTGCAATCCATCTAGTTTTGTAAAAGGGCATGATTCATTTATTAAGGAGATGATATTATTTGTCTACACATGATAGGAGGGAACAGCAATTAATGATGACGTTATTTTTTTATGACAGTCTCAAAATTTATGTAGTCGAGTTCAGGATTCAGTCCTTAATACAATTGGAATATTCCTTTAGTATGTGAAACAAAACAGTCTAACCAAGCCTTTTAGTTTTCTGTCTTTCTTTTTTTTCTAACCAGTGTTCACAAATTACACTCACAAATTTCTTCTTCATTTTTTGGGGTTGTAGGTTCTAAATTGCAGCTGTGATGAGCAATTACAACTGCAAGTGAATTCACCAGGAGTATGTTCAAAGCCCACTTTGAACACACAAAATAGACTCAAATGCTAAGAACTCAAAAAATATAGGCCCTAATTACCTGAAGAATGGTAACCAAAACAAGAGACTGTACCTAGTTTCATACCTGTGCATCGGAGTTCCACATTACTACAAAACAGATGAGCCCAAACACTTTAAAAATATTAAGACAATACTTGCACAGCGCACAAAGAAAGCGATGGCTAGAAAAAGTCTAAGATAAAAATGAATAATGTCTTTGGGAAATCAGACTTTGGACAACATGCAGTGATTCAAGCTTGAATCTGCACACTGAATAGCAAAAACAAGCAAATAAATAAATAAAGCTACTTTTTTTGCAGTGTGCACAACTCCTCTGTGCACTGAACAAGGCAG
This sequence comes from Chrysolophus pictus, assembly GCA_037305975.1. Classification (NCBI taxonomy): domain Eukaryota; kingdom Metazoa; phylum Chordata; class Aves; order Galliformes; family Phasianidae; genus Chrysolophus; species Chrysolophus pictus. Next base: position 109,937,538 of record CM074576.1, read on the forward strand.
AATCCGAGGAGGAGGGGGCCCAGTACGTGATCATGTAATCATGTAATTAAAGACTATCTTGTGATGATGATTAAATATCAACGTGAATGAGCAGGCTGCTGTTACTGTGTAGGACTGAATGCAAATTATTTTTCTTTTCAAATTCTGCCTTGGCTTACTGGGGAGAAGAATGGGATACACCAGTTCCATCTCTTCTGTATTCCACATGGCTTTGATTTCCCTTTGTAACTCTTATATTCCCTTCTCTTTTACTGTCCTTGGCTATCTTATCTTTCTGTTTTTGAGAAATAATGCCTTCAAGAGATGTAGCTCAAACTTTATCTTGTAATTGTGTGCCTAGCGTTGTAACAAAGTAAAAAATAAAAGGGTTAGTACACTATGTGAGCGTTGTTGCTCTCACCAAAATAACAGTGGAGGCATACTGCTAACATTTGTTCTCTTTAACCTTAATTAAAAAAAAAAAAAAAAAAAAAAGAATAGAAATAAATCTATATAAAAACCATTTTCACTGTGTGAGTTTCAAAGAGCATTTAGTTCAATTTACCTCACAACTGGGTAGCCTGCAGGATGGACAAAGAGTGTACAGGTTTTATTTTTATTTATAAATTCTTTAACAGCTACTGTCTGAAAAATCTCCCTGAAAAGTGATTCCTATTCAACATAATCAGTGTTGGCAGGGAGGGAAGATCCTGCATGGTGACATTTTATCAACATACATGACGACACATACAAACATACAGAGATACAGAGAGAGAGAAATGCAGAGATGAAAGGCCAGATCTAGGCCACTTAATCCTTCCAAAGCTATTGTAATGGGAGATATTTATTTTAAACCCTTCAATTCATTTTTAAATCAGGTCAAATCTGAGTGAAAAAATAATGATCTTACTTTCCAAGATGCTGAACACACGATTCTTGATGAACTCGGTGCCAGCTGTTGACACTCAGTATCCTCTCAAAAATCAGCACAAAAATACCAACCCACTGATTTCATGTATGAAGTGTTCATCTGGAGAAACACAAATACTACTTTTTATTCAGTTAGTTAATTGGAAAGATGATGTGGTTTTGTCTTGCCACGTATATGGGCTTTAAAAAAAAAAAAAATTAAAAAAGACTTAATTTCACCCCAATTTTTAGTTATGACTATCTGGTTTTGATTAGATTTCTCTGAACAGGCTTCTCAGATATAGCGGAAACATATTTCCAATATTTGCTTATTTTTATAGTGTGAATTATTCAGTGACAAAGCAAAGAATTCTGAAGGAAAAAAGAAAATCTGCCATAGAAATTGTTCAGGTTTTAATTAAAAATCCATTTTTCAAGCCCTTAGCTCAAGAAAACCTGAGTTAGAGAAAAAATAAATGGAGGGAAGTGTACAGACAAACCTCAACAAAACAAACAAACAAATCTCCTAACTACACCAAAATGGCAGAGATCACTCCACAGGGAGTGAATTGCAAGAAATAAAAGCAAGTACTTTTCAGAAGGGTGCAGGGTACACAGATCAGGAAAGATATACTTGATCAGGAGACACAGATGACAAAAATAATAAAGTCTCTTTGTCAAGCTATCAGAGAGGACTTGCTGCTTTGGATGTAGGTACCGCATCATAACTGAGAGAGCAAAGTAAGAATGAGCATTAATTTCTCACTCTCTGTATCAAAACCAGTACAAATCAAGCCTAATGAAAGAGAAATGAGCTGTATAGAGAAGAGGAGGGAAGTCAAGGGAAAGAAGTAACCTTCAAATCTCAGAGCATTTCATAGAGATTGCTCCTGGCTAGTTTCTTTTTTTTTTTTCCCTTAGTACAAGAGGAAAAAACAGCTAACATGAACAGCAAGCAGATACACACTGACTAGAATAGTCATTTATCAGACACAAGGCAAGTTGTGAGCTAGCAATTAAGCTCATCCCACTAGCTTATATGTCTCATAACACTGGAAAATGAAACCCTTTTTCTTTGTTTTCCCTTCTCTAGCTTTGTTTACTCATTTGTCTTGTACCTTGCTCAAGATTTTTTTCTTTGGCAATCACAAATATGCTTCCACTACTCCCCATTTCACAGCACCTGCTACAGACCATAAAGATATCTGGGCAACAAATTGACAAATCTGTCCATTCAGTGATCACTGCTTCTGCCTGGTGAGTTGGAGTAATAAATCATTTTAGCAGATGAATTTGTCATCCAATACTGTTACAGTGTAAGAGCAGCAGAAGCAACAAGCCTCCAGGCAAAGGAACAGCAGCGAAACCTAAATTAAAGTCTAAAAGGTAAAATTGCAACAATAAGGATGCTATTAGACAAAAGCAAGTTACAAGTAATCAGCTATAATCCCTAGACATGGTATGGCTGCAATTCAATTGACCCACATATTTTGTCGCGTTCCAACCAGCTCCATCCATACATGCAATGAGCTAAAACCAAAGCTGATATGAGAGTGTAATGCATTTGCCCCCTCTTTCTGTCATTTTGTGGTCATTACTTGTTTCTATCTCTATGAGTTTAGTCACTGTGAAATACCACTGAGAATCAGTCATGTCTGTGTTCACATATGTCAAGCAGCCGGGGCATGCTCTGTACCACAACTCTGGCAGGTGTGTCCAACGGTGGTTTGGCTTTACTTCCACTTTACAATACCCATTCAGTCCTCCAGCTGTTGCAACCCAACTGGAATTCCATACTGTGTTATATACTCCCTGTGTGTTCCACTTATGTAACAAAGTGATAAGAGCAGTTGCAGATGACTTTGCTCAAGCATGAGAGTTCCAGAAGAAATCGTTGAAAAACTTTTTCCCTCCTTCATTCTTTGTAGCACAGAAGCAGCCTGTAACCACCTCCTAATGAAAAAAGTCATCCAAAATATAATATGATATGCAAATCCCAAAACAACAGAAGTTTCTCTAAACCCAAACTTCCAATGCAAAAACATATTGTGAGTTTGCTACAATTACTCAGCACGTCAGTGGACAAACTAGGAAAAGGGCAAACTTAATAGTACTAAGCTGATTTGTCGAAGCCAGGAATACAGTGGGTTATGAGTGAATTTCATCTGGAATTGCCACATTTCTTACTGTCCTTCCTAGGGTTTTAATACTCCGTCATACAAAAACAAACACACAAAAAACGTCAAAGCCTAAGACAGGAGGTGGATTCTTTTTTTTTTTTTTTTACTAGAAAACATCCTAAGTTTTCCCTTAGTCATCTCTAAGCTACAGCTGAGCTTGGCATATACAAGAAAAGAAAAAAACAAACAGCTTTTTCTCTAGGTATGCAACATGGCATCAAGTCTATAGAACAACCGTCTGGTGACCCATGTCTGACTTCAATCTGTGTGACAAGGCTCAGCTGTAAAAGCTGTTCCAGAGGTGTTGCAATGAAGAAGAGGCTACAAACACATCAGACACCTATCTGAATGTTAACAGTATGGAAACATCCGTGCAAATGCACTTGTCATCAGTACTGCCTACAGCTGTAGGAAAAAATGAAAAATGCACTGCAAACACACACACACACACAGAGGAAATAAAGAGCTGGTGACCACATGGAAGTCTCCCAGGCAACATCAGTTCCTGCCTCTCAAGGACTGGGATACCTGCTGATTTTACAGCAGTGATTTTTCCCTTTGTGAACATGACGTCAACAATGCGACCATCAGCCCAGGCAGAAGGATGTGTGATCAAGGGATGTCACTGGAGACTGGTTGACAGGCCAGTTGGTCAGCCATCTCGATTGCTTGTTGGTAGCTTCTGTAGGTAGTCTTCAAAGAGAAACAGAGCCAACTGCTCCAACTAAATTCCAGTTAAGTTTACTCGATTGGTCTTTACTGACTTTACAAGTGGACTCAGAACAACCAACACCAATCCAGGACTATTGTACTCAATAAAAGATTACCCACATGAAATGCACTACGTAAGAATGTGAATGCTGTTTTACTGGAAAGAGAGATATAGCCATATAGGTGATTTTCTGCTTTTTCTGAATTAAAGTTTTCATCATGGAAGAAACCTTGCAAAAAACCGCAAGCAACTCAGGCCTTACAGAAATGGTTTTCCTTGAAAAATGAGTCATACAGCACATGACAAACATCCTCTCTCTAATCCAGGCTTACTGCAGAAGGACAATAAACAAATGAAAAAGCTTTACAACTCAGACCTACCACAGATTAGCACAGGAATCTGCAAGAGGACTCAGACACGTAGGTACCACACATCAGCTGCATGGTTGTGGAGTTATTCTTGTTGATCTGGAGGAACCTAAGGTAACTTGTTAAATCAAAAAAACTCAATCACAGGTATGAGCCCAAAGGTCTGGCCCAGATTGCAACTTCATCTCTGAAGGAACTTTGTGTGTACATATCCAAACAAGTTTTTATCTGCTCTCTGAGTAGTAGTGCCAGCATTAACTGCCTTATCAAACTTCTTGCACAACTTCTGCAGGTAGATGAAGACTGATCTTTCAGTTCCCCAGCTTTTGATATCCGATTTTGCTAATTCTGACCTTCTGAATATGCTGCAATCATAGAAGTGAGAGGAGTTCAGATAAGCCCTTAGCTTCTGTGAAAGAGCAATAAACTAATCTTTGCCCAGGTTTATTAAATGCTTTGAAACCCACAAAATTGGAAAACTATCTGATCTTATTTCTCAAGATTACAGTTTTGGCAATGAAGTTGTTGCTAAGCACTAAAATACATTATAACTCATTAACAGAGATGAGAAACACAGCTGTAAAAGAAATATGCAAACAGATCTGACTGTATACGGACTGCTTGAATACAAAAAAAACCCTAACAAAACAGAACAAAGACCCCCTACAGTTCTCTACCCTTCTTCCATTACTGAAATGCATTATAATATTTTCCACGAAGCATTCATCATATTCAAGCACTGAAGGCTATAAAAAAAAAAAAAAAAAAAAAAAAAAAAAATTAAGGAAAATCACCAAAAGAACTACCAGGCTATATAAATGAGCAGCAGCATAATTTCTTCAAATGACTGCCCACTAATGATAGCTTTGAGGAGATAAAGCAGTAAGACAGTGCCAGTTAACATGATAATATTTCCTCTACCTAGGCAACTGGAACAATCATAGCATTTATGATAATGACAATATAAACAACCTTATGTCCCTAGACTAAATATTCCCTATAGCTAGAAAAGATACTTTTATTCCACTTGCAGAAAGGCTGAAAACATATGCAAGGTACATCTGTGCTCTTGGTTTTACTCATCTAAAAAAATAATATGCAATATTTTACATGATATTGACAGATACCAGACCACATCACTGCCTGATCATGTAATGATCAAACTGTGTTACCCTTTAGATTTCACTAAGCAAGACAGCTGTGAGCATCTCTATCTTGCAGGAATCATATACACATAAAAGGTAATAGCAGCTTTCATTTATTTACTTGTTTTTAGTTTTCTATCCATTTTTCTGTCAGAAAACTTTGAAAATGTAAATGAAGTAAATTGATAGACAGTTTGCTAGGTTTGTGAAATGACTGAGAGCAACGTTCAATTTCAACAGAAAGCTGGAAGTGAGAAACCTGAAAATACTCTTCCCCTTCGAAACAACTCAATAAAACTTGAGTTATGTCAAAAAAAAAAAAAAAAAAAGGCAGAAAACTCAATTCTTCTTTCACAGATTACAAAAGAAAGAAAAGAAAGGAGGAAGTTCCTCAGCTTGTTTAATGGAAACAACTGCTTCTACTACTAGCTGAAGATCAAGTTGTCTCATGGGGAGGAGAGTAGAACACAGAAATCTTATTTTAGCAAGAGAGGATCAGACAAGAAGTTATCTTGCAGGCCCCTCCCAATCTCATCTCCTGGATCCTTGAAAATTTGCTCTGTTTTCTTGACACCATCCAGCCAGATAAATATTTCCCTTTGTCTTCAAGTTTTATTGTCTTAGAGAAAAGAGGGGAGAGTGACATCTTCAAGTACATAAAGTGATGTTATAAAAAGAACAGGAATTAATTATTCCCTTTAAGTAATGAGGACAGAAGAGAAAGTAATGAACTTAAGCAGCATCAGGGGAAATTTAGGTCAAATACAGTTACTGTTTTAATTTTCACACTGTAAGAAGAAAAGTTAGGCAATGAACTAACTGTCAAGGGAAGGTAAAGAGTCCTTCTCAATACTATACAGCCAAGGTTAGAAATGTCCCTGGAGGAAGACTGAGGACTAAATAAAACCTCTCCTATTCCCTCAGTGGAAGAATGGACAAGAGGTTAAACTCAAGTCCTCTTTGAACATTAACAATTCTTTATTTCTCTTTTGTTCTTCTTTCTTTTTTATCAATATCTTCTCCTATTTCTTTTCATATCATGTGAAGTGTTCTGCATAGGATAGCCAATGTTCTATCAGAAAGCAAAACGGAAAAGTCAAAATAATATTTATTATAAAAAGTGTTTCTTGTCCATGTCCCCATGGCCTTCTGTTATGTCACTATTTCTAATACCAAAGATCCAAAAATCTACAGCATCTTCCCTTTGCCAATTCACATTCCAAGAGACAACTAAATATTCTAGCATAGTTCTTTGTTAAAATCACACCTCATTCTCCTCCTCCTTCTTCGTGTAACTAAGAGGATATGCTATCTAGGCAACAAAAATATGAAAGAAAAGTTTTTCATCTCAACTTGAATTTTTGTTTTGAAAGGGAAATTCCTTTTCTTTTTCTTTTTTTACCTTTGCTATTATTATTATTTGTGAGAACAGCAAAGTAAACCAAACTGAAGCGAGTGAGAAGTCCACAGTTTAATTTCTACTGAAAATTCTAAGCAGTTCTCATTTCTGTTAGTTCTTCTTGCTCAAGATTAAATTGAAAATAAACAAACAAAAAAACAGTGTTTGAGAGCAAAAGCACTAGAAATTATTCTCAAGAACAGGGTTCCTTTCTATTTTAGGCATTGCTCCTGCATCTATATTCCATCTGAATTTAACTTAAAAAATTCTGACAAAATGAAAGTAACATCTATGTCTTTTCTTAATCGTTTCCCATTTTTATAAATGAAAAACAAAACATTTCTACACAAGATAAATAAAAGAAAAAATAGAAATTTTTGCAGATTCCTCCCAAATTACGTACATATTTTCCCACACAATCACATAAAGAGGCTTTTTACAAATTTATGCAAATAGAGATGAAAAGATACTAGTAAACAGCTTATTTTCTTTTGGACAAGAGCCACCAAGGGAAGAAAATGACCTCTAATCATTGTAATCATTGTTTGAATTTAGTATTCAAAACACCCTACTGGCATTTCTCAAGATGTCAAGCACATTTCAGCATTCTGCAGCATACAGAATAGAGAGGGCTTGCGCTGAATTTTCCGAATTTGCTCTGAAACTATTAATCACAAAAAAAAAGGAATGATTCACTTCACCATAATGTGCATATCCTCTGATGTCGATTAGAGCCATGGCCATCTTGTTCACAATATACCTTCGCTTTGATATAGGTTAACATTCAGATCCCTCAGCCCACTTCTGCCCATAAGATGGAATCTAGGCAGTAACTGGAATCATTAAGATTTCTGATGGTAAAAAAAAAAATAAATCAGTTTTCTCCAAGTTCCGAATGACTTTTGGACATCACAGCTCTAAACCTAGCAAGCACAGTCTGTGAGGAAGCACAGCCTGTGAGGAAATGATTTGACCTAGGGAGCTTACTACCTAGACAGCTGAACAAAGAAACACAGTGTGATGGCGTGATGTAAAAAAATCAAGTCAGAGCAATGACAACGGGACAAGTAGTCCTCTCAGTTCTGTCTCTGCTGCCTTGGAGCAAACCAGTGCACATCACAAAGATGCTTTTATCCTTCTTCCTTGCATCTGCAGGTCTAAATGCTAAGAACATACTAAACATGTTTCATTGGATTATTCTACTGTATAATCTACAATACTTTGCTAGCATTTATTTTCTTTTCCCACTTTAGTTTACTAAGAGTAAAGAGCAACAAAAGGGCAGAAATCCACTAACCAGGAGAAATACTAACACAGGACACAGTGAAACTATCCCTGTCACATTTGCACTAATATTGTTGTCAATATCAAGATTAGGCTATCCATCACTCCATTCATGATGACATTATGCACTCAATTGGAGCTCAGAAGTACTATGCAGATATAACTATCTTCTCTTTATTAGGACAAGATTAAAAAGGCAGTTTAATGACTGAAATAGGATTCTGACACAGCAGCCTGTCTCATTCCTGGAGGTGAAGAGAAACACAGGTGAAGAGATGAGGAAATGAGTTGGAACACAACACTTCATTCATTCCAGTGTAATAGTCTTCTTGTAGAATGCCTTGCCTCCAGCAAGACCAACGCAAACAAAAAATAAGTGCTAATACCACCCTCAGTGTGAACTCATCATCAAGCTCTAGACAATGTACTGCCTAGTAAATGCCATAGAGTCATGTACATGATTGGTACTCCACTCAAGGAAAGGCTATGCTACTAAATCTCTCTTTTCCCTATGGATAGGAATTGTAAAAGTGGTGATATATTTTATGATCTTTGTGACAGTTCTTTTCTCCTGTCCTGGTACTGTAAAAATCCATGTCCGTATCTCGCAGAGCAAAGGAGCTATAAACACAAAGATTTCCATTAAGTCTGGGAAAATACTTGGAACTGTATCCCCAGATCTCTAAATTGCATTTAAAAATCTAAGTCCAAATTCCTAAAAAGTTTTAATATGCTATTGTATTCCCACCAACTATTTTATTCCACTAAGATTCTCCTTTCTTCTTACAGATGACCCCCAAACCAACTAATATTGTTACAACAAGGCACTGTGCACAAACTTTCAATGTTTTTGTTCAGTTTTATTTCCCTTAAGATTATTTCAATTTTACTTCCAGAAATTGTCAGTATTCATTATAATTTTCTAAAAATAAAATATCCCAGTTCATTTCAGCTAATTCCTTCAAATATTTCCCCCAAAGCACATTCTTTTAGCTTCACTATTGATAGGAGCTGTTATACAAAACTTGTAGTTAATAATAAACAACTCACAGGTTGCAGGCTGTTTTAATTTGTCTTGTATTACAAAACATAAGCTCTAGCAAGGCTTAATATAATAGTCATATCCCAGAAACAACACAATTTAACTCTGTTTAGACTGCTTGGATCTAAGACTCTAGATGCATCCTCCCATCAATTTAATGTGAAGTTAATTTCCTCTCTGCTCACAGATGTTCTCTCTGGAACTCACTCAACAATACGGTTGGACTTTAAAAGTCCTGCTTTAAAAGTCTAAACATATACTCAAGCAGAAGAAAGATAAGAAGGACTACTTTGGACTCTTTTTATTTGTCCGTTGCAGGAAGAGAAGCTTAAATTCTGGGATTCTTTACATAAAGTTTTGTTCTGTAAAAGTACTAGATATCTGTTATAAAAGAAAAAGTGTTATGTATAGTTTTATGAATCCTGTAGGTGGACAATTTCAGAAATTCAATTTCTTCTTATGAAACTTGGGGTAGCACAGTGAGACCGTGCTAGTCACAAACACTGACAATTCCAAACTCAGAGAAAGGGCTCCCTCTGTCTCCCAGTTTATGAGGTTAGAAACAGAGGATATAAGTCAAAGAGCACTGATAAAAAAAAAATCCCCACTGAGAGGAAAATTTTTCCAGTGTTCACATTGATACTAGAAAAGGCTAGCTTATTAAAACAAATTAGCTGCTCAGAAGCTCTGCATCATAGCTCTATGCATTGGAAAGATTAAAAAGCATACACATCAAGTGGTACCACATAATCCATTCAGGTAAGGAATGTGGAAAAGGACAAAGTTTTCAATAAGGATGAAAACCTGGGAAATTTACAGTAAATCTAGGAAGGAGATAAGGTTATTGGAAAGACAGATGGAACATAACCACAAATAGAAGGAGATTCTCCAGGGAGGAAAAGAAGGAGCACAGACAATTGAAAATTGCTGCAAGTTAGAGGATAGGACAGAGAAGTACCAAAAGGAGAAATCCACACTGGCAGCAACAGATCTCCCTGTCAGTCACAAAGGAGAAATGGTGCCCTGAGAAAAGCCAATTTAGGCATCAGGAAGTGTCAGGAGTGTCAGGTGATATCAAATTACCCAAAGGAGTTTGAAAATAAAGGTGAAGGGATGAGCGGGCTGGACTGTCCTCGTCACAGTAATAAGTGCTGTACTACCAGGAAAGAAATCCAAGTCTGTTTCTATGCCACTTACTGCTTTCTTAGAACAAAGGGGAATGGTGCAAAGGAAGAAGGGACTGCTGAAGCTCTGAAAAACAGAAATCAAGTCCTATGTCTGAGGAAAGTATAAATAGTAATCGTCATTCTTGAAATTTTTAATCATTTCTGAGTACTTCCATGTGGAAACATGATTGAAAGAAAAAGATTCCCGGGCCTAACCCTGCTCTGAAAAATTATTATGTCAGGGAACATTAGTATCTTTTTACAATTGTGTGAATTCATCTGTTCCACTTAACTGGTTTATTTTAATTTTAGAAGAATACCAACAAATAATTCATGTGATATCACAACTAGTGACCTCAGAGATGATTAGGACTCCAAAAAAAGATTAATTCATGCTGTCCAGAAGTGGGAGTTGAGTCAACGCTTTTGAAAACAAATCAATGAGTCTTTTTTTTTGCAAATATTCCTAGTGCAATTTGCACTCCAAGTTTTGTTTCGAGATTCAATGTGATGCAATACAGAAGATGGGCCCAGTTTGCACTAAGAGAACCAGATTGGGTGCCAGACACGATACAGATCACATAGGATGAGGCTAACTATCCCTGGTAGGAGGAAGATGATTTGTTCCAAGGCAGGATGTTGTACTAACACTGCTGCAACTTCTCCATTATTTGCTCCAACCCAGTTAAAGCTACATAAGCTTGGGTATCTCTGAAAGAAAGGCCCCTTAAGTCAAGCTCAGCCATGAATTAAAGGCAAGCAAAGAACTAGTGTGCCCAAAGGAAATAATTTTCTATGAAGCTTTTCAAAGGAGGCGGCAAAAATATATGCACATTTGAATTTGCAGCTTAATTCCTTCATATGGTATGCAGGAAAGTTGCCATTTGGAAATCTCATACTGAAGGCTTTTTTTCTAGTTATTGCAGAAGAATGATAACAACTCCTTTTAAACCAATGGAGTTATATAGCTGAAGATAGTCCTATATTTTAAATATAATAATATGTATTATAGTTATATATATATTTCCAGATTTATGTCAACGATAGTTAAAATAATTGATTCAACATGTTCTGTTTTAAGGCCCTCCTGTCTACAAATTCTACACTGCAGATTCCACTCTGTTGCTTAAATAGACTCTACAATACATCCTGTCTTCATCTCACTTGATTTCTGTCATAAGTTTCGTTGTAAACAACGAAAAACCCACAACAAACAGTTGCAATTGTTTTCACTCATGGAATTAAAAGTGTTTAATACAAAACATATGGTTCATCATCCTCAAACAAAAAAAGCTCAATTTTATACCCAGAAATTACCACAGTATAGTTCCACCTCTATTCAATACCATAATGAACATAAGTTTTCTTGTATGCAGTACTGTCATACAAAACAGTTTCCAACTTACTGAAATAGGAAGTCAAAATTTCACAGTAGTTTCAAAACCAGTGACATTAGAAGTTCAGATGCTGCTGGGTTTTTTGTGCGTTTTTTTTTTTTGTCCTGGATTTCTTGGGTCTGCCTAGTTTTGATTCTGGCTCTTGTTTTCTGAAGACAATTTTTGTATGGCAAACAAAATTCCTAGTGAGGCGATGTTCTTTCTTCAAGACTGGAAAACAAGTTGTCTACCTCACCTTCAGTAAGATTGTTATAAATTATGAATTTGTGGTATAAAGTAAAAGGAAGAACTATCAAAAGACATCTGGGATGTGAACAATGATGATACCTACTTTACCTCACATTTAAAATTGTAGCTTTAAAATTCACAATTTGTTCTAAGAACAATATAAAATATTTAACGTGCACTTTGTGCTACCATCAGATCCAAAAAGAGCAAGAGAACACTCTATCAAACAACATAACTCCCATTAATATTTTTTCCCCTGATTTTAAAGACACATTTTGTATCACTCAGTGGATGGAGAAACAGTGATGGAAAGTGCTGTCACTCTGCCAAAAGCACATAGAGAAGAAGACAAGTGAGAGCAATTAAATTTCTGATCAGTATAATAATTTAACTGCAGATCTGGAGACTATAATCATCTGGAACTTTTGAGCATTATAAAATATTGCAAGGACTGTGTTTCATAAAGTATCATACATGGTTTATCACTTGAAAGCACTTCACCTGGAGGTGTGTAGTGGCTTCCTATCACCCCCTATCACATATAAGAGATGTTATGTCTTTAACAGCAAAGACCACGAAAAAATAGAAGGGTTGCAAACCAGATAAAGAACTGTGTGTGCATTCATTCAGAGCAATGTCAATACAGTTCCCAAACATGGGGTTGTCATCATCACAAGCTGCTTTTACCAGCATTATGCCTCTGCTGCCAAGATGCATGATATATCAAAAGAAAAGGTAATCTGATTTTTCAAGTAATTCCTCAGCCACATAAAGAGAGTGCTAGATCTTGGCCTCCATGCTAGACATTGAATTTATAATTTATCATGATGTAGGTAAGGTAAAACGTCCCTTTGTTGTCACTATACAGTGTCATACTCCTAACTACTTGGAAATTCAGCATATTATTCAAGAACACCCACTTAAGGCCAGTCCTTGAGAATTAAAAAGGACCTGTTTACTGACAGTCCTCTATGCTACAGATCTCTCTGCTTGCAAAACGGATAAGAAACTACTCCTTCAGCTGAGAGAGAAAAAGCACAGCCACTTGCTAATGCATCAGGTGCAGCTGCTTTATCACAGCCATTCTGAGGCAAATAATTTGGGGTGACATTCATCTCGCTTCATTTTAGCAGTCTTAAAGTCAGGTGTATAATCTAATCTACTCGTTTAGTTCCACTTAAATGTCAGTGAAGAAAAAGAGGCCCCTCCAGCAGGGAAAGAGCCAGGCCCTCACTACATCCTAAAGCAGCCTGATGGATTGTCCTCCACTGGCAAAGGAGAGCTACTTCACCTGTTCAGGCATGACCTCTAAAATTAAAATAGAGGTGAGTTAGTTGAATTCAGCTATCAGAAGTGCATTTTTGAAGGTACTTATGCTCTATGCTCTCATGGCTGGGCCTTGCTGTTTGATCTGAGAGGAACAAGGGAAATTAAGGGACCCACATTTGTTTTCAAAGCTGGCTCTGTACATTGACTATCCACCAGCAAAACAAAGTGAATTTCTCTATCGCTTTGCAGAGAGACACATGGGCAAGAATAAGACCATGGGAGACTCCATCAGTCTTTACACGTGAAAGCACTCTTCATACAAAGACAAACAGTATGCCTTAGAACTGCAATCACACATTGCTGGGTATTTTACTCATACCACCACACAGACAAGCATGTGTGGCAACTACCCCAAGCCTGTCACAACCCACTCAAGCAGGAGGTGAAATCCATATGCCAAAACCACCTCTTCAGAAGTGGAGTGTAGACTGAGCTCACAAGCAGCCTGTTAATGGAGCTCAGTGGTAGTAAGTGGATTACAGCTGCTCAGCCACCTATCGGACTGCAGTAACCAAACTGCTTGGCATTACGTGGCCATACAGCCAGTGTCCTAACAGGTTTAAAGGGCATCATCTCTGGATACAGCAATGCTGCCACAGCAGGTAGACAGCTCATAATTTGAACTTGAGAACTTCTGGAGTTTTTGTCAGAAAAGCTAACCAAGCATACTATGGAGAAAGTGGATGTCCCTTTTTTTGATCTGTTGTACAAAGAAGCTATTAATTAAATTAAATAGCATTTTTTGAAGCTTGGATACTTATTCCTTACAAAAACAATTTCTCCAAGATTGTGTGGGCAAGACTTCCACCAGATTTTGCCAGAATTGTGACGTTTTTCTGCTATAACATAGCTCACGTGGACTGCAATCCAAACTCCAGTGGAAGGCAGCATGTCACTACATTTTTCACCTTAATGTCGTGTGACAAACGTTCTTATCTTGGTTTCTGAATAACAGTGCTTATTCCAAATTTTAAAAGAATTACTGTCACTACAATTTACATTTAACAATGTCTTTTCTGGCTAGCACTGGGATAATACTGCAAGGAGAATTCACGAACATTAATTTGACTAAGAGCATACATTTGCTTTGACAGCATTCACCAGGGTCACTGCTTGCCTTGCATGAATATGTGTTCAATTTTTCTCTTTGTAAAGTTGCCTGTAGGAAAGCTATACCTGGGCAAACAGATAGAAAGGTTTGTGAAGGAATGCTTCACGTGGCCATGAAGCCTCTTCATGTCTTCCCTGCTTTCAAAAGATTCAGACGTCGCATCAGCAAATACAAACAATTCTACATGACAAGAATAAAGATTATTGAGTAGTTACACAAGCTTGTAGGAGAAAATAGAATAATAACCACCCTCATAAAGCACTTTTTAGCAATTTGTCTGTGAAGGCTTTAAAATAAAGTTCCAATCTGCTTTAGTTAAGCACAAATTATTGGACTTGGTATGGGAGAAATTAGATGAATTCCTACTATATCTGCATCATAAAAGAGATTAGAGTAGATGATCTAATAGTCCCTTCTGGCCTGAAACCCTATGAATAAAAAGAAAACCTGCTGCACTATTCACATTTTCAGCAAATATAGCAAATAACCCATAGAAAATGGGTTATTTTCACCTTCGTCAAAAGCACAGTAAAAGAGAACATTCAGATTTCTTGATTCCCACTGTAAAAACTCTACTTATATAACCATCACTTTCCAAAGATATAATGAAAAAAAAATAAAAAAGCACTCACAAAACACATTTGTTGAGCAATTTTGAATAATGAACAAATTAGTGAGGAAAAAACCTGTTTGTGGATAATTTATGAACAGAAAGGGGGATGACACTGATCAAACAAATTATTCTCTGTAAATAGTTCATTCAACTCTGGCTTCAACACACATTACCAGTTAGATAAAACAGAGCCCAATCCTCTAGCAATTATGTAGGAAGTACAATCTGGCCACTTGAAAGCAAGTCCAGATTGCTTAAATCTTCTTTTTCTCTTCTGTTTTCTTCATTTTGTCCGCATGTGACTTTTTGCCCTCTCTGAGTTAGAACACACTTGCCTACCTACAATACCACTCCACATTTTTCAGCTATTTTAACATATTTCCAAGTTTGTAAAAATTTATGTGTTTCCAACTACAACTGCCCTCAGTTAAAATTTCTCTCGTTCTTCATTACTACTTGTTTTGGAAATAGCTCTCAGAGGATAAAAATCTTGATGTTATAGGTAAAACCATTCCAATTTCTTGTTTGACTTTCTGGTTATTTTTGCCTAAAATTATGACTTGTAGATTCAAATCCTATAAACTAGGCCTACCTTTTCTTCTCCAAAATTCAAGCATTTATTTTATTAATGTTGGGTTTCATTTCATTATTTTGAGTCCAATCAATTCTAAATAATAATTTGTACTAGATTCATTTGTCTTCAAATTAAAGACTGATTAATTCACAACCAAGTGCTGCTCTTTGTTCCAAGTCTTATTATATATATTCTACAGCTCAGGTCTTGTCTCCACAAACAGAATTCATCTGGTTTGCAGCCTACTTCTGTCAAAAAGCACAAGCCATTCCACTTGTTACCCCTTCTACACTGTTAAATGAGATGGCAACCATTGTAATCTATTCTTGCGGATATTATCATGGAAGTCTTCACAGCCTTAGATATGAGGCAGTTCTGGATTGCCAGAAGAAAATAAAAAACAACCACAAACAAAAAAACCCAACAAATAAATAAACAAGAACAAAATAAGCCATTTCAGTATGCATTCATCCCACTAAAGTGAGTCCCACTGAAGTGTCAGTGAAGCTCTGCAAACTACTGAAAACTGTGTCAGGCTCTAGGACAAGTTATGTCCAAGTTTAAGCACCAGTGACCTTCACCAGGAAAATTTTTACAGCTGTATGGATCCCATATCATCTTTACAGGGTTCCCTGGAGATGCTTAAAGTTCCCTAGCTTCAGGGGCTGCCTTTATTCTTTAAGCTACTACTAAAAAATATGAAATACTGAGAAGTTAGCAAGTCAGAGATCTAGAAGACACTTTTCTCAGTTCTAGTCCTTCATTTTGACAACATTGATATTTTTGTACTTTGTGGCAGAAGGCCAGCTTCTTGGTTATCCATACAACCTCCACAAAAATTCATAGCTGGCTGAGGCCCAGAAGCAGTCCTGGACAAAAATTTTGTCCATACCACTATCCTGAGCCAGTAGATAGCAAGAACAGAATTAATTCAAGATACTTGTCTTTAAGACTTCCACATCAGCCAACAAAAGCAAACCTAGTTGTCAGTTCTGTTAGCATATGACAGGGTAACAGTCTTGGAATGCAACAGTACATGTATGTGCTTGTATTTTTCCCAGTATACAACCAACATTTGTTAGCCAAAACTATGCAATGTTTTGCCTTATTAATACTAAAATACAAGAACTTTCCTTTCTATACCTTTTGTTGTATCAATAATAATAATCATCATCATCATAATTAGAATAATAAAAAAAGAACAAAGAAACAATAACTTGTAAAGACATTGGTTTGAGGTTATGTTTTAATCATACATTTGGCAAGCTTACATATCTCCTTGCTCTGTCACTGTGGAATGATAAGCAAAATATTTTGTAGCTGAATAACTTTTACCATGAATTTTCGTAAGCATTTTGCGGAATCACAGAATGGCTTGGGGTGGAAGGGACCTTGAAGACCATTTGGTTCCAACTCCCTGTCATGGGCAAGGACATCTTTAATAAAACCAGGTTGCCCAACGCCCCATCTGACCTGCCCTGGAACACTTCCAGGGAGCATCCACAGCTTCTCGCATTCTGCTAGCTAGGCTTCTCAATCTTGCTGGATACTTCCTAATGCACTTCCCTTCCTACACTCAGATATTTGCTGTCTTTCTTTCATTCCATTGCAGGTGAATGCCCATCTTTTCGAGGTGTCAATCATTCTACAATCAAATTGCTTGCACTCTTGGATGAAGATCTTCCTGGAGGGTTACAATTCTGCATAAGAATGCTACACTACTACAAGATGTATGATATGATTCGGGCTAGCTATTCTGCATTAAAAATGCCTTTTCTATGCCACACTCAGTATTTTAAAAAAATGTATTCAGTATACTTATATTTTAAAATAAACCTTTAAAAGATTTCTTCTACTGGCTAAATTTTAGTAAAAGTTCAGGTGTATACACACAAACATAAATGTATAAAAAAAAAAGTAATGGAACTTGGAAAGTGATTCTTTCTTTTACTCCGCTTACTAACAGAAAACTCCAGATTCTCCAGAGGGAATTGAAGATGATTACTGTATTAGTTCTAGGACTGCTTTCTCTTATGCTACAACTTGTTGGACTTGAAGAAATTTTGAAAGTCACACACACACACACAAAAATTAGGTTCCGACTATACTAGTAAATAAGTAGGTCAGCAGAAGGGAAGTGAGAAAGTGCAGTTGTTCTACTGTAGTAGTAGCTACATTCAACTAAACAACAGCACAGATATCAGCTAGACAAGTGCAAGGTCCTAACCACAGATTTTCCAGTCAAGATTTAAGGGCTAAAACTTACAGCAGGTTGAACACCTCACTGCTGATCCATGAAATACTTTTAGCACATGAATAACTCAGAAATCAGTGCAACAATTCCCATGCTTAGCTCTTTGGTGGGTTTTACAGACAGTGACATAACGTTTCCTGAACTGAACCCCAGCAGAAGACAAAGAGTGGAGGACAGCAGGGACAAGCTGCAGTGTGCAGAGGGGAATTCCACAGCATTCTTCCAAAGTACGAGGCATAGCATAACAGAATGAAAATGCTTGAAGGAAGAAGTATGCTCAAGCGTGCTCATTCTCAGCACAGAGAGTTGACTGTTATTTTGCCATACAAAATTAAACCTAAAAGGTTAGTGAGACTCAGTAGCTACAGGGTGACAATAAAGGTGCCCGTGGTTAATGCAGTGGAGAAAGTAGGGGCAGTAAAGAAATGAAGAATATGGGAGAAAACAGGACAACAATCAGGCAGAAGCGCAGCAAGCAAACATGAGATGACAAGGTTAGGAAACAGCAAAAGGAGACGGCTGTAATCAATTTGCACATAGATAAGGACGCAGACAAGTGCCTTGATAGTGCAGGCTGAAAGGTCAGATCAGTGGATCTCAAAGCATATTACCAACTCATTAATTAAGCCAGCTCCATACCCCTGGGAGCTAGGGACTGTAACTTGATATTCATCGCAGACATCACTACGCCATAGCACAGAGAGTTTGGGTGACTTTGCTCAAGGTCACCGAATTGGGAACAGAACACAGGCAGCCTAAGTCCTCCAATAGCTGCTCCAGCAACAGCCTGTCTTCTCTGCTTCTGGGACACGGGAATTCATTTTGCGATTCAAATGTTACTCATGATCTTTCCCAGTTGCAAAATAAATAAATAAATAAAGGATATAAGCAGTATTTTAACGTTCAGCTCCAGCAAGCATGAGACAAAATAGCATTTTTAAGCAGCTAATTCTTAGCAAAGAACACATTCCAGCTTTTCCCATATAAAGGGACAGAGTTGTGAGAAACAGTCGCTGGCGTCATTTTTAAGTGAGACAAATGCTAACTTAATTAAGAGGCAGATCCTGTAACATGTTCAGCACTCTCACAGCCATTGATCTCAGAGGATCAAGCATTAGCACTTGAAGAAAAGCCTCTCATTTGTTCAATATGATCCTTAAATAGGACTTAATAAAATTAACAACTTTTAGTTAACAAGCTTTCATCATTTCCCAAAGTATGGAATGAAGCAAACCTTCTGTTCTATAAGAATGAGATAGTAACTAATTATGTAGCAACTTTTCCAATCAGATCATTTAGATCAACAGAGCCTTTAAAAGATATAGTCAAAGTCCTGATCAAAAACACACATATTCACTTATAGCTCAGACATGAAGAATGGTCATTTGCACACAGTGTACTGTGTACACAGGGCTAATGTGGACTCACAAGTTTGCATTTATCCAAGAAATAACCTGAAATGACAAATGCAAAATAAAATGGAATTATATATGAATAATAAGCATGGAAATAATTCAGGTGAAATCATCCATTTTTTTCCAGGCTAATGTTGATTAATAATTAAAAAAAAAAAAAAAAAAGACACCCTTATCTGAAGTTTTTAATCACAGAAAACTAAATTCTCATGCCTGGTCCTCTCTTTTCTTTTTAGTTATCATTACAGTTTCTGCAAGTTACACAGTACTGTGAAGAAGTCACCTGATACCTCTAGATAGGGCAACAGCTCCTGTCTTCAAAAAGAGCTGGGTTGGGGCTTTTCATTGGTTTTTGTTTGCTTGATAGGAGATGGAATATTTTTTGTAAGCATTACAGTTTACATCTCACCCAAATTACTATAATTTTTTTCTTAATTCTCATCCTTAACATCACAGTAATGCATATTTCTGATGTTTTATGTAAATAGCCCACACAAGGTTGTTTTTTTGGGGTTCTTTTTAGTATTATTTTGCCTTTGCCCATCTCCAACCATATAGAATAGCAGTAAGTTCTTTTTAGTAGCGATAGTTTTTAAAATTTTTAAGCAGAAAACTCAGAAATAATTTATCTTCTTTACAATATACATAATTTTGAAGCAGTTACAGGCTTAATTTCTCTCCTTTCCAGAAAAAAAAAGTGCGTTGATCAAAAACATTAAAATAAATCATGGGCTTTGAATACATTTTTGAGGAAATCTTCAAAAAACAGCATTCAGATCTGGCCCCATTTCTAATCTTTCATGGTTTTAAAAAGATGAATTTATTTTTAAGGCGTCTGTGAAGCTGAAAGGCAGCATTGCTTTTGCTTGCAGGACTTAAAAAATGATTAGCACATCGAGTTCTGATAACTAGACCTAGTGTAGAACAATGTACTACGGAAGCTTGGCTACAAAAGAAGACTTCTCTCATACTGCACAGGAACTATACAAATAGAATGAAACCACAAACTGAAATTATGTAGAACTGTGTTTTGCAGGGCCAAGTAAACTGCTCCTATACAAGTAATCTTCACTGCTATGTTGTCATACAAGCACTAATATTTTTTTATTATTTTTTTCCATGATATATTTGACAGTTTTCTGGCAGAATACATCAAATAGTTTAGAAAAGAAATCAGGCAAATTCAGTAGTTTTCTAGTTGTACCAGTATTTCACTGGCTGTGGGTCTTGGAAGCCATGACAGCATCCAATAGATAAGCACATTCAAAGCAAAAAGTGAAAGAGGACAAAATATTTCCTATTTAGGGTTGTTTTGGTCTGTAAAGCAGTACAACATAGTTTGTCAAAACATGGGAGGACTAACACGCTTTCAATCCATAAGTCTCAACATAGATAGCAAATTTTTTGTCATATATGGTTATTTGGTAATACATAAAATACTCATTCATAATCTAATTTTTCAAAAGCCAATTAAAAAAAAATCTCAAAAAGATTTAAAAAAATACCCAACATTTAAGCAAAGTTTTAAAATCCTTTACTAAGTCAGGTTTTCTATAACATTCTGTATCCAACATCAACAGATATTCTCTACGTTGAACATATACTTATTTTTTTTCCTATTCAAATATGTAGTACAAAATTCAAAGGAAGCATTCCTCCCCAAATAACGCTGGAATACAGCCTGTCCCGAACTCTTTTTTCCCTCAAAATCACTATTCAGACATTCTGCTCTTCTTCAACCTATCTTAATATATTAATCAATCTGTCAGATTTATTTCAACACTTTTGCCAGAACACTTTTGATCTTAATTCTGGCTTGCAATATTTTTAAACGCGTCCAATACAACATGCAGAGCTTTTTAAATCACTGCTGGTTTATAGTTTCATACCTTTCATGGTGTTACAAACAACAGCCCATTAATCACTTCAATTGAGTTTGTATATATCATCCTCATATCTTTTCTCCAATTTATTTGCTAACAGTTTCAGCATTTATTAGCACAGAGAACAAATATAAATGATTTAAAGTGTCTGTGCAACAGGAGAGCTCAACCTTACAGCTTCTGATTTTGTCCCAAAACAGGGGAAAAAAAAGGACAGGGGATGAAAATTTATTGCCCCTTATCAGTGAGTCTGAAAACCAGGCCAAATAAACTGAGTTTTCCATGTGGAGATGGGAAACCAGATGCCCCTATTGTTCTGCTTTGGTTCTGATCCTTTGCCTGTTCCATGCCATCCCAGAAGAGGCAAGAAGTGTTGCCTGGGAAGGAGCAAGAAGTAGGAGGCATGAACTTATTTCTGCTCCTTGCCCAGCACAGAGACACCACAAGCACTGCTCCAAGTGGTGGAACATCCAAGTAGGAAAATTTGTTTTCAATCAAAAGAATGGAAAAAAAAAAAAAATCTATTCAAATTAAATAGAGCACAAAGTACAGTATTTTTGTTTCAGTTTTCCCACCAGTTATTTCTAAAAGCTCAGTGAAGTGAAAGATCTAATTGCTCTTCACATGGAGGATTATTACAGGGGAGATTACAGAGAATCCGTATCACCTACAGAGAACACAACACAGGGCAAAATTTGTATCACTGGGTATCTCCCAATGGCCCCAAATGCTCTTCTTACTTTTATTATGAGAAAATGAAAAAAAAAAAAAAAAAGCTAATCTTCCATAAAATCAGAGAAGCCTAAATACTGAACATCCAACACACCATAATCGTTCCTAAAACCCTGACCCAAGACATCCACCCGAAACTACTTCCTGAGGTACTCACATATGGCTAACTAGAGGAAATAGCAGAAATCTACTACAGACTCCAAAAGACTTTATATTTGAACATTTTGCACAAGAGAGCAAAAGACACAGGAGGAGGGAAGTGTCACACAAGCTCAGTGATACCAACGACATCAGGTTGTAGTACTCTTACACCAAGACAATTTCCTATATTAGTTCTGAACTTAAAGAAAACTGACAACCCGGGAACTAAGATGCAAAAAAAATGCCTGTGATGCAAGATTTTTCATTTTGAATTTCACCCATCTTTATTTTTTATTATTTACTAGCTTACAATACGCTTGTTGTTGTATCTGAATACACTACATTTATATTCAGCCTAACCTTTATTTTATGTTCTCACCCTTCATTTCAAATTACATGCTGAATAAATCCTGAATTGTGTGAGAACTCTGAAAGAAGTCTGAAAGACTTTTTTTTTTCCTGAGAGATGTAAAGCATAAAGGTAAAAATACCAGCTTTCCTGCATGTTATCAAGAGAAGGAATTGATCTTTACTAATGCAGTAGTTAAGGGTAGTTCAGATCAGGCCACCAAGTCTCCAGAGATGCAGGTCCTGAATCGCAGGGACAACTGGTTCAGACAGAGTGAAAAATTAGTCATGCTTATGCTTCAGTAATTCCCAGTTTGATGCATACTTTGCTCAAGGTTTTCTGAGTGCTTTGTAGGGATAACAACATATTTGCCTTTATCCTTTTCCAGAGGCACACTACAAGGCATCTCATTCCAACAGCTCTGCAGTGTTCAATTTGGCTGTGCTGCTCAAGACAAGAAACCCACAGAACTGTTTCCAGGAGCTGTTACCCAGAGTCTGACACAAGCCTGTTGCTGCTTGTGGTCAACATGGAAACACAGAAGCTCTGGTAAGGACCAGCTGATGTGCAACCAGTGTACATGAAAGGACCAGTATGGATATTTGACATTCTGGGAGATGTCAGTATCATTTACAGCCTCAGTTTGGCTCCTGCTTTTAGGTCAGCAATACCTTTGAATACAAGGTGAGACACCAGTGAAATGAACACCAACAAACAAATGCTGGCACTGCACTAAGAGCTATCGTCATGCTGTTAAGCCAAAGCTTATTTAAGCAAGCTGAGGGTTGTTAAGTGCAACATAAGTGGCTTCACAGTGAGGATTCCTCAAGTTAAAGCCCATTCAGCTGCAGTTTCCCTGTTGTCATGACCCAGCTCATAAATAGCTCAGCTGTACATATATGAGGTTTAATCAAAACTCTGTGCTACAAGTGGACACATCTCTGAGTATCTGGAGACAGATCTCTGAACTATGCTCCACCCGCAGCCTCCTCCCAGCCAAGCCAATTTTACACTATCCATACATCTGGGTTCTTACTGCTCCATCCTAAAAGATAATCTCAGAATTAACAACAAAATGCACTAATGCTCAGAAGCCTACAGAGAATTATAGACATCTCTCCATGTAAGTACTAGAAATGCAGATCTTAATGTGGGCAAAGCAAATTTTATGACACATAAGATGTCTGTAGTTTGCTTAATGCACGCATGATTTTATTGGTCTATGCAGATGTCCTTACAGTCACGCTTACTCCCCTCTGCTCTGGAATTTGCTTTCCATATCTGTCTCCTTTTGTCCAATTTTCCTTGCAAGAAGATGTTATGCCATAAAGGAAGTCCAATTGGTTTTGGCAAGAGTATTCAGACATGTGACAGGACATACAGATTAAGACACAGATTCCGTAAGATTGTTGTGGTCTCTTTAATCATTTATCTGAGCAACAGCAGTTGGCAACAGCTTGCCTAGTCTAAATCCTATGAAGCCTAGAAATGTATGGATAATTCTATGGTTAACTAGTGGATACGTATCAACTGTTTTTGTCACCCGTACTAATATCTATACATTGATAGTTTACCAGTGTGGCAAAACACTGACAAATTCAATGTGTTCACCCATGGAAAGGTATATTCTCTCATAATGAATTATGAATTAAATTCAGTCGAATTTAAGTTAGTCCATTCTGCCTATCTTATTAATTAACAATGAAGTACAGAATAAATTCTGTGGAATAGAAAAACATTCTAATAGAACATACACTGCATACAGAGTACTTTTATACTTCAAGTTATGGAAGCCTGAGTTTTGCAAGTCTTCAATAATTCATTCAGTGAGTGGAGCTTTGTCTTTAATTCAGATAGAAATGTACTAAAATGTTTTAGGAGCAAAGGCTAGTATTGTCAAATCCAATGTAGATTTACTCATTTTTCGAATTATGATACCTCTCAAAAGCCTCAGCCAAGCATCTTACTACACTTTGTCAGGGACTATGCAAAGAAAAAAAAAGGACACTCTGTTGACACAAGTGTATATATGAGGGAGCTAGTACTTTCTCTGGAAGAGAGACGGTCACATTTCAGAGTACATACATTCAGACGCTCAAGCTGGCTCTTAAGCATTCGTGCAACATGCTGAAATTCTGGCCTGAAGCCAACAACAACTACAAAAAAGACAGGAAGCACAACAAAAGCAGAATCTCATCCTTTTTTGATACTAATTCTACTTTTCCCTTCAAATATAGCTCGACTGTCTTACAGGGGCACCTAGGGTCAGAAGATTAAGGTTGTTGAATTTTCTAAATCACAGAACATACCCTAGATTTAAGCCACGAGAAAGCATTAAAATGACATCTGCAGAGTCTACAGAAAGACTTCTTTGAACAACAAGTGCAAGAATTGCCTCTTCAGTAGACTGCCAGCCACATTAGTGAACAGGAGAAAAGACTTCATCCCCCAGCATTTAAAGGAACTTGACAAAGGCTGGATGATGCATAAAAGCCATGCCACAGACAGTTCAGATGTATCCCACCTTGTACACTTCATTGTAACCTGGTTTAATGCACTTCTAGAAGCAGTAAATCTGGTGAATGGACTCTAAAAGACAGGCTGCAGTTTACTACAGAACACTGTCTGCAGTTATCAAGAGTGACCAAAAGTAAAGTAAATATAAAGCACATTTTTCTCCTTATTTACATTCATCATGTCAATTCATTCCTGTTTTGCCAGAGCTGACCAGGTTATGCCATTTTATTTTTCCAACTCTGGAAATTAGTTTCCCATCTTTCATTCATTTTATTCCATAATGGCACTTGATTACTGTGTTAAAATTCCAACCCAGGAAAAGATTTTTGAAGATATATAGATAACCAAGAATGAAAAAGTGACCTAGAAGTTTTTTCCAGTGGTATTTAAGGAAAGCAAAATTCCTAATTTAACTGGGATTAGGATGCATCTGTGTGATCCTCAAGAGTGTGTTAGATACCAAACAAGTTTACAGTTGTCAAGACTTGCTCTGTACATGAAAATTCAAGAAAGAACAGCCACTTCACTATCATAAGACACCAACATTAATTGTCCCTGGGTTATTTTCAAGAGTCTGCAATACTAACAGGAATCTACCTGGACCTTCAAACAGCTCTGCATTTTTAAAATTCTACCTCTTAGAGATTGAGAAATGGAAGGTCTGGTATTTTAGTTCGTACATTTAAAAATTACATGTATTTGGTGTTTACACTACCTTGCTATAAAAACTGTCTCAAAATTCTATTAATAACTTCCCTAGTTTGAGATTTTTAAAAGGCAATTATGAAAAAATATAGCACAATTAACTGAGATGTTATAAAATCCAATTGAAAATATTCTTCATTTGCTATTTTTAGTTATTTTACCCTCACATTTTAACTTGCTAACAACTTAAGTCTCTGCCAATATAAATTATTTTAGTTGTAAATTTTGAAAAGTCAAAAGAAAGTACTAAGTAAAATATGATTAATCAAGCCAAAGTAGAAGTCCCTCTCTAAATAGCTATCTGTACTAATATTTATAGAAATGCTGGTCAAACCGCAAACACAAGCCTCATAATTTAGCCTCTTTACTTTAGTAAACTGATATGCAGACAGAGAGAGACCTGCTATAATAACAACACACACACACACAGAGTTGGAAATAAATTATATAGGGACTTTAATTACTTATTTAATGGTTTATATGATATTAATAATAATAATAATAATAATAATAATAATGGAAGAAAAGAAAGAGAGGAAGAAAGAAACAGATTTATTGGATCCAAACTTTGATGAAGAAAGTAGCCTTAATGAAGAGCAATAAATGCAATAATTTAAAACTTGTAGTCCTAGTGCTGCACATCTGCTGGCCCCATGCTGAACTCCTTTAGGGAGGAGATAATAACAAGAATACACATGATCTTGAACAATGATACCCCCAGTGAGCCAAATATCTTTACTTAAAGGATTTTAAACTCATACCCAACATTAATAAAAAGCAAGATTGTTCAAAAAGCCTGTACAATTGTCAGAAGTGCAGTTTTGTGGAATTGCAAGGATGTATACTTTGAAAGGACTGAGATCCAAGTTTATGCTTCTAATCCCTCTCCTCTTTGCAAACCATCAGTTCTGTGTTATCTGGGACTTCTCACTACCTCTAAAAATCAGTTCATTTAGAATTCAGTGCCTACATATGAAGTTAGAAGTCCAACATTAACCCCACAGATGTGAACATTCTGGCCAGCATCCCAATAAACGTCCTTTGAATTCTCCTTTGTGCTTGACATAACATATTGCAGGGAATCCATTTCAAATCAGTTGGTGTAAAATATTCAGTGCAGAGGCCAACTCTTAACACATGTTACTCGGTCTGTTTTTTCTCGTACAGATTCAAAGTTCCCTCTGAGGTCAAAATAAGGATTGCTGACATAACCTGGATCCCCAGGTGTGGGGAGACACTGGATGAATCCTCATTTCACATAGTTAAGAAACAGATTGTGTCTCAGACCCAGACACAAACTTTGCAAAGTCCAGCAGCAGAAAGCCCACACCTCTGTGGTATCTTCAAGAGAACAATAGGCTCAAGAATCTCAATATTTCCTATTTTAGCAATAGAGAATACAGTTGTCTTTCACAGAATCAGAATCATTGAAATGTTCAGGTTGGAAAAGACCTCAAAGATCATGTCCAACCACAACCTAACCATACTACCCTAACTCTAACAACCCTCCGCTAAATCATGTCCCTGAGCACCACATCCAAACGGTTTTTAAACACATCCAGGGATGGTGACTCAACCACCTCCCTGGAGAGCCTATTACAGTGCTTAAAAACACTTTCTGTAAAGAATTTTTTCCTGATATCCAACCTAAACTTACCCTGGCACCATTGAGGCCATTTCCCCTCGTCCTGTCATCTGTCACCAGTGAGAAGAGACCAACCCCAGTCTTACTGTAAGCACCTTTCAGATATTGGAGGTATTTGAAGAAAGCAAATTGTAGCTTTGTAGCTACAATTATAATTGCTCTGTAACAGTATTCCTTTGGCAACCATCAACCTAGGGATGAAGGGATGATGTTAAAGAGCATCTTCACACATCAAGGGTAATGCTAGTAGTTTCAAACTCCACACCTCATCCATCAGTCTTGTTTGATATAACTGCTGTCATTTACTTCCAAATCCCTTCAACTCTACAAAAGTAGTCAGCAGCACTTCTAGCCTTGGTAATTTATGAATACAACTCTGTATTACTGACAGCAGCCAATAATACTATTCAATGGCAATACGTTGCCATGGTAAAGCAAGAGTATCCAAATATCTTATACACAATAAACACATTAATATGCAGCTATTGCAGCTTTTACCTCCTAATCCTGATGGGGAAAAGCAAGACTGCTAAAAGCAATTATGCCTCATTCCAAAACAGTGACAGATATTTTAAAGAATAGGAATGCCAGAATAGTACCTGGGACTCCAGTAACAGGTGACATATATATATATACTCATATATATATATGCACACTTTACTGAAACTGCTAAATCTCAAAGTTAAAATCCTTATTCTCTCTCATATACATATAAACACACATATATATAAGCACACACCAACACACATATACAAATAAACACACGCAATATATATAGTATCTAGTGTATATATATTTAATACATAAAAATACAGTCCACCCTTTTCTAATCCCATGTAGTTAACCAATAAATTAATAAACATTATCAATATGATACGTTGAATTTTTTAGTTGATTATTAAGCATTTTTTCATGAAGGTGTTGCAATGATCATATTTCACTGGTGGTGCATAACAAGGTCTTAGCAGGTGGTACAACACTTCATAAATTAAAAAAATAATTCAATGTTGAAATTCCATTCAAACCCTATAATCAAGCAGAGGATTCTTTTACCTCCTCTGTGCCATTTTCTTTCTCTACTCAAAGCATACATTAAAAAAAAAAAATCTGTTTCAAATGTTTTGTTCCTCTGATGGTTTAAAAAAATAACAAAAAACCCACAAAACACAAACAGCACATACAGAACCAGCAAATGCATTAAGGAAAAATATTAAATTCAGGCATTAATAGCAGCTGCTTCTACTTCAACTTGCAGTAATTCTTTTTACTCTGACATTCAAAGCCAGCAGTTTGCCCTCTTGCACTGCCTCAATAACAAGACTCTTGCAAAGATAATTACATATACTTAATACATTACTTTAAATACCTCTAATCCTTCCTTTATTTATCTGCCATAACTTGATTTTATTAGAACCTTTTATCCCACATTACTGTTACTGCAGCTTTCTCTAATAGTAAAACCTTCTCCTGAGATCTCTCAGTTTTACAACTTGTCAACAAACTGACTTATTCAGGGATAACCACGGTTCAGAAAAAAAGTATGATTTAGAAGTATAGGAAGATTCTCTTACTCTACTCAAGAGTCCACCTGAAAGTGGACTGAACTATTCTGGAGCAAAGAACTGGCACTTTGTGCTTCACAGTGTTACTCTCTTATTCTTAAAAATTGGAGTAGAAGAGACCATCTGAAGAGCTATTTCAAAATAATTATTCGGTTTTCTATTCATATTCTTCACAGTTAGAACCTTTTCAACATCTTTGTTTAACAAAAAAAAAAAAAAAAAAAAAAAGTAATAATAAATTTTAAAAAATGATGGCTGAGGGAGAGTAAAAATAAAAATTAAGCATGGCATTTAATGTGGTAAATCTTTCAAATTTAATAGTGTTGGGAAAGTATGAAATATGGCTTTTATAATACAATGCAAAGAAGGAATGCAAATAAAAACCACAGGTAGCTGAAAAGAAGTGCCTCAGCAAAATAATGTGATGCCTCAAAATCATCTCTATTTTTTCTCGTGCAAAGAATTTTTTCATTTGACAGTTTTTTTCTCCCTCAAACTGGTTGAAATGTATTTTGTAAGCTTAGTTAAAAATCCTAGCCCCATATTTAAATCCAAACATGAAGACTGACCTGGAATACTTCAAAACCCATTAATGTCAGTAATGGTAAGTTTTTTGAAAGTTTTCAAAGAAAATCTATACACCCTTAATTTTAGTTACAGTTATATATACAAAAGACATTTTAAAACCATATTAAAATGTTCTATTTACAGTATAACCTTTATTATATTTTACCCAGGAGAACATTCTGATAAGTTATATTTTTCTGATGACAGCAATAGTGGCTAAATAATCCTTTTATTTCCAAGTTTTTCTAGAAGTGAAAGCTGACTGAAACTTTATATACATATATTAATTCCTCTCAACATTCAGTTGTACAACCAGTTTTTCTAAATGCTTTTATACCAAAAATCAACATGTTACTGACCAGTACTGAGCAATTGTTATTACTGTCAATATTGAAATTGAAATACTGAATATTGAAAAATAATTTTGGATTTAGACTGAATGACTTTCAATTATTCCAGCTCCAACTCTTTTGTTCTCCAAAGATATATCAAGGGGGGGGAGGGGGGGGGAGGGAGGGAGGGAACTAATACTATTATTGTAGAATACAAAGAAATTTGATTGATTGATCTGAAAGTAAGGCTTTTTGTACCTGTCTTTTGGAGATTCATTTTTAATATTTTATTCACACATACCAAATTCTTAAATGACATGGGCAAAATATGTACAAGTGCTATGGTTTTTCAGAGTTGTGCTGTGTCATTAACATTAGCTGTAAAACTTTGTTGGTTTTTTTTTTCTCCATGAAAACTGATACCAGATCTGGCATTCTTAATACACTGTATAACAATTCCGTATGTTAGACCTTGGTCCCAGCAAATATAGCAATTAAATAGAACACTTACATGAAGATAAGCAGACTGAAAATTATAGTTTTCTTGTTTTGTTGAACTGGCAGTGTAGCTGATCCTAAAAATTAAAAGAAAACTAGGATTTAATCAAGTTAAAGACTGTGATACAGTGCCTAGTGCATGGGATTCAAGAACAAAAATGAGCACATTACGTACTCCAGTCTCCACACTCACCTTTTCTTTGTGTGAGACAACACAGGCTTTTGCAGCTGTTTGTATCAGCGCTTTAAGTTTAATCAAAATTGATGCATCCATATGGATAAAACACTGGCTGACTTTCAAGAACAAGATTAGATGTGTTGATGTTTTTTTTTTCTTAAAAACGCCCTAGATTCCTTTTTGCCAGAACAATGACCCACCCCTTCCACCCCCCCAGTCCCCTTCCTATAGGATTTTGATGCTGGAGCCAATGTGTGTCAGCCTGGGAATTCCAAGCAGATCGGTCCCCCACAGCTAAATGCAGCACCCAGGCCCCAACCTGGGATATGGACAGCAACAGGGTCCCTTCATGGCCCTAAGGTGATGGCCCTGGGAGCCTGGTGGGTCACAGACATCCCTGGTTCTGCTTAGTGCAGGCCTGTGGTCCTGGTGGACTCAAAGTGGCATCCCCAGACTTCAAGGTGGGGCTCCCAGCCCGCCCATGTCCTCAGGGCCCAGCCACCTTGGAAGACCTAAATCTACTTAAGAACAGATCCGGGTTACTTGTGCTGGAAAACTAGGTTGCATATTGGCAAATTTCAACAGCCCAAGATGGCTTTCCTAAAAGGACCCAGCCTGATCACACAGCTACAGAAGGGCTTTCTCCTTCTGTAAAGCCACAATGGAACTGCGGAGGTGGAAGCTGTGAAGCACTTGCCAGGAACCATGTCCAGCATGCTGCAGTGTATTCAGCTCTCAGTTTCCCTGCTCAGCTCCTGCTCTCACTCAATTTGCTTTATCTGAGAAGCCATTTGTAAAAATTAACACTCATCAGGCCTTGCTGCCAAGGCCACCCAGGCCATTCCTCCATCTACCGATGTCTCTACACAATCCCTGAGGGGCTGAGAGTGCACTGCGTAGCAGCCAGGTTCTAGCCAGGTCTCTTCCCTGGTAGGCAGCGCACAGACAAGTGGAAACATGCTCCAGTGATTTTTGGGAACGCTGTCACGTCCTTCATTTATGGTCAGCTTTTCCAAAATAGTTTATCTTAAAAAGTACCTGCCTTCACTGATTATTCCTCAAAAGGCCAGTCACTGAAATCAGAAGTCTTTTAAATCAGAAGACTTTTAAATGCCACCCAGATGTTTCTCCAGGAATTAGTTTTGAATACTTTCTGCCAACATTCACGTTTCTAATGGACTTCATTTTCTGTCATTAACTGCAGATGGATAATCATTTTTAATGGGAGAAAGATGAGCTGCTGCTCGTGGGTTGGAAAGTCCATTCACAGACTTTGCTATAGAGAGGAGTGGTTGAAGAATTACAATAAATGTGATCTGGATCTGATATTTCACTGGCCTGTAACTGTATTATCATTTAAAAGCGCATAAAAAGTAGGATTTTTTAAAGCTCTGCCATGTTTTTCTCGCTTTATCACAAGAAACATCTGTTTTATTTACGTGGCTGAATTGGCTGCGGTCTCAAATTTTCATGCAATTTTGTTGTTGTATTTTAATGAAAATTACCTTTTTCATTTCCCTTTCAAGACTCTAGCTTTCCTCTGAGATTGCCAATAACAAATGTCTCCTGCAGTGACAAGAAAATGAACTGGAGTGCTTGGGAACTACACTTGCAGGTATTACAACATTTCAAAATTATATTTGCTCTAAATCAGAACAGATGCACAAAGTTTAGATGTTACCTGAAACAAAAATACTCTTAAAAATCTGCTATAAGCCCATTATTTCACGTTTTACATTCTGTGTCATTACAATAAACTTTAAAGAATGTTGCTGTGTAAAAATTTAACACACGAAATAGTGAATTTATGAACAGAGAGTATTTAGTCATTAATATTTACTGATCATCTGCACAGCTTTCTCCTAATACTACCATATAAAACAGCAATCATCAGAATGTTAACACCCAACCATAAAAATTAGAATATATGCAGTTAGAAGCTATAACATGAAAGTTCAAAGAAATTTAGTTTTAGTTCCTTAAAAAAAAATAAAAATAAAAATTCCTAGCTATGCTTTTTTTATTTTCCTCTCTTCTTTGTTTTTGACCATCAAAATGAGATTGTTTTCTGACCTCATTGCACTGCTTTATCTCCTCTTCATCTTTTGAACCTGACTATGTAAATCCCAGGTCATATATGTTTACTATTAATCATATTATTATTTGTACTAAAAAGTCAAATGATTAAGTCTAAACAATGATCTTAATAATTCTTCATCAGCAACTAGAAGAAAGATGCATGCCCAAAACAGTCTTTTTTTTTTTCTAAAGACAAATATTTAATTAGGACAAGTTAGCCCAATTTTAACTACTGTGAAAACAGAAATAACTGTTCCCTCTGTTTCATGGTCAGAAATTGTTTTCCCAATTTGATCAATTAATGCTTGCAGAATGAAAAATGTGACCTTATGTTTATCTTTCTCTACTTAATAAATGCTGTTTGATATTTTCAAAGCCATGTTGGGGATTATAATATGCATTAATTCTGATTTTAAATACAGCCTATGGCTCTTCATCAGCTCTGAAAACATCATTATTTTCTATGAGAAAATGCAAAATGGTGTCTGTTACTACATGTACATATTCATATTCAGACAGTACAATTTGAATTTTGCCTTTGAAAGCAAAGAATTTCTTTTAGAAATAAATCAGCATATACTGGATGTTTCTCTTGTCCGTAACTAAAATCTTAAGTTAATGTGGTCTTTTGTTTTTTTATGAACTTCATTCTGGCATCACTTAATTTGTATATATTTTTGTTCTTATAAGTGACCAACATTTGCTCCATTAGAAAGTATGCATATGTGTGCATTTGCATCCCAAGTGAAGATGTCTTTCCAATCTAGATTTAATCACCATACTATCTTCAAAAGAAAAAAACATAGCAGTAACTACTAACAAAGCACTTGTAAAACACTAAATGCCAAATCTCAGAAAGAATATCAAGAAGACTAGAGAAGTTTAGTCATTACATTGACGGCATCCCTTCATTTTTTTTTTTAATTTTTTTTTTTTTTTTTAGAAATAAAGCTGCAAGATTACTGCAACATTATATATTTTAAATGTAATCAGAGTTGCACTGCTTCACCTTAGTATAAAGTAAGGAAACATGCTAATTTCCAGCTCAGGAAGCTGCAATCTGAGAAGCCAGTTAGAACCGTTTTGGCCCATCTATTCTGAGTGGCTGACACATAAATTATGAGGGATTGGCTATGTTGCAAATTCAGAATTAACAATTTTTTACAAATGTCTGTGCCCACACTCATGCCTCACAGTAAATTTGCTGTAATATACATTTCTGCAGTCTTACTGAAGGTAAGGGTAGATAAGAACTGCACAGGATGCTGATATTTCCCTAACATTATTATTTTCCTGGATTTTCAGATGTCTCATTTAAGGCTCTGAATTTAACTTCCAGTGACGAATTTCAGAAGTCATGGTGTTTTGAGCTCCCTTGGTGGTCTCCAGCATGCTTGCAGAGATGCAGGGAACATCAGCCTTGCAAGGCTAATACAGAATCAGATTCCCTTGAGCTGCATCTACTCAACTATAGGTTTTGGTGGATGCTCCTTTCTAATTAGAACTTTTCATGTAATGAATAAGAAATAGAGTAGTTACACTGATTTCCAAAAAGAATCATATTTTAATGTAGTTCTGTATCATAAAGAATAAGGAAGGGGAAACAAAGATTCCTAACCGATTGGAGAAAACCAGAAACTAAATACTTTTGAATAACTGCTAACACTTTGATGATAATCTCAACAAATACATAAATGAGCATATTTTTAGCAAAGAAGCTCCCTGCAAAATCTAGGCTTCATAGGCTGAGGCCCAATTCTACTTAGCTTACACAACATGAAGCAATCAGTGATCAAAATAGTGAGACAATAAACTGGAGCTGGCCCACAGCAAACATTTTTTCCACTACGAATTTGAACATCATATATATATTTTTATTGTGTTGAAAACAAAACTGAAACACTAGAGTAGACCACTTGCAGAGATAATGGACTTCAGAACTTTCAGAGTGGATTGGGCAACTACTATCAGGAATTAAAAACTTAGTTAACCTTGTCTTAAAGCAAAAAAAAAAAAAAAAAAAAAAACAACCAAGATGAACACAAGTTAAATGCAAATTACATGTGCATATGATTTTAAGAACACCAGCAGTTAATATTAAAATTTCAAGAAAAAAGAAAATGAATCAATGTTGTCAAAATTTAATATTTCAACTTTTCCTATCAAAGTGTGTTGGAATCAACACATTTCCTCCAACGTTTCAACTTCAATAACAGTACATTTTTGATGAAAAACTGTCAAAAAATCAGACATCTTAAAAAAAACATCTTAAAAAAATTTTTACACAGCACACTTCACATCTGCAACATTTTCCCTACCAGTCATAGCACAAATTTCCTCACCAGTACACTTTCAATAACACCATAGCAATTTATAAAAAGAAAGTAATTATAATCAGAAGAAAAGGACATATGGCTGATCTCATCAAAGGAATTAACATCTTCCATCTCAAAAATGACATTACCAAGAGATCCCAGATGAAGAAAGATGGAGAAAAGTTAATAATTAAGGAAGTTGTGTATCCCAAATATTTGCATGCAAAGTCAAAATGCATTCAAATCATGCATTCTTTTAGGTAAAGCTTACCACAACAAAGTAACCACAAGCACATTGCAAGAATCTGACACTCGGGGAAAGAAAGAATATCAAAGTTTGCAAAGTCTTCAAAGTTAAACATTTGATAAATTAATTTCAAGGAAGATTGCATCCCGGTGCAAGCCAAATCATTCTTTGAATGAACCATAAGACACCAGTGGGGAAGCAGCATCTGTGGCTACCTTGACTGTGCATGTATTCAGACAGAGAGCAGCTAACAGCAAAAAATAAGACCTGATGGTCAGGATGGAGCTGGTGTAGCTACAGGGTACTCATCGCAATGTGTGACCAAGTTGATCTTCACTGAATGTGCCCACAAAGGGAATTAGTGGGTTCTAGATACTATGTTGTAAGCATCCACCCCAACTTACTGTACAGTATCCTCCCAACATGGAAATACATCAAAACACTGTCTACAAAGGACTGAAGGTCACTAAATTACTGAGTCAGTAAGGACAATTTGTTTACAAGACTGTAGCTTAGCTCACTCTCGCAATATCCATGCCGGTTTCTACTCCCAGCATTCCTCCCATCTCTGCCTATGTACAGCCTGTTCTTGTCCTCATCAGTCTAAAAGATAATTATCCCATGATAGGATTTTAAATAGTGGGCCAAATACTTCCAGAATATTTTTTCATTCTACAACAAGTATCACTATTACTAGCCTATAATCAGTCATTACAGTCATTTCTAAGATTCAAAATATTTTTGATTCCATTTTTAAGTTTGCAGGCATCTTTTACTTCAGTAGACATAGGACCAATCTTTATTCCTCTAATAGAGCAAATTCACTAAAGAACATGTATGCACTCATATATTTCAAAGGTAATTCTGGATATTTAGGACTTGGCACAGATGAGAATCTTCTTAGATTTCTCAGAGACAAACAAGGTGTTCCCTTGCCTGTGCTGGGGAATTCTGATTTACAACTCCCAGGCCCCATTTCACATCAATAGCAATCTTCTTTTCTGCAAAGTTCACTCTTTCTCCCTAATGTTTGTTTTAGTTTCCCTTTTGCCCTTTTAGTGGTTAAAGCTGACTTTACAGTGTTGTTTTCTTACAGTTGAATTGACTGTTTCAGAGAAGCTTCAAAATGTGCTAGAGGCTATACAAGGAAGAAGATTTTTCTTTTCAGCTTAGTATGGGTGCTATTTCTATGATAACACCATTAAAACAAACAAAGAAAAAGCATCATTATATACTAGTTGTTTTACAGGGGGAGAATCTGATTTTGTACTTTGAAAACAACTTCAGAGAACTCATAATTTGGTATAAGCCATCTGTAGAATACTGACAATAAATTTTTTAAGATTCTCATTGCTAGATTAGAATATGAAAGTTCTTTTGTCATATATGATAGCCACTGAATGTCTGCTCCAGTACTGAACCCTAAGCCAAACCTTTGATATCCACAATGTCAAAATCAATCTGAATAAATTAAGAAGCTAATTGGTCTTTTTAAATTCTCCCAGTCTAAGCAGAGTGGCTGTCATTGTCAATAGTTAGTTACAGAGCACTTTCAGATACCAAGTATGTGTTCCTTTGAATCCAGGATTATCACAAGCCCTTTACTTCACTCTCCTAAGTGCTTCTGTACTACTTATGCACAGATGTGGATGAGAGGAGTGAGACATGGGGTATAGCTCACAATTTAGAGGGAGCTAGTACTTACTCATCTAGTTGTGAGAGACCAGTTCCTCATTTTCTCCTGGAAAGTCTTGCTTTCTATGGTCATACAAGGCTACTCAATACCACTCTATCATGTCATTGCTGTAAGATTATTCCTAATGTTAGAATTCAGTGTGTTGAAGTGATATAAGTGCTGCAAAATTGATTGAATTCAGTTTCTATCCATTTTTTTCTCTCAAGGAAGAAATGACTTAGATTACTCCAACAAGCAGCAGACATTGGCAACAAAGAGTTAATACATTTTTTTTCTGAGACTTTGATGAGATGAAGAAAAGACTCAGCAGAAAGGGTCGAAGAAGGCTTTTAATATATTCTGAAAATATACTCAGAACTCGGTAAATATAGATGAGTCCACATGTAAGAAAAAGGGAAGGATAAAAATAGATTGTTGAGTTGGAGCACTCAAGTGATTCAGAATAGGATGATCAAAAAAAGAGCAGAAATTCAACTAACCCCTTTATAAGTGACATTTTACACTGAAGACCAAAATTCAGAATGATGTTTTCTTTTAATTCTAGAATTTATTTTTTTCCATATTTCAAAGCTGGACATTTTAAAGTCATTTTAAATACCAAGGTATACAGAGATAGGTGACTTGCATGCATGTATAGATGATATAAGGTTGATCATCCCAGAAGTGTTTTCAAAATGGTAGAACTTAATTTAATGGCAATTGCAAGAAATACTGGTTGAAACTACACGTACTGAACTGATAGAAAGTTGCAGTTCTCTACTAGCTATATTAAGCCTGTAATAATGAAGACACCAAATAGGAAAGTCCAGACAATATCTTTCAGTAAATTCTAGACTGTAAAAATAGATATGATCTGCACAAAAGCAAGCATTTGGAGAGACGTATCAATATCTCATTTTTTCAAATATCCACCTAAATGTGATCTGGAGAGATAATGGAGATTACTGACATTTAAGTTGAGATAATGTGATTAAAAAAATAGGGAAAAAAAAATCAGAGTGCCACCTGACAGGCATCAAACAGGTGGAATCATTTTATATACAATAACGAGAAAGGGAAGAAATGTCACTTCTCCCTTCCCTGCCCCCACATAACAAATCTATCATCAAGGAAAACAATCAATCTGTGCAGTCTCCCATGTGAGTTACAGAAAACAAAATGAACTTACAGTTTTATCCACGTTAGTGCTACACTATGGCCAAGTTCAGAAGGAGCTGTAATTTTTCAAGTGAGCAGGGAATGAGAAGACGACAACGAGAATACGAGAACCACAGAAATACATAGTTTTAACCTAAAAAAAATCTGAAAGAGAGAAAAACTCCTAACAATGTAATGAAACGGCTTCTGGCCACATTTGGAGGTATTTTGACATTCAAGAAGTAGAGTTGTGCACAGTGTTTCCATCTTTTGGTGTTGTATTTTTTATTTTTCCTAAACAAGTAACATGCATCCTTTGCCACTGTTATTTCCAGTTCTTAGCTAAAAAATTTTGAAGAGTCAACAAAACGTGCCTTTGACAACAACCTTCTAAAAACTAAACATCCAGTTTAGTTTCTGTATCAGTCAGGATCAACTGCCCAAACAGGAAGAATCCAGAGGAATGAATGGAATCGAAACAAAGTTATGTGAAAGCTCAAGTAAATATTCTGCATAATGTCTTGTCCTCCTCTGCCGGTTCTAATGACAAGTAATTCTCAGCTTCCCAGTTCTGCTGGACTATCATTTTCACTTCTGAAAGCAGCTGACAGCAAGTAGTAGAAAATGCTTTGATTAAGAAAAGATATGATAATAGTGGATGTTCTTACACTCTGCTAGGCTTGTCTAGGTGGATAAGAAGATGCAGAATGAAACTGGCATCATAGGGTGGTAGAAAATGTACATGAGAGCCTTTTGACTGGACCACAAACACCAACCATTTACACACCCTTCAAGTCTAAAATAGTTTGTAATAGCATACTTTTAAGTTACAACAGCTGAGCCCATTTCTATACAGGTAATAAATCCTAATCACTGTAAGCTTATTTATACTAATTTCGGTTGATGGCAAAAGCTCTCATCTGTACTGCAATGTCTTAAAGGGAGGTAGGAGTGACTCAGATATATTTCAGGACCCAATAAATTCTTGCAGTGAAGAGCTGCAGTGAAAATTTCTTTATGCTCATCTAGGAAACGTTTTCACACAAATACTCCCACTACTTTCAAAGAAATCCCTTGTAAAATATTAGCAGTACCTCTGCTGGAAAGAAAAAAAAGAACTAGAAGAGATCCCTGCATGCATAATGTTGTCTGCATTAGTAGAAAGGACTGAGTTGTTCTTGTTGAGTTATGTCTATGGATCACGTATTTCATGGTGGAGACACATAAGTGCCACAGTTTTCCCTTAAACACTAAGCTTATGGAATTTCATCTTTGAAGGATGGAAAAGTTAGATGGATAAATAACTACAGTCTATTTTTCTATCCTTTCTGCAATGATTCACACGAGTCTTACAATCTTACCTGCTCTGTAGGGAATTCCTGCTGGGCAAATTCCTTTTTTACTTGATTTGCTGGTTACTCTATTCTTATCTGGCCCCATAACATATAACTTATGGCAGCTCAGAATGTGCCTCCGCATGTCAATGCAAGCTGACAATTTACCCAACCTGACTCACTCAGGAACCCATAATTTGTCTTGCTACATGCACACTTAAATTGCAGTTCAAAAAACATTAGTGATGTGATTTAATTCTCCAGTTTATTTATGTTTGAAAGGCTAATGTATACACTATTTGAATGTGAAATTATTACTGAATGGAAAAAGAACTTATCTGCAATAAGCAAAGACTCAAATATGATGTGCTAACAATACATTTCATGGGAGAAAATGAATGAAAATAAACACTCTATGGATTTACAGCCAGTGTTGAGTTTAGCACATTTGAATTAAGGATGAGGTGTAATACAATCAAAATTAATAGGAAGCTGGTACAAAACTATTTTTCTTTTAATAACACTTAGAATTTTATTGCCTTTCCAAATTCCCAGAGTCTTTTCAGCTTGAAAAGTCACTCAAATAATGGCTTTATTCTGAGTAAACCAGTGTGGTTTGAGGCAACATATATATCTGCTTAGACACATCATGTGATTCTGCCAAGTCTTCTGCACATGTTTATGTTTTACAGCCAAATACTTTGACTCTGTAGACCTTAGAAATTAAGCACTTGTCTACATAGAGACATTGAACCATATAACGGTTTCAGTTTTAGGAATGGTTTTAGGAAGAGGCTTTAAAGATCATCTAGTCACCTCTGCAAAACTCAGTACAGCCATTTATTATTATACATTTTCACACAGTTAGTGAGAAGCAAATGACACAAATGGGCTTTGAGCATATGTGCTTAATTTTATATAAATAATCCAGTTGACTTCATTGTTAATATTCATGTACGTAAAGTACATAGATATTTGCCAGATGAGGACTTCTCTGACTGTCTTTCTTCTGGATCCATTTTTACCTAACTTCTATACATTTGCACCAGTGTGAAATTCATCTCAAAAGGCTGTGATGTTATTGGTTCAAAGAAGAAAGATGTATTTTTTAGAGATAATTAATGTATCTCCTAACATAGTAATTTATTGTTATAAAACACACGGTTCAAGTAATGACAAGACTGATCAGTGTATGAAGACCAACTTTGAATTGGTTTTTTACTTTCATAAAGAAAACAATTCCTACGTAATACTAATTCAAATCAGCCTGAAGTTCAATCATTTAACACATATTCTTAACTTCTATACAGTTAAGTCTAGCAAAGCATCAATGCAGTACAAATTTCATCACAACCGATCTACTGGCAAAAGATTTCTCAACATTACTTCCTTTTTTATTTAAAAAAAAACCAAACCTTTTTTTTCCCATTCAACCTAGGAACATTGTCTTTGACAAGAAAATTCAAACCTTTTTGCTGCATAAGAAACTAAATTATGCACAAGCTTCAGCTAAGAACAAAAAAAGGACCCAAAACCCTCACTCCATCTCATAGAAGTAATTTAGTTTGCTCAACACCCTGTCAAACCCATTTGACATGAAATTCCAGTCTACTTAAAAGTGCTTTTTCCTCTAATTTATTTCTGTTTATTTTTACAGTACTTACTGTTTTGATCTCTCTTTAATGTACCTGGGAGGTAAGCTCCTCCACTTTATAGTTAAGGGAAAAATAACAACTTTGAGAAGCGTTTTAATGACTCACATATATCGTTGAAAGAAAACATTCTCGTCTTCCGTATTTCATGCATGCACAAAATCTCTAGATTACTTCCCTCTCACAAACTTCCTCGAATATAAGATCTGAATCTGGCTACGCAATGCAGCTGTAACATTTTCCCCGTCCTAATACATTTCTTAAAGGCTGAAAACCTATCAAAAAGCAACCAACCCAAAAAAGGGCAGATTTATTTTTCAGTACTAAAGGCAAAAATATAGTCAAATAGAACAAATCTTTAGAACAAGTGAGTCATCCATGAGGGAGGACGCTTTCTGAAGAGCATTTTTTGTCAACATAAAGACAGCAAGAGCAGAAATGTCCCAGGTCAAAGCTTTTGTCCTACAACAATATTGTGATCTTCTTGTGGTCTGCTGATGGCTGACTGCAAGTGAAAATGAAAACAATCATCATAGAAGAAGGTGCTGCAGCACACCTTCTTATCTGCAGTCAGCTTAAGGCAAACATACAGAGACAAGAAACCCAACAGTTATATAGCCATATTACTACCATTTGTTTCCTAGTAAGTACTAGCCTTTCCTGTTACAAAGTCATGTTGCTCTTCCTCCCCATCCACAAAATGGTCTCGGAGATCTTGTAAATGTTGCAAAAAAAAAAATGGTTCAAGAATCCTGAACCTATTAAGCCTTTTGCTTCCCTCATTTTCCTTTCTCAGCATATTAAAAACAACAGTATATGAACGTCATTACCCCAAGTTCATTCTGCTGCCAGAGTAGCAATACATTCTCTACTGGGAAAGCATGAGAAATCCCAGAGGAGCAATAACAAGTCTGCGATGCTTGGACAGAGCGAGAAGCTTAGGCTGGCTGCAAAAGCCTTTTTGCCCTTTAAGAGCTACATAAAATAAAACTAGTTATCACAGTTTTCTTGTGAACCTTACTAGTTATATAATCACATGTCTCTTCCTCACATACAAAATGGCACAGAGAAGAATACCTATGCTGTGTCTTAAAATTCAGGGCTGTCACAGAATCATAGAATGGCTTGGGTTGGAAGAGACCTCAAGGATCATCAAGTTACAACTCCCCCACTACAGGCAGGGACATCAACCTCCAGATCTGGTACTAGATCAGGTTGCCCAGGGCCCCATTCAATCTGGCCTCGAACACCTTCAGGGATGGGACATCCACAGCCTCTCTGGGCAGCTTGTTCCAACACTTCACCTCTCAGTA
This sequence comes from Chrysolophus pictus, assembly GCA_037305975.1. NCBI lineage: Eukaryota > Metazoa > Chordata > Aves > Galliformes > Phasianidae > Chrysolophus > Chrysolophus pictus. The sequence goes on from CM074576.1 coordinate 109,979,525, forward strand.
AAGAACTTCCCCCTGACATCCAATCTAAGCCTTCCCTCCTTGAGCTTAAAATCATTCCCCCTTGTCCTATCACTGTCCACCCAAAAATTGATTTCCCTCCTTTTTATAAGCCCTTTTTAAACACTGCAGCCTCACAGTCTCCTCACAGCCTTCTCTTCTCCAGGCTGAACTAGCCCAGCTGCCTCAGCCTGTCTTTATAGGGGAGATGCTCCAGCCCTCATTTTACAGAAAACTCCCTAGGTGTGTGTATACATATAGTTGTGCATATAATAATTTTGCCCAAGAAGACAAATATTTAAAGGGAGAGAAAAACAAAATTTGTACTCACAATCACTGTAAACCTCTTTCTTGTTGGCTGGAAAATGCAGTCCTCAGAGATGAATCCTAAAATGTGTTTGAAATAGAAAATCCAAGGCAATCTTTCAATTGTCAACATGATTTTTTTGTGTATGCGTGTGAAATATTTTTTTTTTTAAACCAAAAATTTCTTGACAGAAGTGTTTTATGAATTAACCGTAATGCATTATTGAATTTTCTGGAAAAAAAAAAATTGTGTACACAAAATAAATTTGAGTATAAAGTATGTCAAATTCCTCATTCATAAATTTGCACAAAAAGGCAGAGGGTTTTGGGGTTCTTTTTGTTTTTTGGGTTTTTTTTTTTTTTCATTTTTCTAACATCAAACATACGCCAAGGCAAAAATCCTCAGACTTGGCCAGGCTTCATAAGTACTTAAAAGTAGAAAAGAGAGAAATGGAAACATCTGGGCATTTTAAAAATAGAACAGCACATCCATTTTGAAACTGACCTCATCTTTTAAATACCCCTTAAGAATAATCACTTTAGTTTTGTACTGAGTGTTTTGTGCAGCCACATCATTTGTAACTGAACAGAGAGCTATTCTTCAGATCTTTGCTTTCCCTAAAAAAAAAAACCAACCAAACAAACAAACAAAAAAACCCAATCCACCCAACATATAAACAAAAAAACCCAACTAGCAAGCATTCAGAACCTTACACTCTTAATCAACATGAGACTCTCCCTGCCACAAATTCACAGTGTTTAAACTTGGCCACTAGACTCAGAAACTCATTACTTGCACAGCTCTAAGTTTTACTCCTTGCAACACCATGCTGCACCATAATTTCTGCTTCAAGACTGCCTGGATGCATTCCTAATAAGTTATGCACTGTGTCTAAGTTCGGCTCTTTGTTATTACTGACCTGCTCTCACATGTTAACTATTGCTAGCTATTGGCATTAGGATGTTGGATGCTTCACAGTAATTCTGTATTTATTCTTTTCTTGCTCAGAATAATTCTGTCCCAATAGGTCTACCAGGTAAGAAACTAGAAGAAACCTTGCGAAAAGGTTTCCAATAGGTGCATATGAGCTCATTTGAGAAGTACTGCCAGTAGCAGAAAGGAGGTTGCAGTTACCTCAGGCTTAGGGCTTAGATCAGGAGAAAAATCAAACTCAAGGATCCAAACCAATATTAATTGAGAGTCAAAGAAATGCCCTGTAAACAAGTTGCATGGAAGTAAGACTGGGGAAGAAACAGACAGCAGACTTGACTTTTGTCTAAGTGGTACTGCCAATGTGCCCCTCTTTAAGTTTCTCAACCACATTCATACTGTGGTTTGCCACTTCAGTTCTGTTAAAATATACAAGATTGAGTATTTTGCAGAAGCACAGTAAAGATTTTTTAGAAAGCAAGCCTTATGCTTAACAGGCGCTTATTCAGTATTTACTCTTCGCCACTGAGTAAAAATTCCAAGGGTTTTGAAATTACATTTTTTAAGGTCATTTGTCACTGAAGTTGGACAAGGCACTGCAGATAACTTAATGTTTGTTTACGCTTTAACAGTGTCCATTCTTTGTAATTGGAATTTGAAAGAGTAAATGTAACAAATGCAAAGTAAATCTTTCTATTATTACAATTGTCATGCTTCTCTGGACATAACAGTCAGGCAAGACACGGAGTTTTCAAGAATATTTTATTAAGAAAGTAACAATTTCAGCCATAACTTGTAACGAAGAATAGTTGCAGATAACTGTGACCATAAGCACTTGAAAATCGAGAGGTCACTGAGAAGGTAAACTCTCAATTTAGGTTTTAGCAAGACTGGAGAAATAGGAAGTGTCACATTATTTTGATTAAGTTTGTTCCTTTCTGAGCTAAAGCTTTCATAAACAATAGTTTTATTTTAAAGTTGGATTCTGAAGTGTTTCAGGCATTCAACATCAACTAAAGACTACAGAATGTCAGTGATCATAGAAAAATAAACATGAAAAAAAAAACCCAAAAATGCTTTAATCAGAAGAAAAAATGTCCTTACTTTTCCACTGCTTCTATGGGCTGTTCTTGGAAAATCAGGAGTGATGGTGGTGGGGAGGAAGCATCAGAGAAAAAGAGTAAAAATTACATATGCCCCTTAATTCCTTGGACATTTGTGCTAACTACAGTATAAGGAGCATTTATGAATTTCATGCTTATTTGCCTCTGAGCTTATTTACCTCTGAGCCCCCTCTTCTGGGTCTGAATTATAACTTAAATAAAACCAACAAAATTGATGCCAGTGCTTTCTACTTCAAATCTTATACAGCTTACAGCTTTACACAGAGTATGTATGCCCACAGAAAGCAAGGTTTCTGTTTATAGATAGGGTTATCAAAAATACTGCACGTGAATCTCCATCATCTTGGTATAGATGCTCAATACGTATACTAGACTACAGAATACATATGGCCTACATGCCTACTCCTAGGGGAATTAAGCTCATCACATATACAATTTATTGTCATCACCAAACTACTGCACTGATCCTCTAACCCAGGCTGTCTGACCCAGACACTCATGATTTCAGATTTGGAGGTTTCTGTGCTATTCTTCCAGCAATGACTTATTCTTGTGCTTAATTCTCCAAAGATTACTTTTAACAAGGCTTCCTCAGGGAGCCCTCAATAAAACATTTAAACCCACACAATTTATCACAAGTATCTGGCAGGGTCTCAGAGGAGTTTAGGGTATTTTTTTTTTCTTTCCTCCCATTATCAGAAACAACAGCATTTTGCTAATGCAAAACAATCAGTATTTGCTCAGAAAGGATCTGTACACCCATCCGTGCAATGAAGGAGCAGAAAGGTTGCCTAAATAAGCCAACACAGCCACAGGAACTAACCACTATTTGAAATGGAGATGGAGATTATAAATGGTGCTTTGCATCATTTCACCATTTGTGCCCACAACGCTTCTAACTCACAAAGGAAAGGCCCTTAAATACATTCAGCTCCCCTTGTGGGAAGGAACAGGATACTGTGTACAGTACCCACCTGTATATTTTCCTCCAAACTGTGTATTTGTGTGCCCAGTGGGATGACATTTTTTGATTTAGTTGTCAGCAAACAGAACTTTATATTACGCTCCTGTCTTCTTGCTTTCTTAGCTGGCAGACTGCAGTGAATAAGGGTTATTCTGTCTTTTTTTTTTTTAAAACTGTTTTTTGAATTGAGATATTTTTCATAAAGCCAGGTCCATTTGTTATTCATAGGAAGCGTACTGTTATAAAGTCTGGCATAGCGTTTTGGGACCACTGGTCTGAGGGCAAGCATTCACACAGATCTCCGATTCTAACCCTGCTTCTGTAGCTCTTCAGACACCGAAGACGAGCACGGTGTCACTTCTGAAAAACAGGGGAGTTAATATGGTGGGTTGATTAAAGGATTGCTGTTCACAATTTTTCATTTTCAGCAGTCATCTCTAGTTGCTAAAAAAGTACCCTGCACAGAATTAAGAGGAGAAAGCATACACTTGAAATAAAAACTATGCATTGAAAAAACATAACTCAAATCCTTGTCAGTAAGCATCCAGGCATATATTGCTCTGTACCCGTGAATGGATCTGTTGCTTTTTCACAGCTTGTCAACAGTGCTCTACACAAAGAGGAGACATGGGACAGGCTTCAGAACATCCAGTCCTAATGGATGCTGCAAATACACGGTCCATCCCCATTTAAAAGCCTCTTAGACGTGAACTTCAGCATTTCAACAGCTATGACTGATTCCGAGAAAAGTTCAGTTCCTCAAGTTCTTCACAGTTTTTTCTTGTAATATATGCATTATCAGGATTTTTAAAGATTTGCCAAGCCCAGTAATTTTCATTTTTGTGCTGTGCATTTTATGAAACACTGTATTTCTGTGGGGCAATGATGTTAGAGGAGAGCAGCTTACTCTAAACTTTGCTGTAAATATGAAGGAAAAGTATTTATTCTAACTTGCAAAACTTAGTTTAAGCAAGGTGGTTCTGTTGAGAGACATAGACAATACTTGAAATAGGCTGGTATGTTGAGCAATAGGGATCAGTACATTAGTTTAAACTAATATATTAAAATATATTCGTTTAGCAAAAGGAATCTATGATTGCTACTCCTAAAACTTTCCATTTCAACTTTGGTGTGTGAACAACCAATATTTGAAGCCAACAATTTCTCTCAATGATTCTGCTTCACAAGAAGCACTGGAGTCATAATAGACTACTTTTATCTTCACACCCAGCAGGTGCAAGGACATCTTCCTCAGATTTCTCATATATTGTTTTGGATTAGAGAGCACTAAGATAGAAAGTTGCTGATTGAATGAGTTCTTGCAAAAAAAAAAAAGAATCGGTATGCCAATGTACTGCATATGTATGTCTTAACTGTTTAAATGTAGAACCTGAACTCTGAGAGAATGTGCTTGTTTTTCTCAAGTTGCCCAGTACATGTCGTAAGGAATAAAGGAATGCCGCTTTCTAAACACACTGCACTTAGAGAGTTTTCTTCCTGGATTTTGGATGACATTCTCATGTAATTTGTAAGACAGAAATACATCTGCATATCAACATTTAACCACGTGCTCTCAAATATAAACATTCATTTTTCTAGTACAGTAGTTTTCTTTATTGTCAGCAATGGCTTAGAACAGCTTCACAGTATTTTAAAGTATTTCATAATACTTCATTATGTAGTTTCTTACTTCATATATGACCTTGTAGTTTTCAGATGCAGGTACCTGCACATGTGAAAATATCCTTAAGGTTTTCTAGGGGCATTATCTGTAGAAAAAAAAAAAAAAAAAACTGCTTGGAAGTACAGGCTTCAAAATGCCATAAACATCCAGCTTTATAATTTTCTTTCTTGCCCAAGGGCTTTCCTTGTGGTTGATCGAAGCACTAAAGATAGCTGAATTTAACAAGAGGTCTAATCAGGCCTTAAAGAAAAGCTTTCAAACAAGGCACCCAGGCCATCAGCATAAAGACCACGCTACCGGTACAAAAGGGGACCTGCAGGCAGCTCATATTCAACACATCCGTCCTTGGAACAGAGAGGATTTGGGATGAAAATGCTTGGAGAGTCTGTTAATCCCACAAACACAATGCATAGAAAAAAACATCTAGGTGTAACTAGAGGTCCAAACTAGAATAGTATGGACTTTATTCAGTCATGAGAGTTCCCTTCAGACCATCAGAAACAGATCCAGAAGAATGGAATTAAAAGAGCCTAAGGCATCCCATCAAAATCCTGGGCTGAAGAAAAGAGAAATGTGGGAACAATATGTTTTGATTTGGTCTTCCCCCGGGGTTTCTTTCATTGTATCAGTAACGCGGAGCAAACTGCCCACAGATCCTTGACCATCATTTTCAGAAAGTCCATAATCTAAGATGGCAAGGAAACGGTGATGTCAAAGCAAAATATGTCCATATATATAATTGTCAAGGTGTACATTTTCAGCACATCAAGAGTAGAAAATTTCAACAAACTGAGTTAGTTATAGAGTTGCTGTTTTTATCAGACCTTTAGAAGCCATTCTACAAAAATAATTCTTAGGCTTTAGAGCTTTTCCCATCAATCAATCACAGATGGGAAAAAAGTAATCAAGTAATACTCCAAAAATGTTAGAAAAGTTCAAATACACCTCAAGTGTATGCCTCTACCTTGCCAGTTTCCTTGTTTTTTTCTTTTTAAATCAAGATGTACTTTTTACACAAATAGCTTTAATTCTTTTGTGTCATTCAGCCCTGACTCTATCACTTGAAACAATAAGAAGATATAAAAGTTTGACTTTTAATCAGCTATTTTTCCCTTGACAGGATACATCAAGAATGTATTCTAGCTTTTTCATTAAATTCCCCAGCTTTCTATTTCCACATGAACTATGCCTTCTGTCTTTCTCCCCATCGCTTACATTCTATTTGCTCTCTTTTCACGCTCTCAAATTTCTTTCCCAGTCTGGCTGATGTACAGTTCCAAGACAGACAAGCAGGACTAGGAGCAGAGCTTTGGGAACAAGAAAGAGGAGATAGAGTCTCTTCTAAACTGCTTGTTCAGATATTACTCCCACTGCCAATACAAGCTGGGGGATGAAAGGATTGAGCACAGCCCTGCCAAAAAAGACCTGGAGATACTGATGGCAAGCTGGACACGAGCCAGCAGTATATCCTTGCAGCCCAGAAAGCCAACTGTATCCTGGGTTGCGTCAAAGGAAGCATGGCCAGTGGCATGAGGGAAGTGATCCTGCCTCTCCGCTCTGCGCTGGTGAGACCTCGCTTGGAATACAGCATCCGTGTGTGGAGACCTCAGTACAGGAGAAACATGGACCTGTTGGAATGTGTCTAGAGAAGGGCCACAGAAAAGATCCACAAAATGGAACACCTCTCCTGTGAGAACAGGCTGAGAGCTGGGGCTGTTCAGCCCCAGAAAAGAAGAGAAGGCTCTGGAGAGACCTGATAGCAGCCTTTTAATATCTAAAGGGGAGCTGTAAGAGGACAGACTCTTTAGCAGGGTTTGTGATGATAGAACAAGAGGAAATAGTTTCACACTTAGAGAGGGGAGATTTAGGTAAGATATAAGGAAAAAATCTTTTACAGTGAGAGTGGTGAGGCACTGGATTAGGTTGCCTAGTGCTGTGGTCGATGCCCTGTCCCTGAAGACTTTCAAGGTGAGGCTGGATCAGGCCCTAGGCAACCTAATTGAGCTGTGGATGTCCCTGTTCATTGCAGGGGAGCTGGACTAGATGGCCAGCAGAGATCCCTTCCAACTCTACGGATTCAGTAATATTGTTCCCTATCTTAATCATAAAATAAACTTCAGTCACAAGTGTAAAAAGATTCCTAAGTCCATGCCCATGCCATACTATACAATAACAGTAACAGTTCTGTAGTTGCACGAGGAAGGCAAAGTTCCTGATATTTCTGACAACAGCAACCTTCATGTTTCAAAGGCACCTACTGCTGGCACCTGTTCTGGGGAAGAAAATAGAAAAATCTACTGCCCAGGACTAATCACTTCCCCTTCCTTATTATTCACCTCCTCCTCACCTCATCTAGATCTGAATCACTGTGCAAGCAATCTGTCTGCCACAGCAGCACTGATACCCGTGTTTCTGCCACCATCTCAGATACAGTCATTCCAACACTTCATCAGCCTCCTGCTGCGAGGGCTCCCTGCAGATTTCACCACCTCCCACCACATTGGCTCCACCAGCATCTGAATTCACATCTTACATGTCTGCCAGCAGAGTTGCCCTTCCTGTATCTTGTCACATTGCAAAACTTGACTTCCTACTTACTGCCTTGATTTTTAATTTCATCAAATTAACACAGCCTGCCTCATTAGCATACCATCTTTTACATTTTGGGAGTTATGTCAGGTCATACATGCACTGGTGTGGAATTATTTTCTGGAATAGAGCAACTTCAATAATCTAAGGGAATAAAAGAACTAATCTTTTTCTTAAGGTATAGGTAGCAGAGATGTCTGAAGAGTTGTAGGAGATACTGCTACTTACACACACGTATTTAGTCGATCTCAGACAGACATATTTATCTCGACTGATTATAATGAAATCTGACAAGAAATAAGTAGCACCAGAGCCTTCAGGCATAACTTCATCACATCAGCAAACGGCTCTTCTCTCACTGGCTCTACCTTCTTACTCATGCAAATGAACCAGCTCCTGTAGGTTACTCCTGAAACACCAAAATTAGGCCCAATACAAGGAAAATTTGCTTCTCTTAAAAGGTGATTTGATGCTATCATAGGAGCTAACACTTACTTAGTGAACAACAGCTCTTTCTATGCCTCTCTAATCACAACTCAAAGAAATAACAATAGAATGTTTCCTGTAGAGCTTAAAAATAGTAATACCTTTAGTTTTTACTTATAAGCAATCTATTCACAATCCTATCCCTTGAAGAACATCTCTAAAGGTAAATAGCATGAAAAGAAAAAGATATAAAAGCACAGCATTACCCATAATAAAAAAAAAATATGCAAAATGCTTGTTTTAAAAGTTTGTTTAAATGCAATGGATATATTACAAAATTATAAAATTATAATTAAAGAAACTTTTTTTTTTTTTTTTTTTTTTTTACACATGCCATCAGTTTGCTTCTCTTCTTCAGAATATTGCTGTAACAGCAATCCGTCATTTTACTCCCTCCAGTCCTTGCTTGCTACTCTTTGCTCAGTAAGGTTTGGTTCTGTCTGTCTATATGCAATGCTCGCTGATGTGCGAGCCTTTGAGAAATGGGGGAACCACGGAAACCACAGAGTGCTTGTTTATATCCATGTTTTTTTATTAAGCTTTGCAAACCTGTAAGAGCCCCACACTAAGACTTGTGAATTATAGCAATTGATACTATTTCCTTCCTGTGACAGAAAGACAAGCCAAAGCCTGCAGGAATTTCATGCTGAGTCCCGGCAGATCTGCAAAACTTCTATGATAAAACCCTCCACGTAAAATGAAAGCCTAGAGAGCCACCTCAGAAATATTGCAATGGAGTCTGAGAGAGGCATAAGATCTGTACAAAAGACCCTTGCCAAAGTCCACAACGGGAAAGAGAATAAAAGACTAACCAAAGACATTACACCAATATACCAGAATGTACTCATAGAAGACATAAGTAATTTGAAACATTAGAAAGAAAGATGTGTTAAGACTTGCCATAAACAAGCAAGTTAATTTAAGCACAAAACAACATGGGAGCAGGAAGGAGGACAGTGAGGAAGCCTACTCTACAAGACTGAAATCCTCAAAAATTTTAAATATAGAACTTTGTCTGAACAGATGCACCTTTGGGTTTCACTCATCAGTAGTTATTTCTAAGCTGATATAACTCACAAATTAAACTTTTATTAAATGCATTCAGAACTTTCTATTTTTGCAGATTCCAGGCACTTCAGATTTTCCATAACTGTCATATAAAGAAGTCTCAGTCCTGAAGTACAGCAGGAGAAAAATGTGCACTGTCTGTAGATATATAATATATTATGTCTGCTCTCTGTTACAACATTTATCTTGGAATTCTGATGACACGAACGAACCACTTTAGTTTTACTTTTATTGGCTTTTAAGGTCAATGCATTCCCCTTTGACAAAGGAATACAGACTTGCTAAAGACAATAATTAACAACCAAAACTATGACCTCTCTTTTGCCTTTGAATAAAGTATGGTTACCTGCCACCTTTGAATGAATGCACTATACCCCTCATACTATGTGCAGCCAGTGTGCCACACGTACATCTTCTAAAAATTCATTCTAAAACATGAAGTAATTTTATGTCAGTATAACCAAGAAATTAAACCACATATTGGATCTATAACCTCGTTCATAGATACTATTTGACATAGACTACAAATGATTTGCTATGTAGAACATATAAAGCACACATGTAATATTTCACACAAGGTGCAAATAACACTTTTTCTTTTTTCAAATGATTCTAAAAATACCTGGTTATGAGTACCTAGGATCCTATGCATATCCAGAGCTTTTCACTCTTTTGTGTTTTAGTTATGGCCAAATACCAAATCATTCGGAGTGAAAACCTAAGACCTTTGGGTGGTCCTGCATGGAGCCAGAAGTTGGGCTCCATGATCCTCATGGGTCCCTTCCAACTTGGGATATTCTCTAAGATTCTAGGAATTCTTTTCATATATTCGTTCCCCTAAAATATGTAACCCTTGCAGTTTAGTCAGATGTCAGACCAGAAGTATAAGGCCATAGTTCAAAACTCATTTTCTCAAAACGCTTCCAATGCATATTTCAAAAAGGCTGTGGTTAATTTATGTTTGTCAAACAGTGTTTCTTCAAGAGTATTTTAAATCATGCCTCAATATATTTCTATATTGTGCATTTAGAAATGAAATGCTGTTTTTCAGGTAATTCTTCCTTCTTTCAGATGATAATGAAAGAATAAGTTGTGAAGATTTAGTTTAGGTTTCTACCTTTTAAATAGGCTTTCCTAGAGACAGTTTTTCTTCCTTTGTAATCCATGGTTAAAATGGAGCTCTCCACTTAAAAAAAAAAGTGAGGAAACTGGAATGAATATTAGGTGAAGTCAGAAATGAAAGATGAGCCTTCACATTGTAAAAAGAACTGAATAGGTCAATTTGTAAAGTAACTAATACTTCTTATAATTGTCCCCCAGAGCCAGCACGGCTGCAAAAACATGGATCAGCAAACTTGGCTTTAGGATCAGAAAACGGAACCAGAAAATCAATACATAATTCATAAGATTTATACATAATGTGCAACAAGCTCATGGAATTCCACTTAATCTATTTGCCAGTCATCAACAAGGCTTACATTTGTAAAATTACTCTTTAAATATGAACTCAATCAATGGACTTATTCATAAACTTAATTTTTGAGAAAGGTGGAAAAATGACAAGCAGAAGCAGAAACGTTATTTTGATCTTGTAGAGATGCCAAAGTGAAAAACGTGGGATCAAATTCTTTCGAACTTCAGAAACATGCACATCCCCTGGACTACAAAATGGACTACCCAGGACAACAGAATCTGGACAGCCTCCCTGTGCTGTATAGATCTGTCTTAACGACTCCCTAGTAACTTATTTAGAAGCCAGCAAGAGGGAGCAGAAGAGATTTTCTATGATGAATATTATTGAGCTATATATGAAACTGATCAAATAATGAAAAAATCATTCACAGATAATTTCATCATCAATTGATTAAAAGAGTTCAAGCTGATTTACTGTTCACATTTTTTTCTGTTCATCAGTTTTGCTGTTCCTTTCACTCTCTGAATCATGGATCTTCTATCAATAATGAAGCAAAACAAAGCAAAATCATTTCCAAACTCTAAAGCTAACATATTATGTAGTAGAAAATGCAGGAGTTTGTGAAATCTGATAAAAATCAACTAATACAAAATCCCACTAGGATACAAAGCCATAGAACTCTTTTCAGTGCATGTGGTAACAAATGTCGTACTTTTAAACTCAGCCTCTGTGGATCTGGCATGTGCCCTGGTCTTTGACAAAAATGTTCCTAATTTCACAATGTTCATAGCTATGGAACAAAGAAATGTAAAGACTCATGCTGAAAACACTTTTAAGCTCACAAAATGAGGTGCTGCATGGTTTCTGCCACAAGAACGTATAAAAGTCATTCATGAGTGACTGCCACACCTTATAAGAAAGTACAAAGCATGACAGACTTCAAACCAGAAAATGAAACAGAGACCAAACATTCAAAATGTTTTTTGCTAGGTAATAGAGACCTGGCATGACCTGATGATGGCAAATAGCTTTCAACCGGCTGCTGGATCTACTAGTAGTACCACAGGATTTTCAGGAATAAGTAGGTTTTCAACAACTTTAGGAGAAATCTGATTCCAATGATTGGAAAATTTGCCAATTACTGGATTCCTTCAAAGGAACCACCAGAGGTTTGCAGAGATGGTATGCTTTCTGCCTCAGAGGGAAGACAGAGCACCCCAAAGCACTCTGTATTTCAACAAGTGCTGAGTTCTTAGAAACACAGGAGAAGCTTACTGCCCATTCTGTAGAGGTTCACATCACTCTAAGCCAATCACATGCTTCAGTTATCAAATTAGGAAAGCAGAAACACAGGAATCTTGTTGGTCTGACAAAAACTGTTTATATACAATGAGACAGACAGACAGATATACAGGTAGATCCACCCACATATTCAGGGTAATCTTTTGGTTCAGATCAGCTTTGGAAAACTCCTTTCTATGTAGTAGTGATGGTTAGAGACATGACTTCTGGCAATATTCCTACATCTTGTTTACATGCAGTTATAGCAATCTGAGTTTTTGATGGCATAACTGCTTTTGTTTAGCAATCTAAAGTAAGTGACTTTAATAGTAGTGGTTTTGGCAGGTATAAAGTGCTCTTTCTACACAGTGCTGACACCGCAGTCATACTGGCAAGTATTTTATCCCGAGCTTATAAAAGACAGTACCAAAGGAGTAGGATGAAAAACTGTATCACAGTAGGGGAAGCTGATATGGACTCATTTGTGGGGCTAATTCTTTCTATTTTTCTTTTGTGACTTACATTTGATGATAAGATTTCTTTCTGAGGAGTATCTTCTACTCCCTTTCTTTTCTTTAATTCCAGAAGAAAATCACAACCACAAATCTCTGGTATAAAATTTTGAAAGAACATTTTGAAGTTATTCAAAATAAAAGGCAGTTGTTAAAACAGCCAGATTGACAGCTCTAGTTTTCAAAGGCTTCCCCCCCTCCCCTTGAACAGACATAGCATCAGCAAATCAAGTTCCTTTGTGTGAGCCTGCAAATGCAAAGACTTGCAGGGACCAATTGGAGGAGTAAAAGGTGCTGCAAGTCTGACAAGAAAAGATCACCACACACATCTGTGTTTTACAGCAGGCACTCTCTCCAGAACACAGCTGGCAAAGGACTACTTAATAACGTGAATAAATAAATAGATGAATAAGACAAGCCCATAGCTGTTTTCAGTACTAAGAGTAGTTGAACTTGGTTCAAGAGCAAGAACAGCATGTCTTCAAGAGCAAAACCACATGTCCCTAATCATAGCAAATACACTTCTGGCTTTGTTTTGCTTGCACAAAAATGTATGAAAGCTAAAGGGGCAGCATTCAGCCACAGACATCTCACTATTATAAATCCCCACCCTTCAGACAACTTAAAAATTTTCAATTGACATTCAATGATGCAATAAAGTCTCACAAAACACCACTTTTTTGCAGGTTCGAAGCAAAAAAAAAATTGGAGAAGCAATCAAGCAAGGCATCTGCTAGAAGAGTAGCAACAAAGAACCTAGCAGATATTGAAGATACTGATAATCTAGACCCTGTCTCAAGTGAGCCCTACAAGGTAGAGAGAACAAAGACACTACTGAAATAAACTGTTTATTCAGATGTGTTTAAATCACAAAAATTGTGGTGATTACATACTATGTTCTCTTCAGAAAAGAGTTGGGATTTTTTTTTTCCTTTCTACCAAGCGGGTACAAAAAAAAAAACAAACTCCACTGACTCTTTAATCTGACACATCTGCGTACTCTCAGAAAGCTGAAAACACTTGTTCAAAAGCTACACAAAGAAGAAGTACACAGCCAACAAACCCAAGCTGAAATCCCATCACAGTTTACAATTCGGTTTTGATTTATGATTTTCTAATAGCTGAGGCACTGACACTTCTGCACAGAGACAGACTTCTGGTGGAAACTTGTTCACCACTTGTTTCTAAGTACTATATCATCAAGATTTTCACAAAGGAAGTACTTGCCGAAGTTAAAGGAGACAATATTTTAATAGTATCTCCTTTTACAATAAAGAAATAAAAGCAAAAGCTAGCTTCTATGTTTTCACTCAAAAATGTTCATGTCTCACTTTAGAGTTTATATGCCTGCTCTCTTTTGTGCACCTGAGCTGCAAATGATTTCCATTCTGATGAACAAGGCTGGTCATCAGGGCATCTCTTTATTTATATCCACCTGTAAACCTGTGACACCTGCTGGAGGGGAAAACACAGATTGCTATCAATAAGCCTGTATTTTGCTCCTTTCCTGGCTGTGGCTCTCACTTATTACTTCTTTGTATGCCATAAAGAGCCTGTGAAACCCTGTGCAGAAAGAATGGAATATGCATTTTCTATTGTATAGTGATTAGCTACTAACGCCCTCGTACGGCTCCTCTCATTGTTTCTTTCCAGTCTTCCACTGGAAGTGAAAGTGCTTGGCTATTAAAATACAAATCAGATAAAGTGAAAATTGCTTCATTAATATCTTTGTTGTTGTTGTTGTTGTTTTTAGTAGTGGTGTTTTTTCTTCTTGTTTTTTTGTTTGTTAAATAGAATTTTTCCTTTTGTTCCTCGCTTTTCAGGAAGTAGGTGCACCTTCATGTTGGAAATATATTGCACCACTTGCCTTTTTTCTCAGCACATTATCTAGGGGCCTACAATCAAATTCCAACAGATTTGGCATTGAAAATATTTATATTGCTTTCTCTTGTAAGCAAGGGGAGATGTGATATTTCCATTCTACTCTGTAGCCTCAATAAAGTGCGCATCCAAAAACACAGAAATGCTTCTGCTAGGGTGAACCTGACAAGCTACATGCAATACGGATAGCCAAACTGCTATCCCTTTGTGCTCTCCTTGTCATCCTATCCTCTGAAAATTATCTACAGAATAGTTATAAGTTAACAAGCATTCTGCACAATGCCAGGTGAAGAAAAGATGTTGATAAAAAGATTTAAAAAATATTTTTTAAAGAATAAAAAATCATCAGGAAGCAGTCAGACCTTCCTGTATCTATTTACTAATATAGCCTTTACCATCCTGAAAAGAAACATTTATATTTTTCTAGCATATCACAAAATCAAAAAAGTAGCAGAATTATTATGAGTGGAAAACAGTAGAGGAAGAGGTGAGAAGGGAATTTTGCTAATGTTTTTTCTGTCTTTTTAGACATCTTCAAAGGTAAAAACTTGAATAAACTATGAAGAAAAGGGTACACTGAATCTCCACTAACAAGAATACATTTCGCTCTTTTGGTATGTAAATATTTTCAGTATCAAACAACATTTCTTCACAGGTGTTTTTATTAGACACCTTTTCAGAAGACAAATTGTAATTCTTAATTTAGCAACAGAATAGTCAGCTTTGAGATTAAAGCAGTTGCTCTGCTGTCATAAAGGCACGCTTGGCCCTATTTTGCTTATTCAGTATTTTCTCCACTACACAAAATGGAATTCTGATTCCATTATGGAACAGATGAGTATATGGGAAATTCAATTAAAATCTGCAGTTTGTATCTGTCCCTCAGAACATGGTCTTATCTGTACCAGGAAAAAACGGGGAAAAATCCATTGGAATATAGTTTCCAAAGATCAAAAACTATCTTTGAATGTCATTAAACTTATAAATCTCTCTTGTATTTCATCCTGCTCGGGGAACAGATAATTTTTGTAATATCAGTAATCTTTTACGTTGATCTAACTCAGAGCTAAACTTTCTCCTTTCTAAAAAGAAGGGAATTTATAGGGGAAAAAAATAATATGGAGAACATTCAAAGACAATGAAACAAGGAGAAGAGGGAACATGGGGAAGAAAGTAAAAAAGAGGAAACCAATTTTTAGCAGTGTGCCCCAAAGCCTCCACCAAAGCAAATTTCTTCATCTATCATACAGAAACCTACAAAATAAAGGAAAACACCCACCTCTTCACTCTGATTTAGTCATTCTTTGCTCCCTTTACAACATCTCAAAACATCAAACAAGAAAATAAAGAGCTCTGTCAGAGTAAGGCTGTTTACTCATTTGCAGTCCGGCACAACTGGAGTGATGCAGTCTAGCTCCCTGCTGCTCCTGACATAAGCTAGGAAAGGATGGGACAGGCTTGTTTACTAAGTTTTTTCATGACTTTTAGGCCAGTTACAGAGATATTTATTAGGCTGGTAGAGAACCATGTGCTGTATAACATAAGACAAAGATGGAAACTACAATTTTGCTATACAAAAAATTGCCCATATTTTTAGTAAGAATTGTCTGAGGTTGGGCACCTTATATATCCTGGAAGTTAAAATGTGTTTTCCACGTCTGGAGTTGGGAGTAGGTTAGGAGGATTTTAGTTGTTGTCTGGTTTCCTTCTGTGTATAGTTTTTATACTTTTTTTTTTTTTCCTTTTCTTTTTTAAGAATTGTTACAACAAGAGGTAATATCTGATAGACGAACTTGGGGAGGAATGTCTTTTAACTACACCCACAACTGCCAAGAAGAAACGTAAAAGCTGATTCCATCTGGCAGGGTCCTCATCAGCCTACTTTTAACTTGGTTTATAATTAGCCTTAAGAAGATTTTACAAATTAGGCATAATTTTAACTCCTACCATTTTGAGAACAGAAGGAAGATGGAATAACGTGGGCACCATCTAGCTGTGTCAAAATACTTGACTGCAGCACTTCATGAAAGCTGACCTGCCTCTCCCAACTCCCAGTCTCAAAGCTATGTCAGCCAGGGGCTGCAGAGAAAGCAGAGAGAAGCTTCTGCCTATAAATTTTACTTCTGGGTGCACAGAGATTTCCCATATAATAATGGGAACTGCTATTGAATCACAGAATCATACAATGGCTTGGGATTGGAATGGATCTCCAAGATTGTTTTTCAGTTCTCTGAGGCAACAAACAGGACCCAAGGAAATGGCCACAAGTTGTGCCAGAGGAGATTCAGATTAGACAGAAGGAAGAACTTTCTCTCTCAGAGAGTGGTCAGGCACTGGAATGGCTGCCCAGGGAGGAAGTGGAGTCGCCATCCCTGGCAGTGTTCAAGACGCATCTGGATGAGGAGCTGCAAGATACGGTTTAGTGGCTTGTGGTAGCAATGGTAATGGGAGGACAATTGGACTAGATGATCTTGTAGGTCCTTTCCAATCTTGTGATTCTATGGTCATCAAGCTCCAACCTCCTACTACAGGCAGGGTTGCTACCCACCAGGTCAGGCCACCCAGGGCCCCATCCCATCCAGCCTCAAACACCTCTGGGGACTGGGCATTCACACCTTCTCTGGGCAGCCTGTACCAGAATCTTATTACCTTCTCAGTGAAAATTTTCCCTCAACATCTAATCTAAATCTCTCCTCTTTTACTTTAACATTGTTCCCCCTTGTTTCATCATTATTTACCCATGTAAAAAGTTGATTTCCCTCTTGTTTATACACTCCCTTTAGATTTTGGAAGACTGCAGTGAAGTTCTCCCCAAAGCCTTATCTTCTCCAGACTTCACAAGCCCAAATCCTTCAGCCTGTCTTTGTAGGAGAGGTGCTCCAACCCTCTGATCATCTTTGTGGTCCTACTCTGGACCCGTTCCAATAGCTCCACATCTTTCCTGAGCTAAGGGTCCCAGACCTTGATTTTACTCCAGATGGGGCCTCACAAGAGCAGAGTAGAGGGGAACAATTGCCTCTCTCTAGACCTGCTGGCCACCCCCTTTATGATGCAGTCCAGGACACTGTTGGTCTTCTGGATGTAACGTATATTAATACAATGCTGACAAAACACCTAGCTCCTGCTGACCAGCTGATGCTGTTGTTCTTGTGCTATTACACTCAAAACACATAGGAGCACCAGTTGCTTCAGAGGAAGACTCAAGGAACATCCAAGTGAGCATACAGCAACTTGTAAAAAATAAACATTTCTTATTCTCATCTCAAAACAACATGAAAGAAAGGAAGAAAGTTATCTTGAAGTTGACATTAAGGAGCACTTCTTCCTCTTTTCAAATTTAATATTTCACTAAGGTTACACTTACAGGTTTCTACAAGATGTGCAGTCTGCCCAAATGTTATAAAAAGAAGTATAAGAAAAATTAAAAAAAAAAAAACAAATAAACATGCAACCAGTTGAAAGAAGGAAAAAAAAAAATCAAGGTGAACAATCTCACAAGATTCTTGATTTCTGTGTTACAAGAGAGGGGGAAAAAAAAAGTAGTAGTAATGAGGAAACATCTTATGCAACTTAAAACCAATACTATCCTTGAAGTACATGGAGACTGTTGATACAGAATACTGCGGGGAGCTGACAACATACCATCACTATCTGTACAGAGGTGGTTCCTGAGTCATATAACAGGTGTAGTATCTTGTGGAGTCTACAGTCTAAAACGGAACTGGAGGAGAAGCTCAGTTGACACTAAAAAAAAAAGACAGTTTTCTCATCTGCATCTTCATGCCTCAATTTATATTCTTTCATTTCACAATACAAGACTCTCAAGAGACTGGCTGCACAATATCAAATGCAAAAGAGTTTTAATCCTCAGATTTGTGGGAATTCAGAGTTATAAACACTGCTAAGCATAGGCCTGCATACTGCCTTCTATTTTTATACATACCTTTGCTCTTTGCTACATAGTGTTTCAAATTAGAACTGCTTTACTTTATCTAAACCAGAAGTAAATTGATGCAATTCAATTTGTATTGTATTTTCTTTGCTTCTGTGCCTCACATTCCTGTACGTTTATCCAGGCCTGTAGTGATATTCATAAACATCTAGGATTTTTCAAAACCATTTTAAGACTGCACTTAAGGTTTCTCAACAGATTGCATCTCAAGAAATTGCAGAGCAAAAATACATGGGGTCTGCAGCCTTCTTTTACCCATCAAACCTTGATTCTCATCAGCCCCACAACAGACCACACTTAATCACAAAAATGAGTGGAACCAATACCAAAAAGCATGTCAGCCAGGAATGACCACTCTATTTTGTAGTTCATTTTCTCAGTAGCAACTCACATGCAAAGGTTGAGACAGAGGAACCTGCCAAATCGGTCAATTTTCAGTATAGATAGGATGGTCTCGGAACTCTTAGCATATCCCATCAGCTGCAATACTCAGTGTGGTAAGATGTAACAAAAATGATACCGTACGGAGCAGGATTTACAATCCTGTTCAGTAAACTCTGTAAGCATCTTTACAGCAAGGACATCTCACCATTCTAGACAGGTTTGAAAACTCAATTTTAAACAGAGAATAACATACAAGCCAATAAGACATACAATTCCACAGGTGTCTGTGTGAACTATAGCCATATATCTCAACACTGAAGCCAGAAATTCTCTCTGTTGCTGAAACTATTTACATCCTCTGCTTTTACTTAAGTTCTTTTCATGCAGAGCTTTTTACATTTAAAAAAGCAATGTCAGCAAATGTATATGTCTGCATTTCATAAATTATTTTTGCTAACCTCAACAGACATTTGTAGAATGACAACAACAATAGAGCTATGCACTCAGAGAAGCAAATACCTACTTTTTTTTTTTTTTTTCAGCTAATGCATTTTTAGGCTAGCTTAAGTTCACATTAAAAAAAAGTCTAGTCATTACCTCCTTGTTTACACAAGAGCCTACTTACTGCAAAAGTCAAGTGTAATTCAAAAACTTTCATTGTAGCAGAAAATATCTAAACATACAAATCCATTGAAGCCCCCCACAGGCCATTAACACTGTCCTAGGAATCAGAGTCTTGCTAAACTTTGACTTCACGTCAAACCTGTTTGAACAAATATTCCTATTCTTAGGACAAGGGGAAATGGCCTCAAGTTGTGCCATTTGGATAGCAGGAAAAAATTCTTTACAGAAAGGGTTGTGAAGCACTGGAATAGGCTCCCCAGGGAGGTGGTTGAGTCACCATCCTGGATGTGTTTAAAAACCGTTTGGATGTGGTGCTCAGGGACATGATTTAGTGGAGGGTTGTTAAGAGTTAGGGTAGTATGGTTAGGTTGTGGTTGGACTCGATGATCTTTAAGGTCTTTTCTAACCTGAGCAATTCTATGATTCTATGATTCTCCAGTAACAGCTTTCACAAGCTTCTTGTATATTTGCTACTTGCAAGCAATCATCAAAACCTATGAAGGGAACAGGGAATGGAGAGAAACTATGCACTCACATTGTTTAGGAAGGTGGATGCAAACAGTGGTATATAAAAGGACAGCCTCATACCTTGATAGCTTATCTAATAATAGAGCCGGGTTCAGTCCCTGGCTCAACCACAATGCTTTTCAACACCTTCACATAGGTTGCCCACTGAAGCCAGCTATCTCGAAAAAAAAAGAAATCGGGGGAAAAAAATAAACCGGGGGGAAAAATGTATTCTTAGACACTGTTCATAGAGAAGATTATGATGTCCACACTAACTTTGTATATATAGTACATAATTCTCCAGGAGGTTGTTCACGTTTCCTCTGACACAAAAGGAAAAAACATGCAAATATCCTATTATCACATTAAGCATTAGAATCACTAATTATGGAATAAAAGGAGACAGAAGAAATTCTTCCTCCCCTCTGGTTCTTCACTGTGAGGGTGAAGCCTGCCAGAATTTAAGCATTTGGAAAAAGCTTCCAGATTTTTTCTTCCAGAAAAGAGATTCACTTGAGCCAGGATTTGGACTCAGTGATCGTTGTAGGTCCTTTCCAACTAATTCTATCATAGAATATAATCTTATCATAGAATCATAACCTATGATGACAATAATCATTCATTTTTTTTTGCTTTTATTCAGCGTGCATAGAGACGTGTTTAATATGTGTGAAACAACTGGGGGAAGGAGAGAGAAGAGTCATTCTGAAGTGCTTAGTTGTTTGTTTTCTTTTCCCCTGCTTAGTTTTGTTTCAGATTGCAGCTCAACATTCAGACTTCGCCCTACCCAGAAATTAACTTTATAGTACATATAATCAGATAAAATATTTTTATATAGCACACACACCTCACAAACCCTACGCACTCCCCATGCAATGAATATCCATAATATATGTGTATGAATAATATATAAAATATAACGTCTTTATATATTATATGTAATACAAGTAAACACACGTGTGTGTATGTGTATGCATATGCATTTATAAACAGGTGATATAGAACAGGAAAAAGATAAAGGGTTAAGACTAAGATACAGTGTGAGGAGAAGAACAAGGACATAAAGAACATACACAAGACCGTGTGACATTTACTTCTGTTACTTATTTGTTTCCATCTGTATATAACAAAGATATAACAATATGTTCCTACTACCTAAATTGTTCCCCTGGTTAACACAAACTGTTAATAACAGCAGAACAACTGATGTAACAGTTCTGGATTGTTCTTCATATGTTTATTTCATAAATATTTATTTCTGTTATCTCTGTATATCCATGCTTAAAAATTGTCAATTCTTTTGTTTTCTAACATGAAATATAGTGAGATATTTTCCCACAAAGTCTGTCTTGTGGGCAGTACTGTTTATGTGGGAATTCAGCCTACTGAACAATCGTCAGAAATCATAGAATGTTGCCACATGCAATGGCCCCATGGAAATCCAGCCATTTATTCTCAGATTAAATACAAACAAGGTGCTGCTAAAATATAGTTTTTTGCTTTAATCTCAACTCCATCTACCTTCTGCACTCTGTTTCTGAAGCTCAGAAGAGGAGATGAGGAAGTTTGGCATGGAACTGAGAAGAAAGGGAGACAGAGGAGAGCTGAAGATGCCAGCAGATCTCCATCAAGACCCAAACATTTTTTTCCCCTCTCCTAAATGCTCAGCAGCTATTTAAAAAGCAAAACATAAAGCTTGATTTTTCACACAGTCCATATAAAAAAAAAATGCCTGTTTAGGTGTGCTGAAATTAGATATAAAAGGAATTGCCATGAGAGACCTACCATCAGGGCAAGGGCAGAAGCAGCGGTAAGGTCTGAGAGCTCTGGGCATATTCATATCTGCTAACAGCACTGTGCCTGCACCCTAATGGTGGCTGTGCAGCTGCTCTCGTTCCTAGGCCTGTGTGGGCATGACTGCACTCCAGTGCTCAAACCTCCATCCTTAGCAGAGAGCCCACCACGTAGTAAAGCAGAAGTGGCATTTAGGGCACATCAGGCTGAGGGCCGTACCCAAACCTTCTCTAAAACCCAAGTGGGATCAAAGAAACATAGAACATCCTGAGTTAGAAGCACTTGTTAAACTCCATGTAGTTGATGATAAATTAAAGGGCTGGGCAGTCAAGAAATAAATAAGTCACACAGCTACTGTGTGACAGATGTCATGCTCATCCTTTCATTTTGGAGTCTTACCATGGAGAAAATAAAAGAAAAATCCTGTGCAGTCTTTCACAGATCACTGACACCCATGATCTTCCCACTCACTTCACAGAGAAGGGTACCATAAGCAGCCTCCTCATCACCTCCCCTCCCTACCTTTCAGAATAATATAAAATATTTCTGCTCTATCATAGCAGATCGTGAGGGAAGATAGGAACAAGATAAGCTCAGGTGCTTATCTTACTCCCATTAAAGTCAACAGCCACCATGGGAACCAGCATCAATAAAAATCAGGAGAAATTAAAGACAACAATGGTCTTTGACTTGCATTGAGTAAAGGGAAGTGAAAAGTTAATATCAATCAGGAGCAGTTTGTAGCTTTCTACAGGAAGAAACCAAACTACCCTGAAAATACAGAATGGCAAGAGTGTTAAAGCTTCCCCATTTGAATTGGGCCTTTTGGACATGAAATTCAGACATTGGTGAATTAAATAAATAGCTACTTTCAGTTGATAGTGCTAATAATATTGTATCTTCTATCCACTAGCCAATATACAAGGACAATACAATATTTTTTCTAAGCTCAGTAAGTTCAGATAAAGTATCTATACAGCCTCACATTTTTCCTACGTGAACGAAATAAACACACAATGTGAAAGTATAGTTAGGGTTGAGGAATTTTTTCCATGAATCTAAAATGATCTTGATTCATGGAAGGTCTGCCTGTGCACGTATATTTTGCTCTATATGAACAGAGATGGAAAAACAGGTTCTTCATGCACTGAGAGCTTTTATATCACCCACATCCCAATTTGTTTTGCCATTTTTTTTCTTTTAGTATTTATGAGAATGTTGGTAAAGGGCTTTACTAATAGATAAAATTATATCATTTTCATTTCAGTGAATCCAAAGCTTTAATTTGTACAAAAACTCTGGTTTTCCCATTAGACTCCTATAACGAAAAGAGAGTTGTAATACCATACACACATACAAAATTATCTGTATAAACATCTGAAAATTCAAAATATCCAGGACAAATGTTACTAAAGTTTTGCTGTAAAAGCTATCAATATTAACATTCTAGTTTTAATTTACTCCACTTAATGCATTTAAATTTATTAACATCAGGCCATCTGTTGGCTGTGGAGTTTGGCTCTGCATACATGAATCAGTTTACAATGAAAAGTTACGTTCTGGTAAATTAGAAAGGTGAAGGAGTGTGCACCTAACTAATGGAAAAAAAATGATACAAGCACAAATCCAATATACCATAGTACAACAGCAGCAGCACAAAAATATTCCACCATATGTTTGAAGTGGTGGTTAAACCTTATGCAGAAGGCCTTGATGTTGCAACTGCAATCGAGAACATCAATTCTTTCAGGGTAAGAAACTTGTTTTCAGTGATACTGCTTGATTTCTAGCCTCCACAATAGAAGAACATTGCCTTCCACAAATTCGTTTTGGTGAATGTTGTGGAAGATTTGTGTGTAAGACAGACCTCATCACTGTTTCATGTTTTTGGAATGGTATCCTTTTAAGCTGAAAGGCAAAGCAAGTGTTTTGCAGGTTTTTAATTCAGAAGCCACCTGTGCTCTCTTTTCATCAGTGCAAGTGGAAGAGTTGCTTAAGAATCAGATGGATCCTGAACATTCTGGCAAACAGCTGGAAAGTTCAAAACTATCCAAAATAAACACAAAATAAGGCTTCCTTGATGTTGAAACAGCAACACAATACATAGTAAAAACTGACTGAGAAGAGTGACAGATAAATAAAAGGCAGAGGTGCTGAAAAGAAAATATACGCTTAGAGTATGTGGCTACTCTTCCCATTTTGACTTCTTTCTGTAGCAGACCAACAAAAGACACTTCATCTGTGATATGTCTAGAATTGTAGCAAATACTTGCAAGATTAGACCACAGTGATGACAAGAGGCTAATGGCTGAAGTCCTGTTCAGCAGAGAGAGCCCTGTGGAGGCAAGATGGCTTTGCTCTCGCCAGAACTCCCCTGCTGAAGAGGAGGTATTTACTGCAGAGTTTTGACTGCAAAGTTGTTGATGGCGAACTTATTGATGACAAACTTTTTGACAGCGAACCCCATAAGCCTTGCTGGCATAAAAAAAGAGTGTCTGAGAGAAGCCCTGGGAGGACTTTCAGACTTTGGAACCTTAGGGAATTTGGAAATTCTGGACAAGCACCGTCACAGACTGAGGAACTCCACTGTTAGCTAGCCCAACACTGGAACCCAGAACTGTGATCTCTTTTACTGTCCATCTATTTTTTCTCTATACAGACCCCCCACACCTCTCCATTCATCTCTTTTTTTTCTCTTCTTCCCTTCTAAAGTTATTAAGTAACACAGGGCTTATTTCAATTTCTTATGAAGTAGCATATTTTCACTGCACAGCTTAGACAACTATAAGAGTTTCTTGAGATAATTGTAGTATAGAGATTCTCATTAAAACCTTGAGTGTCAGTTTCACCTTAATCTAACCAGGTGGGTTTGTAAACCTGGACAGCCCTTCTTCCCTTCATGGGCAGGATGTGGCACCTTCACCTACCTATCTGCAGTTCTTCTTCAGAGGAGCAGAATACCACAAAACATACAGCTCTAAAGCTCCTCTCTACTGACTTTGTCTACCACTCGGAGATCCCTTCAAAAATCAAGCTGCACATTAGCAGCCTGTAGTACTTTAAGTATCAGGAGCAGAAGTGAGGAAATAAGTACACGGGTAGGTCAAGACTAATATTTTTCACACACAAAAAAAGATCCAGAATCATTGTTATAATCAAAAGCAATAGAGCATCAAAATACTTTCAGGAATTTAGACATAAATTCACATTCACGTGCTAAAATCAGAAGCAGCCTCATTTCCCAGAAGTTGCCAAGTACGTAACCCACAGCATTACTCAAGTAAAGAGAGCCCTACTTCATTCTTTTGGCTGTAGGGCAACACTTAAAAGCCAGACATATATCTGGAGAGTTCAATCCGGCAGAACACCAGTTTGCGAAGTTTGAGGTGTCCCACATAAAATACATTAAGGCCTCACAGTAACCCCTTTAGCTGTCACAGCACTTTGGAGGCCAGGAATGGCTAAGGCCATCCCATCACCCCAGCCAAGAGCAGGGCCAAGGAGGGCTACCAAGCACTTCCCCATGAGACAGGCCAACGCCAGGTTGCAGGCTTAGGAACAGACTCAGCTCAGCAGGGCCCAAAACCAAGCAGGACTGTGAAGAGCTGAAGACCAGCTCTGTTAAGGCCTTGCTGGGGTAGGAACTGATAACTGCAAAGGTGACATTGAATCCTGGGCCCTGGGAAGGGTGGAGGAGACATCAGATCAGGAAGCGAGGGCAGTCAGAACTGATGGGACCCACAGGGCATGGATGTTTCACTTGGTTGTGCACCTAATGGTTTTTAGGTTTTCGTTTTTAAAGTTCGGAAGGTAAGAAGGTATGTGCTTTGGAATCAGATCGTTAAGCAGCCTCACTATGGGGTCCCTTCCAGAAGAAATCAAACTGGGACACATGACAACATCACATCAAACATGCAGCAGCTGCAAACAGCCAACGAGTGCATAGAGGCAGACTATAGGCAGTCTGCAGCAAACAACCCTTCTTGGGCACTAGGGCACAATGCTGACTCACGACCAGTCTGTTGTCCTCCAGGACACCTAGGTCTTTCCCTGTAGAATTCCACTCCAGCAGACCAGCCCCTAAACTGTACTGATGCCTGCATCTTCTTTGTTGAGGCTGCCACAAAGAACCCGCAGTAAGCCTCTGTGCAGTGCTCATCCTTCTCTTTCCCTTCTGTTCCCCTCTAAGCAATGGATGGGATGTGTTCTAATTTTACAGCTCCTTGACAAGTGGGAAAAGCCTGAATTAAAGTCTGTAAAGATCTGTAGCTAATGCTTTTGATATTAAAGACAAAAAAACCTGCTGGCCACATACGTTATTATGCTTGTATTTTCCACAGCTGAAAAAAGAAGTTAATCTTACTTCAGGGATCTGAACTTGGCCGTATTGTGCATGTACACAGATTTCTTTTTTTTTTTTCTCCAAATTAAAGATCTCATCTGTGCTACTACATTTCAGTCATAAATGATCCAGGGATAGCTACCATATTGAGACAAGAAGTCCATTACTACTAAGGCACAGAGTCCAACCTTAAACAAAGGCTGCTAGGCACCAAATGCTGTATGCAGAGACTGAGAGTGTCCTCCCTCAGGTCCTCACTACATAAACAGATGTGTGGAAAAATTGTGAGATTCAATCCAGTAAAAGGTTAAAAAAAAAGACTGAAGGAATGCAAACAACTAAAAACAGCAAACATTTAGCAAGAAGATCATGACAAAGTCACAGTGCTGGTTCAGGAGCTACGGTCAATATGCCTTGTAAACCACAGCATTTAAAGGAACGTTTATTTCCTTCTCCATACCTATACACTCCTTCTCCCACTGCAAGAAAAAATTAAACATATGTATGACTGTTACAGGTGAATATGGTATTGGCAAATTTTTGACAAGCCTGAATGGTATTGGCAAATTTTTGACAAGCCTGAAAAGATGCAAGTCAGAAAGCATCAAATCCAGATTATATGATGAATATAGCAGGACAGTCCAGACAAGATTAGCAATGAGTTCCACCATCTTCCAACCGGTATAGAAGCTTGGCATTATCACATTGCAAGAGAAAGCTTGACATCTTTTCTGGCCTGACTCTGGAAGTGGCTTCTCTTTCATGTTAGTGTCACTACTAAAAATGCAACCCCCCACCACCTCGCTGTGCTCACATCCACTGTTTGATCTCCGTTAACATTCTGTAAGCATCAATAAATGCAATTTTTTTTTCAGATGGAAGAATTCAATGACACACTTTCACTTCATCTACACTTCCACGTCAAACATCATTTTGTCAGATCACCTCTCCTGCTGCCATCTGACACATCACAACAAAATGGAACAGAACATTGGCAGGAAGAACATCTACTGTCATACCACCAACATGTGTCAGATGCTTGTAGGCCAAGATAATAACCAAGGAGGCATTATTTTCCGAGCAACCCTCATGTATGTTTTACCCTGATAGGAATTTTGACATTAATTTTATCCTTGCTGATATTTGTCATAAACAGTGTACTTCATACAATGCTGCCAAAACCCCAGGTGGAGAAACATTCTTAACATGGGAGACCAAATAAAATTAACTGTGAGTTAGAAAGCCAACAAATTACAACCCAATTATGTAACCTACATGTACAGCATGTTTAATCAAAATTTTAATTGCTTTTATAGATATTAATGTTTCAATATATTAACATAAACAAGCATACTTGGTACAACAGCATTCTTTATGAGCCAATCCATGAAGAAATGCTTTACGCAACAGCCTTGTGGAAGCAACTACACTTCCTTCAGCTCTGCATGTAGAGACAAATCATAGATTACTTCTAACATTTTTTTCCCTCTTACGGACTTATTTAAAGCCAGATCTAGCCCACAAATGTATTTCACATTGGGCCAAACAATATTAAGACCAGAAATACTTTGAGTAGCTTCTAACTTAAGCTGCAAACAAACCAGCCAGGTGGACTGGAGAATTGATGGCTAGAGACCCTGACTTGTCTAAAAAAACTTATTCAAGTTTTAATTATGCAGATATTAAAGATTAATAGAAGAATAGTGAACTAACTATATGCTTAGTTTTACATATTGATGTCAGCCTTGATGACAGTGAGGATTTGCTGGTTTTAGGTTACTGGAAAAAATAACAAGGCAGAACATACAAACTGTGTAGCCTAACAGAGGATGCTACTAAAACAGTCATTTTTCCTTTCATTATTGTGCCAAACAATCACCAAACAAAATGGTCTTAGCATAAAACTTGATTTGAACAGCTGTTTCCACAATGTAATGCATAATACCCACAAGAATTCTCCTAAAAATCATAGTTTTTCATTGGGTAAGCTATAAACAAATTCAAATACAGAGAGATGTGACCTATCAATCTGCTCAAAATGTGATTTATTTGTCCAGTGTTAAGAATGTTCCATTGATATTTCTTTGTTTTATGCCTCTCTGTACATTCTGGAATGATAAAGGGAAAAAAAAAAAAAGAGAGAAGGGTGATTTGGGGCTGAAGCCCAGACTATCACATGGCCATACTTGCCTAAACCATAGATGCTTCAACCAGCATAGTTGGTTCTATCTGCAGAGAAATTTTATGACCTCTAAGTCCAGAGAATAAATGGAAACCAGGTGGGTCAGGAGCACCATGGCAAGAGATGAACTGCATGAAGGGCAAGTGCTGATGGCTATCAGATTAGGTAATCACAAGACTCCAGAATGTATCCCTGAGCAGCTTTTCCACATATCCAGGTCACAAAGGAGAGGCAGTAAATCCCATCGATCCACAGAAGTGGCACAGGATGTACAGATTAGTAAGTACCAGCTCCTTAACGATGAAAAAAGGTGCACCCCAACTCAGCACATTAAAGAGGCCACAAAGATCCAAGAATTGTGTCTCTTGTTTTAAGCATCGTCAAATAAAATCCTTTTTGTATAACTTCAATACATGTGCATCTTGATCCCAGTCAGGAAGACGGATTACTCGGTCTCATGATCCTCTCATGTTCTCAAACGCCCAGATGTACACATACAAACAACCAAAAAAAATTGCTGCAAAACAGTACCATCTTCTTCCTCCTCTGAAGTCTCCAAATTTGCTACATCATTGACAATTATGAAACACTTTCTTAGTCTTGAGGAGATGAGTAAGTTTTGGAGGCCCTGAATTTGGCTTGGAAGTACAGTCATTGACAAAAGGCTGAAAGTCATCAAAAGGCTTAGAAGAGGCACAAGGAAGATTTTCCACAGTATATGTTTGAAACCAGATCTCTCACACACACACACACAAAAAAACAAACTCCAAACCAACAACATAAAATACAACAACGATGCCGTTCTCATAAAAATCCAAAGTGTTTTGAGCACTAAAGCATTGAAATAAACTCTAGCAGGCTTATTAGAGACACTCTTGTCTTTTGCTCTCCACAAATAGGTTTCCAGATCAGAGAATTGTAGCCTAGGAATTTCAGCTATTATTATTTGTAAGCTCTGTGATGAGATAAGATCTGCCTATTCCTAATTAAAACAAAAGGGTAGGTTAACAGAACAATATTCAGACTTGTCTTTTAATGTGCTCTTCTGCCCTTATTGATTTTCTTAATGCTTCTAGTCACCTTGTTTCTTAGAGCTAATGTTAAACTTGATATCTTCTACCCATTGCAATGTCTTATTTTATGTACAGCTTGTTTTTGAAGAAGTTACTGGTGTTTTCTTCTTGTTAGTTACAGAGAAAAACTTTCTGTTCTGAATTGCTTTCAAAAATTATTTAAAGTATTGTCAGATCTACTCTCAAAAGCTTGATTTTTTTTCCAGCTTTCAGAGCATCAACATGACAACTGATTAAACCTAGACTTTCTTTTCTTAAAAAACAAAAACAAAAAAAACAACAAACTTCACAATGTCTGATAATTTTTCACACAGTCAGATAAAGGAGAAGTAGGAGAATAATACAAAATACAAAAAATGTTTTCTTACACAAATGTTTTACTTCAATATATCATTTTGTTTACGTTTCTGTATGTTCAATATAAACACCACAGACATCTTCATTTCAGTTCCTCACACCTCCTCTAAATGGGACGAAAAAAGAAGCCTAAAAGTAGCAGAATTTACATTTTGGCAGTAACACTTCCTCAGATTGCAATTGCTAAAAGGTAGCTAATTGTTAACACCCAGCAAATTATGCAAGATGAAAACAGGGACAGAATATATGTGCAATAGAAAGTGACATATTGCTAAAAAAAATTCTGAGGGCTAATATTAAAAATAGTTATACATCCCTGTAGGTGTCTCTGTTTATTGCAGGGGAGTTAGACTAGATGATCACTAAGGGTCCCTTCTAGCTCAATTGACTCTATGATTAGACAACAGAAAAGTAGATGCAAGAGAGACCAAAACAACAAAACAAGCTCACAGAAGGACTAAGTCAGCCAACAACCAAGGACCAGGAAAATAGGGAAACGATTTGGCACAGTGGCATTACCATAGTACAGCCTGAAGGGCTGGCATCCTCCACCTCCTCCTGCAGCTGGGAAGGCTGTGATATTCATCCTACCTCAGCTTCTCTTTGCCAGCCCTTAACCTTGTACCTCTTGCTGCTGCTCACGTGACTGCAAATGTCCTGATGCCCATCAAGAGGAGACAGATTAATTTAGTCAGTGTTTGCTTATCCCATTTATTTTGCCCGAAAGTGGATTACCGAATTTTGCATAACCAGTAAACAGAGGTAGCTTAGGTGTTTAGTGGGAGAGGCAATCTTTATTGTTAACTTTTCAGAGGTTATTAAGGCACATACCACAAGGTTTTACCTCTTCAAGCAAGCATATCTTCAATCTTGAAGAAAACACCGTAAGTAAAACATCCATAAAAAGAATAAAATAGATCTTCACTTTCTTTCAGAGGTGTCACAAGGCAAAATTCATTAAGGATTATGAGGTGCTCAAATACTATGGTAATGGGAGACATAGAATTAACTAAAATAGATAAACTGCTATAAAAACTCGGAGAAACTTTAAAAGGAAACAAAATCCAGCTACACAGAACACGGTGCTTTTGTAGCAACTATTTATGTGCCATCTGTGAACAAGGAAAGTACTTAAATCAGCTTTGTTCATGCTTGAGCTGGGCAAATAATGTAAAACAGCTACTTGTAAACCCTTGTCCAAATGTAAATTCTCCTTGATTGCTTGTCTATTCTGTTAACTCACTTTATACAAATACCAAAGTGCAGATGCATTCTTGTATGTCAAAATTGTCAAATATATGGAGGGAACGTGTATTTCCCAAATATTTGATAGCTCCTCTGTCTCTCTGAGAGTTGGACACTGGGGGAGGAATAAAGCAATACCACATGGCAGAGGATACCCATCACTAAGTGCAAAGAGCAAGACAAGTAGAGGAAGTTATCACTTCAGACAGCCAGATGCATCTAGCTAGACAGTCATACAAAATCTTATTTCTAAACTATTCTCATTCTAATTTTTAGCAACAAAGACTTATGTTAGTTTCCACACATGTTATTCCTTATCAGAATGAGCACCATATTCATGGAGTTCTCCAGCTCCATTTCAGAAACAATACTAGTTACAATATGGAGAGGCCACGGACAGTAAAACTCTATAAACCAAGGCTCGATTTGTACTGTTGCCGTGCTGTTCATGCAGCTTAAGCAGCTCAATGACATAGCATCTTGTGGGAAATAGGAAACGGTTAAGCTGAAAGGAGATTCAAATCCTGTTCATTTAAATGACTTGGTGTTTTTAGAGAGGGTGTTCAGTCAGAAAGTATCCCTGCTCATTGGGAGGGAATTATCAAAGGTCTGCTTTCAACCAAGCAAAACAGAAGCAGAGTGACAAAAATAAGAGATTATGATCACGTAATAAGACACAGTAAAAAAGCCAATACAATTTATTTTTCAATAATGAGCTTGGAACGTTTAGATCCCAGGAAACTTCCCTTTTGTTTGGGATTTCTGTGTTCTCAGATTAACACAAAAGTACATGCAGAGCCTTGGGGGCTCTATTTCTGCCCTCTGGACATCACAGCTACCATTTCAGCAATTGAAAATAATGCCATCCTATGGGGAAAAAAAGATTTTTTTTTTTTTTTAGCAGAAAAACAAAGGATCTGATGGAGATCTTAGTGAAACCCCCTCTATGAAGTGCTGTTCTCTCATTAAACGACCAGAACAACATCTTTCATGACAAGTTCAGAGAGTTTTTTGTTGTTGTGTTTGTTTGTTTTGCTGTTTTTGTCCCCCTCAGAATCATGAGCAAGGTCGTGCAATACAAACACTGATGGCTCAGGTGGATGAGTGAAATAGAAAGTGCCTCTAAACACTCGCATCGTCTCTCCCACCTCCTCCCCCCACAGCTTCATTAGGTTGGTAAGTGCTTCTTTGTAATTCCCATTTTGTCAGCGCTACAATATCACTGCAGTTATCTGCCAGACAGAGACAAAAAAATGAGTAGGAAGGAGCTGTCAAATAAAAAAAGGATCTTAAAGACTGTAAATCACTGTAGTATGGAGCGCACGGTGAGGGTAATCATTAAGAACATATCAATCGGTGGGAGCAGTTTCCTTAAGGAGAGAGAAAAAGGAAGAAAGAAGCAGCATAGGAAAGATCTGATTATGTTGAAGACCTTGAGCACTACACTGCCAGCTTCCTCTGAAAACAGACCTGGCAGTGCTGTGCAAGGTGACCCAACGGTCTAACCCAGCATTGATTTCTTCAGACACCGTGGGTTTTTAGGCTTTTTCTTTGCCATAAAAGCAAGGTGTTGATTCAGACTCCTAGCTTACATGGCACAAGAAAGGCTTGTATTGTAATATGCACTTGCTGGACCAAACGGTCTCTAGGGCATATGTATGCCTGCTAGACAGATGGCTTGTCCTTCAGATGTTTCAATGTGAGAACTCTGAGCCCTTGATGATACTCTTAAAGTAAAGACATAGTCAAGCCCAGTGATGGGTCAGGAAGAAATGAGAGGGCAGAAAATAAAACAATAGGGCCCAGGAGAAGGCAGTTTCAAGGTGTTTTCATACTCAATAAATCCATGTGTGCCTGAGGGCAAGCCCTGCACAAACTCAAATCTTGTTTTGTAAAAATGGATGCTTCTAACTCTTGAATCACACATCATAAAGCAGCCTTTTTTTTTTTTTTTTTTTTTTTTGCAATACAATTATATAGCAACAGGACAAACAAATATGATGTTTATAAATTTGGGAATTAACAAACAAGATCAAAGCTAAAGCCCTTGGCTAGGAAATTGAATAAATTATTATGGCCCGTAACTTCAGAAAAGATGTTCAGCTATACATACGAATTCTGCATAGGTCTGTACAAACATGAACACAGATCTTCAACAGCATATATTTAAGGTATCCTTTCCAAAGTTGTCAGACAGTGTGATAATCCTAGGTTCTCTTATGAACCAAGAACAGCTTAATATGTATGATATTTCTCATGGCTCTTCTAAAATCTCTTCAATGCTCTTCAAGTAGGAGGAAGTTTCAGCTCATCTCAGTTGGGATGTAGAAAGATCAACTTAGAAACAGAGTTTATGCTTAAAGTAGAAAAAAGGATAGTTCTTCTCGTGTGTTTCTTTTGTTTTGGTAAAACAAAAGGAAGGAAGTTTGGCTCCATAATAGCAAGTGAAATTTTATCAGTGATTTAAATTTCAACCTCTAAGTATCAGCTAACATTCACCCGCTTCTGAAGAAAAAAAGCCCAGTGCAAAACCTACAGTTCAGGAACAGAGCTGGCAATTTGAAATGAAGGAGCAGAGGGTGAGGGAGGAGGGAAGATTTGTGTTTAGTCACCTGCCTTAATTAGAAACATCGGATGCAGGGCAGTAACAAGTAACTCACCACAGTATTTTATATTTCTTTTAACAGGAAGGAACATTACCCAAATGTGATCTATCAGAGCTGGTAATTTAAAAATAGCACAGAGTGATTTATTCTTAAATATCTACCAATCCTCAATTTTCTGTAATTGTCCAGTTCATTTACTACATTATCATATAAACAATCAAAAGTTTCATGAAGCTCTGCATCGTCTTTCCCCAGAAAGCCAATCTTTCATATAAGACAGATAATACATGATACCTACAGCAGTACTCGCAGCATCTAAATCTGAGCAATTAATATGTTCCTCCTGATTAAATTAAACAGTTTATTAACTACCTTAAGCAAAAGCCTTGACAAAAAGCATTCCTTCTCATCCTTCCATATTTTACTGCACAGGTATGTACCAGCACTTAGGAAAAAGTTAGGAATACAGGAAAAATTAGGAACTGCCAGCAGAGAAAATGCTTGTGTGTGTTGTGTTGCAAACCTTTACAAGCAAACTAGCTGAAAAAGGAAACATCAAGATGCAAGACGTGGTTTACATGGTTCAAAGAGAAGCTGTTCAAAGATATGAAGGTAAAAAAATGAATGTGCACTGAGAAGTCAGAAAGCAGCAGACAACTACATATATTAGCCTGCTCAGAATTAAATGACAGAGATAAGGGAAGCAAAATAGCAAAATACATTAATGCTAGTCACAGAGGAACAAAAACAGGTTTTATAAATGTACTGAATTGGTTAAATAAACAATCAACAGCAATTAAAAAGCTTATTTAAGTAGTCTTGAGTAAACTCAATGGCTCAGAGAAGCTCCTTTAGAAATGGTAAAAATCAACCTCTCTATTGGGTGACTACTTAATAACTACCTATAAAACCCCAAGGGACAATTTAGTCTCACTTTAGAGAGTGGAATTTTATCATTGACTGGAACTAGTTTCTTTAATCATCAACTAACGTTCACCTGCTTCTGAAGCAAAAAGCATAGAACCTGATGGAGAATTTTTCTTTTCACCCTCCACTTACTATCCTAGGGAGTTCAATGACTGGTTTACTTCTGCTGGTATTGTAAACTTGTGAGATCCTCAGCAAAGACTTTCCAAAGCACACAAATTGTTGGGGGTCAAGTATTACAAATAAGGCAATCACAGAGATCTTGCCGTTCCCTTGGTCCTCAGAGTGACTCTGTACAGCACAGAGGAACATGACATGCCCAGTTCAAATCTAATGGGCACTGAGCATCCCAACACTAATAAGTACCCATGGACCTTATTGCACCTGTAATAAAGATATTATATAGCTGATGCTGTAACTAGTAAGAGAAGTGAAAAATATTAGGTCTGAAAAATGCAAAAAGGCACCACCTATTGATGTTCAGACCAAATATTTGGATGCTTTTGTGGCATTTAATGGCTGCAATTTTTAAGATGACCACCTATAAAGGTAAGTAGCTTATGCATTCAGTTGAACTCAGATCAATATGATCTTAAGACAAGTGGTCAGTAAGATATGGATCAGTAAATAACTCACTCCTCAGTAAAAGACAGAGAAAATATGTGCACAGTGGAAGAGATGGGAACAATGTTTATAGAATCATAGAATCACTAAGGTTGGAAAAGACTCCCAAGGTCATCTAGTCCAACCATCCACCTACCACTAATATTTTACCACTAAACCATGTCCTTTAGTACATATCTACACATTTCCTGAGCATTTCCAGGGACAGTGACTCCGCCACACCCCTGGGCAGCCCATTCCAACACCTGACCACTCTTTGGAGAAGAAATTTTTCCCGACATCCAACCTGAACCTCCTCTGGTGCAACTTGAGGCCATTCCCTCCTGTCCTAACGCTAGTTACCTGGGAGAGGAGGCTGACCTCAAGCTTGCCACAAACTCTTTTTGGGAAGCTGTAGAGAGCTATAGGGTCTCCTCTGAGCCTCCTCTTCTCCAGACAAAACAATTCCAGCTCCCTCAGCTGCTCTTTTATTAAGCAGTGTATGCTACTAACTGAATAAAGAGCATCTTTCATACAGTAGGACACGTAAGAAACAGAGGTGACAGTGGTGGAAAACTGCATTGCAATATTTAAAATGAAAAGGGATAGCAGAGAACCAAAGCTGGATACCCCTGATCATGATTCTCTTTTTCTGCTTCCCTTATGAAGTTGCCCATAACAATGACAACACCCAGGAAAAGCTTTCAAAAGTTGTTCTTGAAGATGGTTCCACAACAAAAATGTATTTCCACAATTGTTTGTATTGTTATTGCTTGCCATTTCATACAAGCATTTTATTTATACTGTGTGCCTCAATGAATAAATAGTTCTCTCTCTTGCTGTTTCCTCTGTTCTCTCTCATGCGCGTACCTGTTGGTCTGTCTCTTCCACATAGGAAAGAGATAAGAATCAGCAGTACAAACAGATCCAGACCACCTACCAGCAAGAGAGCATCTCTAACAAACCACCAGGCATCAGGAAACAAAACCCTTGGCATCTCATCACTCAGTTTGACCTAACTCTTTATTCTCAGTCCATCTGCAGCTTGTTTCCTGCTGATTGCTCCCTTTGCATCCTCTCCCCACCTCACTTCACACATTGGACTCAGAGAAATATCCTCTGTTAAATCCTGGATAAAAGGAAAACAAAAATGTCGGGAAATAAGCAAACAAAACAAAGAGAAAGTTAGGGAGTATTGTGGCACGCAGTTCCTGCTTTAAGCCCTGTGCTGGAAATCAGCTGTCAGACCTGAAGGCATTGGGATTTGCTTCACTTTAGCTTGCCCTCCCAAGGTGACTAGGTTCCCCTGTCTGAATAGCTTGCACAGCTCTCTTCCTGCATAATTCCAGCTCCAGCAAACCTAGCCAGTGGCAAACACATTTCTCATAGCTCTTCTAAGGATTTCTTCAAAACACTTTTCAGTGCAGGACTAACAAGCTGGAAAGAGCTGGAAAAAATGGAGTACCCCATTGCTGCTACCAGGAGTGCAGGCTGAGGACACAGAACATCAGGGTTACTCCAAAATGTTTTTCCTTTCAAACTTCCATAAAACTCCTGTCACAATAATGTCAAATATACCTAATTCCTCCCCAAAACCTGTCTTTTCTAGCTGTGTACAACTTCAGCATACTTTCTGACATAGTGATGCCATGCTGTCAGGCATTAAAAATTACTCTTTGCCAAGAAATCAAATTACATTAGAGTAAATTAAGATAGGATAAAATCTGATAGACACTGTACGTTAACAGAGTGTAATCATTCCTGGACAAGAAACATCCCATGGCAGCTCTTCCTAAACACCATTCAGACAAGCTCATTGGGATATAAGACAGTGACCAGAAGTGCCAGAAGCTGGCAAGAGAAGCCAGATATCCAGCACTGAGCACAGTACAGCTTAAGGGGAAAAGTTGTCTTCAGCCCAAACAAGAAGCATCACTAAGTGTTTCAACACACCCTTGCACCTTCAGATACACCTCTCTCACCCCACCTTGTTACTCAGTCGATATGAACTGGAGGGGCAAAGCTCCCGGAAACAAGCAGCGTTATGTTCACAGCCTACCTCATTAATTCCATCTTTTCTCTCATCTTCACAAGCCAAGGCACAGCACTGATCCTCAGGGTTGCCTCCCCCCCCTTGCACACAGCCCAGCACAGGGGGCACTTACTGCTTCCCACTTCAAAGTCTCCAGGCAGTCAGATGGCAGAAGGAACAAAAACCACAACCGAAACCTCAGATTACGGGAGAAACATGTCAGAGAAGGCAGGAGGGACAAAGAAAACAAACATGTAAGAGAAGAGCACTGAGAGCTCAGAAAAAGCTTTGATTAAATGTAGCAGCTGGATTGGGAAACCCCAGACAAACACCTGGCCGGGAGGGTCACTCTCTATCTGGTTCAGTTTAAGCACTGTGCTTTAAAAAGGTCATACTTCTTTGCTAGGAAGGTATAAGTTCAATGAACACTGTACCACTCAGTTCTTTTCTCTTTATTGCCTTCATTTTCATCTCTCTCAGCATCAGGCATCTCTCCTCTGCTCAGCAATGAGTTTGGTCCATCATCCGCTGAGCTCCTGCTGCCCAGAGTCCTGCTCTCCCCCTTCATGGAGGCTCTGGGTCCCCCTGCCATGATCCCACAAGGCCATGAGCACCTGTGGGTACCATCCTTTGACAGAACCACAGGGACAGACAAGAGATTTTGGATCATCTCCCTAAGCATGTTCCCCACACTCCCCCTCAGCATTGCTAAGAGCAAGCAATGCTTTTCTCCAACCCAGATTACCTAAAAGAATCAGAGTTGCCCAGTTTAAAGGCACTGTGGTGAATCGCTCACAGAAAGACAGAAGCAAAGGATGGTATGAAGTGCTGCTGTGTGACAGCTGGTAGGTGTGGGTGTTAGAGGAGGACTCTGACAGGAAGGGGTAATTGGGCATATCACAGCTGAGCTAAGGTACAGCTCTGAGAAGAATTAACCTGTGATACAAATACAATGAATGCAATTTACATTCATTCTTTAGATCAATTTAACCTAAACAGACACTAGTGTAATTATACTGTGACTCCTCAAGGTAGGAGCTTGCACCTTGAAAAACAGAGGGAAAATGAAACAAGCGAGCAGATGTCACATGGAAAAGAGATGGAAATGCACAGCAAGTTCTGCTCCATATTTAAACTCTACAGTCCCTTCTTGCATATCATTTTTCTTATTTAAAGTGGTTGTAACAAATATCTTGATGCATTTAGGAAAATTGCAGCAATTTTTCCGTACTATTGTTGTATGACTATTTGTCTTCTTTTACTAATGTCAGTAGGCTTAGATACAGACTCTGAAGAGAGGAAAAAAAAAATCTCGTTCTGAGAAACATCAGTAGAAAAGCTATTTACTTCAAGTGGTGTTTCTATGGGCTTATACCACTATCGCCACAGGACAAATTTGTGTCAAGCAGCAGGGCAGGAGAGGAAAGAGGAACAGAGGAAACAGGGAAGAGCAGGTGCTTTCTATCAAATCACGATGACAGTACAAACTTTGCTCACACACCTGGATCATATTAAGTTGCCCTCTTCTTACTGAAAAAAAAAAAATGGGAAGAGGTTTTAAAAAAATCTTATTTCTGATTTTCCAGTAATTTTCTGTAAGTTTAGCACTATCCACTGTTCCATCTACAGTAGTGGTACATCACCATAGTGAATGAATTCCTTAATGTCCCTTCCAGAGCTTCTTGCAATGTCTCAATGACAACTAGGGTGGCAGGAGATTCATTACCCTTTATCAGCTGTTTAATTATTTACACACTATCCACAAAGACTTCACAAAAACAGACCACGAAAAATGGGAACATTGAAGTCAGTATCATAAGTTCATTCAATACTACTTCTACCAAAGTGTCTTCTTCAAGGCAGATGAGACATCATCGTGAACAGGTCTTGTTGGAGACACAATCATGAAATAGTGTTGTCATAGTCTGCTGCCAAATAAAAGGAAAAGAAATGAAAAAGATGAAATTCCCAGATATGTTTCTGATAAATGTTCCACATCTATTGGACATAGGTCCATAGGTAATGGCATTATAGCTGTAACGGCATACAAGAATGGTGTCACTGAAATTTCATGCCTTGTCCACTACATTTGATGCTAAGCCTTATCTAGGTTGGCAGGTAATGTTTTTTGTGTTCTAAAACATTCCTAGTTTTCTCCCTCAGAGCTGAGAACCTGGGAGACTTGGGTCCTATTCTAAATAAGGGTTTCAACAGTAACTTACTGCATGAGAGCAGGGCTGATCTCACTGGTGACAGGACAAGAGGAAATGGCCTCAAGTTGTGCCAGGGGAGGTTTAGGTTGGATATCAGGAAAAAAAACTTCTTTACTGAAAAGGGTTGTTAAGCACTGGAATAGGCTCCCCAGGGAGGTGGTTGAGTCACCATCCCTGGATGTGTTTAAAAACCATTTGGATGTGGTGCTCAGGGACATGGTTTAGCAGAGGGTAGTTAGAGTTAGGGTAGTATGGTTAGGTTGTGGTTGGACTCGATGATCTTGAAGGTCTTTTCCAACCTGAGCAATTCTATGATTCTATGATTCTATAAGAGGATAACAACAGATCACTGCCTCCAGTAATTATTGGATATTAGAGTACCATCTCTTCCTTTGCTTTCCTAGCAGAAGACAATTCTCTTCTGTGCTTATACTTCATACACTAATATTTCCTAAAACTTTCCTAAACCACTTAGAAAACTTGTATAAGAGATGCCCACAAACTACAGACTGAGTCCCAGTTCTGACAGTAAAAGAGAAATTTCTGCAATCAGTTAACAGCGAAAAGAATAGACCCTTAAGTGGTAATTATTACAGAGGTCTTGCTTGTGCAGAAGGCACGTCCTAGCAAATGAGAATACTGTGTAAAATAGACAAGAATTCTCAAAAGATGCTCTACCTTAAACCCCATTACTAGAAAACCTGAAAGTAGATTTTACCATTAAAACTATCATTGTCTTCATAGAGCATCTATATTACTCACACGGCCAGAAATAACTAGAGTATTCAGACAAGCATTGGCATTAGGCGTAGACAAACAGACAAATTCAATGGCAGCAAATCACGCAGAGAAATGGGTCTCTGAACGTTATTTAAGTGGCACAGGGGAAAACATCAAGCTCCCAGTGCCTGCTTATGGAGAGCAGGCTGACCTACTGCCTGGTCTAGGGCTGATTTATTCTTTTTTTATTCATTCATTATTTTATTTCTAAATCAGGCTGAAAGCTGTGTGGAGATGGAGAAAGTAATTTAAATAACACCTGCCAATTTTCCACAGCTAAAATATACCTGTGTGCTCTCAGAAAAACTGATGGAGCTCCTTCAGACTTATTATTAGTCAGAATGTGGAATCTGGCAGAAGGAAAAGTGTGCTGCATCTATTTACATAATGTATCATTTTATAATATATAATGTACTCTTACTGCAACATTATATCAATTATTTACCAAAAAAGCTTTAATAAATTTAACTGTGTTTCTCCCACTTATCAACCACTTTAGAATAATTTAAAGCTCATTTCCTGATGCACTGAAATTATTCTGAACTGTGCAACTGCTGGCAAACACAAAAACCTTTTTACTTCACATTTGCAAAATGACATCTGCCTTATTTCCATCTTTGTTTTCAGATGTGAGATTACTTCAGCTTTTTTATTTCTTAATCTGTCAAATAGTGTTGTCAAAAGCCAGGGAGTACACACAACTCCTCAAATCCACAGATTCAAAATCACAAAAGCTACGTACAACATTGTACTACACTTGCATATCAGACAGAAAAGAAAATCATATCAGCTTCCTTTCCTTCTTTTATAAAAATTCCCCTCTGCTAAAGTCTGCAAACACTTGTAACACGAAGAAGGAAGACACCCTGACAGCTATCATTACAGACTGGCTGCTGTGTAGCTAAAATAGAAATTAGTTTTCCATTATTAACTGAACTTACAACCAAACCCATCTTTCTTTTAGCACAGGGCCCAGTTTTATTCTGGTCTCAGACACATAAATATAAAGAGAATAAAAATCAACATTCCCAATGCCTCCTTTAGCACTGGAAGTTTTAGCAGTCCAAAGATAACATCCAAAAAGACTGGAGAAAAGAGTGTTTACTTTCTTTACATTCATGCGGCACATCAGAACCAAACACATGAGTTCTTAAAGAATGCCAAAAAAAAGCACAGGAATACAGACCAACTGACATTTATTTCCAATGGTCTCTCTGTTGCAGCATCACACTTTGCCTTCCTCTTGAGGCTCATTCACTTGCTGTTCTTGGAGCCCAAGGGAACGCACCACACACACACAATTAAATATGTATGGCTAAGATCAGAAGCTAAGATCCTTTTTTTGTTATTGTTGTTGTTTGTTTTAAGTATAAGCAACATCAATAAAAATACATGAGTAAGGTGAAGTACAATATATTTTCATAGACACCTTGAAAGTCTAGACTGTTTTTTTTTGTTGTTGTTGTTAATTTTTAAGCAATTGTTGACTATTTGTTATTTATTCGGTTGAGATTGCACAGTTTTTTTTCTCTTACTGATTGCTGTTGCAAAATTGAAATTGAGGACAGTAAAGCATAGAGCTTGCCACATCAAGAGAACGGCAAGAAAATGCAGAGAGGGTTGTCTGTGGAGGTGAAGGATGGCGTGGGGAAGCCAAATGCATGTGTTTGGGGTATTATTATTATTATTTTTAAACAAGTAGAGAACATATCCGAGGTCTGGATGCAAAGAAACCAGGGCAAAGTAACTTGGTCAGAAAGAGAGGTCGTATAAAAAAAAGTTGAGTGCAGTTGACAGTACAGGACTGAGAGGACAAAATATAAAAAAGATGGAGGCTGCCTGGGTACATAAATCAGAGACAGGAGAAAGAACAAAATGCTCAGCATTAGCATGTTGCTGACCAAATGGCCACAGAAGTATGAAGAAGTGAAAGAGGAAGGTGGTGAGAAACAGCCCGTGAAGGGAATCAGTGAGTGATAGTGACAGACAGACAACAGAAGGATCAAACTCAAGAAAATTCATGTTTCTTTAAAAAGATCAGTTTGATCCATGATTATAAAAGCCAAAACATATTGCTCATAATAGCATGGTTACCATATGGCATCAACGCCTCTGCAGAAGTATTCATATACCATGTGAGAGCACTGCCAGACTTCAAAATATTTGGATTTTTATTTTTATTTTTTTTTTAAACTTCTGTTCTGGATTTTCCAGTATTTATAAATTTCTAGCTTGAGACAAATACATCGCATCTGTACCATGAATTTCTACCACCACTACTTCTGTTGGTGATGCTTTTCATCAGGAGATCTCAGGGCTCATTTACAATCCAGGTCAGCATCATTATCCCCATTTTACAGATGAAAAATGAAGGTACTGTAGATCAGCTTGCATTATTAATATGAACTCTCAACCCTAAATTCATTTTACTGTCATTTTCCTTGAAATATTCATTTACTTCTGTACAGAGGGTATTTTTGTCATGTGTTCCTAACTTATATCAAAAATACCTGGAGCGTATTAGGGGGCATCTCTAGCATTCTCAGAACTCTAAATAAATAAAATAGCACATTGCCATACTCCCACATGACTCAAAAGAAATTCATTCCCCCCAAGCCCACCCCTCAGTCCAATCAGGTTCCTTAACTCCAGCATTACTAGAGGAAGATCCTGTTTCCCCACAGTTCAACCTGATATCATGCTCCAAACTCAATTCATTTTTTATAGAAGCCATCAGACACATCCTGCACTTGAAATTTTGACCTTTGGTGCCTAGAGGAAGAATTAGTTATGATTTGTTTGGGACGTCTGCTGTTTTCTCTAACCCTTTCAGAAGAAAATCTAGAGAACCTCATCTGCTTCTGCAGACATTCACATGGGCTCTTAAGTCTTTTGAGAAGTCAGTAAACAAATGCAGAAGGTCAAGAGCTGCCTTAAACCGTAAGGATGAGTTACAGCACATACACCAATCTCCCTTCTCCCCTATTATTTTTTTTCTCCTCCAAATGGTAATCCTTAAAATGAGGTTTCTCTCTTTTGAAATAAGAGAGGTCAAGCTCCACAGCTTTAACTAGCAACACGAGCAGGGCTCTTCAGAAACCTGTTGAATACAAATCAGCTGAACTTTCCTTTGTGAAGACCCGGAGGCCTGGCTTTCTCCCTTTCCTACACTCCCAAAACCAGGAGCATCTATACTCTCCCACTCACTTTGGTACGCACCGGTGCCTTATTTTACTGCCTCTGTACAGTATACAATACCTGTCCCCATCCAGATAGTGAACAAATGAACATCAATGAGTGTCCATAAGGCCTTAAAAAAACAAACTAAATGACAATACGGAAGATTTAATGCTGGCTAGCATGACTTCGTAACACCAGTCTGACATTTAAAGAGCAAAAACCCTTACTAAAGATCCAAGATTCAGTCTCCATTTTCTTTCTTGTACATGACCCAAAAGATCTGTAATTACTTCAGTTACTGCTGTTGCTTGGAAAACTGTGAGGCTTGGCTCTAAAAACCACCTGTAACCTTACCTCATAAAAAAGGATGCTTACTCTGGCTCCTTTGCACACTGGGATGCCTGATTCTTCTGAGATGACATCAGCCCTGATACTGATAACCTGCTCATATATAAACTCCCATGAATATATAATATTATATATTACATATATATAAATAAACTG
The DNA here is from genome assembly GCA_037305975.1 of Chrysolophus pictus. NCBI lineage: Eukaryota > Metazoa > Chordata > Aves > Galliformes > Phasianidae > Chrysolophus > Chrysolophus pictus. The sequence continues at coordinate 110,023,067 of CM074576.1, forward strand.
ACGATCCTCTTGTTTTTGTGATTGCAAGTTAGACCAAGGTGCGCTGTTACTGAAAAGCAGAATCCCATCCCACATGGAAGCAGTGAAAGAACTAAGGTTAACAGCAAATCCAGAACATTTCCAAATGTTATTTAACAACTGAAAATATTCCAACAAGGCATGAAAAAGATTTGTTTCCCCACAAGTTTCTTGCTAAGCTGCACTTTAGCAGGGTTCCATGGGTTGGCAGAGGCAGAACACTAACAGAGAAGTCTTTTGAGTATCAAGTATTGAGGCCTGGACATATTAGAGCTCTTGACAGAGGATTAAGCCAGTGAAATACTTTGTTTCTTTATTTATTGCTACTGTCATCATTCTCAAACAGATAAATTCGACCAAGATTCTCAATGCTACAGAAGCTAGACTTCAACCTGTATCTCAGCCTGAGCTTCAGCCACTCTGGCAGGAAGCATTTACTCTTATGGAAATCAGAAAGTGATACAATGTCAAGAAAGTAGGGATTCTTTAAGATACATGGGTGCATGACTAAGGAATAAAGCAAAGGTTATTTAATTCTATTGTCTCCTTCTCTCATCTCCCCCATTTCACTGACTTTCAGTTAATCTTACTCTAGGTCTTGACAACTATAGGAGCAGATGCAGGCCTTTTAGTACTCTTGTTTTTAACAATGTTCATTCCAGGAAAGGAGTTTTCTGAAAACATATGGTGAGCTAAATATACTGAAGATTTTCTCAGCTGGCTTCATCTATACAGGAATATACTCTCCAGGTGCAACACTCAGAATATCCAGAGTTCAATCTACCATGTAAAAACCCTCAGGTGAAAGGTTCCACATACCATAGAAACTGGAATAGGAAAACATTCTTCTCATCACTGGTCAGTCCCAGAAGTCTGACTGCAATTTGTTCCTCATTGATTTCACAGTGACAGAGCACCATGCTCACTACAGCTCATTGTGTTATCAGCCATGCTGATTTAAGTCGTCAAAACTTGACACAGACTGCAGAGTACCATGCTGTCTTAAGAAACACAGAATTTAACAGATGATCAGAAGTCAGTAAGCATTCTGTGACAAGAGACACTGGAATACAAATAGAATGACCATGGTTCCTCTAAGCAAGAAATGAATTTAAAAAAAAAAAAAAAAAAAAAACCAGGAACAAAACAGCAGCATACATCATTCATCATCATCATACAGCCTTCTCCCTCAAAAAACAATGCTAGAAAACACCAGATCACTTCCCCTTCCAAGGTGCATCCTCTGCAGATCCTCTGATCACGAGAGAAGAACTCTGATCCTTAACAACTGAATAAATATTTCATTCTTTTCATAGCAGCAAGCTAAACATAAAAGCTAAGGATGCATTAAGTAGGTGGGATAAAATAGTCAGCATTGTGTTTGGCTCTCAGTCTTAAAAGGATTTTTAGCAGATGACTAAGCACGCTAAATGGCACAGTCAATGGGATGAAATTAAACAAGTGCAGTTGCGTCAGCAGTGTTAGGCCCTTAGCAGTGTGTGAAGCACGGGATTAGAAGTGACAAGGAAGGGAGTTACACATGGTAAGTGAAATCTGTGAAGCCTGCAGTGCTGCAGCATCTGCAAGGGAGCGGGAGCAAGCATTCAAACACGCATCTCCTAATTGTTTCATTTCATCCCTTACGAGAGAAACCAACTCTGACACTACAGTCCTGAGTGAGAAGAAAGTCATTACATTACAACTCAGATCAGAAATGCAGAACAAATAAATTCTGCTTGCAGCAGCAGCCTTGCTTATATACACTAAAACACTAACCATGTTAATCTGAACACATCTAGAAATGCAGGAAAAACTTCAGGGATAAAAACTAAAGCAAGATCATCATGGAAAGCAACAGGCACAGGTAGCTCAGATGTCTGAGCCTTGGGCTTTTTATCCCCACAACTTTCCCAACTCTGTCAGAGTAGCCACTGTACATTTCCTAAAGGAACAGTAAAAGGCTCATTAAAACACCAGAACATATACAGATGCCAAATGTTAATAAGACTGCCCTCTGTGACCTGACCTTTTGCAGCAGTTTGAGGTTCCACTGACCAGTGATTTCTGGGCTGATTTACTAACCAGAAGCTGCTGCTGCTGCAGCAGAGGGTTGCAAGAACTAAGGTAACACTGCAGGTATGTTTTCACCAAACAAAGCTCCTATCTCAAACAAAGCCAGCTAATCAGCTCAGACTCCAGCAGAAGTATCCAGCTTCTGCCTCATCACATACCACCACACGCATCACACAGTAAGCCATTCGAGAGGCCTGTGCCTGTCCTCACATTCAGTGTATTTTCCCAGGTTGGAATACCAATGTCTTTCAAAGAGAGCTACACCAACTCAAACTGAAATTGTGATTGTGAAGTGAGTTTGTGAAATCATTATACATGCCCTATATGGAAGGTCAACTACAATGAAGATCAGATTTCTACAAAAGAAGTCTCATTTTTAAATCCCTATCATCTTGATGCTGTCAGGAGTGAAAATGCGTGTGTTGCACTGCATATACTTCATACATCCAAACAGTATTGTTTGGCCTTCCAATTAGGGCATTATTTCATCAGATCATAAAAGGGTAGGAAATAAAGGAAAGCAATGTGGATTCTTGGAGACAAGAGCAGGGTATGAGTGGAATAAGAAAACAGATTTTTTTCCTCTGTTGTTTTTTAATTTAAACACTTATGGGAGAGAGAAGAAAAATTAAATTAGTCAGAATTTTTCAACTCATTTTTTCTTCAAATTTTCATGTCAATATAATATTCAACTGCTGCATTAGGTCAGGGAGTTTCAAAGAGGCTAGAACAAGAGAAATAAGTGAGCAAAGCTTACATTTGTCATTTTTTAATTTAAGCAAAAGCATTTTAATTCTTACTGAGTACAAAACTAATGCTCCTAAACCCATGGAGCATTCATAGTCCACATGAAGTAGAACAAAGTTATAACCTTAAATTCACTTAACCTGAGATCAATACTTGACTTCCTGTAAAACGTTCTCTTGAAATTTGAAGAGATCTTTTCCTTTCCAGAGGTATTTCATAGAATCATGGACTGGCTAGAGTTGGAAGGGACCTCAAAGATCATAAAGCTCCAACCCCCCTGCTGCAGGCAGGGCCACCAACCTCCACATTTAATACTAGACAAGGCTGTTCAGGCCCCCATCCAATCTGGCCTTGAACATCTCCAGGGATGGGATATCCACAACCTCTCTGGGCAACGAGTTCCAGCACCTCGCCACCCTCCAGCCCAATATATCCTTTCTGCAGCTAACTGAGATTTCCTGTTTTAAAGAATTGTAGAAGTCTTAAGTTTAAAGACATTTTGCCAGAAAATTAAAATTTATTCTGACATTTCCACACACTGAGTTGGATCATTTTGTGTTCAGCTCTAAAGATAACCAGCCAAAATACAGTCCGTTTCTTTGTGATCAATTCAAAAACAATTGAAGCACAACTAAAATGATCAATGTAAAGAATATGCTTTAATACAATTACTGAAGAATGCAATTATGGATCACTAAACCTATTAAAGGAAGTTCAATCTCAGTTAGGCAACTCCATAGCTGTAAGTGTATCTCCATATTAATCTTATTTACAGCCTGGTAGACCTCATAAACAGGAATCAGACTGCAGCGATATTAAGAGCATCATTATGCAGCTGAGAAGAAAGAAAAGCAGAAAGAAAAGACTGTGTGCTTGAGGGGGAGGAAAGCTTTTATTGCAGGAAAACATTATTTTTGACCAAAGGACATGGAAGCCCCTGGAAGAGATTCAGTAGACGCATGCAGCTCTATCACAGCAGTGACAGCTGGGACAACAGTTTCAGTTTCCCATACTTTGGGGTCCCAAAGTTTATGTTCTTATGCTTAAAGTCACAGAATGATAAAAGAATTGAGATTGGAAGGCGCCTTTGTAGGTCATGTGTTTCAGATCCATCCTCGAAGCAGTGTCACCCAGTGGTGGATGCCCAGGACTGTGTCCAGATAAGTTTTAAATTCTGCTAGCCTTTTTTCTACAAGGGCACGTTTTTGGTTCATAGTTAGCTTACTGATCATCAAGACCTATAGGTTCTTTTCTGCAAAGCTGCTTTCCAGACAGTCAGCCTTAGTCTTTACTAGCACATGAGGTTCACCAACATATGATTCTATACTGCCCTTCACTGAACTTTCATGACATTGTTCTTTACTCAGTCCTCCAGCCCAATGAAATTCTTCTGAATTGCACTGCACATACCTGGTTTATCAGCCACTTCTCTCAGTTTTGTATCACCTGGAAATTAGCTGATGGTGCACTCTATCTTATCAAACAAACTGTGAAGAGGTAAAACTGTATTGAATATAGCGTCAACCCCTTTAATGTTTCTCCTGCACTTTCTGCTATTAATCACAATGCTTTCAGCCAGTTTTCAGACCACCCGTCTAGTTACACACCTGTGCGTCATTGGTTTGTCGGTGAGAGTATTATCATGGGCAGTGCCAAAATCCACACTGACAGCAAGGAAAACAGTATCAGCTACTCTTCCCTCACCTACTGAGAGACATTTCTTCACAGAAGGTTATCAGGTTGGTTAAGTATGACTTCTCATTCACAAAACCATGCTGAATAACCTCATCTTTCATGTGTCTAGAAGACTTCTCTGGATTAGTTGTTCCATTAAGTTCCCAAGGATGGCAGCGGAGCTGTTTAGCCTGTAGTTCCCCAGATCCTCTTTTCTGCCTTTCCTGAAGAGTGCAGTTTTTTTCTCTTTCAGTCATCAGGAACTTCTCCTGATTGCTGTGCCTTCTTAATGTTAATAGAGAGCAGCCTTGCAATCACTTCAGTCAGCTCCTTCAGCTGTGTACCCCATCCCACCCCATGAACTAGCATATGGCACATTTAAGCCACCAAAGTTAAGTTTTTTCTTTCTGCAGACTTTTTCTGCTCTCAGGGGCCTGGGTTTTCTGTGAAGATAGTTTCTACCTGTAAGGACCAAGCATGGATTACCTTTTGCCTGTTCTATATCCTTTGTCACACGTCATTCAGCCCATCTAAACAACAGGCCTACATTCTTCCTTGGCTTCATTCTGTCATTGATGTACTGATAGAAGCCCTAAGTGCCACCCTTCATATCCCTTAACAGTCTCAATTCTAGATAGACTCAAAAATTTCTAACATTCTCTCTGTGAGCTTGAACAGTTTATCTGTATTCCACTGGGTCATCTGACCCTGCTTCCACTTCTTGTAGCCTTTTCTACTTGAATTTTGCCAGGACACCTTCACTCATCCTTACAGTCCTCCCACCACCTATGCTCAGTTTTCTGTTCAGTGGGACAGACTGCTCTTGGGCCTCTTGAGTCTACTTTCTCCTTCTGGCTAGAGGTTACAAAAACAAACAAACAAAAAAGGGCTTTTCAAGGAGTTAGAGCAGCCATCCTGAGAACGAGATGGGCTGGAAGCAGGCCAGACTGAGTGTATCAGCGAAGAGCATGCAGCTACAAGGAGCCTACACTACAGTCCATCTACGGCTGGCACAGATTGCAAAGCACAGTGCAATTTCACAATGCTCTGAAGCTGCTCTAATATTATATCTAAGAGCTGTCAGTTGTTCCAGAATATAAAGGCAGATTGCAGCTGCCCTTCTTTCTTGTTATCTTACATTCTTGTTCAAAGAGAGCAACTGAGAATCGGGGTCTCAGGAGCCAAAAGTCACACTTCCTTTTTCTGACCCAACGCTTTGGGAGGCTCTCCTCATACTTTTAAGCTATTCACCAACTCTCTTCCTAAATTACTGAGCGAGACTTTACTACCTGATCCTTGAGAGACACCTTTGCTATTTCTCACTTTGGTATCTCTGACCTACCATACATTACTTTTCCCACTGCAGCTTATTTCATTAAAGTTAGAAACCTCAAACTTTGCTTCACTAGCTCTGCAAGCTTGATTTTCAAACTCTAAAATAATACAGAAGATGTTATCAAGGCCTGTCCACAGAAAACTTCAAAGATTAATGCTAATGAAGCTATGACAGATTAATATTATCTCACTGGTTAAGAAATTTCATTATAGGCTGTTTAGCACTAACGAGGTTATGACTGGCAACAGTCTAAACAGGAGCTTGCTTTGTTTGCCTCTGAAAAGACTTACTGAAGTCCTCAAGTCTCATGCTGCAGGACACCTCCTGCTCACTTATCAGCTGGCTGCAGCTGTGCTCCAGGTCACACTTGCAGTTGGAGAGAGGAGAGAAGCCAGCTATGACAAAAGCAATGCCACCAACTGAGGTCCCAGTACCCAGCAAGCCCCTGCTGGTCCATGGGCTCAGCATCCCAGCCACAAGACCCCATCACATGTCTGCAGATGCCTATCTTACTTTCATCACACCTACCAACTGTATTTTGACCCCAAACCTGGATTTTCACACATCAGCATCCAGATAACCTGAGAAGTCTATGATGTCTGCAGCTCTTTAGTCCCAGCAGTTGGCTAATATTCAGAGTTTCACATTCATTAGATCACAATTCAGTCGCCGTAATCAAACGAGCAGCTACAAATCATTTTAGTAACTACAAAAATCCCACGCATCTTTCAAATACAGCAGGAGCAAGGAATTGGCAGTTTCCTACTTGAAAAATCTCAAGTGTCTCAAACTCCAGAGGACTTCAGCAGCTGTCAAGGCCCAAGTCTCTTGCTTGCTTTTTCTACATGCACAGCCTGCGAGCAAGAAAGCTTGTCTCGCTTTTGCAACCAAAGCGACCCTTCAGTGCCTATACCATGGATGTACCTGCCACCTTAGGCAGGCGTGTTGTTATTGACAGCTGTTTTCATTACTGCTGAAACAGCCTTTTCACTTCTCTGGAGTCATTAAAAGGTTATTTTTCACGCTCTTTAGAAAAATCCACCACCTCCAGCTGCCAGCTTAACAATAAGCTGTTTGTATTATTTCCATAATGAGGTCAATTAAGCAAATATATGTGTATAGATTATATAAATATATCTGCACTTGTCAACAACGAAGCAAGGCCTTGCTTGTTAGGCTGTTAGATACAGTTAAAGTCAGTTCTTTCACTATGTGAATGCTTTGATAAAAATTCAAAAGGAAACTTTGAATAAATGCAACCTCTTCAGTCAACTCTGCATTAAATCTAATCCAAGAAGAGAATTTTCAGTTGGTTCAGATATGTCAAATCTCCTAGGAGGGGAAAGGCTACACAACTTGAGTTTTACAAACACAACATTAGCAGTATTTAAATAAAAATTAATAATAAACACTATACTGCTCAGAAACCACATTATTATCCAGCCACCCATACCCAGGCTTTATTCCAGATCTGCACCCAAACAGCTTACCAGTGATGTGCATATGATCCCAGATTGAGCAAAGCACAGCCTGCAGCAGGTAGGCTTTACCTCCTCACCAACCCTGCTATTCTGGGAAGTCTCTACCCACAACACAGCCAAAGCTATGACCAAGCATTCGCTTCAACACAGTGAAAGTTTCACAACAAAGAGCCATTTCTCCCACATCCCTTGACAGTTTTCTAAATGACCCTATTAGCTCTCAACGTGCACCTGTCTCCTGCTTTTTGCAGTAGACACAGCTACAGTGCAACCTCTGAGTGAAATCACCTCTACCTGCTTCCGTCATTCTCTTCTTGCATTCACGGAAAGAGATCCATACACTGCACACAGCACTGTCTAGATACCATCAAGGAGGATAATCAGAGGTAACCAGATTCAGAGAGAACTCACAGGTAAATTGCAACGAAATTTTTGCTGAAATCTTTTACTGAAATAATTCAGCAAAAACGAAAAGGCATTTTCACAACACAAACAGATTAACCATATAGAGAAGAAGGGAAAAAGATAACGTGAAGAACACACACACAATCATCATAAATCAGTTTCCCGTTTTCATTTTATTTTGGTTTTGCTTCCTACTTCTTAAATGACTGTTTTTACAAAACAAATGCAGTTGTTTCCTTAAGTTGTTAGCTTAAGAATTGACAGGGTGCCTATGGGACACATATATGGCACATATATATGGCACATACAAAGAGAATACTTATTTAGTAGTGAATAACAAGAAAAAGTACATGTATATCCTACTTTCTTCTGATATTAAAATGAGACACCTTGATTCACCCTGTATAGATTTAAATCCTAGAAAACCCTGCTACTTCTGCCTCTGTTTCTGTCTCACAATAGAATTCCACTCAAAACTATCTTAGAATAAAATAGTTCAGTGGTTTTTCTACTTTTTTTCCTAGCTTCAAATCCTCATATTTTTAATTTATGCTCAACATCTGCATTTACTTTTGTTAAACACAGTTCTAGAAATACTTGGTATTTAGAAAGTTCCATACTTCTCCTCCAGAAGCAGTGGATATTTAACCTATACGGAATTGATAAGATCTACATCTCTTCAAAACCACTCCCCCTGTTTTAGATGTGGTCATTAGACCATTAAAGAAAAGATCCAAGACATGCAGCTTCTCTCAGGAATCTACAACAGCAGACATTTTACTGTCAAATAAAGGAAAACTCCATCCGTGAGAGCTACCCTACCTGTGAGTTTTACCTACAGACTCTGATACTTCAGCAGTTGTGCCCAGGTTTTATTAAATAGCAATCTCCATCACAGAATTCCTGCACAGCAGATCACCAGACCAGCACAGAGTTCTCACTAGCATATTTATGCTAACAGAAGCCTTGCAGCTAGTAGATTTGCCCATTTATAAGAGGCTTCTCCACTGCTGAATATGAATGCTGACTAGGCCCTCAGGCCTCACCCATCACTTCTGACACTACCACCAACTTCTTCCTGTATGGGAACACCAAACATATACCAAGAAGCCTGCAGGCGCTGGCAGGGGACATGCAAGTGCATGCAATGCAGCACCAAATATAACAGACCTCTAGCTCAGAAGTAAAACTCCGCAACAGGCGTACTCCCACTTTAGTCAAAAATCAAGCTAAAGAGTCCTGTGAGAAAGATGTCACAGCTTTGGAATTTGTGAGTGGTCTGGTGGCCCATTTTAAAATGCACTATACAGAAAGGAAAGAACAAAGTGGGGAAAGGTCAAAGCAACTTTGGCAATCAAGAAGACTGACATACTCAAAAATCTATCCATTTCACAGATATTTCTCAAATTACACATATGGAATCATAGAATTATTTGAGTTGGAAGGAACCACCAATGTTCATCTGTTCCAGCTCCCCTGCAATGAACATGAAGATCTACAGCTGAATCAGGTTGCTCAGAACCCTGTTCAGCCTTACCTTGAACACCTCCAAGGACGAGTCACCCACCACCTCTCTAGGCAAGCAGTGCCTATCCTTGTAAAGAACTTCCTCCTCACTTGCAATTTAAATCTCCTCTTTTACTTTGAAACATTTCCCCCGGTCCTGTCAAAACAGACCTTGACAAAGAGTCTGTCCCCTTCACGTTTTTAAAAGTTGTCGTGTATCCATAGCTGCCAGTGGTTGGAGCATGCTTATATTAAGTCAGTGAATTTCTCTCTACGTTGGGTGCATTATTTTTGAAAACAAATGCAAGCAGACATGCTGCAACTTTGCTGTTGAAAAGCTCTTTGGAAAGAAATGAAAAAGCTATAGGTAAAAAGACTAGGAAGAACAAGCTGAAGCTACCAGTTCAAGAGGCAGAGTGCTATAGAAAAGAAACAAAGATACCGTGCAAGGCAATACTCACTCTTCCCACACTGCAGCAACTTTATTTCATCAGCAATAACAACATGGATTTTGAATATTCAAAACGGCAACTAAAAGGAATTGCGTTATCTTAGGGGTGAAGAAGCATCTGAATTTCATCCTTTTCTCAAGAAGACAGACCTATGAAACACCAAGCTGCAGAAACCCTGGCAAAGGACATATGTTGCAAGCTGTGGCAAAGGCTCAAAGTCAGGGAAGTGTTTCATTGGGAAAAATATGAGCTAGCAGCATTGTTTCCAATGATGGGCAAGGGCAGAGTTGAAATTAGTTCCCCACAGTGCAAAAAGACCTCTGAAGGTTACTTGTACCTATTTGTTGCAGGTCAGCCAGCCCTATCTAAGTGCGGGCCCCCCACCCACGTTACCTGGAAAACATGCAGAAAAGTGCCTAAATAAAGAGATCTGCACCTCTTATTGTCTTAATAGAATACCACTAAGAGCCTCTTGTTTTTTCTTTTTTGGAGTACTTTTTTGCTTTAAACCATCTTACTTAAAACAAAAAAATCAACATATATAACCTTAACTTGCCTCTGACTCAGGGGGAGCATATTCACTCAATTATCAGTACTGATCAGTTCTTAGGAAGATAGTCTCCTTTCCTGGAAAGTGTGACCTAGTTCTTAACATCTTATTTCTATAGCTAATGTCTCTGAATGCTCTGATTGTTTGTCAGGAAGCAGCAGCAACAGCAAAAACAACGCATCTTGATCCCCTGTAATTCTAAAAAAAACATTTCTACCAGGCCATGGGAAAGCAACTCCAGGAAATATGTTTCACAGAATCAGAAGGATAGGGAAACATTGTCAAAAAATGAAGTTCAGAAGCTCCAGTGACCAGTTATCAGTGGTTTAATTTCCACAGCTGTTAAGCTCTCTTCACTCTGCCAGAGATCCTAGGTGCTAAATAGGTCTAAGAAAAAAAGAGGCCAGGAGAAAAAACAAGTACCAATTCCAGTCAGTCCTGCAAGTATCAGCACTGCTATCCTAGGAACATGAGCTGCACAATCAGTCCACTAAAGCATGGAACAGTGACCCTACCCAAGCAATTAAAGCAGCAATAATACCCTGCAACAACTCTGTAGTATTTAACTAACAGGATGAGGTGTTTTATTTTTCACCCCATTGGAAAAGGGTCAGATGGGTTTCACTAAGACTAATGACCTCAGAGTTCACCCCGAAAGGATCAAAGGAAGAGTAGGGAAAGAGGTAACCAAGGGCAGGTACAACAGAACTACATAAAACTGAGTATACCATGCAGAAAGACAAAATGGTTATTGCCTTCCAAATGAAAAGATACAGAGCGGGGAGAGGTACAACATCAAGAGAAACTTGGGGGTACAAGTATCAAGCACAAGCTGGCATTTCTAGAAGTAACAGGAAGCTTTAAACTACAGAGCTCTCTTCTCCAGAATATCACAGATAAATTTTCATAGGTCAGAAAGAGTCTGGATGGAATTATGGAAGAAAAATCTACTGAGGGCTATTAAATACAAATCACTGTTTGCAGATGCCCCTGTGTCACAAATTGTTCTGTCTAGGAGAGCATTCTGGGAAAATATTGCCAAGTACTAGACCTGCTCCCAAACCCTTTAGAAACATTATTGGCCATTATCAAAGATGAGATACTAGACTCCACGGTCTTTCTGATCTTGTAAGATCATTCATGTGAGAATAGACTCTTTGGGGCATGGGTCCAGGCCATTAACAAACTGCAGTTAAGGTATAGTGACATAAGCACAAGTAACCCCCAGCTCTGTATGACAGAACTAGCAGCACTGATGAAGATTAGTCACTAAACAAAAAAAAAATAACATTACCGAAGAGATTCATACTCAATTAGTATCAGTAAAGCAGAACCATCAATCTTTTACAAAACATCTCATCCATTCTAAATATTATCACTCCTTTTAGCAGTATGATGAGACAGGGATGAAAAAAGGAAGTACAAAGAACAGATGGAATATGAGAGAGGACATGCCTCACCTGTTAACACTGAACTAGCCAGTAAAAGGGGAAAGCATAGTCTGATTAGAAGAAAAAAATACACCTATGGTTTAAAAAACCTCCTGATAGCATTGGGGAAAAAAAAAAAAAAATCAGAAAAAATCAGGAATAAGAAAAATGCAATAGTTTTTGGATCATGCATCTAAACTCTGCTCCAAAAAAGTCAAAATGTATGGAGTCTCCTTAAAAACATTTGCTTGTATTTCAAAACATCCAATTCATTAACTCATTTTGGAAGTGTACCAACTATTTACTATGCATTAGATGAGACACATCTAATCATTCCAAGAGTGACAGGTCTAAAATGATAAAGAACATTGTTAATGTTATTGTGATGATCTATTCTTGCTGCTTCTCACATTTTTTCCTCCTTCATCATACAGCGATGATACAGACAAGACAAGGTACTATTGTAAATCATACAACTACAAAACGTTGTTTTCCCTCAGTTCTTTTTAACCTTTACCGAGTAGGGAATAATAGTACAAAAAAGTTTAAAAAAGCCACACATTTTAATCTGTTAACTTCCTAGTTTGGGTTTTTAATCCAAGAAGTTTAGGACCAAACAGGGTAGTCTTCAAATGTGAATATTACAAAGTCAAGTACTAAAATGTACACGTACACTTGAACATGTACTGCAGTACACAAATCCAAAGAGCATCTCGTCTTTATTTGGCTGTCCTTAAAAAGTAAACCTTTGCTCTGAGAGGAATAAAAGTCTGAAGCGCTGAACTCAATATTTGCTGTTAACTTGTTAACACACCCCAGCTCTTTTCTTTGCTGTTTTCATATTGGACTGGGATTTTATTCTTTAGTTATGACAAAGAACTCCTTGATCACTTGCTATGAACTCTTAGTCCAAACAAATTCAGGCAATTGATAGGAAACAAATGGAGCCTGGCTACTCAAGAGAGCATAAATCAGTTTTGCTGGCTAGCATGAAGCCAAAGGAAATGTAGTTTTAATACATTTATATGATTATTTCCTTGCAATAGAAGAATGGACTTAATTATCCAAGTCTTTTCCAGTTCTACATTCCTATGCCCTAAAGTTAGCATATGGATGACCAAATTCACTCTGAAACCACAGAACTGCAGAAAGCTTATCCAAGACCATCCATCCTTCTTGTTGATTCTTTCAGTAGCTTTATTTTTTTCGTTCTTACTTCACAAACACCATTAACCTGCCTTTATAGGGTAGCAACACTTACGATATTTGCCTTGACTTTACAATCACAAAAGTAAATCATGCAAAGTCTGAGCAGTGTATACTGCGCCATTCCCAGAATTTCCAGAATAACTTATCTGAGAAAAATAAGGATGACATTGTCATAAACTCTCAACTGGTCACCTTTCAATGTATGCAATTACTATATTTCAAAGAAAATAAGTTATTATTGAACACATTGATGCTGCTAGCCCTGAAGCAGAATAGATTTTTTTTCTTGGAAGTTAACAAATATACATATAGACATACACACATGTAGGACAGTCAAAACATACATATGAATTAAAGTTCTTTTTTTTTTTAATACCAGGTTTACCAGATTTATTTAAATAAGGTGAAAAAAATCTATTACATGCAAGACAAATAAAGAATAGCACAGATGTATTCCTTTAATCACTGAAAAAAAAAAATAAAACTAAAAAATCAACCCACAGACAAAAAAATCAATTAGCAGATAACAGGCCAGAATTTGACCACAGAATGCAGCAGTCTCTTCTATTTCCTCTCCAACTGAAGCAAGAAGAAAACAACTCAAATGCCTCCACTTTGTCACTGTGTGTATCACACTCTCTGGCATGACCAAAGCTATCCTCTGCCCATGTGTGATGATAGCAAGGTTTTGGGAACTGAACTAGCAAGTAGTGATGCTTTCACAGTATATTTTCCCTCTTTTCAGTGATCTGCAACCCAGGGACCTCCTGGACTGAGTCCAGTATTATCAAATATTTGCACTGAGTCAAAGTTATTTCTTGAAATCATCCGATCACTTCTGTAACCATGCAAATTATGGCACCTCCTAGGGCTTGAAGTGTGTGCTGTGTAAGGAAGTGCCTCTTATTTGCTTTGTCACCAGCAAGTTGTATTTGCTGTTGTGGCGCTCTGAGACACTGAGCAAACACTCCTCATTCACCATTCCTGCACCTCTCATAGTAGAGCGTTACACCCTCAGACATCTCAAAGTCCTGATACCCAATTATCACCATCAAAAGCCCAGGTATGCAAGCTTGCCCAAAGCGGCACTACAGCAGCAGGTGACAACAGGAAAAACACTGTCCGTGGAGGAGTCCTAGCATTGAGCTAGCCTTCCCCTTATCACTTTTCTCAACTTCTACACTGAGATTTCATTTCACTCACATCCATGGATGCCAGTCCATCCTAAGATGAAGATCTTAGTCAGAATTGCAGTGGTTGTGGATACAGCAAAATCATAGAATAAAAAAGTTGGAAAGGACTTACAAGATCATCTAGTCAAACTGTCCTCCCACTAGGTTTGGTTTTTATGGTGGTTTTAATTTTGAACTAGTGGTTTTAATTAGAGTGCAACTTATGCTCTAAATACAGGCTTACCTTCTAATGTAATGTTCACTACAGGCCTGCCCTACCTTTGTTTTCCTCCAATAGAGTATCCATTTACCGAGGAGTGGGAACAGTATAAATACTAAAGCGCATCTCTAACTTTTGTTTTGCTGTACCGAAACATGATGCAGCTCTTGATGAAATACAGGTCACTGTGACTGTTTTCTATGCCAGTCATTTTCAGAGAAGAGCCAGCAGCTCCCAGAACACTTGTGCTCTTCAGCATCTCATTCCTACAAAGAACCGGAGAAGAGTACGAAGTATAAAAAAAAATTTAACAGGTAACAGTCAGAAAAATATATATTATTTTCTATGCTTAAAAGATGAGACTTTTAGACATCAGAAATCTGTCTTCTTTCCAAGAGATAGAACAGACTTCTGGCTCCCTTGCCTTGTTACAATTGCTTCCAGCACAAGCTGCAGAGGAGCTTTTTCTCCTATCTCCCTACCTCAGGTACCACTGTCTATACAAAGAGCCAGAGGAAGCCTCAACTGCACATCAGCTGCACACAGCTCGTTTTCACCTTATAGAGGACTAGGTTGCAAAAGCAAACAACCTCATGCTATTTACTAATCAGCACCCTTCGGTGTAATGTAATACCTCGCAAGGAGCTGGCATATGCAGTGGCATTTATCTTCATCTCAGCCATGAGGACAACATTTCATAGACTCATAGAATTGCTCAGGTTGGAAAAGACCTTAAAGATCATCAAGTCCAACCACAACCTAACCATACTACCCTAACTCTAACTACCCTCTGCTAAATCATGTCCCTGAACACCACATCCAAACGGTTTTTAAACACATCCAGGGATGGTGACTCAACCACCTTCCTTGTGGAGCCTATTCCAGTGCTTAATAACCCTTTCTGTAAAGAATTTTTTTCCTGATATCCAGCCTAAACTTACCCTGGCACAACTTGAGGCCATTTTCCCTCATCCTGCCACCAGTGAGAAGAGACTAGCCCCGCTCTCACTGTAAGCACCTTTCAGATATTGGAAGAGAGCAATAACGTCTACCCTCAGCCTCATTTTCCCTAGACTAAACAGCCCCAGTTCCTTCATTCTCTCCTCATAGGGCATATTCTCCAAGCCCTTCACAAGCCTTGTTGCCCTTCTTTGGACCTGCTCCAGCACCTCAAAGTCCTTTCTGTACTAAGGTGCCCAAAACTGAACACAGTACTCAAGGTGAGGCCTCACCAGTGCCAAGTACAGGGGAAGCATTACTTCCCCTAGTCCTGCTCACTATGGCATCCTGGCTTGTAACAGGGATGCTGCTATTAGCCTTGTCCCTTTTTGCCCATTTCCCATCACTGCTTTTTCTCACCTTCCTTAAGTTCTCCAATCACCCAAGTCACATTTGATTCATTTCAAAAGACCCTGAAGCAAACAGAATGGACTCGATCTTTGAGCACCCAATTCAGACAGGTAAGCAGAACCAGACAGAATGAGAACCAACCAAAGGGAAAGACTACACTGAACCAATACCCCTCTGTCACATTTTCCCTTCTGAAAAGATTCATCAGTCCTTTCCCCTTACTTAGCAGAAGGTGTGTAATCTGGGATGCTGTTCAATTGCATCTGACTGAAAATAAGGGAACAAACTAACATTTCGTGCTTGTGCAAGTGCTTCTGCCAGCATTTGGACCATAGCCAGCACACCAGGGCAAGTTTGCAGAGGGTTACAGAAAACCATGGGCCTCAGAACACAAGCTTTTAGGTGTGAATGTTGCATACTGAATTATAATGTGCAGCTGCACAGACGAACAATGCAGAAAAATTGAATTTTTTTGGAAATTACTTGTTTCTTCCTTCCCTGCATTCCCAAACAGGGAATTTCCTACATCCCATTAATATTCAGCTCCTTGAGAAAAATTATGTACATAAGAAAGATGAATGTTACACAGTCATTCTTCTATATTTTCTTGCTTTGGGGGAAAAATCCAGTCTTCAAGAAAAAGAAATTCTCATTTCAATATTAAAATACATAGGCAACATTATCGTTTGAACTATACCTACAAATGTATATGAGAAATTTTCCCAAACCTATATATTTTTTTCCCCCTTTTTTTCAGGGTTTATAAACAGAAAATAATTATCTTTCCTATTATTTCTAGCATAATGGCTTTCAGGACTGATGTTGGATAGAAAGAATTGCTAACCAGTCACACACAAAGTATAGTGTGGTTATCAAATGCTTTGGGAGACCAACAATAGAAGGCTTTCCACTTTGGAGTCCCTCAGGTTTGAACCTGCCCTACATACAGGGCACACTTTAGCAAAACAGAAGCATTGCAACACATTTCAACATGGGGAAAAAAGGATAGGAAATAGTAGTTGATCTATGCAGAAGTAATGGCCAGAAATCCTGGATAGATTTGGATAGAATCAGCGTCAAAATTTAAATGTTTAATAGAAAGATAACAAACTTAACAATTCAGCGTCCAAATAACTATTATTTGAAAATTAATCTCTGCAAATAAGAGTACCTTCTAGAGTAAAGGATAATGAGAGCGTACTCGAAGGAAGGCTGGGTTTAGAGAGTGAATCAGTAAGGCCAGGTGACAGGAAGGCAGACTGCTCCAGTAAGAACTCGAGAGGTGATGTACATGGCCCACACTGACTTCTATTCAGAAGAAAAAAAGAATATCAGTGCAAAGCATATAAAAATATATGCATACATAGTTGCCCTTCTGATGGGCCAATGAATCTAAGATTAATATATCACAGTGGTATTACATGTATTGGAAGAAGCACCACAGATACAGTACAGCAACTATGAACTGGAGACTGAAGATTACTGTGCTTCTGAAAAAAGCAAAGTTGGCACAGTGTACAGCACATGCTCCAGATCTTAAGAGAAACAAGAGAAACAAGGACCATGAACCACTGCTGCTTGCTTACGAAGCCCAGACTTCAGTGGGAAGCAAAAGCTTCTCTGATTCAAATGTTCAGCACAGTAAGGGTTTCTCAAAGCAAGGAGTACCTCACGTGCATGGAAGGCAGGGAGTAAGAAACTTTGTCCTCTGAAGTTTCAGGAGGCTATTTCTGCTTATAGTACCTGTCTAGAACTATACTGTTAGAGAATTTAACCTTCTAGAGAATCACAGAATTGTTTGAGTTGGAAGAGATCATTAAATGTTATTTAGTCCAACTCCCTTGCCATAAACAGGGAGACCTACAGCTAGATCAGGTTGCTCAGAGACCCATCCAGTCTCACCTTTAATGCCTCCAGGAACACGGCTTCCACCACATCTATGGACAACCTGTTCCAGTGCCTCACCACCTATATTATACAAACCTCCTTCCTCATATCCAGTCCAAATATCCCCTCTTTTAGTTTGAAACCATCTCCCCTTGGCCTATCAGAACACATCCGGCTCAAGAGTCTGCCCTCTTCCTTCTTAAAACCCCCTTTGGATACTGGCAGGTGTCCTCAGAGCCTTCTCTTCTCTCAGCAGAACAACTCCAGCTGGTCAAAATAAAATCAAATAGAGCTCAAGACAGTATTAGTGTAATACGTAGTTAGGTATATTAAATTTAAAGGGAAAAAAAAGAAGTCATTCCTTTACTATATGAGCAAGATGAATATTTTTCAGTACAGGACGCTAAGCCTGGTTTTCAAAAGTACTGTAGCTCATGGCCATGTCAGTCAGCAAATATAAGTAGTTTGACACTACTGACCTAGACTGCAGCATCAGGAAAAGGGTTACAAATTAGAATTGGAGTCCAGCAAGAGTGTTTAAAAGGCTGGAGATATCCATATTGATCAGAGGATGATTGCAATTCTCAAACACGTACACCTTGCCACACTGCAACTCAGGCAGAGTCCAGCAATTCAAGGAAATGTCATTAAATGCATCTCCATGATATTGCCTCTCCTAGCAAATGTACTGTATATCTACTACAGCAAAGTTAGGGGATAAGTACTATTTGGGGAGTGAAGATTCCTGTGTTTTAGTACTAGTGTTTTTCTTGTGGGGATTTTTTTTTGTTGTTGCCTACGTATAAGACATGAAATATTCCAAAGCTATATAAAAAGACAAAAATCATGCTTTAAGACTATAAAAGATTTGTGAGAAATAGACTAAGGTTAAGCAACCATGGGATGCACAGCTATTATTGAAGTGCAGGTTGAAGACTATTCTAAAATAGATTAGATGTCAGTATTTTGAGGAAGAAGAAAGACACCAGAAGCGATGAAAAAGGCATCTTGCTGTATAGTAGGGCTCTTTCCATCCAACACTTAGATGGGGCCCAAATATCTTGTAATACTTAAATGTCTTGTAATTTTGCAAATACCACTAACAAAAAAAAACAATGACCTTTAATTCAAGTGTTACATGCTGGTAGGAAAGAGGACCAAAAAGAGGTTTCTCACATTCAAAACATACTGTTTGAAAAAGATACATTCACTGAAATATACCTGGTGTGAATCATTTTTACCAAATAGTTGGGAAATCCAACCAAACATCTCAACAGTTTAGAAATTCAGGCTGATTTTCACTAGATATTTCAGTTGAAGTCAAAACAGATAGATTGGCCTAACCCAAATGCACTGGGTTTGGTGGGTTTTTTTTTGTGTGTGTGTGTGTGTGTGCAATTCATTTTAAGATCAACATCTTATTCATTCAGATCAAGAAAAATCCCAAATATCCAAAGTAGGTATGTGAAATGGAAGCAATTCCCTACTGACAGAAGATAGAACGTGTCTCCGGTGACTGAAATCCATTTATTTTGATTTTCAACTGTCAAGGTCTTCTTTGTTGGCGCTTTTGACTTCAAATGGAATTTAAAATTTGCCGGCTTGCACAGGGCTATTTCTTTCCAGAAGACAGAATCACACACAACCAGGGAAAGAGGCCAGTATATCTTTTATAGAAACATAATTATGTTAGAAGTTCCCAGAAGCACTAAGAGTTGTGTCTAAACAGACTTCTCTCTTCCCTCTCTACATCTTTCCTGGGGCCTACCTGGGTTTATATATTTCAGATTTCTTGACAGAAGAGATATATACATATATAGCTCTTTTGTTATAGTTCAAGTTCAGGAGATCATCATACAATATCACAAGGGAGAATTGTAAGGTCTTGGGACTTCTGGCCCTTCTCCCTGGCCCGGCAGAACTGCTCTGAACAGTAAACATAAGACAACCCCTACTCCCACACCCATGGTTGCAGGAAAAGTATGGTAAGAAAACATTTTATCTGCACTTACATGGGTGTTGGCGTACACCCCAAGTTTTACATGCAGTAAGCAGAGAACAGAGGCATTTATTCTGGTCTCCTGTCACTCTGTCCTTTAGTAATCATTATTATAATGACTATTCTCTCAGATCCTACCAACAGCAGGCAGGAGCCCAAATCTCCAATCAGTTTTGCCTTAGGCTGTGAAGGAGGGAATATGGAAGTACAACAGTGGTTAGAAAACAGAAACAGCCTAAAAGAGACATATTCTCCTTCTAAAAAGCTCATTCTGTGCAAGCCTCACTGAACTTGCAACAAAACTGAAATGCAGGCTTTTTTCTTTTTTTCCCCCTTTCAAAGCCACAGCCAGCACCAGATAGCAAAGGAAGAATCTGTCCTGCACCTGGCCTTAGCAATACAGCCAGATATGACAGTAAGTAACTGGAGAATCATTTGCATGGGTGATTTAAGTAACAACATAACTGTTTTGGGGGGATCAGGTGATACCAGCAGGGTGGCAGGAAAGAGCATAAAAGGCATAATGAGAGCTAGAAACAGAATCCAAGAGACGAGGAGAATGACTTACTGAGGTTTCTAGGCACTCATCTCTGCAGTTGCTCTTTCCCAATTAAAAAAAATAAAATACATTAAAATTCAAACCAGTCATCTTGCCTTCAGCAGCATGTTCTCAGAAAGTACTCTAGAACAGCTATCTACAAGGAAGCAAAATAATTTATATATTGACAGTGGAACCGCTTTATCCATGTTTTCCACAAAGACAGAGTGACAGTCAATACCTTAGAGTCATTCCTCAAAAAAGCAAATATTTTCCAGAGCCCGGTCTATGTCTTCACCAAAATATACCATAAAAGTTGTTTCCTATCTCTGCTGCCTTATCATCAGTTGCTCAGAGCCTCAGCTGCTTAAAAGAAAAACCTGCCCTTTACACTACAGGCAGAGTTATTGCAAATCTATCCTAAGAAGCACAAAGTTGGAGAAGAGCAGAAGTACGTACACATGAAAGGAAAAAAAATCCAATTTCCTCATTAAAACCAATATTAGACAGTAATCACCACTTTATAAAGTTCTGTCACTGTAGGGAAGTCTCAGCATGCTCTGCTTAGCAGAAGTGAACTCATACCTTCAACAGATTCTCATCTCCAACACGTATATGGGCAGGATTTTATTTCCAAATTTGTCTTCTCCCTCTCTGTTTTAGATTCAGGCCTGGAATAAGCCAGAATTTCTCCTTCCAAAAGTATCAGGAAGTCAAGTCAGCAAGTGCCCAAATACAACTACACCCCTATGCAGCATTTTAACCATTTGGTAGAAAAGCAGAAAGCTTCCAAAGGATGTGATGGGCATTAGCCAGTTGTCACTCAAGTAGGCCTCAGATAGGAAATTAATAACTATATCGTCTGTTCAAGAATGTGAGGCACAATCAGTCTTGATCCTACCAAATATTAAAGACTCGTCATTTGCTGTCCACCTCTGGAGCAGCACATTTTTTATCACACCAGAGTCAGAGGACACACTACAGATGACCCTCTGTGTCCTTCACCATTCCTTACCTTATAGCTAATGATAAAAACAAGCTAATGCATCTTTAAAACTGAGTTCCTCTCCAATCAAAAACAAAACTCACAGCCAGACTTTGAGAAACTTTTTTTTGTTGTTGTTTGAGCTGTGAGAGGATACAGCTAAAAGTGATATTTCCCTTTGAAATGGGGAAAAGGTACTGATTAAGCTGAACACTTTCTGTATCTCACCACAGCGATGAAAGCCTTACATGGAATGTGTATAACCATAAGTACTTCTGCATGTCCCATAACTGAAGTCTTTTATTTATTCTTTGTAAAACGGGCAAATACACACCCACAGCTAGATATTTTTATCCTCTTCTTCCACTTGGTTTTATACAGTGCTTAAATGAGAATTCAATAACCTTCACATGGCCCTGTCATTCTGTAAGCAGTGCTTGTGAATTCCACAACAAAGAAAAGGACTGTTTGGCTATTTAAGCTGAAAAAAAAAAAAAGAAAACCCCTCAGCAGGCTCTAGTTCAAAACAGTAGGAGAAATTGCCAGATACTTTGTTTGCAAAGTTACCTAATCTTTTTATAAAGCACCTCAAGAACAACTGTTTCACTCCTCTTGAAGTCCCCTCCTTTGTGCTTGCCCGGTTTTTATGATATTGCTCAGATTTACTTCATTTCAGAGCTGCTTTCTATGAACACACAAATTTGAAACAAATATTTCTTCAGCTTTAGCAGTAAATATTGTCACCACTTTCCGGCGTGAACTGCAAAACAAAATTTCAGGCTCCTTGTAATTCCAGTTGTAAAGGAAAAACTGAACGCCAGTATCCCTCTCACGCAGCCCCCCTTTGCTGAATGAAACACCCAAGGGCCCAAACAGGAGAGCACTTGTTGGGCTTTTGCTTACAGCTCCAAGTTCCTTTAAGCCAGACCCTCAGTTCGGCAGCGTTGGGCTGCCAGCACTCATTCAGCCCACATTCTTGGCTTTCTGCTCCTTCCTGGTACTGTTTCTATGGCATTTCCTCCTTCCCCTCCCACGCGCATCTACTCAAAACGATGTTAAATGAAAACCTTTGAGGTTGATGACAAGTTTGTGCTTTTTGATGAAGATGCCACTTTTCCAGCTTCCATTTGTGCTCAGGAGGTGAACATCACAATCAGTTTTAAGCAAAGGTTAAACTTTATATGTAATAATACTATTATTGCTTACATTTTGATAAATGCAAATTAATCTGAAGAAAAACTCCTTCCACCACATCCTGCCTTTGATTTCAATAATGGTGTTTCCAGGTTGTATATTACTCAGCTACCAGACAAAGCCTCGCCGCTCAGAATTTCACCTTTATTAATAGCCAGTAATGAGTAAAGCACCTTGATGACAAGATGCTTAGATGTTTCACTAATATGAATCATAAGAAATACAGTTAACTTCTGATGTGACTAGAAAAGAACACTTCAGAGCTCTACTGAGCAAATGAGTATGCATCTACTGAATTCAGTAGAGCGCAAGCTCTCTTTCTGTCTAGTTTTAACTACCTGAATTTAAGAGCCCTTGTAGACATCTTTCATGCAGCAAAGAAAATACATCGTCTCAATAAAGAGAATGAACTGAGCAGAGGGGCAGCGCTGAGCTCTGCTCCGTGTGACAGCAACAGGGCCCGAGGAATGGCATGGAGCTGTGTCAGGGGACAGGGCAGCTGGGGGTTAGGGACAGGGTCTGCACCAGAGGGCGGAGAGCATGGAACGGGCTGCCCTGGGCAGTGGGCACAGCCCCAAATGCCAGTTCTGGGAGCAGTTGGGCTCCGCTTTCAGACACAAGGTTTGGATTTTGGGTGATACTGTGGGGAACCAGGAGTTGGACTCAATGATCCTTGTGGGTCCTTTCCAACTCAGGATATTCAGTGATTCTATGAGTTGATTTATTTGATCTGTGCAACTCTGAAATGCAACAATTGATACCTGAAATGATAGCGAAAAGGAGTGGTTTAGCTGGACTGACTGGGAGCTTCCACCTCAGCTGTCAGTGTCGAGCATTGTCCCTGGCAATAAGAGAAGTTTGTCTTCTCACATATTGTCTTCTGTGCAACGGTATGCAACCAGTTAGTCAAAATACTGAATGGTAACCCCAAAATATGCCCAGCATCTGCCACCGCAGCCCACACAAAAATGGGAATTCCTCTGCTATCCTCACAAGAGCATTATCCCATTATGTTGGTGAATCTGTTTAATCTGCTCTCCCTATCTGGTTTTGAGGTTGGAAAATGGGCTCTGGAATTACTCCCCCGGGGACAGTGGCTGACCCCCACAACCAAACAGCCATCTGCAGAAATAAAACCTAGGAACAATAAGCTCATGCAATCCTGACCACCAAAACACACATCAAACATAAGCAATTCAAGCCTAACTGGAATATTGGTCAAGGATCCATTGCATCACCTTGCTTTATGGTAAGGATTCTGCTATACAGAACTGCAATAAATTTCTGATCTCTAATATGGGAAACATAAAACAACCTGGTATTATTCCCAGATCTTCATTCTAAAATGAAACACCATGCTCACACATAGACTGCCAGCCCAGCCATTGGGAACACACCCGTGTTGAACAAAAACACCCGTGTTGAACAAAAATGAATTAAAATTAAGAGCCACCAAAGCTTGCCAAGCAAGTTTACCTCCGGGTGCTTCCAATGTGTCACAGGCGTTTCCCTTCAGCGGCTCTGACCCTTTCACATCCTGCCCCTTCCGCAGCCCCTACGCCGGGACGAGGCGTGATACCGCCTCGCGGATAGTCCCAGCAGAAGTTTCGGGTCTCACCCCTTTGGCACGGTTACTACCGGGACCCCTTCCGCTCCGCTTCCAGCCCAGCAGCGCACTCTCACGTCTCACTGCGGGGGACGGACGGGCGGCGGAGCCGTATGGCAAGAAGTACTGTCGGCGCCAAAAGTGAAACTGGCCCGTACGGGGATCGAACCCGCGACCTTGGCGTTATTAGCACCACGCTCTAACCAACTGAGCTAACCGGCCGGCGGTGAAAATCGCCTTCGGAAAGTTCGCTATCAGACTTGGCGGTGATGTAATCTCGAAGCGTTGCTCCACAAAAGAGCAGTAGCAGCCAGCCACCAGAACACATGCGCTTTCTGGGATCTTGATAACTAGCTCTGTTTTCTGGAACACGTCACCCTGGATTAGATTTAATTTATTCCGACATTCAACTGCAAGGCCAAGTTTAGAATACGAGGGCACCACTGAGAAATGGAAGGGCAGAAAAGGAAAATGCTCCAACACAAGCTGCAGGATTGGGCTGTGCATAGGTCCTGAACACCCTCCTGATCATTGGGCAGAACAAGTCTCACAGGTGCCAGAACAGCAGTGTTCCTTTTATGTGCTTCTGGCAAACAGACCATTTAGTCTGCTTTTCTGTAAAAAAGCCACCTAATTTTTTGGTCAGTTCCTTCACAGAGAGCAAGGGAAGATGAAGGGGAAATCGATTGTCTCTGGCTTTTCTGCCCAGAATATCACTAGAAGTAGCTCAAAGCAGCATTGTATTGCCCTCTTATTCACAGCTGTCCACCATGATTTTGTAGTCAAATCTAGTTCGATTGTACACCCTTTGGCTCTGTTCTACTTTCTCCCAGCTTGAGTAAGCATTTGTCTTTTTCCTCCAACCTTAATCAGTCACATCCCATATACCTGCTCCTATTATTCTGAAACCTCCTTCCACACACAAAGCTGGCATCCTTCCTTTTTAGCAGAGTCTCTTTGGACTCTGCAGTACAGCTCTCCACATGCAAGCAAGAGATTTTGTGATTAGGCACTGACAGACAACATAACAGTCCGTGAGATCAATGCTGCCCCCACGAAGACAAACTTTTCTGATTGAACAGTAAACGTTAGTTTCCCTCCAGCGTGCAGGATCCATTCCCACAAGCAAAGAAGGAAACGAGGCTGGAATGACAAACAGTTACCAGGCTATATATAGTGGATAACTGTAACATGATGGAACTGACAGGTTGTACATGCAAAGTGCTGGCAAGTGCTTTTCAGCACCACTAGGGTTAGTGAATTACGCTCAAACGCTTTAATAAACAGAAGCGTAGCTCTAAGGGCTTTGCTAACTCAGAGCCTCAGCCAGACATCTCCACAGCTTCAGACTTTAATGGCACATCTAAGAGACCTGCCATAATACACCCCTCACAACCTCAGTATAAGAGTCTTTTCAAAGGCTCTGAAGCATTTATTTGTAAACAGCCGAGGGCAGACAGCAGGCAAAGCAAAGGAAGAACAGAGCTCAGGTGCTTGAGCTCTGCCTCAGATCTTCTCTTCAGTTGCTATACCCTGCCTCCCACAAGTTGCCCAACATCCCACCCACTCTGCAACTGTTGCCTGACCTCTTTTATTTCCCTCCTTCACCTCCAAAAAAAAAAAAAAAAAGAAAACCAACAAGAACTATGGCCAAATTACTGAAGTTAGCAGCCAGCTGTGTTCTCCACTAAGCACAACCCCTGCTCAGCATCCTTGCCAAGCACCAACTGTATGGACTTTTCCCCCTGTGATGCACACCAGACTATTGCAGAGCCTGCACGTGTTCATAGAATCATCATGTTGCAACAGGACACCCCGTCATGAGCCCCAGTTGTGTACAGAAACAATACCACCTTCCAAAAGAGACAAGACACTCAGGCAGAAGGCAGAATGCAGAAGGTATCTCCCATCAGCCATGCTGAGGGGCTGCACTCACAGGACACATGAAGATCTTCACATGCAGGCCAATAAGTCACCTAACGAAGTGATCCTCTGTCACTACTCAGCCCAAAATGAATCTGAACCAAATTAACAGCGAAGCATAGCTTTCGGCATTCTGCACCCATATCTGTTTGTTTCTCAGCTTTTATCAATCCAGAATTGGCAACTGGGAGAAAAAAGAAGTCATTAGCTGCCTGAATAAAAGGCTACGTGGAACTAATGTTATCAGCCTGAGCACCACCCAGGGATTTATTAAGCTTGCCATTGAAATTTCAATCAAAGCTGTTAATACAAGTTATTTGCATATATCCGTGCATGAAGCAAAATGGAACAGAGACTCAATGTTATATTTAATAACATTGTTATTGCCTAAAGTAAACGTTTGGTGGTCATTAAATGTTTGTTGAAGTGTAGCATCTATATGCATCCTGTATTTAGAGCATTTTAGTAATAGCTACTGTGGAGTTTTCTACAAAACAGTCAAGAGAGCCATTCTTGTCTAGCCATTATCAGTGCTTGGAACTAGAATCCTGCTGGTTCAAGAATTGCTTTGAGAAGTGAGACATAACACTCAGTGTAACCAAAACAGTAAGTTCCTGGTACAGCAGTGGCAGTGTCATGCTTTAAATAGGCACAGCTCGCTTCACAGCTTCTCTGTGTTGTCCAGAAACAGATGTGGAATGTCCAAATGACCCAGGAAGAGGAAAACAGCATCCCTTTCAGTCACCTGAAATGAAAATCAAATGGGGCTAGTTCCCAGACATGCAGCATTTTGCACTGAAACCCTGATGGCACTGTTACAGAGACCAGGCTGGTGGTAGAATATAAAACGTGAAGATATTTTGCTAGTTCACCTATATCACTGTTCCAGGATTAATCTGTTTCCCTGTAATGTATTCTGAGATGCTCCACAATTCTCAGCCTCAAGCCATCTCCAGGCATCAGTCTGCCACTTAACATGCTGCATTAAGCCTACAGTTAGCATTACAGGGATCACCACTGAGTTACCTAAATGCTATTTCATGATTAGTGCTGAAATTGTTGGCAGCTTTTCCATTTTTAAGTAGTGTCTATTTGTTTTGTTCCTGCTTTGAATGGATACAACAGATTAGTTGACATCAGCTTCACATCAGACTCAAAATGATACCCTTTTACACTTAGAAATATAGTTTGCAATTTCCCCTACTTTTACTCGATAATAAAGACGTGTAAATTTAACCCAGACCAAATAAAGTTCATCTGTTTGCATTCTGAAAGCAATTTTGAAGACAGAATTTAAGTGTTTCTCCAGAGCGGATAGAAACTGCATCCTAGAATATCTTTCTTACAAATTTGGTTTCCTAATGACCTTCCAAGAAAAACATACATTGATAAGTAATTGATAAGTAGCCAGAATATCGTGTGATTTTACTAAAGCCTGCTTGCAGCTAAGCATTTTGATCAGCTTCCTCCCCTCCCCCCCAAGCAAAGAGTCCTACAACTCCTTTCCTCTTCTCCTATTCAGGAAGAGTTGGTCAATTCATTTTTCAAACTTGACTTGAGGTATGTTTCACAAGGTATTTGTACTGCATTTAGAATCAGTTAAACTTCATGTAATATTCTGACTAAATGTGAGGTTATTTTCCCTCCTTAAAAGAAATTGAGACCTGCATTTGGTCAAGTTGCTGCAACTTTCTTCCTTCTCATATGTTAGTCATTTCCTTCTTCCCCCCAGAATGCAGAGCTTACATGGAAAATTATTGCAGTAAAAGGAAACTGGAATACATTAGAGCAAAAACTACCTTCAACTCTGTGAAATTTTGCAAAAGAAACTTCTTTCATAAAATGCCAGGCACTCTGTTCCTCTAACTTGCTTAGTAATACTGTATTTTCATTCAAGTTCGCAACATTTTCCTGTGGAAAGGCTAACATCAGGCAAAAGTCAATTAGACTTTGTTCAAAACCACTATCATTGGGATCCAATTTGTCAGATTTGTTAAACATGCTGTTTTCTGTCCCTCTCATTTCTTCAGTCTGTGTAGGTACCCTTCTCTTCTGCTTGGTTTTTAAAACACACGCAGTGTCATTAGGGTTCAATTTGAAAAGAATTAAAGGTGGCTATAATTCTTATGTGATTAAATTGCACCAATTATTTCTTGAAGCCACAAGCATATAATTTCCTATAAGCGCTGAGCAAAAATCAATGTTCCCAGTTCATAAATTATTTATGACTCCATCAGACTGTTGTTTGTTAACATAACAGAAGGACACCATTCTGGACACAAACAAGGATTTCAACTTTCATTCATATAGCTATTTCCAAATAAGAAACACCAGTATTTACAATATGTCTATATTACTAAGATGTTACACAATACTTGCCATAGCTGACATTTGAATATGCTGTTGGGTTTCTTACAGGTTTTAGAATCTGTTTCACACAAGACCTAAAGTTAGATTTAATGCTTACAAAATTAAGTTTCTGAACTGTAGAAGCAGCTTACATGTGACTTCCAAGTGCTTCAAAAGAACCACCACAATATTTTTTAGACTTGTTAGTCTTGCTAATATCATGCTTTAAACACAGAAGGTGTAGCTGTGTGTATTGGTTATCCACAGATACTCAAGCCTAGCATCTCTTCTCTAGATTCTCTCCACTTCACAATGCCTACATCATTGTCAATATTAGGTAATCATGACTCTTTTTACCCTTACAATACAATTTTGCAGCTAGCCTATATATCAGCATTTCCTATTTTAAATTACACAGAGGAATCAGCTAAGTGTTCAGACAAAAAAAAAAAAAAAAAGGATTCAGCCAAAGGAAAGCGCTGTCACTCTGTAGTTTGTGTCCTGTACAAGTCTGTCAAACAATTACATCACTGCAAAGCAGCATTTGAGGCAAGTTAGAGAAAAAACACGACACTGGTTATCCCCAGGAGCACAAGGGTCTCATTACCAGAATAGTAGTACCTGGACTTGAAAGCACAACTGGACCAAGTTCTAGCAGGGTCAGCTCCTTTTTCTATCCTCCTGACAGAGATAAATTGAACAACACATAGTTTATTCTGTATGTATCCTTTGTGACGTGACCTTGAAATGAAAGGAGTCTGTCTAGTCTGAGCGGATGGGAATGTTGCCATGTCACCTCAAATAAAAGAAGGTTTGGTCCAATGCTATTAGGTCAAACATTCGTTTATTCTGTGAAAGCCTACCCTGACCAAATCAAGAGCAATTTTGATTTCACAATGTTGCATCTAACTCTCTTGTTGATTCCAGGGTTTGAACCTTGCATGCCTAGAGTGGATACAATGCTTTAAGTTACAGAACATTATTTGAAATATTGCTTCTTTCAGTCTGAAAAGTTTGAACTTAAAGTTTGAACTTATATATACCCATGCACATACACAGTTTCATCCAGTCCATCAGCTGGGAACACAAGTAGGTAACATCAGTCTACAACTGCATTTTGCATCCCCATTGTTTGCCCAAAGCTTTCTGTACCCAACCATTTCAAAAAACATACATTTCAAAAAAAAAAAAAAAAGAACCACAAAAATAATCAACCAACCAAAAGGTTTCCTTAGTATAGATAGTTCCTCCTTCACACACCATATAGTTCTTCAGTTAGCTAAAAGGAGAGGCATAGTACATTTATTAATTTAAGATCAAAGATTAAAGATCTCTAATGTAAGAAATTTTGCTTAGTTGAGAAGCGTATCTATAGCCATACATTATCTATAAATTCATTCCTGCTCACAATTCAAAACTATTACCTATATTTCAATAACATTGACAAAGGAATAAATATGTGAAAGTCATGTATTTCTTACAAGCATTAGGAAAATCATTAGTGCTTAGCTAAAGGACATATTTGGAAAAAAAAAAAAGGCCAGACTCTCCATTGGACAATGGGAAAAATGAAACAAGATTTTTTAATAAGGCAGAGAAAAGGAAAGAGAAAGAACTCCAGAGTTTAGTAATTGCACAACAACTACATACCAAATCACACAAACATGAAAAAGTGAGAATTTACAATTAAACCAGTTTCCTGTACGTTCTTTTCCACAGTTGACAATAGCAAGATCCAGCTTCTTGCCAAGCAGGCTGGTTTTGTAAAGGACACTTCATTTGCTGACTAGAGAGAGGAGAAAAATAGCATCATCCACTTTTAAACAATCTTCAGCACAAGGAAGAAAAGGGTTTGACTAACTAAAGCTCATATCAGTCTCATGCTTCCTTGAGTTCACTCTTTGTATTGCTCGACTCTGGGAACAGAACTCTCAGCCATGACCGAGGAGTTTAGAAGCACAACTTCCATCAGTGCCCTCTGAGCTGCCAAGTCACTTTGCTTATGTTCCAGAGCCACACAGCACAGCAAGACAGGATCTTGGACCTGCTGTTACCAACGAGATGGTTGTTACCGTATTTGGAGCTGTCTGTTTTCAGGGCATGGTTTTAACAGATATCAGTATTATCAAACCTGCAACCTCTTTGACTTCTGCACATCAAGTAGCATGAGGCAGTGTAGCACAGCTAGAGCACAGACTGAAAGCTTAGCAAGGATTTATGTACAAAGCCAGACTCTGTTGGACAGGATCAATTCAAATAGAGGAAAGGAAAAGAGCAAAAAGCCTTTTAGGCAACACTCAAGAAGGATGACCTTTGAGGACCCTGCTGATTACTTACAGGATTTCTTGCCGAGAAATATGGGCTGCTTTGCTCTCCAGCCACAGCAGCCAGCAGTATGGATTTCTACACATTGGTTCTTCCAGCCCCAGGCTTGGCCTCAGTTACTAAGTATGGTGATGAACTATTTATAAAGAACAAAACTGAGACACATTGTTTTAAGTGGGTTCTTGTTTCTTTTTGCTTGTTTGTTGTTCATTTTCTGTTTGTTTTTTAAGGAAAAGTCAGTTTTGAGGATGGGATTTGGTTTTAATTCATTTTGAGGCAATGGAAAAGTAAATAAGCTGCTTCCATCAATAGTCTTCACCTTTACCACTAGTCCCTCCAGCCTAGAGGAGGATATAAGCTAAAACCTATTAACTAGATTGGATCCATCAAAGCAGGCCAGCACACAAGTATAAAGCAGTGATTGATACAAAGAAGTTAATTTTATGAACCAAGGTCCAAACAAGGAAGGCCTCTTCAGAGGTTTGGAATAATGTTTTTGAATTCTATCTCTGCCTTTCCTTTCCTCCAAGGCATTAGATTTGGACTGCCCCCAAAGGCAGATTTAAACTCAGCACATCCTGATACGTATTTTAGAGTTTTATAAAATAATCAATAGAGTATAAAATAAGCTATTTTCCTTGACCTTCACTCAGAAAAGATTTCCATGCAGGATTAAAATCCTTGCCAGTGACCAAGTTTCTCTATATTCTTTTTCCTGAAATTTTCATTTTCCCCTGAAAAGAATGCCCAGCTCCAAGAGCAAGAGGCTGTCATCTGTCATTGTGTTTCATTAGAGAGCATTCATTTTGCTTAACCTCATCTTTCACATGCCAAGAGCCAACATGTCCACTTAAGCTTTAGCATTATCACTACCCTGGGAGAGGGTAAGACAGAGAGAGAGAGAGATTCTGCTTGCAAGTGCCCTTCCCATTACCAGCTCGCAGGAGATCCTTTACATGAGATACTTCCCTATTTTAAATCCAGCTGCCAGCTCCATGCATACTGCCATCTTCTCAAACACCGGCAGACAAAACACTGATGCTGCTCTGCTACATCAGGTTTTGTGGATTTTTCCTCTTAATTCCATAGTACTCTGGTTGTTCTGCTCACTCCCACTGATAATATTAAAGAATCCTAGTGGAAAGTACATTGTAGGGAGAATAAGCCAGTGAAATTAGAGACCAACTGAATTTAAAGCAATAGGTATGAGCTGAGCACCTACTAGTTTCTTCTTTCAGTAGAAATTAATGATATGCAATATCAAAAAGAGAATAAGAGAAAAATAACCCCCTTTCCTCCAAATAATAACATAACAATAACTAGTCTTTTGCTTTATTCAGTAGAGCTGTTGTTTGGAAGTATTTCACTTAAAAGATTTGAAAGTGATTTGGAGGAGAAAGGTAATAGAAGGGATTTTAAGGCTTCCCAGCACCTAGCAGCATCCCACAGGGACAGCACTAAAATTTATTTTGGTAGTGTTTACCCTCCTATTGCCTATATTTTAGCAAAATTCTGTCTTTAAAGCTGAGTTCTACTAATAGTACTACTACAAAAAAACCCTGCTTATTAACAAGAATTCATTCACTACAATTCAGAGAACAATTTGTTATTCACATGCCTGCCAGACATCCTGAGTAGTGCCTGAAAACCTCAAATCCTGTGAATTTTAGCAGGAATTTTTCCTAGTCACAATTTGTTTGCTCGAAGTATTTGGGTTTCCCAGCTGGAACTAGGAAAACAAAGGGCGAGAACAACATTTAAACAATACCACACAGCTTAGATGACAAAACAAATGATGTATCAAAGACCTATTGTGCACTAAGCCTTCCATAGTAAGGGCTTCTAATCAAATACATTAAAATAAAAGGCACTATAAAGGGGCTATCAATCCAACAAAAATGTGACGTTCATCTTCGTGCTCATGAAGAATATAAACACATGCATGCACCCTGACTCACCAAAGAAAACAATACAGAGGCGCAGTAAAACAGGAAGAGAGCGCTTTTAGAGCGGGCTTCCTGTTCTAGGAATTCACAACTTTCACTTAGAGTTGTCCTGACATGTACAACTGGCTCACCATGGGTAGATCAGCGGGCCAAGCTTTTGAGGGCAGTGCCCACTCTGTAACCACTCCAGGAGCTTTACTTTATGCTTGGTCCAGCGTAGCCCTACAGAGCAAGCAACCCTTTGCTTTTGAAGTGTTTTAGGTGCATTTCTGGCATCCTTGCTTAGTTTCATCCTGCAGAAGCATGGTTCACCTGTTCCAAACTGATTCTTCTGCACAGACAATTAGGAGACACTCCTAGAAGTACCGTACTTCTGGGTACCAATCTAAGACACTGGAGTAGACATAGTCATACACATTTCAGTGTCTTCCGTGCTCAAATACTGAATCAAAGCTTGTACCCACACCATTAGAATTGGTAGATTCTAGAATTTTCCAGAATTCACAGGAAGTGAAGTTGGGATTGAAATAACCACCTCCAACAACAGTGTGAAAGATTAAAAAGAAAATTGGGATCAAACTTAAAGAAACATATAGCGATAAAATAGTAGATACAATAAGAGCACAAAGCAGGGTTACAGGGAATACACTACTAGTATGACCTCTTAAGTAATTAACCTTTTCTCTGTCCCTCATCCCTATCTACAAGGATATGAGAATGAGTAGTGAAAGACTGGGAGTTACTCAGATATTAATAGGAATCACACAGCTACTACTTCAGATTAAGAGTGTCAGATTTTGAAGCAGAGAGGTCAACTATATAATTTTTATCTAACCACACAGTAGAAACACCTTGATCCCATAGGTATATGGCAAATCTTAAAGCGGAGTTTGTGCCTACTGGCATCCATCTCACTATTTTACTGCACTTTTTGCCTGGAAAATCATTCAAAACAAAACAAAAAAAAAAAAAAAGCAAAAAACAACAAGAATGACCACTACCATTTCTCACTTAAGCTTGTAAGAACTTAAAAAAAACTCTAAAACGCACAGCTATATGAGTGCTACCTGAAGGCTCTTTTAAGTACATTAAATTTAACAAGTAGGAATAGCAGCTTTTAAAGGGTAGTATTATCACAGCAAGATTTGAGTTAAAAACAGAGCAAAAAATAGACATGTTCTGACATTTACAGAAAGCAAAGGGTACAGAGAAAAAATAACAAAAAAAATCATACAATTGAAATTCTAAGGTCTGATAACAACAGGAGGTGCTGATGAAACCACAAGCTCAGAAAAGAGAGAAATGCGTGTGGTTCCTCTCAGGGAATCCAGTGATTGATCAGTCAATCACAGGCATATTAACCTACTCTATTTTACTTACAATTCAAGCAAATATATGATCTAAAGCAGAAAAAAAACAGCATCATGAAGGAAGTAATCTGTATGAATGTAATAAACATGGATAATTTAGTGATGGAACAAAACCAAGACAGGGGTACAAGTGGGCTTGATTTAATTGCTGGGGGAGAGGGCTGGCCATTCTCTGGCAGAGAACTTCAATACACTTGTGAAAGAACTTGTGTTTTTAAAATAATCACATGCATCATGAAAAGAGCAACAGCTGCTCAGCAGCAACTTGACATGCAAATTTCTGCCTTTATTCAGTCCACACATGCTGATGAGATATAAGCAGAGAGGACTGTCAAAAACTGCTCCCAAGCTGAACTAATGATCATTGTGAAAATTAATTTTAATGTATTCATCTTGCATCATCACATGTAAAAGGGATATAATTGTTAGCACTGAAAGCAACCCTTAAAAAAAGCAACGTCACGTGTAAGCACCAAAATATTACAATTTTCACTGCAGTTTTACTTCTTTGACTAGAAATAGGCCAAAGTATACTGAGTTGAACATAATCTCATACAAAGGTTCTGCAAAAACAGAACCTCTGGTGATCTGTAATAAACACTAACCTGCAAAATTAACATCTAATTTAATTATTTCACTGTGAAGACGAAAGAAACCTCCAGCTAACTACTGTTCCCCAGTGAAGCCAGATGGATTTGGCCAAATGCTTACCAGCATTCAGTGCTTAAAAGTGACCACACCAGCAGAGGAACATGTTCACCTGTTCCTGGATAGATTTGTAGCTGTTGTTCACTGCTGGTCAGATTTTCTTTCCTTGGGTAGTATAAAACCAGAACTTCTTGTTTAGGATGATATATACAGTGAGGCTTATCTATAGTAGTCTGACCTGACAGGCATCATGATAAAGATATTGAGTATGCTCCCCGGGTATGAAGCACAATAGAATTTCACTGCAATTATCGATGACAGCATCCTTCTCTGTACCCCTTAAGCAAGTCCCTAGTAAAAATCCTGAGAATCTCCAGCTTTCCTCATCATTCTAATCTTGCTTTGGATTTTTTTGTTGTTGTTTAGGTTTTGCTTGTTTGTTGTTCCCTCTCTCCTCCTACATTTTCTAAAGGCCTCAGTATCATAACTCTTCTTTATTTAGGCTTTTCCTTAAAACATTTTCAATCTACGGTAGTTGCTATAAAAGCAGCTTTATCCTGAAGTTCCAGTAGATTCCAAGCATAAGTGAGAAAAAAGTTATGTAAGTAAATTAAAAAAAAAAAAAAAAAACAGTTCCAAAAGCTTTTCTCATATTAACCACAGAAATTACAATAACTTTGTTTGTCTTACTGGTGAAAATCAGGAGAAATATTCAAGAGAAATAGTAGAATTTCATGATACAAAAGCAGAGGTCTGCATGAAGGAAACCAACATAAAAGTAGTACAACAAACACATCTGAACTTAAAATACCTTATTTTTTAAAAACAACCATTAGCAGATACACATATTTAGTTACTCCAATTAGTATCAGAAGTAGCACATGGAAATAGGAGGCATGCATGCCTAGGATGGTCTGAAAGAGTGAACTCAATGTACCACACAGTACAGGCAACTGCAGAACTACCAATAGCTGTTGTCATCAACATTATGCATACCAATCACAGAGAAAAAGGAGTAGAAACATTTTCCCTGCCAGAAAACACGCCCCAACATGAAAAGAGACCAGAGCATTCTCTGAGTCAACAAAATCACAGACTGTCACAATCAGAAAGGTCAACGCAGCGCAGGGATGATAGAGGAGTGGAGTAGTAAAGGTGCTAGTGCAAATGGAATGGTATTACAAAGGAAAAGTGCTCACCTTCCTCTGAAGATCAAGGCTCCCAAGGAAAACACTATAAGGGAAGGATTTCTAACCAAAAATCCTTCTTGAGTGGCAATCAGCCCTTAAATGAGGTCTAAAAGAGGTGCAGCCAGGCTCCACAGCTGAATTGCCTTCACCTGTGCTCCCAGGGCTGACCCAGTCTTTTCCCCAGGTGTTCAATCAGTGCTTCAGGCCATGACTCAACAGTTACCATACACACACATTGCAAGAAGCCATGTCTGAAGAAAAAAAAAACAACACACTACAACATGCTTGAAGACCTAGGTGCACAAAGGCAAAGCAGGAAATTAAATGAATGGCTAAATCAGTATTATATTGCCTGTAGTAAAATTAAAATATACCTCTGACAAGTCCAAGCCACAAAGTTGGCATTCTGTTAATGTTCAAATGTTAAGTGTCTCAATGGAGTGGACAAGCAACTGGGAATAAATTAAAACAGGATTATACACATCTATAAAAGGTATATAAATCCCCTGCCATCTCCCAGCTTTTATAGCTGTACACTCTTCCAGTCCTCTGAATCTACTTGTACACAGTTACCAGAGACTCTCTGAGAGACCATAGGATGGCAAAGATCATTGCCAGCATCACAGCTTCCACTCCTTCATTTTTGTGACATCACCCATTTCTTCCATAGCATCTCCAGTTTCCATAAGGGTGAACAGTAGCAATTATTATGAATTCATTCCTCAGTCAAGAAGTCAGAAATCACTTCTGCCAGAACATTATTGGAGAAACAGTTGTTTTAACAAGACCTGATTTTCCCCAAAATGATTATTCTAGAGGACTTTGGACTTCTTTGATTACATGAAAAAGTTCAATCCATGCAATAAAAAAGGAAACAAGCCTGCTTAGAGACTGAAGAGATGAAGGTGGTCAGACATACACCTGACATTTAAATTAAATTTAGCAAATTTGAAAGTTTGTCAAGACCTTTAGAAGAAAGTCCTTTATCTACAAGACACCAAGCACATTAGAAGCGCAGCTTGAGCTTTATGAGTAACTAAAAGTGTGCAACTTATTTCCCCACCTTCTATCTGAATAGTTCAGGAACATTTCATGACTTTCAAGGATGTGTTGCTCTCCAGCAGTTATATAGGGAATCATTTATACATTCTACCTGAATAAATGGTTGCTCTCATTCAGTGTTGGAAATTCCAGCTGTACTGTCTGGCATCTAGCTCACAGCACATCTCTGCTCTTCCTCTGAACTTAAGTAGCTCTTCAAAATTTTGATTGTGTGAATTCCAATTTCAGTCCTGATTCAGTGGCTTGTTTTCTGTGATTGTGGTACTTGCGAACAGTAAACATTCATACTATCTGTGCAAGCTTTGCAAGCCTTATTGATACAGCTCCAGGAAGAGACGGTGGCTTTTGGCCAATAAAGGTGATCACCTCTCAGTGCTCAAGTAGAACTTGTATCAGAGAGAGTCATAATGAGCTTCCTCCTTTAAAAAGCTACTGACAGCAATCGACAGCCAGAGCTATAAATGATCAAGTTAAGGTTATTAAACTCACAAAAAGGAATAATTACAAAACTGCAAATATTCACTGAAGATTTCAGTATCATATTTACCCCAGATCTTCAACAATTTTTCCTTCCAGCAAATGCATTATATAAAACAGCAGATATAAAACCCTTCTGCCCTTTTGTAAATGAAGTGGACACTGATCAAAGTGTAGATTAGCTGTGCGGGGGGTTGGACAGAACAGATGTTGGAAACAGCAGTGTAACCATCCTAGCAGTACAACAGATGTCAGTAAACATCAAAAAAGTGTCTCAGTTTTATACTTTGTTTTATTTTTGTTCTGTGGAGTTGCTTTTTGGTTGGTTGGTTGCATTGCTGTTTATTTGTTGTTGTTGTTTTTACTTCTCTATTGTTTTTGTCAGACACTTCACTCATTTACACAAAAACATGCTTGTCAAGCATACGGACCGCACTTCTTAAAGCTTAATCTCCAGATGCGGTACTTTGAATCTGCTGTCAGTAATCTCCAAAGGAAGACTTTGAAATTGATTCTTATTCAGGATTCTAGTTCAGAAAAGCCCTTTATTTCTATGCTAGGAACTTTGGAGGTGTGGGTTATTGTCCCTTTTAGTTTAAGAAAGAATTTCCACTTTACAGTAAACTCTGTTAGACACTGTGGGGAAGAAGAGAACTTTTGAGTTGAAATACAATTCAGAAAATTCTCTATTCAAATCAATAGTTATCCTCCTGACAGAGGGATGGGGCAAAGGATGACAATTTGATGTTCTGAAATTCAGATCCACTTTCCAACAAAAATCATGTGAAGTTAAAACACTACTGAACAAACTCAGGTGCAAAAGCTAATGCAGATGACAATTCTGGTCAAAGCTTCAATATATTCACAATTATCTTTTTCTTTAAACTTGTTGGATAAAATGAGCATCAAAATAGAAGTTTAAGTAGTACAGTACTTCACTATAGACAATAAGTACTGTGTTCCCCACTTCTAAATGGACTTGACAATTAAATCTGAACATCAGGTTCTTCCCAATTAAGGTGTCACAGCAATTTCAGGATGAATGTGAAGTGGCTAAGTGATCCAAGGCTAGCTTTTAAAGGTCAAGTGCCTGTTGCAGAAACAGTACACTTGTCAGCAGCCTCAGTTGATGCAAAAGATTTCACTAGCACCAAAATTTGACTGCTACCCATCAGTGCTAGAATGGCTCCCTCAAGAACAGTGTTAAGGTATGTTAATAAGGCAATATGGAATAAATATTTTTTAAATATGAAGTTGTATTTCTGCCAAAGCAATTCAGAGGCACTGAAGCAAAACAATCACATTTTCCTTTACTTGCAGAGGGTTTCTATGCACTGCTAAGGAACATTTCTGAAATTATTCACATAGTAACGTCTAATGAAAAAGCAATGGTTGAAAATCATAGAATCATCACAGAATTGTAGAATGGCTTGGGTTGGAAGTGACCTTAAAGCTCATCCAGTTCCAACCTGCTGCTGTGGGCAGGACTGCCCCCAGCCCCATCCAACCTGCCCTTGACTGCCTTTAGGGATGGGACATCCACAACTTCTCCAGGCAACCTGTGCCAGAGCCTCACTGCCCTCTGAGTAAATAATTTCTGCCTAATATCTAATCTAAATTTCCCCTCTTTTAGACCTAAACCATTCCTGCTTGTCCTATCATTATCAGACCATAAAATAAATAAATAAATAAATAAATAAATCAGTCTCTCTCCTGTTTATATGCTCCCCTCAGCTACATGAAGGCCACAATGTGGTCTACCCAGAGCCTTCTCCAAGTTAAACAAGTCCAGCTCTCTCAGTCTTTCTTCATAAAAAAAGGAGTTCCAGCCCTCTGATCACCTACACGGCCCTCTTCTGGACCCACTCCAACAGCTCTACATCTCTCACGTGTTGGGAGTCCCAGGCCTGGATGAGTGTTCCAGATTGGCCTACCAGGTTGTTTTCCTCACATATGATACATTAACTAGGATGTCCAGCATACACATCTGTGCAGTAATGAAAGGATGACAGTGCAGCCTTCTTACTAAGACCCCACTGAAGTGAGCGATGCCAATATCTCATCTTTCCAAAAGGGCCAGGCTACACATTTAAAATATTTGGAAGTGTAAATACTGCCTCTGCATTTTATGACACAGTAAAAAGTGGTTTAATGTAGCAATAAAAACTCAAATATGCTTTGACAAAGTTATTTTAAACACAGTTCTAAAGCCAATAGCTACTAAGTTTTAGACAGATGATTTCCAAAGGGCCTTGGCACAATACCATTTAAAATGAAGGTAAAATATTCTACATATCAAGGCTTGCTAAATAAATCCCAAGATTTTTATGGCACTAATGAGTGAGTATGAGCACAGTGGGACTGCTCAGTAATTCACGTTAAAACTATATATATTGTAGATGCAAAATATAGAACGTGGCATATTCCTCAATCCTAAAACACTCTTCCAGCCTATCTGGAACAGCAAAGCTGAAAATGGGGAATTCCTCAGATTCAAACAAGAGTATTTATGACCATAACCTAGGACACAAATGAGATCAAACCTTTTGAAGAACAGGTAGCAACACACACTGCATGCTCCTCAAAGCCTCACACAGTAGAAACAACACCACACAGTAAAATAAACGTTTTTTCCCAGTGGTCAGTGTTCCATTATGACTGGCCCTGAGCAGTGCACCTGGGCAATATCACCCACCATGATTTCCAAGACATCAGGGTGGAATTCCCACAGCCACCCCAACTCAAGTTCATAGCACATCTAGCCCCTGCAACAAGGAACAGGGCCTAGACATCCCCTGCAGGCATCAGAGGTGTCCCCAAGGTGAAGAGACATTCCAGCAGAGTTGTCAGCACACATGCTGCAGTCATGGCTAGAGCTCATCCCGTGTTGTCTGGACAAGTATCTATGCAAGGCCTGCCTTTAGGGAGGCCATGGGTGGCAGCAGAAGTTTTGAGAAAAGCAAAAAGAGGAAAAGCACAAGCTTTATGTGGATGATTTGAGGGGGAAAAGAACTCCTCCCTAAACTGCCCACTCAGCTCAGAAGTTAAGCCAGCAATGCTTTGATTTTTATACAACTTAAAGCCAAACGGATCCATTTCAGAAGAAATGAGTCACACATAGTTCTCAGAGATGTTGGGTCACCTAACAGAACGGTCTGTGGCTGGAGCAGTTACCACTTTGTTGGGTACCAATAGCGCTGAGTTACACCACTTGCACTGAGCCCTTCTCTGCACCTGATAGCTGAGCACAGAGCTTGTGGGGAAGGGAAGTGTCTTCTTCTGAGCCATCACAGTCCATTCCAGAACTGCTAAACCAGCAAGGTTTAAGCAAAATCAGTATGTAGAATTGAGCAGGATATGCATGACCTTTGTCAAGTAGTTCTGTTTGACTGCAATTCTCAAACTCTAAGGTAAGGGAACACACCAAAAAGTTTCCTGATGTCCACTATTTGCACTTCTTTTTTCATTCAAAGTTCTTTTTAATACAGGGGGAAAAAAAAAAAAAAGCACAACAAACAAACATTAAAAAATGCTTATGCTGTCTTAGTGAGAGAAGCCTGGTACTGCCTGATCCTGCACTCATTTGACACCAGCACTTTTCCCTTACCAGCATTAGCTAGCATACTTCTAGGGAACCAAGGCAGTATTACAGCAAGATAAAAATTAAAATACACAGCATCGCCAAATCATACGCAAGTAATTGGCAGAAATAAGACTCAGTCTCCTGATTTAGACACTGTAGAGCCCTATTCTTGTTAATTAAAAAAGGTTAGGTGAATGATTTAGACGAACAATTCAGAAGAAATATGAACCTTTCTAAACCTTTGTTCAAAATAAGAGCTGAAATTTCTGGAGACTCATAAAAAGCTAATTCTGGACGCACATCAGCTTCTACATGCACACACACGTGCATGCACTGAGTGCTCCTCTTTCTTCTATACTTCCCACATTTAACAAGCAGTAAAAGTGTCAGAATAATCTTGAAGGATAATGCCTGTGTCAATAGAAAAATTTCCACTCCATACCACCTTCAGTAAGGTGGCAGGAATTTTGAAAACACTTCGCCTTATTCTTTTTAAGAGCTACGATAGATAAAACATGATCAAATAAGGAATAAAGTTTTGTTATTGTCAACTAAAAAGATTTTGATTAACTCATTTTGTGGTTGACTGTTTAAAATGATATTTAGTCTGACTTATAGGAAGCCTTTGCTTTTCCTTTTAACTCGAGTGATTTTGGTATAGACAAACATCTCTAACCAAACAATTATTTAATACTTAAACACAAAAATACCTACTTTGAAGACACTGCTCAGAAATGGGGCCAGACTTTTTTTGTGGTATTCAGCAGTGGAACAAGGGGCAATGGGTACAAACTGCAACATGGGAAGTTCCATACAAACATAAGGAAGAACTTCACTGTGAGGGTGACGGAACAGCGGCACAGGCTGCCTAGAGAGGTGGTGAAGTTTTCTTCTGTGGAGATGTTCAACACTCTTCCCCGTGCATCCTGTTTTAGCAGGAGGCTGGACTGTATGATCTCCAGAGGTCTCTTCCAAGCCCTATACTTCTGTGATTTTGTGAAATTAGTTTACTGGCAAGGAAAAGCAAATAGAAATTAGGCACAGTAACACAGAAGGGCATGAGATGACTTGAACTTCTATCCTCACTGTAGCACCAGCTGTGCTCAGGTAGCAGCATGACCCATTTATACAGCACTAGGACCCTGCATAAAGAGGTGGCAAACCCAGCCAGCATTAGCACTGTGCCACCGCCACTTGACAGCTGGACTTGGGGAGTCCAGGGGGCTGTGACCATTCACACATATCCACCTAATGATACCTGTACAGGGAGCCCAGGCAACATATCTTAAGGGCTTATCTACTCAGGACAGTAAAAGCAAGCCAGCTGAAGGTATGTAGTCATAGCCAGGAACCTGAAGTGTTGACAGATGAAAGTTAAAGCTAAGTGGGAATACTGAGATTGTACTTAAAACATTTTAATGCAATACACCCTGACTTCAGAGTTGATTTGTTTATCTCCTGTTTTTAAAGCATGTACATGAATAACAGTAGAGTGAGGTGAAAAATAAACAAAACAGGAAATGTCAGCCTTTCAAAAGGTGCAAGTTCTTGACTTGTTTAGATTATATACATGTAATTACCTTTAAACATAATTGGGAAAAACATATACTACAATAAAGTTATCAGACCACTTCTTCGAAGCTGAGAAGGAACAGACTGGGGGTTTCATCTTGAGGCAGTGTGAGCTCATCCCAAGACTCGAACCCAAAAGATAAATTAATTTTGGTAATTAATTGCTCATCATAAACCTTCAGGCTACTCCAGAATTCTCTCAATTCTAGCATCTCCTATTAAAGGGCTAGGTCTATATTCTTTTCCAATAAACTACTATCTTGCTGC
Organism: Chrysolophus pictus; assembly: GCA_037305975.1. NCBI lineage: Eukaryota > Metazoa > Chordata > Aves > Galliformes > Phasianidae > Chrysolophus > Chrysolophus pictus. The sequence goes on from CM074576.1 coordinate 110,065,611, forward strand.
AATTTCCTGCCAGCGGCTCCAGTTGGCTGTACCTCAGCACAGGATCAGCAGTTGACTTTTCAATCCGAGACAGCAGCAGCATTTAGCAACCTGCCAACTAACACAAAGCAAAGTGCCATTTAATTTCAGAAAAATCAGAACCAAGAAATTTATATTGTAAAGGAATAAAGAGTACAAAATGTGTCTTCCTATCAAATATGGGACCCGGGGCACAAATGTGAAAAACTTTATCTGGCTGGGTCCTATCTAGTCTTCCCCTAAGGATGTTCTAAACTCATTTCCAGATCATTTCCTTTCACTCTTGTATCTCTTGATGTTCAGCTTAATTTTCTGTAGGCACAGATGAAGAAGTCTAGAGGAGTTATTGTAGTGAACAAAGAAGAAAGTCAGTGTAATTTAACCTTGGAGTTTCTGCATTGTTTAACCAATCTGAGCCAAGAGCCAATCCTTATGAAATCCCTCTGAGTCTTCCAAGGTCTGTTCCTCAGGGAAGAACAACCTGAACATATCAGAAGTTAAATTCTAAGGCTTTTTTCACTTGGGAATTTAGAATTACAGAATGAAATTAGCTAAATTCTGTCCAAAGCATCCTTAAATCAGCTTCAAGGCAGAAGTGATTGAAAGAAAAAAATTCAAACTGAATAGTGCGAAGACTGATTTCTGCATAACCTTCCACTTGATTCAGTTTTTGGTTGACTAATTGGTGTTCATATAATATATTATGCAGAATGAAATAGTGTTCAATACTGAAGCAGTGTTTAAATTTAAGAGTACAGATAAGTTGAAGCTCTATATTGAACCGGGCTCTCTTTTCTTTAAAGAATTTTGAACTGGTTTTGATTTTGTATTTTAATTCTTATACTGTTTTATTTTTTTTAAAATGCAGGTAGCCTTTTCAAAACTGAAGAGATGAAAAATACTAGTTTTAATTAATGAATAATCTAAACAGCACTGGTTTTGTGGGGTTTTTTTGTTTGTTTTTGTTTTTTGTCAACAAAAGAATTCAGTTTTTCCCCCTTTCTTCCCAAAAGGCAATGCATTCTTTACTTGATAATCTGTAGGAATTTGAGTGTTTAATTAGCCTTATTTTTGTTCCCTGAATGCTATCAAAACATAGTGAACTACAACAGAAACATACTGAGAGCTACAGACAAAAAGTTAATTAAAAATTTGAATTTAAGGACTAAAGTTAAAACAAAAGATTTTTCCCTAGTTCATACCAAGATTTGGCAGCATGCATGATTATACATAAATCAGACTAACTTCCTATGCCTTGATTCCTCTATAAAAATAACGTCCATCCCCCTCTCCCCTTGCAATCTAACTATACATTTTATGACTGTAGTAGAAGCTCTGGTTGTGAATATCTTGTAGATGTGATGTTAAAGTGGTGCACAAAAGAACCAAAAAGTACCAATGATTTGTACTCTTGGGGCAGCATGCCAGGCTTTCCATCTAAATCCATCCTATAAATGGAGGTATTCAAGTGCAAAAAAAAAAAAAAAAAAAAAAGTTTTTTAACTATCCACTCTGGTTTAAAGACAAGTTCCTTCAACATCAGCTTTCCACAAATATAAATGATTGAGTTTGGCTCATAAATGTCATCTGAAAGCTAATCTGAAGATTGCCTCCTCCAATACCCACAAAAAATAGCAGATTTTACATTGAAGGCTACAGCTCAACATACTGAAAGAGTATTTCCCTTACCTCTCTTTTCCCCAATCTTTTCTTTCTCATGAAAGCCTTGGCACACAGGGACTTTGTGTAAGTAGGCAAAGATTAAATTAAACACCATTCAGAAAAAGATGATGCACAAAGACTTTTTAAAGTTTTGATGGTAACCAAAACTGAAAGCTATCTATACAGCCCCAACCTTATTACAGTACAATTTTCCTCTCAAGAAAGCTGTTAGTGACACCAGTAGAAGCTGTATTAAAGGGAATTCAAGCAGACAAGACAAGAGTAAGGGCAAAGACATCAAGAAGGATGCCAGCAAGTTTCTCATGTGTGTTGGCAGACGTGGGAACCTGCTAGCTCTCTGTTATGGTCCCTCCTGCATGTTGAATAACCCTAACCAAGACAGGATATGGGGCAGAGTCACTGCTTAATATAACATATTTCCAGTTTTGGAAGGAAGGCTATGCTGTCACTGCCACTAGTTTCTGAAAGAGTGTCTTTGAGGCAGATTTGATAAAGCATCACTGGAGATCAATCATAACTTCAATTTCTGTAACTAGTTTGAGTAGTTCAAATAGTGCTGTGTGCACCAGCACAAATCTAATACAGGTTCTGGGGCAGTACTTCTCTCAACATGTAGCTGACATTAAAGAGAGAGCAAGTTTAATAGCAGCATCATGGCAACGGTGTCGTATGAGTTGAGAGGCAAGACTAATGAGCAGAGGTAATAGTTTTTATTTCATCATCATTAAAACAAGGGGAAAAGCATACAGATTTTTAAGAGTCAGTGTAGAAGCATCTACTGCCAGGATAGCATAAATGAAGTTTGTAGCATCTTGACAAGCACATTTATAGTAGCCCCGGCCATTATACTACCCTGACCTGGGACCAGTACAGATTATTTAACTGTCATCTGTGAGACTCTGTCTTCAAAGGCATTTTCCCCAGAAACTGTACTCCTTGCCATCAGGCATCACTCCAGCTTTGCCAAACACTAATTCCAAGTACACAACCTTGTTGTACCACATAAAAATATACCACACTAAAGTAATACGAAACATAGCAATATGTTTTCATAGCAGCAACAAATGCTTCTGTCATACAACAGCCATCAAAATCTTTCTTACACATACACTTCACAAAACATATTATGGTTCACCACATGCATCCAATGCTCTCTGAGAAGAATCACAGTTATACAGTCAGAAGGTTGGAAAGGACCTAGAAGATCATCTAGTTCAACCATCCTCCCATCACCATTACTACCACAAGCTACTAAATGATTATCTTGTAGGTCCTCATCCAGACACCTCTTCAACTGCCAGGGATGAAGACTTCACCACCTCCCTAGGCAGGCCATTCCAGTGAAGAGCTAGACAGTTCTGTATAAGTTAGTGGACTATTTATGAAGGACAAGGAATAAAAGTCAGCATGACAGCTCTCTAGCAAGATCTCTCTACCTGTGCTTCCTATCTTCAAGCAAGTCCTATGGAAGTCAAGAAACAAGATTCAGACATCTAATAGATATTAAATACTCATTAAAATTCATCAAGAATTTAGAGATGCATTTACTTTCCAAGATAACCTCTCCATGCAGCAAACAAAATGGCAACCCACCACGTATATAAGCAGATCTCTTAAGAAGGAGATATCTACTGAGTTTTCAAGTGCATGTGCAACAGTTCAGTATAAAAACAACTCTGCACTTGCTTATCTGCTAGTAGTTGGCTAATGATGTAAAGGCTTTCTCCTGATAAGAATTATCAATAGGAGAAATGCAGCTCAAAAGCTCAATGTCAAGGAATCTTCTCGTCCATAAGTTAGTTAGTACAGCTTAGGGAATGACCTGCTGGAGAGAACTTCTGCAGAGAAGGACTTGGGTGTCCTGGTGGACAGCAGGGTGACCATGAGCCAGCAGTACGCCATTGGTATCCTGGGGTGCATTAAAAAGAGTGCAATCAGCAGATTGAGGGAGGTGATTCTCCTCTTCTACTGTGCTCTGGGGAGGCCACATTTAGAATACTGTGTCTAGTTCTGGGCTCCCCAGTTGAAAAAACAGGGATCTTCCTAGAATGAGCACAGCAGAGGGCAAAGATGATAAAGGGCCTGAAGTATCTCCTGTATGAAGAAAGACTGGGTAACCTGGCTCTGTTAAGTCTAGGAAAAGTCCCAGTTCCATGGAGACCTCAGACTCCTGACTAAAATCATGAACTTGTGCCAAAGAAAAAAAAAAAAAAAAAACAATTCAACACAAGATGTGTGACCTGGAACATGAAGGAGCACAGCACATCCTAATGTAACAAGGGCTGATTTCACATATATCTGTACAAATTCAACTAACCACATGACATATTTTGGTATGTTTGTATATATGTTAATATACATATTAACAAATATGCTATATTTGTTGTTATATGCTATATTAACAAAGAGATATGCTACATAAATAAAATACAGTGTCACTATTGTATGTTATGAAGTATTCTCTTTTGGCAATATGACTGTTCCAAGCATACAGATACATTGCCTTTCCTTAAAGCACACCTGCCCCAGCAGCACAGAAGCAGGGTTAGAAAGGGCTAACTTCCAAACAAGTAGATTGACCATTGCTTTCCTCAAAGCAAAGTAGCAGAAACATTGTCAGTTTTAATAAAATGAAGCAATACCTGTACCAGAATCTCACTCAACTCTCACAGAAACACAGCTTGGTTCAGATGACAGAGACTGCTCATATAAGATATCTTTTTCATACCTAGAAAGTGCTTGCAGTAATACATGGATGTGTTAACACAAAGTAATATTTTCCTTTAAGACACATAGAACATTAGATTATTATCTGAATACTTGCCTTTAGCATCCTCTTTGTTATTGCTATTTTTTATTCTGAGGGCTAAAGGAAAACTTCCAGCATTTAGAAGCCGTGGCAACACTTCCAACTGCATAACAATAGAATAGATGGAGAATAATCCAAGCATTTTCCAAATACCTTTGAAAAGTACCAATAAAAATTATATCTGTAAACATATATAGGAACATTAAAATGTACAGCACATTATTCTTACTAGTAAGTCTGTACTTGAAGAGGCAATAAAGCTCAGCACTCTTACCTTCCCTTAATTGCATTAGAAATGACCGTTTGAGGTTGACTGAAGCTCCTCTTAATGGATTTTGAATGGTATGCACTTTCTCCACCTCCTGTTTTAGAAGTCTCTTATTCTATTTTGATGTACATCTTGTGCCTAAATTGGCTGGGAGCTGTTCTCCTGTGCACTAGTTAGCTTGCAATCACATGGGGAGTTATCTTTCACTTTCACAAGGCTCTGCGCCACCTCTAGATTTGAAGCTACACAGTTCCAATTGTACTTGCAAACAGTCACATATTTGGCAGAAACAGGACACACCGGCTTCATGTCTTATTGTCTGTTCGTAGTGTCTCTGTAGCCACACTTTTTGGCACTTGGAAACAGCTGCCATTTGCTCCTCGGGTATTAAGAAATTACATTCTGCTGCTTCAGCTCTTCCTTTCAGCACATCAAAGAGGTGTAGGGTTTTTTCATGCGTTCAGCAGCCACAGATTTTGCAGAAGACAGACAAATACACTAATGAGACATAGGAGAGCCTAACTGCACTCATTAGGGGACATGATCTCTTCCTCCATGCTCTTACAGCTCCCTGGCTGTGTGCCACAGATTTGTTTTCAGTAAGATATCCTCCATGAGGCTTAAAAGTCTTACAGGGACCTCTACACATGTTGAAGAACAAACATGAACACAATGGGATGGAGCAAAAAGGAGATCCCAAGGAGTAAAAAGAAGGTAGGTCTTATCAGCCTAAGTCTAGTCTCACAGTGTTAAAGTAGGAAAGGTCCAGAGTTGACTATTCCAATAGGAATCCATCTCATTAAACAGTGTTCTACTGATGAGGCAGATATGAAATCAACCTAGAAAAAAATCAGTCCACAGATCAGCATTAAGATCACATCAGGCACTTTGCAGGCAAATCTACAGCAATAGCCAAAAACAAGACAAGAAAGCAGTCTTCAAACAGACCTGAAGATCAACACTCTTCCAAGGAAGCTGAAAGAAAGAATAAAGAACATAGAACTAGGCTTAAAAAAAACTGTTGGGTTTACAGCTGTGGGTGGAGATTCCAGGTTAAGCAGCTCAGAGCCATTAAGGTTCATGCCTTAATGCACCTGAGAGCACCAGCAAGTAGCAATTCATCTCTCAGATATATGAGCACAGAACAAGGTGTGATTACAATATTGTGGTAGTTTTCAATTCATTCTGTTGGCTGATTGGGTTTTTTTTGGTTTTTTTTTTGTTTTTTTTTTTTTTGCTATTCATCCTTAGTAGAGACCTGTCCTATCTATGCTACTGGATAAAATACATCCAAGGAACTACTTTATTTTTTTATGCTCTGGTAAATCCTTTTGGAGACTTTATGATTCTTTCCCTTCTGACAAACTTTTGAAAACTAACAGCATTCACGGATGCACATACCATGCTCAAGGGGTGGGGGGTAGAAGCTGTGGCAAAAACAATGATAAATCCTTCACTAAGGTTTTGAGACTGTCCTAACAGGGGTAAAGCTTTCAAGTCTCTGCTTCCTCTGTACTAGCTTGCTCTACCACTTCCAGAAAGGAGTTAGATATTCCATGTAGATTTAATCAGGTAGCAACAAATGTCCTGTTCCGGCTTTCAATAGTCCCATTTTTTTTTCTGACCCATTTTCACCATGGCCTTTGCATTTTATTTTTTCCCTGTGCATCCTCAGGTATCTTTTGGGGAAATCAACAGGACCATGAGCAATTGGCATAGTGATGCAGTGGTTAATTGCATTAATTGGTTGTTGGATAACCAAGGAGAGAGGTTGAGAGACCAAGACCAATTAAAAAAAGAAAGGGACAATAGAACAGGTATTTCAAGGTGCTAGAAGAAAGGAAACTGATATGTTTTTAGTATAGCTAGTTGACAAAGCCAGTACATTCAACTTTATATTTGGTTTTCAGGTAACAAATTTGGCGATGTTCTTTGACCTTCTGCCTGATTTATAAAACCTGCTGGCAGCATAACATTTCTCTATTCAAAGGAGAGAAAGTAGTGTGTTTCTTATGAATGTACTTGTGAACGTGGCCAGCTAGGAGCTGCTGCTTCTTGCATTGAAAAATCCTATTCAATTGTCAGAGAAATGGCTATAAGGCCATAGGGAGGCTGTACTTCAATATGTCTCTCAGCAAGGGCCACTGAGAAAAGTGTAAACAGTGACCCCAGTGATTCCCAGTTGTAGTGGTCTGCAGTTGGAAAAAAAGTAGTAATTAATCATGTTCCTGAGGTATGGGAATATATTAATTCAGTATTCCCTTTCTAATGCAAGCAGTGCATCAGCCAAAAAGACAACTGGCAGAAAAAAGATTATGGTAAGAGCTGGTTCTGAAAAAAATAAAAAAATGAATTGTAATAGTTTTCACTTAACTGAGGCAAATAAGGCTAACTTGAGAATGATGATAATACTCATCAAAGTGAAATAGTTCATACAGAAGTTTTAAACAGACAGAAGGTGAAAAACCAAAAGAGTTTATGACTGATTTAAGGTTAAAAAGTTAATCTTGCAATTGCGGTTAGCAATCATGTTAATTGAGCTCGTGATAAGAGACCAGATGGTGATTATGACTGGGAGAAAACACCCAGAGAGACTGATTACTAGAAGTTTGAGATTAACACTTAAAGAATAAAAATTAAGAAATTACCGCAGAATATATCAAAGGAATTTGTCTACATTATGATGATGTTGGGAATGGTCCAAAGCATCTGAAGCTAAAGCCACTACCGGGAATGTAAAATGACATGATGACATAAAAAGAAGAGCGTGAATGGCTCAAAGAAAGAATTTGAAAACTTAGGACAAAGAGCTGCATAAAGAACACTCGTACGGTAGTAAGTTCTAAGTCCTTTAAGACTGACAACATAAAACTCAGTTTTCCATGAATACTTTCAAGCAGGGAATGTCACAGTTCTCCTGTAATGACAAAGTCAAACCTGAAGACCCTAATTTACGTCTTACAAGTTGAAGAGCAGACCTATGCTCAATTATAGAAGGTGATTGGAACTCTGTCCACATGTGTAAAAAATTTTAAGTCATTATATGATCCATACAAACTGAAACAACAATAAATGATTTAATGCCTTTGTGAAAGTGAGCTTGGCAAGTAGCCTACTTTTCCAGAGGAGGAACATTTTTTTTTTTTTTTTTCCCCCAACCTGGAATGCATGATTATAGAAGTCATGCAAAGTTGAAAAAAACATAATGATTACACTTCACCTTTGACAAAAATCTAAGGAGCTGAGTTTGGCACTACAGTATATATACATCACTGGGCACTACTTTTATTTTAGTTCAGTCACAAAAGAAGAGCAGACTATAACTGTCAGGTCATCTTGCAAAGCAGAAGGTACCTACAGTAAAAGTTACCAACTTTATTTTTGTATTTTGATTTTTTTAAAATCAAACCAATCAAACTGAAGTAATAGAAATATTAACCTTGAGCGGGGGGAAAAATGTGGAGAAAGTTGTTTCATAAGTTTAATCAGTAGTGTCCTGGGAGTAATTGGTGCCCTTGATCGCATCAAATACAGATTTGTGGATGCTTGAAAATATGAGAACAACTGCCCTAGACAATAATTCTCATTTCCAGTTCAGACCCTCTAAAAGATTCTACTAATAAAGAGTTGCTTGTTAAATCCTATTTACATTAGACACAGTCATGGGATTCATATAATTTAATTTTAACTATCCAAAGTGAGTTTCTGGTTTCAGCTAGTTATTAGGTTTACTCTACAGTAAGTGGAGAAAATGAGGTACTTTGAGAGGATTCATCTTTTTTATATCATCCTAGGACAGATATCTAAGATAGTAGAATTAATTGTTCTCTGGAGCAATTGATCTTCATTTTATCTCTACAGACAAAGTCTAAACATTTATCTTTAATGAGATGCTTCATTTTTGATGGCCAAAATTAGATAGGAAAACTCCCACTTGTTATGCTTGGGAAAGTAATCTCTGATCACGGGTCTCAGTATAATAGGCAGGAATTTCAGCAGTTTTCATTGCAATGTAAGTTAAAAGATAGCATTTTTTCCTCCTTACCTCTGCCACTCCTTTTATCCTCAACTGTATGGAAAATGACAATAAAATATTGAAACATACATCAAATAAAAGGTTCTGATCCTTTTGATTATTTACTAAATTTAAGGATGGCACTAAAGAGTACAGACCAACAACTACCAGCTTGGATTGGCTTCTGTTCTACAGGGAGGCATATAGATGACTTCTCTGAGGAAAATGAGCCAAGAAATCAGTGAGGTCATAACTGAAGATGGTAAAGGTAGCCCTGTAAGATGCTGCCACTCCAACCATATCAAAAGAAATAGACGTGCAACACATACCACAGTAAAGTACAAATAGTGCAACATAAAATGGAGATAAAGACAATGCATTCAATATTCTCATGCAATGGGAAGCCTAGAACAGAAATTGAGATCCCAAGAGAGATCTGAGCTAAAATAAGTGGACATAAAATTTCACAGATGGTGATAGACTATCTCAGAGTAGATCTCAAGGTCCTGCTAAAGCTCTGAGTCATTAACAAGCTAATTAGATGACATTAATTGTCAGGTGTGTTTGAAATCCTATTAAATGAAGGGAAATTGTTACTTAATGTGAATTTTTATACTAGAAGGGAAAAGAAAAAAGTAAGGAACACTGTCTTTTAGAGGTTCTGGAAAGGCCCAGCTGCCATATCATACAGATGTTTCCACTGGGCTTTGCTGACTAAGAAGATTCCATTAAGACAAGTCTCTGTAGGCTCTAAGTAGTTGTTAAACAGCACATGAAAGGTTCAATTTATGTACAGTTATTTAGGAAGCTCACCAGTTGCTAACACCAGTGAAATTTAAAAGGGCAAATGTTTGTTATCTTAAGTTTTACCATCCTCTGACCAGAATTGTCCCTGACAATTCCACTCATACAAAAAAAAAAAAAAAAAAAAAAAAAAAGTTACTCTACTCTCAGGAGTCTTGTTAAGTTGAAGGACATTTTAAAAATAACTCACACAGTAGGCAGACCTTTAGCCTCTAACATTGCTTTATTAAATCACAAAACACAATATATTCAGATAACATTAAGGTTCTGACCTTGGATACACAAAAGTAAGGAAATTCAGAGGAAAGTTTGAACATCTTTCTGTACCTAACATCAGACTTTTGCCTACTGTTTGCATTGAGGGCTTATGGCACCTACTGTAGTTACGAAAGGTCTCCTGGTGGTTTGGTGACCCTTTCACAATTTGTAGGCACAATAGATTAAGGATATGACTTTAAACTGGACATGAATTATCTTGTGCTTTAAGGTTGAATTCAGATCTTCAGCCAAGTTTGGAAACTTTTGAGTTCAAATGTTCCTGTGTTTTAAAGGCATCAAGACAAACCAAAGAAAGACCTCTGATCGACAGCATGCTGTGGTGGTTAATGCAGAAATACAATGTCTTTATAACCAAGCTGTATGAAGATTGAAAAAGTCTCCTCTTGCCTGAGAATCAGCAGGAGAAGTTTCAGAACACAAGAAGAAATTTTTCCTTAGGTTACAAAGGATTCCAAAACTGAGGTTAAATATAAAATTGTGGTTTAATCAACTGTTTCATTATTCTAATGAACAAAATGGATAAACACAATTAGAGATGTTTTCCATCCCAACACTTAATTGGAAGGAGTTATGAAGGGGTTAATTTCTTGATTTAAAAAGAAAAAAAGGACTATTGTTATTTTCATCTCTCACATAAAACTCTAATTCCAAATGCTTACTCTAAGTATGACGTTACAGTGCACACATAATCCGTTTTGCAAAATTATGGATATGAAAGAAAAAATTAACATTAAAAAAGAAGCACCCTGAGCACCTATTTCCTAAATTAATAGCAATGTAGAGTAACATACAATAGCAACTCTACAAGGTGGAAGATTAACAACACCTTGTTTCCTATGGCTCTGTGTTCCCAATACCATTGTGTTCCTCACCCTCTACTTCCCTCCTCTACAGGCACCTCAATCTTTCAATCTTTCAGCACTGCTTGAGCTCACACCATGCTGCTCACACTTATTCCTCGCTCTTCCCTATGGGTATCCGTAGAAGTCAAGGGAGAGAATATGGATTGATATGTGGGTCACTGGTGAGCTTCATGGACCAACTCCTGGCTGAGGGTCCCACAGCTTCCACATGGCCCCTCGACCATGTGTCTTTCAGGCCTTTGCGGTCTCCGTTTATCTGACAAGTTTAACCAAAATCAACCAAGAAGTGACAGATTGAGAGCATGAGGATGGCTGACTGATGTACTCACAGTGGTTCACTAATCTTTTCTTAGTAAATCAGATGTTTAAGAAGCTTTCTGAAAGGGGAAACCATGCCCTGACTTGAGCTCCTACTACTTTATGTTACTTAATTCTATCTATATACCAAGGCATAGGAGAACTCTGTAGGGGTAACCTCTCTCAAATCTTCACACTTGGGAGCCTTCCATCTCTCCCAGGTCTGATGCTACACCACACTCACACGTGCAAAAACCTGCATATCTCCCAAATGAAGTACATGTGCTTCCCACATAATCTCACAGGGTGAGCTGAGGATAACTGCCCAGTGCCACAGACCACACCAATGGAGACACTGGCAAAACAATACTCAGTAACAAGAAACAGAGTTTCAACCCTGTAAAGACTTCTGCTTTAATGTTCAGTTCCTAAATGATGTTGTTCTCATTAGTTCCACATAATAGCTAGTTTGTAATTGTATTGTTGATTACCAATGCTAGACAGGTGCCATAGATTTTGTTCTAATTTCTTAACATAAGGTAATGTGTTTAAAGTAAACACACATACACACACATACAAAAAAACAAAAACAAAACAAAATAAAGAAAGCCTAACAAGCCCTTAGGAGTTCTGGAAAAAAAAGAAAAAAAAAGAAAAAAGAAATTGCATTTTCAGCCTAACAACTTTGATTGTTTCCCATTAGCTACAACAGGGAATTTTAGGTGACAGGGTTGAATCTATCTGTACATTTCACTTAGATTCTTGCATGTAGGTACTCCAAGATTTCAATTTTATACTGTGAACCATCTAAGGTCTGTCTACAATATTCGGAAATGTGTTTCTAATTGCTTTCTTCATGCAAAAGAGATGCCATAGATTACCAACAGCAGACCTATTAATCATCAATCTAAGTGCAGCTAGTCTTCTGCATATAATATTTATAAGTTTTTATATACCTCTTGCTAATGCTCACAATCAATGACTGCTTGACAAGGCACACTAGAGACTTATCAAATACCTAAACCTTTCCAGGAGGCTTAATCTGTAGATGACCATTATTCCAGATTATATTAATGATAAAAAGATTTATATGTTTTAATATCTATTTTCATAGGGAACAGAAAAAACTCACTGGCTACACACTTCTTGTAAATCTGGGGGGACTTCTTATTGCTTTCTGTCTTGTCTTTCAAATTATCATTTGCTACTTAATGAGTAAATATGATTTCTCTCTTGTCTTTGTAGTTTCAGAAGGTAACACTATGAAATAAGCCTTATGTTAGCTGTGAGCTGTGTGGGGGAATTCAATTACTATATTAGTAATTGTGAATCTCCACACCCTATGAGACCAAGTAGGAGTCTAATCAATTTACAAATAGAGTCTATTCACATTATACATGGTTGTAGCTGCTGGGAAAAAAAAAAAAAACAAAACTATTTACATTCCAAAGTGTGCATTCATCAGCTGCTGGTCAAACAACATCTAAACATTCACTTTTTCCTTTCACAGTCAAGCTCAAAAAATTGTTGTAATTCAGCAAGGAGAACTCCAGAGTGTTCTTTCATTTCAGTTGAGTTCTAACGTTGAGAAACAGAACTGATCAAATTATTCATTCCATTTATTTATTTATTTTGCAAATAAACTATGTGATTCATTTTTTTCTCCCTGCTTGCAAATCATTTGTGAACCAATCCAAGTGCTGTGACTATATATCTTATTTACAACCATTTCCACAAACCTATTCCAGTCCTAGAAACATTTGCAATCTCTTTACTTTGAGTATGTGTTACTTGGTCTTTCTTGTGTGTAACTGGTTGCATGACAGACATTAGGGGACAGACACCGAATCAATCCATAAATTGATAATAAAAAAAAAAATTGCTTGAAAGAAGAGCAGTTCTCAAACTATTTGCAGAAGATAAAACTAGGGTGAATAGTCATAAATTCGTGGGAAAAAGCTCCGTGTTGATCTGCTTGGGATTCTCCAAATAATATCCATACCTGGCCTCTCCTCTCCTTTTTACTACGTAGGAGTTGTTCTACTTCCTACCAGTTTTAAGAAACACTAAGACCTTTACCTCACAGACCTCTGCCATTCAGAGGGATTCCCCCATTACTGAAGCACCAGGCTCTGTGTATGGCTCTGGTAAGCACTTGGTCTCACACTTACCTGCTTGTCTGCAATCATCAGCCAGAAATAGGAAAAGCAGCTTACGGCTATAAAGCTGACAACAGACATCTGTGGATATCTCATAAGAAACAAAAGGGAAATATTCTCGGAGGTCACCAAGCTGCAGCCAAGGGCCCTGAAACACTGTTCAGAGCACTCTGTTTCTGTGTTGGATGCTAAAATTCACATCAATCACATTTGCTGCTTTAACACTCAATTAGCCCTTAACTCTAATGGATTTCTGTTGCCAGAAGACTGGGCTTTGAAATTTTTTCCTTCTTGCTATAGTTCATCTCAGAAAAGGTAGGTAGGTACTGCCCTGAATTGATCCTGTGTGTCTTCTACTGACCAACAGTAGCAAAACTGTAACTGCATGAGAAGAGGATAATGTTCAGCAGCAAGCTGTGCATTTCCTTCTGATCCTGAGGTAACTTGTGGCAATAGCAGGTAAAATAATGTTCCAAACATAGACAGAAAAGCTAATAAGGAAGAAATTCATTGTTCACTTGTGAGAAATAGCCAGGCACTGAGCACTTTTCACCGAGGACACTGCCTCTCTGCTCAGCACTGACATTGAGGCTTCTCACAAAGAAAATACAGTCAAGCTTTTTAAACTTTCTGGTTCCTCACATCAAAACTGGGTGAGATTCACAGAGATCTGGAGCCTCACTGTTGAAGAACTGATGCCTGGAATGCAGCAATACATTTCTCCATGCAGGTTTTTTTACTTCTATACCCACAGGAATGCACCTCCCAGCCCAGGAGGATCCTGGGAGCATGTCCTTTTAAACACGTCCTTTGCTTTAAATGTATGGGTTTGGAAGTGAACAGTGCTACTCATCTGCTTAAATAGAGGGCCCAGCGCTTTACCTATGGGAGTCCCACAAGGCCCAGCATCACTCCCTTCAGAAAGTCCCTGTTTGCAGCATCAAACTCAGTGCCAAATTGAAGCTGTTGGCAGAACACCTGGATGCACAACAGCATTTGATATCCACAACCCACACCCAGAGCAACATATTGCTTTGATGGTTAGTACCATAAAATTAGTACATAATCTGCTCCAATTATATACCACTGTCATTTTGCACTTGTGTGGGCCACACTTTTGTCCTTGTGCATATTTCAAGGTAGATGGGTTGAAAGTCCTGGACTCATGCCACAGTGCATGATGTTTTATGTAGTGTTGACTGTTTTAGGATGGCTTGATTTTTCATATCTCAAAATGAAACACCTCATGCCTGGTGGGTTTTTTTTTTTTTTTCAGGCACGTTGAACACCATCAGATTTAATTCCTGCTTTAGAGGAAGGGAAAATAATACCTCAAAAAAAGCCCTGCACCCTCAAAACCAAACAAAAAACCTACACTTCCTTCCCCCCTCAACCCCGCCTTAGTATATTTCCAGTGGGCATTAAAAGTATTAAAGTACAATTCTTTCATTCATTAGCTTTCATGTGATGCCCTTTTATTAACGTATGTTCAGCTCTCTTGCTGAAAGGACCATCAAATCCTTCAGAAAACCAAGAAGAACATCTTGCACACATTTCCTGCAAATGCATTCTTTGAAAAGTAGTTTGTTTCAGCTCCACAATCTCCCATTGAGTTCATCAGCAAAATCTGTTCATTCACAGATTCAGCTAAATGACAAGAGATGACTTTTCTATCAGGATACTCTTCTCTTGGTATACGTACATTTGTTCAGCTTTGTTGCCAGGCACCTATTCCCTCTAATGGAACACAATTATGCCCAGAACATTATTTTTGTAATGTTTTAGAAGTACCACTTCAGGCAAACTTTCTATCTTTTCACCACATGCATGCTATTTACAGTTTCATTGGACTGCTTCAATGCTCGCTTCAGGTTTCATATCTAGAATTAGAAAGAGAAAAATATTAATCATTTAACTACTTTTGCTGGAATATGGTCTGACATATTTTACAACAACAACAACAACAACACAGTGGAATTTTCTAATGTTTCTCAAGCAATTAAATCCATTATGTATGCTGCTTCTTTAAAGCTAACCTAATTGGATGGTCATAAATGAAGGCTGCTCTGAAGGTAATGCCTCCTGCCTCCTGTTTTATTATGTTGGCCCATGACATCAGAGGCAGATGGTGGCAGTATGGCATCAGAAGTTGAATCTTACACCAATATTACCTAACATTTTGTTACTATGATGGCAGCAGAGAAGAAGTCTGATGAAATGGTGTCTGGAATGGAAGTGAAGATGAAGCAAAGACATGTCATTGAATTCCTCCCTGAAGAAAAAATGGTACTAACATTCTTCAACACTTGCTGAATATTTCTGGAGACCAAACAGTGGATGTGAGCACAGTGAGGCATGTTTCAGCAGTGGCAACGGTGACATGAAAGACAAGCCATATTCTTTTTGGATGGCCACACACAGCTGTCACATCATGAAATGAAGAGTGTCTTGATCAGCTCATCCGCACAAATCAGCGAACAGTAATGACAATGTTGAAAAATAGTGTTTTGTAGCTGAAATTTTGCTCTATCAAATTGTGCTATTGTTCTCTCTGTGGCTGTTGTAGTTTCCATGGAAATAAATAGGAGGTATTACTTTCAGACACGTTGGAATTTAGCACAGTTAGCATTTATGAAGAGAAGGCCATTCCTTAGCGAATCTTTTAAAATAGTCCAAACATACTATTAATCATCTCCAATAGTCTCAAAGTGGCTGTTTATGTTTCACTTAGACTTAAGTGAGGTGACTGCTTTCTGGCCACTGAGTAATTTTTAACGTATCTTTCAGTAATACTTTTTCAAAAGCTATTACCAATCTGTGTGCATGCAGAAATATTGTCATTGGTATATAGGCAAACATCAGAATGTAAACACATTTTGAAAGAGATGTGCTAAAATGATGTCAAGGGAGAGGTGAATATTGCTTCAAGAAGAGTAGGTTTTCTTGAGCTTACTACCCATAAATTTAATCACAACAATGGGCGGAGAACATCCAGACTGAAAAACAGGCTCTTTTAATTTTGTCCATGTATCCTGAGGTAGTCATTGAGCCACTGGTAAACTGTTTTTTCAATTAATTTTGAAGGCAAGGTAGGATTGATACCAGCACCATGTTTTCCAGATGCTCTGTAGAGTTCTTATTAAATCAAGGACATGACCTTGTCAATCTTAAACAGAATGAAGAAGAGCTTGTACATAGTGGTAATTTACCTAACTGTGCTGATGGGATTGAAAAGGACAGTGTTTATGTTTAGTGTGCTAAGATGACTCAAAAGTGAAGGAAAGCCTGTCCTGTTTTTTTGTGAATTAGAGAAGAAGAAAAGAAATCTGATTTTCTACAGCTACAAACCAGAAGCTCCAGTTCTAGAGGATCCTTGAATCTCTTTGGATGTTTAGAATATTGTGTAAAACAATGTAGTGCAAAACAAAGCATAAATTAGAGGGATGGCTTATTGTATGAGTGTCCAATCTTTTGGCTTGCCTGGGCCACACTGAGTGAAGAGGAATTGTCTTGGGCTGCATATACATTTGCTACTCCTAAAATAATGCCTCCTATTTCTTTCCACAGAAACTACAACAAAGAGTACAATAACAGTTTTTGATAGAGCAAATTCTCAGCTACAAAACAGTATTTTTCTACGTAGCTATCACCACTAGCTATGCATTTTTGCCAGCAATGAACAAGAGCCTGCATAAAAATCTCATAAAAATCTATACCAGGGGAGGTGACCCACTGTCACTGTCACCACTGCTGAAACACACCACCCACTGCCTCACTGTGCTCATGTCCCCTGGTCTCCAGAAACATTCAGCAAGCATCAATGAACATCAATGGCTGCCATTTTTTCTTCATGGAGGAATTCAATGATACACCTCTGCTTCATCCGTACTTCCATGTCAGACCCCATTCTGTCAGTCTGCCCCTCCGCTGCCATCTGTCACATGGCAACAACGTATAAGAGAATATTGGTGGGAAAGTTCAACCACTGCTGCCATACCACCACCATCTGCCTCCAATATCATGGGCCAACACAATAAATCAGGAGGCATTTCTTTCAGAACAGTCCTTGTAAAATATACAATAATGTTAATATATAAGAAAACACTTCAATTTTTAATATTTTTCTTAAAGCACTAAAAAAAGAGAGTAACAAAACCATAAAACTAGTAGGATATGTATCCTTGGTTTTGTGAATCTAACACATCAGATTCGTCCAACGGCAGTGGCTGCAATTCTTAGTGAGGTTTCAAGGTGTTAATCAGAGATTTAAAAAAAAATTTTACTCTTCCTGTACTTCATCCTTGACAACTGTTCACAAATGTGCATACTGCCAGAAAGCAATGACATGAATAAGGTGCGACTGTGAAGCAAAGGATGTTTTTCTCTGGTAATATAGGGATTATGAAAGACTAGTAAAGACAAGATCAGATTTTTGAATTAAATCTCTGATTGCAGCTTTACACATTCCATTTGAACATTTGCAGGTAATGAATTCATATCAACTGAAAATGGTGCCACAGACAGACTGATTTATTTATTTATTTATTTCCAATCTTGAAATATAATCTCAAATTCCTTTATCAAAATGGAAAGCACAGCTATTCTTTGCTGTTTGGAGCTCTGTGTTTAGCCAACATATCAGAATGTGTACAATTATTTGCCATCACTTGAGTCAGCACTGCACAGCACTGCCCTCCCTGTGCCCTGGTTTCCATCGACACCACGTTAATAACGCACTGATTGTTTGGCTGTTACTGAGTGATGGGTGCGCGCCTGGGGCTGCTCCACAGGGAGAGTTGCCACCTTTATAGTGCAGGGAGAGGGTGGCTGCATTTCCAGGCATGCCACACCATGGATTGGACATGCCTGGCTTATTGTATAATCATGTATTCCAAGCTGCATTAGAGGTATCCACTTGAGGTGATGTAAATGACAACCTTGATGGTACTGAGAGATATTTCTTTTTAATTCAGTGATACTACATTCAAAAATCCATTTTCAAATATATCTTAACTTTAAAAAAAAAGTTGCAGTTGCAAGATGTTGTCTAAAACTCTAATATTCTTGAGCGGCTTGATTTGGGAGGCAAACCAGAACTGAATATTAAGCTCCTGCCATGAGTTTGTCTACCATGCTGAAAGCAGACTGAGTATACTAAGCTCTCCAAAGCCTGTTCCCTGGGTTTTCTCTACACCCTAACCATAATGTTCAAAATTGTTTCCACAAAGATGCCATAAGGTTAGCACAATCAGTAACAGAGAACTCTGCTACCTGACTGACCAAAGTTCAAAATCATTTTAGGTTTCTTCCTGAAAGATCTGCAGCTTCAAATGACAGCATGGCTAGATGAACTGTGACAATGGTACCAGATTTTTGTGGCAGTGTTGTTAGCTGCAGGAGTGTTCTCTGTGAGCAGAGCCCAGTAGCTGCCCCATGTAAGACCAGAATTAGATCCAGCCTCTCCAACAGGACCTGCCATAACCGATGCTGATTGTGCCTCTGTGAGATCGGATTTAAGGAAAAAAAAAAGAAAAAAAGAAAAAAAAAAGCTATGCATCAGCAGCTGGGCGAGAGGAGTGAGAAAATGTGAGAGAAACAGCTCTTCAGACATTCAGATCAGTGCAGAAGGAGGGCAGGAGGTGTTTCAGGCGCTGAGAAGAAATTTGTCTCAGCCTGCTGAGACACCCATGGTGGAGCAGGTTGTCTTCCTGCAGCTTCTGCTGCCTTCCTTGGATGTTGTAGCCATTTCATAGGCTCCCTCTCTCAAATTGAACCTTGGCATGTCCTCCCTTTAGTCATGCAGATAAAGCCTTAAGGTGCCATGTTGTGTATGTCCATGTTACGCTTACTCTTGAGCAGAAAAGTACTGACTCTTAATAGCTGAGATACTGGTCTGTATGGATGAGGAGGAAGACGCATTTCTCTTTAAACTGCAGGACCTTTCGGTTCACAAGCACTCCAGTATTGCCACAGAGGTTAACCCTTCAACCTAACTTCCACAAAAACATGATGCCTGCTTATAATTCTTATTCTCAGCTGCTGTCAAGCAGTACATTGGTACCAGTCTATACAGCAGAAAATTTGACTTTGCAACTTGCACTCTTGCAGCATTACAGAGATCGAGTCAAACTCATGGTCTTCAATACCAAAAATCACAGATTCATACCTGAAAGTTCAGCATAATCTTATGTCAGCCATAACTAAGCAATAGACTGTTTGTATAAACGAATCAGCTGCTGGAAGAAAGATTCATTAAGTGTACTCTGCACTTTCCAGTCTCCTAATGGGAGGCAAACGTCTAAGTTAAAATACCATCACAAAATGTAATTCTGACATCTTGTCGTGTTATAAAAAAAATAAGTCCCCAGAATGGCATCACTCACATCTTTTTTTTAATCATTTTCCATCCTCCTCCCTAAAGACTTATTGGTTGGAAAACATGATCATAGATCTTTATTAGGATTCCTCATCATTTATCAGTACTCTCACGGATCCATTAAAATATTTCTTGAAGTGGGAAGAGGGAAGATAGGGAGCCTGTTTCAGGAGCAAATGGAGCAAATCCATTTTACTAGAAGACTCATGCAGACACTCCAGCTTTTACAGTCTAATTCAACATAAACATAGATGACAACTGGGCAAATAGTGAAAATAAGAGTGCTGTATTCATACTATTCTGCCACATAATCGTGATATACATAGCAGAGCCTCAAATTTCAGAGATAAATCATAAGTTGTGTACTTACAAATCTTCATTTCATCACATCTTCTAAGGCAGATAAGCTGAATTTCATATCAATCACTATGTTCTGATTTTTTAAGCCTTTCATCATTTTAACATAGCACTGAAATAATGGTGCCAAATACTGCAGTTTCTAGTATGGTGAAGCTAGATATTTTGGACATTTTTTTTTTTTTTCTGTAAAATACTCATCTCCTTTATCTATAGGTAAGATTTTATCTTAAATTACAAGAGGTCCAGCTTGCATTGCATTAAAGGTATTGCAGAATTTCTGTAAACACAAAGGGTTGAATAAAGTGTCTAAATAAGTGCTTTATTTTAAGAGAGATACTATATGTAACCCATAAATACAGTTGTGAATACAAGTCTCTGAATTTGGAGTGTTTTGCATTTTGCATTAGGCTGCACTGGCCCAGACACTGGATAATGGACAGGGAGCTATTCGATTCCTAAGCAACACTTGCAAGACAGAACAGGGCCACTTTTTTGTCTGTTTTTGATAGCAAAAACAGGATTGAGACACCAGCTAAGCCAAAAACCACTTCCTTCTCAATCCCCTGTGCAAGCTTTCCATATCCTGAGGTTCATGACACAACTGACTTTAAATATTCATTAATGACATCTCTCAGAGCAGAGTGTGCTATCTCTTGCCTTCACTCCCTCAGCACATCAGCCAGTGAAGGCTGAGCAACCCCTGAAAGCTCCCACCTAGCACAGATCTCAGCAGGAAGTTCCAGCTTTCCATCCCAGAAAGGCACCTGTCGATATGTTGAGAGCAATCTAAAGTCTCTTGCCATCTTGTTCAGTTTAGTACTTTGCATTCATCTGCTTTTTACCACTGGGTACATCTTATCTGGTATTTACTGTTTGAAGTTATTTAAATTGGATCCAAATCTTATTTATCTAAGCCTATTAGAATTCCAGTTCTGTTTCTACACTTTTTTCTGAGTTCCAGCTTCAAACGTATTCTCTCTCCTTGTTTGATTTGGTCAGTCTTTCTCCTTTAAGGCCCCTCTCTCAAGACCAAATATTTGCTTTTTTTTTTTTTTTTAAATTAAACACAAGCATAGAGGCACCTAACATGAAAATCTTGAGGTACGAAGAAGTTCCCACTGTAACAGGAATGACTCCACTATAAGACAATTATGGGCTATTTTGTGAGATAGCATTTCCCAATTCAGGGGTCTGCCTAGAGCACCAAATCCCATACTGTCAGGGGCACCTGCAATGCAAAGAGCATAGGGAATCCCCAGTTGGACAGACCTTCAAAAGCTCAGTACTCTCCAACAGAAGCAGGAGGAACAGCTACTTAGTATTTATTCTACTCATACTTCTGCAGCATCCACATTGCTTAGATTGCAGATGTGAGGTGATGCATCCCTGTCTATTTCCAATAGCATCAGTTTATGAACCTAAATAAATCAATTTTGGGGGAACTCTGGAGCTCCCCATCCAGAGCGCAGCATTTGACTAACAAAAAAACAACTTGGTGTTGGCAAAATAGAAGATGTCACTGCTCATTCTCTTGTCAGCCAGCTGAAGGCTGCGCAGTCTTATCTGACTTCTTTGTTCCTTGTAATTTTGTCAACGTTTTGGGAGAAGAATCAGATCTATTAGCCCCACACTAGTGGGATCTTCTCTGAGCTCTAGTTAAAGTATTTGTTCGCTTTTACTTAACAGTGCCAGCCACCCAGCAACATCCTTCACTGAAGTGCATTCTCCAAAGTGGCACAGATGGAAGCTAATACTGGTTAGCTTCTTATTTGGTTGGGTAGTCAGGTAGTCCCCCTGTTATCCAGCTCCTACCTTGCTACAACAGTTAGCAAAACGAGATCTGGCCTAGATAAGTTTCCCAGTCTAGCTCACTCTCCAGGATCTGGTTCCACTTTATTTCCCCACCTCTACCACATATCTCAGTCAAATTGCCATGAAAACTGTCCTACCTGTGGTCCCCTGTTCAGTACACTTATGTTTCTGCAAGGCTAACTTCTGTGAATTATTTTCATTTGTGCACAAATTCCCAGTAAATGTCAGCATACGCTAAGGCTGACACATAAAGAGCTTGAACTAGAAGCATACTATAGGCTCACAATTTTTTGATCGTCTAGCATTACATTTTAATAGCTCTATCAAACACCATAAAACAGGTATGTAGAAAATATAGTGCCTGTGTTTAAGAAAAGGTTAGCCAGGAGGAGAGAAGGAATGTGGATAACTACAGTCCTTGAATTCTGACTTCAGTAGTATGCAAAGCTTCAGAGCAGCTTCTAAGTGAAAAGATAATTAAAGACAAGAAGGTCAAATGAAAATGGCATAAAATACAGCGTGGGCTTACCAAAAGTAGATTGTACCTGATTAACCTCATACATTTCTTTGATGAGATAACCTACATTCTAGACAAAGGACATGTGATTGATCTCACCTGTCTTAACTTCAGTGAAGTCTATGATAACACACAGGGAATTATTAGTAAAACAGGAAGAGACAGGGATTAACAGAGAAATTGTGAGGATGAGAAGATGTCTCAAGATAGACACAGAGTGCACTTTTTTAAAAGGAAAATTTTATAGCTGAGAAGACATTATAAATGAGATTCCACACGAATCAGCTATTGACATAGTTTATATAACTTTATATACTTTTATGAAAGCCACCAATGGCCAAGGAAGAAATGTTAGTAAAACACTGATGAAAGAATGACTGAAAGTATTTTCAGTGCAGGGAAAAAATGGACAACAGTACATTAAAAATGGCTAACACAGAAGTCTTGAATGATAAATTGAAAATCTACAAGGACAAACTGAAAGATCACAATTTTTGGTACTAGGATCAAGAAAATATCTCATAGACTGCATGCTCCTACTTAGAAAACGTCTATGGAAAAGAACTTGTGTTCACCTTGCTCGCTTGCCCAACATTCACCAGCCCCTAACCTAATGAGGCTGTGAAAAAGGCAAATGCCATCCTACCATGCATAAATGAGCCATTGCTCTTGAGAGAAAGAAATAGGAAACAAGTCTTGTTATTCAGAGAAAGAAATACTCAAGTGAAAGAGGTACAAGGAAGAGTAACTTAAGGATAACCAAGGAACCTATTTTAGGTAAGAAGTGTAGAGTCTTGAAACAGAAAGGCTGAAAGGAGTATGACTGTTTTACACTAAATTAACTACTTAGACTAAAATCAAACTTCGCCCAAACAAATGGGTTCAACTTTTAAATTGGGAGACTTGGGTTCAGTGGACCCAAGAACCTAGTATGAGGTGGTTGGTTTTTTGTTTTTTGGTTTTTTTTTTTTTTTGGGTTTGGTTGGCTTTCTTTTTCTTTTTCTTTTTTTTTTTTTTTGTGGAAATATGATGTACAAGAAAATTGATTTTAACAAGCAGTCTTAAAGTGAAGGAGATCACATAACAACAGTGCTTACACTAGCCAGGGATGGTAATTAGTTAACTATGAAATATCCCTTCCTGTCCTGTATTTTACTTTTAGCAGAAGAGTGACCCAAGTTTTCAGAGTCAAAAGAGTAGTTAGGCAAATTCTTCTCTAGAAAAGCTCATACCTTGGAAGTTATTATTGTTATTATTATTATTTATTATTATTATTAGCCACTGAAATTTAATATGACAGTTTTGACAGTCAGGAGACATCCATGTCTTTCTCTTGACGCGGCCACCACTTCTGTGAGCTGTACAGAGGAAGGTAGTACTTTCCCACATTAGACTACGGATGGCTGAGACTGTGGCCAGCACCCAAATCAGTACACAAATTCCAAAAGCTGCTTATGAGCACAGATGTGGGTGGACACAAATTTGCCTCTGGTGATAGGTTTTCTCCTGTTTAACATTCACAACATCTCTGTGCAACTGGCAAATGCAAGCTTGAGGCTCAGTCTACAAACATGTCCCATGATACATTTAATCTAGCTCATGTAAGTCGCAGGAAGTGAAGATGTGGCAGCACCAATTCCAGTGGGATTGAAGCAATCCAGCCAGGAACCAAGGAGAGAACATGTACTCCAGTTTAATCAATGCCAGCAAAGTGTGCTTCCCACACTGCCATCTTTATATACACATATCCCCCAAAGCTAATAATCCTTTCTATCCAGAGAATTCCACATCTAGATATACACTGCAGTTTAATTTGTACTTGATACTGTATGAAAACAAGTGAGGAATTGAGTGCTAGCCCCTCCGGGTTTCTGTATCCTAATATAGACTTATTTCATTACTTCTATCCAACTTATCAGGGCCTTCTTCAGCCCACTGATGGTCTCTGTTATTCACATACATGAAACTGGTAGGAGCAATATATTAACCAAAGACTGTTTATGATGCACTGAGAGGAGATGGCCCAACTGAGACAGTGTTCAAGTGCTTCCTAGTCAAATCACTACTGTAATTCTAGATGCAGAAAGAATGTTTTTTTCCTAATTCTTTTTTAATTCTCTTTCAATTCTTTAATGACCCGGCTAGTTATTTAAGCACAGAAGTGTTTCAGCAATTGTATGTCAGGGAAGTTCAAGAGATCTGGGAAATGGTGTTCCAGAAAAATCATCACTGTTATTGAAGCAGGCAGCAGTAATTCAGATGTGGTTTGAAATTTGACAAAACACATCTCAAATAGGAGGACCATAAATGGAAAAGGTTAAACTTTCAGTAACAAGACAGAATATGAGAACAAACCCAACATCAATTCTTTTGCAGAATTAAGTACTGTGTGAGATGACTCTTTTATAGAGACTAGTCTTATTTAAGATGACAAAAGACAGTGATTTTTCTGACTTCAGATCATGACATGCCTCACATAATATCAAAAAAATCTATGTTTCCCTCACTTATATGTGTTACTTCCAATTCACCCTCAGCAGCTGCTTCCTGAAGGAAAATGATGTAACATATGTGAACAGGTTTGTAGATAACAGACATCTGCTATCCTCCTTTAAAAAATCTGAGAGAGCCCAGGGTTCCCCCAAGTGGCCTCATTCCCATCAAGAAGCACTAACACAAATCTGCAGAGTATTGCAGCTGCTTTGCACCATGGTAGCAACATGAAGTATCAGGCTGGATTTACTATGACGCACAAATGTAGTCTGCCATCTTCATGGTTGAACAATGGGAGTAGCAGCCAAAAAGATTTCCTCTGAGTTATGGCACATGTCTCACAAGATTAGTTGTCATGGTCTAAATCATTCCCCTTGGACCTGAATCCTAGAACTAGAGCTACCGCATATCGGTGCTGGGCCACTTCGATCCTTCTGTTGTTCAGGTGACAGCACCAATTGCCTATTGCAGATATGTTATCCACCAGGGCCTTTTTAATATGTGAATGTAGATTCAGAGATCATTTGAAAGTAACAGCCCTTCGCACTTTGTTGTTTTTGTTGAGGTTGTAGGCACAGTTGTCAATGGCAACAGCAATATAATTGTCTAGCCTCTAATTAATAGCATAGAGTGAGTGTAATTATCAGTAAGCTTATGCTTCCAAAAATAGCGATTCTGATTCCTTTCTGCACAAATATTACACAGCAAACAATCCTAATCCAGCTACCCAGAACAGGGATTACCTGTGAAGTTTGTAGCACACGAGCCCCAACTTTGATGTTCAAGATTTTTCCTAATGATAGACAGCAAAGGCTTCCATATACTGAAATTATTTATAGCTTGGTTTCATCAAAGTTGTAAATTTAGATCTCTCAAATTCTAAGGCTTTTTCCCCCTGTCCTATTATATTCCTGGCCTGGCTAGATAGTGTCACTGTTACTTCTTCAGTTAGAATCCTGTTGTGATCTGTCCCTGGAGAAGCCTTTACTTTCATCCATCAAAAAAAGATGCACCTTACTCTGCTACTTGCACTAGATAACGAAGGTGGGCCAGCTGGAGTATCCTGCTGACTGCTATGTGACTCTTTGTTGTTTGCTGTATTGCATGTGGCTCTTATAGGTCTTGAGAAGAGTTTCCATGCAACCAACCATAAATCTAAGGCACCTAAGCTGGTTCACTCTTTGCAAGTGGAGGCAGAGCAAGAACTTTCGCACAAACATTTAGCCATTCTGCATTTGCATTTCTCCACTCTATGAGTAACTTACCTTCAGCATTTCTGAAGAACAAGCAGGGGTCTGAGGATCATAGGAATGAGTTCTATCAACACCAGCAACAAATTGCACTGGTTTGTAAATTGTATTTCATTGTTGCTCACTTATCACACCTCCAGCAAGCTCTTGAGCTCAAGAGAATAAATATTCTCTTGCAGAATATTTATTGAAAACATGATACAAGGTGATAATATCTTCAGATGTATGTTATGAGTCAACTAAAGCTAGAATGAACACCTTTATTTGGGGGAAACAACACCACACTCTGTTTCTTCGTTTTGTTTCAGAGGGAGGAAAGGCTCAGATTGTGACCATATTGGGAAGGGTGAGACCTCCTGAAGGAGGTCTGATTTTAGCCAAAGCATTTTCTCATCAGCCAGATAAGGAACAGAAAAGATTTCCCAAATCTTTAATGTCCCCCTGGGCAAAAAACAACAGCATATGATCCTAATGTCTCAAACTTAATCTTAAAACCTTGAGGTTTTAAGGATCTTGAGTTTGTAACTGCCTACAAGGCTGCTCCACTGCGCTAATAGGAACCTTTTTCCCATTTCCAGTCTATGTTTATTCATGGCCCTCTTACATCTGTTCCTCTTGCACCAGCATCATCCTCTCCCTTAAAAATGTCTTTTCCTTTGTAGAATTTATCTTTCTAATGCATTTATAGATAGCAATCGTATCCTATTCTCAGCCTTCTCTCTCTTCATCATAATAATGCTAAGCACTTATATAGCACTTTTTACGTCTGAAGTTCTGCAGAGACATTATGAGTTTTTCCCCACCAAGAAGATAGGCAGATAAGCAATAGGAGAGTTTTCATTCTTGGCTCTCTGTGCAAGTGTGTGATGAGATCATTCAGGCAGAAAGCTGAAGCTGTCACACTGCAGAGAAGCATCACATTGCAGCCAGGAGAAGAGTCAGAATTTCCAAGTACCAAACACCTTCCAGGCAATAGTCTGGACCAAGTCTTATTTCAGGCTGATTTTGCTTTACATCAGTTTTATTCTCCTCCTAAATATAGGTGTTTCATAATAATCCATAATCTGACATATTAAAGAAGTGACATTTTAGTAGGACAAAGATATTAAATTTTCTAGTAACACAAAAAAAAAAACCCCAACATATATATATTCTTTTTGCATAATGTTTCAATACTCAGGCTGAAATATCACTCACCAATCCAAGGGTCACAGCTGAGTTATGCTTTGTTCTGAAAATCCTGGAGGATCTTAAGTTTAGAGATTTTTAAATGATATGATAATAGCCCAATATCTTCAAAAGCAGAGGAATATTTCTGGAGATTCTGAAAGAATATACATTAAAAAATAATGAAGGAATGAGATATGCTCAATGCTTCTAAGAAAATCTTACAAACAGCTTAAAGCCTACATGATAATCTAACAGGATCTTTGGCTAGTTTTCAGATACATAGCAGGGAACATGTAAATGTTTAGTGCTCAAAGAGATGAAAAAAAAAAAGCAAGGAATCAGATCTTACACACACAGAAGACAAAAGCTGAGCTTTCCATTTCAAAAGTTATTCAATTCATGTAAATACAACCCAGTGAGTTTTCATTCAATGAGAGTCCAAGCAAAATCAAAGTGTTAGACATTGATCACTCAGTAAAAGGGAATTTCAAATATCTGGGTATCCTTGTATCTGATTAAAAAAAAAAAAACAAAGACAAATTAAATCAATGGATAAGCATCACCCTTCCAACAAAGTCCCTTTTCACAGTCTAGATGATTTCCAATAAGCAAGTGGACATGACAACTGCAAACCTGCATAAAAGTCTGACTACGTCAACAAAAATGGTGATGTATTAATGTGTTCATCTTTTTCCAGTGAAGAAAGTCAGTGGAAGAGGAGAGAAAGGTTCTAAACTGGATAAGATGCAGTATTCCTAATATAAATAACAGCATCATTTTAAAAGCAAAGTAGATCAAATAGATCACTGTTTCACTTGAAATTTAAGAGGTAGGCAATAAAGCAACCCGCTCAGCAGCCACAAACCACTCTAAAGTTGCAGCAATAGTTTCAGCTACAGTTTTCAAGATGGTTGTTGACAGTGGTTAAACAAGACCACGGCCCTAAGAAGTGCTTCATTTCTTCCTGAACTCCTCCAGGGCAGTGACCATTATTGGTTACAAGAGAACCCAGAAGGGATTACTTAAGTCCAGAAATTGGTAATGACTTTTAAATCTGAGTGTCAAGAACAAGCATGTGGCCAACATAGGGGTCTACCTCCCTGCCTTATTCCCTAGACCTGGGAGCATCCAATTCACCCAACGCAGACTCTTTAGCCAGGTCTGACCCTCCTCGGGGCTCCCTTACACCCAATCACAGCAAAAATCAACCCAAATTCCAAATTAATGACTGTATCATATATTGTCATTTTCACCAAGAATACCAGAGAAGGTGCAACAAATCAGCAGTTAGCCAAAAATGTGGGGTGCAACAGGCTTTCATGCAAACCCAGCCAAGAAGCCTCCAAAAACAGGTCAAAAAAATAAATCCTGTAGATAACAGAAGGACCTAGACCTACAACAGTGGTAGTAAAGAAATACTCATTATCATCAAACCAACAAAAAGACAGTGTAGATTAGTCTGTTAAATAGTAAGAACATTATCAAACACCAAACAGTAGAAAATGACTGCATTATTCAAATAGGCTTAAACTAAAGGTGGGACAATCCTGGCTCATAATTACAGCCCATCATTTTAAGCAGATCAGCTTTCAGTGTCATCTATTAAAGGTGACTGAACTGAAGGCTGCAAGGACCTAAATGAAAAGGCATAACATATTTCCAAGTCAAATGTACTAAATACAATCTGTTACATGAATTATAAATGGGGAGAATGGGAAGATATAATAAACCCTTCTGGACAGGCATTTGAATTAAAAAGGATGCAGAAGATGCCTACAGAAAGAGAAGAAGATTGACCAGTAAAGAAAACCACCCCTTAACTTTATCCTAATACAAAATTAATTAATCATTTACTATCAAATTGGAAAAAGATGTATTGAGTGCAGTTTTGCAGCTCT
Organism: Chrysolophus pictus; assembly: GCA_037305975.1. Lineage (NCBI taxonomy): Eukaryota > Metazoa > Chordata > Aves > Galliformes > Phasianidae > Chrysolophus > Chrysolophus pictus. The sequence goes on from CM074576.1 coordinate 110,094,682, forward strand.
GTCTTCAGTCCAAGGCCATTCAATATTTTCGCTAATTATGTAGATGATGGAATGCATCATATGCTTATTAAATTTATAGACAACTTCTAAAGTTATAAGGACAGTGGAGGACAGGACTGAAATTCAAATTGCATTGGCAAACTGGATAAAAGACTTTGCAAAAATGTGATTTTATTTAATTGGAAGAACAAGCGTGAGGCACAATAGTTAGGCAGGAGTAATCACTTTTTACCAACAAGATGGAAACAACTGGTCAAGTAGCAATTTAGCCTAAAAGGCTATGATGGTTATAGGATATTATCAACTACAGACAATTCAGCAATGTGGGTCTAAAAGAGATTCAAAAGAGATTCAAAACACGCTACTGTAGTACATAAGCAAAAGGATAGTCTATGAAATACATGAAGTGGTGCTTCCTCTCTCAGTACTGTGTGGAGTCTTTGCCTTAGTACTGTGTCTGCTGAGGGTACTTCAAAAAAGAAGTTGACCAGAATGCAAGAAGAAAGAATTGGAATGATCAGAGATGTAAAACTTATTTTCTGCCATCTTCATGGCAAGAGTGAATGAACCAAGAAAACAAAGATGGTGAGAAGAAATTTTGATAGTTATTGAAGATATATATATAAAGGATAAATCAAGAACTGTCATAAGGCAAATAGAGAGTGTTCAAAGAAAAAGTAAATACATAGCCTTTCTTTTCTTTTCTTTTCTTTTAAGCTTGATACGTAAATTGTGAAGAGAAGAAAACAGAAAAGAGCAAGGTCATTAGACAGTGAAGATGGGATCAATATTAAGCATGATCTCGGTAGGGCCCATAAACTAAACAAGTGCCTGAGCATATTTGCACTAAAGATGATGGGGTCAGAATGCTCAGATGAGGTAGAATAGAGGCACAAAAATGGAGTTACTATAAAACAGAGGAGACTGAAGTGAAGCAGAAGATAAAGTTGATGGACTTTAATACACACAATCGATGGATCGAAATCACATCTATCCAAAAATTCTAGGAGAACTGTCATATGAAATATATTGTGATAGCAGTAACAAATCTACTGCTTACACTTAAGGAAGAATAAAATACAATAATGATAAATTCCAATGACATACCTGAAAGAAGCAACAAACAGAGACGCAAAGGTAAAGGAAAACAGTAAAATAAAATTCAAAATAGATTAAACGGAATATGCTGGTCTAACGTAAAAACATTCACTATCATATTATAGGGCCACAGAACATCATTTACAGCACTACATGGGAAATGACCAGGACTGCAAGAATCTGTTCCAGCTAATTAGCAAGAGAATTAAAGGAGGAATATAGGAATATTCTTAAAGATTGATTTTGTAGCCAGTCTTATTCAGGAATATTTTTGTTAGTGGATTCAAGGATAAAAACTATGAAGATATTTAAGTAATATACTGATAAGACAAAGCCTGTGAACACTGTCATAAAAGAAAAAAAAAATGCTGAAAACAACATGGAATTAAGTGGAAGAAAAGGGACTAAATACTGCCATAAAAGGCAGTAGTAGCTAATGGTAGGTGGGAAACGCAGGCAGAAGATAGGAGGGCATTATTTTGAGGACAAGGATGAGTCTGATCTGATCCCAAGTGATATTAAGCCAAAGTAATTGCAGAAGACACAAGGAACCACTAAAAACATGGCACTGGGCACTGCAAAAATGGCCTTTGCAGCCCCACCAGGCAATTTCAGTGATTCATGTCACACACACAAAAACAAACAAGCAAACAAACAAACAGGATTAATTTATGCTATTTAAACTGAAGCAGGTGCACAAAATAGATCCTAGTATGATGGGGGAAATATAAAGATTATCTGAAAAGAAGAGAAACTGTTCAACAAATAAAGACTGAGTGAGAATATAATTGTTCTCTATAAACATATCAAAGAGGTAAACACCAGGGAAAGAGAAGAGCTATTTAAGCTAAAGGCCATAATTCCCACAAGAACAAACAGGTAGAAGCTGGACATAAATAAGGTTAGACTGGCAGCATTATTTGCAACCACTAGAGGAATGAAGCTCTGGAGAAGCACTAAGGAGCAGGAAATCAAACTATCTTTAGTGCAGTGTTATTGGTTTGTGAAGGCAACATGCAAGGTGCTGTCGGCACTGCAGGGGGATTTAATTCAATGACACACAGAAATCCTTTCCATCCTCTGCCTCATAAAAATTAGAGAGGTCTCTCTAGAATAGGTTGAACATGCATATATTAATCAGTTGTGCTCATCACAGAAGTGCCTTCTAATATGCACAGTGTGGAGAAAAAAACGACCATCTTGACAGGGCTTCCAGGATTCTGCTGTGATACTAAGACTTGTATGAGAAAACTGTAACAAGGAATTTTCCTCTAAGAACTGTCAAGACCTCTGCAATGCAAGCTTTTCAAAAATCTGTCCCAGCGCATATATATTGATGCTACGCATAGAGTTAAATCCTGCCGTTCCTATTCCATGAATTCTACCTAAACAAAACCTACAAAATAGAATCTCTCGCTACGCAGCATTCTTAGGTGCCTAAGTTTTTCCAGAGGAAAATAGTGCATACACAAATTCCAGAACTGCAACAATTAGAACAGGTCAAATCTCAAAGAAAGAAAAAAAAGTTCTGCAGATTTTTCTGTATCTTAAAAATGAGTCCAAATCACATCTTATTTCTAAAGCTACTGCATATACCACATTGCATACAAAATAAAATATGAAGAATCTGGCTTAAATATATATGAAGTGCTCTACAATTTTCATCCACTAAAAAGTCTCTTCTTATAAATTATTTTTATTTGAATAACAGTTTTGATTAAGTTTGATGAAATATTCCATTAAAATTGAAGTAGAATGAATGAGAATTTATAAATTCATTGAATTCATCAGAAGCAATTAAATTTTGTAAAAGTTAACAGTCTGTCAAATTACCTTTTCAACAAAACATTATATTTTAGTTCATATTTGCCCATACCTGACACACATTTTCTACTAAAAAATGCCATCTCACAGCACTTTGCCAAGGGGAATAGTTTCAAGTCCTTTAGTACATTACAAATGAGAGACTGGGGAAACAAAGATAATTTGCCCAAAGGGAAAACAGTGCATCATCAAATATTGGACCTCAAACTGCCAACCTCCAAACTTCATCTGTATTTAATGATCATGAAACAATTCATTTCTGAATGTACATATGCAAAATATATGGAAAATAGTGAAACGCTGTGGTTGTGCAAAGAAGTGCTATATTTGGCATATTTTGCAAAATTATATAGCTTTTGACAGTTTCCTTTACTGAAGAATAAACTCATTTTCCCAAAGAGTGACATAGGTGTTGTGACAGAAATGCTGTGAAATTGTTTCATTTCAATATACGACTCAAGAAAACCCAGACATCATCTCTGCACAGCAAATTTGTACGAGGTTTCAAGAATTATAAGAATCCCAGACAAAACCTTTGTTAAAAGGTTCCTCCTGGGCTGAAGGATGGCATCAGGTTAATAAATCACTTAGATTTTCAAAACAGAACCTAAGACGACTTAAGTGCCAAGGAAACTTACTTTTGTCTTCTTTCCTAGGCGTAATGGCTGCTCTAAGGACTTGCACAATGCATCTCATATGCTGCTGGGTGGGCCCTCCACAGTGGGATGAGCCACTTCTTTCTTCTTTTCAGACAGAAGTCAGCATAAAGCACACAGCTGTCCACTGAAGTTAGCTAAGGTGTTTCTGAAACCTCTTTCTGGCCTTGTAGAAGAGCCAAAGTATCAGAAAGCCTCATCTGAATTTACAGCTCATGATTAAATTTTAATCCACAGCTGATTAAAGTCCAAATATTTATTAAGTTTTTATTCATTTGTTTATTTTAATTGCCACTGAGACTACAAAACAAGTAAATCTCAACAGGCCTGTGATAGGACCCTGAATTTAACAGAGTGTTAATGCCATAACACTTGTCGACAACATGTTTCCTTTAAATACTATCATAAAAAAAAAGAAAGAAATGCAAAGTGAGCCATAAAGTAATCACTCTCCTGTTTGTTACAGCCAACGCAAAAGGAAAGGAAGCCTTTTATTTAAAGGGCTGAAGCAGTAACGTGGAAATCCTAGGATATTTATAAGAGAAGGGATCAGATGGAATCAACTACTCATGGTCTTATTAATTAGAAAAGAGAGACCTTAAGTCCATATGGCAGGCCTGCACTTTTACAGCCCTAGATTGAAAATTATATCCATTTTGAAGATAATAGTTAGGAATTCTGTCTATCATTATTCTGATTGAGGATACTCAGTACTGGACAACCAATCTTAAAATAAGTCTTTAATTGTTTATAGTACTTCAAGTGTTCAGTCGTGCCTCAGTACTAAAACTTATACCTAGTCCTCAGGACTGATACTGCCTACAAGTGTTCAAAATCAGCATTTCTGAGAAATTCCTCAGCTCTGATCTTAACTTGGATTCTGATTTTCCATGTCAAAAAAGTTCTACCAAGTCTGAAAATCCTCTCCAACACAACAAAACATACAAAACCTTTGAAACCCAGAACTCAACAGACCAAAATAATCTAACTCAGTTCAGAACATTAATATTTATCCATAATTCACTTTAGTGTCCCTCTGTAAAACTCTGCCACCAACATAACCATAAAAAGATGTATAAATGAAGTGTGGCATAATGGACTTTGAGAAATTAAACCATTTAAAATAAAAGGAACCCCAGACAAGTACTTCTATATTATGCATTTGTGACTTAGTTTGCTAATTAAAACAGATAATAAATATGTTCACATGAAAGGCATCTCATATGATTTTCTTTCTCAACTCAGTGACTTCTATTTGTTCAGTGCTCTAAAGCAAAATCATATTTATCACAACTAATTATCCAGATAATTCTTTGAAATGGTCCTTTCGTTTAATTATCCTCTAACTTGGGGTCTTCTGTAACCGATAAGAAGAAGCTAGCCTGAGAAATAGACAATATCTTACAATCCATGCTTATCAAAGACAATCACTTATAAGGCTTTGGTAAGGAAACATTTTATTTTGAACTGAGTGCCTCAAAAAGAGACTCACTGTGCAGTCATTTCAAAACTGTCAGTTCCAGTAGTCTACAAGTGTTTGTTTCAATACTTCTTAATCACTGATTTTATACTGTCAGTTGCTTTCTTTTATTTGATACTGCACTCTCTGGTAGTACTGACCCACAAATTTCCCATGCAGATAGAACAGATTCACAGACCTCACACTCCCTATAGGACGCTGAACATTACACAAACAGCATTTTAGTCTGATTAATGGATCTGTGCATCACATTAAAACATCTTGCTTGGCTCTTGCTTCTATTACCTTAGTCAGTTCCTTTACAGAAGTTAATCTTGCCCGTCATACCACATTTGTCTCAGGGTGAGTGTTTTCTTTATTCATCCTCTTTTTCCTGCTTCACTTCTCTCAAAATGTACCAGCAGGTCTGCGCTGCAGGTGGCCTAATCTGCTGCACTCTCACCACTGCCAGGAGATGTCCATGGGGATGCAAGTACAACCTGCTCAGAGCACAGAGAGAAGACACGTCTCCAGCCAAGGCTGTGGACAGAGATGTGGAGCTGCACATCTTAGCAGTAGGAAACTCATGGGGCTCTTCAGCTGCATCCCAGCTCAAGGCAGAGCAGAGAAGGTGGGATGGAGATCACAGTGGAGAATTTGAGCCACTCAGTGGAAGCACAGAGACACAAAAACACTCAAGGAACTGGTAGAGCAGGGCTAGCTAGGTCACTGCCAAACTGCTACGGGCTGATCATATGGCATGTAAAACCTGGAAGAAGCAAGTCCCAGATCTCACAGTGCCATATTAAAAAAAAAAAGTGATTTGTTTGGGAATTTTATATGATTCTACTATCCTATGATTCCATGAATATCTTTACACACTGATTCTGACACCTTCTAATCTTCCCAGTACTGCAAAACAGCATTTTTTGCCCTATTCTTCTATTTCTTCCCTAAATTCATTATGCTTATATTGGCTTTAAATCTGAACTGTAACGCAAGGGTAAATCCATCACAGCCACAAAAGATATTCCAAATTACATGAGATTGAGTAGAAACTTTTACCTTTATTACTGAAATTTTGCATCAAGTGATTTTATCAGCTAAAACTTCTTAATTGGAAAGGAAAATCTGTATATTTATTGGAAAGTCTCCTGCCGGCATTCTACTGCTTTAAATACTTTAAAGTCTTCCAACAAGTATTTTAGATATCCCTTCCCATACTCATCCATGGTGTCATGACGCCTTTGCCCTTCAGTTGCAAGAGATCAAGAAAAACTGGTGTGTAAATTAACACTGTCAATGCTGTTCCAATATCACACATGCTGGGCCAGCATCCTACACTTAAAATCAATGACACAAAAGGCTGCCATCAGGAGCAGAGCTGATGTGCCCCAGGCGGTCCGCCATGAAAATCTAGCACTAGTCAATTAAACTCTGTTAGTTCACTGCTTAGATTTGCAGCAGGAGTGCTGCTGATACAAAAACAAAAGCAGCCACATTGTTTTGCGTTCTGCAGTAAAGCACAGCAAAGGCATGGGGTGAGGGCTGATACACTGATGGAAAGAGGACAAAGTCGTACAGAACAGAAGAACTACAATCACACTTGTAAGAGCAGGACAGTATTACAGGGTTTTTTGCCCTCTTTACAGAATGAGTGCTTTGATTGCTCTCTTCTGTTTAAAAATTCCTTTAACTTTCCTCAGGGTGCTAGGAATATGTGTATTTGCATAGGAAGTGAGCATAATACTTCAGTCAGAGAGCATAGTGACTTGTTAGGGTTATTTTTTTTCTTGCTGAACCAATCTGCTAGTGAATATTTTCAGTTACAGAGTGTTATTGTGCCAAGTACAATAGTGTCTTGCTGTTAGGTTATGCTCCCGCTCAACTCAGGATCATTTGTGGGCCACCCCCTCCCTCCTTCCTCCAAGGACTCCTGCTAGTTTATGGAAAGGGGAGCAAAACCTGTGATGAGATGCGTTGTTCTTCCTGGAAGGATGATCATTTTGTTTAACTATGTCCTCCAATAAATATTTTTAGAATGTTTCTCACTTTTTCAGTATAGAATCAATAAGGTTGGAAATTACTTGAAAGATCATCTAGTCCAACCACTAGCCCATGACCACCATGCCTACTAACCACTTCCCTCAGTACCAGACTACATGGGAACTGCTGAGTCATGGCCTGAACCTCTGACTGATCACCTGAGGTGAGCAATGAGTCAGCCACAGGAGCACGGGTGAAGGCAATTCACCTGTGCTGCCAGAAGGGGTGAAGCCTGGCTCCACCTCTCCTAAACCCATTTAAGAGCTGACTACCAATGGGGAAGGATCTCTCTGGAGATCCACTCTGTTAGAGTTTCATAAGTAAGCCCAGGATACAGGTAACCGTCCTATCTATTCTCTTTTTGTTATTATAACCTGCTTTGCCTAACTCTCTTGTTTATTTCATAATTAAAACATCTTAATATTCATTGATTATACATGCACCTACATGACTGTTGAACACCTCCAGGGATGGTCACTCAATCGCCTCCCTGGGCAGCCTGTTTCAATGCCTCACTGCTCTTTCTGAGAGGACATCTTTCCTAATATACAACCCGAACCTCCCCCTGGTGCAACTTAAGGCCATTACCTCTTGTCCTATGACTAGTTACCTTTCTTTTCTTAAATGGAGAAGAAAACAAGGTCCCCTATCAGATTAATAAAAGATCTTGATCAACGTCATCCAGGCTCCTGCTAACTCCAAAATGGACAGAGACCACCTGTATCTAATGCTAACAGGGACAGCTGGGTCTCCATCCTTTCCCGCATATGTTCAAGAATGTCAGAGGAGCTATAACAACTGCCAGTGCTGAATTGCTCTCCTCTTCTCTTTACAACCACAAAAGAGAGAGAAGTAGGTTGTTAATGAGACAGCCCATATCAAGCAAAGATCCTACAGAGCCAAGAATGAAGGGCTCGCTACACCATGAGAAGCTATCACCTCACCCCTACCCAAATATGAAACATGAAGCTATCTGAAAGGCCAGAGCCTTTCTCCTCTCTTTTGGGAAATAGGTTGTGCAAGAAGAGACAGAGGGATGGCCCAAATCTGCCTGGTTTAGGAAACAGACCAGCTGACAGGAGGAAGGGAAAAGGAGCAGGAAAACACAAAGTCCTAGCCCACGACCCAAGCCTTTGGCCCAGCACAACAAGGCCCATCAATACCAGGACTAAGAAAAGCTGTGAAAGAGAAGGCTGCATGGGCATCTCAGTGCCCCAGTTGGCCTCCAGAGACTTGTGGGGCTGAGCCAAGAGGCCCTTGCCTGAAGTGAAGATCAGTGCTTACTTCTGGCTCCACACTCCCAGCACTGCACGTTTCTCACCTCATATCTCCACTGAGGTGGTGCCAAATCCACCCTGTCATTTCTGATTTAAGACATGGTGGCAAGTGCAATACATTCCATGTTTTAACTTGAAACTCAAGGTCTAGCCATTGCAGTGAACAACTGTAATGATTACTTTCCAGTAAGGTTATGAATTTGAGCTCATGTCAGACAAGGAATGTTCTTTGCTTCATGTCTTTGAGTAATTCAATGGCAAACAACTCTGAACAGAAAAAAGTTCAGAACCAAACTGAAATACATGAATATTTCAACTTCGGTTCAGAATTTCCACAAACGTTCCATATATTCTACTGTATGGTATGTTTTCCGCACACCAATCTCCATATACAAAAACATGGACTAAACAGTGTTGCAAGGGATAGCACCATGCTTCCCAGGCAGCTCTAAAGAGGTAATTCTTGACCTGTAGCATGTGACAGTAACTACTTGCTCCAAGAAACTCTGCATCTAGAAAATGCATTTACGGTAGTTCCATAACACAAGTGATTGTGCTTTAAATATATTTGCTCCTAAAATTGACTACGTATTAGCATCTAACTGACTTGAGTAACAAATCCTAAATTTTGTTAAGGCTTGATTATACATGTAAAACAACCCAGTGAAGTCACCGCTTTGTCACTCCATAAAACTTAACAACAAGTATAGCCATAAGGTGCATCCATATGTCTCTGAGGTCATCAGTATTACTCATTCTCATCAGGGAATATTTTTTTTCTCCCTAAATGAAAAAAGCACAAACTAACTGCAAGTGTTTTCTAGATAAAGCTGATTTTTTTTTTACTGTTTAGAAACAGCTAATATTTCACCAAGGTCCTGCAAGAGGAACAAGGAAACTGCAGAAAAATCTTGTACCGAGGCCGTACCTTGCCTACTTGGATCATTTAATTTCTTCAGCATAGCATTAGGATGCCAGCCCATAGGAGAACTTTCTATGTTTAGCAGGGCTTGCCACACCAGTGGGTAGTTACTCATGCAATTGCCATCAGGAGCTGAGCTGTCATACAGCTCACATTCAGTAGTGCTTACAGACAGCTTCAGGGCTCAGTCCGTTGCTGCACACATCTCCCTCCTGGGAGGCAGAAGCTGTGCAGAGCACACTACATTGGTCCTCCAAAAACTCCATCAGCTTTCTATTCATCTCAGAAGTCATCTCAGGATGTAGACACTGCTCTGTAAAGCTCTCAAACGTTTGCTTATGAGCTCTCCCTCATACCAGCTCTCTCCATCAGACCTGAAAGCCTGAAAGTTGTGTTGAAGGGCTCAGTTTGGAGCTCTCTCTGACAAAATTTTCAGCTGTTGAGCAGGTTCTCTGGGTCAGAAGGCATATTGAGAAGCCTATCATGCATTCTTTGCCTAGAAGGACGAACCTCTCGTGATGCTGGGTGATCAGTCACTTTGCACAATGCTGACATATTTTTCTCCGTCATCTGCAGGCTTTCTATAAACCCAAATATAAATATACAAAAATACAGCATGTATAAGGAAAAACATCATGCTTGTTTTAATTTTTCTTTGCACAAGGAAGATTACTTCACCACAATGAATTAATTTGCTAATACATTTTCCCTTAGGGCCTGTACATCTCCTTGATTGAATTAGTTATTGAAATTGATTATATTTTAAGCCACGCTCCCCAACATGTGCAAGGCCTTGATTCATTATTATATGATTTGGTACAACTCTGAATTTTGTGCATTTGAAAAACAGATGTAGCGTGGATTTAACTTAGGTATTTTTTAGCTCACTGGCAATGAAGCTCTGGATATCACACATAGTTTACATAATTTTGGTTGATGCAACAATTGCTGTTTCTATAAAACTAATGAATACTCTCATTTCTACTCATTTCAGTGCAGATACATTTGAGGAACTTTTCCTATTAGGTTGTAAAGACAAAGAATGCTTTCCACCTTACTAATGAAAAGGAGAGAGGGAAGATGCATGGAGCTCTGCACATGGTAGAAAGGGAAAAATGCTGTTAATTCTGTACCCAGATAAGATTTATTTCCTTTTTTTCTTTTTTTTTTTTTTTTTCTTTAGGCGTGGTTCTGGGCTAGTCCTTTTCATTTAATTTGATTTCTGACTTTGTGAAATGGTAAATCTAGTGCTGAATCATAAATCTAAAAATCTCTTCCCTCCTTACCACAGAGGGCTGAGGGGGCAGATGACCCCAATAATGTGTATTCGGAACAGCACACAGAGTACCAAGCTGTGAGCAAATGAGTTCAGGTAACAAGAAGAGAAAAATTGCTTTAGTGCAGTCTGGTCATGATGCATGCTGGCCTAATCCAGCTGACCTAGCAAGACACATTTTCTGGTACAGCAAGAAAAACCAGAGGAACCCTCAGCTTTGGTAGGAATAAAGAGAAAAATCAGCATTAAACACTTATCAAATTGAACCACTTTGCAGTTATTTACTATTCTAAGCGCAGAAAGGTGCCTCACCACTCATCATTGATACAAATGGAAGCAGAGCTAGAAAATGTTGATGCTCACTTACAAAGTCCATGTTTGTATCAACAGATAATTATGAAAGAAGTCAAGAAATGGTACTTTCCATTAGGGAGCAGCTTCAGATCAAGCATCTCCTGACAAGACTCTCCATTGCCATCACCTCACTTTCATCATGCAAACACACCCCAGCACATGCACACATATCAGCTGAGAGATGATACACCCAGGCTGATTCCGGTTCTCAGAGCAGCAACAACAAGTGGCAAATTAAGTCTGACCTGTCAGAATTCAGCACACCTGCAGACCTCAGCAGGAAGCAGAGAGGAGAACTTGGAACTTCAAGGCTTTTCTTTATAGCAGTTTTGAAACAGTTTCTCCCTACCACATTCAATGTGAAGCTTTTGAAATTTTGGAACGAAGAAGTGTCCTACCATGAACAATTTTACACATGTAAACTCCACGGCTTGCAATGTACTGCTGCACAGTGGATAAAATGCCCATTTCAAACCATGTTCCAGTGGTGTACTTGGATACAAGTTCAAATACGAAGTCACTATTTGTTCTCCTGGCATGCTAATTGCATGTTCCTTCATGATTTGTAGGGCACTAAATTTTATCAGAAGACCAAACTCTGATTTGCTCATGTTGTGTTCAAAATAAATTCATTACTTTTCACATCAGAAATAGCATGCATCTTCTTTTCCAGATTCTTTAAGCTATATTCCCCTATTTTCTCTGCATGTAAAAAAACTTTGGAAAAATAATCTGGGATTAAAAATTCAGGGTTGGTCTCAGTACAGTAAATCCACACTGGTTTCAGAAAATATTGCCACTTACCTGTGGTGAAAGCAATTTAACCAAAAGACTCTTCCAAAAACTGTTGAAATTCCCAAGGTATTTGCCTTTCTATACTGCACCTGTGCTTCATTAGTACCTCTAATGCTTCAGGTGTACCCATTTTCTACACGCCAAATGTTCAACTCTGTTGACAATGTGCTTACCATGAATTCACCATCTGTAAAATACAACTTCACATCAGAAAAGAATCATCTTAGGACCTATGAGTTTATCTATGAGAATGATTAAGTGAAAATATCCCTTCTTGTAATTAACGAGCACAATCATAAAGAAAAACTTCAACATCTTCTGATTCATTCATTCCCTGTATCTTAAAAGTTTAAGGTAATTAGTTTCAAGTGTTCCTTGATGTTTCTTCTATTTCTCATTGGACTTTTATTCTAGCTGTAGTTTGACCTAATGTACTCAATTTTTTTCCCAGCTCCCTGCAATCTGAAGCAGAAGTGTTCTGACATATTGTCCATTATAGTCAATCAGACATGAACTGTGTCCAAGGCTTGCTTATTGTTTTGCTGTTAAATCCAGCAAATCCGGGACCTCCTGCTGCTGTGAAAGCTGACAAGCTATCTTCCACCATCTGGAAGATGCGAAATGCACTTAAAACTAATAATAATAATAATCCTTAATGAATCCAGATTCATTTTATTTACTTCTCCTCCAGCTCCGGTTGTCTTTGAGATCACCTCCTTCAGAAAAGCTTAAACATAACCTAGCTAATAGGCTGAGTTGTCATTCCTGGAACTGCTGTCCCCTCTCAAGGTGTATCAGCAGCTGTTCTGCCTGCACAGCTGATGCAGGAACCCAGGCTGCATCCCACTGTTGGAGCCAAAGGACAATAGCAGTAGTCCTGCCAGACTTTATGAGCTCCACAGTCACACACACAGAACATAGTCTCCTTTGAAAGAAGTATTTGTATTCTTTTGGAATGATTTCAAAACCCTTTTGTTGTTGCCCAGAGAAGCTATGGATGCCCAATCCCTGGAAGTGTCAAGGCCAAGTTGGATGGGGCTCTGGACAGCCTGATCTGGTAGGTAGAGCCCTGCCCATCTGGAGGGTGGGTTGGAACTGGGTGGGCTTTGAGGACCCTTCCAACCCAAGCCATTCAATTATTCTATGAGAGGCAAATTTGAGGGGGCCCGCAGTGAACTTTTTCTCTTTTTATTATCATTCACTGTTGCAGATGTCAGCTCACATTTTTATGATGGGTCTCTTGTTTTCTTTGCTTGATGAAGAGACAAAAGAGACCTGGTTCTGACATAAAAAAAAAAAAAAAAACACAATTTTGGACCACAATGCTATAAGGAAAAGGTGGAAAACTGGTGCTCAGGTGCACTGTAAGCACCTAAAAAAACAGAAGCCAGCTCATTTGGTTGGCTCTGTGAGTTGCCAAATTAAAAAAGCTCAGTTCATTATTATACAAGCTCCATTTGAAGTTTTTCCCACAGTTGTGACTTCTGTAGTCTTTCTCTCTGCTTCTTCCCCTGGTCCATACACTCTCTGGAGTCTAATTAGGGTTGAGCTGAGACTGAGCCTTTCCATCCACTGATTCCCTTGCAAGCTGCAGGAAGTTAAATATGCCAGTATCACCATGAAACCTCAACAGTATCTTATCATGGAGGAACAGCCGCACAAATTCCTCCTGTAGTACAAACTGCTTAAAAAAAAACTCCTTAAAAATGGAACTATTCCATTTGTTTTAAGCCATATGATTGTCTGCACCTACCTTATGTTTCCAGAGTGAATGAGGTCAGCATTCAAATGCGGCGTTTTGAAAAAGGCAAGGAAATATTCAAAGGCTGTCCCATTATCTCCCAGTAAGAAAGGATATTGGGGGCAAGGGGATGCATGCTTGTTCAGCTGGGTAAGTGAAACAATTAACTCTAGTCTTCGGCTATCTTTTTAATTGCTCATTAGACAGCTCATCTGTGTATACTTGCAATGGAAAAAAACCACCCAAAGTATGTCACAAGCAGATGTGCGTGCTCTGTGGCAGTAACTCCTCATGGAGCTTTAAGAAACAATCTCAGGAGCAGGGCAGGGGAAGGAGGAGGTGTATTGATCTACCAGGGAGGCCAATATAATGAAACAGATCCTTTTATGTTTTCCATAACTATAGACGAGCCATTTAGATTACAAAAACCCAGTAAGAGTAAACAATGCAAGTAAGTCCTTTGCATGCATGGCAGCAGTTCCGAAATGGCTACTGCCCTTGCACACTGAGAAATACAAAAGGACAAAGGGACTCACAAGCAAAGGTGCACAAATTTCACAGCTGCATGCACAACCGCCTGGCTCACCCCCACCCCCAGTGCTGTACATTTCCTTCTGAGCACACCTGAAAAGATAATGTCATGCCATAATGCATTCATGATAAGCAGCTGTTGGGTGAGCTCGTCTCTGCCAGTCTCCTGCTAGCTCCTTGCCCTAAGCACAAATGCGTGCGTTACTTTGCCTTCCACTCCAGGAGCTATTTTATAAATTCTTCACTGTGCATTAGCCTATTGGTTTATTTATTAGGAGTCAAGAATGCATTTACAACATCCCTCTGTATGAACCATTCTTTTAAGAGAGCTTCCATACTAATTAAGTTAAATGCGATAATGACACCCTGTTGATGGAACTGAAGCTAATGATAATGATGCCATATATTTAGTTGCAAGCACCTACTCAGTTAAATGAATGGGTCTATTGTTTGAACAGCACCGTGGTCCTACTGCCTAGGAGAGAGAAGAAAAAAAAAAATGCTATAATGCAGTTGCTTTACAGGCCAATAAATAGGTTTGAAATGAAGTACTCTGGCTTAGACGAGCATGTGTCCAATCAATTATACTGTCTTGGTGTATAAAGATACTTGCTAGTGAAAATATGGCGATTTCCAAAAGTAGAATAATGAAAAATGAATGTCTTTTTAATCAAATGAATACACACTTGCTCTGTCCAGATCATTCTTATTTGAACTACTGCAGATATTTGAAAAAAGGTATTTCTTCTGAAAATGTTTAAAAATCAATACTACTCCCTAGATGTTGTTGATCAGATGTCAGACCTTTTTCCATACTGGATATGTGCACTTAGGACAGAATACACAACAATCTGAGCAAAATCACACTTCTTCATTGGTTTCACACTCCAAGACTTGCCTGCCTATCTCCCCAGACATGCTCACACAAACAGAGCTTTGTTGTTTTATACCAAAATTCAGTTTTTGCAAGCATCATAATCTCCAGTTTGAAACAAGGTGGAGTAGAGAATAGTTTTTTTCTATATTGTTTGCATGATTAAAGAAATATTTAAAGACTATTAGCCTGCTCATCTGGTCACACACCTGATTCACAAGCCTGCCTAACTATTCTTGCAAGCAGTTCGCAGACCAACTCATGGTCACCCATATATATTTGCCATTCATTTCTGCCCTATAAGCAAGCTACTTCTTCTCATGCAGTCCTGCAAATTCTTGTGCACATCGTGCACATCCTTAGCACGATACCCATGAATACCTCTATTAAAGTCAACTCCACTATTCAGATGCATACATTTAAAGTGCATCCATATGTACCTCTAAGACTTTGGCCTGTTTATGCTGCCATTTCATCTCTATTGAGCCCCTATGACTTGGCATATTTAGGAAACATCTGCTGTAGTTAACAGAGTCCATACTCCTATTTTTTTCCTTTCTTTTTTATGTTCTCCCTCAAATACATGACAGCATTGAGTGTAAATGGAAGCAATATGCTGTGTATATGCAGAGCCTAATAGATTCCGTCTCAGACTTATATGTGAAACTGAACCAATACATCTTCAAACCCATAAGATCTGCAGATGTCATTTATAGCCTTGTAAATTACAAACTTTTACTGTCTTATTTTTACAGTTGATGATTGTAAAATATAAAATCGTGCATTATCACTGTGTAATAGCACAAGCTTTAGAAACACTGTGCTAAAGAAGGGAAGGTATATTGAAAGCCAGAGTATACAAGTGAGCCTTATAATGAAATTTTAAGCTCTGTAGCTGTGGTATAATGAAACTGTAAAGCCAGATATGAAACGATATTTGCTAATAACAGAAAAGCAAAAACTGTATTGAGTTCCTGGGGTTTTAGAAACCAGCAAGAACAAAGGGATGTGTAGAGGACATTTAATTAAGAATAAAGACAGTTGGAGGCACACTGGGACATTTGGTCACTCTACATTAAACTGAACACTACTGCTAACAATAAAATATGCAAAAATGACATAAAAATAACTTAAATTTGGAATTGTGAGCTGACAAAAGCAAAGGAGTCTTGAGTTAAGGGTTCTGCTCCCACCCCTAAATCTCTTAAGCAACCTTCTGTGACTGAAACGCTTTGCAGCCACCCTCTGTGACATTATTTCTATCTAACGGCTGGGGACAGAGCAGAGATGAAAATGGTCAGAAAAGGCTTTCAAAACAAATAATTCTGCAGACTGGATGAGACAGCACTGCCTTCTTGAACAGCACCAGCTCAGCACACTTCTGATCTCGCACCTCCTGGTAAACTACAGCCCACTGGCACCCTAAGGATCTCCCACACCACCATGGGCTATATGATACAGACACAAATAGCTGGAGCATATTACATGAGATGAGAGTCAGCATCTCCATGGTGTGCCTGAGTGCTAGATACTTCATTGCAGAGCTTGAATCTTTTCCTGCTACCGCCATTTAGCAAGATTCCACAGAGTGATGAGAGAGAAGCATGGTATAGCCAAAGAAGCATACGAAGAATCCGTGAAATTATCCTGGCTTTTGGGCAACTTCTAGTATCCCATTATAGAGATTTTTCATCTCAGAGGTTAATGGATACCAAACGCAATGTGGGTCTATGTCTCATTGATATTTAGTTGCTTAATTCCTTAATGTGCTGTGGAAATAAAACAAAGCCACAATTCACATCTCCTAAGGGGTAGGATGAAGTGGGACCTCAGTCCCACATTTCACAGCACGGACAGAACTACTGCAAATGTCTCACCTCTGCAAACAGCTTCAGCTTATGCCTTACTGGGCACCAAAAAGCCTTCAGTGCCATCCCAGTGAAATGCTCCCAAAAAGGCATCTGTCTGAACATCACTCAGCGTGGTCCTCTCCTGTGTATACTCTGGTGTCCGAAAGGGGTGACCTCATACTGCTGCTTTAGGATAAAATTCAATTAAAAAGTCTGTCAACCGTGAGAGGTGCTTCCATAGGGAGCCAGGCTTCATTAGTTCCCATGCTCACAGCCCTGCTGCTCCGTACAGTGCCAAAGCAGAAGTGCTTTTATAAAGCTTTTGGCAATTTCGCCTCGCTTCTATCGAGTTTACCACCTTTACCTTACAAAGGGGATCACTGCCACACTGCATTATACAACAGTTCATTTATAACAAAATATCAAGAA
The DNA here is from genome assembly GCA_037305975.1 of Chrysolophus pictus. NCBI lineage: Eukaryota > Metazoa > Chordata > Aves > Galliformes > Phasianidae > Chrysolophus > Chrysolophus pictus. The sequence continues at coordinate 110,111,814 of CM074576.1, forward strand.
GAGCCAATAGCAGTTGCTTATTATTTAATGGTTCTGTTGAGTATCCTACTTTTTTTTCTCTCTACAATAAAAACAGCACAAGGTAGTGTCAGTTCCCTTCCCTCCACATAATCAAAACAGTCCCTCCACAACGTGTGCAAATTATGCTGGACGTAGGGGACAGCCACAGCTTTGCAGCTTGCATAAGTTGCAGGACTAAGGACAAACATGGGAACAAGAGCAAATACAGGAAGAAGAGCTCCACACAGTCACTTCAGAGGTGTCAGTCCTGCCAAGCACGCCCCCAGGCAGGTTTCTGTGTCTGCCTGGAAACACATTTAAGATGAAGATATCATTTTATTGCTGAGTCAGGAAGGAATTCCTACTCTTACTAACCTCACATTCACGGAAGAATTAAAAACAAAGGAGAAAACAAAAAGAGAAAAATTAACAGGTGGAAGCAGGTGGTGGTCTGTGAGATCATATGTTTGGCATTGCCCTATTTTCTAAGCAATACATATGGGAATCTCTTATTTTAATTTGCATTCTGTTTTCAGAGTGTAGTTTGGCCATACTTCCTCTACAACAACATTGAGAGTCTTACATTTGCTCTTGTCTCCAACATCTGGAGCGGTGGGTGAAAAATTGGATATTACACAGCCCCATATTGCCTCATACACATACATGTGTCTTTTGCAGCAGCTTCTTCCTCCACTGCTCTCTCTCCATAGTTGATAATTTCTGGAACATTGGTTCTCAAATCTTTTTTTTTAATATATATTTTATTTTAATATGCTATGCACGTGGCAGGTAGATGAAAAAAATAGCAGAATTTAGGTGAAGAGACAGAGGCAATGGCAAGAAGTGTTCTGAAGAGATAGGAGATCAAAAAAGGTTTCATTCGCACATCCCTTGAAGGTCTATTCACATATATAATAGGCTCATCATATCTAGGAATTACTTTGCATCGGAGCTCAGTATGTGCTCGTTTTATCAGCCAGCTTCCAAAAATGCATGTCTTTAGGAGGGGCTGCCACCACCTAGCCTGGGAAGCAGCGGCAAAAAAGCTGGGCACACAGGAGTGGATGCTAGGGGCAGAAAGTCCAGTCTTGTCCGCAGCCACCCGCAGAGACTCACCGGGAAACATGGAAAGCAAATACATTTGAGAAAGAATATTCAGATAGAAATATACACACACGTAACCACACATATACATGTATCTAAGATGCTCTCCTTATCCCTTATGCATGAGGGATTATCCCTCAGCACTCAACCCTCTGAGTGAGTCACACAGAATTTCAGCACTGAAGGACATATCCCAGGACCATGGGATGGCCACAGGAGACATTTATGTCCCAACTCTTGTGCTACTGTTATCCTGACCAGGAAGTGTGTCCCTACTCTGATGGGAGATCTTTTCAGTTTGGGGATTCCCCAATACGATCGGGAAAGAGGAGGTGAAGTACATGGGGGGCCCCCAGGTGGAAGATAGGAACCACCTTGTGAGAGGTGGAGAGGGCTTCTCCTCCTCTTCCAGCAGTGCTATTTCAGCTCAGTTTGAAAGGAGCCTGAGAAAGCTGTCTCAGCATTCTTTTCTAGGTGTTTTGTGAATGAGGTGAAAAGAGGAAAGAAAAAAAGCACAAGAAGGATTTTAAATCCTTCTGCCAACTTCCCTTAAAATCCTCTGCCCTGCCTGCTGGCCAGCCCAGCCTCTTGCCATTCCCCACTTAAGGGAAAGCCATACCTCATGAGATTCTGCAATCTAGGCAGCCATAAATTCATTTAGCTAATGCACAGCCACTGACTACTGACTGGAAGGCAAATGTCCAAACACCACAAGTGAATGGCATCAGTGAAGGCAGCAGACAAATTTCACTGACTTTTGCCAATGCACTCACCAGTGCTAAGCCACGCTTCTCCATCCAGAGGACAGCCACTAGCCCAAACACGTGTCTCTGTTCACTGTGGCCAACTGCTGAATTTTCTCATTTGTTAACTTGAAACTTCAAGCTAAATGTGGTGATTTGTGATGACACAAGTATCAATTAAAAAACCTTGCTATTTTATTGATAGAGAAAGGGCTTGAAAATCTGAGATAAATATGTCTAAAAAGTTCAGGCATCACAATAATTTAAAAAAAAAACAGCAACAATTTTTAAGCAAATGTCAGCAGGTTTGCGGAGGTCTGGCTCATGATTTTTGAGTATCTCAGTTTGACGATATTGCTCAAAACCAGAATGCCGATGTCAACATTTCACAAATATTCATGAGAGAAATAAAAGCAAGAAATGATATATATGCTTTAGCATCAAAATTGGAAACGCTACCAGAATACTGGAGTTTAAGCAGGCATTGCAGGAATCAAAATCTATGCTAGGAGTAGACTTCTTAAATAGTTCAGTGCCAAGAATCATAGAATAGAATCATAGAATTATAGAATGGCCTGGGTTGAGAAGGACCACAACGATCATCTAAATTCAACCCCCCTGCTATGTGTAGGGTCGCCAACCATCAGACCAGGCTGCCCAGAGCCACATCCAGCCTGGCTTTGACATCACTTAACATTGACTCTGCCACCATATAGAATCCCCACAGTGTTCAAATAAAAGGGAAAAAAACTACTTGTGACTACTGAACATCAAGAAACAAATGGTCTTGCTCTGGAAGAAAAAAAATAGAAACAAACCTTTTTCTTCCTCTCTATAAATCTTTTTTTTTTTTTTTTTTAAATCATAGTCTGGAACCTCAGACTTGAAATGGTGGCTTTAATCTCCCCTCCTCTGCCAACTACCCCCTCTGCAATCCAGGTCAGCTCTCAGCTGTTGCTTGCCAGTTCAACTCCTCTGTCTTTGGTGAGTTTGCATCAGAGCGGCTGCAGGTGCCATTTAATTTGGCTGCTGGTCCCCCAGAGCCCATCTGCAATCCCATGGTTATGTCGGCTCTGCAGGACTGATGAGAATAAAAAGTAGTTAAGAACTTGTTTTGTGACTGAAGTCAGCAGATACAGCACTGTACCAAAGTAGCAGATCTGTCGAGTAAGAACATTTTAAAATAGTGACTTCTCAAAGTGGGATTTTACTGTAAGTTATAACATACCAGTTTTGTGATCTCTCAGCCCTGAGACTGTCCCTGTAATATTAATTATGCTTTCCAAAGTGCTACCCTTCACATTTTTCTCAGTGCTAGCAGAAGTACTAAGAAAGGGCCAGTACCTTCCAATAAATATAAATTTCCTCTTACTTCTGAGGTAATCTGATCCATACAGATGCATTTCAAGGTCTGTCAAAGTTACTCAGGCTCATTCCACAGCAGCCAGGACACCCTCTGCCAGGGATCTTTACGAAGACATTTCAGGAAGCAGGTCCAAAAACAAGTGAATTTTGTTACCTGCAGAGTGGGTAATACGACATACAATGGTGTGACACGTATCAGACATACACACCAACAAATGAAAAACAATGAACAACAATGGAAAAGTGGAATCCGGACAGAAAAAATACCCTAAGTAAAAGTCGTTGTAGCGATGCTCTTGCATTCAAACATCTGAGCTGTGATCAACGTTATTTTAGCACACATCAGTCCTTGTGTCTGCCTGAGTCAAAAGCACAGCTGTCAGCAGATGCTGCCCCAAGTACACCATTAATCATGTAGTACAGGAAATGCAAGCACAGAACGAGTTGCTCAGAAATGTGTATGAGTTAATCCCAGCTCAAACCAGGCCCCCTTCAGAGCACAAAGAATGGTGTTTAATCTTTTCCAAGCAGGTTTCCTTCCCTAAGCATGTACCAGCTCTCATCGGGGGGCCGCCAGGTTCAGGCTAATGGATGCACTATACAAAGCTCGAACATCACTTCCCCTAAAATACAAGTCTCTGTCAGCTTTGGTGCCACCAGGCATTTGGGAATACCTCCTAAAACTGAGGTGATGCTCACTGTGTTGCATTGCAGAGCAGGTGTTCCTGTGCGCTGCTACAAGAACTGAAAACATTTTCTTGCCAGCATGCCAAGGAAGGAATCAGCCAAAGCAGGAATACCCCTAACAGCCTTGGTAACAGCCTAACAGCCTCTGTCCAGGGATGGACAGAATGCCACCCCACACCCATGGATGGAAAAACCACCCCAGCCCATGCATAGAACCTGAAAAAAAAGAGCAACTGAAAATAGAGTAGGTCTAGCAAATACCAAGATGGAATTGAAAATCCTGGCCACCCTGCAACTAGATCATAGATCTAGACTGTGAGTAGCTTTTCTTTCTCTGTTAAATATTTCCCATTACAAGAGGAGCATCAAGCTGACATTTGAAATACACTATTTGACTGGAACTACACCAAGAATGAATGCTGCAAAGTGACTGCCTCACTGCACACAGCTGACAGTAATTATTTATAGGACTGCTCCTCCTTTGATAGGCACACATTATAGATGGCTGAATAACAGAAACATTTGTGAACAATTGTTTGGTGGCAGAAAAAAATGCTGCCAAAATTTTAACACTTAAACACAATACAATTAACCAGCTCCAAAGCCAAGCTCTTGCGAACGTGTGATTGCTTTCATAACACCCACTGAGCTCTGTGGGAGCACAGACATGAGCAGTGTTTACAGGGTCAAGAGTGGATGGCCCTGCAAAGGTTAAACTCACAAATCACACTCCCAGCAGTTACACCACCCAAGTTACAGGGAATAATTTCATCCTCATTCATTCAGTGCTGGCTACTTCTATAGCAATATGCAGAGAGGGGTGAATGGAGGCCTGATCCAGTGGGTGGTTGTGCAGCCATATAGACACAGCACAGAGCGCTGGGGGGATACAGGCATAATAGCAAAGGGATTTGCAGGCTGAATCACGTCTTTACCTCCAGAAACTGGGAAAAACAACCTTGTCAGAAAAAAAAGCAAACATTAACAGTTCCATCCTGAAATTACAAAACCAAAACAAAACCAAAACAAAACAAACGAACCAAAAACCACCCAAATTTTGGTTTGCAGAGGGCAGGAGACAGAGAAATTACCCTTCATTATGACGAATGTTCTTTACGAGAGGATCTTAGGAAGGAAGGAGGGAAAACCCTACTTCATGGAATGTTGCAGTACAAAAATGATACGGTGACAATATAATGACCCAAACTCTGAAGTTGTTAGTCCCAATCAAACAGGGTCATCCACACGTAGCCTATGCTTGGCTCAAAGTGCAATATCTCACATGCAAGCATTTCTCCTGCCAGTGCTCATTTAACTCGGGCTCCTTGCCTAAGCCATGCCACAGCCGTGCCCATGACTGGCATGCAGCATGCTGATCCACTTCTCAACCTGGGCAATTGTTATCCCAGCCTGACCTAGAACCTACCTCCTCATCATGCATTTGCCTGGTGGTCTGGACTCCTGGCTGCTGTCACCAGATTGCCCTTGCTCTATCTGTTTGGGTACCACAGGATGCACCTCTGGCTCCTACTTTGCTACTGTCAATGTCCCTCACAAGGCAGCCCCCAGCCAGGCATGGAGCTGCCACCCCCACCCTGCTTCTTATCACCTCTCCACATAAAGCATCTCCCTTGAACTCCATCATCCCTGAATCTGGCAATCACCGCTACTCCCACATGGATGCTCACCAAGGGCTGACAGCACACAACATGAAAGAGCAACAGACACATCCCCAGATATTTTCACTGCAAATTTGTCATCGTAGCTATGGCTACTTCTAGCCTGATCCGTGAATAGGGTAAGAGATAACAGCTTTAAAGTAAAAGAGGTGAGATTTAGATTAGACGTTAGAAAGATATTCTTTACTATAAAAGCATCAGTATAGGCCATCCAAAAAGTGTGATGCCCCACCCCCGGAAGGACAGGTTGGATGGAGCAGGTCTAGTGGGAAGTAGTGGGCTAGACTCTGCCATAGAAGAGCAGGATGGAATCAGATGGTACTTAAGGTCTCTTCCAACTCAAATCATTCTGTGAATGCGGCCAAATAGCTGGGACTACTTCACCAAACCCTACTGTTTTCCCTTTCCACTAATGATTGTCCTCTGCTTGCTTTCTTCATCTGTTTTTAAGACACATAATTTGCAGACAGTAGAAATTAAAAAATCATCCAAAACGAAATAAACTAACTGAAAAATAAACTCAGCGCAGTGACTAACGTAGTAAAAAAAATAGTCACTGGCTCTCAATATTTCCACAGAATGGCCCTAGTGGCATACATTAAAGAAATGCAAATTCAAAAAAGAGAATCAAATATTCTTGCAAATAAGTTTATTTTCAGAAAATTAATGCAAACAGTTTTCAGGAAAAAAAAGTCTCTAACCATTTCTACTTTACATTTTGAATAGGGAAAAATGAGTAAACACAGCTGTCTGTCTATAGGGAGAAATAAGGAAAGAGTCTGAACTGTAAATTGTCCAAATTCAGAACAGAACCTTCAACTGGGCTTGTAATCGATTTCAGCTATTTAGAGCAGCAGATATAAAAGATATTTCTTTCCCACAATAAATTTTTGGTGTTTCTGATCTATATTGGCACGATGATCTTTAAGCGTAAATGCTTTCTGACAGTGTCTGATATGACAACACTTATTCCAGGGTTTTGCCCTCATTCTGCTTACGTAAGAAAGAAGAATGACAAGTGCATATTGTAACATGAGTCCCACCAATTCAGCCAAGCAAAGGTCATGCAGCAATGCCCCTGCTGAGGAAAGTTACTCTGTGTCACCCTCTGGGAGCGAGTGCAGGGCCAGACATGCTCCTGTTGACTTCAAGTGGAAAAGTTCCAGCTGTCCCCAGCATATTTGAGCAGTCAAACCTAGGAAAACGTTCAATACAAATAACCTCAGACACCCCAAGTCCAGCTTCAATTTGGTATTGACTAAGGCTAACAAGAAGAAACCACCAATTTTCTTTCCACCTTCTGGAGCCTTGACTTGGAAGGCTTTTGCTAGGTTTTCAACAAGAACACATAACAATCAGCCCTATACAATTAACGAGCTTATGGTGTTAATGCTGAAATTGCAGAAGCACCAGCATCAACAACTTTCCATACTGCCAACAGAAGATGGGGGTGAGATCTTCATCACTGTAGAAAGACATTTCCAGATGACTCACACCAATGTGATCAGCCTTGGGGTGAAATGAAAGCCATGGGTTGGACCAGTTCTTCACCTACGCATCAGTATAGAGTGCTGCTGGCAAACAAAGCCATAGGTACACACTGCCACACTGACTGAAGGGGCAGTGTGTACCTGAAGCTCAGGTGCTTTTCCAGACACAGCCCAAAATGGTGCTTATCTTCCCAAAAAGGACCTTCACCTTTCCACTTCCATCAAATGAAGGAGACATGCTGGACAAGGAGACAACCAAATAAACAGCTACATAACACTGTGAAGATGGAGAAAGGCAAGTTTGAGGGAGGAAATGCATTACTTATTGTTGGTAAGTGGACAGTTGGACAAGGCAATCTTAAAGGTCTTTTCCAACCTTAATGATTATATGATTCTATGATCACGATTCTATGATCCCACCATTGCCTCACAGTTGGTGCTCACATTCAGCAGCATCATCAGCCCAAATCATTATGGAGGAAGCAATCAGTACAGATACAGCGAGAGCTCTGGGAGATGTTGTGGGGTGGATGGTTGGACTGGATGATCTTAGAGTTCTTTTCCAACCTTAATGATTCTGTAACTTTGTGAGAATGTAACACTGGAGTCACTATGGGTCCCTTCAATGGATGGCAATGCTATGGAAATCTTAGTCATGGGCTGAGCATAGTCAGCCTATAAGTCCTGGAGTGCTGATGAATGTTCAGAAATCCCCATGCATTCAGGCTGGTCCTTAGCAGACCTACAAGAGAAAATAGGCAAAATCTATTGCAGTTCTGATCTGTTACTAAAGACTTCCATAAATGCAGAAATGTACAGATAAGGACATTGTCAGCAATTGTTGCAGGATCCCTGAGTGTTGCCATACCAAATGCCAAATCTGTCATTACAGAAAAATTTCCAGCTGTCTCACTTGAAAATGAATTGTTTCCTGCCACTAAGGCAAAGCTGTAGCCTGCCAAAAAAAAAAAAAAAAAAAAAAAAAGCCAAATAAAATCTGCTGCCTCTCATTAGATCAAAGGTTGGCAGTAGAGATAAACCACCGCACAAACACACAGCAGAGCAATTGACTACAGAGTCATTTGTCACTTTTAATAATACTACAGTTGTAAAATGATGATAATGGAAATCAAGTTACCCTAATGGTAATAAAATATTTGTAAACTAAACTTGTTCATTTTGACTATAAAAGAGACATTGAAATAATTTAACTGCAGAGAATAAAATTGAAATGGGTCTGTAATTACATAGATTTTCAGCATCTTCTCCTTTATGAAAAGAACTAATGGCTGATGACTCCCACATTTGCAGCACCTTATTCTGAAAACAAAAGATCAGAAATATGTACCAGATGTACAGAAAAGGGGCCTGCAGCAACAATTCAGAAGTGATGCATACATTTCTTCCAATTTCTCTTTCTTATTAGTAGCATAGCAAGTGTCACATCTCATTAACAGAGTGAGCCTGCACGCATGTGAAACTTCTCAGAGCCAAGAGAAGGGAGAGAAGTATTAATGAAGTCACTGGATTCCAAGATCCTCCTCATCACTGGCAAGTTAAATATCCCTGGAGGATTTCTGGTGACTCTGGTAAATCAGCATACTGGCAAAGCACATGTTGAAGTGGTCTCACATGCTCACTTATTCCACCTGACCTTCCTTCACAAGGTTGGTGAGTTGAAGGTAATGACTGCAGGACGATTAGCATCTTTCTTTAATGGCTCAGATTTCTTTGAATTCTGTTCTGACCCATTTTCTAATGATTTTCTTGGAACACTTCACATTAAACAAGTTCTAGAACTGTCAGCTGAAAAGCATGGCAATCCCAAAGGAAAAACTGCAGGGAGCTGAAAAGTGCCATAGCCTGACTCATGCTTGGATTCTTCCTGCTGCTGTTTAAGATTTCATTTTAATTTAAATTAGAGTCACACGAGCTTTTCTATAGTATCTAGATTCTAGGAAAGTCATATGTCTGAGACTATATTCCTCTGATTTCAGAATGAACCACTTCATTTTGTCCATTCGTTGTACCCGGTTTGGATTTAAATTGAGCCAAAACAATCAGAGCTGGTACTTCAGCTCAGGCACATTGCGCCTTTCACACCCATGTGTGATGTGTTTTGAAACTGGATGACCTGGCCTTCTGTACATGAGATTTCTCACAATGTATTGCATTTCTATGAATTTGTCTGCAGGGAGTTGCTTGTCATGTATCAGAAACTCATAGAGAAAATCTAGACCGTGGGGAAAACAGCAAGAAGCCAGCCCATAAGGGGCTGCCAAAAATCTTGCCAGCAAGGTTTTCTAGCTGCATTTTCAAACACTCATCCTATTTTTTTTTTTTTTTTTTAATTACTAAAAGGGCTGTGATTAGCACTATACTGTCAATGCTCCTGACATTGAGAAGGGAACCCAGAGGAGCAGATCCTGAGAACTCCAGGAGGCTCCATGATATCCGGTGGCCCAACAAATTCTTTGAGGGAAAACTATAAACCAAATTACCAATTGCTGATGTTAGTACTGAGGGAGCCAACAAGATGGGTTTGTGCATGGCTGAGCCTGAATGCTGGGCTTTGTGGCTGCCAGCACTGGAGCAGGTTGCTGGAGCTGGGCCACGTGATCGCTCTGCCTCTGTTCTCACTGAGCATCCGGAGACGAAGATGCTCACAAGGCAGAAAGGAGTCTGCTTCAGAATGAATGGGTTTGTGGGCTTCAGTTGTATACAATGGCTCCACACTAAATTTCATTACCTCAATAGTAAAAACCTCCTAAATGCATTGCCATCCACACCTCTCCATTCAGTGCTGACCTACCTTCTCTCTATCTCTACTTCAACTCTCCCCTTGTAAAGGAAAATTGTAACAACACAGTCCTCCCTTTTATCTCTGTTTGGGGATGGACTATGCTATACGTGCAGAGAGTAACTTGCACAAGCCAGAGTGAGCCAAGCAGGTCTCATTAGCTTGTTCCTAATAACATACTTACAAAAACAAGCTCCAGCAGTGGAAGCTGCCTGCCCAATCTCAGAAAGCATGGAAAAGGTTTCAGGAAGCCTTGCCTGATTGGAACCACTCCAGGAGAAGCCAGCCCAAGTGTCAGTTTCCTAAGTACTGAACTGGAATGAGAAACAACGGGGAGCAAAACTCTGCTGTATCTCTGGCTTCTCTTGATGCCAGCTAAAGACCAGCCAGGCTTATTGCCTCTGGCTCCAGACTGCTGCCACAGACCATCCTGGGTGACTTCGCAGTTATTCACAGCGCTCTGGGGAACCTTCTTTGCTGTGGCAAGGCATGAGCCTAACGGAGACATCTGGGTTTCAGCCAGGGCCAGCTTAGATGTCTCTTGCTTCAGGGGTAGACATATTCATGGAAGATGCACTTGGATGCCTCAGTGGTACACAGTGCTTGAAAACGCCCCACCCCACAAACACCCCACCATCAAGTTGCCAGCTGCAAGATGCAGGGCACAGGAAACAACCTTGTTATCTGATTCAGATAAAACATTATTTTTCCAATTACAACTGGCTGGCTGTATCCCCTCTTAAAATATTAACACGCAGCAACACAATGAAATGCAACTGTAGTTATCTGGGAGTTTGAGTGAGGGGGAAGGTGTTATTTATTCTTCCTATGAAATGAAGAAAATCATAATCTCTGGAGTGAAAACTGTAATATGCCATCTCAACCAACTCATAATCCAAATTCACCTCATTAAATGAAATCATTCAATTTTGCTTCATTTTTCATTCTAGCAAAACAAAACAAAAACCAGCATGTTCTGGAATAAAATCTAAGTAAATTTTCAGGATAATCACAGATGCATAATCCGTGCAATCAATCATATCCAAATCTAACACGCAATTAATCGCTCAAAACTACCAATGAAATTTCATACCTTGTTTCATTTCCTTGTGCAAAACCTGTTATTTATTCATGCCCTTGAAGATTCTAAATGAAGTGGTAACATTAATTTGCCCCAAGTCACATCAGAGAAAATTTGGTCAGTAATATACTAAACATCAATTTCAGCCTCTGACAAACAATACATGAACACAAGTCTCTGAGACTCATTAAATACACCCCGGTGCCAACACAAGTAGTCAGTTCTGACCACTCACTGTAACTCGAGGAACATGCTCTAGACTATGAGTCTGACACAAGATAAAAAGAAATTGCTGTTGTTAGTTAAAGGAGAAGACAATACCTGTTTTTGTCATGGGACTGGCTGAAGTAATGAGGCTCTGATGGATAAATGTGGGCTACAGCTCAGTGCTTCTCAGTCTGCAGGTCTTCACAAGGCACAAAGTGCAGCCAGGGCCACCCTCTGTCAGTGGAACAAGACACAGTAATTTCAGAGGCACTGGCTCAGTTCAAAGTTTCTCAGTGCTGATGCTGGAAGTCCACTGAATGAGAACATGCCAGAGGAGTGTCTGGAATACATCAACAAATAAAATATATATGGTCCAAAACTAAAATATAGGCCACGAGATTAATTTTGAAGAATATATTTTTTAAAAAGATATGTATATTCTTATATATACGTGTATGTAAAAATCAGAACTCTATAAACACACCTCAAGCCTGCTGCCAGTATCTTAGGATGAAGCACAGCTGTGACGTATGGTTTGTTTTCCTTTTAAAGAACCAAGAGAGCCTATATTCACTGTTTATTAGATTGCCTGTTTCCCATCCTTAAAATAACATACATGTAAAAGAGCAGACTGAATGAGTGCTTCACAGGGCTTTGTTTCCAGCTATAACCTAAATGAATTTTGCACATGAGTAGAATCATTTACTGCTTATTTAACTTTGCAAGTGCTTTGGAAGACGTCCCGGAACACTGATTTTGCTTTTCTCTGCTTGGTTGCTGCTTGGGCTGCCTCGAGCTGTTTGCATCTGCACAGTTACAAAAAGATGTGGTCTTCTGGGTTTGTGGCCATCAAACAGTACATGACCACAGGACAGACTTCTCAGATTGCAAAGCCTCTCCCTCAGCACAGCACAGCACTACCAGCACTGAGTAAGGCATGCTCTGAGCTGTTGCAAAGCACTCAGGGCCTAGAAGTGCTGTGAGATGCTGGAGCACTCCCATCACTACATTTAAATCATTGAGAATCATTACCTGACAAGCAGAGAGCTAACCTGGACTCAGGGATTTTGCATTTTCCTTCTCTGCAGATTGGACACTCAGACTTATCACACCTCTGCCTGTGGTGCCCCAGGGCTGCGTGTGCTTAAATTACACTCCTTGTAACCATGGTGAAGTGTGTGGTTCCATTCCTTACGAATAAAGCCCTTCCTGAGCATCTTATAATGTGACTATCCATGAGCAAAAACTTATTCATTGACCTCCTTTTCCTCCCTCTGCTCCCAGCTCTGATGCATCAGAGCCATGTGGGGGGAAAAAAAGGCAACCAACCAAATTGCTGGCAGGACCATGAGGAGTGAAATTGCAGTTGGTGCTAAGAAGTCCATTCATGTAGAGCATGCACATATTCTTGGCTAACAGAGCTTTTATGAGTATTTTCACTCTCAAGAATCTAGATTTTCTGAACATGTTTATGTTCAATACCACAACTCTCAAGTTTAGAATTTGCTCTTGATTTATTATTTCTATTCACAGGTCAAATATTCAGCTGTAACAGCTCCACCACCAATCTCTTAGACACTCGTTCTTCCCTTTTAATTCTCCCTCATTTACCCAATTAGCATTCTGCTAATTGAATACTGAAAGTGCCTTCACACTCTTCCAAAAAAACACATTTCTGCTTAACCTCTGATTTATACATGTACCTCTGCAGGCTGTTTCAATGAGATTAGAGGTTTCCGTTCTTGGTTTGCAGACATTATTCTGAGGAAGTGCTACAATATAACACCAGCCTTGCTGCCTGCCATTTAGACTGGAGTTTTGCCTAGCGTGGTTTGACTGCTGAGATAATTAATAGTCTTTAGGAACCTTGATTCCCAGGCTGTGAACTTCAAAGGCAGCAGTAGTTTTATATTCCTTCAGTGAGCTAGCAGACAGTTATTAAAACATTACATGATTTGGAAGTGAGGAACTGACCAGGAGCCATTAATTTAAGCTGGCTGGAGGGTCTCCACCACATCTACCCTGATTCAAGCTCTGTATGAGGAAAGGATTGTACGATTTTTCTCATTTCCCCTCTGCAGGCTGTGCTTGCACCTCCTGCCCAGGCTGGGCAACACCAAGTTCTGTGCCTGTCTGAAACACACAGTGCAGGATTTCAAGTCCCTTCCATATATCTCCAGCCCCCTAAGAAACACCTCAGTGTAGAAGTTCACACTCTCTACTCTCCTGCCTCTTCATTTTGGTGCTCTGTGCTTAAAGAAACAAATCAGTTGCTGTGTGGCAAAGTGAGACAAAGCAATTAGAGCAATTAGAGCATTTAGAGAGACAAAGCAATCTATAGCTTCAGACACATGGATAAGGATTTCTGCTCTGCTCTTGGGCCAAAATTTGTTGTATATACAACTTCCCTTCCCTTGGGAGCTAGCTGTCAAATGAGCAAGACACGTATCTTGCCCAGGTCCTGTGACAGGTGAGGCTGTGCAGAGTCAGATCGCACAGCTTCCTCAGAAACTCCTGCTTGGTTAGTGAGTTCAGTGCTCCCTGAATCATTAGCTACAACAGCCTGGCATTACTATTACCATAGTACCAACCATGAGTTGAAGGGTCTTCCACAGGTAAAGTGGAAGAGTAAAGTGGCATGCTGTTTGTATCTAAACAAATACTGCTGAATCTGAAAGGTAGGAAGTATTACATCGTTTCTGCTAAACCAAAGACGTCATTTCACTCTTTCTGTCAAAACAGGATCTGAGCCTGAGACTGGTATGAACCCTAGGGCACAACAAGTAAGAGTTATTCCTGGCATTTTATAGACCAGCTTTCCCATAAGCACAAAACAACTCAGAATTAAAGTCCTTATTTTCTCCTACATCCCACTGCTCCTTCTTGGCTACAGGCTTGAGCATCACTATGATCTCACTATCTCAGATCTTTGGTTTTTGATGAGTCTCTTCTTTGCAACAATCAAAGAAAGACCTCAAATGCTAACACACCCAGTATACATGTATAGAAATTGGAAAACATTATGCTCACTTGACTAACTCCTTTTCGAATCGCTGCCACAGTCAAACTCAGGGAACAGATAAACTGAAAGCACAAAGTCTTGGGCAGACATATGGCTCAATGCAATTTGGACTCCTGGCAACAGCATTGGTCTGCTGAGCTCTGAGAAACGATGTCTGGGCTTCCTCCAGCCTACTTTTCTGAGGATTACTACTTGTAGAAAAGGGAAAAGCCCCTTTGGGGGGCATTTTTTACAAGAGAACATGGTTAAGGAGGTAAGCGGTTAATAAATAAGCAAACTTATTCTAAGTTCACACTGTGTAGAACTCTCCGTGTGCACATTTGATGAAACTTACTAAAGACTAGGAAAGGCTTCTTGTTGCATGAAGCTCTTAATGTAGGTAAATAAGACTTAACATAAAGCCATGTCTATAGAAATGCATTAGTCGACTCTTGTCCCCTTTTTCCTTAGCAGACACAAAGAATGCTGCTCTTGAAAAGTTTCCCAAGATCTGTTTTTCTGAGCTGTGTATATTTGTACCCCAAACATGAGGATTTAGCCGAAATTAAACTTAGTCACTGCTTTTTTTTTTTTTTTTAAGATTTTATCTGACAAAAGAAGAAGAATAGTACCCCATAAATCAGCTAACCAGGCATAAACAAAACAAAAATACAGACACTGTGCTTGATTCATAGCAAATCCAACAGCTGAAGTTTAGACAAATGATTTTCAGCACAATTACAAGTAATGAAAGAAAGCACAAATATCACAATTTGTGAAGCATTCTGAAAAAGAGGAGAGGAAAAAAAATAAAGAAAATAAAGCTAACTTCATTAAAAATAGTGCAGCCAGCCTTGGACTTAAAGTGTAAGCATGCTGTCACCAAAGCAGCAGAATTTCTTTTTCTTGCACGTTTCAAGAGACTCAATACTCAAGTTTAACTTACCATTTAACATATCCCACATAGATTTCTTCATCTGGAAAACAGCTTCTATTTATGTTGTCAGTGCACATGAAATAATCCAGAAGTTGCTTTACTCCAAAGAAAAGGAAAAAAAAGAATAAGGAAAACAAAAAGAAAAAAAAAAAAAAGAAAAGAAAAAGAAAAAGAAAAAAGGAAGAAAAGATAGAAAGGGAAGGGAAGGGAAGGGAAGGGAAGGGAAGGGAAGGGAAGGGAAGGGAAGGGAAGGGAAGGAGAAGGGAGTAAAAAGGAAAAAAAAAGGAAAAGAGGAAAAAAGGAAAAAAAGGAAAATATGGGGGGAAAAAAAAAAAAAGAAGAAGAGGAAAAAAACACTAAATCATTACTTCATCTATTTACAGTGAACCCAAAGGAAATATTTCTAATGTATCATTTATTGAAGCAAAATGAAATAAAAAAGTATATTATGCTTTTGGAAATCAATTTTCTGCTCTTTTCTCAGATGGATTCATCAAAGACATATGAAGGTGCTTCCGGGGAGTTATAGGACTTTTTGCTTTTATAATATTAAAAGTCAGTTTTCTGTTTGTTTGCTGTTGATTTAAAATAGTATTTAGGATTTTTGATGTACTATTTTAACTCTCTGGAGAAAGCACGGCCATTTTAATAATCTAAATATGACTAATGTTTATTTTGTCTCTGCTGATTTTTTTATTGTTCATAAGAATTCAATTAAAATGTGAAAATGTGCAAAAATATTTTCTCAGACTTTATGGCACTAGATGTTACCTGTAATTCACAGGAAAAAAAAAAAAAAAAAAAAGCTACACCTACTCCAAATACTAGTCTAGTGATGATTGGGCAGCATCAGAAGTTTCCATTGAAAGAACCATATAGTAAACCCCAGAACAAAAAGCTCTCTCCTGATCTGCAAGGTTGGCTGAGGGCTCAGATCTTCTCCTTCTTGTTTGTTTCCAATATTCAAAGTTAAATCTGAGTTAAAAAGAGTGCCATTGCCTGCACCAAAGCCCTTTTGACATTCTGCTCAACTTCTAGAAGCAGTAATGCTGCCTGGCAATGATGCTCACACTGCAGCTGTATATGGAGTTTAAAGGGGCAGGTGGTGAACTGAACAACTTTCCCATCTCACAGCACTCCCTTGTTCTTGAGTGGAATAATAATAACAATAATAATAATAATAATAATAATAATAATAATAATAATAAATAGGAGCTGAAGGTTTCACTCCAAAAACGTACTAATTTGATATAAAGGTAATATGTAATATTGTTTCAGGTGAAAGTATTCTGAAAGAATGGTAAAATAATTAAGTTTTCAGTACATGTCCTTTTTTTTTTACCTAGCAGAAGAATCCAGATCGTTCAAGCTCTTTAAGAAAAGAGACAGCAAAAGGTGACCAACAAAAGCTCAAGCAGAGGGTGGGTGACAGGTCCCTGGGAATGATTACCTCTTTGAAATCTAGGCAGCAGGGGATGCGAGTTTCAAAGGCTGCACAATCACCTCCGCTGAGCATCTAATCACCAACGGCTCTGATCAGTGGCAAACAGAAGGTGAGGAACCAGGACAGGTCACTAAGCAGGAACTACAAAGCCTTTTCCCGTGAATCATGCTGCTTTAAACAGAGAGAACAAATATATATATATTATTACAAATATATATATATATACACACACACACATATATATATAAATGCAGCCTACAGAAGCTGCTGGTAAAGGAGGTGGGGAAAACAAAGAATTAGTAAAACACCTAGGAGGGAGGGTAAAGAAATAATCTACAATGAAGAAGATACAAAAACTTCTGCCTAGTGTCTGGGATCTTAGTGGCTCTAGGAACAGCTTCTTGCAGAAGTTGTTTCCCCCCGTGTCAAAAAGTTACCAGGATATGCAGGGGAGGATACTTCATGGGTCACTATCTGGCCCTGAAAAGGAAGAAAACAGCAGAGAAAATTAGTTGATTACAAAAGAAGCAAAAGCTTTTTCAAAGAATTTGAGAGAGCATGTGGGAGTCACCTCACAAAAACACAGGGTCTGTGATTACACAGGGGCAGGTGTGGTTTCATCCAGGTGAGGAGCCCCTGGAGTGATAGAGAGCGCTTCAGAAAGCATCACTGCTGCCAGCTGCTTGGTACTTGCCCAAGTGGAGGGAAGGTGTTCCATGCTACAGCAATCCCCACAGAAATCCATCCAGACTCATGCCTTAGCTCAAGTTTCTTTCACTGGTTTATGGACCCATGTCAGTCTGTGCATGGAAGGTACTGAAGCACACTTTCCATACCATCTACACAGCTACATCAAACAAGCATCTTTTCACAGCAGGTGTTGAGGGTGCTGTTAGGTCCGCTGATGTACCAGGAACAGATTTCATGTTGTTATACAGTGAAGAAAAGAAGAGGGTTGGGGCACTGCAAGGACACAGCAGTGTATGTTTCAGGGTGTGCACACACTGGGATGCACACAGCTCTTCGGAAGCGAGGCTGCAGGTCCCTACCCTGCCCTGCTCTGTAGTGAAAGCTACAATCCCTCAAATTTTGCTTTTCTTCATGAGGAAGCAGCACCAGGCAGCAGTGATTTAAAATGTATGTGTAATAAGAACTGGGGTTTTTTGTTTTGTTTTTTTATTTTTTTCCCAAGTGGATCGGTGTATCTCTGGCTGGGGACTGGGGGGAGGGGAGAACAGTATATAGGCACACTCCAGTCTTGTATGGACTGCAAATTACATTTCCAGATTTAAAATGAAAAAATACAGCATGCGACTCCATTTTACGATGGCCACCAGTTTTGCTCTGTATTCTTACATAATCCCAGATAAATGCAAGGAGACCTCACTTGTATGTTAAAGGCTGTATTTATCATGCTATATGGCATATTCAAAAGCAAATTCCCGAACCACAAAATGGAAGCTTACCCCTGAATTGCTTTTACCTTACCAAGTTTCAGCAAATGCATTTATGTGTCAAGGTACCTAGTGGCTAATTGGATGTTTATCAGCATAGTGTTTAGACAGTACCGTTGGTTTTGCCCAGTTACAAGTTGCACATTTGTTTCACTGTTTTTTCACTGCTTGTATGACTGCTAAAACTGTATATTCAGGATAATGAGGTTTCTAGTGGTTTTGAAATGTTATTTAAATGCTGATTTCAGAAGTACTGTTCATAACCTGTTAGGTCTGCAAAGAAAGCACCATTTCCATAAGGTTTTTATCAGAGTAAATCTATGGAGTTTTGTTGAAGCACTGCATCCAGAACAAAAATTTACCACTCTTTTGACCAGATACCCACAAACCACTGATCTATCTAAAAAGCAATCCACGAGCAATAAATTGACAGGCACAGAAAAATAATCTCAGTGAAATGCGAACCCCAAGTCTCTTTAAGGTTCTTTCTGTTCTTTTTCTCTCCGTCCTCAACAGTGCCCAGGAAGTCTGAAGGAAATTTTCAACATCCATTTTGGTTTCAACACAACTCAAAAGTATTTCTGCAAATGCAGTTTGTTCTTCAGCAAAGCTACTCCTGCATGGCTGGGAGAGGGCAGATGAACCTCGATATTTCTTTTTATAAAAGCCCATTTCTCTTCTTGAGGTAGTCTTGAAAAACATCACTAAGAAGAATGGATAGGCATATCTGGCAGAAATATTTTTCCTGTACTTTTTCTAAGAGTAGTCTGTGGACACTACAACCATCAACCACAGCTGAGCTTTGAATTTCTGCAATGAAAAGCCACTTACATTTCACCTTTCAGGAAGGTAATAAATCAATTTGCCCTGGCACTGGGCACCACTGAAAAGACCCTGTATCCATCCCCCTCACACCCTCCCTTCAGGTATTTGTACAAATTGATGAGATCTCCCTGAGATCATAAAAGACAAAATAATCTACCTTGGGGTAGTGTTGTCCAGATTCTACTGTTTAGCCTGCCAAAGAAAAAGTAAAGGGGAAGCTTAATCACAATTTTAGGTACCAAGATAGGCAACACAACATTATAAAGCACTTGTCAATTCATCAGACAAAAGCCTAATAAGACTAAAGGACTCAATTTGAAAGGGAATAGGAAAGAACTGAAGTGCAGTGCAATTATTTGCTTAAAACTGGCAGCAATTAGATACTGGAAAATCTACCAAGTGTTCTGGTTGATTCTCTGTAGCTGGCGATTAAATCAAGATTGGATTTTTCATCTTCTTTGAAGTCCTGTTCCAGTTCATATAAAAAGTCCTAGGGCCTGTGCCATGCAGTAAGTCAGACAAACGGATCACAACGGTCCCTTCTGGCTCTATCAACTATTCTTTTATATGAGATGACATTCACTGCTGTGATGATTAGTCAATTAACATTTGCAAAATACCAGAAAATTCCTGTGCTGAATGCCCTGAGTTAGTCTTTGCCTCAAGCTCAAAACAAAACTCTCAACACAAAATCACTCCCAGACCCGTCTCTAAAACAAGTCAAGAACAAGACAAAGCAGAATTTGGTAGCTTTAAATGACAGGGTTTTTTTGTTTTGTTTTGTTTTTTTATTCAGCCTATTTCACTTCTCTGCTAGCCAGCAGCAGTACACGCATGCTAAAACATGGGTTGTTAGAACCTCTACTGCTGCACATCAAGAGTAGCAGCTAGGTTTCATTATAAGAAACTGAAGCAGCTCCAAAGGAAAACTGTTAGGGGGTTCTTTATTTTAGCAAACTGCTCAGAGTTACCAGGTTTGCATTTACTCTGGAGAGGATTCCTTTAAAAAAATTATTTGAATATAGCTGAGAGCTGGAACGATTTGACTAGTGGAGGTCAAGATGTGTTTGGCTTCCAGAGACCATCTGCCAGATGTACCATGCAATAACAATTTTTCTGAAATAGCCTTTATAATAGGCTTCTGAAAGGAAACATCCCCTTGAAAGCAAAGTGTTCTGATGCATTTCACTAACGTGTGCCACAGAAGGACAGAGAGGCATTAGAAAAGAAAATATAGCATATGTTAATTGTCTGCAGTTCAATCACATTTCTGTTTAGTTAGTAAATGAATAACTTTGTGTAATGCTAGGCACAAGGGTATGTCTCTTTGTATACAGTCCTTGAACTGAAACAATAAAGAAAGCATTGTGTTCTTCATCATTTTATTTCAATCCTTGTGAGAGTGAAAATAAGCTTTAGGAAAGTTCATGTCTTATTTTCAGACTTTGCTGTTATCAAGAGATTAAGGATTTGAGAGAATTGCCCCAAGAATGTTGCATTCATAGCACCTTCATGCTATTTACCAGTCAGGAGAGGGTGAAAGTCCAGCCCAGGACCAGAACCATAGCACTGGGGGAGATCTGGATGGCCTATGCCTGAGGATTCATCAAGAATGTGTCACTTCCTAAGCTAAATGCTAAATAAGCAGCTTCAGAGAGTACAGGTTTATTTAACAGGCATGCGGTATACATAATGTTCCCAAAGCCATGGGCAATCCCATGGATAAAGCCTATGTCTTTTTCATTTTAGAAAATCTCTGTAGGTTGATAAAAGCAGGTGAAATGCAAGCAATTCTGCTTACAGTGCATCTCTGCTTATACTCACAGCTGATGATGCTATGTTTCCTTGGCTTCTCTGAACTGCAGCCTCTGGAGGTGTCACAAATCCACAAACATAGTTTTTTTTGTTTAGTTTGGTGGATATCATCTATCACTAGGGGTTTTGGCAGCAGTATGAACAACTTTGAAAGACAGCTCCCACCTCACTTAAAATGGTTTCTCTTTTCCTTCTTGTATCCTGGTTTAGAAACTCTCCACTTACATTGCTTACAGTTACACATCCTGGGGATACAGGACTGCAGTAAGCTCATTACTCACTCTAGCCAGATTCTATAGCTCCTGCTCTTCACTGCTGCAGTGAAAGTCCAGTTCTAGACTAAAGCTTTTGGAAGATTACATAGTTCCTTAAACACATCCAGACAACAAGTGCAATGCTTCAGAAGAATGAGCTCATTCCCACCTTGTCCTAGGCTGGAACAAAGTCCGTTTGATGACAAGTATCATTCTAGTACATTTGCTGCAGATGAAAGACTTAAAAAATCATACAAGGGGGTGAGAAAAGAATCTGAAAATAAATGTAAACAGTGTTTGTTTATAAGCTGAGCAAATAGCAGTATCACTCATCATGTCCCCAGAATTCTGCTAATCAGCACACAGCCATACCCAAGTCCTTTCTCCTCTTGCACACTATCAGCTCCCCTCTCCCCTTCTCTCAGCATCCCTTGTTTTACCTGCTTCATTAGACCTGCTGGAAAGCACATCATTGACAAATAAAGAGCAACTGGTCACTAGGCAGGAGAGCACGCTGGTGGCCCAGAAGTGACCTCCACTGATGGAAATGGGGCTGCTTTCCCAGGGGAAGAAAACATTTGGTGGCAGAGGAAGGCAAGGTGACAGCAGTCTTTGAGTTCCTAAAGGCTGCCAAGAGAAAGGGAACAATCTATTATCTACATACATAGGAGATCAGAAAAGAGGAAACTGATTTAAATAGTGCACAGGAAATAGCAAGGTGTCTGGAAAACTTCTGGAAGGAAGATTTTAGGACAAACATCCCTAGGGTACATCCCATCTGGCTACAGTACACTTCAGCAATGACAGCTCTCAGAAAGCATAATGTAAAAAAAACATACATACATATACAAATAGATAGGCATATATGCATATGCACATAAAGCATCAACTGATATCTGAAAAAGGCATTGAACTCAAAGTTTCAATTGCAGCATTATCTTTGTGAGGACCAAAGGTCAAAATTACAAGATGCAAAGGGTATGTTGTACTCAAAAGGATGAAATGGATGCCAAACTCTTTACACTTTTAAAATCTCCTATCCTTTCCCCTCTCAACGCCCTTTTAGCCTCTAGTAGTTTTTCTGGAAATGCTGGAAGTGTGCAGGCACTACCTAAAATAAACCGAGGTGTACACACTCCCACTTGATATAGGCAAATGAGGGTGCCCAATCCATTTGCAGAAAGCCTGTCACACAAGGGAACAGCCATGTCAAATCGGGACCTTTCTCCATCCCTGTGTGGAGTGCTGGCTCCCATCCAGTTCAGACAGAGTAGCTGAAAGTCATTTTTCTCAGATGCTGTTTAAAAGCCTAAATGCAATGAAATACTAGTCTAAGTCCATTTCCCAGTGAGCAGAAGTGTCAAAAGCCACCATCAGAGCAGGATGTAATTGGCAGCCCCAGCAGGGAGGCAAGGAAATAGAGAGACAGGGAGACACAGTACTCTGCCTCCTGTGGTACTTGTTACAAAACTTTCTGCAGTAGTGGCTCCAACTTCTGGGGCACTGAATCTCATTTGCTTCCCACCCACACTGAGCCCCTCACACCTCAGGACAGCTAACCAGACACTTCACTGAGATGTTCTGCCTCTTTTTCTCCTCCCTTTTACTGCCAGTGAAGCATTGCTGCTGGATCAAAAGTCACATCGCAAAGGTGTATTCTCGGTTGATTATATGCAACTTCAAATGTTTGACCCATTGCCAGAATCATGGCTGTTCTGGCCTCAAGCCTGCCATGGCTGCATTTCAATATATTTATCCTTTTCACTATACCAAAGTATGTGTTTCAATCGCGTACAGGCATTCAAGGTAAAACATCATCTATTCTGCAGCTGAAGCCTCACCTCAGTGAATCATAGAATCGTTTCAGTTTGAAGGGACCTTTAAAGTCCTTCTAGTCCAACTCCCCTGCAATGAACAGGGACACCAACAGCTAGATCAGGTTTCTCAGAGCCCCATCCAGCCTGAGCTTGAATGTCTCCCAAGACGGGTAACCACATCTCTGGGCAACATGTTCCAGTGCCTCACCACCCTCACTGCAAAAAGTGTTTTCCTTATATCCAGTCTAAATCTCCCCTCCTTTAGTTTGAAACCATGTCCCCTCATCCTATCACAACACACCTCATTAATGAGTCTGTCTTCTTTTTTCTCATGGCCCCTCTTTAGATAGTGGAGGACTAATACCAAGTCTCTCCAGAGCCTTCTCTTCTCCAGACAGAATAGCCCCCCTCTCTCAGTCAGAAACCTCCATGCCACTCTCTTCCTTTCACAGTGAAACCAACACAGAATCAGCCTTGAAGCCCCAGAAGACTGGTAGTATAGCACATCTATAAAGTCAGACTGTTTGGCCTGGTTAGGTTCATTCAGGATCCTTGTGTGAACAAAAGCCAACGCTGAAGAACTCACGTCAAGCTAGCCCAAAAGGCCCAAGTATTGCTGTATTGCTGTAGCTAGTCCCATAGTCAAGTTGACAGCCTAGGAAATCCAGGTTTAGATAACTGCTATACCATACACTTAATGGGAAAATGAAGTCTCAGTGATTGCAGAAAGGTAAGCATATCCATTTTCTCCTTTTCTTTCCAGGCTTCACTTGCAGGCACTTGAGAGAGCAAACCTTTCTAGAAGATATTTTGCTCAGATATTTTGCTAGTGCAATGAGGGAGGATGATTAGATACCACCAGCAGCTAGATAAAACACTACTTCATATCCAGTGGTTACTTACAACTCTCTGTGAATGTACACTGCTCTGTAAAACATATATCTGTGCTAAAACAAGTAGTGCATATTTCCCTCCAAGAGCTTACAGGAAGGAAAAGTTTGTATTATAGCATCCATCACTAGATGGTTTCTGGAGTCTTCCCAGAAGTAGTAACAAAAAGTCACAAAAGGTTCATTTTCCTCACCAATTATCCCCCCAAGGCATTCAGAAATAATCCTCTGTTGACCTGTTGTTTGAGATGTTTTCCTCATTCCCCTTTCCTCTTCCTTCTCTTTCCCTGTCTCCAATTTATTTTTTCCTCATCTATTTTATATTTTTGTCCTCTTTTTCACCTCTTGCTCTATGCCTCATTGTGATCTGTGGGGAAATTAAGTCAAAGCAGCAAATTTTGTTTCAAACTGAGCACAAGAAGACTGGTCGCTCTCATCTAAAAATGAGTTGGAAAGCTTTAGACTTGCTGCCAAAACCATCCTGTACATGAAAAGAACAGTAACACAGAACAGCACAATTCAAGAGAGAGCAAACAACTGAGGTTCACTGACAGAATGGGTTCTCGCACCACCCAGAGCTGGAAGAGGACAACGCTTGTGGTATAAACAAAGGCTCTGCAGCAGTGTCTGCCCAAACACAAAACTGAACTTTCTGTACCAACATAACCCTTTACACACCTTTTCTGTGTACAAAGAGATGCACTGTGCTCACAAGACTGTCCCTGGCAAGAGAAAGAGTGGCAAGTTTGCCCAAAGAGGTCTGAGTGGCCATTTTATACACTTTCCTCATTGAAGAAAATGCCGAACTTTCCATCAGAGAGAAGAAATAGAGGTAGGTAATTTTATCAACGAGGACCAGACCAAAAGCAAGAAGGTGCCTGAACAGAAAAAGTCTGCAAAATTGCTCCTGGGTAGCCCATCAGCAGAACTGCATCCTCAAAATCTGCTCAGACAATCTCAAATAAATTCACTTGAAGAAACTGCGTACAGGTCAAACACTTTCTTTCTGTAAGTTCAGTTTTTTTCCTAACGTACATAACAACATCAGCACTAAGAACCATACATTAATTTCTATACAAAAAGGGGAAAATAACACAGGCTGCCTTCCATTTCCTCTCTGATTCCTCCTCACTATTCATACTACACTCTTAGGAAACAATGTCCGTTTTCGCTATGGAGAGGACCTCCTATTTTCTACTTTGTTGTCATTCCTGAAGACAGGCTGGCTTTGCACAAGAGCACTGATTGGAGAAGTGCAATACAGACTGCTTCCAAAAATGTGATTACTGTGTTTACATCCTTGGCTTTAAAGTTCCATAGCAACTGGAAAAAATAATAAAAAAGTAACAATGAAATTACCATGCTGAAAGCTTCCACATAATCCTATTTATGCAGAAAGGCTTTTCTTACAGCACTTTGCAAAGTTCCTTCCCAGTTATTAATATTTTAATAAAATACCTTTATTATCATGTAGTGAATTGGGAACCAGACACAGAATTTCTCTAACCACAGGTTAGCACAGCGCAATAAGCACACCAGCAAGAATCTTTGCAGCTCTTTACTATTTCTTTCCCTTTCAAACCCTTTGGTTAGCTTCAAGCCATGCCCTTTCTTTGAGTAACCCTCCTCATTTTACTGATTACATTTTCTTTCAGCCCAGCCAGAGCCAAGGCCTGCTTTCTTTTGCCCCTTAGTGACAGCACTTCCATTAAGAATACTTTGGGAGATGAGTACTTTCTTTGGCAGCAACCAGACAAAGCACAGTGCCTCTTAGGCAGAGCCTTGCCTCAAAAATAAATAAATAAATAAGGGAACTCGCCTCGTATTTTATCCAGCATCTTCTGAGCCTCATCAGAGGAAATTAAAAAAGAAATTGCCTTCTTGAGAGGAGAGATCAGACACCTTAAGGAACAGCTGCAATTTGTGTTTCTGAGAAATGAAAATTGAAAAGCAGGCTAAAATGGATATTGGGTGATTTATAAACCTCCTTTCTCCATTCTTTTTGAGTGTCAGTACCTTTGGTAGACTGTCAATAATACCATTTTTAACATCTGATATTCCAAAAAGAAAACAATTAAGCTAGCAGCTCCTTGTCCCGCCCCCTTCCCACCTCGCACGAGGGTGTTTAAAGGACCCCTCAAGTCTGCCTACACTGCAAAAGGCACAGGTCCTACAGGCACCTCTGGACATCTGTAGCTCTGTAAGTGTCTCCTGTCTGGAGGCTGGCAGCTCTGCATGTGGCAAGGGGATTAGAACTTGATGATTCTTGGAGCCCCTTCCAACCCAAGCCGTTCTATGATTCTATGATACAGTAGCTGTTAGCACTGTTTGTGCCCAATGCCCAATAGCTGGCTGTTTGTAAGCTTGCACAAAAGCACCAGGCTTGCTCCCAAGCAAAAGTATCGAATGTTACCCCTTGACATTTTGTTGTTTTAGTAATCTGAGCCCTTGGAAACCATATCAAGATCTATAAAGCCATCCAGCTCTTAATAGTAGCAGATATGAATCACTGTGTCAGTTAATGCGAGGCGCATAAATCTCTGGCAATGTGGATTTATGACACCGGGACGTAATTCACCAGTATCAGCTCTTAAATTTGATTAGAAACATGGGATTTGAGGGAATGAACTTAGATAGCTGGCTGCGGCTGAAGTTATGACCTTAACAAAAAAGTCGGGGAGTGAGGCTGCTGAGCTGTCAGTGTGCTTAAGTAACAGCTTCACGTTCACCCTGCCCACGTTAATTGCTGCTTTAATCTGCGCTGCCAACACACACGCAGCCGCGCACACTAATGGCGAGGACAGCAGATGAGGTCCTACCAAGCCTCATTGTATCCTGCACACTTAACTGCCTTCATCACTGAAAGCCATCGTTTTATTTAATGCTTTAAATAAGGCAGAAATGCCATAATTACATTTAAATATTAAAGACATTTATAAGCAAATGGAAATTGTTTGAAGAAGAACACACAGAGCACTGCGGTGGGGATTTGGTTGCCTGGTGCAGGTGGGAGATTTTTCATTTCATCTCCTGCCTCTGCAACCAAAGCAGGGGCAAACTCCCTGATAAAAAGTTTTTTGATTCATTCTACTTAGCCTGGTGACACTCACATGCTGGGTCAAGTGCACTGTAGCTGACTGTAATTACAGATATTAATGAAATTTTCAAAGGGATTCAGAAATGACTGTCAATGTCCATGCTGACAAAAAACTAATTTTGTTCTCATATAAACAAGCCAAATCATACAAAAAATAATCCAACTATTTGGGTCAAAAATGAACAGATAACACTCAATTCATTTTATTAATTATACCCCTGCCAGACTGCCCATCTCATTTGACAGATGAGCCTACGGGGACCAAGAGAGCCACAACCACAAGCTGGAGCCACCACGCTTCCTTTTATAAAGCTCATTTTGCAGAAGTGTATTGCAACTTTGCAAGTGGGACAGTAGGTTCCAGCCTAAGAAACAACATCCCATCTGGATCATTTTTCCTATGTTACAATCTTTTTCCAGTGGGTAGGATTTGTCTGTGGGAGACCTGCAGTGAATTAAAGCACAGTTACCCTCACCTTCTCACTGACATGCTCCTGCACGTGCCTTCAGTCTGGTTGTTGACCTCTCTCACTTGAGTCTTCATTCCACATGCTCCTTTTAGGGAGAAAACAGGCAAACCCAACACAGGCAGACCATAAAACAACAGCCTTCAGGACATCACCCTGAAGGACAGCTGTGTCATGCAGCATTTGGGATGATGAGTTAGGTCCTTCCATCACCAGTTCAAAATCAACAACATCCCTGGCCACCTCTTCACAAACACATACCAGAGGCTGAGCCTTCCCTCACCCTCCCATGCCTCCAAATACTCCAGAAATTGAACTGTTTTCATGCAGAAAGTCCCAGGAGCCATAGGTTGGGCTCAGTGATGCACAACATCAGCAATGCCCAATGGATGCTGGGACTGAAGAGTTAGCCAGGACTTTGGGGTAGGCATAGAGCATTTGGTATAGATACCCACATCCCCTGAGTATTCAAGGGAAGTGTGACAACATGGGAAAAAACCCTTCTAAGCCAAGATCAAAGATATATCTTCCTATGGCAGACAGTACAGACTGCAGTTCACCCTACTAGCTACCCGTCTGTAAGCCAAATGGCCACAGAGCCAAACTTTGACTGTTATTCTCTTCTCATTTGCTGCAGTTTTCATGAGGTGCTCATATATATCCATGTCACTTTCAGTCATTTTGGAGCACGAAGCAGAGCAAGCTGGCTCTTGCTCTCGGCACAATATGCAGACAATATATGATACATCCTTTGTTTCCACAGAAAAAAAATGCCGCTTCCCAAGAAGAATTCAGATAACCAGCAGAAAAGTGCACTTTTCTGCCTATATATCTGCATCTAAGCTGGGGCTATATGTCTGTATGAAAGCACTATTAAAATAGCACGTCCAATCAACATTATTTTACTGTCAGCACCTCCATATGTAGGTCTGAGCCAGAGGAAGAAAAACATCTTCCTAACTATACACTGTAGAGTTGATACTGTAAAAACATTCTCAAAGAAGGGAAACTGAGGCAGAGAGCAACTGAAAGACTTCTACAAGGTGAGTTGACACATTTATGCAAAACTTGACACCGCCTGCATTTTAGTCCATGGCACAGATGCCACGGAGGTAGCAATTTAATAAGCTACAAGCCCCATCTGTTCATTATTGTCTCAACTGGAGATCGCCATCCCTGAAGCTGAGTCACATTAATTGATTATATGAGTGCTCCTGGTTTGCCCTAATACAAAGGCAGTCAATTTAATTTAAATCCTTGTTGGAGGAGATTTCGGTTTTCTGGCTGGCTTTATACTGAAGCACAAACAGCACTAACAGTGGTTTCATAACCCACTCCCACTACATTTGACAGAGCGCATCTGTCTACCTCCTACCTCTCTGGCAATTTTTGAATCAAAACCTTTCCTTTGGTACTTAACACAGCTTCGAGCTTAACAGAATTTAGGCTAGCAGAAACTCCCAAATGTAATAGCATTTCTTCATTCTACCTTTTTTTTCTTTTTAATTCTAATTTTCTTTCCAGCATAGCATATTTTCACTTTCTCTCCATATTTTAATCTGGTTAGATTAAGCAGAGCACAGTTTGTATTTTTATTATAACCACTAGCACTGAGGAGCATTCTTGGGTTCACAGAAACTACAGTGGGGATTGAGGGAGGGGAAGGCTTTTAAAAATCTCCCTTAAAATATTTTCCTAAATGCTTCATCCTCTATTTCTGCCATTTTAAATAATCAAAACTTTTCTGTGATATGAGAAGCTGCTAAATTTTACTCTCTTTCTATTTATACATTTTCATTAACGGCTGAATTTTTATTCCAATCTGCCTGATGAAGACCAGCTGCTGCCACAAGTAAAGTGAATGCCCAGTCAGCAGCAGCCACAGGTAAAAGCACAGTGATTGTAAAGGGATGGCAACACCTACTGCTTTCCTATAAGCTGCATGAGAAAGAAATTCACCTGCACCCTTCTGGTGTGAAAATAGCTGCCCCTCTGGCAAGCTGTGCTCCCAGTAGAAAACCCACACCCATCAAAACATTCACTTACCCTCCAAAAACTGTTCCCCTCTTCTGTCCATAAAAGCGAGATCCCTTTTTGTACACTGGCCCGGTTTAACAAAGCAAGAGTATTTCTGCAGTTAAAAAGCAGCATCAATTTTTAGCTCTTTACCTTAGCAGTTACAGTTACCGCTATGCTAGCAGTCCTGTTTTGTTTACAGTGGGGATATTTTTCTTTTCTCCTTGGGAAAGTCAGAAAAACAGTAGAAATTCCATCTCCCAAACAAAAAGCCACGAGCACATAAATGTAAGATGCTTAATTCAACTGCAGTGACATTACCAAGAACTGCAACAGTAAATAAAGCAAGCAATGTTCACAGACAACTGAACAAGGCAGCGTGAAGGTACCCAAATTACTGCAAACAGCCCATTTCTCTTTCCCTTCCACCTTCTACCTTATCACTTGACCATAATGGCACTTCTGCTGTTCATCACTCTCTTTCCCCATCAATTTTCATTGCCCTCCACAGCTTCTTTATCACTTTTGTTGTCAAGCCTACAACTACCTTTAGATCAGATGTTTGCTATAAATCCCAGCAATAGACATCTAACCCATGAAGAATATAAATAAATTGGCCGCTTTTAAGAGGCTCCAGGCAATAATGTATTTCATACTCACACACACACCTAATATCTTCACATCTCTACTGGAAAACTGACATTGCACAAATGCCCTTACTCTGACTGTTTGTCCATCCCCTCTGCACTATGTCCAGAAGCGTTCATGTCCTAACACAGTAAATAAGAACTGGAGCACTGTGTGTGGTGTGCAGTTGGCACCAATAGGGAAACATTTTCAGCCATTCCTTTTTCACATGTTCTGTAAGCTGTTTTACTACAAACTGCCACTAAAAAAAAAAAGAAAGAAAGAAAGAAAAAAAGTTAAAATCAACTCTAAGCTTTGCTAAAAGGCACTGAATGCTTTTACTGCTCATGAGCAGAACAGAACTATTATCCAATATACTAAAAGTTGAAGTTCTAGCTCCCAGAACAAGAAAGACTAAAACTCTTGCCTCTTCTTTTCTTGCTTTTTCTTTCTTCTGTTTTCACATTATATAGGAGCATTGACTTTATTGGAATGTGAGGTTTACTCCAATACAAACAATAGAGAAAAATCAATCTCTTTCTGAAGATAAGTCTATATTTCAGGGCAAAATGTGTGAGCAGGATGCACCCTTTCACTACATTATTGCAGCACAGAGCCAAGTGGGTGCCTCATCCCCAGTCCTGCTTAAGTTATTTGGACTGAAAAAAAGAAAATCTGAGTCCTCACTGTGTGGAAAACAATTGCTGGGGTGAGCAAGTCTGGCCTTAAGAGAGACCACTGGATCTGTGCTTACCTGGCATATTCAGGAAATTTAAACTTTCTGGATGTTAAATAGATGTTTTGGGGTGAAGCCTTGAATTTGGTTAGTGGATCCATGACCACAGCACTGCCATTCTCAGCAGCAGGACACAATGCCAGTTCCAATAGCCTGGACCATAGAGTCACAAACTGGAAGCACAGCCTCTATTCACAATTTAGAAGATAAATTGCCAGCTGCAGACAAACTTGGCAAAAAGATGCCCAAGTATTACCGACATTTCAGAGGCCAAATACAAAGATTTTTATATATGTCTTTTTAAGTTTCAACCTCAATTTACTTTTTTTGATGAATGAGCAGAAGAAAAGGAGCTTCTCCCATAATGTGGAACAGCAAAGTTTTCCAGACCCACGGTCTGAAGGATGAGGTAGAGGCACACCTTCCTGGAGGTCTCTCTGCCTTTTTTTCTCATTCACCCTGACCAAAGTGAAAGCAGAGAGACCCTTCTGCAACACCCCATGCTCAGTACAGCATCAGAGGCGTGAATGCCAGGTTCCAGGCTCACTTTTTGGGTAGAAAATGAGACTGGCAAATGCCTGGCTGCTAGAGAGAAGCAAAAGCCCCTGCTTTCTACTCCCAAATCAGGTGTCTGCTTTAACATCCTTCTGCTTTAACAGTGGCCACACCGTCACCAATGATGAAGAGTGATGTCTTGGGTATTGGACTGTGGCATTAGAAAAGGAATGAGGATGATAAAGGGGGATTTTTCCCCCTTTTGGAAACAGCATTTACACATAAATGTCTTCAAAATCAGCGGGGCCAGAAGCAATGCATGGGACTGGAAGTAGGCTGTTATTTTGGGGTGCTAACTGGAAGAAACATGGTGCTTTTAAATGCTGAGTGAGCATGATAATTCCTGGAGACGGACTGGGCAGGACTAGGAAAGGGACAGCTTACAAGTGGCTTGGGTTCCAGAATGGAAAATAGGAAACATCTCAACAGACTGAGGGCTTTTTTATTCCAGAGAAGGGCTGAAACTTGAGGCCTGATTGACCAAGTCTGCAAAAGTGTCCTCTGCCCTCATGCAGCTTCCCCTGTGGCCTCATGGAAGGGACCACAGCCTGGGGAGATGTGACTAAACCTAGTTTTTGTCTGCTTTTCATTTCCCCTTCCACCTCTTTCTCTCATCTGCTAAAGCAGGAGTCCATGAGACAGAGAAGACAACTTTACACTGACAGGCACATGCCTGCCTTCTGCTTCTGTTACACACACACCACTAAGAGGTATTTTCAACCATATTTCTTACATACCATCACTCACATCTCCATGCCCTTCCTCTGATCTTCCCCTCAGCTTTCAAGGCACTGCCTCTGCTGATGGCAGGATCTCCCCTTCTGAAAGCAGTCAGGGCTCAACTTCTTCCATTTGACTCTCCAAGAATACAAAATAATGACGTTTTACCTTTTGAATGGGAACTCTTCAGAAGATGTGCTCCTGACAGCTCCTGGAGCAATGATGCTCTAGTAGTAGGCTTTTTTACGGAACCTGGGCTCCTCAGCATCACCAGGAGATGTGCACAACCATTTTGGGGACAGCAGGCTTCAGGCTGTTAGTCTACAAAAGGCAGATAACTTTGCATTCAGTGCTGTCCTCTGTTCTGACTGTATGATTTGATAAAACAAAATAATGAACAGAGTATCCTATAGATGAAAATCTTCTGGGAGCACAGAGGTACTCTGAAACAGCAGCTTCATGATCCCTAGCTGCAGAGATATCAGAGTGCTAGCTGGAGGCAATAACCTGCTGAAGACCACTTGGCATCAGACCCCAGGCTAAAGACCTTGACATGGCTGTCAGTGTCATGCAGGATTTGGAGGTTCTGCCCCCTCTTCCCTGTTCTGCTCTCACTTTCTGGTGAGAAGTACAAATACAAATGTATTTCTGTGCAGCTCATTTACTTTTATTCTGGAGTTGAGAACTGTACTTTTCTGCCTCAGACATCAATGCAGCCGCTGTGAAGTTGCTGGGTGAAAAGTGCTGTTGAAGTAATAAACTGCCCTTGCCAGATTCACAGGCTCTCTAGGAACTCTTATCTACAACCTCCCAGCCTAATTTTGCCTTTTGATATACACAATTGATTTCTGAACTGTCTGACTAGAAATAACCTACAGGGAGCAGGCTCTCACAAAGAGTTTCCCATCCCTCCCTCTGCTGAAATCAGAAGTGTGGGGCTGAAGCAGCCACAAGCACTCAGTTCTGCCAGAGCACAGCGTCCTGGTCCCACTACCCCAACTCCAGGATGCTTGGACAGCTTGAATCCTTTCCTTAGCACCTGTGTCACTCCTTTTAAGATCAGCTTTGGCTTCCTTTGCTCCCAGCACCAGGAGCTTTGCAGTGTGGGGATGCGGGGCTGATGTGTGCCTTCCCTGGTGGGCTCACACACACAGCATGGCATCACTAATGTCTGTACCCTACTATTCCAAGGTCAAAGCTGCAGTGAAGAGCCCCATTCAGAGGCTGCCAAGCTGTCCAGAGAGGAAGCCGAGGCTCAGTATCCTCTCCATTTGCTCTTCCTTGTTCTAACCCGAGCACCTGTCACACAGCCCGCAGACTCCACCACAAAGCTTGCGCAGGGAGCTGCAGGACCGGCCCGGGAGCAGCACCTTCGCCAGTATTTAAATAGGAAAGGGGAGGGAGGAAAGGGTGAGCACCGGAGACAGGGGAAAAGGCGACTTGGGAGAAGCTGCCGAGAGCGGGAAGACGGAGCGGGCAGCGTACGCCGGGGCTGCACTGTCACCCAGCGGTGGCAAACCAAATGCCAGCCGCCATCGCGCCCGGGTCGCCACGGCTGCAGGTCAAAACCTGAACATATACAGACATACGTTTACACACACTCCGTCTTACTCCAAAGAGCCCTCAGGCGTGCTTGTGCCAGCCAAAATGGGAAGTCTCTGGGAGGAAAGGATGCGTGCACCTCCCTCTCTCCATTGCAAAGGACTCCAGATGTGCACCGGCTAAAAGAAATACTTCCAGGCTCGCATACCTGTTTTTCAAGAGGCTGAGAACTAATCTGTCTTTTTGCAAGATAAAAAACATTTCACTTTTCGTTTCAAAGAGACAGAGTTAAATAGTTCTGCACAACAAGGGCAATGTTTCAATCAGAGCCTCAGTAATAGATGCTCCGTGCTGAATAATCTTATGTAGCAATGACAATACAATCAATTGATGGATGAGTTAAAGCCTTTCAGGACTCACTCAAAACACACTCTGTGTAGCAGTGTAAGTGTGTCCATTTTCCAGATAGGCTGCAGTCATCAGTAATACCAGCGATAGAGATAGAAGAGGCTTCTGAAATCATGATGTTTTGAATGTATCAAGCTTTTCTTTGCCTTCCTGCTGTGCTTAATCTTTCATAGCCAATCCAGTGCAGCTATTTGCCTTACAGAAGTATGAAACTGAGAAGCTAGGAAAGATCGAGCAGGAATAAGGGAATTAGATTATACCCATAGCCCAGGCCCATCTGGAACTGAATATTCTATGAAAACAGGAGGGATCATACAATTTCCTCTCTCATTTTTCCAGCTGATTTTAAGACATTCCCTTGTCCCACTTGAAACCCACCCAGGAGTGGAAATGAAATGCCTGTTCTAACATAGAGACCGTCTATTCTGACTAAAAACTCCTTCTAGTGGTACCCTGATTCATTTGGCAGGCTTCTAAATTTGGGAATTGGACAATACAAGTTCTGAACCTCATTTATTCCACAACAAATTAAACATCTGAATTTTACCCATCACTGCCCAGTGTTGCCATTGGCTACATAACTGCCTAATGAGCTGCAGCTCCACACATCTTGTTATTTATATGGTTTTGTGCTATGGACACAAGGATTAGCAAGGATTTAGGATTTATATCTCATGTGAGAGGTGAAAAACTTACTACTTCACATCTTCCACCAGTGGGAAGGGCAATGAACATGTCATGCACTGCAATGCCCTGTGAACTCCCACCATCAGAGAGAGGACTGAAGAAAAAGCAGGTTTTTCTGCTGTACACTCAAGATCACTCTGTCTATACCTGGTGAAGAAAGGACTGAGGTGAATCCCAGAGTTTAGAAGACTACACTGAGAACAGCCTCCACCTCTACATACTGTGGGAGGAGTACAAGTGTCCCTGGCAGCAGTGGGAAACTTCTGTCCTGTTTGAGCAGCACCTCTCACACTGCCCCTCCCCAGATGTTGGGGCACAAGCAAGCAAGACTCCCTCTTCCATTTCTTTTGGATTCATTCAGCATGAAAGTTAGCTGCAGCACCTCCACATAAGCTTGGGCTGAGATGTTAATATGAGAGCCAATTTCTCAAGCTAGTTGAAATTTCAGCCACCACCATTCTCCCACACATTTGAACTCCCTTCTCCTCTTTCTTTTTTTTTTTTTCATTCCTCTCTCAAGCACCGTGACAAGCAAGCTCTTTGTTTTTAGTACCTCAGTCACTCCCTCATAGCACTTGAACTGCTGAGCCCTCCCACAAAATCAGGATAATGAATAATGTTCATCGTCGGTATATGTTTCCCCCCCTCGGGCTTGCAGCATGACTGGAGAGGCACAAGCACTGACAGCTGAACAAATCCCACACTGCCGCAGAGGACAAGCACAGCAGTGTGCCCTGGCAGCCTTCTCAAAGGCTGCAGCCTGCTTTTCCACGCTTGGGGGCC
Organism: Chrysolophus pictus; assembly: GCA_037305975.1. Lineage (NCBI taxonomy): Eukaryota > Metazoa > Chordata > Aves > Galliformes > Phasianidae > Chrysolophus > Chrysolophus pictus. The sequence continues at coordinate 110,147,045 of CM074576.1, forward strand.
TTTCTTTTTCTGGAGGACGCAGCTCCATTTCAGCAGCAAAGCTGCAGAGGAGTCATGAGGTGCAGGGATGCCCAACAGTGTGAAAGGAGATGCTGCCCTCTTTGATCCTCCCCATGTGTCACACTCCTCACACTATCCACATAAAACATTCATTTCCAGATACTGTAACCAAGGCACAGAAAAGGGACCGTCATACATTTCCAATACAGTCTGCCTTTAGCACTGTAAGCAAAATCAACAGCTAGTGAGTTCTACGTTAGCTCTGCTGCTTCTGTTTGCCTAGGTTTGAACTGGTCATTTTCCTTTTAAAATTAAGGAGCACGCAGAGCTATAGATAATATTATATATAATATAGGATACATTGCTATCGCTTCCACAAAAGCCTGTTTTTCTAGCAGATGTCCTTGCCACTACTGAAGTCCCTTTGGCCAGCCTGACTCCAGCACCAGGAATCACATTTACCTGCAGCCTGGGAGGCATCACTCACTTTGCAATCAATACACTCACAAGAGAGTCTCACAATGGTTGAAATTGTTGCTCAATTAATCGCCAGCTAGTTCCTGCCAAAATGCCTGCAATAGCTCTTCACTGGGCTTGGAAGAAAAGAGTACGGCCCTTTAAAGTGCTCTGAGGTCACATTAGCCTCATACAGACTCCATTACCCATGACCTTACCTCTTAGGCTGGAGGTGGATGCACGTAGCAGCTATTTGCCTTGGTTTAGAAGCACCAGGATTGAAACAAACGAGGGTCCTGTCAGGAGATGGCAGCCAAAGGTCTCCAGAATGATTAGAGGCACTGGAAATGCAGAGCTCACTGGAGCACACGGGGATCCCTTCAGGAGACCATGGTGGAGCGGCCAAGAGGGACCAGAACATCCAAACAGAGGAGGGTACCCAATGCTAGAAGCAGCACTCTCACATTTCCACCAAAACAATCAGGAAATGCAACCTCGTATATACTGGAAACCAAAAAGAGTGTTTCCTTATCCAAGTACAAAACCATATGACCTGGGATTACTGTGCAGTGTTTGCAGAATCCTTCGCAGAACAAAACCTCACAAGATAAGCAAGAATCTCCTGGTTGCACAAAAAATAGCAGGGGCATTGATTGAATGGTATCACAAAGTGAATGTCATCATGGGTTACTAAGGAAGTTAGGTAAGAAGCAGCTGTGTTATACATTTTATTTTCTCCATTAACTTGCCTCGCAGGAAAATAATGAATTAAACACAGCAAAACATTCTTTGAAGCCATAAGCATTATAAAGTTTTGTTTAAAATGTTTAAAAACAATGACATTTCTCATGCTACATTCACTTCTCCCTTTGGAATAGTTTTCAGCTTTGAAATGATATTTCCCTTTTAAAAATGAGAAAGCTCAACACCGAAACTTGATAACTTTTGATATTTTTACAATAAAATGTGACGATTGAGAAACTTTTGTTGTTGCCGACTTGTTGAAAAACATTTTTAATGATCATTCCAAACAGATTTTTTCTTCCAAAATATTGGCAGTTTAAACAACTTTAATTGTTTGTATTTTTTTAAATTATTACTACTTTTTGTAAGGACTACAGACTTTGTGACTTCTTTTTTTTTGGATGAACAACTTGCCACAGAATCTAGTCATCCAGTTACTCATCATTTTTAATTAATTGCTTTACCACTCCTGACTGTAAAAAAAACATGTTACAAATAAAAATGAAATGTCAGCTGATATTGCACAACCTACTTGTATGCCAAAAAATAAAAGAGCTTTGTGTTGCACTGCACTTTCTTCTAGGTAAGTTCTTGGTAGGTTTGATAAACTACAAAGATTAATTCTCATTTCTTATAAAATCTATTTCACAGTTCAGCATTTAGGAGGAATATCTGAATAATGTGTTGTCATGCCATTCCAGAACGCTACTTTTGCTCCTTTTCTGATACAAAACTTTACCTATTATTTCAGATACCCAAGTTACCGCCTACAGCAATTTCCCCAGGTGAGCTCCAAGGAGAAAAAAAAAAAGGATAGAACATAAAATGGGGTGGGGGTGGTACAGAATAAATTAAATTCAGTATAGAAACATAAAATGCAAAGAGGTTCTAATTTGAGTAATTTTTGTAAGTGAATAAAATTCTCTATTTTTTTTTTAAATATAAGTGCTACTTTACTTAGTGTGTTATTTTAGTGCTATTTCTAGCGTGGCCCACCAATATGAGCTCAGGGATCACCAGACGGATCCATTTAAATATAGCACCTTCTAGCTAACAGCAACAGGCACCAGGTATCTATTATTAAACTGAAAGAAGATGGCAAATGAAGAAACCTCAAATCCTTCTTGAATTCTGCTGCAGGGGCAAGGGCTTGAGTGGAGCCACGTTGCTTTGGGGTGGGACATGCAGAGCTTCAGATCCCCATGTCCTACTCCAAGCAGATAGAAAGATTAAGGGCAGCAAGGTATAGGGCCCATGGTCTGCTTCAGCCTTTTGGGAGCCTGTGTCAATGGCTCCAAGAATGGCAAGAAATTGACTTTACTATCCCCCAAATACTGACTCTTGTGGCTATTTACAACTTAGAAAGTCAGCACAACATTCAATTATTTCCCTACTCCTTCAGAAAGTTAAAGAGGTAAGACAGAAGGTGAGAAACACATAAAGACAACACATTACAGGGATCTGCACAATCTGCTGGGAGCAAAACATCACTATATGGCCCCATTCACAGTAGCATTATCTATCTTTCCCTCCCAGCTCACCCACTGACTTGAAGCAATTTTAGTTTTAATGAATGCTTAAATTCAAATATCATCACAGAATTACCTAAGACTTTGCATACAAATATTTCATTTATGCCTTTTGTGCAAGGTGGCATCCTTTGCAGCCATACTGGAAGGAAATACAGACAGAACCTCAATGGTGGGTATCAGCTGAGTTGCATTACTCTATTTTAAACACGTGCACAACGCACAGCAGCATCACAGGCACTTTTGGTGCCTCAGGTAAGCAGAGCTCTGCTGGAGATGCAGCTTCAGAGACAGCTGCTCCTTTTCTTGTTGAGGGTAGATGAGATGTCCAGCGAGCACCACATACCAACTGGCAGCTCAGATGTATTTCCCTTGTCGCCCTTGTTTACTTTTCTCCTACTAGAGCAAAAATAGCTGCCAGTTTTCCTTTTCTTTTCCCTTGCATCTGTTAGTTTACCCCTGCCTCCCAGCAAATCCTAAGAATTTCTAAAAGATTATATAGCCTCGAGCCTGGAAGCTTTCCTGTGCCTTTGAATGTTTCTCCCCCCTGTATAAACCCAGGGCATGTGGAAAACCAGCACAGCTCATCACAGAGCAAACGCATAACTCATGCTGCTTGAAGACAAGGAGAAAGAGCACCAGAATTACACTGATGGATTTACTTTCTAATTGTTCATTAAGATAATGAGAATAAGCTATCAGAAGGATTTCTGAAAAAAACATATTTGAGGGAAGGGCCCTGGAGAGGAGACCAGAAAGCAAGAAATGGGGCAATTAAGGGGAGAGGTAGAGTGAAGAGACACATCCCCTGGGTCAGGCAGATGTTGAACATGCATAAGTCCCCCAGCTGTACATAGTCAGGGGAAGAAGAGAAAGAGAGGGGCACCACAGGGAAGGCACATTTGTGTCCTCTGTGAGTGGGCTGCAGGAGCACAGGAGTGGAGGAAGCAGTTGTAGGTCCTGAGCTGACCTCAGCTGCTGCCGCGGTGTAGCAGAGGCATCAGAGGGTTGTGTACCTTCACTCACGCTCACACCAGCTACAGCTTTTGCTCCCCGTGCCTTCCCAAAGCACTAGGCCTCTCAGCAAGATGCAGTCTCACAATGGGACCAGGCAGATTACTGCCTCAGCCTCCAGCATGTACTTAATGGAACAGTGTGCTGCATAGCGGGCTCTCAGCCCTCATCTCCTCACCTTGTAGGCTCCCTACAGGCATAGCTCTGCTCACGCAAATCCTGTTTGTTCACTGTTACATCAGGCCCTGGCTCTGCAGCTGAGACCACACGTGGGAGTGCATGTTATGGCTGCTAACACAAGCGAGGAGAAAAAGAGAGCTCCCTCATCCCCTTCAGAGAGAAAAATGTGCTGGAGGATTGGATGCTTGGCTATAGCTCAGTAATGTGGCTCTCTGAAACTATTCTGACCTGAAGTAAATCTTAAGGCATTACAACATATTTGAATTCTCCTGAAAATGAAATATTGAAGGAGGCTCTGGGATTTTCATGTGAACTTGCCAGTAAAAGCAACTGGGAGAAAAAGCTGTAGGTGGGAAGATGGAAGGACCTGGAGAGACTAACAGGAGTGAAAATACAAAAAGCATGTCAAGAGGACAGAGTGAAAGTTGCTGAGAAGTAAGAAGTGAAAGAAGGCATGAGAGAAAGGAGCAGAAGAGAGTTAAGCCAAGGAGAGCCTCAGAGCAAGTCAGAAGTAACACACAAAAGAGAAGGGCATCAGCCAACAAATATGTGTTGTAACAGACATAGTGAAGAACAGGGACAAGAAATGACAAAATTTAAAGGTGAGAGAAGGAAGGCTAGTAAGGAAAAAGAGGCAGATGTAAGCCAAAATGCATGAGGCAAGAGGCAGTGGAAATGGTAGCGTAAAAGAAAGTTGGAATGGCAAGGCCTTAAACGAAGTGGAATGAGACTATTTCACCATAAAGTCATGCATAAATGGCACAGACATCTTCTTTGGGATTTGCTATTTCATTTAAGAGCACTGGTGATCTGGCTGGACCCAGGAGGGAGGTGCTTTCCCTGTTCACTTGCTGAAGAGCATGGCCCTGTGGTTTGCAGGCATGATGCAAGTGCCACTGCAGTGTTACACTTGATCTGTCTCTTTTTGTCTCAGTCACACAAGCCTGCTGCTGTTCCTGAACTAGCTGCTTCAGGAGCCAATAAAGCAAAGTGTGAAACTGTTCTCTTTCCTCAAACTCCCATTTCTGATGCTGAGGCTACAAAATCTGTTGTTACTAATGACCTATACTTCCGCAGTAAAACCAGATTATTACCAGCACCTATGTGATAGCAGTTTCAGATGTAATCTTACCTTATGTTGAAGGTCACTGTATTTGCATTATGGTGGGTCTGAAATGTTTCCATGGTTCTTCTTCATTATCCCTGAGAGAAAAGACAATTAAGAATTTTCTAACAAAACCACTTTCTGTCAACAGTGACTCTTTTACAGTTTTTTAAGGGTCTTAACAGCAAAATTCACCTACAGTTTATTCCACCACTTATCTGCTATTTCTTGGCTGTCCTCTTTCACTAGCTGGAAGAAACATCCAAGACTGGCATGAGAAATTTCTTGACCCAAACCCACCAGCTGAGGATATTTCCTTCCTTTCTCCTGATCATTTGGATAGTTTTGATGTCCAAACGAAGACACAACACCATCTCACCCCTGACAGCCTGGTCACATCAGCAAGAAATTAACTCTGGTTCCACTTCTGTCAGCAAGAGGCATATCTACATAGTGCCTCACATAAAGGCCAACTGGAAACTGCAGTTGTGAGGGGAGATTATCATTTATTTCATGACCTGATCAAAAAGAAAAACTCCACTCAACCAAGGAATCCTTTCAGAAATAAGTCTGTTATACATTGCAAAAGAAAGGACTGAAAAAGCAATTGTCACTTCTGAAAGAGATGCACCGTCAAGCTGGAGATGCCAGAAGGCAGAGGGGCAGTTTGAAGAGCCTAAGGAAATTCCTGAAAGGGAAGAGGCATGCGCACACCTGGTAGAGGAAGAGCCAGAGCAGAGGTTGTCAGATGCAAAGAACATCCACATCGAAAGCTATGATTAATTGTGAGAGTAATGGGTTATTTGCCCATCCAGAATGCCTGATATTGCAGAAGAAGTGAAGTGTTGTGTAGAAATGACATTAATCTCCCTTGATGGGTACATTATTTCCAGTGAATTCTACCTGACGTTTCAAGTTGCTTTCAATATATTTTATTGTATATTTTTTCACTTTTCCAGTACTCTATTGCCAAAGATTCTGAATCATCAGAATTAATCAGGAGCCTGGAACAGAGTCAGAAACAACAAATAAGGAACCAGGCGCTTTTGATATTCTCCCAATCCTAGATGGATGTATAACTCATCTTTATTGGTGTCAGAAGATCTAGGACTGCTAAGAGAAGAAAAAAAAAGAAAAATTAAAATCTATACATATTGTTGCAAGACACTGATGAGCAGCGTCAATAAGAAACGGGCTACAATTTCTGTTCTGAAGCATTTAGCTCATGGTTTGAAGACCAGTGGAGAGAGAGAAGAGCCCAGGACAAACTTCTCTCATGCTGGGTTAATCACCAGGAACTTCATCAAATGCTGTGGTGTTACACCAGTGTGATTGAGTGAGGTCTATAAAATATCTGGGCTCCACACAGAAATACCACCCTGAAGGCCTGACTACAAATTCAAAGCTACTCCTTTAACTGAGGGAGAATAAGAAGTATATTTGCTTAATTACCCCTGAAGGACAGCCTGAAGTGATGGAAAAAACCTTCCATGTAATAAAAATAAATGAGAATCTCTACCCCTGCTGCTTATTGTAGGGCACTGTTACTTAGCACAACAGACACCAGCCACTTAGAGGGCTCCCCACAAAAGGACACTGCTAGTGCCAGTCCCTTACCAATACCATCAAGCACAACACAGGAAGCTAACGCTGGCAGGAAAGAGAGAAATCCAAAAGCAAAGGCCTAGCAAGTAAGATTTCTTGATAAGTCTTTGGGGGCAGCCACTGAGCTGGCCTGGAGTTTGAGCAATGCCTCCTTCCCACACGGGTGCCAGGGGAGCTCCTTGTCTCCATACCTCCACACTGAACCAAAATTAAAAATTCTGTTAAGAGAGGAAATCTCCTGCCAACCAACATCCCTGAGCTCAGAGAAATTTTGCAACAACAAACACTGTGACAGGAATTTCATGCTGAGCATCAGCACTGTGAGGACACTATCATTTTCCGTGCTATTCTGAAGTCATGCAAAGATGCCAGCATCTGGGGGACTTTAAAGACCCATTACTGCAAAGCTCTTTGACAAATGAATAAAACATGAAAGTGGTTTCCTTTGCAAGGAGAACAGTAGAGAAGGATACGGGGAGGACTATGAGCATGAACGCCATTTTTGTTCTGGATTTTGTACGTTTTAAAACCCTGCCACTGAAGGCAGTTCTGTAATTAGCAGCAGCTTACACTTACAAGGATATTTTTGCTCAGCTCCACTGCACTGGCTAATTGATGGGCTTTCTTCTTTGCCAGTGGGGAAATCTGGAATGAGCTTTCTTGCTGATGTACCTCAATTCCATGACTACTGTTTAAGAGCCCTCTCCATTCACAGGCATGCACTGCCACATACATATATACACTTACAGAACAAGCATATTTACAAACACTGCAAATATTTGGCATCTTAAAAAACAAACAAACAAAAAAAACCCAACACTTGGATAGAAGAGTCTTTGTTTTCGTAGAGTATTTATTATAAATGTACTAGCTAGGAAGCAGAACTGCATAAAATTCTCTGCTGTAAAAATAATTGAAACCATGACCCTATAAAGTTACTCTAAAAGACGCACTTGCTTCCCATAATCCTAGACTATTACCTATGCTATCTGCTGCAGGGCTGGAAAAATTAGAAGATTGCGAGACCTTGCTATTTATGCTGCATTTACCCCTATGAGCCTATTTAAATAAGGCATTTCTAAAGGTGATTTCTCCTGAAAGCAGAAAGCTGCCATTTATTAGCTGTGAGAAGGCATGCGCTGGTGCATACCATTCCTGATCTTGAAAACCTCTCACGCTGACTTCTGAGAAAGAGCAGATAATGGGCTGCTGCTCTTTGTTTCAAAAGGGAAGCCAGAAGGAGTCAATACAATTATTTTTGGCTTCTGCACACATGGTGGGCTGCCAGATAAGAACACAGTAGTTCGTGTTCTTTTGAAAAATGTTTTTTTAAAACATACTCTGAAGAATTTATCAGAATGCATGATCCTTATCAGTACCTCTTGCAAGTTGAATGCTTAAAATACAGGAGGAAATCTAGGGTTTACCTTTTTTTCCCACTGGGAGGAACGTTTTCAGCATTATGAGCGAGGATGCAGCCAGAAACTGTCTATGCTCAGAAATCAGTAACCATTAAAGCTACTGATCTTCTCTCTGTCTTCACAGCACTGAGTTGAGACCTGTCTGTTGACTCAGTAGACCTTGGATCTGTCCTTCTGCTGATGCTATGCAGAAAAGCACTTAAACTTAAACGTATTTGAAGCCTGAGGTTAAATTCCAGCAGGACAAAGACAGGGGTGTACTTCGATGCTGATCTGATCAGGGAATCACGGAGACAACTAGTAAGTAAAAGCAGTTATGGAATTAGGGATCGGACAGCATGGTTTCTTTTGTGAGAATTGACTGCTCCAAAACACCTTCCACTGCTGAAGAACTTCTCATTCCTCTCTTGCTGTGCCATTCAGTAAGCCTGTTGGTTTTGTTCTTTCCTGCCACCAGACTGTAGGGATCCCCAGCGAGCTGCAGAAGAAGCTAAAAGGTTCTTCTATTTTTGTTTTTCTTAAACTGTATACTATCTCCTATAGCATTGCTAACACTGCATTTTAGCAAATTCATCAACAGAACCTCAACAGTAGATTGTGTAGGCAGACTTCTACATTTGAATAGCCTTGGGGATAGAAAACAGCTATGCATAAATACTTACTTATGCAGAAGTTGACTTGTCCAGCACTTTTCCTGAATTCTTCTAACAGATACATTCTCTCCCTCTCTCCTGACACTGAAGTTGGATCCCATGAATGACTAGGAAAGCAATTTTCTGGTCATTTTACTCACACGTACATTTTACTCACTCTCCTAAAAGGAGACTACTGCAAAACATTTCCCGTGGTGCCACATTTATACCACTTGCCTTCTCTCGTATTTTCAGCAGGCCTGCCAGCCCCTCCAGTCCCACTGTAAGTCTTCCAGCCAGCTGAGAAGCTCCCTCAAAAGGCAATGATTGACACTTCAGCCAAGGCCACATTTCTGGAGAGATGCACATGCAGCATGGTGGCATCCAAGCCATTCATAGTTATGTACATGGGATGAACTCAAAAGTGGGAGAAACCACAAACACAAGCTTAGCAGGCAAGGGTAGACTTCTTCATTCTTCTCCTTAAATCTATGTTTCTACATCCAGCCATCCTCTGAGTACACCTTTAGGACAGCCAAGCCGATGATCAGAGAGGCTGAAGAGATAGCTTTAGATCCAGTTTTCACACACATGCAGAGTAATTTCCAGAGTAGTCAGTTGTCTCAGTGGGCAAAGGCTTTTGCAGAAGTACATTTTTCTAGCAATTATTTTTAGCAAGACTCTTCCCCTCAAAAACTATATTCAAGCAAAACTGCAAGTTTTTCTTAGCATGAAAAACCTCTCTTTGAAAAAGGCTGTGATAGCCAACAAAGCTTTGACTTCAGTAATATTTTTCAATAACCAGAAAACTTAAATTCATTGTTTTCGGCCTTCACGCAAGTTTCCAGTCCAGTCTGAGGACCAGTGCAGCAACAGTTTTCCCTTTACACCAACTGTGAACTAAATAAGTCATCAACTTGACTTGGCATTTGGTATTGATCCATCAGTGCTCCCACAGTGACCTGACTTTGATACTAGCTCTCCTTGATGCCAGATGTTGGACTGGGTGGCTCTTGGAGATTGCTCCCAACCTAAATTTTTCCGTGAGTGCAAGATGCAGATGGAGAGGAATCTCTACAGCCACAGAACTGTGAGTAAATCTTTCTCACTCATCAGCTGATGCAAGGAAAGGGGACCAGACTGTCTTCAAACTACTTTAAAGGGTACTGAATGGGACGGCAGAGAACCTACAGCTTCCAAAATCTCAACAATTTGCCCGAAAACCATCACACTGCCAGAATATTTTATTCACTCAGTTTTGTTCTGCAGGAAGTAGCACAGATCCTTTATGCATCACGATCCCCTCTCTTGAAAGTCAATAGGAAATGAGCAATCTATGTCTCCCATTCAAGCTCAGCAGGATGACTGGCACTCCAGTACAAGCACATGCTTAAAAGCTTTGCTGAGTAAAACTCCAGGCACCATCCCATCCTATCTGTAGATATGAGCCATCCTCCCACAAGTATTCATTCTTTGCTACATCATATAGAAAGGTTCAAAAGCATGTAAAAAGGTTACCATTTTCTATTAAACTCTGTAGTGCTTTTCTATAAGGCTAGTAAATTCAGTTTATTGAGCAAGATGATGGTCTGAGCATTTTTGGTGTGCTATAATGCATGAAAGATATTGTATTATCCAGTACATTTCAATCTTCGAAAAGTTTTTTAAAGACTGAAATGCTTGCAATTTAATTTTAGGAATGTATTAGCACGTATACTATAGAGGAAATGCATTCATATTCAGCCAGCATTATAATAATTTCTATTATCACAAAGAAATCTACTCTACTGGCATTAAAAATGTACATGAAGATGGACCATATTCACCACAATTATCATTACTGCTAAGCATTTTAAAAGCCTGAGCCCATTACAATTTGATGACGGTTAACGAGATAAGAAATTTTGTGATTAAAATCCTAAACATAAGAAGAAAAACACCAGTATGACGTTATTTGCAGAGAAACACCAGATTCAGAGTTTTAAAATAGGATTTAAAAGAATTTTAAATGTTATATTTCTCTAATGAATTAAGTGTGCATGCCTGAATAAGCTTTTCAGCATTCAGTGGAGGACTGTCTCAGGAAGGTCAAGTTACAAGAGTTTATGTACAACAAGGTTGTTCACTAGTATTGGAACTGACATCTGACTGTTCTGATGTAATATTTGAATGGATACCAATGTAAAAATGGTCTGAAGGAAAATGCTGTTAGTTTAGTAGAGGAAACTATTAGGCAGCCAAATGTTGAAATCAACAATGATGCAGTAGGCTTTTGCACAGAGAAGGTGAATTAGACTGTATGCTGTAAGACTAACAGCATATGGAGCAGCTGCAATAAACACAGAGTTTAAGAACAGCAAAGCTGACAGCATGTTCAAACAGTTACAATATTATGCAAGAACAGATGTGGGGTTCTGTCACGGTAACAATATACAGAATGACTGTTGTGCTTGGACTGAAGTGGAGTTGAGGAAAGTATGAATGAGTCCTCAAAACGGAAAATGTCAGCCATATCTTGTTGTATTGCAGCAGATTTGTTTGCAAAAGTTTGGCAAATAGCAGGTCTCGGGAAATACATGTGAAAACTATCAGCAGTGAAAGAACAGTAAGATTTGTGCAGTCATTTCAACACAGCGAAGAGTATCCTCCAGAATTGAGGAAAGTCTCTGACATACGAGGTTGGACACACCAAAGCAATTTTATGAGAACTCAGAAAGCTACACCACAGGCCTGTATTGCCCAGGCTCCCAGCAGCGCTGGGCAAGTCTGTGGACCTTTAACCACAGTAAGAAAAAAGCAAAGAGAAGTAACTGAGCAGTCTGGTTACAGCTCCAGAAAAAAAGACCTTCTGTTATCACATACACCTGAAGCTTGCAGAGCTGTCAGCAGTTTTGGAAGACTCACCTTTGCATCTACACCACAAGCGGCATTTCAGGAGCATTTTGTCTGATATCTCAAAGAGACACACAGAGTAGCATTATGCCTCCAGACATTCAAGCACTAATGCTTGAATAAAATACAGCATCTATGTGAACTTACCAGCCAAAAATTCTACTAAAAAGCAAGGCAAACAATGTCTTTTATATGTAGAAGTCTCTTTCTTGAGGAATAAATTAAAGTCATGCAGAACAGTGCAATTATATCAGAGCTGGAAAAATGCTGCCAGTATTTCCTTTGACTCATGTGCTTTTTCTTCCCCTGTGTTTTACCATCCCTGCACTGCACCTTCCCTCCACTGCAGAATAAACATGGCAGCAATTGCTCACAAACCACAGCTTTGGTCTTCATATCCATATCATAGGGTTTGGCTCTTCATATCCACATGTATGGAAAAAAACAGGGTCCTCCTAAGAGTGATTTGGGGAAGAAACCCAATGCAAATAATCAGTCACCTCTGGAAGAATTAAAACACTTCACTGGTACAAAATAGACAGGGAATCCTAAAATTAACCATTATCAGTCTCCAACATGCACTTTAAATCCCAACTCCCCAACTCTGGAATGGTATAGTATCTTGGCCCAGGTGAAGTTTTTCAACTTACAGCTGTCCACAGTCACTCTTAGTCCCTTCCACTTCTGCTCTCTGGTGCTAGGAAATTCCTGCTGAGGAAGGAAGCAAAACCCTAAAGGTATTAGTTTGAAAAAACATCACTCAAAATGTACATGAGGTAAAACAATATGTAACATTCAGCTAAAGAAGTCTACATAAAAGTTCCTCCATGGTATCAGGTAACCTTCACAACATATATTAGGAGCTTCTTGCACAGGGTAGATACAGATAAGCAGTCGGAAGCAGTGAGACTGTTGCCATTTCTCTTGGTTTCATTTTCTGTGTATTCTGATTTCATTTTTTGCATTCATGGGGATATAGACAACGTGAATAATGTCAGGGCAGAGGTGATTCATTTTTATGACATTTTTTCAGGAATGGCATGTGAGATATGAGCAGCACTGTGTCAGTTGCTTTGGCTCACATTTGCATCCACTTATGAATGAGTAAAACAAAATCTCATAGCTGCCAACATTCAATTTCTGAGGTTCTCAGGATATTCATCACACATCCACAACACACAGAAAGTAATCCCCCAGATGACTTTTGCTGTAAAGTTGCAATATTATTTCTAAGGACAAAAAATTAGATCTAGGATTACTTCCAGTAAGTCATTGATACTGCCTGCTATATGACATTTTACAATTATATTGACTGCACTTATTAAAAAGCTTGTGTTTGTGCCAAAAAAATGCCAGATAAACACATTTATTTGCTGTGTATTGGTCTAAACTGATTGCTGTTAACATGGCAGTCTCTTCTCTGGAAGTAACTCAGGATGGACTGCCCAAGTTATAGTGGCAGATACATGTTAGAGATCTTCTAACACTCACACCCCAAAGAAAAATGCCTCATCTGTCAGGAGGAAGCTTCATGCACATATGGATTTAAGAGTTCTCATTCAATAGTTCTCAGGCAGAACATTTCAGCTGATGGTTGATCTTCAGATAAAGAGATCTTTCAAAATGTTTGTGGATATAGCTTTTCCAGCTTCAGCAATTCTGTCCTCTTCTTTTGAACCCACTATATGTATTTCAAGCTTCCTAGCCAGCACACTTAGAGAAAGTGATTTCTGATTCAGTCCTCAGAGAAGAACTTGCAGTAACTTGAATGCAGTTGGACCCAGAGCCATGAATGTGCTCTGTAGACTGTCTGTATTAGCAAGACAACTTTAGGGGATTTAAGAGTTTACTGCAAACTTCTTATGGCCTTAAGTTGCACCAGGGTAAGTTTAGGTTGGATATCAGGAAAAAATTCTTTACAGAAAGGGTTGTTAAGCACTGGAATAGGCTCCCCAGGGAGGTGGTTGAGTCACCATCCCTGGATGTGTTTAAAAACCATTTGGATGTGGTGCTCAGGGGCATGATTTAGCAGAGGGTTGTTAGAGTTAGGGTAGTATGCTTAGGTTGTGGTTGGACTTGATGATCTTTAAGGTCTTTTTCGACCTGAGTGACTCTATGATTCGGTGATTCTTGCAGCCTGGTCCTGTGGACAGAATTGCCCATAGGTTCTGCAGTGCTGCAGGAGTGCCCCTTCAAGTTCTGATTCACCTGAAATTAGCCTTCTTTTTGCACCCCAAGACCAACCCTGTGGATCAAAGCATAGTAAGGATAAACAGCTTCACTTCGGAAATGCCTCAAATGCTACCATAGGTATGTTCATGCTTACCAGCATACTGATGATTCTTGACAGTTTGTAAAGCATAGAAAGTCCCACAGTCTTGAACCTGGACAGTTTAGCTATGACACCATGAAGCATCTATGGCATTTTCATTATTTGGTTTGTTAAATAGCAGGCATTTTCAGATTAAAAATGTTGAATAATATTGAGACTGATAGAATGGGTCAAAAATCTATTTAATACAGACTTCTACCTGTGTAGCTGCTGACATCAGGAGCCTCTGAATCTTTCTCAAAATTGTCTTATGTGCATAGCAGTGATTTATCTCAGTTAGACTTTTATATTCAGATGACAGCAGCTATGGAGTTCAAGCCCCTTCCCAGAGCCTCCTTCAGAGCAGAAAACTAAACAATCAAAACAGTTAATAAAGCATGGCATTGTTGCCAGAAAAAGCAGATGCAAACCTTCCTAAGTGTGAAAAGACCTGCAATCTTTAGGACTCTTTCTTTCACCACTCTGATATGAAAACTGAATTGCTGAACAGTATATTTGAGATCCTAACTCGCATGAATATTGCCATGGGGTATAGACCCCAAAACACAAAGGAAAGTTACTATTATTTCCTAGAACTAAGAAGATAACATTAATCTCCTTTGTAACATCCTTTCTGTTATCATTGCTCAAGGTAAACCAGCACTTGGCTGTTTGCCATGCCACCCATTATATACGTATATATATAAACAAAGATTTCTGTTAATCTCAATTTTTAAAAAGAAAATAAAGAACTGTTGACATTCTTTTCTCAAAGTTTAACTTATCACATAACAAATGTTCCCCATCAGCAATGTGTCTTCAAAGGATTTTGAAGGTTTTAAAAGCATGTCTCCCAGGGGGTTCTGTCAAAGCCTCACTGACAACATCCCATGGTTCTAAAACATGATGTCTACACAACCGAGCTCTGAACCCTGAGCTTATTCACAGGGAGCCTGCCAATCTACGTAAAGAGCATCGTGTCTGTTGCTTAGTTCACATGAAATTTTGAACCAATTCTCAGCTGAAAGGAGAAAAATGTAAAATATTGCTAGCTTCCTGAAGTACAATCCTGCCACAAAGCATTATGCAAATGTTTCCTGTCAGTCAAACAGTAACAGAAGCCACCACCTACACCAGGGTACTTACCCTTCATCACCACTGAATAGCGTAGAGGGGAAGATAAACCTTCACCTCTCTGCATTGCAAGAGACCAAGGCAATCTCGGAGGCACTTTCAAACAAGGAGCAGTATGGAAAGCTGCTGCTTCTCATGTGTTCATCTGTTAGCTACTCCTTGCCAAACAAAAATGCAAGTTTCAATCCTCTAACATATCCTTGCTCATTCAGAGAACTTATATCTCATGTAAAGCTTTTCCAAATGTCTTTACTCCTTTCTGCAAGGACAGTACTCCATTACTATGTTAGTTATTTTTGCTTTTTATTTTACAGAGAAAAAATATCATGCAGTTTTGTTTTCCTGGAGAGAGAATGATACAGATAATATCAGCCTGAAACTCTGTGCCTTAAAAAGACTTAGTACTTTCAGGTACAAGTTTGTCCCCTGCCGATATTTTCAGTTTTACAGTCACCTTCTACTTTGTTCCCTTTTTGTTTTGCAATGAATTATTTTCCCCACTACCAAGCTGCAGGTCTGCACAAACATTGAGGGAAACTGCCTTTACATAAATTGTTGTCAAGCAAACAAAGGACAAGCAATGTTTGCCTCTACTCCAAGGCAGTACAAGACACAAGAAGACAAATAAAATTGCAGCTTCGAACACAAGGTTTTGCACCAACTGTATCTCTTCTGTCTCTGCCATGAAGGTGACAGGCACCCAGAATACCAGGGACTGAATGCTGGGTTCCCATTCACCTTCAAACACAAGGGCTCAGAGTTCACCCTGGGTAGGCAGGTGAGAGTTGCTGTTGCACTGCTTGCAGTACAGTGGTTCCAGGCTTTCAGTGGCTACTGTCTTTTCTGGATCTGTTCCATTTTTCCTAAGTCTGATCTAGGATGAACACATTAATGGAGACCTTGCCCACCTAAGGGAACCATGCAAAAACGTGCTGGGTCTGAGTTCAGGATTGCTGCATTAGACCCTGACTGTCCACCTGGCCTCAAATGAAAAGAGAATAAAAGTTTTTGGGTGTTCTTTTGTCTCCTCCATGTTTTAACCATTCTCACAACCTTGCCCTTTGCCTCTCTGAATAGAAATGAGAGCTCATCAGACAGTAATTGTCATAAATGTGAGCTGGTGGCCTTATGAACTATTGAAAACGTTAGGAAATATTTAGACTTTGTCACTGTGAGCACAGTAGAGTGTCAAAGGTGACATTGGAATGGAGGGGGTCTAACGTAAGTGCTAATTGGCATTTATTGAGCAATATTTATGACTTCAATCTATAGAGTCTGATCTCTGACTCATGTTTCCAAAAACTTTGCTGTGTCAGTTAAAATATGTAAATATTCTCTCAACATTAACACATTTCAGATGCCCTTGTATTATACAGTTATCCTTTTCATCAGTTTTGACCAAGTGTTTGGAAGCAATTATCTTCTTATCAAAGACTTTTTACATGTTCCTGGAAACTAAAGAGTTCTACAGGAAGAAAAACAACAGGAAAAGTTTGTAAATCAAAGTTAATATACTTCCTAAAGGCTTAAATCCTTTAAACCTAGTATTTTGGGAAGGACAGAGATTGAAGAAAACCTTGCTATACTGAAAAACCTCCATCAAAGATGTAAAGACTCAAAATATTTAGTAATAAATCTTGTCTGTCTACATGCTTGTCTTTGTTACTTCATGTGCATCGGAGTATTCTAACAGAACTCAAATGATATACTGAATCAAAATTTTAGCAGTCTTTAGACCAAGTAAGGATACAATCTCACACTTGATTTTTTGTCTCTGTGCAGCCTGCAGTTTTGTCGTTAATTCATTGATTTTTGTTCGTTTTGGACCCAAGATAGTCCACAGTAAATATTGCATTCTGCCTAAGTTCTCTAGCAGCTGAGGAGAGCTTTTTTTGTCTATCTTTATGTTGTTTTTCATGTTTGCTGACTTCTGTATCTTCCTTACTTACCACTTCAAAAATAAATAATATATTACCTGCATTGAGTTTGTCTCGATGCTATCACATTGAGGATGTGGACAGAGCTGCAGGGATACCATACTGTGAACGAAAAGAAACAGATTTGCAATTTGGAGCATACATGATGGAGGAATGTTAAGCATACTGCGGAATTACACAGATCTGAAAAATATCCTAATGGAAGAGCCAGCATCTGACACACATTTGTGGTCACGGGTGAGAGTCAAGCAGGACAGCATAGTGAAGAAAAATACAGTGCCAGCTAGTTGGTTGTTTATGTAAAATAAGGAAGGAGAAAATCCAGCAGGTGGGCATGCACTTATTGGGAGCCTACCAACAACACAGCGTTCACAAATAGAAGAATGGAAGCTTTTGCTCGTATATCTTTATGTGTTGTGATGGGCTTAGTCAACCTCACACTGACAATGATGTATCACTAGGAATATGAATGTACAGATACTGCAAATGAATCAGGAAGTGTGGCTGTCAAGACTTACTAGAGAAGACATCCCTAAAAAAGACAAATATTTATATGGAAAAAAAGCATCATGAAAGTAGCGAAAAAGAGGAGCAGAGCCAAAAGAGAAGAATACATGAGCACAAAAATCCTAGCTAAGGAGACAAGCACAGCAAGGAGCCCAAGAAAAGCCGTGTTCAACTAGTACTGCTCCAGTACTTCTTTATAAGGGAAGTTGGTGAGTGCTACATAGCGACGTCAAGGAAAAGCTTGCATCTTACTGTTCCAAAAAGAGAAGCTTTAAATTAAAAGAGGAAAAAATTAGGTTAGACACTTGGAAGAAATTTTTCACTCAGAGGGCGATGAGGCACTGGCACAGGCTGCTCAGAGAAGCTGTGGACACCCTATCTCTGGAGAAGCCAAGACTGGGTTGGATGGGCTCTGGGCAGCCTGAGCTGTTGGGTGGGAGCCCTGCCTACCAAAGCCACTTGGAGCTTGATCATCTTTAGGTCCCTTCCAACCTGAGCCATTTTATGATTCTATGACTAACACACATTCCTCCAATTGCAAGTAGTATTTTTCCTCAACAAGTGGACAATAGCAAACATTGTTTGATGAGATCTACTGCAATCTTTCTACTTTTCCAGAAATTTTATCAGAGGAGACAGGTTCACTGGTGCTATTTACCAGTGACCCCGGGCTGACTTTCATTCTTCCCTTTTTCATTGAGTTTCCTTCCAAACTCAGTCTAAAAGTTTTCCAAAATTCAGTCTAAAAAGGTTTGGCCTTATTTGAGGTTATACTACAGGATGAATAGTTGTTCAAATTCCTTCTAATCCTTTTTTTAAACAGAAGTATTACACAGTCCGCAGTTCTAACCTTGTTTTGTACTGGTCTTTCAAAGTCATTGAGACAAGTTTACCTGAGACCATGAATTGTTGCCTTTTGTCCCTATAACCTAACACTACTCTTCTTTAAAAATGCGACAATAAATCTGAGGAAAACAGAAGAAAAAAGGCCCTTCTGGTGATTTATGCGATGTTTGTTTTCTCTCCAACATATTCCCCAGGTAGATATACAGCACACCACAGAGATTAAAAAATAAATAAATAACAATAACATGAGATAAATAATTAAGAGGTCAAATAACGTTTTCTGTTTTTTACCCTGTGCAAGCTCCATTTGACTTTTGACAGTTCTCAAAGCATTCCTACACTTCTAATGGATTAACGCATTTTTCAATTCCTTCTAGACTTTCTTTGTATTACAGATAGCCCCACTGCAGTGACTATTCATACAGTTAGATCTGGAGCTAACATCTTCCTATTCACATAATAGTGCCTTTATATTTTGAGAAAACTCTGATGAGCTCTAGCCATGTTTTCTGTCATCTTCCCAGTAACTGTAACATGCTATCCACATGCAACGTTTTTATTTGGCATAGTGGCTACTTGAAGAAGATACCTGCAGACTTCTGCCTGCCTTAGCCCTATTACTTTTTTGTTCTCTGTTTCATGTGCAGTGGAGGTAGGCACCCATAATAAGGTCTTCAATAGAATATTCACTTCAACATATCAATATCTTAAACCCATCTAAAGTCCTTCTATGCTCCATAGACCCTCTGCTCAACAATAAAACTTGCAGTACAAGAAGGTACAGAGATGCCATGCACCTGAATTTATTCCTTAAGAACAACTAGCCTGTCCTGTGTAGTATCCATCCTTTCATCTTATTTCCATGATATATATGCTATCTATATTCTTATTGAAAAAAATCTTTCTTCGGAATACTATCTCTGTGAGCTGTGTCTTGAAATGAAACAATGAAATTCTGGGCCAAGGAGAAAAACATCCTCCAGCATTAACCAGGGTTGTTAAATTGGAAAATGCTTCTGAGGGCATACAGAAAAGGATCATGTTAGTTCATGCAATCTCCAGTTAACTCTCGCAGCAGAAGTTCCTTGTAGTGACTTAGAAAATCTATGAAATGCAAAATAAATTTATGGAGACTAGGAAAAGTCTGCTAAAAGAACAAGGTTGTTAAGAGTGAAATACACTCTTTTAGCTTTTGTTGTGGCCCTTTACAGATTTCTGATGGTCATTACTGATGCCCTTCGCAAAAGTTGCTTTTATGAACCCTTCTTTGAGTTTTTCATCTCAAAATAAGAACTGCAAGATAAACACAATTTTAAACATATGCAGTAAGTACTTATAAAATTATTAGCTCGGTGTCATCTTGAAATTTTAAACAGTTGCATAACTGCCTGTGTCCTTGCATTCTGTTCCTGTTTATAGCTTTTATGTAATTTCTCACTGATATTTAAACCTGTTTAAAAAATAAAAAAAGCTAAGAAGTAATAGTAAGTGATAATAACAGATAGTCTATGTTTTATTAAAGATGAATAATAGACTTCTGCTGTTTTCTGTCTTTGGAGATGTGCTTTTAAGTATGAGTATTACATCCTGAGATTTAAGAGACTGAATACACAAACCAGAAAAGAACAGTGATATTGTGAGAGTTTTATCTCTTCATATCTCAGTTGTTTAAGGAATATTCATTAAAAGTGCGTAAGAGAAGAAATGTCAATCACCATCCTTTATAGAAAGACTTGGGAGCAGCATCTGAGGAAAGAACAAAATGGCTGCTGATTCCTGGCATATATCAATACAGAACACAGAGCCATATTAGTCTCAACAGTCATATCATCACAAGGATAGTTTTAAGGCTTGATTTAAAGAGTTAAACAGGGAACTAAAACTTCTGATGGAAGACTAATTACGTCCTTAACTCTCCATTATACCTGAGAGATGCACTTAATATGATACGCTGTCCAGTACATTACAAAATTGAAAAGTGTAAGCAAAAACAAATTATGGATGATTGGCTCCAAATGGTGAATTAAAGCAGCTCTACAATAAATCAAAATGAACTAAGGTCATGCAGTCTCTGTCACTGTCCCAACATCTGTTATAAAACGCTTTACAAATATACACATTTTACGTACATCAAGTATATGATATAGGTATTTAAAAATATTACTAAGCTCCGTGAGATGGAAGGTTGGTGATAAGGGCAAACACATATTAGATAGTAGAGGACAGACTCAGATAGACAGAGACAGATATGACTAGTCAAGGAAGAAAAAAGCAAATCTACCTCTGAAATATGTCTTCACTATATCACATAGCAGAAAGAGGAGGGCTGGACATGATAGTCTAAGAGCTTTCTTTCCATCTTGTCACCTACTATTTTATGATCCATTCTTTCTTTATTGAATAAACATCACATACAAACATGAGAAAGTGAAAAAGTCTGGATAGAATATGAACCCTCAGGTATCTGAGCATAAACAACATGTTAACCAGAGCAAGAAGGAACTCTTCTCACCAGCAAGTCATTTCATATGCACCCAGATCTTTCCTTTCATAGGGAAACATCTGGTGCCAAGAAGAGCATAATTCATTTTTCCTCTAGTTAAAGTTGCACACCTGAGGGAAAAAGCAAGCACTGAACACAGACGACAGCTCACATTTTTCTCTTGGTAAAGTGTGAAATTGTGCGGATTAGAGTCAAGCCCACCCACCTGTGCTGCTTTTTTTGGAGAAAAAATGTCCAAGGTAACCCAGCAATATTAATACAAATCAGAAGATAATACTTTTTGTTCAGATGGAGGTCATTGGTCTTCCCTGCCTTCCTGAGTTGTCTGTGAAGTTCTGGAGAGCACTGGGTATGAGAAAAATTTTCCTGTTTAAGTATTCCAAAGCTTGCTTGCTGTTTCCTGAAGTAGCCTTTCATCACTACTCTACCCAGTTTCACCATTCTTTGTACCAGCTGTATCTATTTGCTATGGCATTGAAGAAATAACAGTATTTTTAAGTTTTAACTAGATTGAAATATGATTGAAATACTGAAATATGTATGTAGGAGAAAGATTTAGGGATTCAAATTCAAAAAACAAACAAGCAAGAAACCATTTGCATTTCCTGCTGAATTCTTGAGCTCATTTTTTCTATCATTAGAAAAAGAAAGTTATCACAAAAATTTACAACTTTCCCAAGTGCTTCTTCTATTTCTTTTCCACATGACCTGAATATGACCCAAACTTGCAAAGCAGTGTTTATCACTCCAACTACATATTTAATGTAGGCTTCAATCCAATAAATTCACCAAAAAAGAAAATGATACTCATTTTTACCTATAACTATCTGACTCCCACATAGTATTTTAGCTAGTTTTATCCTAGTATGATAGAAAAACATGATTTATCAAAATTCAGTGACTTTGTCCATTGAGCTATGAATCTTTACATCTTTTCTGTGCGTACTTCTCAACAAAAACATGTATAAAGCCATCTGTAAAAGATATACTTTCCATCCTGAATGTCGTGTTTTTGCATTCTGTCTGGCAGTACTTTCTGAAGTTTGTATCCATTTTTATTATTATTTATCCAATTTTCATCTAGTGCAAGGTTGAAATCAAAAAGCAGACCAGCTTCCCTGAAGATCATGACAAAAGCCCCACTGCCTTCAACTGATCATGGATTTTGCTTATTCTAAGCTTTTTGCAAGGAGTGCCCTGTCTGACAGAGGAAAACTGCTAAAACCAGAGGTCTTCTGTGGGGCTGCAGTGGTTCATCTGCCCAAAAAATACTAATTCTGTCTCATCAAACAGCATTTATCAGACTCCCTTACTCTCAAATTTCTTTCCTAAAAATATCTACCTGCCTTAACCCACACGTAAAAAAACCAATACTTCTTTCTCATGAGTGCTTTGCTTATTCTTTGATATTTCTTCTTTAATCTATGTTTCTGTTGAGCATAAAATCAAATTTGGGGCAGGAAAGGGTCATCTTCATTCTCTCTATACTAGTAAAGGTTAGAGATGCGTTCTTAAAATTGACTTCAGGGTAATTAGAAACAGAAACAAACACAGAACCATGACAACCAAAGGGCTAAGGCATAAAAGAGACAAGTTGTATACCAAGTAATATTCCCATCCAGCAAAACAGTTCTGTTCATATCTATATCCAGAAGCTTGGGTAAAAATAGGAACACTTATTATACATCTAAATAGCAAACAGCCCCGCAAGTATGCACAAATGTCTGTTACAAGTCCTACAAAGCACGAGATTTGTACAGTACTTTGTGATTGAATATATACAGTGCTTACCTATACACAGCAGCACTATTTTGTAAGTATAGGCAATGTAAATATCAATGCCCTTCATAATGGGTGAATTTGTAAATGAGATGATCAGAACTGCCTGTTAAACTATGGTCTGTAATAAAAAGACACTGCATTATTTCCAGACAGGAAGACAGAAATACTATATGAAGTTTGGTGGTTTGCTGACACTGCTTTTTCCCAAATTTTTCTACACATTATGCAGACATTTTCAGAAAAAAAAAAAAAAAAAAAAGGCTGATATCGTTTTTAATTCCTCTGCTTTTTATTGAATTTTATATGGCAACAGAATTACCATACAATGAATGCAACTACCACTCATATCAACTTAAATATGTCACATAAAATTTAACTGGCAAAAAGAGTAATAAAAATGGAAAAAAGATAAAGCAGGGAAGAGTAAACAACCAGCAGATAAAGAGAGATCACTGGGAGGATGATTCACAACAAACCCAAACGTCATCCAGTATTTCTGTTAAAACTAATTGTCGTGAACATGTAGGACAAAGGCCTCCGTGTAGGCTGCACCTAGGGCAGGGCCTGCAGGAGCACTGGCCCTTGGCTGGGCAATGCAAGCGAGATACCAGCCTTGCTCCACCACAGTCTGGGAAGTGTTAATTCTGCCCGCAAACCCAGTGCTACCATAATTCTGTTTAGCTTTTTTCTATTCTGTTTTTGGTCAAGGCGGTAGAACAAGTCTCTTGGCCACCACTCTGCTTTTTTGACCACACAGGGGACCGTGCAGCATTCCCCGTGATGAAGCACAGCCCCCGGAGAAACACAACAGCTGTGCCTCAGTACAGGCATTTGCACTACGGGACTAGCACAACATTCACCCTGCTGTGTGGTAACAGTGGTCAGACTACCACTGCCTATTTAACCTGCCTTCAATAAATCCGTAGCTCCTACCAATAAAAGTGAAGCAGTGTGTTCTCCTTTGAACAAAATGTCTGGTGGCACTAAATGGAATTTTGCACTTCACCTGCTTAGAGAACCAATTAGGACAAGACATAGGTGCTAACTTGACTTCTCACAGGCAACACCAGTGACTGGTGCTACCCTCAGAACCAGATTAAAACCATTTACATGTGTCCAGAGCATACTCCTGCTAATTTTCTGGGAAATAACCAAATATCCAAGTCAGAGGAGCTATACCGCATGCATGTTTAGATTAAATAATGAGAAGACAATGTTTGGTAGCTACACTGTTTTTTAGATATTTACATAATCTACTTCTGCTCATAGAGAACATTTCTATTCCTGTCAGGTCACTTTTTATCCTTGATAAAAAGTTCTGGAGAACTCAAAATTGTGACAGTACTATGTCCCAAACTGTTCCACAGTTGCATGATTAATTTTGCTCTTTCTCATGTATCGTTTCCTGTGCTCTGATACATATTTCTCCTTCAGTAAATGATTTTCCATAAAATTTCTGAGATTTTCTGGTGTTCTCCCATAGCACAGCCAGCTGAGCAGCAGAGATTTTGCAGCTTCCCCAAGCTGACAATTCTGTCTTTAGGAGGGGCTGTTGCTGACTGCCTCCAATTGAAGTGAATGTCTCAGAGGAGACAAGATATCAGAATTCAAAACACCCTGTAAATGTAAATAAGATACTAATTCTCTTCTCTCAGTTGCCACACTGAGGACTCTAAAAAATAATGATTCAGAAATCAAGCCAGCTGCCCCCAAGATAGCAGATAAACAATGCAACTTAATATTAGGTAAAGTACACAGCTCCTAAATTTTCTTGATATTTTTTCTCCTTTCTAATGCTCAAAAACCTCCAGTTTGATTAATTAAAAAAAAAAAAAAAAGTAAGAGAGGGAACAAAAACTGGTAATGTACTCAAAATGAAAAGAAGGCTGGGTAATATATTAATTTTAATTGTATGTATTAACCTTCCCCAGTAATGAGATGGGGAAAGCCTACCATCTGCTTAAGTCATTAGTCAGCACCATAATTAAAGGATTAAGATTAGCTCTAACATTTTTGTTACTTTACTCAGAAAACTGAACATCCAAATACTTCAAACTAGTCTACTGTCAATGAAACAGGCTACTGACCAGCTTTCTTTTATGCTTTGGGAGATTGCCATCATCTCAGATTTAGTTCAATTGATTTTGTACCAGCAATATTTCCCAAAGCTGCCTACCATGTACATTACATTAGGAAAAGATTTTGGTTGATCTGTTATAATTAAAAGTATATGGCCAGCATAAAGTAATAGTTTAACATCATATGTTCCCAGTGTGGTATATGATTAGCCTTAATCTGTATTTCAAACCATACAAGGGCAGTGTTAAATTAGAAGAGTGAAAGGGGATGGCCCACTCCCTTGCACAGCTTTAAAGAACCAAGCAATTAGCTTTCTTTCAAGTCAGGGTGATTGTGAACTCTTACCAAACAACAACATACAGGTGAGAAAGACCAAGACATAAAAGACCAAGTTATCCTAATCCTGTCAAATGTAATTTGTCAAATGCCTTTTCTGTATCAGAGCAGCACTGTGGCAAGGATTTATCTGCATATTGACAGACACTCATTAATTCAGTCAGTAATCCTGTACTATCAATGCCTGATCATTATTTATTAACATCATCTAATTAGGATGGAAGATATCATCTATTATTTTATTTGATCTTGTATCTAGCATTTAAATGAGATGTTTAGCTTGGAAGAAGTTAAAATGTGCAGATCTTTGCCTGGTTTAAGTATAACTGAGCAAGATACTCAACCATGCCCTTCCGAATAAACAGTTGCTTACATTACTCAAAGGACAAGGGACTAAGATTTACATGGAAAGCCTTGTGTAGGGGGAACTAAAAAATGTAGGCAGAAAAGGATAGCAAAAAAATGACCTAAGATACAAATGGGTTCAGCTGGAAAGTTATACACAAAGATCAAAGTTCTGTATGGAAAAGGCACACTTTTGTTAGAAGGAGTATGGCAGAAGATGAGAGAAAAAAAACTGGTTTTGCCTAGTGTCCAAGAATGTGTGTAAGAAGCAATTCTTCTCCTATAATATCCAAGTTTTCTTTCTAAGACTACCTGCCAACTTACCAGTTCCAGACAAATAAATTTGATGATTTTCAAATGATGCATTCTTATATGCTAGAACTCAGAGCTGTAGAATGCTGGGGTGGTTAAACGGATTCATAAAGAGACAAGCCAAGTTCATGAGGAATAAGTTCTTGAGCGACTATTCACATGTTATTTTTAATGAAACTTGAAAGAGTCCTTAGACCACTGACTGTCAAAACTTTGGACAAAACATCATGGAAAATTATCATAAATAGTTTTTCAGGAAGCAAATGACTAACCTTGAACAAATGACACATTTCGTTGTTTAAACATTTGCTTTTGGCCAGAAAAGACTATTTGTTCCTCTCCTGAACCCTCAAAATTCTTGTTTTATCGCACCTTAAGAAACTGTCACACCTTAAATGCATTTTTGTTGTTGCTACTATCCTTTAATTTAGATAATTCCACTGTCATTTTTAGTACATTTACTGAGTCTACTAATTCCCAGCCTCAGTCCTGCTTGTATAGACACCCAACACATGGCTTGTTAACAAACTGACTGCACTGACTGGATTCTTCTTCATCAGCTATAATAAGGACTTAACCATCTCACTTATACCCAGATACTGACATTTAAAAGTATTCACATTTGAACTGAGTCCCATTCCTATACAGTGTTCAACTGACTAAATGTGTTTACATTCAAATCTAAGGCAGCCAGTGTGGACATCATCATCTGTGGTTAACAAACAAAAACAGGTGCTTCTGGATACACCCATTTCAACCTCATATGCATGAACATATTCAATCAAACGGACCGTGTCGTGAAGCCCCTATTTTTTATCAATTCAGTTGGAACTGTATGGTGAGCTCAGATGAAGACATTCACACTGTAAACTTCAAATATTATGTCAGTTGAAGGCTATCTTCAGTCATGGTTACGCTATTCTGAACAAGCAAGGAAACTCACTCCTTCCAAGGTGTAAGGTGTATATTACACCTGTAAACTGACATGCATATGTACAAATACATGAGCATGGACAAAATGTACCAACTCTGGCAGTTTGGGGTTTTTATTTTACTTCACTAGGAAATGGAAACATAACTCAATGTAATTCTAACATGAGTTTACTATAAATTCCCAGTCTTTAAGTTAATAGTGAAATAATGCTCCTCTCATTAGTTTAATGATCATATCGCACTCAACACAAGCTTCCTCCCTTCCTTTTTTCCCCTCTTCCATTAACCAGCTCTAATAGTTGCAATTTGCTTTCCCTATGAAGCTGTCAATCTTTTTCTTGTATGTAACATGTCAGTCTGTTACACCATAAAAATAATGCAATGTATTTTTTTATCAGGCTAAAGCCCCTTTTCATTTACTGACTCAAGAATTATTTTAAGCTATGATAAAGCATGTTAATGGAACACATTGTGTGAATTGAACATTTAGATCATTTACAGATTTTCTTTTTCAACTATATGTGCTTCACTGTCAGTGTTCAATTTAGAATAACCTAGCTGTCACTCTGCAAAAGGGAAAAGTAGGTGTACTGATGCAGAGAGAAGACCCTCCACTCAAACTGAGCTGGCTGCTCCCCTGAGGCACCCACACAAAAGACCTTTTCTTATGGCAGTCTGCAGCACTACAGCGCAACAGTGAAGTTTTCTTCTCTCATAACGATACAGCTTTTCCTCAACAGCATAAAGAAGGGGAAGAAAATAAGTGGTTTTGTATGCTCGACTTTAGAAGCAAAAACAGATGTTGTACTGGAAGGGGTGAAGGGTGTATTTGGCTTGACTAGAAATTTGGAGCTTTATTCTATGCATGCAAGCTAGTCTTTCTGTTGAGATCTTCTAAATACAATATTGTCACACCATATCAGTTCTCATTTACTTGCTATTTCATCCAACACAGAGTTTTTTTGCATCTCAGACCACCCCTACCGCTGACCATCTCTTACAGTTTTCTGTCTCTTATGTTTCTTGTTAAGAGACTTGACAAGATAAAACACTTCATCAAAAGTATAACAGCAATTGGTGAAACAAACAAACATTAGCTTAGCTGCAGGGAAATTTAAGAGGGTCTCTGTGCTTACTCTGGTTCTTGATCACTGATCTTCTAAGAGCCTGCCATCCCAGTACATACTTGTTCACTTCCGCCATGTTTCGATGAATGTTGGTGTCAAAACTATCCTACTTGTCATAGTTTTATTTTAACTTTTTCCATTGTTATATCCTAACAGATATATGAGAAATGCTCCTAAATGCCCATCTCAAGCAGCCATTCCTGAAATACTGAATCAAGCACAATAGTCAGCCAATTTTATTTTAATTGGCCCTTAAAAAATGAGGTATTTTTGATTCTCTGCTTATCCCAAACTTATTTTAGAAATAAAACGGAGTATTAAGCATTCTGAGAAATGAAAACGTTTCAATTCTGAACTGAGGTCAGTAGTCGTCAGTGTTCTGAATCAAAAGGCACTACTGATCCTTAAAATACATGCTGAGGGCAAAAACATAGCACTTTTCATGAACACATAAAGGAAGACATTAAATGGAGAAAATACAAACACTACTCCAAGACTTACTTCTTGCAAGAAGAGGTGGGCATGACTGCAGTGACCTCAAGATGACTCACATAAGTGCTGATCCCAGCTTCACATTTTATGCTGAGTATGGCACTGCAGAAATGGAAATGACTGATCGTTTAACTGGTGCCACCATTCATCTCCTAGGCCAGCTTGGCAAGCCAACACTCTTAGGAAAAAAGCTACGGGAAATAATACAGTTACTCATCCACAAAGTAACCGTCTGCATTTATGAAACAGGCAAATGGGAGGAGATTCAGATGCTTCCTTCATGCATAGTAAGCCACTTGTGAGTCTACTGTTATGACTTCTCAATTCCTATGACACGGGCAGGATTTAGCTTCACTCATACAGACATTAGTGTGTTCAGGGCTATGACCAGAGCCTCTGGCCTGAGATCAGACACTTGCTTCCCTAAAATCATCTAAGTGAAACACTGCCCATCCATGAAACAGCTCAGGCTGAACAGAAATCAGAAACAAAGTCCAATAGATACTAACAACTCTATTATCTGAAATACACTGAACCAGTTATGTCTTGTTCTCTCCTTGCAAACAGCTCTGGGTTTTTTTGTTGTTGTTGTTTGTTTTTATATACTTATTTGCTTTTTTATATCTCACTTCCCCAGACAACACACATACATTCCCTCTTACACATAGACAAATTGCTATTTGCCTAAGTGAAAGGGTGTGAGGCTATTCCCTCCCAAACCAACTTAACTGATTCTGATATTTTACAGTGAGTTCAAGGACAAAGAAGGAGAGACTGTCTAGAACAAATGCAGAACTCTTTCTAGGCATCTCCACCTGACTCCTCTCTCCTCCCTGAAGTATAGCTGTAATGGCCATAGTAAGATCTCACAGAATCTCTGACCATGTAAACTTTGTCCTTGCCATTCCTCCGGCTCTCAGCTGTTTTCTTCTTTCCCCTCTTTTGTAAAAATGCAAGAATTTTGGAGGGAAGTGATGTATATTCTAGGTCTTTGCTTTTAACTTACTCTATCAGTGTCACATGGAGATTTCAACTTCCAGAAAGTTCTGGAGGAGATTTTCCCCTCCCTTATGTTCTGTTCTGTATCTCTGACTCCACCTCTTCCCAGGCTCTGGAAGCAGCACAGGATTTCCACTGAAGTCAACCATTTTCTTTAGCTTGCAATGTCCCAGACATCAGCGGGCTGCCACTGAATTTGAGCTGCTATGCATGACTTCTCTCTGCCCACTATAGAGGGGACAGCAGCAGCCCAGGCAAATTTTGGCCCCCTTATGCATCTGTCCCAAGCCAGGAAGGGCCCCAAACTGGGATCCAGCTCCCATAGCTGTCAAAGCATGACCTCTGAACTAGACCACCACAGTGGGATAGAGCAGAGGAGGCTGAGCCTGATTCTAGTTGCTGCTCAGTGCCACAGGAAAATCTTGGTTTATTTCAAGTGTGCAGCCAGTGACTAAAAGACAAGCATTTGATTAAATCCGAGATCATTTCAGGCACATGGCTGAGAATGAAACGTGCAGCAGCTCCTGCATAACTGTATCTCTCCACACTCAACACCAGATGAAACTGCTTGTTTTAAGACACCCCACAAAATTCATACTGCTTCCAGGAACTTGCATTCACAGGTGAATACTACTGATTTAGTAGCTAAATTCATGAAAATACCAGTTTTTTTTTTTTTCATTTTGTTTCTTGCACGTGTCTCTGTATTCATTCTTCTGCCAGTCTCTTACCTTGCTATTCAGCCATGTGCCTCTTTTCCTAAAGCATAACAATTTCGGTCTTCCACAAATGACAACACAGATATTTACTTCAGCAAGTCAACATGTTTAGACGCCACTGGCTATCACTGCTCAACATCTGACAGCACTGGAAGACAATAGAGAGCATTGAAAATGAGGGAAATTTTCCATAGATGTTAAATGTTCTTTAAAAGGAGAAGTCTGTAAGTTCTGCTTTTAAACCAGGATGGGCAAGCAACAAGTGCATATTTGCTTCTGGCATGAGTAATCACTTGGAGAAGATCAGTGGAGGCCAACATACCTCAGCAGCTTTCAAACTCACAGTGCCTGTTCCCAAAGCAGCTGGATTCTGACAAGCACTGTACGAATAATTGGCACTGAATTGAGAGGCAAGTTAGATATCTTCATTTTCAGGAGGTTTCTCTTATAGTGCACACTGGAACTATTCAGGAGGACGTGCTCATGGATTTACATTGATTTGTTCTACCATGAACTAATATTATTTGAGTAGTATTGAAAAAGCAAGCAAAGATGAATCACAGAAATTGCTTTTCATCACACTGCTGGAGCAATATTCTCTGGAGCATAGTCTTGAAAATGCATGGTGTGTTTAGAGAAGTATTCCAAGAAGTCCTGTATGTTTTTAGCATCTTCTCTTTTTATGGATGCATTACTCCTAGATGCTTGGTGAAAAATGTGATTCCCCCAAATATATGCAAAAATCTGAAATCTGCAAAACATTAAAGGTCATTTGTGACCTTTCTAAACAAAGCTGTTCTCTTGGAGCATAGAAGTACAGAGTGTACGAACTCGAGGGTTTTCTTTAGAGCAGGACTGTGGTCTTCATATGCAGAGGATATGATGTTTCCATACATTAACTGAGCTCTTTGAGCAGCAGGAGGTTTCAAGGCCTAAAGTACTGAATGCATGTAATTTGATTGAAAAACAAGGCTAGGACTTGTTCAGGTCAGACATGAAATCATTATCAAGCACCAGACCAACAAAATATCTAGTGATCACGTTTGCAAAAAAAGATGTGGCACGCTTGAACTAAAAGCAATACTGTGCCACCCATATAGAGGGTCTACCTTACATCCACGCCTTACCCAGCATTCTCTTGCATGGATCAGCTTGGTTTGGAAAGGAGAGCTCAGGCTGTAAAATCTTGAAATGAGATGAGAAAAAATGCCAAGAGCTCTGCAAGGTGAAGCCTAGAATACAAAGGAAGAGATAACGCAAGGTTTTGAAGAAGCATTAACAAATTGCTCATTGTGTTCATGTAGCAGATTGCAGTACTTCAGAGACAACTTTATCTCTGCCAAGAAAATGCTGCAAGAGTCCTTAACGAGAACTTGTTTGTAAGCCTTTTAAAACTGCTGGCCCTTAGAAACTTAGACTGAATATTCTCTGTGTGCATAACATGTTCACTAACACCCTGTACTCCTCAATGGTTCTGGATACTTCATGTTTAAAGCAGCCTAATGATCTCCTCAGCTGCAGGACCAGTTTCTCCAATGCAGGTGCCAGAGGTCAGGGCTCTGACAAGTAGCCTGAGAATGAGCATGAGGCTGGCAGGCTGCTCAGCAGGTGGGTCAGAGGCCTGTGCATCCTCAGCTGAAGCTGCTGGAAGGAGAAAAAGCTTCCAGAGGAGGATGTAAAAGAAAATCAGGAAGCTAATTCCTTTCTTGTTGCATCTACCCAAGGACACAGCTTTACAAGTTGTCTTTCTCCAATCTGCCACAATGGCTGCTTTGGGGAAAACATACATTTAACATGTGTTCTCCAGATCCCCTCTTTTTTTTTTTTTTAGCTTTAGTACTCACTAGCTGATGGTCTTACATTCCCTCTCCACTGCCAATTCTCAGCCAGGCTTTTTAACAGCTGTCTTTAAACTTTTGGTTCCTTAGGTTCCCCTGCCAGATGTGACCAAGTCTGTGTTTGTATCTCTTGCTCAGAGTCTGCTCTGTCACTGTAATCCAAATTGTAGACAGAACTTGTCCCTGTGGCCTTTTCCCTCTATGCTTGCTGGACGGTGTCCAAAAGCCTCTGTAGAAAAGAGATGCTATGTACACAAACAGGCAAAATCTTTACATACATCAACTGTATCTCTTTGATTAGCTATCGCATAGCATCTCCTTAACCATCTGGTCTCTTTGACCGTGTCCACACTGCAAGTGGAACTGGATTCATTTAAATTGCTTTTTGAAGAAGAAGAAGAAAAAAATATATATCATTGATTGAACTCTACAGACCAGTGAGTAATGCTGGAAGAACTATTTGCAGTTTATAACTTACCTCATTTTGTTCCTGTTCATAAATTATCCAGAAAGAACTTCGATTTTTACTAATTTGCTCATTATTCAAGGGTCTCTGGCAAAAAATTAATGCAAACATATTTCAACATATCATTCTGTCTGTGGGCTAGTCACTACACAGATACATCCTGGATTATTATTTATGGCCTGTAAGTGGTCAATTAAATAACATGGAATTCCCCACATCTCAGCTGGATGTTTGGGCCAAATAGTTGAGACCCTTTCTCACACAGAAATACCATTTAGCTGTCTGACTGCCATCACATTGAATTAGCTTCAGGTTCGAGGTATCAGTGACCAGAAATTAATGGAAATGAGAACAATAGGAACTGCAGTGGAGGAGAAAGTCTCATGACTTTCAGAGCTGGTTGGTGCACATTAATGATGATATCCTCTTCAAAATTTGAGCTTAGCCAGATTCTTTGCTTTACTTGCATCTGCTGACCAGAGGTACTTCCTGCAGCTTCCCAGGTGACTTATTCCATAGCATATGCATCAATAACACAAATAATGGATAAAGGAAGGCCATACTGAATAAAGCTTTACTTCTTTCTACCTTACTGCCCTATTTCTCTGTAGTCTGCCTCATTTGTTTAAAACCAGTTTGGATATTTCTGCATGAATGATCCAGATACATCTACAGTTTATTTCAAAAATGAGAAAAACATAGGTGGGATGTCTTAATCATTTACAAGAGATTATGTAATGAACTTACCCAAGTGAAAATAAGCTACCAGGGACAATTTTCTAGTGCACAGTACTGGGATGGTTTCAGTAGATGCCTTCTGCAACATCCTTGTGCAGCCTTTCCTAAGGATTTCTTAGGTGCTCCTAGGCCTTTTGACTAAAACTCAAATATCTGTCACCGCATGGAAGAAAGCTATTGCTTCTAAGAGGTTTTGAAGCAGGGTAACAGTTACAGCCACAAGTTTCTGGGGAGGTTTTACTTAATATTTTTTCAAATTAGACAAGAGATAGTGGCAGCAGAAGGGCTTTTATTCTATATACAGAGGAGCAATTAAAGCCACTGAGATCATAATAGGCACCCACTTCCTCTTTAAAATGCTTTTGTTTGGCTTTAGAAAAGAGAAAGCAACTATTAAGTGTCAGTTTGATCAGCACTGCCACCATCTGCACAAACCTTAACTCATACAGCAGGGATTTACAGAAAAATTTCAATCTGGACAACAACAAAAGTGTGATTTTAGGGCCGACAGAATCAAAGAATAAGGAATTAAGCAAAGTGATTCACTGAAGAGCTGAATTGGCTGACCTACACTGTCAATCCATCACTGCAAAGTCTTTCACAGAAAAGCCTGATAGGAAATAAAGGACAACAAATGAGGGGGAAAAAAAGTTGTTCCCACACAATCAGATCTACTCAATGTAAAAGAAAGAGACAGAGAAGCGTATGTGTTTATCAAGTGTATTGCTGATCTGTAGCTCTTCCTCCAGACTCAATCGATACATTTTCTCCTTAAATTCCCCTATCCACTGTACAGGAGTCAGCTATGTTTGTTTACCAGCAGATAACCATCTTAATTAGACTACTGTATTGAAGTCCTGTTCTCAGTGAACACTGAAATAGTTTTGTTTCCTCAGGCATTGTTTTCCTTGAAGGTGTTTCTTGCTAAATGGAATCTCTCTCGGTTTAATGAAAC
This sequence comes from Chrysolophus pictus, assembly GCA_037305975.1. NCBI lineage: Eukaryota > Metazoa > Chordata > Aves > Galliformes > Phasianidae > Chrysolophus > Chrysolophus pictus. Next base: position 110,180,982 of record CM074576.1, read on the forward strand.
AGAGTAATGTAAATGCCATCCTGTGATCTTTGTGCCTGTTTCATTCCTACTGAAGTAAAACTAAACAGGGCCCAGGTAATTAGTGGAAGCCATTAAATCCAAAGAAAAACTAGCATTATTGGCCACCTTATTTATTTATGAGCATATCTTGTCCACAGCATGAGAAAAAAATGGAATAAAATAAAATGGTATCTAATTCTTATGTTTTGGGCACAGGCACACTGCAAGGTAAATTGTTGCAGATACTACGGAACCATTGCTTCTTCTCATGCATGCACTCCTGTTTGGTTGTTTGGGTTTTTTTTAATCCTAAATGGATACTGCCTGCTGATCATGAAACTACCTACACAGCAAGTTTAGTGGCATGGAGCAACTCTGCTTTTCCTGCAGCTTACAGTACACCTTAAACAAACACCTGGTAAGGCAAGAAGGGAAGAAAGTTTTTTGGAACTGCAGGAAACTTGTGTTTCCTAGGGTGAGCTTTCCACGGAGATAGAGCCAGAGCCTTTCCATTCCTTCCTCCTTATTATTCAGGGAGATACAAAACAGAGCTTTTTGGGAAAGAAAGATGAAGCCTAAACAATCCCTCTTTAAACAAACCTACCAAAAAGGCAGGTCACATTCCGTCTTCAGTTTCTTCCACCAGCACGTTAAAGTCGAAAAGAGGGTCCTTCTTTAGGAAAGAGTCCAAATATGATGACCTCTCAATCTGGTTTTCCACCTTTTCAGTAAAAAGGAACAATAGGATGCAAGATCAAAGGAAGAACCATGACAAGAGATCCACCAGTCAAAGGAAGAATATTTTTCAGAAAGACAGTGAATGGAGCAAGCAATAGTGAAGCAGTGGGATTAGATGGGCAGTGCCAAATATAGGACAATATCTGAGCCATACCTTCTAGATCTGGGTATTTTTCTGCAATAAGTCACATGAGCCAGAAGGAAGTTTCTGTTAAGAGCGTGCTTTGCAGCCATTTTTTCCCTCTGTATGATCTTGACACCCAAGAAACTGTAAGCTTTCAGGGGAAGTTAAGAAGATTGGCAGAAATTCTCTCTTTGTCACTGGCTTTTCTTGAAAATTGACTCAGGCAAACTGCTAGCATTTTTGCAGTCACAAGCTAAAAATAGCGCAAAGCAGATTAAGAAAGACAACATAACCAGCTATGTAGAGCCATAGTCAATGATCCAGGCTAAAGAGCCATTCTAGCAATCACCTTCCACCACTGTTCACTCCAGCACAGGTACAAAGACTAAGAGCTGGGTAATACTTTTCCATATCCTTTTACCAACAACAAAAGCAGTTGATATAAAAGCACAGTTTTTTTACAAAAAAACCAGTTCCACAATATCTGCATGTTGCTTCTAAGCCAGTTTTTCCATTCTACTCTTCTCCAAACATCTTGTACCATGCAAGGCATCCAAGATGGGAGCCCAGCCCTCCTTCCCCCCCTTTTCTGACACTGAACCTGGGGTCTTTGCAGGGCTGCTGCCTACAGACGTTGAAAAATGGAGCAATGAAGACAATTCAGTGAACTAAAATGTCACACTTAGATATCTGGATTATAGCACTCAGTGGCTTGTAGCTTTACATTGAACCTCATCCAGCAGCCTTATTAGCGTATCGTATCTGTTGAGGCTGTTTTGTACTAAATAGGAGGAAGAATAATAAATACATCTCTGTTTGAAAAAGTTGAGTTTTCTCAGCAGCCTTGAAGCTGTACACTGAATGTTTGCCAATTCAAACACAACATGTCCTTTTCTGCAAAGAGTTATGATCATAGAAATAGTTGGATATTCTTCAGCTGCTTTCTATTCCAATTTGTTTTTTAATTAGTACTGATCCGAGAAAGTTAAGTGGCTAGATTTTGCAATACTGTATGATTTTATATGCCATGATATCATACACTGACATGATCAGCACACATCTCTTTCTGGCCCTGAAAGTTGCATCTGTTCTGCTTGTTTTCCACCCACAGTCCAATGACAGCAATTAGAAAACAAGCCATTTTTATCCTAGTCAGGCCCATGAGTAGGGCTAAAGTACAAAATCTAACGATGAAGTTTAAGTGAGATCATACATGACTCCCCGTATCTGTATCCTAAGTTGTATAGTTAGCTTTGTTCTCAGACGTCACCAAGCTAAAAAAAAATCAGTTCCATTTACAAATGGAAATTTGAATGTGGAAGGTCCCTATGCTTTGTTATCTTCTAACCTCTTCATACCTGCTAAAGAATCTTCTGTTTCTTCAAAGTCCTTTTTAATTGTTTCTAAGCCTAATATGATGAAATTCTAGTGAAATTTACAAATTTGAACTGGGCTGTACTGAAATCCTATGTCATTTGACAGTGCTTCAACTTTTTAAAAATGATGTTCTTCTCTAGTTCTTCCTCTTCCCATTACATGTGTTAAAATGTCTGTACATTGGCCTAGAAAATTGCATTGGAGGAAAGGTTCAGGACCTAGCAGACATCATCCACAGTGGTCCAATTCTCTCTTGACTCTGTGTACTGGGAGATGAATTCAGGATGTCCAATTCAGTAACCCAAGATATGACAATGCACAATGTGGAGACATTTCTAAGTCTCTCAGTAGCACTTTAGCAAGGAATAATAATTCATTCTGAATGACAATGCACATATAGATCACAAGGATTTACTGAGTGTAACTTACTACAGTCTATCCATCAAAGTGACACTCAATCGCTTACAAAGTTCCACCTTAGCCTACGCCTGCCTTTACTGTACTTAATGAACACTTCACAAGTTCCTGCAGTATTACTTCTGCCTAGTGGGAAAGCCTCTTGTGATTATGTGAAGCAGAGGAACTTTCCTAAACAGTAGAGTGGTCTGCCTGAACCATTGGTAATCAAATCACACACTGGTATTTGATGCTGTTCATGTATCATCGTTTTCCACTTGCTCTTCCCATGACACTGCACATACTTTTAAATTAATATTTTTGTGAGGATTTTGCAGTGCAATCTCATGACCTGCTTCAGATCAATATGGAAAAATTGTTCCAGTTTTGACTGCCACTCACTTACGTGGTTATCAGATGAAGCACGACTCAGGCTTTGCTTGAAACATGAATGACTGTAATCATTTTTCTCCTTTCTTTCAAGGGAGGTCTTCTAATTTCCAGTCTTGTCTCTATCAACAGCTCTACAAACAAAGGATAAGTAAAATTCTCCTTGACACTCAACAGCTACAGCTTGTCTTCCATGAAGCTGTTACTGCTTTCCTTTCAGGACGTCTCATATCCTCACTTCATCATTCTTCAGATTTTCCCAGTCTTGTCTCCTGTTATTTTCTGAATAGATTACTCTGTGACTCACCCCAAGCGACTCTGTCCTCTCACTCATCTCTGTCATGAAGAAGAGGACAAGTCTTCCACAGTTCCTAACTAACTGTGGAACTGTTCCTAACTAATTTATTGGCAAAACAACATGCCAAGCCAAGTTAAAAATCCTCTACCCACAAGTCCTGGAAAGCAAACCAATTGTCTGCTCTATTTTCCTCAGGGTGTTATGATCAATATATAGATGAGACCTTTTGGGACAACACATCAGCTTCAACAACCTCCATTCAAGTTCTAAGTCTTGTGCAATCCTCTAGCAGGACCGCACTCACTGCTACCAAGGTTCAGCAATACATCTTTCAAAATTTGTTTTTTCTGCTTTGGTGAATGGAAGCAAAAAATCAAACAACTTCTCATTCAGTTACTTGATTTAAAAGCTTTGAGCTAATTTTATTTACTGCAAAGGAGGCATTTTATGAGGATCTATATGTGCAGACTGTTACAGCGTCAGTTTCTAAGTCATTCTATACTTCTGTTATGTCTCTGCTGCTTTCCCCTTGAAAATTCACCTAGTGGAAAAGATTGTTCCCATTTCATCTGAACAAGTATGTGCATCCATACTATAATCCTCGAGACTGCAGGCACCTGGAGAAGGATGGTCGCTGGAGCATTACTGCTGCTGAGCCCCAGAGACAGGCAGGCTCCTTTAGTCACCGCTGCCAACCTAAAAGCTTCAACAGACCCACATCCTCCCACCACAGTGAAAACACCATTCTGCAGAGAAAGGAAATAAAATAAGCCTCTTGAACTGGAAAACTTCTGTTCTTTTCCAAATTGTTAGCAAATCACAATGATTTTCTTGCCTGTTTAATAAGACAAAGAATTGATTGATGCAGATTGCCGGAGGAAATGACTATATGGCCCTGCCCACGTGGCTTAGTAATTGACACTTGCCAGAGCTGTCTCAGCAGCTCTTCTGTGTTCGTTACAGAGCATGGGCTATAACAAAATTGTCCTAGTGAACAGCCCAATTAACACTCATATAAAGTCATTTTCCTGGCATCTGTGCAGGCAGAACAGATGCAACAGGGACATTTCTCCCAGGCTACCTCAATCTCTGATCTAAATCGGACAAATGTGATTTGACTACCTCTGCTACATCCCCAAATGTCTCTGCCCACACTACCAACACAAAGAGGAAAGAGTACGTGCTGCCACCATTACTGCCCTTCTCTGAATGGCAGCTGTCTCCTAAGATATTCTCTTTGTTTTATACAGACTAGTGTATTTGGTGAACGAAACTCAAGTTTGTACCTGGCTTCAAGATAAGTGAAACAGTATTTCCGTATTAAATCCAGCTCAAAATAACTATGAGCATCTTCCAAATCCTATACACAGCCAGAAACGGGGGAGGTAGCACCTTTGTGGAGGAAGATGCATGTCACTCCAGTCACATAAAAGATGACAGCTAGAATAAGAATGTGCATGCCTGAAAATATTTGTATGTAGGTCAGAGAGTCTTTAAATATGCATTGAAACAATATTAATGTCACTGACCTGTCTGATCACAAGTGCAGCTGCTGCCTCAAACCATTCTGAAATTGTTTCCTCTGACTCCAAGTACCTGCTGCCCTTCAAAATCTTCCTTTACCTGCAGAGTGGTGGGGAGAAATCATTTACAATCAGATGTTCAGCTATATTTACTGTTTTTAATAAAAGGGGAAACTTTAAAAGGATGCTTGGTTTCCACCTAATGGCCCCTGAAGGTTTATCGCTTGAGACATTTGGCACTAGTGCCAAAGGGAAGTTCGTTTTGCTGCTGCTCGGCTGTGCATTGCCTGAGGTTAACTAGTGCTGCTTTTTCTGCTGCAGCCAAGCTCTTCTTTTTCTACAAATAAAATATTTGCTTTCCCTGGGGGAAAAAACATAATAAAAAAAAAATAATAATTAAAAAAAAGCCCCATGTGTACAGAGATGGCAGAGATTACTTGCAACTGTCATAATTTAAGAGGAAAAAAAATATCCTCTTATCTCACTTGCAGAGTGAATTTAAAAAATGAGAGCAGGAAGAAAAATGACTTGCTGAAAGGAAGTTTTGAAGACATTATTAGTGTCCAAATACAGATTTATATGGCCTCCATGTAGCACTCTGACATCTTATATGCCCTTTGGCCTTGGCAGATATTGAAAAGGATGCAAGTGGAGTGGATATGAGTTCATTGCTGACATATTCAGTCTTGACTTTTGTGCTACATGGTTATTCAGTGCCTAGCAAAATGGTACCTGCTCTCCACATTAGAATTCTAAAAATATAATAAAATGACTAGGAATTTATTTCTATAAAGGGAGGGGTGATACACTTGTGTATTCTCCAAGTACACCACAGCTGTGCTGGCAGAAATCATGATGCAAAGTCATTTGCTTCAATGTAAAATGAGGGAAAATACACTAGTTCAGTATCTGTGGCACTTTACACAGAACTATTCACATAAGTATCTCCAGGTATTATTGTCTGGAAGCAAAACTCATTCTCAAGAACATAAACTACCTCATATCAAGGTAAATATTTCACTTCAGTGGCATAGTTAGTGGTGTGACCATAAAAAAGCAGCTATACTGGATGCACATGTTCTTCTATAAATATATTCCATAACAGCAAGCTGTAACACACCCACACTGTAAAGAATTTCAGCTAATAAAATACGCGGGTTTATATACAACCTGTGGCAAAACTGAAGAATTGTACCTCTAAGTATCTGTGGAAGGGTTAAACAAAACAATGCTCCCACATGGAAGAGCCCTAAGTAAGGAACACATCTTTGGGAAGACGCCAGGCTACAACATCAGCATTCAATTAAGGCAGGTGGTAATCCTGCTCACATGACTGTGCAATTAGGATAATGTCACTTTCTATTTCCACTTTGTAAAATACTTTGAGATCCTTAGATGGAAGTTCTGTACCAACGTGAAGCATTTATACCTCCATCAATGAAGCAGATGGCATTTGGTATGCCTGTTTGTGTGTGAATTCTGTAGTCATCACTGTTATAATTAGTTAAGAGTCATCTCCTGCTCTCCTGCATGCTTCCACAGGAGCAACAGCATCTTAGTAGTATATCCACCACTGTATCTACGTGACTATATTTTAAGACTATTAAGACTGTGTATGGTTCATCTGAAACTCAATACAACAAAAGTATACACCAACTACAGAAGATGAGAAGAGACTTTGAGAAACCATCTTAGCTACTGCTCCACACTAAGGTTTCAGTGACAGAAGCCCGCACCTTCCTCAAGAGTTAAGTGTTATTCTGTACTAGTTATCTGAGTTTTTCTAATATTTAATCCTTATTTCCCTTGGTGAAATATACACCCACTATTTCTAATCTTCCATAAAGTAAATTTTCCAGTCAAGGCCCTTAGTCTTCGCAGCTGTCTCGATATACCTGAAGATTATGAAATCAAGTACATTGTATTCTTTTTCATTTCTCTGAGAAATATGCAAAGCACTGTATATCTTTCAGCTGCCTCCAATCTTCCGCTACAAGCCCATGGCTGGATAAAAGGAACTCTTGAAAAAAAAAAAAAAAAAAAATTGCTGTCTGACCTATCTTTCAAAGTAATTGCTGTTTAGCAGACCAAGACTGGAAAACAAGCATAAGTATGTTCTAATTATATCAGCCCCAAGTTTTACTTGGTATTTATTCACATTAACGGGAATTATATTGCTTCTACCTTTGCCAATAGGAACAAAGCACCTTGAACCAAATGGACATGGATAAGTCTAGCTAAGTAAGAGTAAAAATATATTCCTGACGCTGACTGTATGCAGGAGATGTGTGACAATCCTCAGGTAAGCACAAGAAGTAAATAAGGAAGTTTGAGTGGCTCATGTTAACACCACAGCACACAAGGACAAGGGAGATGGTCGACTGCTCCACCCTCACTATGTGATGTACTCATATGAATGCTCAGGACTCCTTTTGCATCTTAGAGCACCACATACTATGAAATTAATTTCTATACTACATAGACTTCATGGGTTTAAGTCATTCTTAGACAATAAATCAGTTACTTACAGAAATTTTGTTTGTATTTATAATTGAAATTGTCCAGATGCAATTATTACTTTTCTCTTAAATGAAAAGAAGGGCAGTGCCTGAGACAAAAGCTTCTGGAGAAAAGAAGAGTGGCAGGAATTTGTTCTGCTTTGCATTTTACTGAATAATAATTTTCAAATGAATTGCTGAGCTGAATAAGGCATGCCCAGTACCTTGTCTCTGACAGGTATCAGCACCACTGGCTTCAAATCTTCACAATCACATGGCAATGTTCCCATAGGGGTTGCTTTTACCAAAACCATAACACAGTAGATCGTTTAACATTTTGAAACAGAAGGGCTCGTATCCTTAGTACTTTATCCCAACTAATGCAACTACAGAGTCTCATTTCAGTTGAGCCCTTCTCTCCACTCAAACCAAATACCTCAATGACAGCATCCATAAGCAGTGAGTTTTACAGGTCAATATATATATATTTTATATTAATTTTCATAATTTCCTCATCTTTTCTAAAAGAGTGAGAAAGCGTAAAAGAAATTGATCAAATTATCCCTTTAAATATTTCTTTTATTTGTCACCACAATTTATTCGATCGAGTTCTAAAATTTCCACCAGGATTTGAAAATCTCTCTGAGCCTAAGAATTTCCAGTGCATTTCTTTACAACTCCTTGATGCCCTTCCACCAGTGAAAGGAAAAGGAATGAACATGGTAATAGAAGTAACACATCTGTGCAATTACTTTCTATATAGTTATCTACTCACTCCCTAAAATGTTTTACATCTGGAGTCCAAACCTGCATAAAAAGCTACACTTGGTATCGTGTGGATAATTTCCTTGAACGATTTAAAGGAGCATCAGCACCTCAAGAGATTCTTTAATCTATCTTCTAGCTAAGCACAGATCAACTTAACCAAAATCATTCCTCATGTGTCTCATCTGTCCTTAAAATCTATAGAAAAAAGATTTTCAGAAGGTCTATGGATAGACAACTTCAGCACTTAACTACTCTTATTGTTAAAAGTTTGTCTTAACATTTAACGTAAATTTCCCCAGCTGAAATTTTAATCGATCATGATTGGCTTCCTCATATGTCATTATGCGCTGCTGGTGCAAAACACTAAAACAGATTGACTTACAAAGACTCGCCCTCAATATCTGAGCCACTGGGTGGTTTCAAATAACCATCAACAGTGCAGCAAGCAGTGTAGAGTGATATCTATGCATGCATTTCTGTGTTTGTGTACAGTGCTGGCACCCAATGCAATGACTATAGAGTTATAGGCATCCTGTTATCTCATCTCAGTCCATATGCAGTTCTTCATAAACTGATTTCAAGAGCTGTGTCTGGAGGGTGTTGGCTGTTCCTACTTAATAACACATCAGCATCAACCTCCTCAGCAATAAAACAAACACAAGCTTTAGCTACAGACCATTAAAAAATAATTCTAAAACATGGTACAGCATACATTCAGTTTGGTCCCCTAAGTGTGCTACAAGCAACTTCAGAGTCTGAAACAGCCCTTACATTCAAGTTCTGAGCTGGTAGCCACCTGTGCACCTTACTCATCTTCGGAGATGATCTCCTGCAATCCCCACCACTCTCTGGGTGCTGCATTTGTGGGAAACAAACCCAGGATCTTCTGGGCAATTCAGCAGGAAGGCTCAATCTTTATCCAGAGGAGTCAAACATAGAAAATTCACACTTCTGCTCAGTCACTATCCGTGACCAAATACATCCTGCCCTGGATTGTCCTCAACACACACAGTGTATCTAATACAAAAAGCAGGGATGCAAAAAAATCCATCTCCAATTAATGAAACAAAAATTAATTCAGAATGATATCAAAGAGGCTCATTACCATTTCAAGCCTTCCTCTTTCTCAACCCTTCCTTATTTTTTAAATAAATGGGGAAAAGTGTCAAAAAAAAAAAAAAAGAACCTGCTTGTAGGTAAAAAAAAAAATAGCATCTTTTTTCAAGAAATAGCATGTTCCTTAGAGAACATCAAAAGAAAATGCTTTGACTTTCTAAGAATATTTTCCTTACTAATAAGAAAGGGAAAAAAAGACAAAATGGACACAAAAATATTAAAGACACTTCATCATCAAAAGTGTTCATACACAACATTTTGCAGAAAATATTTCCTATTAAAGAAGCCTGGTGGACTTTATTTTGTGTCTCAGGCTGCCTGTTAGTTTGTACTGAACAGGACTGGTATTTTGTCTTTCAACAGCTTAGATCACCATGCAGCAAGAGGAGCAAGAAGGGAAGAAATAAAGTCACTTACCAACAACAGCTTGGTGGGAGACGTCTGGTCACTCCGCGTAGACATCCCGTGTCCTAAGTGATGAATGCCTGGCACTCTTTCAGCTCTGTGTAAATCAGTGGGCCTTATGCGAGTTCTGTTCCTAACAGCATGCTTTATCACCATATTCCTCCCTTACACAGAGTAGATATTTCCCCAGTACACACTTTAAACCAGAAGAGGATGATTTGGTACTATACTGATGCAACTTGTGAAACTCAGTATGGAGTTTTGTATTTCCGTCAAGTGAATGACATGGAGCCTGAGGGCAAGTTACCAAAATGAACCCGTCTGTTCCTAACCAGCTTGTCAGGGCAAGAAGGACTTCCTCCAGTATGATCTCTTTGCAATGGCCTCTTGAATGTCTTTATACCATTGCAAAACAAGGGCTGATGGCTACCCACACGCGACACTGTTTTAAAAGTACTTAGTATTCTTTATGTATGGGTTGTTGGTAAGTTTATGGGAAAGAGCAGCACAAAGAAGAACTGGAAAAAACATGCAATTAGGCTGTCCTTCTAGGAAATCCTGGTAATATGCAGTAATTTTATTACACTGTAATATTGTTAATTTTTCAACATATTCCCAATAGACAATATCACACACCTAATAAGGTCTTTATACTTAAATATCTCCTTAAATATTGATGTTAGTCGAATGGGTCATTTTGTTGATTTTTTTTTTTTAATTTATTTATCTATATTTTATCTTTTATTACTTTGAGAGTACTCAAATATGGAAACAGGAGCAGGATGTACGATTGTATGGGTAAACCACCAGAGAGAGCAATCTGAAGAATAGACTGAAATCCAAATCTCATACACAAATTATTACGAACACTAATTCTCGCATATTACAAAGCAGCTACTTTGCATGTATGACTTTGCCTTTTGCACCCAAACATGACTTTAATTAAGATCTAACTTATTCATAACTATAATTCAGATCTAACTGGAGTCTAGTCAAATGAGTGTAATTAGTCCCAAAGGGCATTTCTAAGAGAACTAAGTTTTCTTTTTTATCTCTACATTTAGGCAAACACAGAAGATGCTGGAAGACCATTCTAAGAACCTGGAAGCTTAAAGAGCTTTGTGGAGCTGGTGGAGAAATTCCAGAAACATTGTTAAAAATAACTTTCATAAATACTCATTTATTGTAATTTATTCTTTCAAATAAGCAATAGGAGTAAAACAATGAAGATGATTAAACAACGTAAAGCTTGAACTTTTCATATAATTTCCTTGTTTGTTAAGAAATATAACTGCACAAGTTTAACCCACTTTAAAAGGGATTAACGAGGGGGGTATTCTGTTTTTTTTCCTCCTGTCCTGCAGGGACTACAAAAAAATCAGTCTCCTGGATAGGTTAATAGGTTAACACTTGGCATAACCAAGCCAGAAGAAATCTGTAACAAATACTCTATATTCATCAAGTATTCATTTTGCTAGCATTTCAATCCATACAATAGTCTGCCCAGAAGGCAAAATAATGACAACAAATCATTCCATATCATTTGTTCTTTCTTGCAGTCTATCATTCAACATCTACAGCTGCTTTACTTTTCACCCTACACATTCTTGCCACCTACTGTGGCATCCTTCTTCACTGACTTGACCCTTCCTTGCCCAGCCACTCATCATGCAGTCATTCTGTCCTGAAGGAAAGCTAATGAAAACTTTTTGCAGCAAGAACCATCTCATTTCTCAGCTGCCCTATTCTCAAAACAACTTCTAAGGTAGATTACAACAAATTGCTCCTCAGTCCCAGCTTTAACCTGCACATGCTCTACCATGACTCTGTGTTTTCTGTTACCCACTCATTCAGAAGACCACACTTTTTCTATGTCCTTGAAGTGTCTTTTGGTTTGATTGCTGTTTATGTTTGAAATACAAAGCGAATCATGAACTTCCACATACTGTACCCTGTGCTCTTCTGACTCTCACAGAAGGCTTTTAACCCATCTATAATGGATACTCAAAATAATTCTTAGATTATTCATTTTGAAACATTTCCCAGGGAGGAAAACAATAATAAAAATATTTTTAAAAATACATACAGTCAATTTCACAAGGAAAAAAAATCTGAACTTGCAATGTAATGATGACAGCTAATGCATGTGTCTCATAATGTCACACTCAACTCACAAGGCACATTTATGGGAAGCTATTATATGAACTCAGACCTCTTTTGACAAAAAAAAGTGGGTTTTGTTATGCAGTTTGTTGTTGTTGTGTTTGTTGTTGTTGTTTTTTTTAATTGCATTTCACGATACATAAATACAAAAATAAAAAACAAAAAAACTTTCTGGCCAATATTTTGGAGTGAACCAGATGATAACAATCAGGGTTTGATTCTGTCCCCAGCGTGTGTTCACTTATGTGTTTCCATTATTTCCATTAATTTTCACCTTTGAATGTGAAAACATAATCAAGCTCTCAATAAATTAATCACTTATTTGTTTGCCATTTGTCACAAGGTCTGTGTTAAGATTAAGCAGAACAGGTATTCAATCAATCATGAACACAAGACAATTATTTTGATCTCAACGTGGTGAAGAGCATTCAGAGTTTAACAGGGAGATGTAAGACTTGTTTAATTTCCAGAGGCATTTCTGAATTTTCACATCCCACGCAACCCTACCAAGAAAAGACAACGACACTTCAGAAGATCTAGATTGTGCTTGCTAAATTGCTCTTGACTCAGTAACTCAACAAGGTTTCAGGTGATGTACTGTCTCAAATGACAGGAGTCTTTTTTCCTAAAAAAGTAAAAATAAAAATGTTCTGAACAAAGAAAACATGAGGTTCTTCACAGTAACCAGCCATACACAGTTCTACAGTAAAGCTAAAACTGAAGCAAAGCTAATACCTTGACTGATCAAAAAAGCTATGTGCATCAAGTGGAGGATAAAGGCGTACCTGCCACATCCCTTACCGGGGTTGTATGATGGACTTAACACCAGACAGCAGCACACCAGTAACAGCAGTATACCGCCTGGTATGCAGACTTGAACAACTTGTGCATGCTGCATAATCAAAGACAAGAAATGCTAAGAAATTTGAGAAGAAATAAAAACCCATTAGATTATCTGTTTCATCCTCTTACCACTATAGGATTTCACTCTATAATAATTTCATAGCATTTATTCTAGTCTACTTCTAAAGCGCCTGGGGTGAAAAAGCTTCCTCTGGGATATTATTCACAGCTTGATAGAGCTAGGTATGAGGAGGCATTTCCTAATACACAGCACTCATGTTTCCCTTTGAAATTTTATCCCGCTACTCTTGGGCAGCCACCCTAAAGCAATATTTCCTTCCTTCAGCTATTTGTCACCTTCAAGTTTCAGCAACCCACTCTTTCTGCTTCCATTTAATAACCCCTTCATATCTCACAGTTTTAATCTCTTCCAGAAACATAAACTGACTCCCTTCCATGCCTCTGTTATTTGTGTCTTTCCCTGAAATTGTTCATAACATAATGACAAGAGCAGTCCCTCACCTTGTCAACATGTTCCCCTTCTCTGCATAATGAGCAAATGCAGAAGTACAAATACATATGCAAATTCCCGACAAGAGATTTATTTTTGAATGAACCTGTAGGCCACATGTTAATTCAGGCAGTGAAAGAACAGCGAAATTAGGAACGAAATCCACTTTTTCTTGGTATGCATTTTGCTTTGGAGCTGGCAGGTGGCAGTGCGTCCTTAGGAATGAGCTATGGAACCTTGCTCACTACCGTTGGTTTCCTTCAATTGAAGGCCAGGGTGGGGGGTACCCTTTTTCTTTTATCCTTCCTCTTCACATTTCTTCCTTCTGATAATTTTATTTCCTTAATTTTTCTTATTTTAATTTTTTTTTTCCCCCACATTTATAGAAAACAAAATAATTTGCAGCTCTTTATGCTGCTTGCACATTAGAGTGACATTTTTGGTTTATTCCTACAGATACTGTCTCCTCATGGTGATTTTAAAAAGTTATCCTAGAAGGTCAGTAAGAGATATGCCAAAACGAATTGAGCTATTTCAGACAACAGCTGAAGGAAGAAGGGATCCGAATTACCAAACTTGCTGATGCAAAACAGATCAGCCAGTTAGCTCAGCCTGCACACTGTTGGTCTTTGATCGAAGGGAAGAAACTTATCTGACTTCTGCAGGAAGCCAGAAGACACTGAATACCCAGCAGGAGGGGAGAGGCTCATTGCTGATACCATGCTTACATGGCCTTACCTCAGGCAGGGAGGGAAAACGCTGGAAGTTCTGAGGAACTTTTTCAACTTCATTCCAAGGACCCAGTGCTAGATGTTGCATTAGGAAAGAGTTAGATCCACCCTGAGGAAAGGCACATTATGGGAAGGGCTGTAGAGCCACAGCATTCCTCCTGCTCTTATTGTAGCCTGTGGGGACTAGGCTCTTATTAGGGACTGCAGTGACCCCTAAATGCCCCCACGTGGGTCTAAGTCACCACATCTTTCCAGTCCTGGCTATGGTACACAAACCTGATGCACAAATGCTGGGCCAGTGAATAGCAAGAAATGGGCAAATGGGATGGGGCAGCAGCAATTCAGGGGCAGGAAAGGCTAAGGGCTGGCTTTCTGAGGATAGAAGAAGCCAGTGGGATTATATCTGACCAGAGGGAAGAAAACCATGAACATATCATGAAAACGGAGAGGTGAGGCCAGGAGAGGTGCCCCTGACACCAGGAAAGACACTGAACCCACAGGCAGAAAAGCAGCAGGGCTGGCAAGCACTCCAGGCAGCATGGCATAGGGGTGGAGGAGGCAGGAGAGGCAGGGCTCCTCCCCTACAGGCAGCTTCTCCCCACTTCATCTGTGCACAGCCTTTTGCTGAAAGAAGCATCCACCTCTGTGACCCTTGTACCCAGCACTGCAGGAGCAAAAACGTTACTTTGAAAGGTCAGCCTTCAATTTCTCCCTCTTCACACTGTGACATAGCCTCACATTTCAGGGTTTGGAGTTATGCACCATTATCTTACTGCCTGGTTCGTCATTCTGCTCCTGATCCAAGTCCAGTGGAGCCTTTCTACCAGCCCCAGTGCATTAGACCAGAGTGGCCCCAGAAGCATCTAGCTTATTGCTTGGTGCGTTGAGCAAGCTGTTATCAAAACAGGGTTCAAAAGAAAGTGGCCAATATTTGAGGGCAGGGGCAGTGTGATGGGAGAGATTAGGAATGGGAATTTAAAAGCACTGCTAAGTAGAAAGCAACAGCTCCCTAAAGTATTTCACATGCTCCTCACGAGCTTTACATGTGGACAGAGTAACTAAATATATGTCCAGCTTGGCTGAATGAGCACATAGGTAACAGACCTGGTAAGAACGGTGCAGAACTGGAAAGAAATTTGGAAGCAAAAACCAGAAAGAAGAAATTCCACAAACATACAATTGCTTTGCTTCCTGAATATTTCCATACTGAAATGAACGCCAAGCTAACACTTGGTATGTTTAACACAGATTTGGAATGCATTAGTAAATATTCTATTCAGAACAGTTGTACAGTGGCAAGCTTTGGATGCTCTACAAGGATTTTTTCCAACACTAGACCTTGTGATTTTAGGATAATAATTAAAAATAATTAAAAAAAGACAATCCTTCCCTCCTATGAGATAAGAACCAAAGAATCCATGCCAAAATACTGTACCATATATGCCAACAGCTGAATGCAAATTATGCTGTTATCCTTGTCTATACTCCCGAGGAGCCAAAGCATCTTTTAAGCTCTTTCTTCTTCACGTACAGTGGATGTAGCCGTCTGTGACGAATTTGTGTTTTCTTTTCTGAGAAGTAATATACTGTATTCCTCAGTGGCAGAGAATTGAACAGAGCTGCCATTTAGGAAATTTAAATGTTTACACCCAAGGGGCAATTAAGTCAGTTTTATATGATAATGTTATAAGTGAAATGCTAATAAGTACTGTAAATGGCCATGTAATCACACCCTGTCATTTGCCAATTATTTGAAGGAAAAAAAAGAGCTGAATTCCAGCTGTAGAGCTGAAGACAACATACTAAGTCAAATGAGCAAAAGCAGGTACTGTGTAACGTGCAGTTCTGACAGAGGCATTTATAGCAGAAATTCAATTTTCTAAGCAATGTCTGATTTCACCTTTTATTATCATGTCAGCAGTAATAATTTGCTCTGACACAGGCATTTTCTTACAAAGATCACCAGGGGATTTATAAAGTTGAATATTGAGATTTCAAAGGAGCTGGAGGGTGTATCTGCATCAGCAGTAGTACAGTGCTCAGCAATGGTTTTGCCAGGACTCCAAGGCTGTGGGATGCTTTGGAAATAGTACAATGCTTTCTTGTGTGATCACTTCTGAGTGAGACATCCTTAAGCAGAATTTATTTGCTATACTCTTGTACCTACATGGTTTCTGGACCACCTCTCATTCTAAGACCTGAAGGCGGGTAAGTTTAGCCAGCTCTCAACAGCTGTGGGGACATATCTTAATTAAGGGCTCAGCCCCTGCTGAAATTCAACAAAGGGGAGCTTTTCTGAACACCACAGATTAAAAGAATTCAGGCTTCAGTCCTGTGAACTGTTTTTCTTAAATGAGCTGGACTTGGCACAGATGCCCTACACTGTGGAAAAGAATAGAAATTGAACTATAGGAAAGTACTGCTGGCTCCACTGCACGTGTAAGTAAACAAAAATCAAAGCCCATATCTTATCTCTGTTACAAATAAAACCTCTAATGAAGGGTTCAGCAGGGTCTTGAGTCATTTTTTCTAGGACCAGTCAGCTGGTTGAAGATCACAATTTCACTCTGTCTTTTCACAAAATTCATTCAAGCTGATGAGTCATTTTACAGACAATATTTGGGGAGATGTTCAGAGAATGTGTTGGATTACTGATAAAGGCGAAAGCGTCAAGGTCTACTTACACACTAGCAATTAAATGGATATCTCTCACTACATCTATTGCAGCATGAGGTATTTCAGCAGAACAGAAAGCACCTTATATCAGTCCCACTGCAACTCCTGTGAAGACATCGTATTCCAAAGCCAGCACTAGGAAAAAAAACTGCAGATGAAAAGCTATCCACATTGGTTCTGCAAGATTACAGAGTTCCACAGCAGCAACAAACAATTTTCACCCAAAATGCATAATCATGAGCCTCAGTGGCAACCTGCCTGTTTCGGTAGCACAGCAAAATAGTAGTCTTTTCATTGTAATGGGAATTGGGTCAGGTGTTTTAAGGCAGTAATGTTTTCTTCAAGCCATGAAAAAACACAGCACATATCAGAAAGAATAAAATTTGAAAATAAAGCCTCTGATATTCATTTAGCCTTCAGTCAGTGAGGGATCACATTTTGAAAATCAGCTCAACACTAAGACAATTGGAAACTTTCTAAGCAGAGCCTAAGATTTTCACCAAATGGTACATCTCCAGGAAATGACATTTTTGCAGCAACAAGTATCATAGATTTATAAGCAACAAGTATAGTGAATTTATAAGAACACAGATTTGGCAGAACAGCCCACAAGTAAAGACTAGGAGGGAACAGGGAGCCTCATGCTCAGAGCTACGCCAGAAGACAGCAAGTGAAAGAGGAATTACAACACTATCCTAAGAATAATAGTAATGTTATACACTTAGGCTATTTCACAAGATAAAGACCTTCAGATACTCAAGCAGATTTTATGCCTGAGAACCTAAGACAGGATTACAAAGCTAAAAATATTATCACGTTATGTTTCTCAGGCTGAATTCAACCACGGTAATTCTGGGAGGGCTTTTCTAGTCACAGCCTGGCTTCTCTACATCCTCTTCCTTTTAAGGTATTGATCATGAACACTAGCCAGAAGACTACTATAAACATACATAATAAATATAACTACTGTAAAGGAGAAAATGATTTGATATTGATAGTAATTAGCTGGCCATTTCCATGTGTATATTTGGTTTGAATCAAGACCATGCTCTTTTCCTGTTGTGTCAGGTGAAGCATGACAAAGTGAATCAACAGTTTCACTTCTGGCTCAGTGCAAAAGGAAACAAATGGATAAGTTCTACAATTCACAGTACAAAGTATATTGTTAGATTTTGTACAGCTTGGTAGCATAGGAGGAAATCTGTAGCAAATATTCAAAAACCACAGAAAGTACAAATTGCCAGAGCAATTCACTTGTGTACCAATACCCAGTAAAAGCTGGCAGATACCAGCCACAAAGCCTCACCTATTTTCATAGAATTGCCCAGGTTGGAAAAGACCTTCAAGATCATCAAGTCAAACCGCAAACAGTAATGCAGCAGCAATGTAATCAAATCCACAGTCCTTGAGGATCTTGGTGAGTAAGGAGAGCATGAGCCACAGCTTGAATGCATGTTTGATCTTAGATTTTTGCTTCCCAACAAATAAGTAAATGGAATGCTTTTCTTCAGTGGACTCTAACATGCACTTGCTACCAGAACTATATGAATACATGAAACATTAGGGATTTCCTTTTTCCTTCCAGTCCTGCACCTCTTTAGTTCACCATCTGCTCATCAAAACAAAGAGCAATGCAACCATCTAAATTAAAAACAAACAAATAATGAAAAAAAAAAAAAAGCGAACGAGCTCAGACAAATATTTGTCAGACCAGTTCTTCACTATCTGACTTCAAATGACCAATTTTGCGAACATGGCTCATCGGTGTGCTTAATATGATCTCTCCTGGCATGCTTTGCTTAGGTCTGTGGCTCAAGTTCTGATTGTATTTGCAGTGAAGAGCACATTGGAAGAGCACATTCTGCAAACTATAGCGAAGGCTTCAATATAGCAACCTTCTAGCTGGAGAGGAGCAGGGATTTTGGAACACACCATCCTGCTGCTTTTCCCAGAGTGGGTATCAGAAAAGAGCAAGCTTGGGAATTGAAGGAGCTGAGGGCTATATCCATACCTCCCTACACACTACAGGACACCAATAGCTGGTGCTGATATCAGAAAACAGCGAACAGAAATGGAAAACAACTGTGGCAAAACTTCACTGTACAGTGTTTTTTCAGTCTTCACTCCAGTAACAGATGTTTTCAAGTCCTCCATCCCACTGGAAAAGCGACTCCACTCAGATTTGTGAGACGAATTAAAAATTCACTAGCATTTATTCTCCTGTGTTTAATGGGGCAAATAACCACATTGTTCTAACAGTGTGTGGACTGGTTTTCTACTTGAAACCTTTCCATTATCATCCAGCAGGAAACACAAGTAATATTCCAGAAGCAATCAAATCCCAAGGACTTCACATGAGCTGCATATAGTAGAAAAAGCAAGCTACAGGGGGAAACAAATAATTCAGCAAGGACATCAAACAATAGGTTTGCTTAAGAAACAGAAAACAAATAGGAGGAGATCTCAAAAGTATTGAGCCTACACATTGTCACAGCTAGGAAGGGTAGTTTAACAATATTCTCATGCTGACATAAAAACTGAAGAGTGGCTTTTATAAACATTGTGATGTGGAAGGCATTCCCATCTGAACACAATTTACAAATTACATCTGACTTATTTACAAGATAGGAGAGTTCCCACTCCATTGGCCTTTCACAGCCTGCCACTAGTGGATATCCAGTCCAGCTCAGGACCTGAAAGCCAACCAAGCTCTTTTCAGTCAACATATGTTCAGCAAGGTCTCTGAAATTTGAATTTAGTCAAATGGCTTAAAGTAAAAGTGAAAGCATGAGAACAGTATCTAGCTCAGTATTTACTAGCTTTTTCTGCAACGTTAATTGCAAGTAAAAGAAATAATAGTAGTAATACTTGGTTTTACTTACAAAAATAAATAAATATGGCTGGACACGCTTACAAAACAGAACTGTTACATGAAGAAATGCTATTTCTACAAATTGCCATTACTTTTCAAAGCACCTGTTTGTAACGGAAGAACGCAGAATTACAAGGTATGTATAAGCAGCGTGAAATTCTTAACAGATACATAATTTCAGTGGTTGAAGAACCATTCAAAATTATTTTCATTTTTCTTGAACACAATTCTAGCACATGTAGAAAACATTTCATGCAACCCAAATACGTGTGTTCTTGTAATGCAATCAGCTTCGGGTATAAGCGTCAGAAGGAGTTACAAGGTGAGCAATTATAACTGAGCTCTGCTTAGCTGGCAGCCAAGGTACAAAAAATATGCAAGACCACAGGGTTTTAGAATGAGGAGAGAAATACATTGTTGCTATTAAAATGCATTAGTAACTCATTTGTCTAATTCCCAGTTTAATGATGCAGCCTCTTGGCAGAAAAAAAAATAGCTTTCCCATTGGTTGACTTGATTCCTTTGAGAGGGCGGATTTTTTCTAAACAAAAAAACCTGTGATCACCAAATTGATTTTTTCCTCTATTCAGATGAATAAGCACCAACGGAGAGTTTTGTTGTTTTGTTGTTGTTTCTGTAGGATTATTTCAACTGGGGAGAGGGATTTTGGCCGTCCTCTTTTGAGGAAAGGTTGTTTTTGTGAAATGGATCATTACTAATCTAAGTTACTTCTAACTGTAGCAGCCTATTTTCATGAAATTATTCCTGAGTGAAATGTAGCTTTATTTCAATGGAAGAATAACTGAAAATGCCTCATTTATTCCTATTGATTTGAAAAGCAGCCAAAAGATCATTGTCTTAAACCCATGCAAATTTGCTACATAGAAGTTATCGACATAAACTGCTTCAATATTAAACTATGAAGAGTTAACTCTAGGATGATCTACTCAACATTATTTGACCAAAAAAAAAAAAAAAAAGTGGGAAAGTCAAGATTTTATATGCTTAGCTTTTCCTCTTTTCCTGTAATCTATTTAATACATTTTCACCATGTTGATTTTATTCTCTAATCAGAGCAAATGCTATTCCACATTTTTCATTTCAACATTAAGATACAATTTAAAGTTAGCAGTAAAGGGATACAGACTCATCATTATTCTGGGCTTGGAACTGCAGAGAAGGCACACTGATTAAGAGAGAAGAAAAAAGAAGAAAAATAGAGAATAGGAGAAAGGTGCAGAAGAAGAAAGCAGGGAGCAGGGAAGGCAGGAGGAGCAATGCTGGCAGCTGAAGACAGAAGCAAGCAGACAATGTGAGCAAAAATGATGTGTCAAGTCCCAGGCACAGACCACCACCTCTAGAGAGTTAACACGCTGTGACATTATAGCAGTTCTCACATTTTGACTTATCAGGCAGGACCTACTTACTGCACAATTTAACTCATTTTGAGCAGTTTTATAAACTCACTCATAGGAAAGTCTTTGTATTTCCACACGTGTAGAAAGCTAGGAAGGGGCAGAGATGAGATTAAAATTCCCATGAAGTAAGTGTTTTTGAAAGATACAGCTACCCAAAAGAACAATCCACTGTGCAGCTTCTTATCAAGCTATTTATGAGAAGTAGGTCACTGCAGCCCCAACTATTCAAATATCACTTCTTTCTTCCAAGCATCAATCAATCATCACCAGGTCTTGGCTAGTAAAAGGAATCTCTCTAGTACAGAAGGAAAAAGAAACAGTAACACAGAGGAGCAATTTCCTAAAACATCAATGGCAACTCAAGAAAGCAGTACTGGCTTTGCCCTATCTGCTTATAGATAGTTGTTATAAGAAATAGTAAGAAGAAGGTATCTTCAAATAACACTTCTGAGCTTCTTCAAACATCATTTAATGTTTAGGGAGGTTAGTTGGCTTCTGTTATTTATCTCTAAGGTGTTTTTCCTTTTTCTTCTACAATACCTTCCCTGTTATGCCTAAGCATAGATTAAGTCCGTGTTATCGCTGAAGCTGTTTGTTCTCCCACCCTTCACCTCCCACCATCTTATAAATAAAACAATATTCCTATTCCTCTCACATGGAAGAAGAGATTGTTCCCTCCTTAGCAGGGAATGTCTGAAAATATAATGTCTCTGAACTGTATTTTTTTTTCACATGCCATTCTCACAGAGGACATCAAGAATATGAGAAAAATATGAAATGCAATAAGCTCACGAGTCATATCCTGCCTTTCCAGGCAGGTTAGGCTAGCACAAGAAACAGCACCAAACCAGAGGTTATTACCTCAAGTCCCTGAGGCTGTCTGTTTATAATCTGAGGAGTTCAGCAGTCAGCAGCTCCCTGTTCCATGCGGTCCCATGGTTGTTCTATGGGCTTCTTTGCTGCAACTGTTATCTGGTACCACAGGAGAAAATTCAGAGAGTCATCTCCAGGTGTCAGGGCACATGCAATAGCAATTCTCTTAATTAGCTGAAAGTTCTTTGCCATTCTGCTTCAGGCATCTCCTTGCTCCTGGAGGCACTTCACAGCACCTCCAGACTTGCAGATTAAAGAGTCCAAATGCATCTGAACTGTCCCTGAAATGAATAAATAAATAAAAGAGGCAAGAACAAGAAGAGTGTAGGAATATTCTTCATACTTTATCGTTTCATCAGTGCTTGGCTCTGGATTCTCTAGCATTCTCTATTCCAAAGTAAATAATGGACACTTTCTACATCTTTTGGCATTACCATACACAGCCCTGCCTGTCTCCATGATTTTGCAGCATGAATATTAATATACGCTGTCAGTATCCTTTACTGAGCTAAGCTCAGTATTTCCATTATCTCCTCATGCTGCTTTTTATCAACTGAACCATTTGTATGAATGAGAGCTGGTGATCAGCACTTATGCACAGACATTTGGGTCTCAAGTGTGAGCAAGACATCCACCACACAACCCACAGGAGATGATCGTTTTTATGGAGTAGAAACCAGAGACCAGACAGAATATGTCTAAACTGTCTAAACATGTATTTAGAACAATGTCTAAAATGTCACTAGAGGTTTATGCTCAGGCACCTGCTGGTCATCCTTAGTGACCACTGCTTCAGTCTGATTACTGCTCTGACAGTTTTGAGATGTCTTCTTCACCAGCTTCTTCTAAGGTTAAGGGAGCTTGGGTATTTAGTAAGTCATTTGAAAGGTCAGGCCAGTACAAAGCACAAACACTTAAATCCTTATTATAGGCAGTCAATTATACTCTTTGGTGGCTACAAAGGAGCCTTCTTGGAATTAAAGCTCTTGCTTTACTTCTTAGATAACTTCACAGGTCCCCGAGTAGACAGCAGAGACAGAAGACAATTACAGAAATCCAATCTGAGATAAAACAGTCAGAAAGCTGCTGTAACTATTAGAACTTTGCCTATTTGTTTTTGTTTTTGTTTTTTAACCTACAACATGGCAGCATTTCTAAACCAACAGTAACAGAGCAATGATGCTGATGATACTACATTCCACTCACCTTCAGGCAGAATAGCTGGTCTCTAAAAATCATGGTCAGATCTGAGGTGCTGCAAGACCAATGCAGAGGGGCACCTGGACCCAAATGCCTCATTGGAATAAGGGCAGCAAGAACAGCAGTTCCTAGGTCTGCTATCAAGAGTTTAAAATGAGTTCAGGGAGACTATTGGCCATTCTACACAAGTGCATTAAAAAGTCGAGTTTCCTTATTAACTAAAAGTACAAAGCAAATGACTTTGCAAATAATTGATAGCAGATGGTCAAAAAAATCAAAGCAATGCATCTAATTAATCCTAAACCTGTATTCATTGAGGGAGATGTATTGAGGAACCAATTCTTGCCACTTGTTGATATTTCTTTGGCAGTTGATTTCAGCGGCCTGAGCTCCCACAGCAGCTTTCCTGCCTTTACACCAAGGCAAAGGGATGTCCACTTTGAGGGAGTTTGCTCTAGGGCTGATTTTTGCACTTGTTGCTGGCTTTCTCACTGCTCTGTCACTATCCCTGAAAAAGCAACTGATTCCTCCATTCTAACACCAAGGTGCTTATTAGGCAGATAACAAAGGGCATCAACTTGGTCTTCATCCACAGGAAAAAAAAAAAAAGACAAACAACAACAACAATGCCATGTCCTAAGAGAAAAGACTCTCACAATATTACAGTGCCAGGTGCAGGAGCACAAAAGCAAAAATGACACTATTTTGCAGCATGAAGTCATTTCCTCAGAACTCATCCGGGTGACGTGCAATGGCCTTGTTCAGTACTCCAATGATTGACAGACATGATATAAAGTACCAAGGTGGATAACGTTAGCCACAGAGCTCCAAATCTTCCCACCATCCGTGGGATGAGTCAGTCCCAATAGAAAAGAGATATTGAGCCGTTGTCAGAAACAGCAGGACAGCGGAAAAAGCAGCTCCACATCTTTCAACAGAAGGCAAGAGATCAGATCAAGAGTTCTAGGTCACCTCTTTATGTACAAATATATAAATTCCTGATATACTGTATGTTTTATTTCATTTTCAATGTAAACCTTATATCTTTGTGTGTCGTCTCCCTACTGCTAGATATGAAATGTGACAACTGCTGATGTATTTTACCCAATATTATTCTCAGCAGCTGTCTCATGCATCAGAGCCATACACAGAGTTGATAGAAGCAGTTTTGGAGTTTGCATCTACATCACTGACACAACAGCATTAAGCATAGAAACCTTAATGATTCCCATTATATGATGCCTCAGTAAATTTACCAGCATTAACTTACAACAGCAGCAGCTTGGAAATCCCTCTTGCTGACTCATATTGATTAGGAAACGTGCTGGTTCAGAAGCAAAATAACCCAACAGCTACAATCCGACTACATCTGCTTATCAATCATAGTTGCTACTTTACAGGTGTCACGTCTTCCCCCATAGTCAGAGGAGCACACAAACTTCAGAGCCCTGTTGACTCTGCCTCTCTGGCTGTAGCTTACCTTGCTGATGTTCCATAAGGGGAAGGTGCTGCAGAACCGTCTTAACAAAATTTCAGTGTGGATTCAGAAAAGCATCTGGGCCTGATGCTTTCTCAGCTTTCACTTGCAAATCTTTGCTTCATTCATGCTTGTTGATCATAATTCTGGTTCCTTCCTTATTTTCTGTTATCATTTCAGCGCTAAATGTTCACTCCCATCAGAACATGCTTTTCAAGAAAGACGCTACACAAGATGCTCTGATGTTGCTCAAGTATAATAGAAGTAAGAGACACACTAAGAAAAGCAGGCCATCATCCTCCTGTTGCTTCAGGAAGCTGAGAGCTTTACAGCACCTCAGTTATCTTTTGGTAGCTACATGTGCCAGGCATCCTACCAGCCATGGAAGCAGGTGAGCTGGACAGTCAGCACAGCATGGTTCCCAAACCACAACTTTGTACCCCCAGCTTTCCTCACAGTCAATTACTCAAGCCATATGCTGCAATATACCTTAAGTAATCATTCATACTATCTCCCTTTCATCCCACATTAGACCAATGTCACTGAAATCCCTTTGTCTCTCCCTGATTTTGAATGTCAATCATAAGATGACAGAGTGAATAAAGCGAGAATAAACTTCTCTAAGCACTCACAAGCTTCACAGTTTCTGTGTCCTCTGTACACTGGCACTGCACACTCATATTTCACTGATGAGCTGTGTCACCCAGTTACAGTAAAATGAGGACAGAGTTTCAAGTCCTAATGCATGTTTCAAAGTCAAGGAAGACAGGAGAAGAGTTTCAAGAAAGCTGGAAGAGTATACAGCTTTTTTCTAAAAAAAAAAAAAAAAAGCCCAGCCAAAGGCTACTTTACAAACCTTGCCTTTCCTTTCTATACTTCAGCAAATACATAGTCAAGCAAAAATTAAAGAAAATTCAGGTTTCTGCTTGTCATTTTCCTCTTTTCGACTGTCCCTTGTTGCTTTAAAATGACTAAGAAATGAGCAGTACCAACTCCAGTGAGTCTACAGCACAAGTCAGACAGTGCTGAGGAAGGTCTTGAAAGGTGAGTGAGAGAGAGGGAAAGGTTTCAGAAAGCTTCTGAGGCAGGAAATCAAAGCATCAGAGGAAAGAGAACTATTAACAGAATGAAAACAACGAGGAAGAGAAAGCATGCAGCTTGCAGTACAAAATGTACCTTTCTGTATAAAACACACACATTTCCACATTTCACTGAGCAATTCAAGTGGGATTCATTTGTGTGGCAACTATATACTTGAGAGGCTGGGCTGTTTTTATCACATTAAATCCACGGATACAGACCCTATTAGGATATTCTGTTGCATATTCACTGCCAGTTGTTACAGATGTATTTCTCACAGGGGGAAGCTGTTTAGAAACAGCACAAACAACAGCAAAGCTCAGCTTCCTTGTCTGCAGGCAGGACAAGACAAACGATCACCATACCCAACATACAAGAGATTATTGGCAGCCCCAGCACACCTGTGAGTAGATTTAAGCTACTCAATCACAGAAACAGGAACAAGAAGCAGGATGTAAGAGTCTCTCCAGATTTCTTCCTCTGCAAAAGTCATAAAACAATGAGAATAGCAAATAGCCTCTGCAGCATCAGAGCAACCTTTACAAATCATATGAACAAACAGATGGGGAAATGCATGAGGGACATTTTCTGAGAACACAACTATCCTGCTTGCTTTATTTTATTAACTGTAGAGGGCCCACGTGCTGGTTTTACATGTAAATCAAAGTGTATCAGTGAATTTTTTTTTGTGCAAACCCAGACCAAAACATAATAAACAGAAATGCTACCTAAGCATATAGATTTCGGTTTATTTTTGATTGTGAGGTATTAGCATAAGTTTTACTGTTGCTTGTAACTTTTTGCTTCCTCCATGCTACAGTGCATGCTCAATATATTGAGCATGAAGATTTATTTACTGCAGACTTACCTAGAGGAACAGTAAGTTTAACATTTACCAAAACAAGAACTCATTTGCTAGAGTGCTAGTCTCTATGCACTTTCACTACTGTGTGGTCCCACATGCCTTATCTTAGATAAATGAAAAGTGAGAAAGAAGAAGCACTGTGATAGAGCTGTGGTATAACAAGACCTGTTCAAACCACAGCCTGCAGACTCGATGCACTGCACTATAGCCTCCCTATCCAGACCCAGCTCATACAATGATTCATAGATTCATAGAATGGCCTGGGTTGAAAAGGACAATGATCATGTAGTTTCAACTGCCTTGCTATGTACAGGGTCACCAACCACTAGACCAGGCTGCCCATTTCCCAGGCAGCACAGGAACAAGCTCTCAGTAGACCGGATCTGTCACCAGGGGATCCCAGGGATGGCAGACAGCTGTTGGTGCAGGGAGAACAGCATGGAGCTGAAGACACAGGATGTGCAATCAGTCACAGGAATGGCACAACACAGCACAGCACAAAGCCTTGCTCGCCCTCCTAGCCTCTCTGAGTCGCTCCATACAATCCAGGAACGAGCCAAACTGAGCAGCCTTTGCTGGCACCCCAGTATAAGCAGCACAGGCCATGCAGTCACAGTCTGTCACCTGGTGATGCCATTGCCTGTTTCTCAGTGGCATCATTTGGGTTGGAATAGAACTCTTAGGTCATCAAGCCCACATTTCCAGCTCTACCAGTAAACCAGTTGTGCCCAACCTGCAGCCCACAGGCCTTATGCAGCCCAGCTCAGCCAATAACATGGACCCACTTGATCATAAGCTTTTAATATCTGTATGTGATTCTTAGCAATATATTTCATGAGTTGATTGTGTGTCATTTGAGCATAGATTGAAGAGATAACAACAGAACACTGTGGAGGGTAGGGCACAGTGAGGTGCTGACTCTGCCGCTCGCACCCTCTCACACTTTGGAAGAAATATCCAGAATACTTTTGTGATGCCAACAAATCTCCTAGTTGAGAACCAACATATCTGTGCTCTGTGTCAAACCATAACAGTATTCAAAAAGACAAGCTCAACTGATGGCTGATAACATAACAGTTCCAGGCTGGATGTGGCACTGGGCAGTCTAGTCTAGTGGTTAGTGACCCTGCCCATGGCAGAGGGGTTGAAACTAGATGATCCCTGTGGTCCATTTTGACCCAGGCCATTCTATGATTCTATGAACATTTCACATTTTGAATACCTTGGCTGAACACAGTCCTGTGAACAGCAAAAAATATGCAGATTCACTTTCCATTTTAATAAAGGAATTCAAGAATAGGTTTCAAGATTGCTGTAAAAAGAAACCATTGACTTTTTTGCATATTTGCAACTCCATTTTTAGTCAACATTAATACATGACCTGTGAATTTTCAAATAGAATGTACAGAGTTGCAATCAAACATTCAACTCAAAAGAAAAATCTCATCATGCCTCCTTACCTTTATAAGCCCCATCTTAGGAGAGAGAAATACTACTCGCTTCACAGTCACACCTTATTCTTGTCATCGCTTTTGGCAGTACATACATTTGTGAACAGCTGTTTTCAAGGATGAAGTACAGAAGAGTAAAATCTCATCAAAAATCTCTGAAGAACATCTCAAGAACTCACAAAGAACTGCAGGGACTGCCATCACAGCAGATGCCAGTTTCACAAAAACAAAGTCATACATCCTTCTAGTTTTACGCTTCTGTTGCTTATTTTTTATATGTTTTAATAAAAAAATATGTATTACAAAAAGTTGTGTTTGTTATATACATTACCTATATTATTTATTTTGTATGTGGATCAAGACAATTCCTCATCAGTCAATGCAGCCCAGGCAAGCCAGAAGGTCAGACACCCATGGGTATAATGGGTATAACCTTCCCCACCACAGAAGGAAGAACATTGGCATTTGGACCCAGAAGCATGGTAGGAACAGACCTGCCACAGCTCTCACCATGGTCATGGCAGAGGGTTGAGCCAGGCTGCTGGGAAGCAACAGGTGGGGCCAAGGTCAAGAGTGAAAGACAGCTGGTATCCACTCACCCATGGAGCACCAAGAACTGCAGTCATGAGATAGCACAAGGTGACAGTGCCAGGGAGTCCTAGAGAAGCAGGCAAGGTCAGAATTAGACACAGTGATGGAAAGCTGCACGAGGAATAGTGCCCAAGATTACTTCTTTGATTTGAGTAGGATACACGGATGATGTTAAGAATTAAGGCACAGAGAACAGGCTCAATTCAGTCTGCCAGTTGAACCCAACTATGCCCACAAAGGGCTGACTCAAGTGCACTAATTTGGCAGATCAGAATCAACCAATTAAATCATATGATCACCCCAAACCACCTCCCTGCCTCATTTTACAACATCAGCATTCTGTCAGGATTTTATTTTTTGATGTAATTTCTTGCTTCAGAACAGACAAACTGGACAATCTATGTTGCGTAGCATCACTGTCCCTATCCTACCTGATGAATCATGGACCTTAAACTAGCAGCAAAAGCTCTCTGAACACATGGAGAAATGGAAGTAACGCAGGTCAAGCCAGTGACCGGTGGATAGGAAACAGAATTCAACTATGAGTTTCATATGTACGTGCGGGGAGCAATGTTCAGGTCTCCTGGGTTGAATTCCAAGTGCTCCTCAGCATTTGGAGTAATCACACAGCATGAAACATGTTTATGGGCCCATGAAAGGGAAAGTGGTAACAGGGAATAGTAAATATGGATTTACTAAGGGCAAAATGGTACTTGACCAATCTGTTCAAATGAATAGATTTGTGAGTGCAGTGCAGGTGTCATTCACTCCAACTTTAGGAAGGTTTCCACGTGGTTTCCAAAAGTATTCTTCTTTCCAAATTAGAATGCTATGTTCTGAGTGAGTGAGCAGCTAGGTGGGAAAAATTTGGTTGGATGATTGAGTTCAGAGAGCAGTGGCTGATGGTTCCTCTTCTACCTGATAACAGCAGCAAATTGAGCACTGTGGGTCCTGCCCTGTTTAACCCCTTCACTGATGACCTGGAAGAGGTGGCAGAGTGTTCTCATCAATTTTACACAAGACAGCAAATGGGTGGGATTGCACTCAAGAGCAAGGCTGCGATCCAAAGGAACCAAGGCATGCTGAAAGAATGTGTCAATAGGAACCCCAGAAAATTTAGCAAAGACATTTGCAAAGTCCTGCATCTGAGTAGGAATAACCCCTTCAATGACATATTCTGGGGAACAGCTCTGTTGAAAAGGACCTGGGGATCCTGATGGACAGTAAGGCACGCTAGAGCCAACAGTGGGCCTTGGCAGAATGGAAGGTCAGCAGTGTCCTTGGCTGTACTAACAGGAGCATGGCCAGTAGGTTGAGGGGAGCAGTCATCCCTCAGAACTGACCACTTGTTGAACCACATCTATTATTGGTCCCTCCAATTAAAAGAAAACATCAATAGACTGGAACAAGACCATTTGAGGGCCACTAAGTTGGCCAGGGGATGGAACACTTGTCCTGTGGGGAAGGGTTGAGGGAATGGCCCTTGTTCAGTCTGCAGAGAAGTCTTTGGGGGACCTAATAGGTTTAAAAAACTTGTAAATTGCTAACTGAAAAATATTATACTAACTGAAAAATCATGAGGTCATAGCATTTTCTACACTAAAAGGCTAAAATGGAATAGGTACTGAAACAGAGCCATACTCAAAGCAAGTGTGAGTTGTTATCTAATTTAAGAGCCAAGCCACATCCACAGATTTGGCCTGGCAGACTAGAAACACCTTTATTAAGGGCAATTAATTTAATAAAGACTCACAGCAAGGATCTTACCTAACCATTATGTAAGTGCAGTCCTCTGTAAGTACTGATAGATTTTCCAGTTACCTATGATGAAGAAGTCAAAATGTTGCTGAAGCAAGAAGCCTATTCCTGCTGCAGAAATGATCAGAACAAGAGGAAAGTATGTGAGTGCTTTAGCTCTGCCCGCTTCTGATCCCATTTCAGGCTCAGTATCAAAAGAGATTTCTTTAGGATGACAAAGGACTTCCTCGCGTACGCTACAGAGCCAATTCTAGCACTAACTGCCCCAGGAGCATACCAAGACAGGAACAGACACATGGCTGCCCCATAAGTACCTTTAAAAAATAGCTAATTCTAATGCCATCACACAGACACTAGCCTTTGAGTTCCAGGTGACTATGACTACAGGCAGGGAATAAAATCGCATCTCCTCCCTGCACCATGACATCTCAACAGTTCATTTTGCAGGTGTTGCAGCTCTCCTGCTCAAGTCCATAGCACTGCTGACTTCCACTCTTGCTGCTCTGTCTTCCTTTACAGAAGCGAACACAATTACCCAGAGAGGAGGATAATGCACTGACTTCCCACTAAATCATGCACTTCTATTAGCGCATGTAATCAGCACTTCCATCAGAGCAAGTCTGCGTGCTCATTGCCTGTAGCAGAACAAGCTACTCAGCAATGCAGATGGGTAGCAATGTAAATGAAGAGCATTACCTAGGCTACATTCATGCTTTGCCAAGCTACAAAGTGCATCCAAAGTGCTATCTTACAGCCTAGAAGGCACCATTGCATGCCTCTGACCAGATGAATTACAGTACTGTGATGACTATATACAACCACTTCCTTGCATGGCATTGACTCATTGGGCAGCAGATAAGTGCAGATAAGATGCTAACAGTGTGCACACCATATGTATTTATCCCCTGATACATCACTCATACAGTGTGCACACGTGGTGAATGAGAAGGACTACGTGCACCCAATGAATTGCATATCCCACACCCAACTCTGGCCCTTACATTCATTTAGCATTACATTCAGCTTAGCATTTGAACCAACAGGACCACTGTCTTTATTTGCTACAAACTGGAGAGAAAAAGAAATCAGAAATATCTGCTACATAAAGTAACTTGTGAACACACAGATGAACCTAGTTTACTTAGTTCATAAGATGAAAAGGATCTTAGTGTTCCAAACAGTTTAAGGACATCAAAACTATTCCTGTTCCTCAAAATAGCTACTGCATAGCCAGATGTTACCACTTGCTAAGAATAAACAATAAAGCTACTAACTGGAAGCAGACATTAGCTTGATTTCACAGACAAATGATTAAAACCCTGAGGGGAAACCAGTCACAACAACAGCTGTGCTGTCACCTGCCCCGAGCAATACCTGCAGTGGACATCACTCAGCCTTTCCACCTTGACTGGAAGATGAGTGAGCAGCTGGTGGAACATGGGGCTCTTCTTAGTCATTCTCCAGTCTGGGGAAACTGGCTGAAAACATGTGGAAGCCTTTTTTCTTAATGACATTTTTTATGCAAAATAAGCAGGCTTGATAAATGCACCTCAGGAGCCTTGCTTGTAGTAAGCTAGTTCAGGTTGTGCACAGTGGTTGATACAGGCTAGATACTGTATTTGTAGAATGACCACCCTGTCTATCCAGAGAACTGAAGATTTTCCCTTTTAGCAGAACATTGGAAGCAAGCTATCAAAATATTTAAGCTCCTACTAAGCAGTACATCTTGGTTACAAGGACTGCTGTAGTAGGTCCTTTCTGCTGGAAAGTAGTTTTCACACTATACCATGAAGTCCAAATGCAGAGATTACGAGCATACTACTAGCCAGCAACCCCACTCAGTTTGCCAGTGGTGACGCATGAAAAATCTCATAAATGAACAACATCCCTCCCTGATACTTTCAGTTCCACCATCTCAAGGATGTGTTTGCTAATTGTACAGATATTCTCCTAAAGAATGGGAATGATTTAATAAGAGTGAGTAACGGAACAGTTATAAAAACATTTCAAAACTGACACTATGGCAAAGAGCCATGTTACAGCCCTGCATATCCAATGGCCAGGCCAGCCAATAGTAGCTCTCTTCTGCAACCTTTCCACTTCCAACCTATCAGAAAAAGATATTATCTCTCTTCCTGAAAGGCCTTGGAATTGTCTAAATGGTACTAAAATAAGGACTGAGTGTAACCTGAGGCAGGATCAATTTGCCACACTTGGAACATTTCTCAGTTTATCGTGATATTCCTGCCAGATGGAGAGATAAGCAGTTTAACAGGGCAAGGCTGCTGTTTCTGGCTTATTTGTAGACCCTAAGAGATACCAAGATTAAGAAATACTGTCTGCTAAATGAAGCAGGAAACCTGAATAACTTCGGGCTTACTTCCCAAGGCCTGTTTGCCAAATATCAAATGAATTTATCCCCAGCACTGATGTGCTTAGCTCCAGCTGGATATGCCATTTATTTCTTCCAAAGACAGGAAGCCTGCAAGCATTTCCACCTCTGTATAGCTTTACTAAGTTCTATTGGATTTAAACCAAGCTTGTCTGGTGTCTCTTTTGTTTCCTCCACAGTCTGGGTCACCAATCTAAGTACTTTTCAGTACATCGCACTTGCCTGAAGAAATCTGACCTCTGTGTAAAGTGCTTTAATGGAAGGGGTTTTATAAGAGGAGATACTAAGTAATACAGTTTCACTTAAAAGCCTCTATGAGGCAGACATTATGGACATGAAAGGATTATGCATCTGTGTGAAGAGTTCCTTCTCATACGGTGCACAGTGTCTTTTTAATTCACTGCTTCATATCAAACCCAGTATCTCAAGCACCAGGAGTCTCTTCCCATTGGCTGTAACTCACACTTCCAAACCATCTCCCCTCCTCTCTCACATAACATTCTGCCATTCCATAAAGCTCAACCTTTGTGCACATCCACCCTGCACCTGCTTACCCTGTTTCTTGGAACTCATTAAAGGTTATGAGTTATGCCCTCTGAGTGAACCTCAGTGAATTTTACCTCTGTGAACGATGGAGATACTTTCCGTTCATGCCACCTTCAGATGACTGCAGGAACTCACTTGACAAACTTAACTGGCGTGGGATCACCTTTTAGTACCTAGTAATTTTCACATGAGAAAAAGCTGCACAGACAACACAGAACATATAATCCTGTTCTTCACAAAAACAAACTGGTCCAGACATTTTACTTTACATAAGAAAAACAGTTTGCATGTTACATTATTGAGTAACAACACAATCTTTGCAGTAGGCTAACCAAACCTTGAAAAGTTCAATGAACAAGTCTTTGCTAAAAGCAACAAATTTCTTACCTGTAACAGAAACTGAAAAATGACAGATCTACTATTTCAGAGGCTTTTGTTTCTCCAGTTTTTGTGACAACATTTACTATTATTTTCCTGTGGTCTTAAGGAAATTTTGTGAGATCTCGATTAGAAAAGACTCACCATCAGTTCAATTGAGCAGATTAGAAATGGTCTTTAAAAGTACCAGGGACAGTAATTAGCTGTTGGAACAGCTTCCTGAGGATAATAATGGCTATCTCCATTGCTGAAAACTTCTAACTATAGCTGCTGTAGTATGTTACGTAGTATGAATTTTATTTATGGAATTTCTGTGGTTGTTTCTGAGTTAATTACAACAGATTTTCTGAATTTATTTCTATCCAGACTGGGATAGAAATCTCTTGAGTTTTATCACTACCTTTCAAGGGCCAGTAGAGCTATATTAATTTATCGTCTATGTTAAAAGTTCTTACAAACTGACTTTAAAGAAACTTTTGCTTTTCATCTTTGCAGGATGATGTCACTGCATGAATATACAAACTCCGTATTTTAAAAGGAAGAAAACAATGCTTCACACAAAACATTCATTCTGAATTTTTTTCAAATAATTTTATTAAATGATCATGTTTTACATGTCATCAGACCTAACCCCTGAAGTGCAAAAATGTTTCTGAGGTATTAAGACTGGAGGAAAACAGGCACAGTATTGGTTGTTAGGGACACCACATTACAGCACAGTGGACTTTGTGAACACCAGGCTTTTATACAGCATTTGTAGGATCACAGAAAACTAGAGCCTGTACATCTTCAGACTTGAGAGCCAAGAAGCCCTGATTGTTATCCAGTTGTGTTACATCAATGAAAACACAGAATTTGTTGAAATAGGATGAGGACAAATATTAAAGAGGTGTTTCTCTAGGCCAGTATGTACAGTACATGAAAAAATTAAATTCCAAATTAACTGATGAATCTGTGACCAAAATCCCAACTGTCTATCCAGTCCAGCTTATTATATGTCATGACTACTGTGGCCTCTCTTGTATACCAGAATTTTGTCTATTCTACATAGCTACACCACTGCCCTGTGCTCCTGTTTGAAGGCATCTGGTCACTCTCAACTTCATTTAAATTTGTTGTTTATCAGATTAACTAGAGTCAACAGCATGGTACTGCCTGTGGCCTGTTATTCTTCTAGTTGCCCTCTTCCCCTCATCCATGCAGCGAAGAAGTCTAATCCATGGGGAGAATCTGCTACAGAAATAAGCATTGATCTACTATTCATTTATTTGCTGGTCTCTTCGGGGAAGCAGGGGGTAAAGGAATACTTTCTCCCCTTAGAGCATTTCCCAGAGTTAGAATTTGACTGAAAGTTGTAGATGTGGTGAATCTGTGCATAATTAACTTTCTGCAGAATGTTAGTTAGATTTAAAACTCACTCATATTCTCACTCAATGATTTTGTTGGGAAAAAAAGATTTCAACCTCAAAACTCGCAACGTTTTTCCTGGTACCTACAGCAATTTTGCCCTAAGCCATTTGACTCAAAGATACCCAGCCAAATTCTGTTCTGCATTACTTTATGTGCTATCACCACAATCCAATGGAAGACATATCTTAAGAAAACATTCTCAAATGAATAATAAGCAAAAGTCATTAATTACTCTAAGAGTATGTTTCTTTTTAGCCAAGACAGATGTCAACAGTTTCCTCCTGAGTCACAATTGGTTTTTCAAATTTGTGATGAAACATGAAAAAATATAAGTTGTCCTCATCTTAACAGATATTTATGAATGTAGGAATGTTTCTGAATGTGTCAGGTTTTGCATAGCACATTTTGATAGGTTCTCACCTTAAGCATCTTCAGCTTTAAGACCTGTTTGGGAAGCTGGAGACACGAGCTCTATTGTCAGCACACCCATGGGCATTATGTCATATATAGTCTGATCACAAACACAATTGAGATTCTCAGTTTCCTAGGATTGTCACCAATATCACTGCTACTTCCCTACACACAACAATGTCTAACATGTCTACAAATAAAGAATAGCTGGAATAAAAGCTGGATACAGATGGAATGTTGCCTTTTTCTTTTTTTTTTTTTTTCCCTTTTTTCTTTTCTTAGTGGAAGCATATTTCATGGATAAGAAAGGCAACCGCAAACAAAAAGTGCAACTAAATCACTTTCAGTTAAAAACTGGATTTCGGATGCCGCTCAAGACCGAGTTGTTGGGCCAATTTCTGTGCAGAAGAGTTAGGGAACATACAAAAAAGAAAACGCTTGTTATTCCGAGGATGACCACACCTGAAATCAGTGCACTGGTGACTGAATTCAGCTGGAAAGGAGGTCCGTGTTGAGCTGCAAGAACAAAAATGCACAGGTAATCTCTGGTTAGAAATTCTCAGCAGTGCCAAACGCTTCTGTCTTTATTTTAAATAGAGAATAATTACAGTGAGAGACTAAAATTATACTTCAGAATGAGTACCTGTCTACTTGGATAAAATTCATCTAAGTGTACTTAGAAAATAGTTGTTCTTTCACTACCAATCACTACTGGGAAATAAAGACAATAAGGATACTTCTAACACACAATCTCTCACACTGGGTGACCAACCTTGACCTTTTATATTTGGGAGAAGACTGCCACTGCCCAAGACCTATCAAGGCAGAGGTCTAAGGATAACTGTTTCCATGCCAGGAGGGAAAAGTAGCTGTTTCTATGGGGTCCAAACCAAGAAGAGAAGGGAACAGATAGCTAGTACAGTTCTGAGGACAGCATCAGTTGCTTCTGCCACTGGGTCCTGTTACGAGCAAGTAAGAAGCAGGATGGCTTAACAGACCATCCTTTCTTTACTAATCATTAGCAATTCCTCATTACCACTGAATAACATACAAGCTGAAAAATGCCCTCCAAGTGTCCATAGGAGAAGCACTGTAAAACTTAAAGCCCAGATCTCCCTGCAGCCTATTTCCTTCCTCACTCTACCACTGACCACTAGTTCTAGCCAAAGTTCTTCATGTGCTCTTCATGTGGTTAAATGCCAGAACAAGAACTAAGGCAGGACTCACCTGAGTTTGAGCTCAGAACTGAACTGCATCTTAACAACCATTTTGCACAGCTCCCATATGGCATAAGCAGATTTTACTGCTTAAGTCTGATTTTGCTTCTGGCAGTTGCAATGCTTCTTCACCCTCATATGTCATAGCAACAGATTTTCACTTCAACTCCACTACAGGAATTAGAAGTTGCTTTGTTGGTGGGGTTGGATATACAAATTAAACTGAGCAATCCAAATTCACCAAATGTTTTCTTTATGGCAGGATGTCAGTATTTACTTATATAAAAAACAAAAGCCAAAAAGAAGAAAAAACAAACAAAACATTCTAGCTGAGTGCCTCAAACTGAATCAAAAGGGTTCATTCTCCTCAGTTCTGTTTCAATCATAAACCATCTCTTTTGTGTTTCTTGGAATTTTGATTAACTTACCAAGCTGTGAGTTGTTGGTTGGTGTCTCATCTGCATTAAAAAAAAAAACAAAAACGAGATGCATTATATTTTATAAACACCTGGTACCTGCCCCTCCTCCCTCTTTGCATACAAAGGCTAGCAGACGGCTTTATTTTCAAAACACATCAACTATATTTGCAACATTGACTAGCTGGTTTTACTATCTCTGGTAAAATCAGTATGACAACATTAATTACATGAAGTTTCTTCATTTTTTAGGCAAATGCAACAATACAGTTACTTAGTATTCTGAGGGAGAAAAAAGAAAGCATACAAACAAGAAAAAACACCTTAGTGAAGGATCTATTTAGTTGAAAAGAGTCCAAGTTCTATTCTGATCCTTTTAATAAAAATACAATGACAGCCATGATATTATACACAAGTTCCTTCTATTATAAACATACTACAAGATGATCTGTATAGGAAAAATGTTTTAACCTGATTTTTTTCAAGGAAAACTAAAGCAATGACCTTAAGTGATACAAAAACACCATTTCTCAATGTATCCTTTGCTCTTGGCTCTACATACTGTACTCAGGGAAACATTTATATTCCATCTATTTTTTTTTTTTTTTCAAACCTACCACTGTCCATCTCAAAGCTACACTTTTTGTCATTGCTTTTGCTTTTTCATGCAACTTGTAATCACAGCTTATGTACGCATCTATTTTGAGCAGCTGTCTTCTACGGTTAAGTGAGACAACCATCAAAAGCTGTACAATCTCTCCTACGCAGATAGGTGCTTACTTTGACTCTGAATACAGAGACCAAAACATTTTCTGTTCTGTATTTCTCTTGCAGTGACTTATTTTAGTTTAACAAACATGCATGAAGTTTCTCCGAAAAGAATGCAATGTTAGAAATAAGAGTTCAGAAATACACAGGAGAAGGACCATTATTCATATGCAGCAGCGCTATTCAGTTCCTACTAAGGTAATTACATAAATAGCGCTGTTACCAGAACAACTGATGAATAGAGT
The DNA here is from genome assembly GCA_037305975.1 of Chrysolophus pictus. Lineage (NCBI taxonomy): Eukaryota > Metazoa > Chordata > Aves > Galliformes > Phasianidae > Chrysolophus > Chrysolophus pictus. The sequence goes on from CM074576.1 coordinate 110,218,907, forward strand.
ACTGGGAAGGCCTGGCTAACTACTGAGGTGCTTCTGGTGAGACACTGACATGCACAGGATCAGTCTCAGCATAGATGCAGCGCCAACTCAAATGTGGAAGGCACATCTGCAGCCATACGACAAACATATGTATTATGCTCAGCCAGGTGCAGCAGGTTTTATGGGTTCTCTACTAAAATTGGAGCAGATCTGTTCTTGAAAATAGTATTAAGCATCTTCATGTAGCATTGTGTCAAAGACAGTACAGCCACCCATGGGATTCCTCATTCACAAAGCAGTCAGTTCTGTGCAGATTGAAGTTTTCTCATGACCTCCCCCCTTTTTTTCTTTGACGCAGTATTCATGAACCTCACATCACCACTGCACTTATCACTTATTTTCACAACAGGAAAAGACAGTGGTAGAAAACAGCAATTCCCTCTTTTTGCTCCAGAAGAAAAAGTGAAGTTTAAGCCAACTTAAACTATTGGCTTGAGCAATAGCACTCGGGAAATTGGTGGCACATTTCAGAACTAAATCACTGTTTTTTAAACTACATCCCATCAAAACATGCCTCTGACAGTGGGAGTGAGATGGTCCAAAAGCATACTGTATGAAGAAATCTGTCTAATCTAAAAAAGCCTTAGTCACATATCTCAATTAAAAGACAACGAAAAAAATACTACTTTCCTTATCATAGAATCATTTTTGAGTCGGAAGAGACTCTTAAATGTCACCTAGTCCTCTTCCCATGCAATGAGCAGGGACACCTACAGCTAGATCAGGTTGCTCAGAGCCGCATCCAGCCTGACCTTCAATGTCTATAAGAACGGGGCATCCACCACATCTCTGGGCAACCTGTTCCAATGCCTCAGCTTCCTTATACTAGTTTAAGTCTTCCCTCTTTTAGTTTGAAACCATTTCCCCTTGTCCTGTCACAGCAGACTCTGCTAAAGTCTGTCTCCTTCTTTTTTACATCCTCCCTGTAGATACTGAAAGGCTGCTATCAGGTCTCCTTGGAGCCTTTTCTTCTCCAGGCTGAACAGCCCCAGCTCTCTCAGTCTTATTAGTGTTTTCATTAAAAAAAAAAAGAAAGAATGGTCAACAAATCATATATATTAATTTATCATAGCTTTGGGATCATTAAAGATCTTGATTTGCTTGAAGTAATGCATTATTTAAAGCTAATAGATGAATATCTTTTATTATTATTATTATTTAAAAAAATGCATTCACAGCATTTGAATCAAACTTTACTCTTTAATAGGGACTGCTCACATGCCAAGCTTGATATAGTTCTCATTCCTTGCCTAAGGCAGTGTTTCTCTAGCATGTGTTTAAGCAAATCTGTCATTTATTTTCAATAAGCATTCATGCATGCAACTCTGAAGTTAGTTTTTTTTCACTTTTTATTGACTAATCAGATGACAGTAAGGGTACTCAATTGGGACCATTTATAATACAGAAGAAAATACTGTTTTTCCTTAAGTAGAAATGTTGCTTGTAACTGAGGGTATTTGATTCTAAAAAATAGTCTCTTTGTAGACGGTTCCAAATTATGGAAGGTCAGTTGCTCTCCTTGTACATGCAGGCACAACCCCACTTTGCATGTAAAGAAGGATTTTATGCTTAATTATCTTTCCTAGAAAAGACTCAGTCCTATTCTCAGATTCCTAAATCTAAGGCTGCTGAAATCTGCAAACCGAATTTCTTCAACAGTTTTAAAATGTTTTATTTTTATTATGTTGTCTACAGCAGTCGCAGAAGTACTTTTCAGAGACTGCAGGTTGGTTTAAAACAAAAACAAGCAATCAACCAAAAAAAAATCCACATTTTGACAATAAAAATGGACCTCCTTAGACTTCTACTCAGGATCTGAAAGCTGAAGGCTAATAGCATGTATTAACATAAATAGTAACCCGCAGGTGAAGGGGGAGAAATGGCGAATAGAAAATGACAGTGAGTATTTATTAGCAGTCCAAATTAACTTGTGATGCTGAACACAAGTTAAATTCCATTAACTTCAGTGAAATCTTCAAAAAAAAAAAAAAATCACTGAGTTTGGGTTTTTATAATGAAGTTACATGCATAACAGTATGCCACAGTGATTTTCAGGGGGTAAAGAGGAAGTACGAGTGCTAAGCAGAAATACTAGCTCATATTTTCTACCAAAGATTCCAGTAGTTGAGGAAAAATTACCCAAACTCATGCAAAATCCATCTTTTTTCTAAGTCATTGCATATTTCTGTTAAACTGTTAAAACATATCCCCAGGTTTTTGAAATTTCTGCCGTGCATAGAAAAAGTTTGCTCATTCCTACCACTCCTCGTAATGATGGGGCCAGCTGTGATCACAGCGTTGCCAGAGGTGCTCTGAGGCCTCCAAGTTGTTCTGCCACCAGCATCTCTTCTTTCTCTGTGACTGCAAATCTGAGTGGTTAATCAAAACAATCACTGTTTCAGACTGGAATGGAATTATTGCCCTTCTGTGCTTCTGTTTTAATGGAAGCTCTTTTACAAGCAATACTACAACTTTTATTTCTTAGTATGCATTAAATTACTTTGCAATAAAAACAACTGCAATATTCTGTAGAAGAGTATCTTGTAAATGCCTAGCTTCCCGTTGTAGTTTGCTTTACTTCATTTACAGAACTACATTGCTGTTGTGTACAAAATTCATCTTACAGTTTATTAAAATTTCAGTAGTTAATTTCCCAGTGCTTTGTTTACAGTCAGTTTTTGCAATAAATGTGTTTTGCTTGACTAGGGATAGACAACATGCTACAGTTCCTGTTCTAGCAGATTTCTTAAGTTAAACTTTCATATTTTTCCATGGACTCCTAAATAGCAATGACACATTAAAACAATTCCCAGCGTTCTACCATCTGGAATCCATTTTTAATTAGCATCTCTCTTATCTATCTTAATCTTGGTTACCCAATAATGCTTCAAACAAGATCATTTCTTGGATTTCAACTGCATGTGAAAGAACTTCAAAACCCATAGAACATGCACCCCCACAGAAACAAAGAATTGCATTTAAATAATTTAAGTAATAAAATAATGCACAAAATGTCAGAATTGAGGGTATTTTAAAATTTTGAATGGAAAGTCATTCAGCAGGAAATGATAGTGTATTTTGAAGATATCAGCACAGAATATTTTGTGTTCAGTATACATACTGAAGTGTTTCAGTTTCCAAAATATATTTGTTGTTTGCAATGCCCCCAAAAGGAAATAATGTTTGAATTGAATTGAATGTTTGAACGTCAACACCACAGCAGTTTTGTAACTACAAGGGAGATGATAATAAAGAAGAGGAGAGGCATTATTTTTTCCCCACTATCAGGAATACTTTCAAATATCCCTCATCAGTGTGTTATCCCTCATAATATCCCTCATAAGTGTGCTTACCATTACTATATGTTTTATATCAATTATATTATAAAATATTTATATTAATCTGCAATGATTACAGATACTTTGTTTCTTAGATGCTATACTAAGACTATTAGCTCTCAAGATGTCTCAATCATGACTTTTAATGATCAGCTAAGGATCAAAAGACATAAAGATGACTGATTGCATGTTCAACAACCTGTGCAACCTGCACATCTATTATGGATGACCACATTCATTACCATATTCACCATAAGTTGTTTTACATTCCTTCAGATGCACAAAGCTCATCTTATTTTGACTATACAAGTCACCTTCATTCTGTGCATTCCAAGCATCTGTTACTTTTGGACGCAGAATAATTCCAGTGCGACTATCTTACATTCAGAGAATTAGCATCTATTTCCATCAATTGAAACTTACTGGCACAAGAAAGGGACAATCATCTGCTCTGCACAGCTTTGTCACGCAGTGGAGGAAGACCGTAGACATCTTCTGGTTCTTGTGCTTCACAAAGCGGAATACCTCAAATGAAAACCGTCCCATTTGGCTCTTGCCATTTTCAATGATAGTTGTCTGAGGATCCTTGTCACAGCTAGTTTTTGTAGAGAAGATTAGATGATTAGATAGATGGCTGGCTTTTTAAAGCCATTAGGTGAGAATAAGACAATTTAGGCAGTCAAATTAGTGATTTGGATCACTGTAAAGAATATAGTGCCACGATGTCCAATACGTGCAGCCACAGTCACCCAAAAGGCTGCAAAGTCCTGTGCTCATTGCTACAGAAAGATTGTGCTTTGTTTTGTTTTGCAACATCACAGTTGCAAACCAAGGAACCATTTAATTCCAGTGACATAAAAAAAACCTGAAGGCAGAAGCAATAAGTTACCAGTTATGCTAACTGGTATAGACAGGTAATTCCAAATGAAGACAATATTCTAGCAGCCTTCATTGGTGCGATTTAATCTGGGATACTGCCAAGATACTATTTACGTTTTTCAAAGTTTCAATTCAAGTAAATATTATTGTTGAGAGTAGCAGGAACATCTATTTAACTTTAATCATTTCCTTTACTCTTTTCCTAAATACCAATCTACAATATTTTATACCATTGTCATTCACTGCAAGACTATCTTTGGTAAAACCAAAAGGCCAGCTTGGATACTTAGGTTGCGTGTTTCTGTTGTCTCTAGTAGAGACATTTTAGATGTACACTTCTCCACCATGATTCTCATTACTCTGAAATTGATTCTGTGTTTATGTTGAAAAAAAGCTGAGTCTTGACATGTTACCTGTAAGTCCAGCCCTTGGCCTCTCTACTAATATTTCTTAGAGTTTTCAAGCAGCCTAAAAACCACTATCTGAGAAATTTATAACTGTGTTTTTTAAAAGAAGGACCTACAATTACTGAGTTGCACAGGACTTACCTGAAGAAAAGATCATATCGAAGATCATCACTCGGATTACCAGATGGTGTAGTGTAACAGTAGTCCATCAAAACATTCCACCTGTACAGAGGCAAAGTGATAGATGATGATGAGAACTGGCAGTATAAGAGCAGGAATAGACAGTGAGGGAAAACTTTCATTATGAGGACAACAGCAAGATATGCATTCAGTATCAAGGATTTTATATCCTTCAGTTGAAGGCAATGATTGTCAAACACTAACCACCCTTTTAATGCACAAAAGGTTACAAAGACAGGCACTTGCTTCTAAATCGGAATAACTTAAAAACCCAAGAGCTGAATAGGCAACAGAACAAGAAATAACATCCTTTATGGTACCTGCCATCAAGGTTGGTTGCTCTCACAGCTGCATATATTTTGGTTTTCAAAGGTAAACCTGTACTTGGGATGAGGAGCTGCTGGCTGTAGGTTGAGTCCTGAAAAATAAACATTGACTCAATATACCAGAAATCCCGCTGTGACAAATCATCTTCATTCACAAAACAAACTCTCATCTAATTTTTCCAACTTGTGTAAGAGCACATAAGACAGTAATAGACTTTCTGTCTCTTTATGTCCCATTTCTAGGAGGAAGTAGAAAGCAGTGCCAGCGTTGTATTGTAGGCATTTGCAGTTTGTCTAGGCAGTTTGTTAGTGAAGACCAACACTTCATATGTCTTATTCCATGCAGCTATTGAGGAATATCTATTTATTTATCATTAAATGAAGTGCCTGGATCACTGACTGAAGAAAAGGTACTATTCATGAACAAGGTTACTGCAAATTAACACCTCAATATGTCTTCCAGTGCCCACATGCAGTCAAGTAGCTGCTCTGGTTTTCTAAAGGAAGAGTATAATTACATTGTTAGATAGCATCCTTTGTCAGGGAAGGTTCTCAGGTTTTAAGTAGCAAAAGTTTTCTTTTAAATTCCAATACTTCAATAATTCTGTTTCAAGAAACAAAACAGCTAAAAATTCACCATATATAACAATGACTATACATAGACATAGCTGCTTTGCTAGTTTCTTGTTCACAGGCTGAATCATTAACTTCTCTTTAGCAATGACCCACAGATGCCATGAAACAAATTTAGAATGACAGATGTTAATTTAGCATATCAAAATGCACTTACTGTTAATGTCACCTATGTCAAATAAGGTTGCTAATCCATAAAGAACAGAAACTCAGCATGTTAATACCTCTTGTGAGAGGTCAAAGCACTCAAGTAGAATTTTGGAATTGCTACAATAGAACCAGTGTGGCAGGCAAGAGCAGCAGCCAACAGTAACAAGAATTAAGTATATAAATCAAGTGATTTTTTCTAAGGAAATAGTGCCAAAAATCACAGCTTGCTCAATATCCACCCTCTTCATTATTGGAGGCCTTGCAAGCCATGCATGCACACATGATCCTTTAGGATGTTAAACAGTTAGCTTGCCACCTATAAAGTCAATTATACATATTTCTAATATCAAACGCCACCAAATTTTCCAAAATAATGAAAAACATTCTACAGTAAGCCCCTCATTCTGTAAATTTTGGAGGTTCACTGGGCAGTCTGGTCTAGTATTAGACATGGAGGTTGGTGGCCCTGCCTGTGGCACGGGGTTGGAGCTTGATAATCCTTGAAGTCCCTTCCAACCCAAGCCATTCTATGATTCACAATCAACTTGTAAACCTACTGGGGTACAGAAGATAAAACCCATTTTTCTGAGAATTAACTGAGAAATAAATGCGCTCTCAGTACAAGCATCAATAGCATTTATAATTCAGAATTAGGTTCTGAAAGGCAGCAACAAACAAGTGGTGGTCAGTTCCTGTTCTTACAGAGAAGTCTGGCGACACTCCCTCTACCTCATCTTTTTGGTCAGGATTATTTAAAAATCAGAGAAGTATAATCTTCGTTTTAACAGATTAAGAACTGCTATTCAGAGCTCTGCCAAACAAACATGATTTTTTACAGAATGCCTTTGGAAAATGTCCTGTTACAATATTTATAGCTCATTATGTTCAAAGTTTAAAGCATTGACTTTTAAATCAGTTGCATGAATTATAACTCAATGTCATGATGACATGAATAATAATGCAAAAAATCGGAATCATAATTTACAAAAATGTTGCCTGATAGATTGAGAAATTGATATTTAAATCAGGTATTTAAAATGTATGAATTAAAATTTTAATCAACGGGAAAAAATCATTTCAGGGATTAATGTTGTTGTTAAGTAGAGGTCCACACGTTTTTCACATTTTACTGTCACCATCCATATTTACACAGGAAAAGCTTATACAATAATGCATATCCAAGTTAAATTATCTGAAAGGGTATGACAGAGAGGTTAGCTAAAACCTATTAGAATTATTAACCCTTAAAATCATGTAAGTTCACAAAATGTGGTAACAAGTACAGTGGGCTTCAGGTTTGTAACAAATCCCACATCCCTCATGACAATTAAAGATGATCAATACACTCTTATGAGCCTTGAACATAAAAATACTCCAGCAAAAGAGTTGCCGTTTATTGCTAAGGGAACAGGTCTATAATATTTTTATAGAATACTACAGAGTATTCTCTGTATCAGTGCAATGTACCTATGCACATATACACACAGATATATATAAATATGCCCATAAACATAATGAATGAAAACACGACTATGCACTCTGAAAAATGACTATAACTACTACAACTGATTATTTGCATGGCATTAGAACCTTAAAGCCAGAGCTGTAAATTGATGAATTGCATAAATGCAGAACAAAAAGGCTGTGTGTCCTCAAAGACCAGCTACCTAAACACAAGGCAAGAGGTACATGCAAACAAAAAGGACCAGAGAACCTAGATGAAAGCTGTCCAGACCGAAGGCCTGGTCCTTCATTGGAGAAAAGGGAGGAGAATAACACCTAACAAAGAGGACTTTACAATTTGCTCTACAAATCCAGCTTGCACCTACAGAATGCAGAGATGGATTTCATCCAGGTCATGTTGCTGTGTTTTATACTCACATTGTAAAGCAACAAATTCAAAGTGCTGATAAATGTACCATTGTTCTCCCTTACAGAAATAGCAGCCGATGACCTACAACAGAACCAGAAGAATTGTGAAGATCAAAAATGCATTTTATTTTTGTCTTTACACACTTCAGTGTTTTTTATTGTTAAAAAACTCAATGAGCTGTATCGCAAGAAGTTAATTTATCTGTTTGGGTTATAAACCTCAGAAATACAAGCTTATGGTGGAAACACTGACAGAACCTTAACTATATGGAAAATAATGGATACTGTCAAAAACATGAATCAGAAAAATAATTAGCAGAGAGGCAAAGTGACACAAAGGAACCTGCTTTTCATGATGTACAGGATCTACTAATGGAAATACTTTCTTCCAAACAATTTCAAAAAGAATTTCCATGTTTACTGCTGTCATTTTGTCATCAGAATACAATAACTTTAAGGCAAGCTCTACAACAAAGCCCACAGTAGCTTCTCATAAACACTATGGTATCTCATACAGTGATGGTAATGAATTTCCCTTTTTACCTTTGCATCACCTCTTCTTTCAGTGTATTTTTTTTTTCATTCTCTTTACTATTATAAAAAGCTAAGTATCACCGTGTTGACAGTACTGCTATGGCATGCAAATATTTAGGTATGCATAGATACAAATATATATGGGCTTATACAAACATGGGAATGAAACACATAGGAATGAAAAGGACACTTACGAAGCAAGCTGGGTATTGTTAACCAGGTACTCCAGAGGATAGCTACAGCTAAATTTGTACAGAAGCCCAGGTAAATAGCTGATAATAGTTGGTGGGTCTGGTGTATCTATATAGCCCGAAACATTACCTATCTGTACCACTGAGATATTCCCATAAGCATTGACACCTCGAGCTGAGGACACCTATTGAGGGAGATAGAAAACAAGTATTACCAGGAAGTTGAACGTGGGACAAGAGGTATACCTGATGCTTTACCCATCATTTACCCAGAAATATCTTCAGGAAGATCTGCTGAAAATGAGTTTGCTTTATCAACACCGTGTTGCTTATGTTCTGTCTCTAACCTCCCCAGGATCAAGCATATACAGTTCATAGGGGATACCACTGTTCTTAAAACACAGATTTGAGTAACATTTGAGTAAAACTAATGAATCCTGGTAAGCACTTTCTCTGAGCATTCCCAAAGAATTTGTGTGCTTTGGACAATGCTGAAGGAACTTTTCTATTACAGTGCCAATGGCATGTGACTAATTGTTCAGTCAATGGCAGGAAAATGCCCAATATCAGATTTCCTAGTCTGTCCCTTGCTTAAGAAAAACAACCTGGAGCACCCAGGTAGCATAACCTGCTACTGTTATTTGGCTTTCTCCGCATCCCATCCTCCCAAAAATCAAAAAGGTTTGTATTCCCTTTGCTTATATGGAAAGCAAGTTTGAAGCCCTTCACTGTGAAAAAAGAGCCAAAAAGTTGCATGAGATTTTATTATTCCATTGTGGGGACCCTAAAATTTCCAGCTCCTTCATCCTCTTTGTGACACAGCATGCACAGACAGGTTGAGGAGAATTTTTGGTTATATTTTTTATCTTGTGCAGCTTTGTGGGAGCCCCATTGGAATCTCCAATCGGCAGTTGTTTGGATTGATCAGACAGCGTGTTCTTAAAGTTATAATCAAAGAGCATGTTCTCAGAGTTGACAGTGTGACTGACTCCACATGAAGAGCAAAAGGTTCCTTCCTGTCAGCTTCTAACACAGGTGATGGAAGGTACTCAGAGACTGGGAAAAGCAAATCTTGAGCTTGGTGAACTTGGTTTTGTTGAAATTTTTAAAGAAAACTCAGCCTGAGGCAAGTAGGTCAGAGTGCATTTTGAACAATTCAACACAGTTTGAGAAAATTATTAGCAACTGAAAACAGCAGAGCTGTTATGAAAACTGACAGCTAACTTTGATTGTAAGAATTCCAGGTGGAATATAAGCCTTAAAAATAATACATTTTTACACGTTTTTGTTATTTATTCATAGGCAGTTTGATACAAACAGTGGAGACTGTACAGGGCAACATACAACTTGTGCAAGCTCACTCTTCCTTGGTTTAGAAGGAAGTCTAAGACTTTTTTTTTGGTCAGTCACTCACTGGTAGGTAATTCCTTTTCAAGGAAGTGAAATTTATATCGGTAGGAAGCAGGGTTCGAAGTCAGCTCCTGGATCAGATTCTGGTTTAAAAAACTAGCTAAAGGTTACATTTAATCATTAGTTGCATAAGGATATGCACTGTTCATGCATAAAACAGTAACAAAATGTAGGCTCTGAAGTCATAGTCAGACAAAACATCATAGCACAGATTGACACAGCACCAAGTATAAGATCTGAGCTGAGCATACAAATCTGAACTTCAGGCCCACACCTTGACTTTTTTTTTTAAATATATATTTTTATATATATATATATACATATATATATATAAAATATATAAATATGTATATATGTATACTTTATATATATATGCATATAAAATTTGAGCACATAGGTAATTGCCGTTCTTCATTTTGTGGGTGTTAAGTGAATTTTTGTTTGTTCTGGTGAAATATTCCAAGTGTGCTTGAAAACTTCAGTTTGTTGCCAGATAGTTCCACAGAGATGAGATCTGACAAGGAGGTGAATGCCATGAGAGCACTACTTGCAGAGGTGTCTGCCATGAGCTTACTCCCTCAGAGGGTTGAGTCTTCTAGCCAGATTATTTCCCCTGCAACATTCAGCCTGAAGGCCCTGCCTCATCACAATATATACAGGATCAATCATCAAGCCCTTTCACACGAGAGCTCGGAAGCACCCAGACTATAGCTCTCATCCTCTTATTTTCCTTTTATTCCACAAGCAGGTATTTGAAAAATTTCAGGAAAACAAAATATGTTCAACAAAGGTTTTAAGAATGCTTTGTGAAAACATATTTTTCAGTGAAAATAAATTACTACTATGTGAAATGTACCATCAGAGGGCAAATGTGTCCCATCATGTTTTCTGGTTAGAAATCAAGATACATTTTCAGCTTCTTCTGGTTTTCTTTGATGTATGCATTATATTGCTCACTGGGAAAGACAATGCAAACATTATCCATAAAAGATGTAATGCTGTCAGGCCATTCACTTGACCCTATGTATAAACAGCCATGCTACAATTTCACTTTGATTTCATCTTACCACTAAAGTGTTTCCACAGGATTCCAAAGTACTCAGATTGATGATGAAAATGACCACTGCTGGAAAGGTGTTGTTATTGATGAACCCCCTGCAGTGAGCATCCCCATGCTTCCCATTCAGTGCCAGATCTGTTTCAGAATAACCAGAGAAAAGAACTGTGCAAAAATTTATCTTCATAGTAATTGTCTGTACTCCACAGAAAACATTGATATCTCGTTCAGCTGCAAGGAAAAAAATAGTAAAAGATATTGTAAAAAAAAAAAAAAAAAAATTGTATTTAAACTAAACAGCATATAATTATTGCACCAATTGGTCTGGTGTTATAAATTCCTATCAAATCAATCTTTAGACCTCAGTCACAGCAAAATAATGAAATATAAAGAAGAGCATTGTTCTGAAAACAAATATATCTGAATCTACAGCTTCACTAAAGAAAAAAAAAAATTAATGCAGTAAATGTAGTCCGCCATGCAAAAAAACCGCTATTCCAGTCTTCACCAGCAAGTCATTTAGTAGCACATTCATAAGCACTGCAAAGGATTGGAAAAGTGGTTAAGTATCTGGAATTTGATTAAGCAGCCCTCTTCTGAAACTGTAAATTCCCAGCACTTCTGAGAAAACTTGGGAGGGAAGCTCCACCCCTCAGTCCACTCCAGATGGCAGCTGGCATGGAAGTGGGGTACATTTGAGACTGTCTGGAGCCTACTTTGTACCAGACCACAGTCTCAGGCTGTGCAGCAGACAAGGAATAAAACCACAGAGTGTCTTGCAATCTTTCATTCTATACATTATTACAATACAAAAGAAGGTAGATTGCTTAGAACATCGCAACTGTTATAACTAATCAGTTTTTGGACAGCAGCAAAATGCTGATGAGTTGATGGTTGGACTAGATGATATTAGTAGTCTTTCCAACGTTAGTGATTCTATGAAAGTCCTTCTTGGATGAATGTATATTTATCTAATTTGAATATACTGAGGATTTTTAGGTGTTTGAATAGCAAAGCATCAGGTGAGATTATAGGGACAAGGGATGGATTCTTTGGGTGGAGAAACCCAAAGTTGTTACATAACTTTTCTACAAGTTCTTCTTGCCTTTAGACAATGGAGGGCATTTTGTTTGGGTTTCTTTTTTTCTTTAAGTGCTCTGCAAAAGGTGTACTGCATCATGTTAAACACAGTCATTACTTGTTTATAGAACTACACATTTATTACACCTGCTTAAACATTAAGGGCTATTAAAAATTGCAGAACAACTTCAGTCAATACTATGCCATTAAGCCTGCTGAAATGAATTGTTTCACTGAGCTGACAAAACAGAGGAAATGAAATCTCCATTATAATGAACTAGCTCTTCCCCCATGGTACAGGAGCACAAACAGTTTAATTTAGACAGCTTTAATGGTGGCTTTAAAGCCAAAACAATCAAGTGCAGAAAATAACAGGCTAAACTCTGACCTGAACTAATGTGGTGATAAACGCTACTCACTGGGTGTAAATTTGGGCAGAAAGGTACTGGAGGCAAAACATAAGTAGAAGTGATGTGGTGTGATATTCTCCTGGTTTGTACATGTACGTATTTTCACTAACATAATGTACAAAGATCAAGAAGCATGTTACGGTATTCACTGCTAGAGGACTGTTGTAATTCAGTTAATGGGTATACTAAGGTGGAGGGGGCAATACAAAAAACATAAATAGCAAAGGATATGCTTCTACACTTATTCAGAGCAATTCACTGATTGTAATAAATTGCGGGATATAATATAAAATAGCTCACTTAATTTTATAACTCACTTCAAGCCTCTTTAAAAGCAGGGTGTTATTTTTCCTGCTATGGTACCTTTATAACTTGCAAAATTCTCATTTGACACTAATGGAAATGGGACCATACGGTACAATAGCCATTTTGTACTATAAAGGAGGATAAGCTGCTTTCCTAAACTGAACCTTTTTGCTAACTGCTTTTCAAGGACACACTGTTATTAAATCTGCCCATTCTCCAATTCAAAAAGCACAGCGTTTGTTTAGAAGCAATTCTGAAACTAAATACAAACAGATCTAATGCCCCTTTTGATGCTAAATGTCTAGCAAATTGTTTGTGAATTTAGAAAGTTAAATATTACTCCTATATATGTATGTTTAAACAAAAATAGTTGCATTCCTGTGGTAAAAGCTTCTAGTTTTCTGACGAAGATAGTTGTGATGGCTTGGAGGTAAGGTCACACAGCTGAGACTTGATGGGGCCTTCAATGCAATGGCCTCTATTGCTGTTGCGTACAGGCAGAGCACTTGGCCTCTGACTCAAACCACACTAGCTTTCCAAAGGCAAGAGTACTTACAAGAATGTCATGTGCAAAACAGCACAACCCATGAGGTATAGTGATAATTACAGTAACAGAGACCATCTTGAGTCAAGGATGGACTTTTGGCAGCACAGGCCAAATGTTGACAGCTCCAGTGCCCACTTCTGCCTGGTATCCATCCGTACCACCAAGACTTGCAATGGAGCTAGCAGTAAAAATGTGTGGAAGACAAGAACTTGCCAGAAAACTGCTGGCAGAAGTCATTCCACCAGAAGAAGCACGCAAGGATATTTATAGCCCCAAACCAGCTTTTCTGCAGAAGCCTCTTCTTTGATTGAGTCACAGCTTCAGTGGTGAATTAAAATGCGCAAGAGTGTGTGAAATAGCAGCAGCACATTCTGGAGATGAACTAGTTTTACAAAGTTTCAGCAAGAGCCCTGAATCAAAACTGTGCATTTCCATCTGAAGACAGCTGCACTAACATGGCTGTACGCTCCAAAAGCTATGCTCCACTACAATTCAGAACTTTTTTCTTCAGGCAGCTTTCTGAAGGACAGCAGGAATTGACCTTGTTCCATACTGAAGAATACATCTGCCTTTAAATACAAAAAGTCACTGAATTTTTGATCGACCAACTGCGTTTTTGTCTACAGCCCTGCTGATTATTGCATGCTCATGCTGTAAAACAAACCTGCAAACTGCAGGAAAAAAAAAAAGTCCTGTCTGATTATTTATCACCCTGTTTATGCAGCACCATCCCTATGCAAAAGTCATCTAAGCAGCGAACGATAAAAGCACAAACAAATGAAAAATGGATGAGCTCTGAGGGTCTTTAGGAAGGCTTAATTTCTCATCTTTGCTGAAGACAAGCTTCCTAAACTTCTGTTCCTCTCAGCATTAAATAAAAGAGCAAACAACTTCAAAAAAAAAAAAAAAATCAATGGCTTCTGAGGTATCTGCACACCACAGACCTCGGCTAGAAAGTCCACAGTCACCTTGTATTTGGAATTTCAGCTGACAAAAACAAATGCTTCTTACAAGGAACAAATAAGGAACAGGGAAGAAAATCCTGCCCACAACCTAGTTCTGCAGGGCAGTATCTCAGCCTCGAAAGACACTTTTTTGACATGTTCTTCGTTCTGACCCCTCATTCTCCCCTTATACCTGAATGCTGAAGGCTGTCAGGTTTGCACTCACAGAGCCACAGGCTGAGCCAAACACCAGGGTAGCAAGCACAGGGAAAAGTGAGCCCCTCGCTCCCTGCACAGTTTCTGGCCCATCTTCTGGGATACTTGAACCAAACAGAGTTCTTGGGGGGTTTACTGAACTCCACCAGCCTCAGTGCATCACTTAGCAGTCCCTCTTGCACAAAATACCTGTCATATTTTGGGACAAAACCATTCTGGTTTTTCATCTCTAGCTCAAATACTTGGCTAACATAAGCAAAATTATTTTTCTTTCTTAGCTCTCAAAATCAGCACTAAGACCATTGATTAAATTTCAGCCTTTGAGTTTCTACTGCTTGAGATCACAAACAGGAACAAGCAGGACTCAGCTCTTACCTGCTATGGGCAGTGTGGCATGATTAGAATTTACTGAAAAAAATAATAATGTTTGTTTGTAACCTAAACAAATGTGCCTGGGTCTCTGGGATTCAGCAGGTATGGAATCTGATATAGCCATTATTATGAGACAGAACTGTAAATAATTCCTAAATACCCTCAGTAAGATCTGGATTCATTTTGTGGGTATCACACAGCAAATAGAAAACCCTGGCATAAGGTTAGTGCAAAAGGTGACCAGAGAAGCTTTCACAAAGCACAGAAAGAAGAATCTAAGCTTCCCTCTAGTGGCTGCAATCCTCTTAAGAAGTCTGAAATGGGAAGAAACAAAAATGATGAAAGGTAGATCTGAGATAGGTGGGCACTATTAACCCACACTTTTTAGTCAAGTCTGTAAAACTCTAAGAATAGAAATATAGAAGTAGTTTGTGAAAAACTCAGCTTAATGGTGATTTTTGCCAGGGATCAACAAAACATATTTTATCCTTTTTCCATGTCCTGTATTTCTCTACTTTTCATATTCACATCAATCAAGGGAAAAAAGATTCAGAAACATTTGGTCTTTTATATCAGCAAAGCACCTAGCAGTGTGGTAGTAATAGAAAACAGTGAAAACAAATGATTCAATAAAACTGATCTTTCCTGAAGAAGAATCAGAACTATTATTATTTAGGGAAAAAAAAAAAGAAAGAAAAAAAACAACAAAAGGTATTACAGCATAATGCTGAGAGTTCATCACTTTACTGTTTGATTCCATCACTACCACAGGAACACAAGATGTGAATCAGTTAGAATCAGCCCATCATTACTATTATTCTGACCAAGAACTAATAGAGGCAGGAAAAATAAGCCATGTAACAGACTAACAACATTCTTTACCTGAGTAAATTTTGATATATATGCTTCTCATTAACAGTAACTGCATTAACAGTTTTGGACATCTAATGTCCCTAGAACAACTTAATCCCTATTTTCTCAAGGCATGAATATAGATCATCTATAGATGCATTGCACAGCTTCACCTGCCTCCAGGCAAGAGCTTAATGATGAAGTGAGGCACTGAATTTTGCCATCAACTTCATTTTTGTTGAAAAATACGTATCTATTTCTGTATTTCATTAAAAGGACATAATTACCTCACTTGGATAAAACTTGAAAGAAAACCCAGTTAGATGTTTCAGACTCTTAAACCTGTAAAGAGCATTTCAAACAACATGACTTCTGGTGAATTTCTTGAACAGGACGGAGCTCTGGCAAAAGCAGGTCAAACCCCACTGATGTGAAGGTAGTTGTATTCATTAATACTAGGCTGGATTTGACCCAGCGTGCAATTAAGAAGAGTGTAAAGTGTAACATTACAGGAGTTTCATTGTCACTCAGGTAGTTAATATTCATTTAATGTGAAGCCCTACCCCTAGGTCTCAGACAGATTTAAAGCTCTGTATTTAAAAATAGGCGCTGCTTTGAACCAAGACAGTAAAGAAGCCATTTAGAAAAAAAGTCTATTAAACACTTACCAGGAAACCTGCTATGGAGGTTAGCATCACAGTTGTAGCCGTTGAACTGAGCAGTCACCGAAAGCACTTTAATCGTCAGCAGGAGCAGTAACCATACCTGTTCCATTGCAAAACCTAGCAAAACATTAAGTGGTTATTACACACATCTGCTCGTTGCGTTGAAGATGCTTAGTGCAGACATTTTACCACTCAGGAGGTGATGGCCTCCAGCAAAGGAATCGTGGATAAAGCTCACAACCGTATGAGAAAGAGGCCACGGGCAGCTGGGCCCATTTCTGTTTCTGAGCTTTTAATCACAACTTGCAGCAAAGAAATGCTCATGGATGGTATAAAAGAAAGAAAAGGGGAAAAAGTCCCCTAAAATTTATTGATAGATTAGGGGAGTGCTTATGCAATTGAACATTGGCAGCTTTTATATATATATATATATATATATTTTTTTTTTTATTTCAGTGTAAAAATCCATTGAGAAAGATGAATTAAGCAGAACAATGTTTTATTTCAGCCATGTCCTTGAAAACTGTACAGATAAATGTCTTTTTGAGCAATTCTCAGGCTCAAGGTCCTGGAATAAAATCAGTCCATATCTAATTGCCAAAAATCTGTTCTTTGAAGCATGCATGCAATTGAATTGAGCTCAGGTAAGGAGTTGGCATAGAAATTACATCTACTTGAATCATACGTGGCAACCAGTCTAGAAGGTCAGAACACATAAATTTTTCATGTCTTGAATGATTATTCTTCCTATGAGGAATTCTCCAAGGTGTCATACTTATGATATTTAGCACAATCAATAAATATCTGATTCACATATTCACCAGAAATAACTCAGAATACCAGGGATTTTGTCCATGAATTGCTTTACTTTTTCTTTTCTTTTATTTACTTTATGAACAGAAAAACCTCTGCTAATTTGAAGCAATACTCTGTTTTCCCACAAAGGAACTGGGCAATATTGAGAGATTTAGGTGGTTTGCTACCTCTAACATGACAGCAAGAGATAATGATCATCACATTTCTCTGAGAAGAGAAGGAACATTCATAAATACAGCACACTTCCACGCAGCCTTGGAAGGAGCTAGCAACAGCACATGGGGAGAACGTTTGGGACAAACTCCCACCTTTTTATCTGGATCATTCATGACTGTAGAGGAGTGTAGGGTTTAAAGCCTTATGTTGAGAGACAGAGACCCTCACAGAGCATTCCCAAATGCTCCTTGGCAGCAAACAAGCCAACTAGAACAAAGCATGAGCCACACGCTACATGAAGAAGCCAAAGGAATGTCCCAGCGCCGCCAGAGGAGTACAGTCATTCACTCCTACTCAATTCTGCCTGGAAGTACCTGGGATTAAAATAGAACTGGCAGCACCAAGTTCCTGCTAAGCAGGCATATTGATACTTGGACTTTATCTTTGTAGATCCCAGCCAATTGAAGCTATTCTATTCTTAATAAGTCAGATTCAACTTTTACCATCCTATCTAAAAGCAGCTGTGCTGTGTGTCTTCTGCTCATCTTCCTGATCCAAGTGTCACCTATAGCAACAGTGCAATCTTCTTTTAGTCTTAAGTGGATACAAAATTCTAAATAAAACAATTCTTTGATCCTTTAATCTTTTTTTTGATTAGACTTCTGTGGAGGTTGACAGCACTTGCAGCTAAGGCTGACAGAAAAAAAAAAAAAGAGAGAGAGAGAGAGAGAGAGAACAAAGAAAATAAAATTCTTAACTGGGTTGCTACGAAACCTCTACCATTTCATGATCTCCTTACCTTATCCGTTACTCTCAGTGAGAATTAGGGTGTTTGGGGGTTTGATGGTGGTTGGTTTTTTTTAGAACTGGGAAAATTCAACCTTTATTTTGTGAACATTTTTTACTGTGGAAAACCGATGTTTCTCCAGTATATTGGAGCCTTACCTCTGATTGTACAACTGTGATTTGGATAAAATGTCTCCTTCTGTTGCCTTGTAATTGAGCTAGTTTCTGATAAATCAAGGGCAATTTACCGAGATCTAAGTCTGACTTCAATTTCCTAACTACTACAATATTTTTTTGCTACAAATAATAAAAAAAAATGTTTGAAAAGAATTTAATGAGAAATCACACTGACAAAGCTGTAACTATTATTTTAGATGAAAAGCAGACCTTCAGATAAATTCTAAAATGTTAATTATTAAACTTAATTTCTGTTGCTGTGCTTCAGAGGGAGGAGAGATGATTGCTAAAGACCAAAACTGAATTAAGACATTAAGTATTTATAGCATTAGTTCTCTAGCCGCATTCAGAGTGAGTCAAATTTTAACACAACCAATGATGTTCTTCTTGCTCTCCAACTACTGACTGATCTGCATATGGATTAGCATGCAGATCCGCAGCACCAGTTGGGATGACTCCTGCTGATCTCAGTTAAATAAGTTAAGAATGTGCATTATTTTTTTATTTCTTGCAAGAGAATTGCAGGGCTAGAAAATACCCTGAGAGGCCAACTTCATCTATCCATTTACCACGGTAAGGATCAAGGCAACCACTCCTTCCCAACTTGCTTTTAAAATGTTTCCAGCAACTTCTCACTAAAAAATGCTAAAACCTCAGCCATCCAAATGTACAAATCATCCAAACCAAAAAAATTTGTACCATAGAATCATTAAATGCCTTGGGTTGGAAAGGACCCTGATCATCAAGTTCCAACCACCAACCATACAGACACTGCTTAATATTTCATCCAATTATTTCATCAAAATGGCACTTGTCTGTATATGCCTATAAAATGAAATATCTACATAGATATGATGAAATATCCACATAGAAAAAAAAGGAAGGTAAAATTCCTTTTACCTTCCTCAGGAAGCCTCAGGAATAGGTGATTTATAATGCAGAAATCAACGTGTTCATAAGAAAGATAGTAAAGATATAAATTTGTTTTTTTTTTTCTCCTTGCTGTTTAACATGGAATGGAGTTCTTTTGGCCATTTTTGAAGATTACAGCACTTTGTGCTTTTCAAAAAAAAAAAAAAAAAAGTGCTTTTTGGTCCAGAAACAAATATATTTGTCTGTTAAAAGACATTGTCATGATTCCATAGACACAAACTGCACAAAAAATGTCTTCCTTCATTTCAGGTTTCACCAATGTAACTAAAGTACTCTCTTGTTTACTTCAATCTTCATTCTCCATTTTCTCTGCTGAGCATCTTTGAAAATCTTTTGATGTTTACATGATTTACTATGTTCATTTATGACACTCATGTAGTGTTTGGATTCACTGAAATGCCCAAATCAAGGGGAAAAAAAAAATACTTTCAAAGTCATGCAAATAATTTAACTTAGTTTCTGCTCCTATACTGAAGGATATCTTCCAAACAAGGTTTAGTATATTCTATTTATCAAGTGAACAGTTCTTTCCATTGATTTTAAAATGGAGGAAAGCTCTGTGTACAGGACTTTCATGTATACCAAAAAAGTTCACATGGCAACTATCTCAAACATTCATAGTAGAACAGATCTAAAGGATGAGTACAGACAAAGAGACAGAGATTTGAAGACCTATCAAACATGGTTAATTAATCATTTCAGAGACCGTGCATCATTTAGATTTCTAAAACAACCAACTCAGTGGAAAAACAGCTCAATATATTCGGGTTCCAATCTACCAAATTTTCAGAATGCTGAAGTAGACAGGATATGAATTTCTTTGCAACTGGATTTGTTTATATATCCAGCACCAAGTCATATCTGCAGGTCTTACTGTTCTGTGCTGCGTGTCGTTGAAGAGCACAAAGAGGTAACAGTTGCAACATGCATCCCTCAATTTAATTGTTATTACTCTACAAAGACCTTGTCCCTGATTTCACAAATGTTGCCATGTCAGAAAACCCACACAAAATTTCAAAGTAAAGATGTTTGCAATTTAAATGAAAGTCATTCTGTATTCAGTTTAGAAATACTGTGGAACAGCAGTGACTAACCTAAATTCCTTCTTTTATTACCTGACGCTCAATTCACTTGTTCTCTCACCCTCTCATTTTTAAATGATCTTCAATGATTTTCCATTTTGAGCAGCATTCACTACTGGTTCAGTCCTTCATTTTTATTTAAATTCACTTGTGAGCTAATTTCAACTTTTGAGCTTAGTTTTTATTTCAAATATTCATCCTATATTTTATAAGAACTGTTTATAATCTGATGCTTGTTCTTCATTTTCCATTTATGGAGTGGCAATGCTACAAAATAATACAGTGATATTTATGTATATTGACTTGTGCATAATAAAACTAGCAGAATAAATGTTCCATTTACAAGTGTTTTCATATAGATCTATTAACTGACTAAAGGCTCTTTAGCAACATACATTAGGTCTCTGCAAGTAATAGAATAGAAAAATGATTGCTTTTACTTAAAAATGCTTTGAAGTAATCATGATATTGTTCAGTGAATACTACTTCTTATAGTAATTTCATGCCAAAATAGCTCCTTGTCCTTTTGGTTCATGTCTCTCACTGCTTACCTTGCTTCTGCATTTGTGCTGGAGTTGTGTGTTAGCTGTACCTCCATCAGAGCTTCCAGAATTGCTTTCCTTCCAGACATATACCAGACCATTTGCACTTAAAAGTAATGTGACAAACAAATCCAGAAGAATAATTCTCTGCACCCAGCCCTTCAGTTGAACTTTCTCATTCAATTCCTACATCCCACTGTAACAGATTATCCAGACCATGCTACCTCTGTCATCACCTTATTTGTATCTTTGGCTCTTCTGATGCAGATAAAACAGGACTTGGATCTTTAGAGTATCTGTTTTGAAGACAAGGGTACCAAATGGTGTAATTCCTGGTTTTTGGTTTTGGTTTTTTATTTGTTTTTGTTTGTTTTCTTCCTAAAGGATAGTAATAGAAAAAAAAAAATGGGCGCCTGAAATGCAAGTAACTTTTTAGGAATAGATTTCATCTTTAATATTTCCGTCCACTTGTGAACAATCTTTGGTGTCAAGACTTTGAAAAAAAGAGTTTCTTTTTTTATGAATGCTTCGGACTTCAGATCCCAATACGATGCTATTTCTGACATCATGCAAAAGCTGCAAAGGTGAAAATACATGTACAAAGATACGTACACATACATAACACATACACACACACACTGATTAGTATCTTCTAATCAAAACAAATCTTATGACAGTCATAAACCTGCAAAACAGATTGGATGTTCTCAAAATTATAGCATTTGAAGGTACTCAACATAGGAATACAAGCATAATAAAGACAACACATACACGGAAATATAAAACTAAAAACACTAGAAATCACTTCATCTGTGAATGCAAAAAATGCATCTGATTTTTCTTTTCTCAACAGAATGGGAAAATAATTTTGTTTTAAATAGGCAAGCTAACCTCTCTACTAACTATTCAGAATACAAACAGCAGTGGTGGACTATGCAGGAAAGACAATGCATGAAATGTACAGGTGTACTTAGGCATATAGTTGTTTTCAGTATCAATTATTTGGCCCCAGAAATGACTCATGCACATTTTCTAGTCATACATTTAGACTCTTATTCTTGAGATATAAAACAGAAATCCTGGAATGTCTCTATACTATATGAACTTTGTAATTAATACTGGGTCAAAGCTCAGAGCATTGATTAAACCAAACAGGAACTGTGCTTGATGAAGAACAAATCATAGACAAAATCTCAAATGCCAAGATATTTGGTGAATCAGTTGCCTAAGGTATCCAAAGAAAGTGAGACTGGGAACAAACCTGGGAGGGACCTTTTTTTCTTAAAAAAAAAAAAAAATCAAATTTTTGGTTTTATTCCAAACTTGTTGGTTGTTTCTTTTTTTTTCCTAGTCTCCCTACAACAATTTCTTTCACTTAAACTAATAATAATGTTTTTGGCTTTTTTTAAAAAGAGATAGACGTTAATTTTCCACAAAAGTAATCAACACCAAAATTACTAGAATTTAATCTGGAAGATGGTCATTTCAGAAAGCTATCAAATTTGGACCAGCATGCTACATAGCCAATGGAAATTCAAGACCATTAAATATTAATGTAGAAGTAATACATAGCTTTCTTTGAACTGAAGTGAAATAACCATTCTAAGCCCTGCTGAACACCGAGAGGCTGAAAATCTAGATCTGGTTCCTAAAGACACAGCTCAGGTTATCTTTTGTGAATCATATTACTATTAATGAGAATTAAACAGATATGTTGGGTAGATAATATTAAAGCCATGCAGTGCCCTTCAACCTATAAAATCAGTGTAATGCATACTGAGAGATCCACAATAGCCTTGGTACATCCACAGCTTCATCCCGTAGCCTTAGGTAGGCAAAACTCTAGTTGAGACTTTTTTATTACTATTGTTTACTTTGCCATTCTAAAGGCTAGGGAAATGTAACCACTGTGCTATATATTAATAACAAAATCTGTATTTTAACAATTCAAAACATTCATAATAATAATAATCTTTTGAATGCTGTACTTCAGCATGCAAGTCTACTTGCTGTTACGACAAATCCTTGAATGCACTGAGGTTTTTTTTATTATTATTCTGTTCTGAAAAGAAATTGACTGCTTATTTACAAAGTAAAAGGAGAAATAGTGATCAAATGAATAGTACAACTATATGAAATATTTCCAAGGGATTTATACAAAATAGCACAATACCTTCCAAGGAGATAACAGACTAGAAGTGAAACAGTCATTAAAGCACTTTAAAAAGGTATGTTTGAACAAGTCATAGATCCTGACAGTCTATATATATTTAAATTCTCCACTTAAGATAGTTAAAATCATGATGCAAGCAGTTCACCTGTTATTCTGTGCTAAACAACAGTACAACAGTTATTCTAGATGTTTCCTATACCCAGGAGCGAAATACTAATATTCCTCAAAAGGGCTACCTTTCCTTCATGCCATTCTATATTATTTTTACTATAGTTATTCTTAGTGATCAGTTCAATTTTATTTAAGTATTGCCAGAATATTTGGTTTTGTTTCCTCCTACAGAAATGATGTGAATAAGCAATTTAGAACTTGCTGCATTTCACAGAAAACATTGCTAAAACCCTCCCACACATTTATATTGACATCCTAAGGCTTTCGAGAACATTAGTGTTATAGCTATAGTCATAGCTATTATATCATACAAAGAAAGTATCGAAACATTATGTACCAGATAGATAAGCCAATAGAATTATTCAAATTTCTGTTTGAAATGCTTGATTCACAGATGCCTCAATAAAATGTAAGAACATAAATCAACTTAAAGCTTCAGATACAAAAATACATAAAACTAACAAACAAACAAACATACAAACAAAAAAAAAGCCACCAAAATCAACTGCATCTCTCAAGTCAGACAAGAAAGTTTTCTGTGCTGCCCTTCCAACCTGTAGGAATTACTATGATTTTCCATGGACTATGAATTGTGCAATGCTGGCACTGAGCTCAGATTTTAGAGGAAAACAGGACTGAAGGAAGTGATCTACTGTCAAAGCTTTGGACTAGAATTAAACAGTTTTGGAAAAATTCTTCTCTGACTTCACATTGTCTACTACATAACCAGAAAAATTTGTCAGACTGAGAAAAAAAAAAATAATAATTTGGAGACTATTGTAGTGATCTGAAAAGATCATTTTATTCCAAATCTGGAAATCCTTGACAAAGCAAGACCTTCTTTTCATGATTAAAACTTATAATTTGATGTTTTGCTGTGTATTTTATTAATCTCGAGTTAGAACTTAGATTCTTCGTGCAAATTTGGTGGGTTCAACACAAAAAGCCAAGAATTTAAACCAGCTGAAAACAGACTTCCTATTATAGTCACAATCTATAGTTAAAAGTTAAAACTGATTACAAAACAAGTTTAATCACATAAACAATAGCACCCCTACCTATGGACTGGCTACAACATGCAGAAGTATCTGCAATGAATGCAATGACAACAGAATTTTGAGTCATGGGCTAACTACACTGACTACATAGAAAAATGGTTTGATTTTGCTCTCTTGCACCTGTTCCACATTGTGTTTGTCTTTCACTTTTGGCAGAGAGATTGCAATTTGAAAAACAGTAAGAGACTAAAGCAAGTCCAGATCATCTGAGACAAACACAAGCAACAGTTATGTAGTCCTCTATATGGGCGAACAGGGATTGTCCCTGAAGTCTGGAATGAATAGGTTGTTTCTAGGTTGAAAGATATTCAGCACAAGCACATTCAACCTACTGATTTCTTTTTCACATCACTGATCATTATGAGGATTCCATCAGCTAGCAAATTTACAGAGACGATCAAATCATTTGATATAGGCCACTAAAGAGTCGTCACATGGTAATGGCCTTCAGTCGCCTCTAACTATGGTCTGGATTCAAAAACACCAATACAGCGACGAGACACTTCTAATCCTATTGCACGCCCCTAGAGCCTTGCAGTCACGTGGGCAGATAAAGATCTAAATGAGTATCATTCTCCTTAATTACTCTTTTTACGCTTTTGAAGAGAGCAATATAAATATAAATCTTCAGTAAATAATGCTCGATGTCACTGGCAAGTAGATTATAGTGCAGCCATCTGTTTGCAGTTTGAAAAGTTACCATTAAAACAAGACTTCACTGACAAAAAGCACCAACAGTTTATGCTATCAGATTGACTTCAATTTCCTGACTTTTAGGAATAGAAATTAAGCAGTAAAGTTATAGAATGCCACTGTAGAATTGTACAATCTTATCTAATCCTTAAAAGTTAAACAAATATGGGGTAAATAACACTGCTAATATCTTGGTCTAAACAAGTATAAAAACCCACAGGCTTCATAAATGTGTGAAATCAAAGAGCGCTCACACTGTTCCAAAGATTACATTTAAACAGAAAGAGAGAAGCTATTTTATTTTACTATGAAATAAAAAAAGATTTGCTTATGAATATTTCTTTCACCAAGTTTCAAGTCCCTCTTATAGCCATTTTGGACTTATTACACGGTTTGAAGTAATTTTTAAGCCAGCCTCTAAAACAAGCCTGAGGGATATTGCTCAAGACGGAGCTAAAAGAAAGCAAAACATCACGCACTGATAAAAAACATTCTTTGATCAAAAGAACACAAGTAGGTTGAACAGTTTCTTCTGCTGCTGCTCTAGGACGATGCTAAAATTTCCTGTCACAGTGCAGACAGTGATTAGAATAACTATGTCAATTTGGACTGTATCAGTTCATCAGCTTAACTAAAGACTTGATTTCAAATCCCTACTATCTTCACTCATGAGTATATTGTCATTATTAATACTTTAAAAAAAAAAAATAATGAAAGGTGGTGCAATTATCACATCCAACCAGCTTTGTTACTGCAGACAATGTCATTTCCAATCAGCAAATCCATGTCATTATACTGCGGAGGGAGACAGATAAGAAGTCTCGCTTATCAAAATTTTCCTCCATCAATGCAATGATTGTGGGAACAGGCAGACTGACACCACAAGTTGGATAACATTGTCTCCCTCAAGAAATTTATTGTTTCCCTCCTGAAAGCAAAGCGAATGGGATTGACACACATTGGTAACCTCAAAGGTGTATAACCTTCCTCCCCTCATATTAATGATGTGGGTCTGGTCTGGGTACCTTTAGTTAAAATCTAAGTTGAGAAAAAAAAATAACACCTCTTTTCCCAGTTGGATGATAATTTGCCTTTCTGTTTTCATTATCAATTCCCTACATAGTTCTTCCCCAACCAACTCCCTCTGAGATTTTCCAGTGAGTTTAAACTTGTCAAACAAGTGTTAAAACTTTTTAAAATAACAAATAATGTGAAATTTTGCAATATTTTAGTAAGTTCTAGTTGGCTGACATAGTGGGCACTTACCCAAATCCCCTGAAGCTGTTGAGTCAGCTGTACTCCATCTATCCTGTGCTCCTGCATGTGATCAAGTGTTCAACTTCTCTGTCCTGCAGAACTTTTCAGAAAGCATTCTGAGCCTGCTGGTGGGGGAAAAGAGACACTCATTATGAAAATTCTTTTAAAAATAGGTCTGGATTTTAGATGGGAAAATTTGACAGGTCTCAGAATACCTTACAAGTCTGTTCATCACCATGCTGAAATCTGAGCAGGATCTTTATGGTGCCTTTTTTCAATCCTCTGCCTCTTTTTTCTTGCAGCCTTTTGATCTACTTCTCTCCACTTGTACGAAGATCTCCAGAGGTCCAAGTGGGGCAAACAATCAATGTGAAGAAATTATTCTGTCATCAGCTTGTTGAGGGAAAACCTTGTCTGCTTAAAAAGAGGGGTGGGAGGAAGGAGACAGATGGAAGCACTGAGATAGGATCAGTAACTAAGCTGCATGGTTATCAATGCCCCGTTGTGTGTTGTGAGAAGTGTCTAGTTTTTTCAGTTCTGGGCTAAATTCATAGTACCCACAAAACAAAAGCAAAAAGAGCGACATTTCACGCTGTGATGAAAATGTGATATGGGGGTGTCACTGTGAATACAGGTGACAACAGAATGATAATTACCAACAGGACATCAATGCACACAAAGCCAACTGCATACAAAGGCAAGATCAAGCTGCTAGAAACTAAACCTGCTTCATAACATCTACTCCCTGATCCTCGGGCCTTAGAGGGGGCAGAGGGAGATGTTTCACTCCCTTTTGTTGCTTTAGATTTTTCTTTCTCTCTTCTGCCTCTTTTCACCTTCTCCCTTTAGTTTTTGTGACAGCCTGTAAATTTTCATTATACCTTGGGGCAGGTAAAACTGTAGTCCGTAGGCTTGGCATCCCAGAGAAAGCTTTGAGGTGCCTGGATTTGTTGGGGCACAGCATGAACAGTGAAGCCTGGCCTTTACCATGTCTTCACTTACACTAGTTGCTCATAGACATCAATGCTGCTAAGCACATCCACAGTAACTCCGGCCAGTCTGGACGAGTAGCGACCTGGTGGCCCAGTACACTGACCTCCCCACCTCATAGGCTTGCTCTATCAGGTGAATGAAAAAGGAAAGCAGCAAAGCAGGTTTCAACAACAAGCTCCCTCATATATAAGCCATGTGTTCTGCACCCATGGGAATGGTGGATCATCCCTGGATGCTCCAGATACAGGAAGGAGAGCCCAATGCTGCTTCCCCATGCAGGCATACAGAGCTTTTGCTGTTTCCAGCAGTTTTGCTCCAGAAAGAATCATTTATAATATACTCTGAAGTCATCAGACAACAAAAGACTTTTTATACTTGTAAGTCTCTAGTCCTGTTTTCAGACACATATCCTATAACATTAATGGTTTGGCTGGGTGGGAGCTCAAGAAACTAAATCTAACCCTTCAATATTAATAGTACAATACAACAAGGACTAGGGTTGCCTTGGACGAATAAAAAGATAAACAAAGGGAAATGAAGCAATGACAAGACCTTTACTTCATATTAAATGTTTAGACAGGTTTGATACCTCAAATCACAAGAACACATTGAAATATCTCAATATAATATCAATTTCACAAACAAGAGTGTTAAAGCATGGTCTTACCCTTGAGTAGGTTTCCAACGCAGGAATCTCAGTTAAAGATACCCATAAAATCAAAAGTTATCCCCTGCCTTATGGCCTTCAGATGAGTTTATTAAAAAACATCAAATCATGTAAAAACATTGTAGGCAATTTCTCTCCATTTCCAGTGGCAGCAAGTACAACTTCTGCAAAGTTTGTGCTGCCTCCTTCCATACAGACATGCACACAATCAAGTCCTTCCGCAGCATCACAGCTGTCACCTCTTCTTTCTCTTGCTGCAGAGTATGTTTTTCATAGAATCATATAATCATTTGAGTTGGAAGGGACCCTTAAGGGCCATCTAGTCCAACTTCTCCACAACTAACAGGGACACCTACAGCTAGATCAGGTTGCTTAGAGCCCCATCCAGCCTGACCATGAACGTCTCTAGGGATGGGGCATTCACCATCTCTCTGGGCAATCTGGTCCAGAGCCTCACCACCCTTATTGTAAAAAACCTCTTCCTTATATCCAATCTCACTGTTAGCACTTCTAGTTTGAATGTGCTAGACAGCAGGATAGATCCTTACAACTTTAGCTCACACCAAAAACCAGCCATTTCAGCAGCTATGCACACTGAGGAATCATAGCTACACACTTTCGGGAGACTTAATTCTCCCCATCAGCTGCAGGAGCAGCTTGGCTGGAGCAAACACATCCAACTCCAAGCAGAAATAGGTTGAAAGCTGTCTGGGCAACACAGCTCAGGAGAGCCTGCAAGACTAGCCTTCATCCTGGCAGGTCATAAGTCTTCTAAGGTCTGTCAGCTACGCAGTCCATCATTTTGCACCTCTACTAAAGTTAACTGACCTTAACTGAGAAGCATATGGTGAGATGAAAGTACAGTTGTCCGTGTTATCCCATCCCCAGACAGCTCACACAGTTTAGGATTGCAGTAGCTTTACCCTCAATCCATTAGAACAGGTAAGAAGGAACACAGCTACAATGTGTTAAGATAGTAATTAGTTGACACATACTTAAAGGAAGCAGTGAACAAATCTCTGCAGTTTCTAGAAATATCACTTTATGGCTATCACACGATACTATAAGCAATCTGAAGGATATGCTACATATACCCATAAAATCCCAAGTTGTTTCAAGTTTTCCATAAATAATGGCATTTAGTAATTCCACTGCTACCCGATGTTATCTACTCTTTAAAAATAAAAATAAATCCTTGTATTCATTAACATGAAGCAAAATAAAACAAGCCTAAGTAATTCACCTTTAGGGATGTGAAGGGATGTGCCCCCAAACCACTTAATTTCTCTGAACTTACACAATCTATTTGTAGAAAAATGATTTTTGCTCTGTAAAATATTTAATAATTTTACAAGCTTTTTTCAGCATGATTTAAGCATTCATTCTGGTCAGAACAGATATAAGATAACAACAGTATGAATATATCAAGTGAAAAACAAAGAATAACTTTCCAAAAATATTATTTTAAAAATTCAATATCTGTCTCCTTTCTATAAATCTCCTGGCCTGTCCCACTATTTATTTTCTATATTCTTTTTTAGATTATAACAGCTGTTTTTTCTAAGCAATGATTTTAGAGAATTTCAGGACACAATCTGATTGCAAGTTTTCGTAACTCATCTAAAGGATCTGAAGGACTAAAGCATCTCAGGAGCTTTCTCTTTTCATGCAGACAGATACACTAAATAAGTAAAACCATTTCTCCCACCCTTTCCTTCAGGTCGCAGAATTTGTTGCTGATACCTAAATGCACACAGAGAGACAGAATGGATACAAATGAATGGAAAAAATAACTCAGAAGAAAAAAAAAAAAAAAGAATCAAAAGGGGGAATCCAAAGATTCTTAACCAGCTCATATGCAAGCTAAACTGTGCTGCTGTTTGCCCATGATATAAATACTGAGTCTGCTAGACTTTCATTTCTCTTAGAAAAGTAAATAAGAAGAATATTATTCCTCATCAGCCAATGGAAGAATCTTCCCTTCCGTTATTTATATCACAATTATCCTCTTCTGTAGAGCTTTGGAGATATCCTAGATTTTCTTTTGGCAAATTTACATCAATATGAACTTCAGCATTAATAAGAAATTCCACAAAGCCCAACTCGATTGCTAATTTATTAAACAGGAGGATAAACAAAAGAAAAAAAAAAAAAAGGCTTATATTGGGGATATGTATTGGCATACATAGACCTACATTTGGAGGTGTTTTGATGGAATCCTTCTCAACAAATAAACATTATATATTATATCCCCTCTTATCTGCCTCTTTTCCAAACAGATCTACAATGGTACTTCCTGCTCTCCTTATGACTAAATTCCAGAGCCCTACAAACATCTCCTACCCCTTCTCCTACTGCTTTTTCTCTCATATTTAGTTTTATTTGCTTTTTAAAACCTTCACACTTTCACTTTTCTAACCACTCCTCAGAATTATGTCCACATTAAGCCCCTTTGCATAAAAGATTTGCATTACTACTCCTTTTCTATTGATACAGCAAGAGAAAGTTGTGCCAGGGGAGGTTCAGGTTGAATATTAGAAAAAGTCTCTTCTCAGAAAGAATGTTGGAACAGGCTGCCCAGGGAGGTGATGGAGTCACCGTCCATTAGAGTTCAAGAACTGTGCAGACATGGCACTGAGGGACATGGTTAATAGGTATGGTGGGGATGGGTTGATGATTGGACTAGATAATTTTAGAGGTCTTTCCAACCTTATTTATTCTATGATTCTTTCCTAAAAGATTGGGTGTATTTCAGAATTCGGTTAATATAGATAGATTATCTCATACTGTTCTTACAGTATGCAATCAATACCTTCTGTGGCTGCAAGAGGTTTGAAAAGAAGCAGTACTGCAGGAGATATTCTTCCCTAACAGTAGTCAAATCACTCACACAAACACATAGCTTAAAAACTGTCATCACTATTTATACTATGGGCATCTAGAGAGTGTGTACCAGTTTTAAATAACTGAAGAGTATTCTGCCTCGGAACCAACCAGTTCCTATCCTGCCAAAGCAATGGTAATTTAAATCTCTCTAATGTAAACTCTTAGAAAAACAGGGAGCACGTGAGAAAAATGATCATGAAATTATGTTTGTAATGAAACATCACACAGAATCCAAATCCAGTTTATGCAGATCTTTACCAAAGGCAAAAAATGCAACCTGAACAGATTGTAAATAACCCTGGCACCAGTCTTATCTGCAGAAAGACCACAGAACTAGGATACATAAATCCCTGTTAGTCATAGCAGTGCATAACAACATACATCAAAGGACTGATGTGTTTCAATAACAGCAGAGGTAAATTTACAAAAGAAATGGTTGCGGTAACATATTGTGAATTGGGACTAAAGAAAAAACAACATACAACCACCCATGAGACTACATTCAGCTTCTCCAGCTTTATTGAAAACAACCTGATTTGCAGCAACAAATATTTCTCATAGCACTGTATAAAAAGCATTAAAAACAGTCAGCTTCTTGCATTAAAATATTTTGTTTCACAGCTTGTCTGATTTTTTGGTTTCTTTGTTCTAGATCCACAGGATACTACACATGTGAGCTTCAGTTTACCAGGGATGCTCAGGAAAATAATTTTCACGTTGACCATATCAGATCTAAAAATAAACCTGGAACCACACTTTGCTTTGGATTTACATCAATTATTTTGCTTTTTCCTCAAATCAAACAAAAGTAAAAATCATTTTATTTCCACTTTAGTCACATAAATTTATACAAGTAGTGCCCCAAAAGCAATGCTTCCTATTTTATTATACTGGCCCACAACACCAGCAGTGAATGTTGGCAGCATGGCAGTAGAGGTAAGAATCTTCCCAGTATTCCCTTACTTGTGTGAAGATGGCAGCAGAGGGGCAGTCTGACAGAACGGTGCCTGACATGGGAGTGCACATGAAGCAAAGGTGTGTCACTGAATTCCTCCATGGGGAAGAAATGGCACCTAATGACATTCGCCAACATTTGCTGAATGTTGATGGAGACCAAACAATAAATGTGAGCACAGTGAGGCAGTGGGTGGTGTTTCAACAGTGGCAAAAGTGGTTTGCCCCCGCAGGTGCAGATTTTGATGAGCTAGGCATGCAAACTCTAGTGCATTGCTGATGAAAATGCACAGCTAATGGTGATGACTGTGCTGAAAAATATTATTTTATAGCTAAGAACTTGCTCTACCAAATACTGTTGTTGTGTTCTTCGTATACTTTGCAATTTCCATAGAAATGAGTAGGAGGTATTACTTTCAGAGTGACCAATGTTCTATCCAAACAATTTGCAAAGTTTAAAACCATAGTAGTTTAAACAGTATTTCTAAATATACATACACTTTCTTACTGTTATATTAACTCTGAACATCATATTCTCCTACCTCTGACTGCAAGACTCTCATTTTTGAACCCATTACCAAATTTTAGCTAAATCTACAGCCAATATTCCTTTCCTTTAACAACGAGATTGTATCTAATATTTCTCATTACTTTAAACATTTATCCTCCAGAGAGGCTTGCAGATTTTCAAATGAGAAAGGCTATTTTCAATCTGAAAGCAACATCAATCCGGCTGTCTTGCTTTACAGCAGAGCCCTTCCTTGTTTCTCTGCCATTAGTTTCTTAAACTAAATGCAGAATGTCACCAGCCTTTCTTTAGAAACAGGAAATAAGTGTCCCATTAAGTACTTAGAGGAGTGGACAGATTCTCCCATTCAGCTCGTTCCCTACACACTTGCTGGTGCTGAACAGCAAACCTTGTATTTCTGAGAAAGGGCCATCACAGAGAGGTTATTTTCCTCTAAGTGGTTTCCTTCTTTCACTTGTTCTCAAGTTTAGTGCTAAGTTGCTGAAAGATTACCTCATTCATATGATTGGGAGACTGTTAGGCTCCAGAGCATCAGGTGAGTGAGGCAATAATTATTTGTTTGAAAAACACAGGTAGTTTTGCCCGCATTGCAAAGAAACATGCCTGAGTTTTTCATTATTCCAAGGACAAATCCTGAAGCTTATTTCCTTTTCAGAAGCATAGTCCATGCTCATAATGGTGGAAAATTACACAGAGATAGTCCTAGTCACTGCTCATGTTCAATAAGAGTCTGAATGGAGCTGAAGCAAATGGGGCTGCCTGCCCAAGTGTATGCTGCTGCTGACTGCATGCACGCATACACACTTGGGCTTCTCAAAGGAAGAAAACGATCTCAGCATAAGGTAGGATGTGAGTTTAATGTACTTTAGCATACCAGCAAAAATCCCCATGTCCCCCGGGCAAACCCTTCCTCTGCTGTGAGATGGTTTTTCTTTTTTGGAGTGTGGTTGGCATTGCGCTAGAAGCTTCCTTTAAGTTGTTTTTCTGTTTATTTTTTTAATGTGTAAGCATTTATGTTGTTTTGATGCTTTTTTTAGAGCTACTTTTATTTAAGAACAATGCAAGTTCAATAGCATAGTAAGTACAGAGCTTCCCATGTTTGTTTAGGCCACAAATAGATTTCTAAAACTACCTTCCGTGAGCTTTTTCCTAGGTCAATACAGTCCCTGTTTTATTTACTAGGATGATTTTCTATCATTTAGTGTGAAATAACTTCAAAATCCCAACAGCATCAAGCGCCAGGAAACTAATCAAGGAGAAAGAACAAGTGAGAAGAGATCAGAAGGATTTTTACGCATAAGAGTCTCGACCCATTCCTCCTAGGCAGTACTTGGTACCAGAATACAGAACTGCAGACTACCCCCCTAGGAAGAAACAAAGCTCACTACATGACCTCTGTGAACTGGATTTAAGATGCATGTTCATTATGTTGCAGAGGGGATGTTCAAGAGGATCAATATGCCATTGAGATAAAAGAATGGTATAAACTGTCCTGAGAGTTGCTTAGAATATTCTTTACTGTCAGTCTGGGAATTAAAAACAGAGCAAGAGGCATATTAAAACTGTGCTTTTATAAGCTTAATCAGTAGGCTGGAAAATGAGTTTCACAAAGAGATAATGAGCTCCCAAATCATAATTTGCCAAGGGTGCATCGATTTCACTGGTCTTCAGATCATTTATGAGCATCCAGCACAAGAGCACCTTTCTGCTCCAGGCTCCCACCAGGCAGAGGCATGAGTCAGTGAGACTCCACCTACGCAAGTAGGATTTACAAGTTTAATGGCTGTGTGAGGTACAGAAAGGTCGTCAGTTTTGGATCTACTCAAGGTGGATATTTTGAGGTCTTTGCTGAAGCTGAGAAACAAATAGTTTTCATTGTGTACTGAACAAACCTTTTGCTTCCCCTTTGAGGGATTTTCAGAGGTAACAAAGGGCTAATCTTAACAGGTCAATCGCAGAAACAGCCATGCTGCAACCACTGCGGTTCTACCAACTCTACAGTCACCACCTTGCTACTCCTCATCCTGGTAACCACTCGGGCATTTATCTAGTACACGAGAGAGTAGGCTGAAGGTCTCTCCTCTAGCTCAAGGGAGCATATTCCCTTGGGGACAGCTCTATTAGGTCAAAGATCAGAACTTATTCCTGAGTTAGTGACAAGGTGATGTCCCCACCCCACCTGAAATGTGTGTAAACATTTCAGGTGCAATATCACATTTCAGGTGCAATGTGACAACTAAGAGAGAACAATCCAGCTTAGCTGTAGATCAGTGCCTAAAGCACTGCCCTGAGAAATAAGTTAAAATCCCTCAGAATAAGAAATGCATTAAACTCAGTCTTCTACATCTTAGTCAAGTAGCCAGACCACTGGACCAACAGGAGGGGCCACTGCAGAGGCATCTAAAACTTGCTACATACTGCAACACAGGAGCGACACCACAGACATAGAAGAGTCTTCCCATTCAAATTCACATTTCATTTCTCTCATCGCAGCACGTAAGAAAGAGCCACATAAGTCTTCCCACACTTAGTCAGCTTTGTTTCTCTCTCCACCATCATCCACCAATAAGAGCCCTATGCTGAGTGTACAGAAGGGATTTTTCAGGTGAAAGTTTGGAATCAGAGACAGCACTCATGTCATCTCAATCCCCTATCCAGGCTCTTCTTTTCATTCTTTTCATATCTTATTTGTAGTTTGCACCAAGATGTACAAAGCTTAATGCTAACTCCTTCTGGCAGATTGGGACAGCTGAACAGATAGGGGAGTTGTTCGTTGTTTTTTGTTGTGATTTTTTGTTTTTTAGGGTTTTTTTTTTTTTGTGGGTTTTTTTTTTTTTGAAAAGTTTATTACTTTAAAAAATAAAATAAAATCTTGTTTCATAGGGATAGGGGCTCTAGGACTTGTGTGCAACCTTTCTTCCATCCATTCTGCAAAAAATCAGACATTCTTTCCTGAGACTAAAAGTTAGATTGAAGATGACCCTTATCTCAGTAGTTTGGAAAATAAGACCAGAGATGCAGGACATGAACAGGGAAAAAGATTGTCTGCAATGATCCTGCTACTCACTTGCTCTGTGTTGTTTGAACGTGTATTTTTAATAGCAAAGTACCCCACACAACAAAAAATGACCTTATCCAACTTAGGCAATGAGAAAACTCAAAGAGGCTGTAGCTTCTTTTCTTCATTAGATGAACATGCCATCCCCAGACCTCAGCAAGTATGACTGAGCTGGTATGACTTCTCGCCCTTTGAAATGCCATTCTCAGATATACCGATGATTTTGTCACCATAGTTGTTCCAGATGCTTAAAACACTATCTCAGGTCTGATGAGGAAAACATACTGCTGGTACTACATCACAGATCTGCTTCTTATTCATTTACTTTTCTTTTTCTTCACACAGAACTAATACAAAGAGCTACAAAGTTCTGAACTTTACATTCATTTTCTGGAGGGAAAAAAAAAAAAAAGCAGGAAATGAATGTCTGCAAGCCTTCATTAGTCTGTACATTATAGAAAGATATTATAGGCCAAATATCAGGGCGGTCTGCTACATACAATAGCAGCAGATCAAAGTCAGTGCTACTATACTAAATGAAAACATTACAAGAACCATTGTGATCAGAGCTACTTCTTTTAAACAATCCATAAAATCAGAAAGTGGGAAAAGCGTATCCTCTCAAGAATTACAGCTCCAGTTGATCTATTCCTTCCCCCACTGTGAAGTCCACTGCATTATTTATTCATTTAAGTGCTCTAATCAAGACAACTGCTCAAAAGTCATTTTAAATAAGAGTGCACTGCTCAGTGTAGCAGTAAGAGATAACAGCAATTTGCAGCCCATGCTGATGTACAGCAGCATAAAAAGCTTGCTGGATTGAGGGCACATTACATGGTTACAGCTGAGAAAGTCATTTTACGATATAAAAAACAAGTGTCTTTTTTCTTCTGTGTGTTGCAACAGACAGCCTCCTCTTTATGCCTGATCCCAGGATCCATGAGAGCCACACTGCACCAGCCACCACAGTCAGAAGGCGTGCTCCACAAAATGCAATCCTACTGAATTTACATTTCAAGCGTGCAGGCCTACATTTGGGAAGGCAAGCTGCTGCTGCCCAAGTACAGAACAGAGGTGGCTGCATAATGCAGGGCTAGCCCCTGGCTCCCACTATCATTATCAGCCACTGGAGCATTACAGTTCTTTTTAAAACAAGGCTTCTTAGGTAAACTCCTGGATTTGTGAGCCGCCTGGATGCTACAGTGAACAGTAGTATTATATTCCTTATAAAGCACGAGTTATCATCATAACATGCACAATGCTATGTACCATGTCAGAAGTAGTGAGGTTATACATTGTTCAAAATGGTCTTTAAATCAATAACTATTTCTTCACACAGAAAAGACAACAACATTGTTTTCTAAATCTACTTGGCTGAAAGAAATATTGCAGGTTGTGTGTTTTTATTGCCTTTTCATGACGTTATTAGCATTATCTAAAATTTAAGTTTAAATCAAAAGGAAAAGTGTTATCAAAACCATGCTCAGCACAAGTTTTATTTCTTGCTCTACATGTACTCATATTTTGGTGGGATAGTTTCTTCTATTGCATCTGAAGGTATCTATTCTTCTCCCTTCTCAATACGGAGAAATAAATTTAGATTAAAGGGGATCACTGTATTAAAATGAACATTGAGAACATCATAAAATGTTAATTAAATAAGCCACTAAGTGCATCACAGATTGTTTTTTTTGTTTTTTGTTTTTTGTTTTTTTTTTTTTTTAACTTCTAGATACATATGAAAGAGGTTTTTTTTCGGAATTCGGATTTTATGGAATCCGAATTCCATAAAATGTTCAGTCTTGTTTCTGTTTAAAATCAGGGGGAAAAAGAAATCAGTTTCCTAAAATAAGTTTGGTTTTTTCCCTGTGAAAAGGAGAAATACATTTCTCAGCTACTGGCTGTAGCAGATATCTCTCTGCTATCAAGCCACTAAGAGATATGAAAATCTCATAAGGGACATAAAAAGCAAAATAATTGAACTCTCCAGCTAAATTAGAATACAGAAGACTTAAGATTAGAATAAAGAAAAGAACACATGAATAACAATGGTCACAAAACAGAGAAGCAGCAAGAACTTTAGCAGTTATTTACTCCTAAATAAAATACGCGTCTGCTTCAAAAGCATCCTTTAGCAAAGGAATGCTGCAGACCTATGCTGAAATTAAATACTGGAGCTAGAGACCTCCTGTCACCAGATTCCATAGGAACTGAAGCTGAAAATCATGTGTTTTAGAAATGCACCATTCTTGCATAAAGTTTCTCTAAAATAGAATTTCACAGAATCATAGAATCACAAGGTTGGAAAGACAAGGTTGGAAAGGACCTGCAAGATCATCTAGTCTGACCGTCCTCCCATTACCATTGCTACCACAAACTAAACCATATCTCGTAGCTCCTCATCCAGAAGCCACTTGAACACTGCCAGAGATGGCGACTCCACCATCTCTCTGGGCAGCCATTCCAGTGCCTAATCCTCGTATAATAAATCTAAATGAGAATATATTGTTCTTTCCTCAACAGGACTTGCATATATCCTCTGGGGGTGGGTCTCATAAGGGATAAAAAAAATCAGCTATTAGGTGTAAGCTCAAGGAATCTAGAAAATGTAAGATTTCTTGCTAAAATACAGTACAGCTCTAATCCCCAGTCATTATCATTATTTCTAAACAAAGGTATCAGGATCATCGGGATGTGATCTTGTGTCAGTTTTTAAGTCCATGTGCCCGCAAACTCCAGCAAGCATGCTGTAAACAAGACCTACTGGTTTTACAATTCCTGCAAGAAAATATTTTTTCTGTATAGTCCAAATCATTTTCAACATGACTTCAAGCAGGAGTAATTATTATTGCTTTTCATTATTATATGCAAGAAACTCCTCTCTCTCGATCAAGGCATGCTACTTGTAACGTAAGTACATTTGGAAAAACAACTGTGCTTTGGAACTTAATGTCTCGTTTAATATCAGACACTACAAGTGGAGATAAAAATAATATATAGAAGGAATACACAACAGTATGCACAAGTTTTGCAAGGAGATTTAAATTCTTTTCTTAAATTTCAACATTTCCAGTCTTCTCTTTAAGCTTATTTCTATTCTCTTTCAGCTAAAATAGTCTAGTTAAAGCTTGCTCTATAAAATCTACTATTATGCATCGTTCCCACCCTAATAATGCCACGTATGTAACAGATACCACACAAACACCATAAAGATAGCCTGGTCTCAGACTTCACAATCGTATCTGATGTATATGTGAGTATGAGGACAGCTGGAAAAGCAAGAATAGTCCACTGTACAGACTGAGTGAGACACTGCAGTTTTTTTGGCTGTGCTACCAGAGGCCATTCTCATAGGGAGCAGGGGGAAACAAAACGATTTCAACTCTTCCCAGTCCTAGCTTCATCTCCTTTCTCCCAGCCCTCCTTGCTCTGCGGATGTACTTCTTCGGGGATTTCTCTCTGGGTTATTTTTAAACTTGACGTGTTTTTCTGCAGAGACTGCCTACCTACATTGGCCTGTTGGCAACAGAAAGGTCTTAGACCACAAACAGTCCAGCAAAGACTTGTGCAGGCTTCAAGGCAAAGGAAAGCTGCTACAGAAAAGCAGTGAAATGGCTTTAGAGATTCGCTAATTTTTCCTGGCATGAGAGGAAGCAAAAGGAAGGAGATAATTTTTGAAGATATAATCAGGACAAGTCATTGGCTAAAGGAAGAAAATATAATAATCTCTACACCGAGTGAGAAAGGAATAAGCTACAAAAAGTAAGGCTATGAATGACCTTAGCAAAAAACACAAAGTCAGTGCACGAGAGAAGGCAGCAGTGAGCCAATAAGGAAAAAAGCAACCCTGTACTCCCCGCTAAAATCATGTTCTTAGCACCCTAGGGGTATGCAATGCACTCAGCAAGCAAACAGAAAATGATGCAGCTCCCACCTCTGAACAACTACTCTGAGTGAAGGACAAGAACAGGCTCATCCACATGCACAGCTAGGAAAAGCACAGAGATTTCACAGAAAGGATCTGCAGTACTTACACACTGCCTGGAGATAATCACATTAACCTAGATCAATACATCTGGGTATGTATGTTTGGAAGTTGTTACTCCCATATTCATTCATTTCTACATGAACTAATAGTGTTATTTTGTTGTTGGGTTTTTTTCACATATACTGTAATTTAAATTGTTTCACCATTGTACTTCAAAAATCTACATTAAATAGAAGAGGACTCTCAGCTAGTAAATGCTGCTTATATTGAGCTTCAGTGAGATTTGATAACTCAGGAAAGCCTATGCACTATGCAGAGCCAAAGGAGAACAAAACTGACTATCTGCATAACTATCCAGGTCTGATTTATATACAGTAACTTTGGAAGGACAGCTGACCTTGTGGGCAAATTCTTTTCACAGTAGAGATGGTTGCTTCAAGGATATGAGACAGCATGCAGTTAATGATGCAGGCAGACTTAACTTTCAATAGCAGTTTCATGGCAATTCATTTATCGACTTAAGTTAGCATGGTAAATTTAAGAACTACTGGAGCTAAGATACACCTCTAGTATTAGTAGTAATTGGGTAGTAATTGAGCCAAATAGTTTTTGCATGCCCTAAAGATAAGGAAAAAAAAAAAAGCCTGCCAACAACCTTAGCTTTTCAGATGATTTAGTTCCTGAGCCTAAATATTTATGCTGGGAAAAATGAGGTAGGACTTCAGTCTATTTCTAAGTATGTGCATATATTTGTATTCAAAGTATCCTTAGTAACTAGTTGATAAAGTCAAGTTAGTGACTCTACTAAATTAGGGTACATTATATTTGGACACTATCTCATCACCTTTACTTTTAAGCTATTTGGGACCAAAATTATCTTGTCTTGGATCCAGTCTAAGGCCTTTTCAGCACATCCAAGCTAATGTGGTGTTCCTACTTTGTGCCCATATGACAGTATTCCACAGACCAGGAGAGAAAGATGGGTGTTTGGAAGCAAACATACGAGGGACAAAAAAACTGCATCTACAAGCAGCAGTAATGCAGAGAAGTTGGCAAGACAAATCAATATCCTGACAGTGTGGGGAGTAGGAAAGAGAGTGTAATTGACTAAACAATATCATGATTACTTTCCTCAAAAATTCAGATTTCTCAATGCTTTTAATAGTTTATGTTTCACAACCTGAGATTTCCCTTTGAATGAACAGACTTCCTGAAAAACTTCGTAGCGCCTCAAAGAACTCTGGATGGTAAACAGAAGCCCAGAAAATCAGAAAGTAAACATACTACCAACAAATACTTGTTCTTATTTTATACAAGAAAAGTAAAATCCACATTACCACCTTCCTCACAGTTACAGTATTAAATTTTTAGGAGCCTTCTCAATCCGTGACATTACACCCAATGTACACCATCTACTCCTTTCTGCTAGTCACTCTCTACCATAGCCACTCACTGCATTTCCATAACTTTCAGTGCTATTTTTGCCTGACTAATTCAACTTAAATGTGTAAAGCAACACAGATAGTCTTCTTTTATATTATATGCACCAAGGACAAGTTCCCCTCCTCTTCCAACCAAACATGACCAGCCCACATCAACACTACTATGTTCCATACCCAAGAACTTCAATGTTAATGCGCTGCTTACATCCCTTTCATCTGAACACTGCATCACTCCAACCCTCTGTTTTCCTGTGTAACATCACTCTCACTTCTCAATCAGAAGCATGAGCTTCTGCACTGGGTACATGTCTGATAAACTCCCACAGAATTCTGAGCAAAATAATACAGAATTAAAACAAATGAAAACAAAAATTAGATTCCACAAAGTCTAAAGAACAATCACCTAGGAAGCAAGTTGAGTTGTTAGCAAAGCTGACGCTGCTTTTATGCCACTACTTGGTTTCTCCTACCACAAAAAAAGCTTATAGTAGTTGACTTCCATCAGCATAGTTTCCCTTTCCTCAGCAATATACCTCCTGTAAGTATTACTCCTGCATTAGGGAGATGCATAAAGGAGACCTCAGTGAAGTCCAAGTGATACATTAATATAAGCAACATCAATAAAATTAATTCCTGCAGTTTATTTCTGAGCATAAAATTGCCATAGCAGGAAGGAAAAAAAAAAAAAAAAAAGCTTTTCACAAGCTGAAACCTATTTTTCAAGGCCATAGTTTCTTTAGGCTTTCACACTGCCAAAAAACTGAATCCATTCCCAGCCTTTCTTTCAGATCTGAAACAACCCTGCAGCATGATGATCCAAGCCAATTCACACAGACACTTTCTCTCATCCTGTCACATAGAAAAGCAATGGACAAGTTTTGAGGGTTTCCACATGTAGCACTGTTTCACACACCTTTGCAGGTTTGCCTTGATGGAATCTAAATTAATCATATTTGGGACCAAGATTTGTAGCCAAGTTTACCACACCGTTAACACATTTATGATTTATTAAGAAGAACTTGTTAGTTGAGGAAAGCTAGGCAGGGACAGTCAGAGTGACCAGTGTGCCCAAGGCCCTGACCTTTGGGAGCAGGACGTAAGTTTTCCTCCTGTCAGTCCAGACCTCCCTTTCCAGCAACGCCCGGGAAAGTAGCAATCCAGTTTCCTACCAGTTTCCTACCAGTGTTCACAGCTGCAATGCTCAGCCTGCCAGCAACATGTGAAGATTTACATGTACACCTTCTTGCTGGCAGAAGCTTGGAGGATCCCGTAATTAAGCTGTTTGTTTCCCTCAGCAGGCAGAAATGGAAGGTGTGCCACCTTCAGATTGCAATTCATGTTTGATTCATTGATTAGGCAAAAGTTCTGCTTAAGAAAGAATTAGCTACTCTTAAGGTTACTTAATAATCAGGAAAATCCCTACTTGTTGTTATGGA
Source organism: Chrysolophus pictus (assembly GCA_037305975.1). Classification (NCBI taxonomy): domain Eukaryota; kingdom Metazoa; phylum Chordata; class Aves; order Galliformes; family Phasianidae; genus Chrysolophus; species Chrysolophus pictus. The sequence goes on from CM074576.1 coordinate 110,261,112, forward strand.
ATGATATAAACTTCTTATGCCAGGGATCCCTTGCTATGCTGATTAATTGCTCTAATTACCACTGAAGACCCCCATCCCACTACTCACTCCTCCAGCTGCTGGTTGCCCATACCAGAGTCCTGAAAGTGACTCCACAGAAATCAGTTTAAAAGGGACATTGTGCTATGCCTGTGTCAAGCATTCCTGCCAGGAAATCTTCTCCCTGGAGGAATCAAACACTTTCAGGAAAAAGCCAACGCAGGTGAAACACAGGTAATGGGGTGGGAAGCAAAATCTTACAAGAAAATCTGCATTGTTCAAAAATTTTAGAAGTACCAAAGGGCAGCAACACATAGCCACTGTAAGTTTTTTATGAATGCCAGAAAAGAAACCCACAATGTGAGTTCTCAATATCATATTCCGTAGTATGAATTCAACTACTGGCATCTCTACCCCAATCAGGAACAACATTTATGTACTCCATCTCTGTGCTGTGATTCAGCCTCAGAAAAGCATAAATCTTATTTTTAACTTCAAATCAATACTGAAGCCCAGAAGGCTAGCCTGACCTTCTGTAAGAGAGACCAAAAATCTTCCCCATCTCTTTCTATATCAGGCTTCAAATCCTGCTTGAGCAGTATTACTTTTATTTATTTTGTTTAGAAACGTATCTAGTCTTGATTTGAAAGCAATAAAAGGATGCTGCTTCTAATCCTGATCAATCAGCCATGACTGGGCTTGTCAGTAACACAAGACTGAATACTGCCAACTCAAGGTAGTAAAATAGAATTGAAAATAAACTGCAGAAATAAAAGCAGACAAAAATGTATGCTGTGTGGTTGGAAGAGATAGTACAGATGAAAGACAGATTTAAAAAAAAATAATAGTAAAATACTTCCTGGGGAATCTTAAGTTATTTTCAATGAAAAAACAAGATCTTTGTGTTGGTTGAAAAAAAATCCATAATTAGAGACCTGAACCAATGGTCAAAAATTGCACTGATCTACACATTTTCTATAACACTTAGGAATTTATTCACATTATGTACGTGGCATGTATACTGAAACAAGCGTCCATGATGCATAAAGTCTTCCACAACCCACTTTAAATTGTAACTACAGTCTCCAGAAATAGCTCTCTCAATCAGTATAATGCTGATACCAACACTCCAGTGATCAATGTAGAATTTGTAATTAGATGAACACTGACAGACTCGACACTTAGTCACGTTATTAGTGGTTTAAGTACTTCTCTGGTGCAAGTACCAAAACAGTAAATGGAGCAACAGAAGAGCAGCTGAGCATAACAGAAGACACAGTGGTAGAACAACAATCATAGAAAAACTATTTTGGTGGAATTGAGCATCAGGCTGGCCAAAAACTAAAACCAGTTTGCATCCAGTAACATGGAGATAGAAACATACAGTGTAAAGCAGTGGGAGATATTTTTGGATTTCAAGACCACAGTTAGTGCAACAAAACTCAGTTTAACAATATTTGCTGTTTTAAAAATGCCTCGTCCTGTTTGGACCAGCTTTCCTTCAAGAAACTAAGAGGACTAATGTATATATATTTTTTTCCCCTAGAGTTTTTGTTTTTTCCTCCTTGAACCTGACAGTGATTCAGAATCATTATAGAAGCATTTAATATACAGTTTTACTCAGATCTATTGTACAAAGCACAGCACTGATTTTTCTACAGCTAAAGAACTGAATGGTCTTTTATAGTAAGAAAAAGGGGATCAAACATTACCTGCTAAAACTAGCAGCACCCACATACTCCAATTTTATTTTCTAGCACTAGCTGTTGAACACTTCTGCTCCACAGAAGAGATAGGAGAAATGTGTAGGAAACTAGAGATCAAGGAGCCAAGATAAAAATAAATTCTGGATGTAAAGACAGGTTTTTTCTTTAAAAATAAACAGACAAATAAATCTTTGTATTTCATTAGAGAATACCAAGCTCTTTTAGGCTCAGATGACATAAATATGTTAATAATGAGTATCTTAAATTCTGATATACTTTCCTTTATCCGAGAATACCATCTGAAAATGAACAAAAAATCATTCTGCTTTTGTTACTGCTTGAACCTCATTATCTTCAAGGAACAATTGTGCCCTCAACCACAAGAAAAGGGTACGTATAAAAAAAACATGTAAAGTAAATCCCTCCCTAAGGCTCACGATTAACTCTGTAAATCCTAAGGGAGTTATATAAACACACCTCATTTACAAATCTTGGTTTGTAAAACAAGGTTTAAAATACTCCCATATGATGAAAATACAGCAGTTTCCACTAGACAGCTCACATGAGAAGACAAATAATTAATCAGGTTTTGTAAAGCAGTATCTGAAAATGCCATCAGTGCTGCAAACACAATACTGCACGTGCCATAAAGAGCACTAACTCCACACAGAATTATTATAGATGCAATAACTAGAAAAGTACTATTATTTTAAGTTTAAAATCCTTGGAGCAAAATCATCTTCAAGCAGCTGAGATATTCAGAAGTCCAAGCCTAGGATATGTAGATTCCTTGCATGATACATTTTATTATGCAAAATGAAAAACAACCAACCAATAAAGAGTGTATTTGTTAATGACTTACGGTAATAAAATAGGTGTAAGTAGCTAATTGCATGATATGGTTAGCTGCATATAATCATTATGTAAGTAAGTAAAAATTGATACAAATAAGTACATATAGCACATGGACGGCAGCCACTGCTCTCACACAGTTGCACTTTCATAAGGGTATTTCTTTTTCAGTTATTTCAGTGAATAAGCGTGGGATGTGCAGAGAAGCAGCAGCCTGCAAGCATCAGCTGACAAAGGTATTTGAATAACTTGAACAGGGGAGTGACTAGTGAGATAAGTATAGAAACACACAGCCAAGTATCAAACTTCTGCAGAAGAGATGGCGCTTTGGCAGTCTGACATTTCTCTGCTCTCCACATCAGCAAACTGTAGACACGCCCTTTATCTCCGCCTCGCCATGCTTATTCCATGGCCTTAATGCTTTCCTAATGTGGTTGTTTGTTGGTGCTGTGAAAACTGGCATGTGTGTGCTCAGCTGCAGCACGCAGGGGATTCATACCCCAAGTGAGAGAACTCCAAGCATTACTCCCACTTAGCAATTACAGCGCACAGCTACAAAACAAAACATGGAGCAACTAAATGGACTACAGCATATTTCTATGTGTCAACATGTTTACAATGCATTCCCAACAGGAGGTTCCATCATACTCTAATGGGCCTTCTGTTATGGTTATTACTATTATTATGCTACCTTTCTCTCAGCCTGGACAAGCATCAAGAGCGATAAAGAAGCCCTATGCAGGCAGCGAAACAGCAGCAGTGCCTAAGCAATGACACAGACTTTTTGTACTCAGAAATGCTTGCAGCCGTAACCACCTGCTGCAAGGTGTAGGCTGCAGCCATTACATTTGCAGTGATATGTTTTCCCCCACAACACTTTGCTCCTTTAGGAGCAAAAACCAAACCACAGCCCTGTTTGCCCACAAGTCAGATGATAAAAGGTGTTGATACAACAGCTCACCTGGATGCTCAGTGTTTCACTGTAAATAATCTGCGTTTTCTCTACAACAGCTTCCTTCCTCTCCTTTTTCCCCTAACACAGCTGATAAAGCCAACCTGTATAAGTCTTTTCCAAAGGGCCTTAGGGCCTTTTTCTGCAAAAGATGTTTGGTTAAAGAAAACAGTATTTCCCTCAGAGCACCATAAGTAGGTTTTCACAGCTACCCTGCTCTTCCTGCTGCAATGCAGTGCAAATCAAGAGCCAGGGAAAGCAGATGGAGAAGGGCACTTTCTTTCATGAGAACACACTAATCCTGCAGGGAATCAGAACTGAGATGGTAAGCATTGGGTTCACACCCACCCAGACAGGTGCTCAGGCCCTGACCTACCAGGCCTGAGATCTATGCCAGTGTCTAATTTCCCATTAGCTAACAATTGTTGGATGCTGGTCTTTCATCCACAGATGCTCTCTCCAAAAGCCCTGACAAGAAGTAAGCTGACAAGATGGCCTCAGTACAACCTGTGATGTAATACAAGCATAAATGAGCAATATTGCATCTCTAAGATTAATGTCATAGGAACCCTGCAGCCAAAACCACTGGAATATTTTCACCCCACTGCTGATTTTCAAGCTATAGCCAATGCTAGGTGCTTGGCTAGGATGTGATGGTCAAGCTTCATTCTGAAGTACATTCATCAGGTCTATTGATTTCCTGCTCATTTGAAAAACAAGTTTCTGCGTTTATGGCTGACCAGGAGGGTCTTGCAAAGGCAAAATTTCAAAGTAAAATTAGAGAAATTCAAGTTGCAGCATGCCTGCTGTATACTTATTCCCCATTACAACTACTGCTCCATAAAACCTAGTTACAAGGGGAAGGGAGACATTCTGTTTTTCATGCACATCATTAAATTTAATAATCAATGAATTTGAAAGAATCCAGCACATTATTTGTCCCAGCCATTCCCTGAACCAGTTCTGATGATTATATGCTGTGCTTTGCCTAGCCCAGATTTGAACATCTCCCCTGATTAACCTCCATATGCTCAGTCAGTCCCATTCTCTTTGCAGAATGAAAATACATTAATCACTGATTACATTCTGCCTACAGACAGTATCAGTCTCCCCTGGCAAGCTAAATATCGATGCTCATCACTTTTGGCTACTGAGAGTAGTGCTTTGGAATTTCTAGATGCTTCATTTGCTCTGAATTTGTTCTGCTGGGTAAAGAGCTGAGAAAAAAAAAAAAAAAAAAAGCCAGAGCATGCTAATTAAGAGCTAACTTCTGCCCTTAAGTACATAGGCATGCCACTGCTGAAGTCAATCAGAGCTGTACTGCTTAGGCATCAGCAGACTTAAAGTTTTAATAATGTCAGAATAGGATGAATGTTACTGGACCAGTAAGAGAACTCTAGGCATGTGGAGTACAAGAAGTATCAGGCCCAAACACCTCCACTTAAACAAAAACAGAGTCTTTTAAAAACATAAACTGTAGAATTGGTCTTCTAACAGAAAAGATTAAGCTTTGAGGTTGATTTCATAATTTCTTTTACTCAGGAAAATAAATGTACATAGTACAGATTGATATTTCAAGAACCAGAGAGATCTGCAAGATTTCTTAATTAGATATACCAAAAGCAAAACATAATCAAATGAAAAAGATGGAAGATGTTGGAAGCTGAATGAATGCTAGGTAAAGGATCTTAATTTCTTTCTTTGTACTGGGATTTAGACTTCATGTGCTATGTGCTTCATGGCTATAATCCCTGAGGTAAGAAATCAAGCATAGAAGAAGAAGAGAATTCCCTTCACAAACGGGTGCTATTTAAGCCTACATATGACATAAGAGAAGCATGGCAAGTTCTCACAGAATTCATTTAAATGATAGTATTTAATTGTTCACAGAGCCCTAGATAAGAGCCACAAAATAGGTGATAGTGTGTCAGGAAGTGTACTCTACTGGGATTCAGAACAAACCCCCAGCTATTTCTGCTTTATCCATGTTATTGTGTAGCAAGAAAGTCACAGCTAGGAACTTGCAAGTATTCTGCTTAAATGTCACAAATACCAGCAGTTAAACTACATAAGTTGCTCCAAAAACAATACCTCCTATTTATTTCCATGGAAACCACAATAGATACAAAGAACAAAATAGCACTATTTTATAGAGCAAATTCTCAACTACAGCACACTTTATTTCAACATAGTCACAATCATTTTTGCCAACAACGATCAAGAGCCTGCTGCACTCATCAAAATTTGAACAAGTGGAGGTGATCCACTGCTTTGTAACTGCTCATAGCAGCATCGCTGCTAGGATGATGTTGCCCATGCAGTCCAACTTTCACTGTGATCACATCTACTGTTTGGTCTTCATCAACATTCAGCAAACATCAATGAATGTCAGTGGGTGCCATTTCCTCTGCATGGAGGAATTCAGTGACACAACTTTGCTTCATCCACATTTTCATGTCAGATGCCACTTTGTCAAACTGCCCCTCTGCTGCTATCTGTCACACAGCAACAACATGTAAGGGAATATTAGTGGGAATTTTCAACCTCTATTGCCATACCACCAACATCTGCCTCTGATATCACGGGCCAACATTATAAAGAGACATTACCTTCAGAGCAGCCCCTCGTAGAATATCATCAAGTACTGTCTTTATTTTGAAGTATTCTGGCAAAACAAACAGTAACTGAGCAGCAGGATAGTTTGAGTTACTTCACAATTCCTAATTTTTTTTAGAATTTTTTGTTTTTAAGAAAAAAATAATCATAATTGAGGATGCCAACATCATCTTAGCAATGTCAAGGAAAATGGAAGAAGAAATGCTTTAAGGATCATTCAGATGATCACATAGAACAACTCTCGCAGTGTCTCTCGACAAATCCAGTGAAATATTTAGACAGCAGTCTACCATTTCCCCACAGAGAGAACAACTGCTGTTCTCTCACATGAACTATGTTGTCATGTAACCTATAGAACCACAAACAGTAGCTGTGGAGCACCATGCTGCAGTTCAACATCTTGCACCGCCATAAGGACACTTGAAGGTTACAGGACTCCAGTGTTAAGGAAAGAAACAGAGAGACAGACAGATGTACCTACATTAGTTTCAGTGTACAAGTATTCAAGCAGATCTGTCTTTGTCAACGTACCATCAAAAATAACAACACTGGCTTACATAACATGCAACTGTTCCTTGCTGTTAAACTGATGACTGACTTTGCACATATTCTTATGATCTGGTAGCATTGCCTGGATAAACACCAGAGAAAATATGAAGGTACAAAGTAGTATGTTCACTGGAGAACTGGACAAGTAGGATAGTACTTGCATCTACACTGCAACATACTAGTTGCTCTTGCTGTTACCTAGAATGGTACATCCACTTGGCACACACACGCACACACACACAACAGAATAAATGAGCATTACTAAAAACTCTGCATTATTGATGAAGCATTTGTTTAACAAGTTTCTTTAAGACTGTCAAAACTGATGACCTAAAGTAAAGTGCTGACTTCCGAGGCATTATGTATTGATAAAAGCATAAACAAGTAATAGAATTTGGAGTGGTTTTTCTCTGTAATGTTATTCAATGACTCAAGCTAACACTTAAAAAGATCATTTGAATTATGCTGGTCTTATTCCTGGAAGGAGAAATACTCATTTTTAGCAGTTCTTCTGGCTTGGACAGGTCAGGAAGGAAGAAAGGAAGAAGAAAAGAAGACAGACAGAAATAGATCTGATTCATTTGTGGAAGCCCGTGGGAAAAATAACGTCAGTATAATATACAATCAAGTATATAAATAAACTGCCTATATGAAATGTAATTTTGGATGCAGATCACTTCTAGGAATTAGAGAAGTTCATTAAACACTATTAAACAGAAGCAATCAGAACTAGAAGGTTGAGTCTCAATCCTGAACATTGGTATCTACATGGGTAAGACTGTACTAGTATACATGGAAGTGACACTGCATCTATGCAGTTCTGGTAGTACAAATCTGCAGGAAGATAAGAGTGCAGGTGGCAATTTTCAAAAAAGCCTAAAACAATTTCCCAATCCTTCAGAATTTCAATGGGAGCTGACACTCCTGAGATGTTAAACTTGTAGAGGATGCTAGATTATAGTCTTCCAGGTGGTGGGTAGCAGATGCAGCATATTGCTGTGACCCAGAAGGACTGTTAGAGTGTCTCTGCCTAGTTTTCAAATCCTCAGCCACAACGAATACATGGTTTCACTTAACCTGCCACATTTAAGTATAACCTAGCCTGAACATAAGGTTTCACCACACAGATACCTCCCAGCATGAAATTCAACACATTGCTTTCTCTCAGTAATGTTTAGGACTGCCAGGAGACCATTTAGGCATAAGCTTAGAACTGAAACAATCTTAAATTAGTCTGAGGTTCACATTTACAATGAACTGGTATGTTCAGATTATAATAGAAGCAGCAGCCATATCACTGCAGGCCTGAAACTGAGCATCCTGAATTCAGTAAGGATTGCTTTACTTATTTCATCTTTGACTCATTCCCAGAAATAAGTTTTTCCAATTTGAAGACTGACTACCTTCTCTCCTGTTTTGCAGGAATGAAAGACCAAGCCTCGCGAGTTAAACTCAAGTTTTCATTTTGTTTGTCATACAGGGCTGTATATGCTCTTGTAGCAGCTCTGCTGGCCTCAGAGATGGTGACAAGTTTTCTTAATATGGGCCTCAAACCCCATGCCTCCTGTCAGGATACTAGCAGGGAAGAGCAACTGCGCTTCCCAGTGGAAGACTGGCCTAGTTATGTAAGACAAGACACAAAAAAAGGTTCATCTTTTCTTTTGTCTTGTGAGTCAATACAGAAGCCAACCTGACTGTCCATTTGTAGCAAGAAACTACCACCCTAGAAGCAAAAAGGGACAATATGGTGTTACCACAATAGAATGGCTATTGAAATTTTGTTTTCTAAGTATAACAAGCAGCCTGTTTAACTTATTTAGTTCCAAAACACATACCTGGTATTTCTGATCTCAAAAGAAATCAGATAGCAAGACACATCGTGATCATTGAATTTACTCCAAACAAATGCCTTTTTGTTTCCCTGGTCAGTGGCTAATTGCCAATTTGTTTCATGAACAAAAACTGACACACACACACACACACCCAAAACCAACAGAATCCAGCTAATAAATGTAGAGCATAACAGAAGAATACAGATAGTATTAAGGTTAAGGCAGAGGTGCTCTGCCAGCAAGCATCAATGTACTAAACACAATCACATCTTCTCTATTTTCTGATTATCTTTTAAACTTTTTTTTTTTTTTCCAGATTATTTCCCTCAAGGGCAAATGTATTCCATCCCAAATGGACCCTCATTGGTAACATGATAACAAAATCAGTGTTTCAGTCAAAAGAGAAGAGTCCTTCTCTGTTCTTTGCTTTTTGTGCATTGATATAAAGATCAGAGTCATCTGCATGAATGAGATTTAGAATTCTGATGAAAACAATAAGATACTAAACACTTTCTGGCCCTCCCAAATTTGTATTCAGCCTCTCCCTTTGTTAAGGCTGTAATCATACTCCCATTGGTATTCAAAGGATTTATGCAAACAAGGTCTCTTCTGTCAAAAATTATAGAGATTTAATGCAGTCACAGGCTCTTAGATTGTGTAGATTGCTGGCACTGAAGAAGATGCAACTTAGTATTTTGATGCATGTCAGCTCTCTGATACAGATGAGATGGTCTTTGTAACATATCTCTGCAACCATAGCAGAAAATACTGTATCCATGTACAGCCAAACTGGAAAATTATAAACAGTAACAGAAGAGGTTACTTGAAGCAATGGTTATAAGAAAATTTGAAAATGAAATTAAATCACAGCCTTCTGCTTAACTTTAAATGCAGCATTAATTTGCCACATACTCTGTCTCTGTGAAACATCATCCACTTGCATAAAGTGGACTTAAATGAATAAAAACCTGCCATCTTCACCTGCTGTGTGAACGCTAGATACTCCTCATGCATGTTACACATTCACAGAAGTCACAGTTCCCAGGAACAGAACTTCACATTTTGGATCAAGAAGTAAAAATTAAAAAAAAATTGAAGTCAACATTTACAGCTGTAGTGCTTGCTCTCTAGCTGACGCTCTTATCACGTGCAATGTGGCAGCTCCTCCATCACTGAGGGCATATCCTGCCTCCCTTGGGAAACTTGTGCTGTTTATTTCAGTGGGCAAAATTCAACCACTTGAGTTGAAATGAGCAAAATTTAAGCATGACTTACTCCCTCGCATTGACTATTGACAGACAAATCTGGCTGCATTAGAGAAATTCTACCTGCACTTGCAGAGATTTTGTCATCTGCACTCAGTGACACTCTCTCAAGAACGAAGAATGGGTCTGTTTTGCTGGCTTAACACTTCTTTCCAAAACGAGTTTGATGCTGTGAGTGAGGAAAGAGAGTTGATTAAAAGCTGTGTTGAAATGCATGCAACAGAGAGCAAGATCTGTAGGGCTCTCACACCTCCACCCACTTTCTCCACAAGCAACCAATGGCACTGAACAGGAAAATCATTACATCATCAGGACAGTCTCTAATTGGCTGTATTCTGGATGCAGTTTCTGACTCAAAATATATGGGTTAGATAAAAACTACACCATTCCAAGTGTATGCTCTGAGTAGCACATTACACCTTGCAGATGTGCGGTAATTTCTGCAACTCTTTTGAATAAAGATGAGTTAAGATTTGCCTGAATATTGTACATATTTTCAAGCCTGAAAATACTCACAAGACCTGATTTTGTATTTACTTTCTAAAGTGTTTGCGCATCTGAATTATACTGGCATAAAAGCTCGAAAAAGAATTTCCAATGTGCACATTTGCCAAAACTGAATATTACAAACAGAGTTTTTAATGCCAAGATGCCTGTAGAAAATTATTTAAGCTACACGCGCACCCTACTAACTAAAACAGTACCAAATGACTAACCCAAATACCACTCATCTTCACAATTCAAACAGCACATAAATGCCAACAGAACTGAGTTTATGTTCAGTGCATTAATATAAAATAGAGTTTACTGAGTAACCACTATAAGAAATCAAGAGCTACTCATAGATTTTCGGCAAGCAGAAAAAAAAAAAAGAAGCTATTGTGAATTATTTACTCAGCTCTTATACTATAATAGTGGTTGCAAATGAATACATTGAGGCACACAACATAGAGTACAAGGGCTCATTCTGCCAAGTGAATTAGGACCAAATACTCAAGGAAGCTAGCATTCAAATCTGATGGGGCTAAGAAAAAAAAAAGAAAAAAAAAACAGGTTCTATTCCTTACTTCATTTTGCTCCTTATCTCCATTCCCTCTATACACAACAAACACAATCCATAAACAACATGCACAATCCCAAGTACTTAGGTATCCTGAAACAATGATTCTTATGTATAAGAGAAATCCATGATCGTGGATAAACACAATGATAATTGCATCCTTTTTTTCTGAGCTGGCTTTGAACTGGCTTACAGCTCATTAAAGTAACAATCACATCTGGATTCAGCATTTAGTCTGCATATTACTGATCCCCTTACTTGCTGTTCCATATGCTGATGTAATCTAAAGAAATCTGATCAGCAAACATATTCTGTGATGGTGAGAAACAGTGACTGTCTGGAGTTCTGCTCATCTTGGTCAACACGGATACTACTAGGACTAACAACATAGAAATACTTAAAGAAAAATTTGGCTGATTTTGCCATCTTTAAATGCCATAATCAAGATTATGCAGCACGCAATCATATCTGCAAACTTGTATTCTCTTTGGCAATGTTAATAGAAGGCAGGAGCTGTCTCACAAATGTCCTCATCACACTATATCTCTATACCTCCTACACAGGACCCCAACACTCATCTACTCGACCTCAGTTTAGCTGCAGAAGACTTAGCTGTTTATAACTTTCAGTCTTAATTAGGGAGACAAAAGAAGTTTTCTTAGATGTTCAAGTGAGCTTCAGTGGTGAATAAGACATTAAAGAGTAGGTGATGGACTCTAAAACAGCGTCTCTGATCTCCATCACAAGAGCGGCATTCCTTTCAAGTTCCTTGCTGGCCTGCCTCACTATTAACCTCCTCTAAGCAGAGAATTAGCTATTTATTCTCAGTCTTTGTTCCCTTTCTCAAAGGGCTCCTCCTTTCAATATCTATCCAAGAACCCTCAGCAGTCTCATCTGAATGCGTATAACAAAATCCTTTTGAAAGTCAAAATAAATTCCTGGTACCAATTAGAATAGAGAAGCTCCTATTTTGATCACATACAGCACTTTGAAACTCGTAGCACAGATGCAATCCTAATTATTGCAGCTGTATGACTTAACAGCAGTATTAGAAGCATAACCAAATGAGTTCTAGACCCTCCAGTGCTATCTCTGGATAAAAAGCAAGCTTTGTCCTTGCAGTGTCCCAGCACAGGATCACTCAATGGCTAGATCTCCAACTCTCCAATCTTTTAGCTGAATACACCCCAGCAATTTTTTAATTGAGAATTAGTTCCTATTCATCTCATCTTGGGATCTTCTGTCAAAGATGTGTGACAAAAAAACACAGATCATAAAAATCCACTTTAATATCATACTTCCTCAATTTATATGGAAATGTAGGAAACCAGGAAAACAGTTTACTAAAATCCCCAAAATTTGAAAGCCAGCAAATTGAGCAATCCTGACAAAGTAACAAAGAGCAACGTGATCTTTGTTAATACTGGTAACAGTACCAGTATTTGTAATTTGTCACAAAGAAAACTGGAAATTGCCTGAAGTGCAATTCCTTCCACACCAGCATGTGTCTTTGAGGAGTAAAACAAACTAGAAGCACTAGAACTGGGGTCTTCAGTAAAGCAGGAGTGAACTCTATTTGGAACAAAACAAATATAGCAGAGTTCGAGTCAACTAATTCAGTGCCTAAGGACGAAACCTTATTCCCAGCTCCTGTACATCACAAAATGCCAACAGAACATTTGTCTGTATCCCATCAAGCAAGAGCAAAATACCATGACTTCTCTCAGGGTAGTATTAAAGGCAGTTGGCGGTTAGTTAGAAAACTGGCAAATGTCTTCTCCTGTTTTGCTCAAAGTCACCCTGTCAAAGCAGCATGCGGGTAAGAGGTTGTATGGAAAAATAGGCACAGGGAAAGCAAGAAAGATGCAAAATGCATCCCATCAGCCTGGCAGCGTCTGATAAAAACTGATCCTTACATTTCCTTCAATCATTGTGCTATTCTGACAGAAAGATATAATATGTGTAAGATAGCAAAGCTCTTTGCCATTTTATAACCCATTAGAAAACATTTCACTGATCATTAAAATGCAGCCACGGGACAACAGGACAGTACATGATGAAAACCTCACAACAACAAAATGAACTGAATGCGAAGAAATTACTTTCAAGACTCATTGTTTGCCCTGGATCTCAGCAATACATCATGTGAAAGTGGCAACTCCAGCAGCAACCCTCAATCCGCTTAGCACTGCCTCAGAGACATGGCTTCAACTTGGACTAAGTGGAAAGCATTGGATCTATTGAGCCAGTAGGACCTTCTTCCTACCATACACAAATCTTCTCCAGGCATCTTCCGTCCAAGTATTGACCAAGCATAGTCTGTCAACAGTCGATGAGACAAGAGGCCACAGAAGTGAAACTGCTTAATCTGATCTGAGAGTGATCAGACTTCCTACAGCACGGCACAGAGTTACAGGAAAGCTGCGCTGTGGAACATTGCATTCAGGCTTGGTAATCAAGTAAAACTGTCATTCAGGATTTACTAAACTCCTGTGCATGGTTATCCATTATCTGCAACACAGCCTGAACTTATTAAATTACTTCGTATCTTCAGTATTATGCTATTGTTTATTATATAGCAGTATGAAGGAATGCAGAAAGAGTCATTTTCTACTAATGCTGAACAAGGAACATTATTAGATTAAGGACAGAACATTACCCTTGAAGCTTTCCTCTCAGCTTTGTGTCACTGCAGAACATCTAGTTTACACACTTATCCCTGATGCCTCCTGCTGTAGATTTAAAGAACCAAGGCAAATTACTCTCATCCCTCCACTACCACTGTGGGAGAGGCACAGAGAAGTAAGTATGCTAATTTTTGTAACAAGCTAGAGAAGTACGTTGGTGTCATATTGCTGAGAACGCAGAGAACAAAAGGCAAGTTGGTTCCCACCACACTTCTATAAGGTGAAACAGGCAGAAATGTGCCAGGATAAAAGAGTGTTTGCAAAAAAAAGAAAAAAGAAAGAAAGAAAAAAGAAAAAAAAAAAAAGAAAGAAAGAAAGAAAGAAAGAAAGGTGAAAATTGATACACGTGTAATAGCAGTAGCTGGGTGATGGACCGGAGGAAAAATATGTTTCAGACACAGCCCCAGAAGTCCTGTTTCAGCATTTCAGAGATGATGCATAGGCACAGGGGGACAAAGGCACATGAGCCCAGAAGCCCCCACCTCTATGCCTCCCTCACCTGTCTCAGGTGAAGGAGTTTAGTTTCTGGCATTTCTTCACAGGTTCCTCTTCTAGTTGTCCTTCTGTGTGACAGCTAGTTGGCTGCTTACACCAAGGGCTGCAGTTGCACAAACATCATACAAGTAGCTCTGCTGAGGGCCTGATCTCCTTTGCCTCTCACAGTTACACCAAAAGAGCAAATCTTGTTAAGTAGAGGGGACCAGAGAATTTAACACGCAGACATACAGTGACAAAGTTTGAGAGTGGCAGTGAAGCCCAACCAGGGCCACTTTCCAAATCAAAGCCAGCAAGGTGATCTCAAGCAATAGCAAATGCTGTTCTGTTCTGAGAACTCTGTCCATAGTTTTGTGATGGGGGTAAAAGAGATCTTCATGAAGGTGCCCATGACTTCCCCATCATTTAACCTTATGACATAGCAAAGTCTACACCCAAAGATATGGATATAATCTTTTCACTCAAGTACTTGCATGTGCTACAGTCTTGTTATCCAAAAGCTTCCTGGTCAAACAGCGTTAGAAAAATTACACTACTTGTCAACTGTATTCAGAGTGCTCAGTATCTGCAAAGAACTGATACTAAAATGCTGATAATAAAACGCTATAGAAATAAGGATAACTTCTCAAGACTAACTAAGCTTTTTCTGACTTCTGCTCACTTCATTTTATCAAATAAGGAGCAGGTTTTGCAAAGAATGCGTTCACTAAACGTCCTGGGCTGTCCTTGGGTTATGAGAAGGGGTAGCCTGGTGAACATTGTTATGATACACAGAAATTTAAGCTGCTTTTCTTTATGTCCAGGGCAAACAGTGCACAGGAGGAAGCTACAAAGACAGCATACCAGCACATGTCCAACCAGCCTCTCATGGAAGGAGAAGAAGCTGCATCAAAACTTTGGAGGAAATGTGGAGACCATTTCACAGGATCACAGAATTTCATAGGTTGGAAGGAAGCTCAAGAGATCACTGAGTCCAAACCCCATGCTAAAGCAGGCATTCTACAATAGTTTGCACACGCAGGCATCCAGATGTGTCTTTAATATCTCCATAGAAGGAGACTTCATAGCCTCTATGGGCAATCTGTTCCAGTGCTACCATCACCTTTACCAGAAGGAAGTTCTTCCACACGTTAATATGGAACTTCCTGCATTCAAGTGTTAGGCTTGTCCAACTGATACACACCACAGAGAAGATCCTGGCCTCATCCATTTGCCATCCACCTCCCTTTAGATATTTATAAACATTTACCACATTCTTCTCTCAGTCTTCTTTGCCCCAGGTTGAACAGATACAGGTTACCCAGTCTTTTACTTAGGGCTTGTTGGGTTCTTTTTTTGTTGTTGTTGGTTGGCTTTTGTGAGTGCGGTTTTGCTTTACCCTTTCATGCATTTCAGAATTTCATGCCCCTATATCTAACACAAGTTTCATGTTGCTGTTACGTCTTGTAACTTGTATCTTGTAACTTGTAGAATAAAGTTTGTCCACTGCAAATATTTTATTTCCTTTCTTACTCCCTTGTATGACAGACACCAGCCTGGAAAATACTGGGTAACACCCAATATTTTTGATGTTCAAAGAAACACTTCGTTCGATCAAGGCCCTTGTTTCACTGAAGAGCAAGCAGTATAAATGCATGTCGTGCAACTCATGAGTCAGCACTGCAGGTTCTTAGGCCCTCCAAAAGCATTAAGCAAATAAAAGCAAAATCAGGCACACAAGCTTTCCATTTATAACTTCACGTCTCAAGGAAAAGGAGCAAGGGCAGAAAAGTAAGCTTTTTCTAGCAAACACACCAACAGACACATTCACGACAGAAAGGGGATAAGTTATTATCCTTCACTCATCTTCCACAAAACAAAACAAAGAACAGCATAATGTGTACTATTGCTTAGCACCCACAGCACAGCCATCTCAGCTGCTAGCAGTTTTATCAGCTGAGTATCTTAAATCTGGTTGCTTAGAGATGCTAGACCTGCTCTTCAGGTCAGCAGATGTGCTACTCAACCAACTGGCAAAAAACACAGATATCTGCAAAAATAAAGAAAGAAAATATTTCTCACTGCATGAGCAGCCCTCAGAGGCTATAACTGCTTATGGCCTGAATCCCTTCCATGCCCATGCTGGAGCTGGGCACCATAAGGGAAGTGAAAGGAAATGCTTTCTCCAGCTTTCTGTTCCACTGTTGAGAATAAGGAAGAAGTGCAACGCAGGAGATGTTATGACAGTCTGGATAACATTTTAGCCAGATGTTGTGACTTCTGTAAGCCAAACAGAAGGTCTTATAGAACCAAATGATCCAGACCTAAACTCAGCAAATGCAATAAACACAACTTAGCACCCCAGCAATGAATCTTATCAACATTGGTGCTGACTGCCACAGTATAAATAAATTGAAACCACACAGCAGGGCTCTTAAGAGATGGACAATGCCCTCAGCCTGCTCTCACTCTTCTTGAAGTGAACTCAGTGAGGAAAGTCCACCCTCCCAAGTGACACTGACAGAATGAAGCTATTTCAGGACTTCCATGCAAAGAGAAAGACCCTACATTGTTTGGTACGTAAAAACAAGGGAGAGGAGACAGGAGTGGAGATTTTTACAGCTTTCTGGATTAGAACCACAAAGAACTTGAGAAGGTGAAAACTGAAAGGAACAGAACCTCTCACAGACGGAAGCAAAATGAAACTGCCACAGATTGCTCACTGCAACGTGCAAGAAAAGAGATGAGATATTCTAACACTACAGACAGGAAAGTGGAAAGAGTTGCTGTGAGCACCATCAGTATGCTGCAAACCAAGATAAAATATGGGCAATGTCTATTCTACCATCTTCTGGACTTTTCAGATTATACCACATGTTGGAAATGCACGTCTGCTTTTTACACAAAATGGATAGTAACTACTTGAAAAGCAAATTTGAGGGATCCACAGGGTAGAAACTGATTAACATGGAGCTCAGCATATTAATTTATTAGTTCATTGCCACATGCCTGGTTCACACTGTTAGACTGGTATAACATTCTTTAGCTCCATTGCTGCGAGTCTGGAAATTGAACATTCATTTAGTGCTAACAGTAACGGCATTTCCAGCCAGAAACTCCTGAAACAAATGAATAATTTGCACTGAAATATTGGGCTTTCAGAAAAAGCACTTCTTCCATTTTACCGGGTTACTCACATCTCAGTCTCATTTGTATTTAAAAGGAAAGAAACTGGGATCATGCAACAATCTTTCAAACAAAACTCTGCTACCTTTCCACAGCAAAAGGTAAAGGCATGAATCAGTAATGGGCTGCTGATCAATTTTTGACAAACTGATATTCTCATGACAGATTAACAGGGCATACATTTGACAATTTATGCAGTAAAAGACATGGGCAAATATGCAGGAATAAAAACTTTGAGTGGAATTTCTTGCCTTGGAATCATCCGTACAGGATCTTTTTCAAATATTCTATTTGTGACAAGTTAATGTCTGCCTCCTTAACGTAGGATTGATGCAGAAATTGATATTTCAGCAGATCATCGTTGCACTCTATTTTTCCCTGACTAAAATACAGGTAGTTTTAACTCTGGAAAGAGGAACTGCACCAATCCCCTAAGAATTGTAACAAAGCTTATTGTTACTAGTGTTAAATAGCAGCCAAAATGGTAGCTACAACACACCTTCTTCTTTTTCTTTTTCTCTCTACCTTTTCCTGATATAATTCTTTGACCAAAGAGTGTCAGGAAACTATCTTACAGCACAGCATAGACCACTCCAAAAGTAACATTGCCTATTTATTTCCATGGAAACCATAACAGATACAAATAGCACAATAACACTACTAAATTCTTAGCCTCAAAACAGTTTTTTTCAACATAGTCACCACTATTAGCTATGCATTTTCACCAGCAATGAACAAGAGTCTGCATGCCATGCTTGTCAAAACCTGCACCACTGGAGGTGACCCACAGTCACTCTTGCCACTACCGACACACCCCACTGCCTCACCATGCTCACATCCACCGTTTGGTCTCCATCAGCGTGCAGCAAGCATCAGTGAATGACAGTGGGTGCCATTTTTTTCTGCACAGAGAAATTGAGTGACACAACTTTGCTTCATCCACACCCCCATGTCAGACGCCATTCTGTCAGACTGCCCTCTGCTGCCCTCTGTCACACAGCAACATGTTAGGGAATATTGGCAGGAAGGTTCAACTTCTACTGCCATACTGCCAACATTTGCCTCTGACACAATGGGCCAACGTGATAAAATGAAAACAAGTAATTCTCTTCCACTAAGAAAATAAAAAATAAAAAAAAAACCTCAAAAAAAAAAAAAACCTAAGCATAAGAACATTTCTACAGAAATACCATTACTTCACTAAAATTTCCACTAAATATTGATTTGTTAAAACTCAAGGTTAAAGAACATTCGCTGCAATTATGCAATTTCTTTATTTCAGCTCCATTAAGCATGGAGGGAAAATATGGAAGTGTTTCTTGTTCTGTAACTTCTCATAGCTGTTACTAACATGCACCTAGATAAACAGCAGTGCTCTTTGCAGTCCTGAACGTTGTACACGATGTTTAATTCCAGGAAGCTCTCTGGACGGCATTAACAGGCAAAACTGTCTTTCAGATCTTTAACCATCTTCTAATAAGAAAGCTGGGTTGAAAATAATCTCTCATAAAGGAAAACTACCTTGAAGTCTGCAGATGAAAATTCAGATAAGGAAATGAGGGAAAAAAAAGTGTAAAAAATACCATTTAAGACAACCATGGAAGAAAAAAAAAAAAAAAAACAAAAAAACGTGGTAGTCTAATTCACATTTTGTAGAATATAATACAGAGAGTCTGCAAGGTTCAGCACAAAAAATACTGGCTTGACATTTAAAGAGCCAATGGAACAGATTTTTCTGTGTAAAAAGTTTTCTTGAAAATCAGATAGTTAGAAGCAGAACAGGACAGAGGAAGAGAAAAGGGGCAGAAGGAGTTGCCAGAGCTTTAAATGGCTACAGGCACAATACCACCACATTAATCCAGTTTTACACACACCTAAATCCATCGCTTTACCATAATAAGCCTTATTTCTCTGTCACTGAACTGAGAGTCACTAATGCAAATGATGGATGAAGACATAAGTGTTAGTGAATGCACGGGAGATGAACAAAACCTATAGAATGAGTGAAGTGGAAGAGTCTTAAGAATGTGATATCTCTGACTGGAAACATATAAACAGCTGAGGTCCAGAGTTCATCTCTTAGTCCACCATTTAAAAAGAAAGAAGCAGGAACAAAGGCCTGAATGTGTTGCATACCTCCAAGAGGTGCTGGAGATCTCCTCTTCATAATCAAATGCAAGGACATTTGAATTATTTTCTAAATGTGCACTAATTATTTAGAAACAAAACAACCTCTCATCTGAGTTTTGTTTTCCACTATGAAGTCCAGGTTTATGCACTTGAATTTATATGCTTTTGAATACTGGCATATGTCTGTCTGAAATTTCAAAATATGCTTGTCAGAACATCTTTTCTAGGAGCAGACTTGAGACTTAATTGTTGAGTATTCAGATAAAATGCAGAATTACAAATAATGTGACTTCTTACATCTTTCTTTCTAGGACATTAAGGGTGTGTAAAGATAAAGTGCAAAAACTAGTACAAGTGGAAAATATATATATATATATTATTTTTTAACATACAGGCATTTTTAAGAAACTATTTATGCAATTATATCAACATTTTGCATTGAAACCACACACGTCTGAATACCAACTCCTGTAAGATATATCCCTGTTAACATCATTAAATGTCATATTTTAAAACTTGAAATTTCTTTTCTCAATAGCAGTAACAGAACATGTGCGCTTGCATAGACTCAGAGATGTTAATGTTACCAATTGCCAAAAGAGTTTTATGAAAATCTAACACATGATTATTTTCTTTTAGAGTTACAGATTATCCTAAGGGAGAATAAGAGCCAGTCCAATTACTTCTCATGAGTAAATGGTCTGGTGATTTCAAATCTATTTCCTCTTTCTGACTCATTCACAAACCAAACTCATTCTTTGCCGATACATGTAAGTTGTTTGCAAATTATTCACTGAATAATTTATACGAAGGAAATTCACCCTAAGGGTTTGTCTGCAAGCTTGTTTGCTTTTACTGATCCTTACCTATTATCCACTATGTTTATGTGCAGGCTCCCAAGTCACACAACATTATTTCAGCTCCCTACGTGTATGAGTGAAAGTAAGCTGCTGTTTCAATACAAGAGGAAAAACAAATCACGAATTGGGAATAGCCAATCTTTTTGCTAGCAAAATGTGATCTTTGCCCAGCTGTTTAAAAGCTGACAATATTCACCCAGAAACAACATCAAGGAGTGTGACCAAACTAACTACAGTCACAGGGCTGGCAGTGAGCCTCACCAAAAGGCAAATCCTATTTCAGATGCGCACAGTGGGAATAACGCTAAATTATAACACTGGTGTGAGAAGCTTCCTCTTTTCAAACCTTGCTGAAGCACCAAGGAATGGGCTAGACATTGTGAGACTCAAATTTTTCTCTCAAAAATTTTTTCTCCAAAAGCACACAGTTGATTTTCAAGGGAATGCATTTACAGAACTTAATTATTTATGAAGCTTACTAGTTTAAGACTTCCTACCCAAGCCAAGAGACAGAAGGAACAGAGTAGGAGAATCATGTAGAGGCCTCAGGAGAGACAAACTGGGGCAGTGTAACACAAAGACTGCACTCTGTTCAAAACTAGGATTTAACTGCAGTTCAGGTAATTGTTCAAGATGACACTGCACTAATCAATTTACCAGCTATGCTAAAGGCAAGAACTTGCCTTGTTGCGAGTGCTGGAACCCTCGAGTCTGCAAAGCAGCACGCTTCGGCTATTTAGTAACAGCAGCAACTCCCACACTCTCCTGCATTAAGATCAAGATATCCAGCACTGGACAGGCTTATGTCCACAGGTAAAAAACACCTGAGCTATGCCATTTCCCTCTTAACAGATCCCACAGCCTTCCTTAGCCTTTGACCCAAACCCAGACTGCACCACAAGAGATAATTATTTTAGAATATTTTTATGAAAATAAGCATGTTATGACTTAAATGCTACATTCAGGCACCAGAGAAATAGCCACATATTTGCTGGAAGCTGTTTTCTTCTATCCTTTGTGTGTGCACATAATAGAAATTTTTACCCTGGAATTATGTAATGATAGCAATATTGACTCCCTTTTCAGTCTACAGAAGATTAACAGTCCCTTGAGGGTTATATTGACCCTGGCTTCACTCTCAACAATATTTACCTCTCAGGTCAATGAATCTTGATGCTGAATACAACAGAAGTCAATACCTGCTTATTACTGTTCAAATAAGAATTACTGAGAAGGTTTATGAACACAAGGCTGGTGCCTGCCAACACTACAGCAGTTAAGGCATCTGTCAATGATTCCATTATGTCTCTTTTTTTCCAGGCCTTCATAACTCACTAGTAAAACTTCTTCCAAGTAACAACAACAACAACAACAAAAAAAAAACACCTACTATCTAAATACTCAACAATTAAGTCTCAAGTCTGCTCCTAGAAAAGATGTTCTGACAAGCATATTTTGAAATTTCAGACAGACATATGCCAGTATTCAAAAGCATATAAATTCAAGTGCATAAACCTGGACTTCATAGTGGAAAACAAAACTTAGATGAGAGGTTGTTTTGTTTCTAAATAATTAGTGCACATTTAGAAAATAATTCAAATGTCCTTGCATTTGATTATGAAGAGGAGATCTCCAGCACCTCTTGGAGGTATGCAACACATTCAGGCCTTTGTTCCTGCTTCTTTCTTTTTAAATGGTGGACTAAAAGATGAACTCTAGAGCTCAGCTATTTATATGTTTCCAGTCAGAGATATCAGATTCTTAAGACTCTTCCACTTCACTCATTCTATAGGTTTTGTTCATCTCTCGTGCATTCACTAACACTTACGTCTTCATCCATCATTTGCATTAGTGACTCTCAGTTCAATGACTGAGAAATAATCTGCCTCACAGCTAAGCTTTCACATGCATTAAGATTTATAAGGCATTGAAGCTTCGATCAAAAACAAAAAAAAACCCCACCAGTATAACAGAAAGAACTTCAGCATCTTCCAATTGCTAACTACCCCAAAAATTAGATAACATACGGGGGGGAGGTCTGCACATGACCTTATGGTCCTCTGACAAACTAGCATACTGTGTGATGGAAATGAATTTTACATAAGGTCCAATACCATTCTAGAGGCTGTGATGCTTCTCTAAGGACTGGTTTTTGTGTTTTTGTTTAATAACATGCCTACTCTTCAATCTTCTGCTAGAGACAGAAAAGGGTGTTTCTAACTGTTATAGTTAAGCATAAAAACTCTGAATAGATTTTCCTAGTCAGTTAACCATATTCTTGAGGGAAAACATAAGGTAGTATAATTATTAAAATAGCACTCTCAGTAATATTCACATCTTTATCACATCAATCCTTTGCAAAAAAAAAAAAAAAGATTTATAGCAAAAGACACATTTCTTCTTCGCAGAACAAAGCCATCTGCCTCAAATTTACCATCAGCCTCCACTAGATGAATTCAAACATACTTTAAAGCCCTGGAGTAACCATTAGAATGGAAATTGGACACTGCTTATCATTTGCAAAGCCTTCTTAACTAGAGAGGCTTCTCATTTGTTCAATTAAATGTTTGTTCTGCAATACACTTTATGAAATCTACCCCCAAACAGTGAGGATTGAAATAATATTGCAGGCACGCGGCATAACTGGTCCATTTAGAGAGCTACCCTCAGCAATATATGAAGTGATGGACAGGACTGGGTAGCAGGGTTCAAAATACAGTACTATGAAGATCATCTATGAATATTAGTAATGAGCTCTGACCTTCTCTCCCCTATTGTGCATAGCTGCTTGATTCACTTGGGTTTATCCAATTAGAACATACTGATTTAATTTAGGAATTCAACCACTGAAGCTACGTAAGGTTTACCCTAAGAGAATCCATCCGTCTGCTTTAAAAGCTAAGGGAATCTGAAAACTTGTCTGTCACGATGCAACTAGGAGGCACATATCCACATGGGCTTGATGAGGCAATGTGCATGCAGAAGACATAGCCACCATTAGAAAAGAGAGCAAGTTCAAGCTGCCACTTATTTGCATGCTTCATGTAGAATGGAAATCATTGCACTGTGCTCCAGATGCTGCAAACCTCAAGATGCACATCTAGGGTTTGTAATTAAGACTGGCAAGCCTTTTTACAGAGGAAGAGGGAGAAAAAAAGCAAAGCTATCCCAGCCAGTCTGCATCCATTTTGAGATTTCTGGGGTGCTGGCCTGTTCTACCATATCATTATCAAGAAGGTCACCTTTTCAAAGAAAAGGGCATGCAAAAATACTTCCTCGCAGACTGACAATCTGAAAGAACCTAAGAGAGCACAATGTCTTTCTGAACAGCACTGAGACTAGGGCTGCAGATTCAGTAAACTGAATGAGCAAAGTAACCAAACACTTTTTTAAACAGAACTTCCAGACCTCGTGAAAGAAGAATACAGAGAATAAATGGAAATGTTTAACAAACAAAAAAAAGGGATGACAGAAAAAGTTCTTATCCAAGAAATCACTAAAAACACTACTGTACAGAAAAACAAGGACTGGGGATTACACTGCTCATCACAAGCTAGTATGAAGTACTTAGAAGGTTTTACTACAGCAACTAAGAAGGTAGATTCCCAGCCCCACATCAATGACTAGACACTTACACTTGCTCTGCAAGACTGCAGTTATCTCTTATGTAGATTTAACATAACATCAACAGCCAAGAATATGTACAGGACACTTCTTTCCCTGCGAAAGGTCTCCATCTTCCCACTGGGACCTTTACAGCAGGAGTTTTGCTGAAACGTCACTTTTAGGCAATTCAGAATGCATATTTTCAAAGTGTTTTGCACCAGCTGTCAGCAAGGTGAAGAAAGGTCTCTGTAGATGCCATGTGAAATGGCAAGGAGAGAATGCAGAAAAACCAAGAACTATACTCTAGTTCACCAGAATATCCATAAATATCTGCCATGTTTAAGCAGATTAAGCTAGAGACTCTATTAAGCCTAACACCTGAAGAATTATTAAAGAGTCTCTCTCTCTCTCTACACATAGACATATATATATATATACACACACACACACACACACAGTCAGTGGCCCAAATAAGGGAGGTGAAAAGGGACTTAAATCCTTTGCTAGGCAGTGCCATTCATTTCACATGACAGTGAAGGTGCATCAGGTCATACTTTCAGTATTGTATTACTTAAAACATTTTCCATCCTTGCTCTTCCAATATAAATGCATCCCTCCCCAGCCAGTAATTCTATAATGCCCCAAGGGACAAGTCTCTAATAATGTTCTAAACTTGCTTTCCAAGCACTTACAACAATTGCAGTAGCAATTTTAAAATAATAAAAGAAGTAAATTCATAGGACTCAACCTCTTCTTTATTTGCAGGGAACATTGGCTGTGCTGGAATTGTTGCAATCTATATCACTAGAAAGACATATCTTTAGATTCTAACATGCATTTGCTCATAAGTCATAAGCATGTATTGCTGTAAACAGCAAAGCGCACAGAAACTCCAGAAACTATCAAAAGTGTCCTACTTTACTGGTTTTATACCCTGGCTTCATTTCAGCTATATCTTAAAGGCCAATTCCACAGATGTTCAGTATATCTAAATGCATAAAGCAGCTTATCAAATATCTTTCAAAGACAAATATAAAAATCATCAACAAGGATGTAAATGAAAACCTAACCAGAACGAATCCAGCTTCTGCAGAATTCTTCTACAAAGCATCAGTGGGAGGCAGGCTTATAAACCTGCAGCACCAGAGGAAATCAGTGTGGCTTTCAGCACCCCTTCCAAAAGAGCAGTTCTTCCATTCTTCCTGCCAACCCTACAGTCTTCTCTGTGAAGTCAGACACGGAAACCTGTTACACCCAAACAAGCACCGCAGTAATGGCAGCCACTTACTTTAAAGCTCTTACCATTCTCACAAAACAACCCTCACAAGGCCTCTCAACTTCAAGTCCCTCAGTATACATCCAATACTTGCCAGCCTCTGCTAGCTACCTTTACATAAGGAGGGGAATTTAGCTCACAGCTACATAACTACCACTTAGAACTCAGTTCTACCCTCCTGGACAGAAAAAAGAAAAAAAAAAAAAAAGATGCACAGATCAGGGCAGAAACTGCTACAGCAAATACTACCCTCATGAGTGGAGACAAAAGGAGATTTAGAGAAAATCCTGCACCATGAGGCCTTGAGGTAGTGCAAGGGACAGGAGACTGCTAGGGAGCATGCAGTGGAACCTGAATTTCTATTTGCCTCCTCAATTTCTTGTCTGGGAGACTTCTCACTTTCGCACCACACAGAAAAAAATAATAATAACAACAATCAAGAAAACTGCAAGTACTTGGGAAAAAGCTCTGCAGGTTTTTCTCCACTATCTCCAATCAACAGCACGCTACCAGTGACAAAATGCATTTCTGCTTATTATTTTTTATTGTCACAAATTAAAGGAAAGATTCAGCTCATTCAAACAGAACTGGAATAAACCTTCCACGATAGGAACTCTAATAGAGTAATAGATATTAGAAATCAACTATAAATATTAGTTTCTCATAGTTTCACTGCTCCAGGGAGGTTCATAAACTCTGCTGGATTCTACTTACCCTCCCTACCCCTTAAGCGGTACTAGAAGCCTCACTACATCATTTCAGAAAATGACCAGACTCAAGCAGTATTGCTGAGCTCTTCAGTGGTACGAGGCAGCACTTCTAGCTTTTAAAATAAACACCTTCCTGCACCTCCAGAACAGCTGAAGAAAAGGGAAATTGCCAAGATGGCCCTGCATTTCACTGATCTTCTGATACAAAAAGAGTTAGCAGTAAATGCATGATGTAATTAAGGGGAGAAAGAGTACTAGGTTAAGAGTCTAAGTCCCTTACAATTTCTGTATGTATACTTACTCTACCCATAAAGGTAGAAGTCTACATTAAACTATAGGAGATACTAAGAAATTAAGGAAATTCTCATTTATATTAAGAGAACACATAACTGAGCCACTTGTTATTAGACTTTCTATTTCACCTTCAGGGGAAAATCTTAATATCTGACAAAGTTTTTCATTACTGCCTCTATCATAAGGCTACTCGTTCATTTACCTTGCTATAGATCCGGTAATTAAGAATGGTACAACAGTAGGCACAGTTCAGGTGATATTTAGAAGTTATTTTACCTACATCTTAAGATGCTGCTTCTTCCAAGTTCTGATATGTCACCCCAAAAACTTGCTTTAACTGGAAGGAATCCATCACGTCCAAGAGAATCCTTACACCGAACCCCAGAGTGCATCATGCTACTTCAGCACTCTACTCAACTCCCAGTTGAAACAGTTCCCCATACATACAAGCTGTGTAGTTCTCCATTAGTCTAGAAAAATACCTAAAGAAGGTGCAAGATTGTTTAGAACTTTAAAAAACATTAGGACAATGGCAATACTATAATGACACATTAAAAGAGAATAAATTTGCATGAACAGGTATACACCAGAAGCGAGAAACAACTCTTTATTACCTAAGCTGGAGTTCAACTGGCATTCTCGAGTGTTTAGCCTGGACTATATTACAGAAAAGACAAAAGTCAGGGGCCACTATGGTCTACTAGCAGCTGATGTCTAAACCCTGGACTTCTCAAGAATGATTATCTCATTCCTTGAGCAATGAAGCTACATGAATTCTGCATGTTTCCTCAAGCACTTTACGTTTTTTTTTCCAAGAATAACAGTTCTGCTTCAAACTACATTGAATCCTTTTCATCACTCATACAAAATGGCTGTCAGAAAATAAGATAGGTCACAAGCATAAGAGAGGAAACAGAAAAAAAAAATAATAATAAACATCACAGCCAATAATGAAATGCTAAATGAATTTAGAATATATACCTTTACGTTAAAAAAGGAGGAAGGGAAGGAAGGGGGGACAGAAGGAGGGAGATTTTCTTTTAAAATGAATTGAGTCCCCTGCAACTACTTCATGTGACCGTGGGGAATTCCTACCAAGTTAGTAAGCGCTGCTCCTCCACTCCCCTCATGAGAGGCTGTGGGCCACCTCAGCCTCCTCTGCTCTGGGCTGCACAAAACATGGGACCTCATCTGCTCCTCATACACAGAATCATTAAAGTTGGAAAAAACCACTCAGACTATCAACCTGTATCACCCACCATATGCCAACTAAACTATGGCCCTCAGTAGTGCCACATCTACACTCAAGCACCTCAATAGACATTGACTCCACCAACTCTCCCTGGGCACCGTTGTCCCAATAGCCAACCACTTTTCAGAGAATAAATTTTTCCTAATATCCAACTTGAACTTGGCACAACCTGTAAAGCCTATTGTAACTTTTGTCCTGTCGCTGCTATCTGGGAGAAGAGGCTGAATTCCTCCCAACTAAAACCTCCTTTCATGTTCTAGCCTCCCCCCTTTATCCAAACTAATCAATCCCATTTCCCTCAGCTGCTCCCAGGAAGACTTGCGCTCCAGACCACCCTGCACACACCACTTCCCCTTGTCCTTTTGACTGCTCTATTTCAGATTTAAGCCACGACTGCTGTTGCTCACGTTCAGATGGCTCCAAAACTAACACCCCACATCCATTAAAAGCCTTTGCATTCCTCAGCCTCCAGTCTCAAAATACAGCTGGCCCGTACGGGGATCGAACCCGCGACCTTGGCGTTATTAGCACCACGCTCTAACCAACTGAGCTAACCGGCCACCCTATGAAGTGCTTCTGGAGCACTTTCTTCCAACCTATGGCCCTTGGGTCACAGCCACGAATTAGAGCTATTTTCTGCTACCATCCCAATTTTTCTCAGTATGCCACAGGCTGGCCAAAAGGTTGGATTCCCATGCTCTAGCTAGACCTTTCACCATCCTCACAGCCCTCCTTTGGACAGCTTCGCATAGTTCAATGTCCTTCTTGGATTGTGATACCCAAATATGCACACAGTGCAGGAGCAGAGTGGAACAACCCCTTCCCCCACCCAGTGGCAGTGCTGGGCCTGATGCACACCAGGGTACAATTGGCCCTTTGGGCTGCAAGGGCACGCTGCTGGATCACATTCAACTTGCCATAACATCAGATCCTTTCCACAGGGCTGCTCTCCATCCTCAGATTGTAGGTATAACAAGGGTGCCCAGGTGCAGAATCCAGCACTTTCTCGTTACTGGTGATTGCCCAGCCCCCATACTTGTCACACTCACCCTGCAAGGACTCTCTGACCTTGAAAGAGTCAACAGCTCCTCCCATTTTATGTCACCTGCAAACTTACGTAGTATATATTAAATATTTTCCTAAATAACATGGATATAGGACTCAGAAACAATTGTCTGTAAAATACACTCCTAGGGAACCCACTAGTGACTGGCCACCAGCCCGACATAACCTCATTTACCATTTGAGCCTGACCCATCAGCCAATTGCTCACCTACTGCATTATGTCATGCAGTACCTGTAAGCTGGACATTTCATCCAGGAAGATACTGTGAGAAATAGTATTGAAAACTTTGCTGAAATCCAAAAAGATTACATCTACTGGCTTCCTTTGGTCAACTACTTGGAGTAATCTTACCATAAAAAGCACTGAAGTTTGTTAAACAGGACTTTCCCCTCTTCAATTCATGTCAGCTGTGAACAATGGCAGCATTGTCCTTCAGGTGTTTTTCAATAAGTTGTAGAATAATCTTCTGTCATAATTTTGCCTTCTTTTTTTCCTTTCATGAAAACTGAGTAAACATTTGCCAGCTTCCAGTCAGATGGGATCTCTTCAGATTCCCAAGAACACTGAAAAATAATTGAGGGGTCTGGTATCAGCCAGCTCTTGGGTGTATCTTGGAATGAATCTCATTGGGCCCCACAGATTTATATGCATCAAGCTGGAGCAATAAATCCTGCACAAGTTAGGGGTTAGCTGGGAGCTTATCATTACTACAGTCAGGATCCTCCATCTCAAGGCTCCAGAGGCCTCAGAACCCATCACTAGTGTTGAAGACAGGAAGACACGAAGAAGGCATTAAACATCTCTGTGAGGTGACCACCAAATAATAGAACAATATTATCTCTAGTCCTCCTTCTGCTGTTAACATATTTTTAAAAAGCCCTTTTTGTTGTCCCCACAATACTGGCCAGCTTCCACTCTAACTGAGCTCAAATTTTCTCCTGATACCAGCAAACAGCACCTCTGTAGATCCCCCATATCACCCAATCTCATTTCCAACAGTTATACAATTTATTTTTCCACCTAAATTTTAGAATAAGATCCCTGCTCAGCCAGGATGGCATTTTGCCCTACCTGCATGACTTTTGGCGTTTTGGAATTGCCTGTGCCCGTGCACTTAAGTGGTGATACCAAACAAGTGACACCCATGCTTTCAGAAGCGGTTTCCCAAAGAATCTTTCCAATGAATCCTTGAGAAGTCCAAAGTCTGCTCTTCTCATATTCAGGGCTAAAGATTCACTGACAATTTTCCTCCTATCACCTATGATTTCAAACTCAACTACTTTGTGGTCACTATGGCCAAGATGACCACCAGTTGTCACTTCATCTCTGTTTACAAGAAGCAAATCTATGAGGCACCTTACCTAGTCATCCTCCTTAGTATCTGTATTAGAAAGTTATCAACAAGATGTTTCAGTAATCTCCTGGACATGTTTGTATCAGCTGTGTAGTATTCCCAGTTAATATCAGGGAAATTGAAGTCACCCATAAGCCATGTTTTCTTTATTTGCTTGTCCCTTAATCCTTTCCCAGAGGCTCCCAGCAGTGCCATCACCAACTGTGAGCTCCATACAGCCCAGCCCCTCCCTGCCTCGTCTGTCCTCTTGTCCTGGTTTTATCAGTATTCCATATCACAACATCATGTGCTGCTGTCATCCATCACATGGCAAACAAATGTAAGGAAATATTGGTGGAAAGGTTCAATCTCTGCTGCCATACCACCATCATCTGCCTCTGATACTGTGGGCCAACATAATAAATCAGGAGGCACTGCTTTCAGAGCAGCCCTTGTAAAATATGCAATAGTGTTACTATATAAGTAACAAAGCATTTTGATTTTTAATATTTTTTTAAACATTAAAAAAAAGAGGAATAAAAACACAAAACTAGTGGGATAATTGAACTGACCTTGATTTTGTGAAACTAACACATCAGGTTGGTTAGATGCTAGTGGCTGCAATTCTTAGTGAGGTCTCAAGGTGTTAATCAGAGATTTTTGACGAAATTTTACCCTTCATCCTTGGCAATTGTTCACACATGTGCATACTGCCAAAAAGCAATGATGTGAATAAGGTGTGGCTGTGAAGGATATTTTTCTCTGGTAATATAGGGATAATGAAAGACAGGTAAAAAGGTACGATCAGATTTCTGAGTTGAATACAAATACATACATTCCATTTGAACATTTGCAGGTCATGTATATTTATATCAACTGAAAACGGTGTCAAAAACATAAATTGACAAATTTTGTTTTGTTTTGTTTTTTACAATCTTGAAACCTATTCTTAAACTCCTTTATCAAAATTCTTTATGTGGGAGAGCAACTAGAATGTACTGAGCTCCACCTGAGGGTTAATAATGAACAAGTGGAGAGCTTGTGAATAAGAATTAAGGGGCAGGCTAGCATAGGTGATACTGCTGTGGGTGTGTACTACGCTACCTGATCACAAGGAGGAAGTTGACGAGGCCTTCTACAAACAGCTGGAAGTAGTCTCGTGATCCCCTGCACTGGTTCTTATGAACAATTTCAATCATTCTGCTATCTGTTGGATAAGCAACAAAGCCAGGCATGCACAGTCCAAGCAATTCCTGCAGGGCAGGGAAAATAACTTTCTGATGCAGGTGGTGGAGCAGCCGATGAGGAGGGGTGTGCTGACTTGACCTAACACAGAAGGGTTGGTCAGGAATGTGAAGGGTGGAAGCAGCTTGGGATGCAGAGATCATGAGATGGTGCAGTTCAAGATCTTGCATGGAAAATGTAAAGCAATAAGTAGAATTGCTAGCCTGGACTTCAGGAGAGCCAACTATGACCTCTTCAAAGACCTACTTGGAGGTATCCCATGGGCTAACGCGTTAGAAGCTAAGGGAGCCCATGTGAGCTGATTGACATAAACACTAATTCTTCCAAGCTCAAGCATCTCTAAGAGTAAGAAATCAGAGAAAGGAAGCAGGAGGCCTGTATAGATGAGCAAGGAACTCATAGATAAACTAAAAGGAAAGAAGAAGGTCCATGAAATGTGGACTGGGAAGTATACAGAAATGTTGTCAGAGCCCACAGGGACACAACAAGGAAGGCTAAGGCCCTCTTGGAATTAAACCTTGAAAAGGAGGTAAAAGTTTAAAAAAAAAAAAAAAAAACAACTTTTCTTGTTAAGTATGTCAACTGTAAAAGGAAGACTAGGGAAACTGTGGGTCTGTTACTAAATGAGGTGGGTACCCTGGTAACAGTAGATAATGAGAAGGCAGAGATTCTGAACACCTTTGCTTCAGTCTTCAGTGTGAAGACTAGCCCTCAGGAATGCCAGACCCTGGAGGTAAGAGAGTCTGGGTAAAGGAAGACTTCCTGTTGGTACAGAAGCATCTAGTCAGAGAACATCTAGCCAAAATCAACACACAAATCCACAGGCCCCGATGAGATCCATGTGTGCTGAGTGAGCTGGCAGAAGTGATTGCTGAACTGCTCTCTATCATCTTTGAAAGATGATAACCTTTGAAAGGTCCTGGCAAATGGGAGAGGTGCCTGAAAACTGGAGGATAGCCAACGTCACTCCAGACTTCAGAAAGGGCAAGGAGGATCTGGGAAACTACAGGCTGGTCAGCCTCATCTCTGTCCATGGAAAGGTGATAGAACAACTTGTTTTGGATACTCTCTCCAAGCAAATGGAAGAGAAGAACGTTATCAGAAGCAGTTAACATAAATTCACCAAGGAGAAATCATGCTTGACCAACCTGGTAGCCTTCCATGATGTTATCACTGGCTGGGTAGATAGGAGGAGAGTGGCAGATGTTGCGTACCTTGACTTCAGCAAGGCATTTGACACCATCTCCCACAGCATCCTCATCAACGTAGAAAGTGTGGGATAAATGAGTGGATGGTGAGCTGGACTGAAAAGTGGCTGACTGGCAGAGCTCAGAGGGTTGTCATCAATGGCACAGAGTCTGATTGGAGGCCTGTAACTAGCGGTGTTCTCCAGAGGTCAGTGCTGGGCCCAGGCTTATTCAATATCTTCATCAGCAACCTGGATGAAGGGATAGAGTCCACCCTCAGCAAGTTTGCAGATGATACAAACCTGGAAAGTGGCTGATGCATTGGAAGGTTGTGTTGTCATTCAACAAGGCTGGACAGACTGGAGAGTTGGGCAGGCAGGAACCTGATGAGGTTCAACAAGAGCAAGTGTAGACTCTTTCTTGCACCTGGGGAGGAATAACCACATGCACCAGTACAGGTTAGGGGTTGATCTGCTGGAGAGGAGCTCTGCAGAGAAGGACCTGGATGTTTGGACAACAGGTTGGCCATGAGCCAGCAGTATGCCCTTCTGATCAAGAAAGACAGTGGTAACCTGGAATGCACTAAAAAGAATGCAGCCAGGAGGTTGAAGGAAGGAATCCTCCCCCTCTACTCTGCCCTGATTAGGACACATTTAGACTACTGTGTATGGCAGTGTATCCTTTGCTTTTCAGAGCACTGTATTTAGTCAGCGTATCAAAATACATAGGATTATTTGCCATCACTTGAGTCAGCACTGCCCTCCCAGTGCCCTGGTTTCCATCAACACAGCATTAATAGTGCAATGACAGTGTGGCTGTTGCTGCAATGGGTGCATACTCCAGGCCATCCCACAGGAAAGAGCTGCTGCCTTTATAGCACAGGGCAAGGACGAACTGCATTGCCAGCCATGCTGTTGTTTGGACATGTCTGGTTCAGAGCCATCCATCATAACACACCAGTCAAAAAACTCTTCCCACCAGGCTGCACTTATGACAATGAGTGAAGACTTCTAACTCTTAATTGTTCCTCATGCTGCATGCATTGGTGTAGAAATTTTTCAAACGTGCTTCATTGTATCCAGCACCTTCAAAGAGCAGACTGAAGGATCTCATTAACATGCAGTCCTTCAACTTTTGCTGTGCTGTCCCCACAAGTCTGGTTTTATCCCCTTTCCCCCTCCATATCTAGTTTAAAGTGCTACTGATCAGTTCTGCTAACTCTTGCACAAAAAATCTGTTTCCCACTCAGAGAAAGGCACAAACAATCAGACATCAGCAGGCCTAGCGTTGCTTTAAGAAACTCACCACTCTGCTGGTAACACCATATCCTTAGAGCCACATATTGATTAGCTGGGTCTGTTTGCTCTTTTCAATGTTCCCTGCTAACGGAAGGGCAGATGAAAACACAACCTATGCCCCTGATCCTTTAACCAATCGCCCCAAGGCCCTGAAGTGCTTTTTTGATTGTCTTTAGAGCTCTTTTTCACTACTTCATTGCTGCTGACGTGACCAATAATAACTATTAATGGATAATAATCAGTGGGCCATCCCAGGTTAGTGAATTTTCTAGTAACATCTCTTGCCCAGCCTCCAGGAAAGCAGCAGACTTCCCTGAATATCCATCAGGTACAATCAACATATCAGGCCCTCTGCTCCCTCAGAAGGGAGTCACCTATGACAAAAGATGTGGTCATGATATGGGGAACAGGCTGACAAGCCTAGGTAACCCCTCCAACCTGGATGGACTTTGATCCACATCAACATCTGCCTGTCTATCCAGTTCCAGAGCCTCAAACTCATTGTGTAAAGGCACCTGAGAGAGTGAGGCAGACACTAAGGGGATCCATCTGCTGCCCAGAGAAAAACCTGCTCCCACACATCCCTGTCTCCCAGGTCCCCTCCTTCTGCCTGGTGGTGAGAGGGTAGAGGATCCTTGTTTCTTGTGGCTTATGCTTCTGTCTCAAGGATGGCAGAGCACAATTCCACCAATCAATCCTCTCTGACTCCCCGATGTTCCTTCGACTGCCCACCTCCTATCAAAGCTCTGTCTTCAGGCCAACCACCTGAAAGGAAGCTTTTACCTAGGTGCACATCCCACAGGTGTGCACCTAGCACACCTAGCACAGCAGCTCACTGCTGCCACCAGATGCTGACAGAAAGTTCAGGAACACCCTGAGACCAGAGTGACTACATGTTCCCTTGAGAGTTCTGAGCAGGTGCATCAGTTCTTGTCACTGCAGAGGCCATAGGGGCCCCAGAGCACAAAGCTTTCTGCTGGGTGAATACCATATCTGACCGATCTGTGGCCTTCTACAATGGAGTGCAGGCATCAGCACACAAAGGAAGAGAACTGATGGCATCTAGCTGGAATTGTGGATAGCTTTTGACATGTCTCCCACTGCATCTTTATCTCTAAATTGGAGAGAGATGGATAAAGAATTGGCTGGATGATTGCAGCCAGAGGATTGTGATCAAGGGCTCTAAGTCCAGGTGGAGGGTGCTCATGAGTGGTGTCCCCCAGGTGTCCATCATTGGACCAGTGCTCTTTAACATCTTTATCAATAAAGATCTCACAGACATTGAGATCAAGTGAACCCTCAGAAAGTTTGCTGAGGACACCAAACTGATTGGTGCAGTTGATACAAAGAAAGGACAAAAGAAGGAATGCCACTCAAAGGATTCTGGCCAAGATTGAGAAGTGGGCCAATGTGAACCTAATGAGGTTCAACAAGGTCCAATGCAAAGTGCTGCACTTGGGTCACAACAATCCCAGATATGTATACAGACTGGGAGAAGAACTCCTCGAGAAAAGCCCTCCAGTGAAGGACTTGGGTGTCCCAATGGATGGAAACCTAGACATGAGCCAGTAGTGTGCACTTGTGGCCCAAAAGGCCAACTGTGTCCTGGGTTGAAACAAGAGGATTGGCCAGAATTGCAAGGGTGGTGTTTGTTCTCCTCTATTCTGCTCTTGTGAAGCCCCATCTAGTGCACAGTGTCCAGATCCCAGGAAATACATACAGCTGTTGGAGCAGATCCAGCAGAATCAGAGGGCTGGATCACCTGTCCTATGAGGAAAGGCTGAAGTAGCTTGGGAAGGAAAGGGGAAGGGAAAATCTCACTGCAGCCTTCCAGTGCTTAAAGGGAGCTTATAACCAGGAGGGAGACTGACTTTTTACACTGTCAGAGAGTGATAGGACAAGGGGGGAATGGTATTAAACTAAAAGAGGGGAGATTTAGATTAAATGACAGGGGAAATTTTTAGTCAGAGAGTAGTGAGGCACTGGAATAAGTTGCCCAGAGAAGCTATGGATGCCTCATCCTTGGAAACGTTCAAGGCTGGGTTGGACGGAGTCATGGGAAATCTGATATAGTGCCTAATGTAGTGGCTGACAACTCTGCCTACAGTAGCGGGGTGTTGAAACCAGATGATCGTTAGGGTCCCTTCAAACTCAACCTGTTCTACAGCTGGAAATCCTTGTAAGCAGGATGCAAATGCCATTGGAAGTGGAAGAGTGACAGCACTCTCCCTGCACACCCTCCAACGTAAACTGCTGCACCAC
Source organism: Chrysolophus pictus (assembly GCA_037305975.1). Taxonomy (NCBI): domain Eukaryota; kingdom Metazoa; phylum Chordata; class Aves; order Galliformes; family Phasianidae; genus Chrysolophus; species Chrysolophus pictus. The sequence goes on from CM074576.1 coordinate 110,296,828, forward strand.
TCATTTACTGCCACACCACATTCTGCTTGCCTACTCTCTTTGTCATTAAACCTTTTAGTTATAAGTGAGAGAATTTATCAGTGTCACTGAAGTAATGCTGTGCTTTAAACTGAGCAGCTCGTTGCACTAAACTCCTATAAGCTATTCTGACCAGCAGTATCAAAATTTTTGTTCTGAACACAACTGTGAGAGCAAAATTGATGGTGTGTGACCCACAGTGGTTTGCCTCTGACCCCCATTCTTCACCTCTTCTTTCACTAATCCCAATTTTAATTATCTACAAATTTGTACTTACTCAAGGCTAACACTTAATTTATCTATGGAAATTCAAATCATCCTGTGTTAAAATAAAGTTTCTAAAAAGGACAGGTTTGTCAGCCTTAATGAGATCATTATTATTCATATTAAGTGTGGTTGAAAATACATTAATACCAAAATGCTTCAAGAGTACCAGAAAGAGACAAAGCACTACTTGCAGTTAGGCTTGCAGTTTGGGATCAGTTTGTCACACAAAAGAAAACGTTTTCTAGCTGTACAGAATTCCACTCTAAAAGATATACAAGGTATCCCATCTGCATTTCCTGACAAAGAACAACCTGACAAACTAAAATAATAGAAGCTTTGAGGTTTTCTACCAGCCCTGGAGAAGGAAACAATACAGAAGGGCTCATACATAAAAGATTTTAATGCCTTATGTCTTCTTTTAGTATTGAATAGTAGAGATAACCATGCCATATTTATAATATTTATAGAATTTGGACTGGAGAGAGTGAGTAAACAGACTAGGTTTGCTCTTAGAAACACAAACAGAATCGCTGAGGTTGGAAAAGACTTCTAAGATAATTTAGTCCAACCATCAACCTACTTCCATCATATGCCCACTGTCCCTCAGTGCCAAACCTGCAGGCTTCTTGAACTCCTCCAGGGACAGTGACTCCACCAACCTCCCTGGGCAGCTTATTTCCTAATATCCAACCTGAACCTCTCCTGCTGCAACTGAAGGCTATCACCTCTTGTCTTATTGCTGTTACCTGGGAGGAGGCCAACCACAACCTTGCTACAACCTCCTTCCAGGGACTTGTAGAGAGCAGTAAGGTCTCCCCAAGCCTTATCTTCTCCAAACTAAATGATCCCAGTTCCCTTAGCTGCTCCTCATAACACCTGTGCTCCAGACCCCTCACCAGCTTCATTGCCCTTCTCTGGACACGCTCCAGGGCCTCAATGTCTTTCTTGTAGCAAGGGACCCAAAACCGAACAGTGCTCGAGGTGAACTCTTTTCAGTGACAGACTACAAATTCACTTAAGGGATGCTCTAAATCATTGCAGAGGACAGAAAACGCCTAAAACCTGCAGGCATGAAAAGTTACTTAGATAACTAAAACGGAAGATATATATTAAGCTCCTCAAAAATCTGGACAGCTAATTAGGAAATGGGACTAGTATTCCTAAGGAACTTCAAGAGAAAGAAAAGGATGGTAATAGGTCTGGAAGGAACAACCAGGAGATGCTTTTAAGATAAAGTAAGCAGCAAAGGCAGATCCCAGCGAGGAGCACGGCCGTGGGCTTGAGGCCAGGAAGTGACAGCCGTCACCAGCCTGAGGAAGGGAACAGCTGCCGCTCCAGACGCTTCTTTTTCACTCCTCTAGGCCCCACTTCGTTGCCTCGCAGCCAGCCCGGGCTCTGCCTAAGCCTCTACCCCGCGTGGGCATTAACAGCTAACCTAAAGCACTCCTGCTCCCTCCCGAGATGGCCGTTTCGCGTTCCTTGTCTGACAGCGCCCCCTGCCGGCCAGCCGCCCCTCCCACTTAAAACGTTACCTTCCGTCTCAGCCAGGCAGCCCGCACGCACCACGCCAGCCCGTGCTGAGGCAGAGAAATGCAACCTAGAAATCCGTTGTTGGGGTCCTCTCACCCTCCGATTTTATTCTCGAGAGGGCTGCAAGGGAGACGGTGTGGGAAACAGCAAGTTACAGCCAGCGCCGAAAGAAGTCAGGGCTCCCTCCTCACAGGTGGAGCAGCCAGCAGCACTCAGGAGCTGTGGGGGAATGGCCCTGGGAAACAGGGATGGATTGTGGTAATGTCGAAGTGCACTAGTGAAGTGGGGAAAAAAAAAAAAAAAAAAAAAAACCCACAAGGTTTAAAAATGATGAACGATGGAGTTAACACTCAACATAAATACCAAGACAGCTCACAGAAATGCTCTTACTGTAGGATCGTAGGTGCCTGGTGTCAGCCTGGGCAGGTGTGTAGTCTATTCTTAAAGACCTCCAGTTGCAGAGTGCAATTGCTCAGGGAGCACTGAGTACTTCTTCCCATCCTTTCCATCTTAATAACTGCCAGTTCATCCTGCCCCCTTGCTTATATCTCTGCTGCTGCAATTCAGGCCCATCAGATCTTGGCTACCCACCACGGAGACAAAGCATGTTGTTTCCCTCCTTTACAGTAGTCTCCTGCAGATTTAAAGACATGCCCTGAGTCTACAAGGAATGCTGTTTTCTGAGTAAAACCACATCAGTTCACTCTGTCCTCTGTCACAGGTCATATTTTCCAAGCTGCCAAAGCCCTCCTTGGTGCTCTCCTCAGAGATGCACATCTACCCTGGAGTGCTCTGTGCAGGATTCCATATACTCTGGCAGGAGAGACAAACTGCTTCACACATCTGATGGATTAGTCTGTTACTGTACACTCTAGAGTAAGATATTCTCCTATTTTTCTTATGCCATGACATACCTACTGGTACGCTGCTTGTGACGACTACAGTCATAGAATCACAAAGTTGGAAAGGACCTACAAGATCATCTGGTCCAACCGTCCTCCCATTACCATTGCTACCACAAGCTACTAAACCATATCTCGTAGCTCCTCATCCAGATGCCTCTTGAACACTGCCAGGACAGCAACTCCACTACCTCCCTGGGCAGCCATTCCAGTGGCATGATGACCTACATCTTCTACTACAGTATGGACTAGAGTTATACTCACCGAATTAATCCCCCATCCCACTTCTGTGTGATTCATAACTCCTGGTCAAGTGAAGTACCTCACACTTGTTCTGCTGAATTGTATTTTGTTTCTTTCCTTCCATCCTATTTCTCTATCACACACACAGTTTTCCCGATTTCTCAAGCTTGTTTCAACTTTCATGTTATCTCCAGCTCTTGTGAGCCCAAGAAATTTAAACATCTAGAAGTAGTAGGTTTAGCAACCATCTTCTCTTTTTTAGCCACCACTGTCTCCAGAATGTACTTTCCAGAAATCCTTCCAAAATAAAAATAAATGGCAAATAGTCTGAATTCAGTTTCTGTTCATCCCTGAACCAGTTGTATTGCTGCTTCTATCTGAGACATACTCTTTTCTAGTTCATAGTCAATTCCGTCTTGACTCAAAGATGGCCTAGATGAGCTCTTGAGGCCCTTCGTCATTCTGCATACCACAGAGTTTCACAATGATCTTGTACACTGATGCTGTTCAAGAGATGATACACGATACCACTTGTACATTACACCCAAGCAGTTTTGTGATCAGAAGGGTTCCAATATGAAAACTGTCTAAACATTTCCGAAACACATTCAGAGAATGTGTTTGAAGTCCAGCAATTAAAATAAATGAGGAGAAGAAAGAAGGGAATACTGTTTCAGCTGTTTCAGAAATGCTTCCAAAAAAATCAGTCAAAAAAATCGGTCAAAAAAAACTCAATGCTCCCCATGCTGTTCAATCCATGGCAAGACATTTGCTTCCCCTTTCTCCTCAGCTGTTAGCCACTTTCAGAAAAGGCTGAGCTCAGAGAATTAAATTTTTGACATTTTAGTGTCCAAACAGTTTCAGTATAATTCCACTTGCACAGCCTAAGATGGTCTAGGGCTTAGGACCATTACTAGATGCAAAAGAATCAAACTTGCTCTGCAGGAGGATCTTCATAAAGCGATCTCCTTCCAAGAGAGGCACCCAACTACCAGCCCTATGTATAGTATGTATAGTGATGTGCAGTTCTAAGTGGGACTTTTATTTTTGTTGTTGTTGTTAACCTGTTTCTTCCAGCACAAAATTTGAAAAGTCTTTACCAGAACTAAGATTCTAATCCAAACATTCCTTGTGCCAAGAAGCAGTCACCACTAGAGATAATTATTCACTCAGACCCCTAAGTACAAAGCATGACCAACCGCATGAGGCTGAAGGTAACATCTTGAAATTTCCTTTAAGCAACATGAACTTACCTGATACAGTCCTTATCAGTTTCTACACAAGTCAAACCCAGCTGTTTAAAGCCTATGCTTCTCACATCACAGCTGAAGCTTTGTATTTTGATCCACTCTTTACTCCCACATCCCAGTACTGTAAACCAACTTGCACCAGGAAATTCATAACAGATGATTCTGAACTTCACTACCACTTTTCATTTTGTTAAAAGTGCTCAACTGTTTTAACTTGACGGTGCTGCAAAATATTAGGAGCCAGGTAAAGGTTTTTGTTTTAAAAAAAGAAAAAAAAAAAAAGAAAAAAGAAGAAAAAAAACCTTCTCAGCTGACCTTCTAGTTCTCTAGAGTTCAACAGGAAGTTTGGTAGTAATAAGGCAAAGAACTCACAGTAATAGCAAAGTCAATTCTGAGATCATTTTCAAGACAGTACTACAGCCATGACTTAGAGTTTTCTGGCTGCGCACAGGTTCACGGATCTGTGTATTGCTGTTCAATATGCTCAATAAACCACATTATACAGAATACTGCCTGTGTTAATTTTTTATGGTGATTGTGAGAAGCCAGTAGTACTAATGTGACTGCAGACGTAAAACTGGTTATAGTGGCATGAGTTCTGAAAAGAGTGTAAGTATACGATTTAATTGCACATCTTGCAGAGGTTATGTACTACCACCTACGTGTGTATTAAAAAGACAATAAAAATGCTGCTGAAGAGGAGTTGTTTTGCATGGGCAATAGCCCTTTCTCATAGCAGTCTTACTTTGATGGATATCACAACAACAGATCCATTGCTGTGGGTGCTTTTACTAACAGTTAAATATACCAAATACAATCAGCGGTAATTATATACAGTAAATGGCCTCTTCACAACCTGCTACAATGATTACATTCACCCACCATAATAAATAATCACAACAGACACCCAGAGCTTGATCCTGGCACATCAGCCAACCATGCAGAGCAGGCTCATAACTGGTTTCAGCAGCTGGCGGAAGATCTTCCCAGAATAAACTGAGTGCTCTAGAAATGATGGAAATTCAAAATTGATGCCTGCCTCCCACCATCTAACACGTATGGGAAGACAGTCAGCAGGACACAGCACACTGAGAACCCTACATACATCTCTTGCAATACACTCTTTAGCTTGAGCAGCAACAGCTCCCAGTACTCAGTGTGAAGTGACCACTCATGATATTACTTCAATTCCATTTTCTGTGTGAAGGCTTCTGAACTTATGTCTCAAGGAAGAAAGTAATAACTATGAGCTTAGAGCAATTTTCCAAGTAGGTTTTTTTCTGCAGTACACATCACCCAACCAGCCCTGCTTTTGAGAAAGCATCCCTTGGCTCAGGCTGACAAGGGCATTCATCTTAGCAATAGTTAAGACCCCCTCATTGGAAACAACCGTCTGCTCAAGCTCCTTTGCCAGTATTTAGACAGTAGGACAATAACAGAACATGCTGAGAATACATCACCTTAAAATCATAGAATCATTAAGGTTGGAAAAGACCACTAGGATCATATAGTCCAACCACAAGCCCATCCTCACTGTGCCCACTAACCATGTCCCTCAGTGCCACATCTACATAGTTCCTGAACACCTCCAGGGATGATGAGTCCACCACCTCCCTTGGCAGCCCATTCCAATAAGTCACCAACTCTTCTGAGAAATCTTTCCTCATCTACAAACTGAATCTCCCCCACTAATAAAATACATTATTAGTGTATACTTTGCAGTGAAGCCATTTTCCCCTATCTTAAGCACTTCTCTTTCTACCAACACAGGTAGGTTGGGGTTTTTTTTGTTTTGTTTTTGGTTTTTTTTCCCCTCTTATTTTGTTGGTGTATTTGTTTTTTGTTTTTTTTTTTTTCCCCCCTGCATATGAGTGCCAAGAGTTGAAGTCCAACACGAGACTTTTAGCACACGGTTTGAAGGCACAAATTCACACCTGTCCTTCAGCTTCACAGAAGGACTCAGTGGAGAAAGCCTGCAATCTCCCAGCCGAGTCAGGGCTGGGAACGCTCCTACTCTGAGCAGACCGTGCTCTGCCTTCCGTGCTCTTCTGCTGCCATCTGCAGGGCCTGGCTTGACTCTGACTCTCTGCCTGCTTTTGCTCTTTCCTGCCGGCGCCCAGCAGACTCAGCCCGGTGTCTTGCTTTGACCGGAGGTATATGCCAAAATATGCCAACGGTCACACGATGTGCTCTTTTCCTGCCTTGGAAACAGGGACGATTCTGACGTGACACATAAGTGGGTTGTTACGGGATTTGTTTGGGTTTTTGAGGTTTGTTTTTTTTTTTTAATTTTATTTTAAAAGGAAAAAAAGACCAAACAAACCACTAGCACAAAGCACAAATCTAAATCCTTGTGAAATGCTTAGCTCTGTATTGCACTGGGTGAGAAGGCAAAGGCTTTGTTAGTCCCTCGTCCCACAGCCATGCAAAAAGCAAGCTGTGGGGCAAAGAACATCGCATGGATTGCACTGAAACATAGCCCGGCAGAGTCACTGCATCTGAAAATTATACCTAGGAAAGGCTGGATCATTTTATTTACATTAGTAATGTTTTCAGCTCCGCAAGCTACAATAAAGGTTAGAATACAACAATAATCAGATTTCTTGCTTCGCTGCACAGGCAGATCACCCTCGCAGTCAAAGGAAGCGTTTCTCTCACACACAGCCCTCCACGTTTTATATATTTACATTACATTTTAAGATGTTCATTTTGTTTCTCTACCTTTCCCTGAAGCATCAACGAACGCAGAAATCAGAATACCAGATGGGAACAAACAAAAGGTGGTAGACAAAATGTGCATGCAACAAATCTTAGTTCAGTTAAAGGACTTCAAAGTTAATAATTTCTTGTTATAGAATAAATTGGAAATTGAGTTTATGACTGCAAAGAGCAGATATGATAGAAAACACTACTTGTTCAGGCAAGGGTCTCCTTTCCTATCTTATATCCTGCCTTCTTATTTTCCTCACACAGATCCTTTTCCTAGCGCTAAACTGATAGGTGTTATCATCCGCATACACCATCAAAGCTGACTCCATCCTGCCTCTCAAGCATCATCTGCAACAAAAGGCAGTGAGAGCACATTGTCTATTCACCACAAAACAGATGCAGTGAGCCCTCCATCAAGAAGCCCAGACGGGGAGGCTGTTTTCCCTGTTTGCTAGTTACCATCACTTTTTAGTATACTGTTTGAATACTTATTTGATCCAAAAGCCATTGTTTTTTCCACACATTAAGACAATCCACTTCTTCCCAGGCAACATCCTAAGCTCTAAGCACCAGCTTGGATTTTTTTTTTTTGTGTGTGTGTGTGTGGCTAGAATACAGAGAAAATAGTTTCACCCAAACCAGTTTTGCCAACCTTCAGGGATTTCTGAGACACCACCATTTCCCAGTCTCATTACAAAGATAACTGCCTGCAGATGTTGATATTAAAGTGGTTTCTAATTTACTAAGCAGGCAAAACTCATAGTTATCCTTTCAGCACTCAGCCCACCATAACTTAAAGAGTGGGGATGAGAGTCCTCCAATCTGAAGAGAAAATAAAGTCTTGTATTCCAAAACAATGAAAAATAACAAGTGACCATTATACTTTTTCATATTCTCTACTACCTCAAAGAATTCTCACATCACCTGAGTAAACTCACAACAAAGAACGGGTTCATTTTAATATAGACTAAAAAAAAAAAATTACTAAAAATCCTGCAGTTATTTTATGAATATTAAAAAAAAAAAAATTAATTTACCTTGTGAAAAGCTTGAAAGAGTGATGTTTGAGAGGCAAGTTTTAGAAGAACCAATTGAATGTGTTTTATATACTGCTGAGAACCTGCCTGTGTCCTAACCAATCTTGCAATGATCTTACAGGCATTTGTTGTTGAGCACAATCACATCCGAGAAACCACTGCAAGCAGGAAACCTGGAGATCTAATTCATGCTCAAAGCTAAGTCACTACAACAGACACAGAAGGGGAGTTAAACTCTTCTTTGTTTCCCAGGTTTTTCTCTCTCCCGGGGTAAGGAAGGCTCTCCCTAGCCACCAAGCTCCTGAAAGGATGGCAGGCTCTGGCTGGGAAAAAGAAGAGCACAGTCTGTGGAAGGTGTTATTCCCAACTACTTCATATTTCCCTGGCCCAGATTCAGGGATCACTCAGGTGCTCACAAAGTGGCTGCTTAGCTAATTAAAATCAGGACCAGTTTCAACTTTCCTTCATATGCCAGAACACCTTTTCTGTTGGTCAGGGTCACACATAGTTGAGTCACTGCCGAAGCAGAGCCAGAAGCCTCAGAGGGAAAAACCTGTGAGTAAGGGGCATGATGGGCAGGCACGAAAGGCACACTTTGCACCCACGCGATTTTACATCTTGCTCATGTTTGAGTCAGCACCACTGATCAAGAACATGTTTTAGTGCAAAGAACATTTTGCACTTAGTGAGCACTAGTAATAACTTTTCTCCAGTGATCTCAAGATAGATAAGAACCTCACAGGTTGTGGGCAGGTGCAGATGAGGATGCATTCACACACACATCGCACACATACACACACACAACAGAAACCAAAAATAAGAAAAAGCACCACTTGCTCCACCTTGCCCATTTGATACTTATTCTACTCGAGATTAAAATTAAGGATCGCAGATAAATACATGAGTTTATTGTTAGCACTCTCATTACTTGCTGTTATTAAATCTGTACTCCAGGGAACTGATCGTCTCCAGGGTACACAGCATTTCATAGATGAGGGTTTGTTTCTGATCCTGCTATAAGCCACGTGAGATAAGACTGCACTACAGCTACAAAGCTGAGACTGAAGTTGTAGGAGAGCATCTCAGATGCATGGGGGGCCAAAGTCTCTGCAACAGAGCTTTACAAATTACAGAAGTAGACAAATATTAATAAAGCTACTACAATCTAATGTTTACTTTGTCCTTGTATGAAAAAAATCTCCCCTATTGGAGTTTTGTTTACCTGAAGATTATACTGTATATGTAATAAAAGCCCCAACACATCAACAATAATTGTGATTGGTGATTCAACTGTGCACCATTTAAAAAAAAAAAATTAGAGCACTCCTTACAATGACAGCTCTTCTAGTGCAAAATACAGATGCCCATGGATGTTTCATCTCACCTGAGCTGTTGTATGACTGCAAGTAACCTAATTACCACAGCTCTATGTTAATCACTTTCTTTGCATCAGATTCTGAAAATCATAGCTCATCTGTACACTCATCTACTCCCCTGATGGTCCGTTTTCTTTCAAATTTGAAAAATCTCAATTAAAACAAACCACTAGAGGCCACACTTGGCTCTCTTGGTAGCCTTGCACCACCTGAGAAACAAAAAAATCCTTCCCCGTTAGAGACAGCATTTATTTACCCACCCATTATGTAAAACAGAAACAGCTCTGCATATTACAAGGTATCACCAATACTCACCTGGGTTAGGTGACTGGGAGCTCAGCTGAGCTACAAGGGAAACCTTTGGTCACCCTCCCTGCTGTCCGTCTCACCCCACGCCATATCCTGCCCTCTTCCACTTCCTACAGGCCAGCAAACCCCAGAGGCACCCTGTCCACTCACTGTCCTTAGCAGAAGTTCCCAGAGCCCTGATATAGGTCCTGCAGGTAAAATGTGCCTTCTCAGATAAAGTGGAAGATAATAGGTCCTAAACATAACAAACACAGAGAGATACTTGGCAGGACCAAATTGTTTCTGTCTTCCCCTGTTCTTTTGGGGATGCACTCTAGCCCAGCATCTTTCTTGGATATTTAGAGGACCGCCAGCTCTATGCTATCAATCCTAAAGGACCTACTGTAAAGCAAGAGAGCAATGAGTCTTGGCAGATGCACAGAAACCAGCTTTATTTGGGTGATCCTGTGACCCCACCACATTGGCCACACCAGCCAGTGCTATGGATAGGTGGTAGATATGAGACTAAGACAACGTGCCAGAGCCAAATCAGGGCTCTGGGGTTGGAGTCACTGCAATGGGGGAAGGGGAAATCATACCTGCTAACTCAAAAGGACAAGAGCCCACACAATGGTCAGTTTTGGAATCAGCTTTCATCAGCATGAAAATCCACAGCTTAGACCAAGTTGCAGCAATTTGTCGATTCGCCTGTTCAAACAGTGTACATCAGGTATGCACTGTGATAAGTCCTGTCCTCATTCTTCTTCCAGGACCTACTGTCTGTCTTTGCTACAGTACTAGCTCCAACTTTTGAACAGATCCCAAGTGAGCAAAAAAACAAACTGGAAAGGGCCTTGGCTGGTGCCTACCCCCTGGGAGGGACAGTTATGTCTCTATGCTTGGCCCAGGGAGCAAATGGCAACTGTATGAAGGACCACTGCCCTGGGCTTTTTTTTTTTTTTTAAAAAAAAAAAAAAAAAAGTTTTCTAGACTTCTCATTTCCCTTTCATGGCCACAGACAGGGAAAATGCAGCCTGGACCTAGATAAAAGATGACAGAAGGAAAAAAAAATACAATCAACTTAGTTCCACTACCTATGTGGAGAACTCTGTGCTTTGGTTTGATTAATAATATACTCTGTTTTTATGGAGTATCTTCCAGCAGTCAGCACTTTTGCTAATTAAAAAAACCCACCCAAGAGTATTCTGCAATACTTGGGATAGCCTTTTTGCTTTTTCCCTATCCATTCTCAACATAGCTTTTTTTTTTTTTTTTTTTTTTTTTTTTTAAAAAGTGCCCAAGATAATCTTTAAGTGCTACAGAAAATAGAGTAAGGAACTGTATGGTTGGTGCTTAATTAATGTACTTTGTATGTTCAGTAGTTTATGTTAGATAGTGGGACCAAGATGCATCTGTGATGTAAGATAATGCCAACACAGATTCACTTTAACTTTTGTCTAATTATAAACTACAACTTAGATTAATAAGCACCTTCTTAATTAAACAATGGGCGTCATTCCTTGTTGCATGTTGAAATGGCTGCTGCTAAATATCACTTCAATGTGTTGTCTCCTATTAACTTAAGCACTCATCTTTCCTTATGAAATTACTTGTCACGCAAAGAAACTAGGTTTTAATGATGTGCTTTTTTTCCTCAGCATCTGCCATATTTCCTCCCGCCTTCCAGGAAGAAGACCTTAGAGACAAAGGAGTGGAACAAAGCTGGCTACTCTTTGAGGATGCCATTCTGAGAGCAAGAGCTCTCCATCCCTCAAAATAAGAAAACAGGAAGAGGAGGCAGGAAACCAGCGTTGTTTGGCAAGGATCTGCTGGTCAAACTGAGGGAGAAGGGCAAGTACAGACAGTGGAAGCAAGGGCATGCCACCTGGGAAGAATATAGGATGCTGTCCAGACTTGCAGAGATGGGATTAGGAAAGCCAAGGCACAGATGGAACTGTCTATGGCAGGGGGGTGGTAACTTCATGATCCTTGAGGTCTCTGCCAACCCAAGCCATTCTCTGATTCTATGAGAGCACAGAGCATGCCTTGCTGGGACATTTAGTAATTTTACTTGCTAGTATTAATTTCATTGAAAAATGAGTCTGAAAGGGTGATGTAATAGCTTAGAAAAGAATCAATCTGCTCACTTTTTTAATCACAGTCAAGGTAAATTTTATCCCATAGCATCAAAAGATGTAGGCCACATTCACCTTTTACAGATATGTTTCCACTTGTCTTCCAGCACCTGCTCACTACGGATCCAGTTCAGAAAAACGGACACCAGAAAAACCGTCTCTGCCATCATGGCCCAAAATGATTTATCGTCACTAGTAACAGGCTCTGCTCTTCACCCAAGGAACTAGACAAAAATTTCTAAGATTACATATTAAGGAACTTATTCTCTCAGCCAGGAGAAATGAGAAAGCAGATTTAAGAAAAAGTAACCCTCCAACAAAATCTCACCTTTTCCCTATCTCCAACAAAGCTAAGAACCTGTAGTCTTCTCCTCAGTCATTTTCATATTTTCCTTCTCCATCCATTCACCCCCTTACAACACAGTCAAGAAAATAAATAACTACTTAACAGTTTTGCAGTGAGTTCTGCTCCAGTGAGCTCTTTACATATTGGGTAGTTCAATCTGCATGCAGCCCAACAACTTTAATGATGCAGGCAGTTTCCTGCCTAATGTTACAATGGAAAAAACAGAACAGAACACTATTTTCCCTTTATTAGCACGTCTGTGAGAATCAGCATGAAAAAGCAGTCCTTAGAAACAAATTGTCTAGCAAATCATATACAGAGTAGGTATATGTATATATTTCTCTTTAATCATATATAAAGAATAAGTCTCTTCCTTTTTTGGATAGAAGCTGAAGAGAAAAAGTACCATAGAAAAGCAAAGGATTTGCATTCATCGTCTGCAGTACTCACTTCAGTCAGTCTGATTTTGCTGAGTCTGCTGTAACGGTAGGGAGTTTTCCCAGGAAACTGCATTTGAATCTTCATTATTAGAAAGAATTCAGTAATGGGATTTTCAGCTAGATGCAGGAACAGTTAAATTACTAAGTTTAGTGCAACATAGTTGTCCAAGCTGTCTGCAGAGAAGTGTGGCTATGTACTTTTCTATACATACAAATGCTTGTAAGCATGAATGTAAGTTTACACAGGTGTGCAGAAATACACATTCTGTCGTATTTCAGAATGCTGTATCATCTGTTTCTCAGTCTGAAACAGATGGAAAAATAAGGGTTTTTCAGCTTTTTATGTTTCTTGCCAAGTTTTCTATTTTACCTGAATGTACCAATCTTCAAAGAGGTGCTCTCCTAAATGGTTCTGATTTTTATTCTTGGCAGGCAATTCATATGGAGGTTAATAAGCTATTAATGCCATTGATTAAAGCTCTACTTAGGCTTTATTTACTTGAGCTTTAGGGGAATTTCTGCAAAATTCTTTCAGTCAATCTAGTCTGTATAAGAGGATCCCACTTCAACTAACACTAGATTGTCTCTCTACCTATGTTTCCATCCTTCCAGAATACCAGTAGAATGGTTTTAAATTGCTTTTCTTTTCTATAGCCTTACTTATTAAACTAACCAGTTCAATTCAGAATGAGACATGCAGCTTCCTTCTCTGATGCCCAGAAGTCACTCAAGTCTGTTTTATAAAATCTTCTGTAAGGAGTCCCTTCTTATCTTCTAGATAAATCTTCTACCAAGGACCCCATGAAAAGCAACATTACAACTTCCATTTTTTCTTGTTCCCACATCTGTACCTTGTGTGGGTCTCTTAGCAACTACAGGATCTCTCGTTTTCCAGCTCTTCACAAAATGAGCTTGGTTCCTGCCTTGCAGACAAACTGCTGCTTTCATTTCTTTCGTGTCCCTGCAAACTCACTGTCCCCTAACACCACTTCCCTCTCCTTACAAGCACAGCCTGCTTGCTATGAAGGACGCAATTTCCTTCTCTCATTTTAGCTCAGAAATGAAGCACGGCTGAAAACTGTGGCAAAGTGAAGTATATTCAGAAAGTGAAAAGAACAAAACTTCAATTAAGACTCCTCATATCTTCTATAAAATGGAAATATCCCAGAACATCCAGACAAGGGAAACAGCTGTGTTTTTTTATTATTATTATTATTGTTTATTTGTTTCTGTTGTTTTGTTTTTTGTTTTTGTCTTTTTTTTTTTTTTTTTGCATTTGTGAGTTTTGAAGGTTTCCATGCAGAAGGATACAGAGAAAAAGCTACTCAACTATTTTTCCAATACTTTAATACAAGGCAAGCTAAATAAAGTGGCCACATGATGCCAGCATTGTCTGGGAATCAAGAGAAGGCTCTTTAGTCTAAACTGAAGTATGAGCAGATTTTTTTCCCCCTATTCTTGTCAGATTTCTTTAATACCCACACATCCACCCTCTCATTCTAATTCTGCTGCATTCTTCTCATCCAGCCTTTTTGCAGCTCACATAGTTCACCCCGTGAAGAGCATGAAGTCCTCCTTTTACCTTTTCAAGAGCGGCAGAATCTCACTGAGTATGTGCTTAGCAGATTATCATCTTACCAAGCCTTGCAGTTCCTAAACATAGCAAAGCTAGTTCCTCCTTTCCTCTTTGCATAAAAGCAGAAAGCACAGACTGATTCTCTTTACACACAAGGAATTCCCACAGCACTGTCACTTCGCCACTTACATTTGATTTTAGTGCAATTCTGAATTCATGTTCAGTGGATTACTGCAGGTCATTACAAATTTTTATCAGGATCACAAGGAAGGGTAAGAAGATTAGGGGTGTTTGTTTCTCTACAACAGTCTTTCCCAGAATATTTCCCCAAACCCAGTAGTTTTGAAGCAAGAAATCTCTAGGAAAAATGTCAGAGACAGCTTTACTTCCATCCATGAGATGTTCTATCATCTGTGGCATGTGCACACAATTCTTCAGTGTTGAAAATGTTTTTAAAAAAAAAAAAAAAAAAGCAAGAAAGCATTGACAGATCATCAGGAAGACCTCCAGCCACGCTCAAAACATTAAGAAAAGCCAAGTGGAAAGTGTGATCTGCAGGCCTTTGACCAGCAAATGCAACAGCATGTGTTTTTTCAGGAAACAGCCATTCTCTGTGTAACAAACTGCCCACTGGGTGGGTCACCACAGTCTCAACAGCTTCAAGCAAAGCTAAATCTTTCAGCATTGACTATTTAGTCTCCTTGCTCTGAGACTCTGAATTCTTCTGGTCAGGAGGGAGATTGAAAAGATTTGCAAACGCAGCAGCCCATTCTTCTCTTAAGTATCAAAAAGATGCTTCAGATACAAAATGATAGCTCACCTCTTTAAAGTACTGGGTAACAATTTAAGAAAGTTCTTACAAAGGCATTTTGTGCTCTATGCCCACACTTGTATATACACGATTTCCAGGTGAAAGAGTTCCATCACATTTTTGTACGAGTGCATTCAAGACACCCGCAGACTGACAGATGAGTTACATAGTCTTATTAAAATAAAGCCTCCCTTCAGGGTCTGTGCTATCACTCAGCTCCAGACAGCTGCATTTCTCTCTCTGCGCTCACCCCTCCAGAGGGTCCTGCTTCATCTGCCTTCATTCCTTGCCATGACATACTGAAACAGATCAGAAGTACCACACCACACCAACTCTTTCAAGAAAGAAGCACTGGTAAATCAGTAATCAAAGAACAGCGCTACTTCAAAACACTGCATTTTAGAGGACAAATATACAACACTCGCATCTGACAAAGTACCCGCTACATTACACAAGAACCTATATTCCTCTCTGAGCATTATTCAGCAAAGTTAGATTGAATCTCCATGCAGGGGACTGTAGCAATATACCAGGGCTGCTCTGAAAGCAACGCTTCTTATTTTATTATGCTGGCCATGACATCAGAGGTGGATGTTTCTTTTGTAGAGGTTGGACCTTCCCAACAATATTCCCTTACATTTTGAGACAACTTTGTCTTTTAACCAGGAGGATGGACTTTCTCAACAATGCTGGACGATTCTGCTGCAAATAAAAAGACTAAAGAAGGTTTATAATCCAGGTGTCTGTCAAGAGTACTACAATCATTTGAAGTCTATTGTCTAAGACTCAGTGCTACAAAGGATGTTGGGAAGTTGCACATAGTAAAAAGAATGGGTTTTGCATCAGAACGGAGAGAGCACATAATACGAGTGTCAACATGCTTGTTATTTGCGTAACAGAGAGCAGAAGGCATACCTTAAATCGAATGTCTTGGAAAAGTTGTATGCTCTTTCAGAAAAAAAAAAAAAAAAAGCAGTTTTGATTAACAGTCACAACAATCCTGTTACATGTAGGAATTTAAGTTCAGTTGCACTTCACATGAAACTTCACTTTTTCTAGAAACCCCAGAAATGCAAGAAAATAGCACAGGAAATTTCAGGTAACTTCTGTTCACCACATTAACTAACCCCAACAGTTGAAGCAGATATATCTCTTAACTTCTGTTTTTCTATTAATTCACCAATCTATTCCTTCAGAAAGGAAATAGATGCAGAATCCTCAGTTTCCCCTGGATACTGGATAAAAGTTCTCAAGCCAAAGAAATTCAGATCTTTAGTACTAATGGATTCACTCTTATTTCAAAAGGAGGCTAAAAAAAACTTTACTACAGATTTCTCATCTATGCCACTTAGTAAATTATTTCAAACATTTATATCTTGACTACACTGTGGCTCTCAACAGCACTGAAATTGAACTGATTTGTTTTTCTAACAATTATTCTGGTCCAGATAGCTACATGTTTTAAGGTTGTGGTAAGTTGGTATCATCTATTACACACAAGCATTTGTGAAATGCACATGTTTTCATACAGCTATATGGCAGATGGCTATTGCTTGTAAAACGTAACAACACTGGCACTGGAAGAGAGTAGTGTCCCTCACCATATCATTGGACCATTTCAGTTTCCTGAAAAAGATAACTGATAAATATCATCAGCCAAAGCTGATTTGCAAAGTCTGCAGAAACTACTTTTCTTTCGCAGGGAACTTGACAAACCTCTATGAATAAGACCAGAACTATGTGGATATGTCTGTCTAGAGTCCTGTGTGAGTTCAGATCAATATTCATTTAGCTCGCAGGCTACCAAGAACTGGGACCACAATTCGTTTGCACATCACTTAGCACAGTGAGATCCCAGATCCATAGTGCCATGCAGCAGCACCACCACCATCAGCAAAGCAACTGCAGTCTGGACTGAGCTGCCATGAGGCTGGCAACCACCTTGTGTGAGAGCCGGGCCCTCTCCCTCACTCCCAACTCTAGGGGTTGAGGCTCACAAAGGCTTTAGAGAAGGGAAGTTGGAAACACAACATTGCTCACAGAAGTTATCTGCTGTTTTAAAACCTTGACTCATGGGGAGTTTCCTGTACATCTAGAGAAGACAGTAAAACCAAATGAGCATAAGATCATAAAAACCCTTAATATATACACAACAGAAATTCCTGGGTGACTTTCAGTACATCAGGTTATTACAGACAACCCTTTACAATGATACTGGGAACAGCATCACACACACTTGTCTCACTCTTCCTCCCAACAGGGTGCCTGTTTATGGCCACTCCTGAGAGAGCACAGGGCCCAACAAGCCAGTACAACTCTTCAGATGTGCTCACCCTGACATTAGAGAGGTACTTGCATGGAAAGAAGAGTTGCCAGTCCTGACCTCCAGCTGAGCTACCAATAGCCAATCTGCACACAACACATGGATGGAGAATTTTTCAACAGATACAAGTTACACAAGTCTCAAGGCTTAAAAGAGACTCATCTCTTCCAGGTGCATCCAGGTCACAATGCAGCAGCACAGGTTGCACTCCTACCACAAGTCAGGTAACACAGCACACTCCTGCTCAGACAAGAGCTACCTGTCCCGAGAAGATCATGTGCCACAGAGGAGTGGGCTTTTTCACTCCAGGACTGCAGTCAAATAATATTATAATCACGGTTGAGTAAGCACACGTTGATTCGTATTCTTAGGTCCCTCAGCACCTTCAATTAGCATCAAAGATTTTTTGTATGATGTGCACTAACATCTGTTCTGAGATGAAAACATTGACACCATTTGAGAAAATTAAAGACAGTATTGATTACTCTGCCAGGAATCAGTTCTTAGGACTGGCAGTAAACCCAACAAATTTAAATTCATGATATTGAATTGTAAAATCACAGAATTGCTCAGGTTGGAAAAGACCTTCAAGATCATCAAGTCCAACCACAACCTAACCATACAACCCTAACTCTAACAACCCTCTGCTAAAACATGTCCCTGAGCACCACATCCAAACAATTTTTAAACGCATCCAGGGATGGTGACTCAACCACCTCCCTGGGGAGCCTCTTCCAATGCTTAAAAGCATTTTCTGTAAAAAAGGTTTTCCTGATATCCAACCTAAACTTACCCTGGCACAACTTCAGGCCATTTCCCCTCGTCCTTTCACCAGTGAGAAGAGACCAGTCCTGCTCTCACTGTCAGCACCTTTCAGGTATTTGAAGAGAACAATAAGGTCTCCCCTCAGCCTCCTTTTCCCTAGACTAAACAGCCCTAGTTCATCAGTTTCTTCTCATAGGGCATATTCTCCAGAAGTGCGACTTGGGCATATCAGGCTCAGCTGCAAAGGTGCAGTCTACATTAAACAAGTTTGTGTGGCTGTGTCAACTGCTGCAGCCATGCAGCTAGAACTACTACTCCAGATGCCCCAAAAAGGAGCAAAGTATCCCAGGTTCATATCACCACCTCATCATGTACGTAGGTTGTTTCAAAAGTTACATCTCCTATTTATTTCCAGAGAGACTACAACTGATACAAAGATCAAAATAGCACTACATAATATAACAAATTCCTCAGCTACAAAACACTATTTCTCAACATAGGTAATACCACTAGCTATGGATTTTCACCAGAGATGAACAAGAGCCTGCATGCTGCGCTTGTAAAAATCTGCACCGGCAGAGTCGATCTGCTGTCGCCACTGCTGAAATGCACCACCCACTGCCTCAGTGGTGCTCACATTCACTGTTTGCAACATTCAGCAAGCATTGATGAGTGTCAGTGAGTGCCACTTATTCTACATGGAGGAATTCAATGACACTTTTGCTTTATGTGCACTCCCATGTCAGACACCATTTTTTCTAACTGCCCCCTGCTGTCACACAGCCAGAGAATATTGTTGGGAAGGTTCAACCTCTGTTGCCACACCACCAACCTCTAATGGCGTGGGCCAGCATAATGAAATAGGAAGCATTACTTTCAGAGCAGCCTTTGTATGTTCACTATGTGCTCATACACTCCCTCTCATCCCCCTCCCCATTAGCCAGGCAGCTGTAAAGCCAGAGTGATGGAGACAACTAAGAACATTTTCCATAGTCAATGTCAGTTGAGTAAGCCCAGGCAATATATCAGTGGTAACACATCAAGCTGGAATTATTTTGCGTGGGCACAAAGCATTTTTTGTTTCCAGAAACAGTCTTGTCACTACTTACAAGCAACACAGAGACCATTAAGCCAAGACAGCCTCAAGGATATATACGGATCATGCCTCACTGGGATTTGAAAGCCATCCAACTTCACATGTGCAGACGTACACCCTGGCATTGCCACACTGATGCCATGGCTGTGCCTCCGCTGCCAGCACTGACTCATTCAAAGCCAGACAAGACATCTCCACATGCCTGGCCCCATCATGCCTCTAACTCTGCAGGCCTGATCCTGCACTGGATGTAGGACATACAGCGATTTGTGAACTGTGATCTTGCTCTGAAGGATGCAACCACAATAAATCTACATTTTGCTGTCACAAGAGCCTCCAAGCCATCACTACATTCGCTTTTAAAGTGTTAATAGGTGCCAACTGGAACAATAAAAATCACAATACCAGCAGTTCCAGCACCACAGGAGAGATCCCCACACCAAGCAGCCCTGAGCAGGCAGCTGCATGGCACACTGCCAGAGGATTTGTAGAGAGGCCTGCTGTAGGCAGAGAGCGTAGCAGGAAGCAGAAGTGCTGACTGCATCAGGAAAAGGGAAAAATATATTGGTCAAGATCGGATTTTTCTCCTCTTTATATCATAGTGGGAACCAAGCCACATACTTCCCATGCAATCTTGTGCAATAGCCACCCATGCTTAAGAAACTAGACAAACTTCTGAGCAGACTCTAGACCTATTCCACTTGCATAAAAGTACACTTCCTCTAACACAGTGCATATGGTAACTTCCACACATAAAGCTAAGAAACATGAAATAATTTTGAGCTGGCTTTGTAAGGAAACAAGTGGCCCTACACTGAACACTGGATTTCTCAGTGGAGCAGTTAGATTATTATCTGGAATTGTGGCTCTGTATGAGATCTTTTTAGTTCAGGACCAGTCACCTTGCTGTGAGCCCAGAAACACATCCCACCAGTGAGTGGAGCTCTTTCTGCAGCTTTAGAACTACAGATTTGTATGGTTTTTGAAGCAGAAGTATAATTCATTTCTCATGTATGTCAAATATTTTGCCCCCTTCCTATTAACTGCTCTGAGGAATTACCAGATTTTCATTACCAAAGATGTTTAATTTTTTTTTAATGGATTGAATTAAAAAAAAAAAAAAAAAAAAAAAAGCAGTTCAAGAAAAGCAATCCATTCTCATTTTCCATTCCAGATTGTACATCTGTTTGTTAGCAGTCAGCAAAAATGAAGGTTTGTGATACTCCAAGTGCTACAGAGCAATCACGTTAAGTATGTGTGTAAGGCTGAATTCTGGCAAACTTTTCTGCTCCCTGACACCAAGGAGGAACAGACAAGATGCCTGTGCATGCAGCCCCAACAAGGGAAACAGATGTTTAAAATCGTATCACTTCAGAGATGATCTCCACAAGGTTCCTTTATTCACATGCCAAAAGCAAGACTAGCTAAGACACCAAGGGCCTGGATTGAATCCTAGTCATCTTCAGGAGCACAGTAGTTTATGTCTGTACAAGCAGAAGAGGGAGCTCCAAGAACCTACCAGAGCCAAGCCTTCCACATCTGTCCCTTCTTTCCCCTAACCATAGTCTCAGTTTTGTGGAAAGGCTCCACTCCTTAGCGCAGCAGAAGTACTTCATAAGCAATCATTTGCTCCTCACATCAGCTCTTTGTAAGTGGTCACATTGTATATCTAAAGAACTGAAAACACCAGTTTCCTAAAACCAAGTTACAAAACACAAAGCATATACACAAATACAACATGGCAAAGCCTCGTAAAGAACCCCAGTCATGGAAAAAAAATGAGCAATCACCGCAGTGCTGCCAAAAATTAAAACGCTACAAATCACAACAGATCAGTCTATGAACAAGCTTTTACTTTGCTGCAAAGTTCTTCCATAGTTACACTTCTGTATACAGATGTCTTTCAAATGATACTTAAAGTCTTATTTAAACAATGTGCGTGAATTAAAAAAATATACATCTGAGTGAAAAAAAAAAACAAATTAGTATTTTAATTCCCATACTAACTCAAGGAAAAAGCCATCAGAGGACTATATCTATACAGCATCTTAGGTCAGAGGAGAGTTAAACAACATGAATACATCATAGTGTGTTTAATGAAAAATGGAAGGAGAGCACCTGAATTCCATACAGCAAGCAGAGAAAAGACAGCTTCCATCTTTTCTTTAGAAAGGAACTTAAAATGTTTTTTTCCCCATCTGGAGGGCTGATAAGAATTATGGCTTTATTGTCTGGCTATGGAAGACATTGGCACAGATCAGGCAGACAGGCAGACCTCCATGCTCTGATTCAGGATGACCCACTCGCCTCTCGCATCCTCTTTCAGCCTCCCTATGCTGATGTTTTTATCATCTAATTTCTGCTAACTACAGACTTTCAGCTCCTTTTGAAGATAAACTAAAAACAGAGCAGAAACACAAGATAAAGAAAAGCATCCCTGGACATTCTTGAGTCAAGTTCTTTTTTGGTAGAAGACTTCAAAATATATCTAACTATCAGCACGTACAACAAGCTTTGATCAGTCACCTTCAGAGTACCAGGCTTCCTTGACATTGTGACAAGGAGGAGACACAGACAAATTCACAAACTGAAGGAGAATAAGCAGTGGAGAAATAAGATCTTAGGATTTTGCCTTGACCAGCTAAAGAGATAGGCTGGGAGCAGGGTTTAATGAAACAATTTTTCTTCACCCTAAACGAAAAAATACCTTGTCTAAATAACTTAGGGGAACCTATCCTTCATGGCTGTTAGATCACATTGTCTATGGGTATTGAGGTGACTACATAAGAGTACATAAGGATGTAAAAATGCTGCTGTTGATGAACGTAGAGATGCATCTCATTTAGGAGACCATTTGTCTGGGAAGTTTTAAACAATGCTACAAGGCAAGAAGGGAAGGAAAAGGAGTTGAACTTGTTCCTAAGAACACACATATTTAGAGTTACATTCACTTTTCTTTTTAAGCTATTACTGAATATCAGAGGAAGCTTCTAATCCTGGGGACATCAGAAAGTGTGCTCAGCTGTGCTCAGCCTGCTCAGATTGCTCTGAAGCTTCAACCAGTAGATGATTCACATGGGCATTAGAAGAACTCCTCAGCTCTACCACATGTATCCCTTGTTGTCCACCTCTGCTGGATTCAGAACGAATAAAGTGGAGGTGGAAAAGAAGTGCGGTGGGGAAAATCATGCCCTTTATCAAGAGATATATAAGGGGCAAGGCAGGCTGACAGGGTCACCAGCACCATGCTCTGGGGCAGGCAGCCTCACAGACCCCTGCAGAGCTCACCCTGTGGGGTCCCTTCCTGACTGCACCCCACACACAGCAGCACCCTCAACCTCTCACACACACTTCATCAGGCACCCATAGCTCCCAGCCACCTATTACTTAGATAATTAGATATTATTATGCGTAATTAATAAGTTCCCTTGAAAAACACATGCACGCACACAAGCTTTCTCTGAGAGCCCCATGCAGGTCAATAGATGGCCAGCTTGGGTTGCTGCGCTCTCAGGACTCACCATCCCACAGGCTGTTCCTGGCAGGGCAGGCAGCAGTTACGGGAAGCTGTACTGGCAGAGCATTACTTAACTCCTTGCTGCTCACATCCCAGTAGGCTGCTGCCTCTCCTTCCAACACCTGCGCTTCAGCAACAATACAAAAAGGAAAAGCACCTCCGAAAGGAAGCAAAAGACGTAAATATGAAGGGTTTGCGAGCCTGAAGGCCTCCACGTGGGGAATGTGGCAAAGCAAGCACGCTGAAAAAAGCTCTTTACCTTCATTGACAGCTGAGATATGAAGGGTCAGAGAGTGGAAGAAACACTTGAATCACAGTCAGTCAGAATCAGTACTATTTCTCAAAGATTATCAACACAAACTCTCCTCTCCTTCCCCCATTTAACTCTTTCCTTCTGCTCAAGGAACCCAACCTTAACCAAACCAAAGCTGGCACCACGATGTCAGTCACAACTCAGAAATACTCATTTTGAGGTTCTTGGCTCAGGCACCAATTTCCTCCATGACCTTGGGCAAGTCATTTTTATCTGTGCTGCATTTCAGCTCCTAATCCTTAAGGTGAAGACGATGCCTCATGGGCAAGTGATGAGGTTATTAGTGATGGCAAATCACCATGAGGATGGGAGGAATGGGGGTGATCAGGGCCATAGGGAGATCTGCCTCCTGAAGGATCCTACCTGAGATCAGAACTTTCATAAAGCAGCCACTATCTAATTAGCAGCAATTTCTAATGATGTTTCAGTCTCTCATACTGAAACTGTATTTATTATTAAAATATGGCTCATGTACTGTGGGCTCACTCTTGCACAAAAAAAGTGTGAGCTACCAGAGGGTGAACAGGATTTGTTCCAACAATTTGGTCTTCACTTTCCTGACTCCATGCTCACCTTCTGTACTTGTCTTTCTCCCTTGTTCCCCTTACTGCAAAAGGGAACACAAGCACCTGTAACGCTTAACTTATGAAGGGTGGATATAGATTAAGGTCTGAAAGCTAGTTAGGAAGCAGATGCTCTCCAAATCACTCTCTGGTCCAGTCTCTTATTCAAACTGGATGGCACTGTTTCAAAATAAAAATAGACAAGTGGCCACAACTGTAAGACTCCTGGGGTTTCACAGAAGGGCTCCCACCCTGCCCAGCACAGTGTTTCCTGGTTGATCCAGCAATGCAACAGCTCTGCAGCCCTCACCCCAACCTGCAGCTCAGTTACAGACAATACTGTTTCACAGGGAGAGGCAAGAAACATCCCCAGGCATGCAGCTGATTTCTGACCCAATCACAGAGATGCCCTTCAGCCATCCATCCCCAACACTACAATCAGATTCTCTTTTTTTAATGAAATGTCACACATCCAATCTTGCTGAAAATGTTTTCTGATCTGATCCATATTGTGAGGCATGCCCTACTAATTTGTAGTTGCTGAGTTCTTGTGGTTTTTTGCCTGTAAATACTGGATGGTTACACAGTGGGCACGTATATAATCAGCAAGGATGATTTACTGAAAGTTATGATAGATTAAGTCATAAATTGGAAATAGCTCAATAAGTAGTTGTTAATTAACAACTCCACTCAGTGGCAGGTTTTTGTCCTTTACCCTCTTGAGCTGGAAATCTTATAATCATAATTACTTTTATTAGTTTTAGAAAGCATCCCAACCTGTGCTATTAATTTAAACAAAAAAAACAAAAAAAAAAAAAAAAAAAAAGGAAGAAAAAGTCAGTGAAGAAATTCCAACCCTGCAGTGTGCAAACAGCTTTTCTGCAGTGCTGACACAGCACCACATTTGGGAACAAAATCTGCTGCAAGTTTCAGAATCACAACTAATTTAGCATCATTACTTCAGTGATTATGTTGAATGAGGCAAGAAAAGATTACAGCAAAGCTACAAATATAAAGAAGACAAATATTTAAAGTAGAAGAGATTACTGAAGCATAAAAATACATTTTGGAGCTTGAAATCCCAGCCTTCACTTGACTTTATCTCTGATCAGCAAGTGGTGGGGCAGGACGAAAGCCCACAGTAGCATTTTGCATTGTCACTCTGAGAGCTTAGTAACAAATCAGGCTAACACTAGAGTAATTTTGAAAGCTATTACCACAAAGACGAGCACAGCATGTGAATGGCAATTCTCCCCACCATCTCCCTCACGAAAGCTTCCACTACTGCATTATTTGTATTTTTGTTTTTAGCATCATGAACGACACAGTTGTTTTGGTTTTTTTTATTTTTATTTTCCTGTCCTCTTGAACAGGACATCTTAAATTCACAGGTGAAACTTTTGGGAGCAAACTGTTTTTTGCTGTTCTCCTGAATATATTGTAGGGGGACACAAGGTCAAAGGTGCTGAGCACTCACTCTCTGGTAAGGAGTTCCCTCTAACAAGACCCAGACCATGACTCATTTTTAAAAATTCTCCAGCAGCACAGTACTACCTTATTTTGGAGGCCAGAATGTTGTGTGCCTCTCTTTAGCTTCTTAGTTTCAAAGAGTCAAGGGAACAATAACCCACAGAGTTTGGCTTGTCACGTTCCTACAGCATTAGTCAGAGAGGATGGGAGGAGTGCGAGAACAGAAACCACAGCAGTGTAAGAGGTGTTGCAACAACACACGTTCTCATTTCAATGCCTCAGGCTTGCCCCAGCTCCTCAAGGGCTCCTGCCCGCACCAGGATGGCTGTTTCATGAGTATCGGTCGGGAACGGTGCAAAAAGCTTCCACCCTGGATTCTATGAAGGCAGAAGTAGAAGAGGAATTGAGAAGCCTCCAGAAGAGCAAACCCAACTTGCTCACGCTGGCATCAGGAGACCACCATGGGATAAACATCATTTCCAGCACTGGCACGGGGCACCAGTGCACCTCAGACCAAAGCATCCTGGACTACCAGACAGCAGTGCACATACATATCCAGACCTTGTTTTCAGTGCCTTGTTACTGCCAAGAAGGGCTTTAACAGGAGTGCAGTAGTTAGCCCTCCTCCCCTCAACTCATTAGCCCACCTATGTGCGTCACTGCCACACACAGCCAGGGCTCTCTGCACTGCTACCTGTGGTCCTAGGTTGGGAAATCAGTTTGCTTCCTCCTCCTGCCCCCATCTCCAGATCACAGACAGGTGAAACAAGCCAAGTATGTGTCAGCAATAAACAGAGGTGATTAGGAGAAGCATGCCACAAGCAAGTGCAGAGTAACCCTTCAAAGACATGGGAACACCTCAGCAATTTAAACAAAGTGCTAAACACAGTGGTAATTTCTCCAGAAACAGACAACGCAAGCAAAACAAACAGTTCTGCTGCTTTCTGTTGTGTTTATGCCTTGGTTTGGATTTTAGACTGAGATCATATTCATAGGATAATGTACAAAGCCTCAGGCAAGAAAACAGCAGCAGAAGAGCTTACACTGGAAAGCGAAGGAGAGTACCTGGGAGAGTGGAAGGAGCAGGAACCTCAGTAACATCAGGGACCAAAAGTTGCTTTTTTAAACAGTCACAATCCTACATACCAAGGCTGCATGTACTAGGTGAAAGGGTAAATGGAAGCCAAATCAATCACCTTCTGCTCACAAAAGAGGCTCAAAGTTTCCTCATAGCTGTAAGCCAAGTGACATTCGGCAAACAGATTTATCTCCTACAGATAATCAATTCCAAGACCTGAGAGACACACTTGGAGGTCAGTGGGCCTAGCAAACCTGCAAGTCAGAGGGATTTGGGGGAAACAGTCCCATTCATACAGGATGATCAGTGCAACTTCCTGCCTTGAGACACAGCTACAGAGATGCATTACCTTCATGGAACAGAGTTGTTTGAGTTGAAAGGGATATTTAAAGGTCATCTGGTCCAACTCCCTGCAATGAACAGGGACACTTACAGCTAGATCAGGTTGCTTAGAGCCCGTTTAGCCTGACCTTGGATGTCTCCAGAGATGGGGCATCTACCACCTCTCTGGGCTTAACCATTCCTTAGGATCATATTACACATTAAGTTGGTTTTAAAAGCATCCTCTTTTCCACAGAGAAAAAAATTCCCAGACTCAAAAACACATCTGAAAACAGGAATTCTTGTCAGGAAAAAAACTGTAATTGCCTAGTGATAGCAATTATCTCTGTTTGTAGCTACTGCCAGTTTAGCAGGAATAGACTAACAGTAGATGTACCTCAAATTAATTAGCAAATATTCCTCTGGAGACTACACTGATATAAATTCACTTACTACTTCATGGATGTCTTAGAGAAAACAAGGGCATTAAAGAAACCGTAGTTAAATTAGCACAAACAATCTCCAAAGACACAGAAAAATTAAACATAACCTCACTGAATTATCACATGTATTAAAAAAAAAAAAAAAAAAAAAAAAAAAGGAACAGCACAAAAGAAGGCATTTGTTTTCTGGAGAAAATGCTTGGAGAAACTAGGAAAAACCATACCTTTTGGTGTCATTGTTCTTGTCATTTCCTGCTTTTACAGCCAAGGAGATGTAATACCTTCCTAGCTCTCTTCTGCTCCTCAAGACAAAATAGTGAAAATAAGGCACCTCCTTTCCAGTCCTTTACATGGGAAGGACTTCAAAACCCAGGTGAGCCTCATTCAGAGATGACATTTCTGTTTTAGTTTAAAGCCATTCCCCCTTGTCCTATCGCTATCAGACTGTGTAAAAAGTGGTCTTCCTCCTGCTTATGAGCTCCCTTCAAGTACTGGAAGGATCACAGCTGATTTGATTCTACCAGGAGATAAACAATGGCTCCAAAATTGTCTAATTGACAGGACAGTTTAAAACAAAACAAACCCAAACAAAAAAATCAATCATGATTTTAGTGTAGATAAGTTCAGAAATTTAAAAGAATAGGTTTGAACTCATTGGACTAAGATTTTTCTCAGTTTTGTTAGTTTGTCAGAGTAGAGCACTTTGTTTATTTGTTTGCAGTGCTTCTCATTGCCCCCAGCAATGGAAAGTGATGTATTTCTATCTACTTAATCCCCTTTAAAAAAAACAATCCAGACTACAATGAAGTCATTTTGGTAACTTGATGCAAATGTTTATAAATATGTTGCTGTTGGTATGCAGCAACCGTCTACTCTAACCAATTTAGAACATAATAAAATGTCAGAAGCTATTTATTAACCCATACACTGGAATCATGAATGCAATATTTGGCTTAGAAAATTGTTTCTTTGAATTTACCGAAATGCTGTGAAGTTATGACCAGTACTGCAATGACACTAACCATGAATTTCCCAACCTCTGAGCATGTGGATTTTATCTGCGACGTGTGAGGGAAATGCACCATCTTGCATAGCAACTGCAAGTGCTGTTTATTCATTTTGGGTTTGAGGGTGGAATAAAGAGTCTGAGTCATAAAATCTCAAGCCATATTCCAGCTTCCTTAAAATCCGGGAGCGTTCAGAGTTTATTGTCTCTGTGGCAATGAGACCACTAACATGTTTTTTTCATTTACATCTCGAAAAACATTCATGTATTGAAACCCTTCTCATAGGGTCAGAATGCCAACATTTTTTTTCAGAAGCACTAGCTTACTAGCATAATTCCTTTCCCTGGGTGTTGCTGCCTTTATTACTAAGACACACTGACAACATAATTGTCCCACACATCTTTTTCCTAGCATGGGACTGCATGTGTGGGATTTGCCAGCTGGTAATTAAGTCTGATGCTCACTGTTGTAGTCTGTTTGCAGCTGGTGTTGGATAAAACACAGCTGGTGCCTTCTTGGAGCCAGCAAACTCTGGAAGGGGTTAGTCCCAGACCCTGTGAGGTTTCAGCGGAATCCCATCTCTTCTCTATGTGTGGGAAAAGCATTGCTGGGGGCTAAGCATTGTGCACACTGTTGGTCCTCGGATGCACAAGGCACCCCTTTTCCCTACATCAGGCTGAGAATTGGAGCCAAGGAAGAGTTCAGCAGGTAGTACCGGTGCCCCACAGCTGCTCACTGGGCTGAACCCTGCTTCCCGACTGTGCTTGGCAGGGGACATGGCAGTCAACATGTGACACTGGCCTGGAGGGGACTGAGCCAGCAGCTTGGAAACACCCTTTTATTTCACCCTGCAGTAGGAGCTGTCAGCACTGTGGAGAAATTAAATGAAAACAAACTTGGACCATCATGTCACTGGTGTTGAAAATAAACAGGGATATGGGAGTGGTGATCCTGCTGTATTTTTTTCTGCTGCATCCTCCAGCCACAGCTGGGATTAAGGCATTAGCCCTGCTCCTGCTGAGCTGCTTCTTTACCATGGGACACTGGCAAAGCACCATCTAGAACATATGGACAGTGCTACAAGTACAGGAAAAGATGGTAGCAGGGCCCACCAGTCTTGCTATGCACTGTGCTGTTGACCTTCAACGGCTTAGGCTGGAAGGCACCTTATATAGATCATCAAATTCCAACCTCCCTGCCATGAAAGTAGAGTTGCCAACATTAGATCAGAACTGCCCAGAGCCCCATCCAACCTGGCCTTGAATGCGTCCAGTGATGGAGCATCCACAGCATCTCTGGATAGCCTGTGCCAGTGCCTCACCGCCCTTTCTGTCCTTGCTCTAGGTGAACGGGCTCCCTCCTGGAGTAAGAATGGGGCATGTTGCACTTGATTTCCCAAAATGAGGGAGGTTTCTGCATTTGCCATGAGTTTCCTGACTCTTGGATGTGCAGCTGCAGTGATATTGCTGGTGCTTGTTCATGCTTGAGATTCCCCAGGCAGCAATGTGACTGTTCATGGTCTGCATTTCCAACATCTTTTTTTTTTTTTTTTTGCTATTGTAAACATATTATGTTCAAGGGTAGCATTATCTGTTTTTCTGCTTGTCTCTTCCACTTCCACTGATCCAAATAACCTGAAATTGCAGATAACTGCAGTTCTCTGTGCAGACCCAAAAGATAGAACTTGGAAATGCTTGGGGGCCTGAAAGATTACCTTTAAAGAAGTGTAATTACCTTCTCCCCAAATAACTAAATTTGTAGTTCAGCAAGTTGTTTGCTGGAGTCATGATTCACTGGTAAACGATCAGTGTTGTGAAGCAAAGGAGTGTGCAGTTGGGAATAGTGAAATACTTGAAGGAAATTTTAGAGCACGGGGCAGTTGCAGGAAAGCAGAATCCCAGGGAAAAGCTCCCTTTGTTATGGCTTTTCACAAAAGACTGGAAAAACATGGGGAGAAAGTACTAATGGTACCAAAGCAGTGTGGTGTGTTGGTTGATTGATTCTCCTTGAAAGTTTATGGTAAAAAATAAACAGTTCGGACAAATAAATATCTGAGGGCCATACAGCAACTTTAGGTGGACAGCACTCTCCTTTTCCAGTTTGTGCCTGGGAATGCACACAAGACCCAACAGGAAGTTGCTGCTGTGTTTCTATGATTGCAGCAGTGTTTGAGATGAACTGAAGAAGTTCATGCTGGAAGTGAAATCAAAGTGTCCTCGGCTTTTTGTAAACTTTCGTATGCTTCCCATTCCTAGACTTTCTGCAGGTTTCCAGATGTTGCCAGCTGGGCTGTACAAGAGGAGATGTGCCTGGGGCTGGGTGCTGGGACCAAGGGCTGTTCTGCCTGGGGCATAGCATGGAGCTACCAGTCCGTGAGCCTTTGGCTTCCACACTGTGAGTGACTGATGCTGCTGGGAGGGGTATGGCGGAGCAGGCAGAGGTCTGTTCTGCCAGCTGGTTTTAGAGAAGAAAGTGGACCTTATTTAAGAAGAAGTACTGAAAAATGCTGGAAAACTATAATGCGTTCCACAGTTAGTAGTAGAGTTTCATATTATCTGAGCAAGCACAAGCCCTTAGTAGCACCAAAACTGAGATTTGAGTGGTTTTAGCAGTCCTGTGCCGCACTTGTGCTTCTGTGCTTGTACTCATTACTATTGCTTTTCATGCTGACTCACAACTCCTAAGCAACCAGTGCTTTGTCGAATTTGTTATTTGTTTCTCACATCCTTCTACCCATGCCTAGGATTTCCCAGAATTAGTGTGGAAGCACAGCTGGCCTCTCAGTATTATAGTTTTTAGTGCAGTTTTCCTGCAAATGCGCTATTCTTACAAAGATTTCTGGCTTTGTTTTTTGGCAGGTTGTATACACTTTCTCACTTATGTCTATGTTAGTTCTGGGCTTTGTCAGTGATGAGTGTATATCTCAGGATGCTGCAATAATCCGTAGTTCAACACCAATACACATGCAAATTCACAATTCATCTTCTAAAACCTTAAAACTGATTTGAACATATGCATATTTGAGATTGACTTGAACATATGTGTTTTTACATGGTCGGGCTTCACATGACTTTGGTTTTGACTCTTAAGAGATAAGTGCTTTGAAGCACTTCTAAGCACCAGGAGCTTAATTTCTTTTTAATGAGAGTCCAGATTTTCTTAATTGTATTATACTTGGCGGTGTTAACAAAAATAGTAAAAATCACAAGACCTTTGATACTTGCCAGAAGTGTATGAGAATCTGTGGGTAATTATTTATGTGCGTTATTATCCAACCCAATTTTCAGGTGTGGCTGGCTATTAATGCTTTCCAGTTAGTGGACATGAGCTTTAGTCACGAGTACCTTTGTTTTCTACATCTGATATGACACTCAGTGCCTGGAAGCCCTGTTTATTTCTTAAGAAAGATATAAAAACTACTTCGTCATAGCTGATTGTTTCAGTATTTATCATCGTGATGCTAAGCCTTGTCAGTTCAATAAGCGTGTGTGTGTGGGAGAGCACATGTCCATGGTTAATTGCTGCTAACAGACTTCCCCAAGCCACACTGATAACTCCAACCATTAATTTGAAGCCCCAGAGATGGGAGAAGACTTGAATAGTAGTTAATCATGGACTAGAAGGCTTGTTATTTGGGTTATAAATGTGTATTATCAAGAAACATGTTACCTACTTCCTTAGAGCTGGGTTCTGCTTCTGTTGGAGTCAGTGGACGTGGAACTGTTGATCTCAGAAAAACAGGATACAGCTTGAGGTGGCTGACTCACCTCCCGCAAAGACCAAGGAGCTGCCTCTGATTTTAGAGAAAAAAGCATTATCTTGAATGACATATGAGGCTAAGCGTTTCTGGGTTCTCTTTCCTCTTATTACACACTTATGTCTATTTGCTAATAAGTCTCTAGGAAACTTTGCTGTTTCTTTAGAACTGGGACAGTGGGTGCCAAGTGAGCCAGCTGTGCTTCATCAGGAAAAGGATGCAGCAGTAATGAAGGAGATTTAGGTTAGATACTAGGAAGAAACTCTTTACTCACAGTGGAGAGGCACTGGCACAGGCTGCCCAGAAAAGCTGTGGTGCCCCATATCTGGAGGTGCTCAAGGCCAGGTTGGATGGGGCCCTGGGCAGCCTGAGCTGGTGAGTGGCAATCCATTACGGGCTGGAACTAGGTGGGCTTTATGTTCTGTTCCAACCTAAGCCATTCTATAATTCTATGATTTTTACTGAAGTTGAAAGAATACACTGACCACTTACCGCCTTTTTCTAACACAAAGGCTTTCCTAAACTTTGTGAAAGCAAAAATACAAATCTCAGTAGAGCATCTTGCACACTGATAAACAGTACTTTCTTTTAAAGCTGGGTCCAATTTCAGTGGTCATCCTTGCTCTAATTCTCCACCTCCTGTTTCATCATCTGCCTGCTCAAATGAGGACAGAGTGTATTTTTCACAGTGCTTTTTGTCCAGATTTTCTAAATGTTCTGGCCCTTTCACAAATCACCTTCTTATGTCTGCTATCTGCGCTGTCACAGATCACCACACCACAGACTGAGACTTGCTAGGGAAGAAGATATTTTAAAATGCTCTGTAACCCTTGTTTTTATTATTTGAGATAGAAAAGTTTGCACATTACTCTTTTTTTATTGATCTGGTCTGACTAAGAAGTCTTTTGCTCCGTAATCACTACTCATAAACACAAACTAACAATAAACCAGGTGAAAAACATTTTGGCCTCTGGTTTGCGCATACATTTTTTGAATGGCATACAAACAATTCACGTTGTGACCTGATTATCTAAATTGCCTGCTGCCACTTCTGCTTCCTGATTGAATGCCACCAGTGTGAA
This sequence comes from Chrysolophus pictus, assembly GCA_037305975.1. NCBI lineage: Eukaryota > Metazoa > Chordata > Aves > Galliformes > Phasianidae > Chrysolophus > Chrysolophus pictus. The sequence continues at coordinate 110,329,491 of CM074576.1, forward strand.
CGGGAGCTGCTCATAGGCATGCTGTGAGGCACAGCCACTGATACCAGTCAAGCAAATATGCACAAACAAGGAAATATCATTACAAGAGGGCAAAGTGCAGTTTGTGAGTATCTCACCAACATCTTTTTCATGCTAGCATAACTGCTTATTTTTTAAAGAGACTGGACGGTAATCGTGCACCCAAATCCTTTCAAAACGTTCTGCAGAGGGACCATGTTGCACAAAATCCTGAAGGGACCAGGAAATACAGATGCACAAGATGAGTATAAAGCTAGCATGGCACAGAAGAGAAGGCTGATAGAGATGTGCTGGAGCACGTGTGTTTCCAAGGGGAAGCCATGCAGGCACAATCCCCAGTCTCCCCTTCAGTCCATTCTCCACAAATAACAAGAGAGACTCACTGGGGGATGGTGGTTGGTTTCAGCATCTCCTGGCCTGCAGCCCTCACAGAACACTGCTACCCAGCCTCCTTACCCCATCCTGCCCTGCATCTTCATTACAACCCTGCTCCTGTTGCCTTTCCCAGCACAAGGCAGGAGGTGGAAGCAGTCATCCTGCTAGCTCAGAGTGGTTAAGTACTGAAGAGGGAGCAGGCACAGATCTGCCTTCTCAACTCTCTCCTTGCAGAAATAACTTGCATCAAGTCAGCAGCAAAAGGAGAAAATAGAAAAGGGTCTGGAAGTGAAGGCACTGTCTGAGATGCAATCTGGATTCTAGCTGAAACCTTCTGTTTCTTTAGTTCTCTGTATAATTAGTTGTCTTTGGTTTGTTGTGTTTATCACTACACAACATTCTAACTTACATTATTTCAGTCACAGGTCCAATCATGCCCTGAGTAAGCTCCTTGTTACTGGTGCCTGAGTGCAATAAAGGTTTTTGTTAGCCAAAATCATAAATCATAAATGCTGTCCACCCAATGATTGCAAAAGGGAAACTACAGCTTTACAAAAGTGAATATAAAACATAGAAATATTGTATTGAAACAGCATCTTTCACACCTAAAATGAACAGAAAGGTCACTTTTACGAGTCAGTAGGAAATATGGACTCTGTGGTGATCACAGAATCGTAGAATATCCTGAACTGAAAAGGACCCACAAGGATCATGGAGTCCAACTCCTGGCTTCACAAAGGACCACTGAAAAATCACACCGTATATCTGCGAGAACTGTCCAGATACTTCTTGAATTCCGGCACTTGGGGCCATGCCCACAGCCCTGGGCAGCCCATTCCATGCTTGCCTTCTGGTGCAGAACCTGTCCCTAACCCCCAGCTGCCCTCCCCTGACACAGCTCCATGCTGTTCCCTCGGGCCCTGTCGCTGTGTAACACAGAGCAGAGCTCAGCGCTGCCCCTCCACGTGAGGAGCTGCAGCCGCCATCAGGCCTCCCCTCAGCTCCTCTGCTCATGGCTGAACACACCATGGGACTTCAGCTGCTCCTCATGCACCTTGCCCTCCAGACCCTTCACCATCTTTAGCTCCAGTGTCTGTTCTGAACCACAGCAATTAGACCAACAGAGTTGGCTGCAAGCATGTCCAGAAACTCTTGCCAAAGACCTGCTTTCCCATCCTCACCCCAAGTGTGTGATGATCAGGAGCTGTGGCAGATATGGGAGCCAACCATTAGAGACATACTGAAAATTGCAGATCCAATGACACAGCCTTGCAAGGGTTATGTGAGCACCCACAGCTCTCCCACACATCAGCATATGACCATGCAGAGGAAGTGGGGAACACATGATTGGAAAGTCTGGTTCCAGTGCCCCAGCTCAGGCACTTGCAGTGCTTCAGGGAGCACGTGGGCCAAACACCAGGTGGGTTTGCACTAACCAAGCGTGCTGTCTTCTCTCACCACCTTTACCACAGCAGGCAGATTTACCACTGAGCATGCCTCTGATAAAGCAGAGTTCTCCCTTTTCCCTTTTATAAATCTGAAATGCACCTGAGAAGTGTAAAAGTGGCTCATCGGGGCACTAGATACCATCAGTCTATGAGACTGAATGCAGCTCTGACTCAACACTTTCTGTATCTCTTACATCAGGGCATGTCATGCAAAGAAGTTTTCTGCAGGCTGGCTGCAAGTATGAGCAGAAAGACTGGGAGAGATGCTGCCCAGTCTCAAGCGAGTTGTGTTCCCTTGGCTCTGCAGACACTACAGCCCATTGGGATAGATTCTAGCCCCCTACAACCAACGTGCTCCAGACAAGCTGTAGTTACCTTCTAGGTGTTTTTTTGTTTTTTTTTTTTTTTAAAGCAAACCATTATGGCTGAGCTGGATTGCAAAGCCAATATCTATTGATTTACCTGGTATAAGAGAGAACACAGAGAGAGGCTAGAGTGATTTATTCCTTTGAGCACTTTAGTTCACAAGCATGCTGTGTAAAATGTCTTAGTAGTAAGGAAGGTGAAAAGCCACAGACAAAAATAACAGTAACTTATCACCACTGTCCAGTCTGCATGTTCCACAAACATAAGAAAGCCTTGGGCAGGGAAGTGCGTGAAAACAGTTATAAATAGAAACTTGTTTCACTGCCGACAGCTGTAAGCGAAAAAAAAAGGAAGGCAGCACCTTCTATAGCAGCTGCAATTCACTGAAATCCAGGGCCAGCAGGTCGCAATGCAGTCACTTGGGTCATGCCAGGGACAGACTGCAGCCTCCACTGAGAGCTCAGTCAGGGCCCAGCCCCTGTGAACTGTCAGCACAGTGGGCCTCTCACAGGCACACCAAAACACCTTCCCTTCCTCTGCTCTTTGCTTCAGGAGCTCAGAGCACTTCAGTTCACACACACCCAGGTTGTTGCACAATGTCTGAGTTGTTTCAACAGTGAACAACACAGCGAAATCAGTTTGACATGATTATAGGTGTAAGTTGAAAGCTTATAGGATCTTGTGGAAAACGACAGAGATAGGTTGGTGTCAAACTGAAATCTTCACTGTGTTGTTATAACCTTCACTGCAATGCTTCCTCTGCAATTTAACTCCTAGATTGGACTATAAAGCTCCAGCAAGGGCATAAAGTAACTTCATTGTGCTAACAGCTCGGAGGCTGCCACTGGCAGCCTAATTGCTCCCCTAAAGAGCACTGCCATTCTACTCTCACTTGTAAGCAGTATTTGGTCTGGCTGCAGAACCTTCCCATAGCTCTGATTTAAGCCCAGACTCCCCTTTTCCACCAGTGTGTCACTGGAGTTCAGATTTCCATAGGGAGAAATATCCCAGGCAGCAGGCCTGCATAGGAGCCCTCCCTGCATCCTCCTAAGTAATCTTCCAATTGCAGCTGCAGCAGCTGCTGACATAAATAGATGGTCCCTCACACACTGGATATGGACAGCACACAGACCACATCTCCCTGATAGTCTGCTGCCAGGTTAAAGTCCACACAATTTAATCCTACCTTCTAATTTTAGGGGCTAAACAATCATTCTAGCAACCACAACTGTAACCAATGGCTTCAAATCAAGGCTGAACTTCTGATTTAACATACCAGCTGAGCTAAGACTGAAACTTTGCTTTTGTCCTTCTCCACCCAACCTTCCCCAGCTGAACCCGTCATGACCCAACTCAAACACACTCAGACACCCTGGATGGATCTGTCAGCCACACCAAACATATCATTTTTTCTGAGGAGGTGACTGACACATCAGCAGCTTAAGGATGGATTTCACTCACGGATGTACTTTGTTTATGAAAGTAGGTATTTCCTTCCTACTTTGGCAGGCTGTATTAAAGAAAACAAAACAAGAATACTAAAATAAGGAAACTCTTTTTGGTAGGTAAGAATGCCTTTACAGCTTGTCAGAAGCAGTATCTCCAGCACTAGCCTACATGAGCCGTGGTGTCACTCAGGAGATTACTTCATATTTGCCATTCTGCCTCCAAATCTAAAAGAAGGCAGTGATGTGCTATTTTGCACCTCAAATTCATGAATTCACTTCTAAGCTAATTGTTGACTGAGGCCATTTCCTGCCAGCTTTCTCACAATACACCTTACTCCTATTCCAGAAAAGATAGGAGATGAATGCAAAGAGGTAATAAAAGAACCTTGGGAGACTTCCAGATTGCTTCAATTCACAATTCTGTCTCATTGCTATAGTTGAGATATAAGTTATCTCCTTGTTTCTACTAACTTTCAGCTTCAGTGATGTCAAAACACACTCATGCATCTCTGATGTATCAGAAACAGTTACTGCACCAGAAGTTAAAGATTTTGGAAGCTTATTTTTGGAAGCAAAGTATAAACATTTCCAGCATGCATTCTTACAAGAAAAATGCTTGCAAAGCAAGATTATATTCTAGGAGAAAAAAATAAGTAAATCCCTTTTAAATGGCAAACAAAATACATTTCCTCTTGCTGTCTCATAGTAAATGCTTACACGTGCAGGTCACGTACACACACAAACATTCACATGTGTAAGATCATCATAATCAAATAAGAAAAGTGCTGGAAAAGGTGGCTGAATTGACTGGGCAGCTTATCATGATGTAAATCAGCGTATCTCAGAAAAGCTGCAAGTATTGTTGTCTTGTTTTACAATGCTAGCCACATATAGACTCACACACACAAAACTGCTTTCATGTTAACTCAGCTCTCCTTCCATACAGGTTGATAGTAAAGTCTTCCCTGATGTCCATCAAAGTCAGAGACTGATGAGCTCAGAGCTGATGGCAGCTTTTGATAGTCAAGAAAACTGATAATTTGAAGAACTTAATTCCTCATATCCTAAATGCTTGTTTCCCTGGGAGAAGTCATCAGAGCATCTATCTGGAGGAAAAAAAAAAAAAAGAAAAATTTTCCCCTTGCCATACACTCCCCATGATGAAAGGATTCTTCTGTTTTGTAACTACCCACCTCAGCTCCTAATACGGGTAGCAAAGAGGGCTGTGCAATTCTGGGGCGCTCTTCACCTAATCCTGAAGGAAATATGTTAATTAGGTCAAATGAAGCACTCCCTGAAAATGCTTCTTTCTCCCTACTCATGGTAGAAAGGGCTATCATGATAAATTCATGCGCAGGTCTTGAAAGGGGACTGTGCCTTATTCCAGTGGGACAGTGGAAAGAAGGAAGTATTGCTCTCTTGGCTGGTAGAAAATTTCTTTCTCAGTTCTAAATCACAGGACTAGTTAACCCAAACAGAAAAAGTGAGTGCTCTATCCCTCCACCAGTCATTTGAACAGTACCAGATTTTTATTTCAATGTACCTCCTGCCACAATCTATCTGTAGCCAACCTCCAGGATGGAGCAGGGAAAGGATTTTCTCCTTGGCCCCTTTATCCCATCTGCAGATGCACCCAGGCATGGGTTTAATAATGGAGAATGAGAACAGTCAGTCACCTTTCCAATCCCTTTGGACTTGCTAGCTCATGGTTATCTGAGGATGTCTTATTGTCTGTCACTAAGAATTTTCCTCCTCACAATCATATCAATAACTTTTAAAAAAACAATTCAGGTCCTTCCCCTCGTAACACTGCCTGAGAGACTGATCCAGAACTTCATACTTTGAATGGTTTTACTAGTTTGAAGCCTAAACTTCTTCATGATCAATTTCTAGCCAATTGGGTTTATGCCAGTAGTGTCATTTAAATTAAATACTCTTCTGCTTCCACAATTTTTGTTTTTTCCTGTTCCCCAAAACACTTTTATAAAGAGCCATCATATCTCATTCTAATTTTAATTTTTCTCTTTCCAAACCCAGTGTCTTTTCGTGAGTCTTTCTCAGGAAGAAATGCCATTATTCTCATGTGAGTAGCGCCTGTTGCAGTTTAATTAATTAATCCCTCTGGAGCACAGGTAATCAAAGCTATATATTTAATTAAAGAACGCCTGTAGAAGTGTACAATACCTGCCTTTACACAGAAGAACCCTCACCTGGTAAGCCAGGTTTGTCACTAACTTTCCTTCCAGCTCAGTGTCATTGCGGTGACTTTTGGCATCCTCGTACTTATTAACAAATTGAAGCTTCTTTCTACCTTAGTGCACCAGTGCCAGTAAAAGTTCTTCCTGTTCATCTTTTGGGGGTTTCATATTTTATGCTACTTAACTGCATCAGGATGTATTAAAGATTAGTGGCTCTCTGGAGATTTTTATGAGCCTGGGAACAAACAGTGATTTTTTTGTTCTGGCCTGAATTCTACACAGAGAAATGAAAAAGAGGGCCAGAGTATTTTCCAACAGCTTTCCCCCAAATCAGCTGATGTTATTTTTCTCTGTAAAAATAAATAAATAAATAAATAAATAAATAAATAAAATGGTTAACATTTGTGGCTTTATGCCTGATGCAACTCATGGCAACATGAATGAAAGTTGCTGTTGTTTTTGGGTTTTTTTTTCTGAAAGGAAACAAAATTGGGAAAACCAAAAATATTCAGTTCCAGTCATAACTACGAAGAGTTTTGCAATGTCATTCATTTCTCTAGGTAATACCCAAATATTTCTTTTTTGCTGTGCTCCAGCTAATATCCACTTCAGCTTTCATATGAGGAAAAGAAATGAGACGTGAATTACGCAAAGCTAAAAAAACAAGTCAACCACTATACATCCTTAATGGTGCATACAGACAATTATAATAAGCACAAAAGTATTTAATCTACACCATTATCCCCTGTTAAAAAGGGACAGGTTACAGGAAAAGAACCAATGAGAAGATATTCCTAGAATTAAATATCTGACAGGAGTTTAGGCCACAACACAGGAATCAGCAGCATCAAATAATGAGATTGTTGTTGCACTGAAGGAAGACCCCTGTATCTGATCCTCAGCTAGATTAGCACTGTTCCATGTATATCAAAGGAGTCATATCTGATAGGCATTGCTAGAGATCCCAACTGCCTCAACATTTTATTTATCTATCTATTTAGTTAGTTAGTTTACAAGAAAAACAACTTCATTTAGAGCAAGCCACCCATCTTTTTCTAGCCTACCTTTTTTCTAACTCACATTAATCCTGGCTGAAGTGGTCATTATATAGAGTCTAGTACCCTGGGCAACCACCTCATGAAAGCAAAAGGGATAAGGAAGGTTCACAATCAAAACACTGCAAAAGAACTTAAAACTCTTCATCTATAAAATGTACACGTTTCCTACCCACCAGGTGCTGCTGGTTTTCAGTGCTGATGGCAATTTAGTAAGTCTTCATGGGGCACTGAAAGCAAAGAAAACCTTTTTAACATCATGTAGTGTGCAGTCTAGTAATCTAGCCAGAGTTTTGAATGTAAGAATGTGAACAGTTCTCAACACAAATACGAGGATAGGCAAACCTGAGCCACAGAATGTATTTGTTTTTTCTATGAGAAGGTACCACTCTGTTCTTCTCTGAACTTCTGTCTCCTAAGACAGAGAGATGAGAATAACCCTTTGTGTATTTCTCTTGAAACAAGAAATTAAGTTGGTTTCTCTTGAAACAAGAAATTAAATTGGTAAGGCCTATTTCCCAGCTGAAAGTACTTTGCTTATCTATTTTCCTGTCTCCAACTGTCAAACACAGTGCTGCAGGACCTGCAGTGCAGACAACCACAGTTTGAAAGCTGCAGGTTCAAGTGATTCTAATATCCCAGCCTCACTCAAAGGAACTTCTGGCTCCTGTCTAAAAGGAAGATGGCCGCTGCTGAGAGCCATACAGGGTTTTGCTGGTACTGAATGTATACCAAAGCACAGTTACATGAACCCTAGGCTTTCTGCTAAGGGACCAAACCACAAGAAATGCACCAATATGGTTCTTGTACTGAATTATGTATCATCTGCTCCTAAGCCACGTGCATCTGGATTCTCAAAAAGTGCTCATCAAGTTCAGGTCGTAGATGTTCTATAAAGCAGGGCCATAGAGACTTTTGAAAAGAATTATTAAGAAGAGTGAATGAAATAGGTTTGCAAACATTTTGCAGTCTGTAGTTCATTAGTGAGACAGCCTTGATTCCCAAGAATGTGTGTGGCTTTCAGCTTCTTTGACCAGACGGGTGTCAAAACAGCTTTTAGCCCGAGTTCATTGCAAATAGTTTCATTCAGCTGTTTATAATTTGTTAAAGTTGCTTTGCATGCTGGCATTATATCTGCTTTTGTAATCTGTGACTGAAACACTCCAAAAGGAAAAATATGAATAGTAATCAATAAATAACAGCACTCAGTGATTAGGGAAATAAATGCTTGCTGTCAAACACAAATACAGGCATTTGCCTGAAAGAAAACTGGCTGAACACAAGCAAGCAAAGTCTGACTTGCTAGGGGCAGCTATTTCTCTTCATGCCTGGCTGCATAGGAGCTTCTGAGCACCTTGTGAAACAATTTCAATTTCACACAAGCCTGGTATTAAGGATGTTCTGTCCCTGTCCATCCACCTGGCACTTGGGTGCCCTTCCTGTAGGATGCTGACACGAGGACTTTCTGCACTAATTTGTGAGTCTGACATGTCTCCCCTCCCTGCAAATCAGTTGGTGGCAGCCTTCTCTCTGAAAGTGTACCCTAGGACTCTCTCCTCATTGAGAAATTTCAGATTAGCATCTTAAAAATGCCACGTGTGCTGATAGGGACAGAATTGGGTGCTGTTATAAATGGAAAGAGCCTATGCAGAGGAAAACAATGCATAGTGATCTATAGCATTTAGCCCATTTTTTTCAGTTTCCTAAGGAAAAGAGGCTTACACAATCATTAGTTTTCTCTGAGCTGCTTCATGTAATCATCCTCCCAGTGCCCCATCCTCACACTGAGCCACATTTCACCAATACAGAAATTTTAAAGGCAGCAATTTCCTAGAAGTTTCTCAAGGCATCAGCTGGCAACAGGAGGGAGAGAGGCAGCCACCACTAAAGGAAACGACACAGAGGTTCACACAGGTTTTCATGATGTCTCTCAAGCACAGAAACCATGTCAGTTGTTGTCTGCTCTGTCTTTGGCACCAGCAAAGTAAACCACAAGGCACAGAACTGTAGGAAACCAAGTTTTGTCCACTCTCCATTTTCAGAAGTGCTCACTTCTGAAGTGGGTTACAGAGAAGTGGGTCACAACCTGGTTGCACACACACTATATGCATGTGTCTGTGCAGCAGGTAGATTGGGTTGGCAGCAGCAGCTGCTGAGGGTGCGCTGCCATGGCTTTGCATAGCCCCACAGCAATAAAGGATAGGTTTGTTCCACAATTAGAGAACTCTGTTTCTTGCTCCAGGTGACCAAGAACTCAGTAAGATGGATGCCAAGACACATTTGAGAAGGAATACACCCAACGGTATGAACATCACATGGTGCTTGATCATTTTAGTGAAAAGAAGAAGCAAGGGGTGGGAAGAAGGAGAAATGCTTTCTGACAGGAAGTGTAACAAAAACTACAGAGGGGCACTTATTAAAACAGTAATTTCCAGTTTGCTGCTCTTCAGGCCTGTCAGATGTAGAGTCAGTCTAGAGAACGGCAGGCCTGGGCAGGTACTCCTGGGAAAAGACAGTCTTGTACAGAAAAAGGTTACCCCGAAAAAAGAAAAAGATTTCCCTGGAAAAGGTTTTGGAGGAGGCTGAATGACTGCCAATACACGGTGCAGGCTCCAAAAATCCCTAATCACTGGTTAAGACCCCATCCCAGGAGGTGCTGGAGCAGCACACCAGGCTTTGCACTTTCTGAAAGGTGAGTGGATCACAGAGAGAATGCAACTAAGGGTGGGAGCCTACCTCAGACTGAAACCATCACACATCTTGCCTGGCAGCTGCAGCACAACAATCAGTATCAGAATTCAAGAACTTATTGAATTCTCTCTTCTCCTCACCCACTCCCTATAAAAATAGTGCCTGGAAATCTGAGCCAGAATTGCTCGTATTAGTCAGGTGAAAAAAAATGCACCCACTACTGAATATTAAAATGAAAAAAGTTTCTCAGAAAATTATGTCTATGATAAGTCTCCACCATCCATGTGGGTTTTAAAACCTGATATAGCATTTGCACTGAAACAAAAGACCAGGTCTATACAGCACAGCTCTTGGAAGGTAGAGAGACCTGGGTATCCACCACATAAAGGTAATGGAGCTCCACTTCTTTGCTTATTCTTCAGTGGGTGAAAACCAATGTACTCAGAGTGAGGGGAGAAACAAGGCTTAGTAAGTACCTCAAGCAGTTTTTATCAACTTGATGTGAATCCGAATGTTCTTTCCTGTTTCAGCTTATGCATGCTTTCCATTACTGTCTGAAGGTTTTCATTTTCCATTTCCGAAAGCATTAGATTTCCATCTCTTACCCTAACAACTGTTTCTGTGGTTTATTATTTTCCAGCTGCTTCTGATTTGCTCAGAGAATACAGATAGGCCAGCTACAATAAACAGTCACAGGATGTGCACATTATTCATGACAAACAAACAACTCTGGCCTCTCGTTGCAACCACAAACAACAAAATCGTAACAAAATGTTAAACAGAAGCTGTACCACTGTGCGCAAATGAGTGTTTATTTCAGATCTAAACACTCCCTCTGCTTTCCAACGTCTGGATCTGACTTTCCAACTGACTCTTTGAGAATCAAGAGTATCTTGGCCCACAAATGCAAATATGTCTTCAGCTCTGAGACTGCTCCCAACTAAAAGAACTGCTGAAAAGTAAATTGTTTGGTCTTTTCTGTGGACAAAATGTCACTTGGAGTTATACCATGGTTTTGAGATCACTGAAGTCTTCAAAAGACAAGGTTTTGCCTCTCAGAACTATGTTACAATGAACCAAGAGAATGAATGGTGTACTCTTTTTTAGGATGGGTACATGGATTTTGTTTTCAGCTCTTAATCGCTATTTCTAAATTGGCAGAAACACTGGAGCCACATTCATCACTCATGATGAATGTCCTCTTGAAACAGCCCTATGCAGCGTTTCCTGAGGCCTTTGTCGTGGGAGTGATGTGGATGACTTGACAACAGAATCAATCCTGACCTGTCATTCTAACAGCCTTCTCATTATACAAAGTATCTGTCATTATCAAGCATATTCTGAGCCCTAGCCAGATGATAATAAAAGGCTTCATAAAAAAATCAAAACACTTTAAGCTGAGCAAAGTTGCACTGTTTTGCACGTTTTTACAGCCATTCTTGCAAATGAAAAATGATCGGATGGTGTTTTAAATGCACATCTCTTGAAAGAACCTTTCTAATCATTTTTTTAAACACCAAAGTGAAAAAGCATCCATGTGATTTGGCTGGGAAGAGAAGCTAGGAAACATTACTAGTGGTTTAAGAAGTTTTAATTTCATAGAGATCAGCCACATAAAGAAAACATTAAGGCTCACTCACCCAAAGCTGCCATTTGCAAGTTTTCCACAAGCAAAATCTCCACACACTGTATCTGTGGAACCAGTAGGGAAGCACCATCAGTTTGGTTAAAGAAAAAATCAAATAATCTGTTCTTATTGCTATATGTACAAATCCAACTTCTGCAAAAATGATTCTAGAGTAAGAAGTTCAAAAATCCCGGATAAAATTCCTATTGGAGTATTTTAACTCTCTGAGCTCTGGCAATGATGATGATTATGATATTGTTAATGACAATCACATATTCCTGAAATCCTCATAGTTTCTGCTATTCACCATTTTTATGTCACAGCTGTTCAGAAGGGCTTTGGTTTTTCACTAAGCTTCCAGGAAGTATTGCAACTTTGATTAAAACAATGATATTTGTAAAAGGAAGAGTAGTCAAGTTTAATGGCCTTCTTCCCTATAGAAAACTTTGAGCAATAAGGAGTCAATGATCATTCAATAAATTCTTAGTATGCTTTCTCATAGACAAAAAGCTCTTGGAGAACACATTTTCAGTACAGGAGGTCAACATAGAAATAGGAATGAAAGAACAGCAAATATTCTCAAGGAAGCCCTTTCTTTTCGATATGACTGTCAGAAAGTCAAAAGCAAGACAGATCTACCTGTCCCCAACCTTTATGAAGAGTTTGTAAATCTTTTAGAAGGAAAGGCAGGCTACAGTCAGTTCTGTTCAGAGTTATGTTACTGTAGAGACACAAGTCACTAGTGCCCACCATGGAAGACTGATTTCTTTTTAACTTCATCTAAAAAATTGTTGATTTGGCAGAGAACTCCGTAAATTTTGGTGTTGGGGGAGGACAGCCTAAAGAATGGTCTGAAGGATTTACTAACCACTCGGACCAATGTAAAGAGCCTCAGAGTGATTAAACAGAAAACAAACAAACAAAAAAAAAAAAAAAAAAAAAAAACGCACAAAACTTCTAAGCAAGTCATTCAAATGAGAATGCCCAAATTTGATTTCCAGTTTTTTCATTTCTCCTCGAGAAAGTCACTGAGTTGTGGAGTTCCTCACCAGCCATATGTGCAAAACGTCTCAGCAATAATTAAGTGTGCTGAAATTGTGATTGTGGAAATCAGGTAGCTCTGAAATGAAGCCTTTCATGCAGAAGACGTTGGTGGGGGAGGAGTGAAAGAGAACATAAAAACAAGTTAGTTACTGAGCGTTAGCAAGCTCATAGTAAAATCCTAATGGAGATAAAGTTGTTTTGTTTTTTACCACAAGATAACTAAACAAGGACAACTTGCTTCTCTCCACTCATGGTTAACCTCACCCTTTTTGCTTCACTGCACATATGGTATTTGCAGTGAGTAAACCAAATGTAAACTGTAGATAGCACATCCCTAATAGGATGCCACGATGTGCATGCTCTTTAAATCAATTATATTAATCTTTTAATTAACATAAAAAGTTTTAACTGATGGTTTTGAAAGCTTCATTTCAAAAGGCTTCATTTTCCTAGGTGTGGATTGGCTTGCTTCACCTATAGGCACAAACATACAAAATCAAAGTCAACCTTTGAACTGGCAGATCTTTACTTCCACCTGCACGCTTTCTTAAAATGGAGAAAACCGGGGGCTGAACATGACCCTTCACAGTGATGGCTCTGCAGTAGTCTTATCACTCTCCTTAGTCAGTAGCCTCTGTAGATGAACATGCTGCCAAAACACCATCTGTATCTGGAAGTGTCACAGGCTGTGGGAGTTTTCTTCTGGGCCTTGAGAACTGCTGTGCCGTTAAGGCTTAAACGTACATATATTTAAGAGCCCACCACTGCCAGATGTTCCATTGAATGGAACATCTACCATGGTCTCTCATGTTTGAAACTCAGGCACAGAAATGAAGTCAAGCCCTACAGCAAGGACAGCCACTGACACTTGCTCTCTAATTTTGCTTCCTCTGCAGAGAGCACATGGCTTTGCCCAGTCCAGCAAAGAAAGCAATCTGAAGCATGGAGAAAATGAAAGAAAAGTTCATCACAAAGAAAGAGAGGATCATCACAATATCACAACTTTTTTTCAAACTTTATGCAATATTTCAAAAGCCTACTGCCATTGGGTGTGGGTGGGGAATGAGTGCCATACACTGCAAAACTCAGAATGGACTTTGCAGTGCTGCACAGTGGGTCCAATGAAACAACTGAACAGAATGCTGGGGTGCCAAGAGCTGCCAACTCTCCTCTGTGGGGGTTTCCTTAGACAGCCAGACTTCAAGTCTTCATGGATGGATGAGGTTCACAAGCTAAGTTAAAAGAGGGTGGAAAAAAGTACCAATTATGCAGACTTGTAGAGAAGGTCTCAGGAATAACTCCCTAAGAGCACTCATAACTTCTAAAATATTTTGTCGTGCTAGGACCTTGCAGTTTTGTGTGTAGACTCACTCTTGGGAACAGACAAGCTTGAGTTTGGACACAACTATCTATTACCATGATAACCAAGTCCCAACAGTTTGTTAAAGCTTCCTTGGGTCACACACTGCTCCCTATCCTGTACCCGAGTCAGACAGTATCTCCTCCTCCTCTCCTTCCATTCCTATTCTGTCTGTGGCGGCAATCCCCATGACCTCCTGGCCCTTGGCAAGGCAGGCAGTGAGGTCAGAAGAGCAAGCAGAGATGGCACCAAGCTACAAATGCCCAAGTGCAGTCACTTGCTGCCAGCAGCACATGTCCCCAGAGCTGCTGGGGCTGGAGATGGTGAACTGACCACACCAGGGATTCAGTACAGGGTCAGCAAGGACCACCAGGCCAGTGCCAGTAGAAACAGAAATGATGCTTTAAGTTTTTACCTAGAGCAGAGCCAGGACTTCCCCATCACGGTTGGGGCTGCGCTGGCCGGTGCTACTCTTGGCTGTGCCAAGGCAGAGGAAGAGCTGCAGCTTTCCTGGAAGTGGAAGAGTGGGTGACCCACCCCTCCACCCATGAGGAGAAGCACGCTGTAACCCCTGTGCTAGCACACCTGAAAAAGGAAAAACATTGTTTTTGGCTGCTCAGGTCACACTGAGTTGGAAAAGGTACTGACTTTACCAACTTCCCAGTTGGAAGGGTATGAATAGTCCATGATTTACAGAGATGTCTAATTAATATCCAGTGTACATAAAAAGAAAACTATGCGTTGCTGTGCACTTCAAGCTGTGGAACAGAAGCTGTCACTTCTCCAATTAAGAAAAAAACAGAGCAGTTTATTAAGCACAGTTGTGGGAACATAGTTTCAGTCTTCAGTGGGCTCATCTGAATGTTTTTCCATTTTAGTTCATGTAAGTTCATGCCCTTTGGGTTTCACACAAAGCCCTAGGGTCTGAGCAACTCAAAATCTCAAAATCAAAATGTCAAGTTGAAACGAAACCATAAAAGGTATTTGGATTTGCATGAAAACGGGCCCAGATTTGCTTCAGGAGTTCCTGAAGCCTGGTAAGGCTTTTGAAGAGTCTAATCTGAGTTTTGTGGTTTCAGTACAGACTGAAACCAGCGCGAGAGAACAGATGTGCTCCTTTCAGGAAGCCAAAGCAGAGGAGAATGATTAAGAAGCTATGAGAACAAGAACCACAGGGGAAAACAAATATCTAAAACCAGAATTTCAAGTGCCGAACACAAAGTATTAGGAACTAAAAGGACATGGTCCACATTTAAACAATACCAACACTTTCTGAGGATCAGGTCCTCAATGTGACTCTGCAATTCAGATGAAAGTCTAGTCATAATAACACCACGTGCCCTTCTGCCCATATATAAATAGCTTTACTATTGCATAGCATAACACGCACCCTGAGAAGCACAAATCCTCTAAAACATTTGTTTTAATGGGGATCTTGTCACCTTAAAAGTAAATCCATACTTGCTATATTCTAGCCACAGAAAGGAAAAAAGTAAAAGAAAAAAAGAATAATCTGCTGCTTTTGTTCTCTCTGGTTTACATCTATAAACCTGTCTCAACATCTAATATTTCAAATTCTGGCTTTGATCTATTTTTAAAAAGTGTAATTTTAATTTCATATACTCTATTCTTATTCTAAATTTTTCATGACATAAAAGCGAGCATATTACAAGTTGGTTTAGTGAATCACCTGAGAAGATGCAAACACAAAAGTTTAATTGAGAAAATAACATTTCTTTCCATTAATGGTCTATACATTGCATTCTATTACACTCTACGTTAGCATCGCTTACACTGACAGGATGCAGAGGAGGTTACTTCCTGAGTAGGGGCTGATGGGGCCAATTGATCACTTTAGATTTAACCTCCTGGCTGAGCAACTGAGCATCTTAAAAACATTATCATATCATGACAATCAAATGTTATAAATAACATTAGGGAAAACCATGAAACTTACAAGTGCCTTGTTTTAAGAGCATTTTGCCTCCTAAATATGTATAACTGGAACATTTAACCTGAAAATTAAACTTTCTTTATGCATTTTCTGGAAAGAAAATAAAGATCAACAGAATAAAATATGAATTTGGCTGAAATGCTTCTTTCCCTATCAGCAGGATACTGCTTAATACTTCATCTTGCCAAGGAAATCAAATAGTTTCCCATAGCTTAAGCATTAGGTTGGATTCACAAGAACTCGGAGTGCTACCAGAATGCATCATGCACTGGGGAGCTATGACAATCCCCACTGTTCTTATGCAGAACCTCTGTTAGTCAGCTAGTGGCAGCTCCAGCATCTGAACATTTTGTTGCCATGATTTTCCTAACAGGATAAATCAGTATTTTCTATTCCAAATTTCAACTTTCACCAACATTTCACACTCCAACATTTTTTATTTATGGAGTGTGCTATACTATTTTAACCTTTTACTCTTGTCAATCTTTCAGCAGCATTTTTTTGCAATTGAAATGACTTCCCATTGGTTCAACCTCTCCTCATATCACAAATTCCCTCTCTAGCCATGCCTTCTATTTCAGAGTCTGTCGCAGGTGCTATCAAGTTCTGCAGGCAAGCCTTGCCTGGAATCTCTCACCAGGGAAGATGGTTTGTTTCTGGCATTGCCAGAAGTTTTCTGCATCCTTTTAGGTAAGATCAGGCCCTGGCATTCAATGATGCTTAATCATGCCGTTTTTATTGAAATAACTGGGGGTTAAGTGCTTAAGTAAGCCCACAGGCTTGACCATACAGCCTATAAGCTAAATCTATTAGATAAGAAGACAAGCGCTCCTTCCCATACTCCTGCACTGTAAAGATAAATACAAGGTTGGTTTGGAAAATTTTATTGAGGTTGCTTTTCCATCCAACATCTCAGGATCAATTTTGGTAATCTTCTGGGTCAAATAAAACTGTCTCAGGGGAAGGAGCCTATATCCCAGCAGATCAGGGATCTCTTTCCCGTGATGATATTTCAGTGTTTTAATTTTGTAGAAATAGCCTACAGTAAAATACAAAATCTTAAGAAAAGAACCAAAACCACAACAATTTACTCCATCCAAACAGCAGTAAAGAATTTTTTTTTCCTTCTTGGAAGAAAAGGATTTGAAGGTCTGAAGCTTTGTTTTTCAGACAATTTTGACCTTTGGGGAAAAAGAAACCCCAAATGATCAAAATTCTCACACCTCCCATCAGTGGGATTTGGATGTCCAGCCTGGCCCTGGGCAGGGACTGTGGATCACACAGGAGACAGGCACAGGCAGCTCTCCATCCCTAGCTGCTGGCATCCCAAATAGCTCAGTGCCTTGTATAGTTACTGACCTTTTTATGGTCACTTTTTTTTTTTTTTTTCCTCCAAAAGGAGCTTCAGCTTCAAAGGAACAGCTGTCCTGGCAGCCAGACATACAGGAATTCCATTTAAATTGTAAGGTCTTGTTGGCTGGCCTTACAGCACTTCCATGCGGACTTCAGAATTTTCCTCAGAGAAGTGAAAGAAAGTGGCCCAAAAAGACAAGCACATGGGTCCAGGGACAGCTTGCAAAGTGGCACAGGCACTGCTGAAGAAGGGAGGGCTGGATATACCAATATTTATCTCTCCTTGGCCTGTGCTTGGAGCTATTGCTGCCTCAAGGGGCAGAGGTGGGCCATGAGGAGAGTCTCAGAGCTGTCATCATAGCTGACCTACAGCTTCCTGAAGTGTGTCACCACTGATAACTGTTTCCAGAGGACAGTGAGATTTTGGTAAAGCCTCTGCAGGTTTCACAGAGTTTCTAGCCACCATAAAAGCCACCATCTGATTCTCAGCTGCACTGTAGGTCACCTTAGACAAGAGAAAGAACAGGGAGGCAAGCCTTCAAATCATGTCATGTTGTTTTTTCTAAAAAAATGCAAAGGAGGAATCTTTGCATTGTAAAGTGACAGCAAAAGTAAGTGAAAAATGGGAAATAGAAATTATACAGGGAAAGGAAAACACAGTAGGCCAAAGTGACCTGTGGGGTAGCTGAGCCATCAGGGCTTATAGTGCTTACCCTGACATTTGTCTCTGACTCTATGTCCAGTCTGTGGCCTAAGGCAAGCAAACAAACGAAAACAAAAAACAACATACCAGTGAAAATACGAAGCCCTCAATTATATGGAAAAAGAAAAAAAAAAAAAAAAAAGGAAGAAGAAGCACAGCTGGGATTATTTTGAGAAAGTCTGGGGTTTGTCCTATGAGTTTTTTCTGTTTTTTCTTGGTATTGATGCAGAGGAAAACATACCGCTGAATTTCCATTTTTTTTTTCCTTCTTTTTTTTTTTTTGTTTGTTTTTTGATTTTTTTTTAATAACAATAAACACACAGTCCTAATCAGAATGTGCCCAGGACAGATGAGAATGGATCTTGACTGTTCTCCACTAGTTGGGTAGGCCACAGCTTCCCCTCAGGGGCTACCTTTACTCTCAGGAGAGCCATTTGCTGCTGCAAGGCCTGAAGCAGAGGCCCACAGTAGCACTGAAGCCCATCCTACTTCACTTCTGCCCTCCAAAACCAGCCATGCACCAGTTTAAAAGAGTGTCAGAGGAGCACAGACATATGACAATGTTTTCCCTGAGCACAGTCCCATTTTTCAGTACTGTACAACTTAGAGACCTCCTGCGTCATCAGTAGTTTCTGTGTATTTACACAGGTTGCTTCAAAAGTAATGTCTCCTATTTATTTGCAAGAAAGCAACAACCAGTACAAGGAGTACAGTAATACTATTTGATAGAGCAAATTCTCAGTTACAAAATACTCTTTTTCAACATAGTAGACATCACTAGCCATGCATTTTCACCAGCAGTGAACAAAAGCCTGCATGCCACGCTCATCAAAATCTGCACCAGGGGAGGTGACACTGTTGCCACTACTGAAATGCACCACTCACTGCCTCACTTTGCTCACATCCACAATTTGGTCTCCATCAACATTCAGCAAGTGTCAACGAATGTCAATGGGTGCTGTTTTTTCTGCACGGAAGAATTAAATGGCACACCTTTTCTTCATCCATACTTCTGCGCCAGACGCCATTTTGTCAGACTGCCTCTCTGCTGCCATCAGTTGCACAGCAGCAAAATGTAAGGGGATATGGTGGGAAGGTTCCACCTCTACTGCCATACCAGCAACATCCACCTCTGATGTCATGAGCCAACATAATAAAATTGGAGGCATTACTTTCAGAGTAGCCTTCATAACAACCTCCAGTGGATTTTTTTGCTCCAAGGCTGAGCAGAACCCTGAGCAAAAACCCATTTTTCTCTATTATTTTTAAATATGCCACTTGCAATGCCTGGCTCTTCAGGGGGGCAGGAACAGCCAGATGAGTGAAGGGAGCAAAGAGCAAGGGGGCCTTTTTGCCTCTGCAGGAACAAGGCTGGCTGCAGATCCAGAAAGATGGGGTACTAGGCAAGCACAATCCCACACAGAGTTGGGGTATTCTATCCAGGGAAGCAGCACAGGACTGGTCAGGCTATGTAAGCCCCAAGCCCAAGCAGAAGACATGAGCCACGGAACCCAAGGAAATGCACCTCCTGCAGAAGAGCATTCTCAAGAGCATGGCATGCCAGCAGGCACCTAAATGAGAGGCCAGTTTTTCCCCCAGCTCAGCACATCATGCTCAATACTTTTTGGAAAACCTGACTCACAGTGTTACAAGCAACATCAGCAGCTCAAACCCTATTATTTATCTGTAGGACAACAACGTCTAGAGGCCCGAGGCGTGCCATAGCACTTCTCTGTCCAGGCACTGTGCAATCCTGCTGGCTGCAAGCTGTAGCTCCAGGAGAGCTGACCTGGCATCAGCAACCTTGATCAGACATGGCTTCCTGATGGCCACAAGCCACTTCATTTCTCTTTTCTGATCAACCACATCACTGTAGAGAATATTTAGATTTAAAACCACAGAGCCAGCCTCTTGTGACTGTTGCTGCTGGGAGACATCTGAAGCACATATCACTCTGCTTAATTTCACTACGCGCAGATTTAGCCCCAGTGGATTTGCGTCACAGGTGAGACAGACACTACCAAACAGCATCTCTCTCTATAGGTCATGCATGCACTCCTAATCCTCCATCAGCCTTCAGGGAAGAAGCTGCTGCTCCCTCTCTGAGCTCACATTTTTCTTTATTACATCAGGAGTTTCCCTAATGTTCACTGTGGGGAGGCCCTGTGGCATTTCCTACCTTTTGCTCATTGAGACCTCCTGAAAAGTTCTAGCTGTGACTTCTCCCACATACAGATTTCAGAGGAGTTAATAAAATAAACAGCCAGAATTCAGCTGACATCAGCTTCACCACAAAATAGACGTGGAGCAAATCTGGGACACTTCTCAGCCTTTTGGCCTACAGTGGGAGAGGAGAGAGTGCTCATAGGCAGCCTCACCCAGCTGGGAGAGGCATCACTCAGTGATCTGCATCAGCAATACCACTATTTCAGAAGCTCTGTGCAGAATGAAACAATCTCTGCCAGCAGCAACGGAGGACATTTTAAACTACAGAGGAAGAAGTGAGCTTACCCAAACCAAAAAAGGAGAGGAAGAACGTGGAACATAAAGATCTAGATTCACTTCTTTTTTTTTTTTTTTTTTGCCCTGGCTTTCTTTGTGACCTTGGGCTGCCTGCCATAATCCTTTGCAGAAATCTAAGTATGTTCCTTATGCACTAGAAGGGCCAGTGCTTGGCACCCCAGAACACCAGCTATTTGCACCAGCTATTACCTGATCCTTGCTTGCCATGCTGGGGATGGCACCACATTACAGGACATCAGGAGCAACTCTGGCCACAGGCAGACATTCTTTTGTTTGTACCACTTCACAGAACAAGAGGCATCCCAGTCTCCCAAAACATGCTGTCTGTTCTGAAAAGATCTAAGAGCTTTCTTTCAGAAATCAAACTGTTCTGCATCATCCTCCTAATTCTAAACAGCAGAAGAGAGGGGAGCAGCACCACCTCTACAACATAAGTCCTACTACCCCATCTGATCCATCACAAAGTGGATCAGAAGAGCCCTTTCTGAACCATAATAGCTGGCATAGCACAGAATTCCACCAAAATTATGGGACAGCTCCTTACCCTGCATGAGTCAGCATGAACGTAAGCTTTTTGTGGAGAGGAGGAACTGCTCCCACAAATATGCAATAAAACATACCTGTATACTTTTGGTAGGCATTCCCATAGTAACTTGTTAGAGAGAAGCATACACTTCAACAAGATATCCACAGAAATGGGCCAGCTGTTTAACTTTTGGCACGGAATGAGCTACAGGTTAGGTCTTTGTTTCAGATCTACACCTCTTAGGCCTTGGAGATCCATTACCAAATCTTAAACTATTAGCTCAAGCTAAAAAATAGAATGAAGGAAGTAATTTGAACAATTATTTGTTATATAAATACTCAAGTTTCAGAACAAAAAGTTAAGCACGCTGTTAAGTATCTTTGAAGGCTACTTCATATGTTTAGAAGAACCGGGTCAGGAAGCTGAACAATTAGCTATACACTGTCCAATTAGCTATACACTAGCTATGACACAGCTTCATCTGGCTGCATCATATGGACACTGGGATGCAGGTTTTGCATCTCAAATAGTAAGAGCTCTGAGATCATTCATACTGAAAGAAAGCAGGGGATTTCTTGTATGATCACAACACAAGATGTCACCCTCTTTTGTCAGCAAGTTCTTGAAAATGACCATACCAACTTCATCAAAATATAAGCACATGCATGCTGTGGTCTGCTATCACTCCCCACTTGCACTCACTGTGGTTTCTGGGCTCACAGCAGAACAGACTGTAAACAAAAATACAGATTGGGAAACGAAAAAGTTGAGAGAGGATTCATGCGTGCAGAGATGCAAGATTTCACAAGGACCAGAACAGAAAAGCCTGGATAGGTCTGCATCCAGATGAGGTCAACTAGTATTTGTGGCTGAATCAGTACAAAAGAAGTAAGCAAATAGGAAAATAATCATTTCCTTTACTTCAGAAATAGAATCAGTGTCAGCCACAGGAAGTGCACATGCTCTCATGTTTAGATTTTCAAATAAATATCGGATGAAATGACATCAAAGAAATAGAAAAAGTCTGGGAAAGTCCTTTCTGAAGTCTTTCCTTTGTATACAAGCAAGGCTTTGCCTTATTTCTACATTCACAGTTTAACTGAAATCATTTCAGTGATACCTGAAATTCAAAGTATATGACACTATGAGATACTCAGCAAGTGGTCAGGAAAAATATTTGTATGGGTTTAAAAATAAAACAGCACGGGTTACTTCAAATTGAAGTGCAAGGTCTGTTAACTCATTATAAAGATTTAACAAAGAGAAAAAAAAATAGGATCAGTACATAGAAATTACTCCAGTAAGACCACAAAAGTAATTATAAAAACTCTTTTTTTACTTACATAGTCTACACCCTGTCTTCCTACATGTGGAATACTTCTCCATACTACTGGACCTGGTGGCTCCTTTCAAAGTTCCTTCACTGTTACAAGAATTCCTGTGAAATCTGGTAGGCTTAGTGCAAGTGAAGTGAATGTTATTTGTATCTACACTAATCCCTTGCTTCCATCTTCTAGTGCTCAGACTTAAAAGTATAGGTGGGAAAACATTCTGGATAACACAGCAAATTATTGCCAGTGATCAACTGTAAAAAATTCTGTTTTAGAGGTGAAGGAATCTTTCCATGTGCGCTTTGAGCCTCGAACACTCTCCAGTTTCTGACTCAGCCTTGAGTCCTTCTGATTCTTTCCATTTCAGTTGTAGTGCATTTCTGGGAACTGTTTCCACTCCACTCCTTTACAGGCAGTTGCTCTTTTGAACTCCACTGACGGGCTGCAAGAGAGGGCAGACCCCTTTGGTTGAGAACAATCTGGCCTGTGGGACAACAGGTAGTAAATCAGAGGCAGACTTATTCTCAGCATTTCATGTGGAGCAGCAGCTGCAGGAAAGTTTCTGTTCCACCAAATGATATGTCAGGTATTAGGGCTATGACTGTGATATACTCTACTGGAAACCAGAGATAATTTGAATTCCTCCATATAGCTCCAATGCAATCTGATAGCCGCTACGCACCAAGCACTTGCACTGACAACCATTGGAAAGGGTATGCACAAAAACTGCGGCATTACCAGTAAGGTCCACAGGTTACATCTTGTGTGTAGACACCTAAAACTGCACAGGAGAAAACAAGCAGGACCTTGAAGTAAATACCCAGCAGCATCTCGCTCCCTATATGGGCTTCTCTCCGGTGCTCCAGGTTGGAAAACGAACTGCCAAAACCCCAACTAGCCTCTACCCCAAAAACAAAACCTAAACCCTGCCTGTGTTCACTCTTTGAAGAGAAGAAAAGGTGATGGATGATGGCCAATGGCCTACAGTCCCACGCTCTTGTTCCTTGAGAGTCCAACTCCTGCCAAGCTAGATGGTGGCTGCATTGACTGCATGACACCTACGTGCCACCAGACTTGTATTTCAGAGGATCCCTCTTCACTACATTTGCTCACTAGTAGCACTGAAGTACCATCAGTTTCTCTATATCCATCACATGGCAGAACTAGTGCTGTCTTTTACACAGTGACACAACCCCTGCGCCGGACTGCAGCCACAGCAGTTCAGCCTTTGTTGGCCTGAATGAAGTCATAGAATCATAGAATCATTAAGGCTGAAAAAGACCTTTCAGATCACTTAGACCAACTGCCAGCCCATCCCCACCATGCCCACTAACCATGTCCCTCAGTGCCACGTCTACACGGCTCCTAAACACCTCCAGTGACTCTACCACCTCCTTGAGCAGCCTGTGCCAGTGCCTCACCACTCTTCCTGGGAAGACGTTTTTTCCTATCTCCAACCTGAATTCTAAGCAAAAGAAGTAACCTTCTAGCAGGCAAGAATTGGAGTAACTCAGCTCTAGGGAGAGCCTAAACAATATACCAGGTCTTTTTAAATCACAGTGCAGGCTAATTTTGCTTTCGGGAGGCAGATGAAACATGCATATATCTCAACTAATTTCAAAGGAACTTCTGCTGAGTAATTCTTCCTCTAATCAGTTTGCAGGAAAACAGCTCAATGGAGCCTCCGATGTCATACAATATGGTGATCTCATCAAAACGCACTTTCTGTTTTTCACAGAAAAAAGAGAAATTGAGATCACTCTCGGTTTTTTTTGTTTGGTTTTTTTTTTTTTTTTTCTCTGAAACACATTTATTGTAAGTGTTTTTAGCAGTGCAGGAAACTAACCAGAAAGGCAGGTCAAATGGTTCAGCTGGTAGTCACTGGTTTCTGCTTTTCACTTGTCAGTTCCCCCTTAGGAGGCCTTTACTCATTTTAAAAAATGAAGCATAAGACCTATTTTAAAATGGAGAACACAGAAGTTTGTGCTTTTCTTTCTCACAGAAGCTGCCAGTAGGTGCTGGGGCTGGGAGAATAGAAGAATCATCAGGTGATCTGAGCATTCTGAAATGAGAATGCAACCTGCTTCTCCAGCTCATTGGAGGGAAACACAATATTGAGACAAAAAAAGGCAGTGGAAAGGGCAACACTACACAAATATTCTTGAACCAGCCAGCCTCAAGCTTTAGTGTGCTATGTCCAAAATAGTGCCGCTAGTCTATGGGCTAGAGGCTGTGGGGTCTGAGCCCTGTCTTCCCAGTGTGGGAGACCATTTTAACACACTGCCCAAGTTAAAACCCTGGGTTCAACCTGATCTTCCTCCTCTGCTCCCACCTGAGTGTCACACCAGTCTCTTGCCCTCAAGCAGAGATTCACCAGCAGCCGAGTGCTGCCAATAAGACTGACTCAGCAGACCTGTGGGAACAGCTCCACACACCCACATGAGGAGATGGTAGCGTTTGGTCGGATGCCAAACCCCATCCTGCCTGTTCTCCACTCACCACAGAGCCAGCAGCCATCACCTCCAGCCCTGGTGCAGCAGCATGAGTTATGGGGGAGGGTGTATGCTCCTGGTCAAGGCTATATGGTCCTACGTGCTGAAGGAAAGAGCCCAGCTGAAGGCAAAACTTTGCAGATGGAGCACCAGGACCTCTTCCACAGGGTGGAAGGGCAAAACTACAATTTTTTGAGGGAGTTGCCTTGCAGCAGAAAGCAGTCTCAAGGTGAATGACAGGAAAACCTGAGAACAAGTCCGTCAAGGAGATAGAAACTGCTCTTCATGCACCTTGCCACAGGGGAAAAAGGGGGGTAAAAACTTTTCTTGCGTAAGAAATGAGGAAAAGCTGATGGCTCCAAAAAGGAGTCCCCAGCACATACTGTCCAGAGTTAGCTGCCATCCCAGTGCAGCATAGGGAGCCCAGGCTTCCAAAGGTATGTCATGTCTGCTTGGTGGCTAAAGCAAGTTAGATAGAAGCAGGAGCTGACAGAGATGCTCTAACTCCCTGGTTTAGGCTTTCCCTCCATATTACGTATGTCTGTCCTTTTTCCCTGGCACTGCTGTCTTCACCGCTCCAGGAGCTGCTGTCTCTGGCATCCTGCTACACGTGTTTCTCCTCCCTGCCCAGTTAGGCAATCAGTGAAGCTCTTGTTAGAGAGAGAATACAGCTATTGTCCACCAAATTACCCAGACATACCAGGTGCAATAACTAAATATTTTGCAAGACCTGATCCTGTTTTTATGTCAATCTGGTTTACATGAGTACACTTTTCACTTCCTCAGAAAGCCAGTAGGATTTTTGGAAAGGATTCCTCAGGTCAGGAGCAGATCTTTTGACTTTGTACAAATCAGCAACTCTCACAGCTTACACTGCAGGCACCCAGAGAAGGACATAGGGTCCCTCAGCAACCCTACAAATGCCATCTCCAACAGAAATGGCTCAAGGATGAGCTTGATTTCCCACTGGGCTCCCCTCTTCCCATCCTGTCCCTTGCTGGTGCCAGCTCCCGCTCATTCCTCCTCCTTCTCTGCAGTGTGTTTGGGCACAGCCCCATGGCTCACACACACATTAAAGCCACTGGAATACCTGACAAGGAGAATCAGGCCCTGACTGCTATTTCAAGGCAGATCTGTATCTGAAGCAGTGTGGTGCATTCCAGCCTCTCTACTGGCTACACTTACAGTTGTAGAAAGCCATGTTTTAAGAGGAAACTTTTTCCTCAAGCTGGAAATTCATTAGGGCTGTGTTAAGCTAGTTAAGACAACAGCAATCTGCTTTGGCCGGCTCAGCCTCTCCCTCATGCTGTCTGAAGAGGACTGAGGAATTCATTTAAATTAATGAGTGAGATATTTTTCTGCAGTGATAACAATTAGATTCCTAAAAGTGTGTTTCAAAATGCTGGGCAGCTGCTGGAAGGGAAACCCCTTGCTATACGACACTTAAGATCAAGACAGAACTCCAACCATACCTTCTGCTCATTGGTAAGGACTCCAGTAGCCTCTCACCTGAAGGTTAACTGTAAGCATGCAAGGAGACTGCCGTGTCCTGATCTCAGCTAATTGCAGAGGGAAAATCTAAATTTTTCCCCTCCTTTCTTCCTGCTAAATTCAACCCATTGAAGCCTCACCAAGAAAATCACTCTGGGGAAGAATGCTAGCTTCAACTTTCAGTAGCTCCTGAGTTCTTTAGAGAGGTTCAAAGATCAACCCCAGGAATAATATAATCAATAATAAGAAACTATCCAGTAACAGAATCTCTGCTTTCACTATGTATGAGATAAGCAACTCTGGGCTGTGAAATGTCTTGTTTGACACTAAAACAAGGCATTGCTCTAATGCATAAAGATCATGAGCAAGACTCAAAATGGCTTTGGCTGGCTTTCCACAAAGCCCACTGAAATTGAAACACAGACTCCAGTGCTGCTTCTCATCACATCATTCTGCAACTCAAAGTATCTGAGAGTTCAGGAACAATTTTAATCACAGCAGATGCTCAGATATTTGCTGCCCTCTCTATCCTCCACCATTGAGAAATACCATTGGGCAACTTCCCATTGCTGGGGATGTAAGCAGCCTTTCTTGTTTCCAGCTCAAAATTAATGGGGGTTATTTCACAGCCACACATACTGCTCTAATTGAGAGGTCATGAGTGGATGGGATTTCCAGATTTCACTGTCAGCTCAGCAGCTTAGCATCCCTACATGCCCATAACCTGCCTTCCTCTTCATTTACTTCAGTCAGAGCACATTCATTCAAAAAGTTTAAATAGCTAAATGAGGCTCCTTTCATCTCCATCATGGTGCAGATAACGAGCAGTTTTGCTGGCAGATCTAGTCAGGGTTTTGCATTGCCTCCCCATGCAGTAACCTTCCTTGTGCGCTTGTGCCGAGGGCGAATCCTCAGACACCCAGAGGCAGGAGGCAAGCAAGTTGTGCCCATGATACACTCACAGGGATCCCTCCACCATGCATCAGGGAGGTCTGACACTTTCATGGCTGCCTTTCTCAGGCACAGAAGCAGTAACGAGCAGGCAGGTGATGGTATTGTCTTCCTTTAGCAAGCTGGCTGAGAGTGAACTTGCCTTAAATTAAAAAGGAGTGAGCAATATAGCTTGGCCAGATATTTGAAGAAAAAATAATAAAAGACATCTCTGAAGAAACAATCAATGTATAGCCCAGCTGCTGCTCATTCTGTTACGGCTATTTTGAGGTCACAAGTTCTTTCGTGCAAGACTCAGATGGGAAGTTCACTTCTAACACAGTAATAGCTTTGAGCTATGATGAGAGTATTTTATCAGTGCTAGGCAATGTATGGACAGTTATCTAAGAGGAAGCAAGCTTTTAGCAAGCAGAACTTCTCTTTTTCTACTGATGTAACAGAAACATTTGGAAGGCCTAGACA
This sequence comes from Chrysolophus pictus, assembly GCA_037305975.1. Classification (NCBI taxonomy): domain Eukaryota; kingdom Metazoa; phylum Chordata; class Aves; order Galliformes; family Phasianidae; genus Chrysolophus; species Chrysolophus pictus. The sequence goes on from CM074576.1 coordinate 110,356,907, forward strand.
AGTTATATTTTTAAAGACTCTCTACCATCCACACTGAACACGCACTTTAAATTGCAGTGTGGGGGCAGACAAACAGTAGTTGAGCCTCATTTCAGGATCCAACAAAGATAGCCGGAGGACAATGCTTAGTACATTTTTGTTTTCCAGACAAAGGTCAGTGCAACACTGACTGTACATGGAAGGGCCTTCAGGTTGAAAAGATCAGAGAAAAATCAGACATCAGCCATATAAGAACTTGCTCAAGGGTTAAATGCACATACTGGGAGAAGATGAAGACAGTCCCGCTCTCTTAGGTTAGCTTTTGGCATCTAACTTGGGTGCTTATACCAGCCCTGGGTCGTCAGCACAGTAACTGGAAAGCAGTTAACATCCCCAGAGCCTCCAGCTCAGGGTGTGTGCCCCAGGCAGGCTTCCCATCTGTGCCCCCAACCCCACAACCAGCTCAGGTGCCCACAAAGCATTATACCAAATCAAGGCTTCAGGGCACAGCAGGAAGACAAGCAGCACCCAGGCTCAAAGAGCTTGCCATGCAAGTAGGACAGTGGTTGCAGAAATAAAAGGCGCATCACTTACGGCATCTCCCAGTAGAGAACCCAAAAGTAGAAACTGCCAAAATCCCTGTCTCTGCTCAGATGCCATCCCTGGGATGCCACTGAAAGATGTCTTGCTCTGCACGTCCACCAATCCCACTTTGCTGATCAGGACCCCTCCAAAAAAATCCCACCAGCTCATATATGCACTCACTCTTCTGAGCGTTGAGGCCCTGTCTTTTCAGCACAAAACAGTACCACTCAATTCAAAACCAGCTGTGGCCAATGTGTTCCCCATCAGAGCACAACCAATTTCTGCATGTCATAAGTTGGAACAAGCACTTAAACACGAGAGCTTCAGAGAACCATCAGCCATGTGGCACAGCACCTCTTCAGAGACATGATGGCCTAAGTACAGAGCTCTGCTGAGATCAGCACATGCTTCCTCCCTGCTTAATAGGAGATGCCTTTCAGGAGGAGATGAGATTGATTACACCTTCAGCAGCCACCAGCCTCATTTCCTGTGTGGAACATGTGTGTATCTATTCTGATCTAAAAAATGGATATCAAGCACTGAACCGTGGCTAGAAAATCCTGCCTTTGTTTCAGGAATAAACATTATTCTCCCTATGCCATGAGCTGGATTTAAGCCACCCAGTTACAAGAGAATGAATCTCTATTCATTATCAATATTCAAATTACCTACTGGCATGTGCAAGTTTCTTTTTCCTCTCTGCCATGCGTACACAAAAACACAGATGCACACCACCAAAGCACATTTCTGCCACTCCTAGCAGCACCTGAGCATCAAGTTTGCCATCGACAGACACAGCAAGAAACACAGCAATGTGCACATGTTGATTATCAACCACATTCAAATGGTGGTGCAAGGCCACCATCTTGCCTATGAGCCATGCTCTGCATGGAGGGCGTCATAGATGGATGGACAGAGCATGTACAGTCTGCTAGCTACCTCCTGTGCAGGCATCAGTGTTTAAAAATGCCATGGCAAGGCCCAGAGTCCTGAGCCTGGGGCAAACTGGTATCCTAAACACCAGATGAACATGAAGAATGTGGAAATGCTGTAGAGCTGCCAGGTCCCTCCCACAGTGACAGAAAGAAAACTGAAGGAACGCTGCCCTGATGTGCAAACAAGTTGGCTTAATTCCCCAACAAGCTGCTTAACGGCAGGAGCGTCCCTAGAGCACCTGCATGACCTCCAAGTATGCACAAAACAGAAGACTTCGGTGTTTGCTGTGACACTTCAAACCATTTTTCTGCTGCTACTGCACAATGAGGAGGGCCTGTAGGAGTTAGTGGAGATCTGCTATTTCACATCAGTCGAAAAAACATAAACTTGAGTTGCTAAAGCACAGTTTCTTTCACATGACTATTCTATAGGATAAAACCTTTAATTAACTATATGGCAAATGCGATGGGAAGACTTCTGCTAATTATTTCTATGCCTTTAGGCAATAGAATAAAATCAATAAGTACCAAGAAATTGATAGTTAAAAAACACTGGCAGCTTGCAGGGCAGGTAAATTAATTGTGTGGTGACAATGAAAACGCCTCCGCAAATCAGAGTGCAGGTGGAACCAGGCCTCAGGTGCTCATTGCTCGCCTAAATCTCCTCTACTTTCTTAATATGTCCCTGCCATGGGTCCCACAGCCTCCTCCTTCGGGTCTCCCTGCAACACTCAATACTTCTGCAATATCTGGAAGGCATTAATTAACTGTGCTGCAATGTTCAAGGCAGGAAGAATGACAAACAAGTTGCAAATGTGCACAGATGAAGCCCTCATTGAGGACTCTGCTAATACGTGCTAGCAATGCATGGAGCTAACTGCTTCCTTGCTGTAACACACAGGAAAACTCCCCAGCCTCAGATGCATTGTCAGTCATGGGCAGCACTAAGGGATGTTCTGGGCACTTCAGGCTGTGCTGCATGGAGCTCATTACAAGCTGCTGAGCTACTTTGCTGTGAAGCAAGGCTACCAAATATGGCCCCAAGGGGCAGCCCCAGACCAGAGGTTTCATCCATCCCTGAAAGCGTGTTGCTTGTCTTCTATGGTCAAAATCCTTCATTTGCCATCTCCCCTCTATGACTTAACTGCATGATAAATACAACTTTCTTGTATTTACCTGCTTCTATTTTGTTTTCAAAATTCAAGACATTCCTAATTGAAATAAGATATTCATATTATAATTAGAGTAACTGAGGAATGAAGAATTGCAGAAATAATGTCCCAGCATGCTGACCAGAGAGTACTACCACATAGCAAAACTTCTCTGAAGCAGAAAATCCTTAGATCACTTTCTATTATTCAAGAGAAAAGACTATGCTAGGAATTATACTGCTTTAACACTACAGGAACAGCCAAAAAGAGGAAAAATGATCTTACATACGTTGATTTAACACTGCCCATTATTTCTCAGAGAATCAGTTTCTGGATTCAGTTACACTTGTATAAGAATATACCAATATGTATAAGAAACTAGGGCTTGCAGTTGTGTAGAGTTCTATAACCTCTTGTTAAGAATGTCTTCCTCCACACACAAGGAAAGACCAGATCTAAGTACTTTAAAGCCAAGGCATTTGTAATTTAGGACTTTCTATTGTGCTGTGCTCAATTCCATTATCAGAATTTGCATTTCCAAAAGTCATTTGAAGTTTAAAGTTGGGCACCCAAAAACCAAGCCAATATAGGAATTACGTATTTTGGAAAGCCTCAGTGTGTTAACTTCTGTTTGTAGGCCACAGAGTTAGTTTCATTGATCAGAAAGCGAGATAAAGATTTGAAAAACAAAACCACAATTGCTCATTAGCTATAAGCTTCTTCATATATGCTGTATTAATTCAAATGTGAATTAGTCCGATCAGACGTGGAAATACAGCCCCAGCGCCTGGTGCTGGCAGAGCAGCTTTGTCTTCCAGGCTTCCCGTCAAGTCCCGTCCTGCCACATTCCCATGCCAAGTTGGCAGGGACCAGTGTGCTGCCAGCAAATAAAGCTGGCTGCTGCACGAGAAGGTGCATGCAGAAGGCATGTCTGGCGAGTATGCTCTCATGACTAACATTTCGTTTCTGTGATAACACGCTAGGCCACCTACACAACTAGCCCTCTGAATAAACACTTCACTGCATGGGTTCCCATGAACAGACTGATGGGAGTGCTAGATAAACTGCTGCTGTCGCTCTCACAATGGTTTACTAAGTCTGGACCATCCCCTAGATCTCACAGTGTTTTTGTAGCTGTTTTCCACTGGCATTGCTCGGTGCGATTAGTTCTACCACTCTGTTACTGAGGTGCCAGACTACTTCTTGATACTTGTGTTTGTATTGCTAACAAACACTTTGGTCAATGTGCATGCCTCCATGGCCACACACTCTTCCATGGGTGAGCACTGCCCAGCAGCTTGTGGCATGGTTGGCTTCCCTCCCTTTGCTGTCACAGTCACAGCCTTGTACCACTGGCAGAGTACCCAGTGGCCACACTATCCAGACCCACAAGGACCATCCTTTCCCATCAGCCAGCCACCCTGTGCACAGCCCCAGCTTCTCCTGGCATCCCTACTATCACATTGTCCTCTCAGAAGGGGCTCAGCACATCACTGAGCTCTCAAAGTACCTACATGAACTAGGTACTAGGTACATATACTAGCTATAGCATAGTAGATGGGATAGCACTGTGAAGCCCCTTTCCATCAGATGACAAACACTCATCTATTGAACCACATGGGCCTTCCAAACCAAATGCTCCATAGCTCCCAGCTGGTGAAGGCTCTCCTCACTCCCTTTCCACCTTTTCTCTCCCTCCACAATGTCTCAGACCAATATGTACAGAAAGGCATATCCCATGTGTCTTTTCTGTCATCACATACCAACAAAAGCATTTACAGCTTCCAAATCTTCAACAACAGAAATTCCCTGGCTTTCAAATAGAAGATTACAGGCTTGTTCACAAAAGTGAATTTACATCAAAGCAAGTATTTGGCATGATGGCATTTACCTGCACGAAAGAGGCACATCCAGCTGTTGGCTTTTCCACCAGCACAAGTCATTGCTTTCATTTCCTCTGCATTACGCTCTCAAGCCTCAAGGGAGAGTAACCACTGCTCCTAGGACCTGAGCACTGTGGGATCATTTCTGCAGCGCATGACAGGCAAGCTGGAAAAAAGCCATATAAAAATCACTATGTCTCACACAAGGGGTCACACCTCTGAAAGAGAAGGATCTCAAAGTCCACCCTCACTAGGTAATGGGAAAGGAAAACACTGGGAAACTCTGCACAGAGCAGGAATGGGACAACTAGCATTATGTTCATGTCCACAAGCAGAATCATCCTTCATCACTTACACGGCAGAAGCATATCTCTGAAATGTGTCATGTATTTGGGAAACCTTTCAGGAGTTTGAGAACATCAGAATCCCAGCATAATCTGGACAGGCAGGCAGATAACCAAGGCCAGGTATGACAGAAGGACCAGCCCTGGAGAGGAAATCAACAGGAACAGCTTTCTAGTAGGATTTCCCAATGCCTGCTATTGCCAGGAAATTAGAGGTTGATTGGGGTGGCTGGAGGCCAGTAAGGCACTGGGTCATCTGGGTATCCCTTGGTCATGGGTAATTGCTGAGGCCAGTCACTGTGCAGAAATCTGGGTGGACCACCACAGCAGTCACTGGCAGCTTTATTTCTCAGAGATTTTTAAACCAGAACCATCTCTTCTCTTTCTTGTTTGTACGAGGAGACTCCTTCACCCCATATCTTTAATTAAGAGGGTTGCATGCTGGTTTTGTTTTTTTTTACTGTGTGGTAGCTTTTATCTAACAAGTATATGTAAAAAGTATGCCTGGGGAAAATCATATTCATGGGAACAAACTTTACAAAGCTACTTTAACCCGGCTGCTTTTTTAAGAAGCACCCCAGGGCAATCCCTTGAAGATATTTATGCTCCTATGGTGAGTTAGAGGCTTCTGAAGACTCCCACTAGTCTCTCTTCCCTTTATTACCCTGGATACAAGCACTGGGAAACGCCACTGTCCCTTTTCTCTCAGACTAGGGCATTCATGACAAGCTACTTGAAAGCAGGAAGACGAGCTCCACCCTGCAAGCTGCTGAGCGCTGTGCTCCTTTGCAGCACCCAGTAAACACTCCTGTCAGCCCAGGGGCTTCCAGAAATTGTGAAACTCATCCAGACCCGAATACCTGCCTAAATATCTGCTGGCAAGATGCCTCGCTGTGCATCATATAGGTCAGATATACACTGCAGGCTTTTGCCAAAATTGCTGTCAGTCAGGGATTAGAATGTCTGGCTGACCCAAAATGTGCTGAAAAGCATGGCACATTCAATAGATAACACTGCCCCAGCAAAATCCGGTGATGAGGAGGGTTTAGATTAGGGTTGGAGGTTGAAGAGGTATTTTCAGGCTTTTCTTCATCTTTCCTTTTGGACCTCATCAATATGCAACATCATTTCAAGATTGACTTTAGGGTTCTGTTAAAAGTCTATATAAACTACTGTAAAAGCTTAATCCAGATCCTACTGAAATAGGAGGTCTAGAGTGTCAGCTGATGTCACTCTATGACCAGGAGAGGTTTCCAGACTAACGTACCAAAATACAAGAACATGCATCTTGGTCAAGCTGGCAAGGTTGACACAGAAGGTGAAACATGACTGATTATTATTACTAATAATTATCATTATATTTAAGAAATGATGTTTCCAGGAGGATTCAGGACCTCCAGTCTTACTGTGGACTCCACATCAAATAGCAAAGATGTTCCTGTCCCAGAGAGCTGCTGAGCTCATCCAAGAGCACACCCAAGCAGCTCGAGGCAGCACAGATAAAATCATTGCTGCATACCCTCATGTTCTGCCATCAGCTTGTGCTGTCAGGAGCAAATGCTGGTGCCTAGCCTGAGCCACACTTTTAGCTGGCAATGGAGAGACAGTAGTCTAAATCACATATCCATTCATTTTACAATGCCTCCATCTCAGTGTAGCACGTTTAAAAGTCAGTCAACTGTGAGCTTTCATATCAAAGGGCAAATACTGATGTGTGAGAGGCAGAGTGGTACAGCAGAGAAGTAAATAAAGCAAGAGGCCTTACAAGGCTCACAGCTGCCCTGATATAAAAGAATCATCTTTCATGCTGATAAAAATAATGTTACATGTTCTGATAAGAGTAATTTCCCAGGCTCTGATAAGAGTACAATGAGAATGAGCCTTTTACAATGCAGCACTAGTGAACCACAACCCCAGCCTGCCCAGAAATCCCCTTTCTAGATGCCGCTTTCCTTTGTTCACCAGCAGCACAAGCACTGAGGACTGCTCCAGCTTTCCTCCCCGTCTAGGAAATTCGAGCAGCACAACCAGGACAGGACTGGATGGACTCCACCCAACTGAATATGGAGTAATTCACTCCAAAGCAACTAAAGCATGCAAATAATTTCATTGACTTCAAATGAAATTATTACTAGTTTAAGTGCTCTACTGAATCAGGGCCAGGGTGCTTGGCATGCTGGACTATCAGGTCTCAAATGTTTTGGAAGGCTTTAAGTGAGAAGGAATGGTTTGGGAAACAGGGGGGAGGAAAGTGGGAGGGAGAGGAGTTCTCCCATTGAATAATAGATTGATTATTTATGTGGAAGTTTTTGATAAGTATGAATTGAGAGAAGAACTATGGAAGGTTTCAATCTGTTTGGAAGTTTGCATTAAATGTGAGTTAGCACCTCATATCCACTCTGACCCAGAAAAGAGACCGACTGTATGGTTATGAAATTGAATTAAGAAATACATCCTGTGTGTGCCTATGTGCACAACAGAACTTGTTCTCTCCATATTTCTGTAGCAATACAAGCCAGCCTACTACTATTGAAGGAATGAGGTGATTTCCATAGCACTAAAAATGCCTGAACCCCTACCTTGTTGGTGTCACATTGGTGGAGTGTAAACCCCTGCTCCACTGGCCAGATAAGCATGAGCACCTATCCGTGTTGGTGGAGGCCACCTGTAGCACCAGGGTAACGCAGGAACACAATGGCAGAGCTCCTTTGCTAGCTTGGTCACATCCACAGCTGTGGGCACAGGGATGGCTTCTCTAGAGCTGCAGGCATAGCAGAATGGAACGAGTTAAAAAACACGGAAATGATCACAGTGGGCACAAATATAATCATTTGGCTGCAGCTATCCAGGGGTCTTACAAGTGAAATTAAGGAAAAAGAGGGGAGGATGGAAAGCCATAGTCTCAACTTCATGCTGGTAAGACCAGGAGTATCATTTGCCACATCTTACTCTTAAAAGGCCTTGTCCCTTGGACCTGGATGTACCAAGCGGCTCGTTCCTATCCTCTCCCAGCACAGTACCGACTTACCATCTTAACAGTAGCACATTGCACTTCTCACGTCTGAACTCGGTTTATTCCAAAAACAACAGATGAAAGCTGGTGAGCATTAAAGTAAATAGCAGTTTTGCTTTCAACCACATTTGGAGCAGAATTTGACCAAGTATTAAAAGGACACTTTCTAGCAGGGATCCAGCAGGTTTCTGATGCTGTTCCAATAGCTCCAGGAGGCACACCTGCTCTTGGATCTGCATGGCAATTTCTGTGGTTTGGCCACTGAGGATGGTTTTATATTATTTTTAAGCACTACCATTAGAAACAAGGATCTTTTTTTTTTTTTCTTTTCCCTCCACTTCACTTCCTTTGCAAAGAGCTTAGAACTGAATAACCATGCAAGTGAACAGGCCATACAGAAAATACCCACTGCAGTTATTTGGGATGCTTTGGTCAGCCCCAGCTTCTCATCCCATGCACCTTTCCCTAACTGCCCGCTGCGAGGGCTGACCCGAAGCACATGTGGTGTGCTCTCAGGCAGCCTCAGAGTCCTCCATGCCGTGTCTTGGCCTTGCACCATGAACTGCCCGATGGGTGATGCCAGAACAACAGACCCTGCCAGTTCTGCCATCCACTCGTGCTGCTGTTCCGTCATGCACACGGTGAGGCTGAGACACAGCCTCTGGCTCACATGGAGTGTACAACCCCATGGGATGAGAGGCCTGAGCCACAGCCAAGCTCTTCCGCTCACTGTCCCCAAGAGCACAGACAGTGCTTTGACTACCATGTATACAACATTGGGTGGTGGTTGCTAGAAATGAGCACATCAGCAAGGAACTTAGTGAAAACATTCATAAAAACACATTAAACCATCTCAAGTTCTACTAGCTATTACAGCAGTTTTCCACAAGTATTGACAGTGGTGCAGAGAATAATCCCAGTTCAACTCAGTGGTGGGGGAACACAGTTCATGACAAAACAATTATGGAGGGTGTGCTGAGAGTCAGGCCAGGATGTGGAGGAGAGACTTCAAGTCAGCAACTGTGATTTTAGCATCATAATTCTGGATAACAAAAGTGTGTAGGGCACATATAGGTGAAATGGTGCTCAGACAGGTCCTCAGAACATGGCTTCTGCATAGACGTGGATGAAAAACCCCACAGGTCTAAATCAGAGAAAGGCAGGAGTGTTTCATTCCAGAAGAGATGAAATGTTCCTTTCTATACAGACCGCCAAGGCACCAGGGGAATTTTCAGTCTTGTCTGACACCAGAATACTGCGAACAGGAAGAGCTGAGCAGGTCATTCCTGCCTGTGAGCCAACAGCATGGCTGAATTTGGAACCTATTTGCATCACCATCAAACAATTATCAACTGCTTCAGGTAAGTCAGGTCATATGCCAATGCTTCTGAACATGCTGGTGGCTGGATAAGGTCTGTTGCATTCCTGCTGTCAACTGAGTTGCTTTGCGGTGAACTCTGTCAGATCAGAGCATCCAGTGGCCAGAGGAAGGCACCTCTTGAGATGAGCTGATGCTTCAGAAGAGACACCAGGCTGAAGTGCTTCCCAACAGTCTACACAGATGCGGGCACGGTGACACTCTGCCCAGGGAGGCCAGTAAAGAGGGTGAAGCACAGTGGTGGATGCAGCACCAGCAGTTCACTGACGCTCAAGTCAGTGGGAATTGTGGTCACAGAAATCATTGCTGCAGCCTGGTGAATTTTTAGCACTTTGCTAATCGAAGTGGCTGTAAAGCCATTTCTTAGCATGTAAAGAGCAGTAACATATCAAAATTGGAGCCGTTGCAGAAAGTGTTCTGACATTTTCTACAGTGCGACATTTTCATGACTCACCCTAAATCCAAAGGGAAACATTTCTATTACGTATTGCAAATGGGCTGACACACATAACATCTGCAAGCTGTGGTTCCTCTCTGTTTGGCTCAGCAACTCTCAATGCCTCATTGTTCCAGCATCAGGTAGGTACATCAACATGCACAAAAGTCAGTTGCTCTCTCGAAGACAGTTACAGACTTCACCTTATGTATTTCTAAATCATACATATAGGCAATTTTTGGTCCAATTTCAAAAACAAAGAAAGAAAATATATTACTGCTGTTTCCACTCGTTCTCCTTTTGTGCAGACTTGCATAACCCAAATCAGAATTCATCATCACTAGCAACAAACACTTGTAATCTTTTTTGCTGGGTTGAGTTTTACATTCATTTTGCACTTTGGGGGGGAACATTAGAGTACTTCCACACACATCAAGACATACAGTGGGAGAAGGTAAAGAAGAGTCACTCAGAGGATTTTAGGTGTCAGGAGTGGCAGTGAGTTGGCCAGTTATTGCACCAGATATGGTGGCATTGTCATTCATGTAAGGCACTCAAGAGGCGTGATGATCACACGAGGCAAGATAAGGACAGCAGCTCTCAACAGGTAGAATGCAGAAGAATTTACAAACCAGAGCTTTTCGTGTATTTTTTTTTTCTTTGATAACAAAACATCAAAAGTTGATGAGAAGACCAACTACAGCTTCCCATTAAAAATTTTATACTGCTACCATTCAGAAACCCTTTGCTGGAAGAGAGGAAGCAAAGGATCAGCTGTTCCGTCCGATAAAAAGAACATCCAGAATCACTGCTATGAATGTGTGGAAGAATTAGGCTTAAAATTATTCCTAATTATTAGCTTGACAGTCAGCTGAGCTCAAAGGCAACATAATCATCCACTTTCAAGGCTTTTGGACTAGATCTCAAATAGGTTTCAGGCCCTGGCATATGCTTCCTTGTTTACAAACAAAACCAGGAGAAAAAAAAAAAAACCTCCTAAAACAGCAAGACAGGCAGAGGAATAAAAATAGTAGAGAGCTGGAAGGGAGAACGACTACTTAGTAACACCACCATTATCCAGTAATCAAAACCAGAAGAAAATAATTGCTATTAATGTGCATATATTAATTCTAGATGCCTCGTACATGTAATCCTTAGATGTCTTCTGCGGATTAAATCCACTGCTGATAGTTTGTAGCTAAGTGGAGCTACACACACGGTGGTTTGGTTTCCAACTGTTTTCAGGTAAATCCCCGCTTCCCTCTGTTCTGCATATCCCTCTTCCAAGAACCAGAATGCTAAAAAAAGCTGTTTTCATTGCTTTGCCATCTCTAAACTATATTGTCATGACATTCAAATTCAGTTTCTAAAGGCAGCAAAACCATAGCAAATAAATAGCTAGGATGGAAGACTGTACCAAGCAGGATTTATGATCCATAAGGTACACATGCAAGTATGTATTTGCCTTAGCAGATAGTCAAGATGTTTTGTAGGGATGTAAAAATTACTTCTGTGCCATTCCTCACGGCAGAGGAATGGAAGAGTACAGAGAGCAGTTGGCAGTAATATTGTTGTTTTTCCTGAGAGAACCTTACATCACTGCTGTTCTTTTTCTATCACAAAAGCCAACATCTGGGAAACTGAAGAGTATAAATCTATGCAACCTGCTAGCAGAAGAAAAAAAAAAAAAAAACTTCCTGATTAATAGTACCATTTCCCTGTAAACCCAGTCTCAGAAAATACAAATAATCAATTATAATCCCTAGGCCCCTTACAGGACAGTAGCCTTGATAAAGGCTAATACAAAGCTAGCAGGAGAAACTGAAGTCCACTGCCACGTTGCCATTATACTAAAGACCACTGTACACATCCTTGGAGTCATGAATCAAGTCATATACAGTTATCAGAGAACGTCTCTCCAAGTGTGGAAGGGTAACCCATAATGGCAAGACTTAGCCTAGTCAGAGGAAGAAGTTTAGCATTTAGGGACGTCTTTTTAGTAGCAGAATAAGATGTTCTAAAAGCAATCTCAAAGCTTTTAGATGCTTTATCTGCTTGCTGTGAGCCTAAAGCTAAGGTCAGTCTAGGCAAATATTTTCCCATCTCAGACTTTTTTTCCATTCCACAGCTATAAGGCATTATCAAACCACGTCACAGCTGGGAATAAAGCCCTGCAGGAAATGAAAAAATGGAATGAAAGGAAGAGGAAGGCTCTAATCGGAAGGAAATCTCTCAAGATTAAAAATAAATAAATTTATAAATATATAAAAGGAAGCACCAAGCAACTGGCTAACACAAGTATCACTGAAATGTCCTGTGCTTCCTTTTCCTCTAGATAAGGTTGCGTATTGACACTAGAGAAACAGTCTTTTGAAAATTTCTTCTTATCTATTTTATTTTCATCACTGCTGACCTCAAGGAGGGGGTAGAAGTGAAAAAGGAGACAGAGTTCTAGCTTTTTAACCTATAGTTTCTCATTTCTATTTTCCATCCCCCGGGGGATCTGGGGCTGAGAGGACTCTACGTCAGCAAGTGATACTGAGTCCCTTGAGAATGATGACAAGAGCAGTTTCGAAGTTAATGCTCCAGCAAGTCACTCCGTTGCAAGCACCAAAAAAAAAGTCCAGTTAACAGACTTTCCACTAATTTGCAGAGCCTGGTCCTACTTTTATTAGGATACTTACATGAGAATCAGAATAACAGGCACCCAAGTCAGCAGCCTCAGACTCTCCTTGGGAAGCAGCACGGCTGCTAGGGCTCTTTGGGGTTCACTGGACTGTGGGCAATATGGGCACTCTGTTCTGCTCAGCTGACCCCACTCAATGGCTGCACTGACCTTGTCCTTAGTGGCATAAACTGACCTTTTAGGTGAACTAAAGGGAAGGTTTTGCCAGAACTCCTTATTTTCCAAGAAAAATGGAAGCACAGTTATGTCAGAAGCTGTCTTTTGATACAAAATTTAAACAACAGAAACACCTTACATAAGTCAAAAAAAGCACACAGTATGTCTTTGGAGAAGCAAATGAGCTTTTTCAGCCAATTCAACAATTTTTTCAGCAAAGTAATAGAGAGGTTTCTTCCACTTCAACTAAAAAGCTTATTAAGAAGCAGATGTGATGCAGGGTAGTAGCTCCACCTCAAGAATTAACTATGTGGATACAAATATATATATGTGTGAGTGTACATAAACACATTACCCAAGATGGCAGATGTACCTTGGTTTCATATAATTGTATAATAGTGTTACTGGCTCTCGGTTTCTTTGCCACTACAGATGTTATGCAAAACCCAAATATTTAACTGATTGCATGTTATTTCAGCTAAAGAGCTGATAGAAACATCCGCCACAGAGCACAGATGGAGTTTATTCATAAGCCGTACAAGTGGATATTTTCCCTTGACCAGAACCCATATGCTGTCCAGCTGCAAAAGCAGACATGGATTATCAGTCTTGTAAATGAATGTGTAGCAAATCAATAATGGATGGACTCCTGAGGCTAATAAGGAATTATTATGAACAGACAGAAATTAATTGGACTCATACTATGGCAAGAATTCTTAGAAGGCACCAATTTGCTTTCAAACTGGAGAACAAGGTCAAGCCATCTATTTTTCTTTCCAAGTCTATTCAGCAACGCTGGCTTTGAGATTATGGAAGGAAGATGGAGCAAGATCACATCCGAACTGCTCAAAATGAGAAAAGTTCACCCTGCAAGACATAGCTCAACCTCCTCCACTCTGTGACTGACACCAGCTACAAAGTACAAAATATGTTGGCTCCATCTGAATTGTTCCAAATAAAACTCTGATGCACAGTCAGTGGCAGAGCCAGTGCTCCAGTGCGAAGAAGCGGCCTGCCATTTCACTGGTCAGCCAGCTATTATTTCAGATGCATCTTTCTGAAGCATCTACCTGACCTGTACATAGCAGCCAGAGCAGGGAAGGCAAAGCCACACTGATCAAGCGGAAACTTGGCACCTGGTCTCTGTGCCAGAAGCAGAGCAGTGTCCTCAGCCCTTGTTGAGCCACATAGCGGTGGCACAGGGCAGACAGCTGGGCTGCTGCTTGCTGTGCCCCAAGAAGCATCGCTGAAGGCACTCAAAATTTGCCACCTGATCTCTGGCATCACGGGCATGAAGAGGAGCCTCAAGAGCAATGTCTTCCTTGCAGCACAAGTAGGTGGAGGCAGGGGAATACCCAGGCTGGTAAGAGGAACATCACCCACCTACCCAGAGAAAGATGAGTCACCTCTTCCTCCCTCTGTAAACAAAGTACTTGAAACCCTGGCTTAGTGGTAAATTGTGAGAAGTGTTCTTGTTCTTCTTTCAACCAAGTCACTTGCCATTGGGGCCAACATCCTGCACGCTATTTGCAAGGTGAAGAATCACCAGTGCAGAGCTGGTGAGCTCATCAGCAGGAAGGTTTCTTGAAGTGTGGTTTTATTGCAGAGTGACTGTGATGCAAAGTTACCTTTCCTCTGCAGGCTGTGCCTCTGCGGGGTGAGTCACAGTTTAACAGATGCCTTTGGTGGCCAAGATAAATTTGCAGGGCCAGGCCTGGGTGACAAACTGGGCGTGCTCTGTATCCTCAGTTGGGCAGTTTACCCCATTCAGCACAAGCCAGTGGGACACCCCACAGATCTCTTGGGTACCAGCGGCACAGTGCCCTGCTTTGTCCCAGCAGGACACAAAACATAACCACTTGAGCTACTTGCAATCATATGTTGAACTATGAAAAGCCCATGACCAATATCACCCCCTCCCCACCAGCATCCCCACACCAGGAATGGGCTCACATGTGATGATCCTGGTGACACAGCAAAAGCTATATCTCATGCAAAGAGCTTTTCATTTTCGACTGAATTAAATTTAAAGCAGCTCCTTCTATTGTCTACTATTGCTTTTTACTTTGCAATATTCAAACACCAAAGCAATCACAGTACTCCTGCAATTAAAATGCAATGGACCAAATATCTGCTTTACACACTACTAAGAAATTACAATAATACATCACCACAACCTCTTAACAAAATGGACGGTCAGCCCTTGAATGAGAGATGCAGTAGATTTGGAAAGAAGCTCTCCCATTTTCTTCACCCTACGTGTGTCACATTACAAAACCAGGTATACAACAAAACACAGTATAAGATTTCCTCTGAAGCATCAGGTTTGCTCCCCTCCAGACCCACATATATGGGGAGTGCCCTGAATTAACAGATTGATTTCATAAAACATCTCATGCATAAAGTCAACTGGAAGAGAAGGGAAAATGCAAGTACCCCAATTTGCTCCTTTTCAACTCAAGCGTCCTTCTCGCTCTTCCCCACAAGAGGAGGCAGTGGGATTCTCCAGCTACCTTCTGCTGCTAAACGCCAATCTTATCTGCCATGTTTTTCCCTGAAGGCAGTAGACCTAACACAGAGGAGAAATCCTGCAAAACAGAAGAAGGTGCTTGTAGGAGACCTTGTTTTACAGCATAGCTCAAATACCTGAAAATAGTTGGAAAAACACCTACCTTTTTTTTTTTGTGTGTGTGTGCTGTTCTTTTTTTTGTTTGTTTTTTAACTTGCGGATAATCCTCCAAATCTCAAGGAAAACCATTCAATGTGCTTAATTCTTCATCAAGTCCTTGAGCATTTTCCAAGCAAATCAAAAGGCACACAGTATGTGTTTTTAATGTAGCCCGGTAATCTCTGTCTTAACATACAAGCTGCCAGAAGTAAGCTGTAGCTTGAGAATGTCATCTTTTATATTTAATTAAAACATTCCAATTAAAGCTTCTTCCCTTTAGAGTTTCTGAAAGAGCAGAGCTTGAAAGCGGGATGTGGGAACACCCTAAAAGCAGAGAAGAAACAGTGCTCCAAATTGCCTTCAGATGAAGCCACTCTTCTAAGCCCCTCAGTTCAAGTTAACTGTGGATTAGTGCTGGTTTGGTAAAAGCAGCACCCTGGGAGAGCAGTAAGTCTCCACTTATACTGGGGAGCCAAAATGAGCTTATGTACATGGTCAGATTTCCCTTAAGAAGCCAACTGCTGATTTTTATCATCTTCCACTTGGCCATTCTCTCTTTGGGTGCTTCTTTGGAGGACGCATGTAGTTACATAATGCACAGCCAGAAGTTCACAAAAATGAACACAACCTTTAGTCAGTGCACAGAGGTTGAGAAAAGTTGAAGCCCACACATAAGGGCTTTCACATGCTGAGATGTGACACCAAGCTGAGCAGCATAGCCAGAAGCTGAAGGCACAGATTCCCTATTTCCTGCCAGAGCAAGAGTGAGAGCTTTGGTCAAGGTTTGCCCACTGTGCAGTGCACACAGGGACCAGCCCTATGAATCATGGCATGTGCTTTCCCAAGGGCTTCTCAGGAGATTTGCAAGTCTAATCCTAATCGTAGTTTGCTCCAGAATAGCCGCTGGCAGAGCTGCAGGCACACTATCCCATCTTGTGCCACCCTCGCACCCCTCGAGCAAAACATTCCTGTTCTTAGCCATCTCTTGTTACCCATATCCTCAGACTCCAGCCCAGCACTCATCCCCACCTCCACCGTCTGGGATCTGGTCATGTATCTTACCATGGGGAACAAGAGCTGCATACATGTCCCTTGCACCATCTGCCATGACTATCTCTGCAAGAAGGCTCTTACTGGAAAGGCAAAATACTACCAACCTCTGTCTTGTATGCAGTCAGTCTTGCTGCTGGATCTACCAGTTAATGCATTGGTGGAAAGCTAAAATGGCCTTCCTTTGGCACGGAGCACCTTCCTGGTCTCTTAAATATGTGAGCGTGGTGGTGATGGTTTGGCTGACATTTGGACTAGATTATCTTAGTGGTCTTTTCCAACCTTAATGATTCTATGAAAAATGGCCCTGGTCAAAAAATGTCTTCAGAGGTATATAAAAGCTTGTGTGATTCTAAACCTTGCTGTCACCCTCTGCTTGACCAGAGCTACATAGCTCTTGAAAGATAATCCAATACAGTACAAAACTGAGAATAGAGAAGAGCTAGGAGCTCAGAAGCAGCAAAAACAAACAAACAAACAAAAAACAAAACAGTTGCTACAGAAAAACAGATTTCCTTGTAGAAGATGGTTTCATCACAGCTCACATGCAAGATCCTTATGTCCTCTTGCTTCGTGCCAGCATCATCTGCATGGTCAGTGCGCTGCAGTCATCCTGGCACTTCTTGAATAGAGGAAAATAACCCAGAGCACTGACATGGCATTGAGCCCTCTTGGACATTCATACAACATGCAGCTTCGTGACTGTTCTGGAATTCATGCCCTGGTCGTCTCAGCAGTGGCTACACCAGAGCTGTGGGGAGGAAAGGTCATCACTGAGACCAGATGTCCCAGTCTGCAGCCATAAACAGCTTCCCATCACCACCGTTATAGGAGAGGAGACAATATTGGTACAAAGCAAAATCACCTCAAGAATTTGGGCAGACCAAATTCTCCAAAAAAAACCATTGGTGTCATTTGTAGAATAACAGCTCAACTTTCCAGATTGTTACTGACCATTTCTACTTTTCAGAAGCAATAGTCATGCAGAAAATTGTTACACTTGAAAAGAGAACCACGATCATCAGATTATCACAGATCCAATTACAACCTATCTAAGTATTTCACACGATATGCACAGAATTGTATTCACATGCCAAACAAGATACAGAGCACTTGGGAGTTTGACGTCAGTTTTTCACTTCAATCAATATTTGCCTTTTAGGTCAATACATACTGATGTTTGCCATAACAGAAGCTAGAACCAGCATGCTTATTCTTGCAATTATTTTGCTTAACCCTTTCGATCTCTGGAATAACGCTTGGAAGAAAAAAATGGGGAGCTGAACAAGAGCGTGCAGCCTGTCTGCGAGGTCTTTCTCTCAGTTACAACCAGAAAAATACTACTGCAGTTCTGTTATCTGGAAGAATCGTGTTGTTCCTTGCCAGAGCTGGCACAGAGCAACCAACAACGCTGCCAGTAATATTAAATATCGCTAATAGCCCACCTGAATAGCCGGGAGACAAACATTCAGTTATTAAAAGCAACGGCACAGAATTGCCTAATTAAGCCTGGTAGCTTGCTGTTTACAATGGGCTGGTGCCAGAAGAAGATCACAGTTTTACAGCTTTTATTGCTATTGTTTCAGTGTATTGAAAAAGTAGGCAGTTTCCAGGTAACCACCAAAAAATGATTTTAATCAAGGCAAGGCATTTGCACTCCGTATAGCCATCACTTGGTTCAGTCACACCGAGATAAGCAGGAGAGTGAGCACCCATGTGCTCATCTGCTTGGTTTATACAAGCAGCAAGTACACCGTTTGCTCATGCTCACTCTACTCCCCTTGCCAGCATTCCCCAGTGTGAGCACTTGCAAGGAAAACAGCATCTGCCCTGCAAGGGTTTGTGCAATATGTGCCACGTAGGCGGGTGCAATGCCTGCACAGATGGACAGATGGACAGACAGCTTCCCCACTGTCTCATCCATTCTGCAGGACTGAATTCTTGTCTGTGAACATCCCAGCTTCAAGTGGGCTCAGGATTACAGGAGGACGTAGGAATAAGAACTGGTGCTTGGGATACAAAAAGTGCCAGCACAGCCACAGATGCCCTGCCAAAAACATGCATGCACACACAGTAAGCTTGTGGGCAGACTCTCTCCTTCTCTCACATGTATATGTACATATGTTTATATATGTGTATGTATATGCAGATAAGTGTGCATATATATTTTTTTTCTTTCTGGGCCACAAGTCTTCCCTGCAAGCCTGGAATTGCCAAAAACCTGCTCCAAGTAGTTAACAAGACCAACAATGGGATGCATTCCAGAAATAACAGGGAAATGAGAAACAGGCATGCTGTACGTAAGGAGGGAAGGGAGAGAAAACTGTGGAGAGAAGGGCAAGCACACAGGAGAGATTTCACTATCCATGGGTTAAACACAGGGTGATGGGGATGCAGTGTTCTTGGAAGGGAGCAACCAGGAGTTTCTAACCTCCTTCTCACAGCACCTGCCCCTGGATCCTTGAACAGGATCCCAACTTCAGGACGGACACTGGGCATTGCAGTGGGTGCTATGCCCTGGGCAGAGCCCTATTGCCCACCCCAGGGCTTCTCTAGTGCCATGCCTGCTCTGTGGCACCTGCACCCACCCCACTCCAAACACAGCTCCTCAAGGCAGAGGTGCAAGGTCAGCGTGCTTCATCGCAGCCTAAAAATAAAGATAAAAACCAAGCCAAGTGGCTATTAGTGCATGTAAGACAAACACAGTTTTCCCTGCTTTCCAGTAACTCACTGCCCTAATGGCAGAAGATTGGCAATTAATAGCATGGCTTCCGCCTTAAATTGTGATCAGGAGCTATGGTTTGAATACACTTTAAAGAAAGGAGGGCAATCGTTTAGAAGGCGTGAGAATTGTCAGGTCGTGCTATCCCTCCTGCCTCATACAATTGCATGAGGCCTGATGCTGTAGAGAGGTTTTAATGAAGGCCTCACATCGCTCTAGGTCAGGACATTTGCATTTGTGAAGATTACATTGAAAGCAGAAGAAGCGAAAGATCCTGAACAAACAGAGATGTTTTCATCTTTAAAAACAACATTCCCTCCGTGGGAACATGGCGCAAGACACTGGGAAACAATGGTTTCTATTTCCAGCTCTGCAGTCAGCTCACAGGAGTCTGACCTTAAGCAAATCATTTTGCTCTGGAACCTCATTTATCTGCCTCGGGTGTGTGAGTCTCATTAGTACTCTTACTAATGAGCTTCACATAATCATATGCAAAGCATGGCCTTTTAGTAGATTTTGGAAGACTGAGATTTGTAAAGCCCTTTGAAATTCAAGATGACAAAGATATGTAAAGATCTCCCTCTCGCTCTCTCTCTTGCGCACACAAACAGGCAAACACCACCAGTTGATACAGACAGATTCTGCTTCAGAACCTCCAGGACCTAAGCACAGCTACGTAGCTCAAAGTCCAGTTTTGAAGTTTTATTACTTCTTTGAAACAACATTGCTATAACACTCAAAATGAACCCGAACGGCGGTAATTTACTGGAATGGTCGGTCTTGAGAGTGCAATAAAGCCTAAACAAAGCTGAACTTTGGACTGTGTACTTTGTCGATTTACTGAACTTGATAGGTTAATTTATTTCTTCGGCCTGCTTTACACATCGGCTGTACATTACAGAGCTCCTTCTGTTGAGGTGCTGCTTGTAAACCTCCTTGTCCTGTAGTACTGCTAATTGTACTGACACAGCCACCATACAAGTCTCTCTCTTATTCCACTAATTGGTACAGGAGGAAAAAGATAGTTGTCGTACAGGAGGAAAAAGATAGTTGTCGTGCCTACTGTCCCAAAGCAAAAAAATCACTCTGTTCCCAAAGAACCACCTCAATTTTTTGCATTGGCAGCTGTCGGTCTAATAAAAGATGTTACCTCTCCCTCCAAATGTCATCCAGCTGATGCTCCTTGAACAGCACACTTGTAACAAAACACCAGGATAAGAAATCTGACTTATTCCTCTTCTCTGCTCTTCCTGGCAGCCTGCATGCATCCACAAAGGGCTGGAAATCAACAGGAGCGCATTGACTACAGCTACTTACACTGCTTCAGAAAGACTGAACTTTTCCCAGAACTGAATGTAATTGTTTAATGGGAAAATGAAAACAAAACAAGACTGCCAAGTGCAGCATCCTTGCACAAAGCAGTATTTCATTTCTCCCTCTATGTAGAGTGACCATAAGATGTACCTAGCCAATTTTTGGTCCCCTTTGACCTAAGCCAAGGCTCCTGTGAGAGCCTCCAGCAGAGTAGGCAAGTAAGTCTCCCCTGTACAAAACCCAGGTTTAAAACACCTCTCTGCATGCAGGGAGCTGATCTGGACCCCAGACACTAGGGCAGAGGACCTGTGATCTACTTTGCAGAACCAAGGGATGTAAAACCATAGCACTGGTGCCACCAAAGGTTTTGGGACACAGGAAAGGCTACTTCATCCCACCAGGCGTCCTCTGTGAAGTCAGGACTGGAGGAGAGATTGGGCACATCTGCACAGCAGGCAGGAAGGGAGCCTGTGCATCAAAATTAAAGAGAACCAATAGCTTTGATTGACAGATAGGGAATTCACAATTGAGGTTTTGCCAGGATGAGGAAGCAACAAAAAGATCACCATTTTAGAAAAGATGAGATCAGATTCTTATCTCTGATCAGTTTTCTATAATTGTTTCTCCACTGAACCTAATTGCATTACTTTGCATTTATCCTTGGGTAAGGAAAAGGAAAGCATAAGTGAGGTTCAATTTAAGAGAAATTAGGTAAGGCAAGGAGGTCAGAAGGCTATAATTATAGCCTCATCTCACCATGCTCAATACTAGCGCATGCCATAACGCCTCAGATGCACAAAGAAAGGTCTTCACTGTCTTGCAAACAGCCCAAAGCTCCTCCACATCCCAGAGGAGCCACATGGCTCCCTCTGGATTTCACCACATCACAAGCAGATCTCCAACCATATCCCAGACTCAGAGGGTTGCAG
Organism: Chrysolophus pictus; assembly: GCA_037305975.1. NCBI lineage: Eukaryota > Metazoa > Chordata > Aves > Galliformes > Phasianidae > Chrysolophus > Chrysolophus pictus. The sequence continues at coordinate 110,378,136 of CM074576.1, forward strand.
TGCTCTGTGAGGAGTGAGAGGTCTGCCAAGAGCAGCAGATGGCCCTAAAGGCCTGGAGCCCAATGGAGAGAATGTGGCCAGCACCCAAGGCCTCAGCCTTTCCCAGGGGGGGAGAGCCCTGTGCCCAGTTTTGAGCTACCTATCAGGCTAAGGAAATGGCTGGTGTAGTAAGAGATGTCAATAGAACTGGCTTAAGGTATCTCTTCCCATCAGCCAGCTGCACCAGCAGTAATCTCCATGCTGCAAATTGGACATGGACTGAAGGGGACAGGTAGTCCCCTTTCCCCTCTCACTCCTTCAGTACAGGAAAGCATTCTTTTCCTCCCAGACAGGGATAAGCCACACGGGGCAGGACTGCTCATGGTTACAAAGCCATTCTCCTTGTCTGCTTCCTGAACCAGAGCTGATGCTAGGGTATTTCCTGCCCTCGTACAGGTAGTCAGCAGCCCAGCCACTGCTGTCCTGGCAAGAATTCTTGTTCCCTGCCCTACGCACAGGTTGGCTCTCAAAGTGTTTGCATGTCTCCTGGTAGCACAGGGGTAAGCACTCTTCCAAAACTCTCAGGTTGGAGACACCAAGAGTCATGAATTCCACCACACTTGGCCTCTTACATAAATCACCATCCCACACGCCTCCAAAGCATGGATTATGAAAGTGAAGAAAACCAACACATGAGGGGAGCAGTACAGGGAATAGGGCTCAGGCCTGGCATGGTAGAGCAAGTCAAGCCACACCAGGCACAGGCCCACAGTGCCAAGATGTATTTCCCCAAGTTTGCCCATCCAGCTCTTCAGCTATTGTAGCACACAGAATGTTAAGCACAAAGGCATTAAAGTCAGGCCAGGCAGAGATATACATGTAATACGTTTTTTACACTCAGCTCACCCATTCCTGCAGTAGGGCGATCAGCCTCAGCACTGCTCCATCCTCAGCCACATATGGAGCTGTGCAAAGGGGCGCCTTTCCATGCTGCTTCAGAAGTGGCTCTTTCTGAGGAGGTTGTATATCACACAATCTGCAAAACCAGGTACTTCCAAACTGTTCTGTGAGGCCTTCTTGCCTGGTCAACAGAAGAGGAGAGAAAGTAAAAGGCAGACTCGGACATCACTGGAGAGCATATTGTTGTGATAGCAAGCTCTATGAAAACAGACCAGTAATTCCTACCCTCCACCACTTGGCCACAACCTTATCAAGGAACATAGCAGAGGAGGCTGCTGGCACTACACGTTGGCTACAGGGGTGGCTCTGCTAGTTTATCCCAAGGCACTTCTGCTTGGAAAGGAACACCCAAATGCACCAACATAGAAGATTAATTTTATTTAGGAGAACAACCCAACACAGGCTTCCCCGTGGTTTCCTGATAAAGGATGTAATAACCAGGAGCTGCACCAAGGTAGGTTCCCTGGGCTCACTGCAGTCTGCAAGGTCCCTGCTGACCCAGTTGAAGGCTTGCAATGGCAGCCGTACAGCGCCACATGAAGAGAAGCTTTGGAAAATTGTGCATCCTGCTCTGAGATATTGCAGTGTTTCTACACCTTATGTCAGGCAGTGGACTCATCTCAATGGGACTTGGACACAACCTGGTGACCCAGGATGTTAGCAGTCAGGAGAGAGGAAGAACAAAGACAGACAGATAAAGGGGCAGACAGATAAAGGGAATACACTGTTTATGAAAAGAAAAGGGGGAGGGGGAGGGCAGGAAAAAGTATAACGTTCTGTGGGAGACAGTATCCCCACAGGAAGAAGTAGAGGCTTGTTTTAAGTGGGTTTATTTTTTTGTAACATTACAAGTATTTTTTTTTAAGGAATGATGTTTCACCTGTAAAACCAGAGTTCATTTTATCTCCACCCACACCTCATTAATCAACCTCAAAGCACATTTTTACAATAAAGAGATACAGTATTAGTTAAACTAATGACTTACTTTGGCAGAACCATTCCCTCGATCTTGCTGATGGCTTGGATTGAGAGACAAGTCCTGAGAACCAACAGTGCAGGCCAGGTACAACCTTCAATCCTTGAATGAGGTTGGCACTGAGGGGACACCCTGGTCTCAGACTCCATTGACAGCATTGATGAGGAGCACAACACAGACCATAAAGACATGACATAGCAAAGAAGTGCTTCTGGGTGTGCACACAGCACAACTGGAAATGTTCACTGACCAACATTAGGGAAAGCAATAGTAGTGTCAATGCAACTGCTGGACTCCACATTGAGAGATGAGATGCAAAGCATGCCTGAGCAGATACTGCTGTATGTATCAGTTAAGACGTGCATGAAGGGTGGCAAGAGGTAGGCTGCAGGCTATGGCTGGCCCCCAGCGTGGCTGAGATGTAGGCACGAGGGCTGCACAGGCCCCGGGGTCTGTGCACTGTGTACAGAAGAAGGCATTCAACCTTTTAGCAATGAGTTATGACCAGAGGAACTTGAAGAGGAGAGTAAGGCAGTAGGATAGATTAATGCTAGGTAAATCAGCAAGGTTTGGTTGTTTCTTCTCATAAAGAGTGGTGAGGCAGTGGCACAGGTTGCCCAGGGAGGTGGTGGAGTCACCATCCTTGGAGGTATTCATGAATCGTGTAGATGAGGCACTGAGGGACGTGGTCAATGGCAGAGAAGGGCTGATAGTTGGACTGGATGGTCTTAGTGGTCTTTTCCAACCTTAATGATTCTTTGATTCTAGTTCCCTTCTTCACAGCCAACACTTTGATAGGAGCAGGCACAAAAGGAAGTGTGTTGGCAGTACTGGAAAGTAGAATTTGTACAAAAGGAAAAATGGACAAGGGAGACAACAGCTCCAAAGGTGAGGCTGGGAAAGGATATGGAGCGGGGAGCAGTGACACAGAGCATGAGAGAGGGAGTGGTGCGACAAGGCAAAGCCTTAGATAGCAACAAATGTAGATAAGCGGGGTGGACATGAGGAGAAATGGGTCTAATGAGCACCCAAGTGGAACCAGCAACAGACAGGTAAATAGCTCAAAGGCAACATGAGAGGCAGGACCTGCCCTGCATGAGCAAGGGCATGGCACTCCAAAGAGACTGAGCAGGAGATGGGAAAAAGCAAGTACCATGGTTAGATGTGACTGAGTGCAACAAGAGAGCTCTTGGGAGCTACCCAGGAAAGGAGGCACCAAGGAGCTGACAGCAGCAGCCTTGAGTAGAAAAGCAAGTCTCAAGATGAAGTGTGGCAGCAAAAGGGAGGAGAAAGTTGCAAAGCATTTCCATCAAAGTGATCAGCACACAACAAAACAAAACAAACAAAGAAAAATACCACGCTGGCAACTTGAGAAGTAGAAAAGATGGAGGAAATTGAACAGGCAGAGGAAATCAGAACATGCATGAAAGCAGAGAGGGAGAAGACAGAGCAAAATAAATCCACCAGTACCCTGCAGTCCTGAGAAAGGCAGTAGGGTGCAGGCTGCAGAGGAGAGAGCAGGAACACAGTGAGACCAGAAATGCCCTCAGGAAAGGATGGGGATAAGACTCCATGATACTCTGCATAGCATCAATGCAGGGAGATGTGGAAAGCAGGGCAGGGAGAGATGAAGCCCAAGCAGGCTGAAAGCAAAGCTAATGGCTTTAGCAAAGGCAAGGAGGAGTCTACACCAGTACAGGAGCAATAATTAAGAGGATGTGGCACCAAGATATGATGGCAAGTAATTAGAGGTTGGTAAGAGGCAGTAATTTAAGGCTAATAAGAGGCAGCAATTTATCAGGAGCCAACAAGAGTAAAGAGTCCAGAAGCAATAAATTCAACAATGGAATAAAACTAAACAGGCTGAGCAAGAACCAGAACCATCAGTGTGATAACAAGGACCACAGCACAGCAGCATGCAGACTGTACAGAAACCAAGCCAGAAGCTGATGGAGGCCCCATGGGGCAGCCAGGCCTCCTCCCTCTCCTTATTCAAACCTCCTCATGTATGCCGGAAGGCCTTTTGTAAGAGTCAAGCAAACAGTCAGGAAAGACTCATCTGTTTGATGAATGCTCAACTTTGTGACAGCGTCTAGACCAGGAGCTCTTCAGGGCAAGAGGCTGTCACAAGAGCTCAGCAGAATGTGGGGGCAGCGGGAGATTGCAAGGGTGGGCAGCACCAGCAGGCCCCTGAACAGAGGTGCATGCTTCTTCCATAGAGGGCCACACTGCCTTTCCTAAAGATCTTGCTGCATTTTTCTGGTAGTCTACTCAAAAGCAAAATGATTTTAAAAAAAAAAAAAAAAAAAAAAAAAAAGAGTTTATTAGTAGTGCTCCTGCCCCATCCATGTTGACAGAGGATGGCTGTCAGTGACCCTGCAGCAAGTACCTCTTACTGGCAAAGGGCACGCTGCTGGCCCTCATGGTCAGAACAACCAAATGGTTGTGCTGTGCCCCAGCACATCCTCATCCACAGCAAGATGGAACTGATTAGTGCCCAACCACCTCAGACAGGTTCCCCTCCAGCCATCCCTGCCCAGGCTCTGCCCAAATATAGGGCTGAGGCCACCAGGCATGGAAAGGCAGTGCCACCTCAAAATCAAGGGAAACGTCCCGAGACGCTAATGTAGAGAGCGTGGGAAAGAGGCTAACGACATTCATGCTCATCAGGAGACAGATAAAACCACTTTAGTAACAGAATTTCATTATGACAACTAAGGAAGAAGAAATAAAAGTTCTTTGTACTTTATTACAGACACAGCGAACAAAGGCATCTGCCTTTGCACTACTGGTTCATGGGCAGGCTGCAGTCCTGGATGAGGGCTGGAAGCTTCTGAAGCACTTTGTGCCATGTTCCAAGCAGTACATCAGACCCTTACCATCTTGACTCAGCCATCCCACTCCAGCCCAAATGTGCATGCAAACCACCTTTTCGAGGGTCTTCCTCCTCCTCACTGGAGCAGAGAGAAGAGACAGCAAGGTTTACAAACTCGCACAGACTTACTCTACTTATGGAGAGAGACACAACCAAAAGGGAAAAGGGAGGACACGAGGGTCCTCACCAGCCATAACAGACATTCTTCATTCCCATTCAGGCATGGGAGAGTCTACGTTGGCGTTCATTCTCAGGACAGAAATCCATTAAAAACCTGACTTTATTCCATGTGGAGCTTTGTTATTTTGCTACAGGTTTTTACTAGTGTATTCCATTTGCAAATTCAGGAGAATAGTATGGGAAAAGTTTCTATTTTTAACAAAAGAACTTAAAAACTTCTGAAGTAATGAAGTAATCCTGGATTAAAAGATTAATCTTCTTGAAAGAGTTTTGCTGCCTTATGCACTCCCACACAGTACATTTTACATACTTAGATTTTGCATGCATACATACATACAATTCTCTTACAGAGTACAAAAATAAATTGATCCATATTCTAAACTTACTCTACATATGCATTTTTCTTCTTCAGACATACGTGAGAAAGTTTGAAGAACTGTACCAGCCTGTGACTAGGGCCAGGGGCAAGGACAGAGATGGATAAAAGCGGCATACTCTAGGCAGTAAAGCATCCTCTCCTACCTGATAACTGTTAAAGACGCTTATTTATCATTTTGTCAAGAGAGCTCTGTCTATCCTAAGCAGCAGTCCTCACCTCTTAGTGAGTCAATCACATCCTGAGCTGAATCTTGCCAACCTTGCCCTAAAAGGAAGACTAATACTATATAGCTGTTATATTCATGGCAATATTTTAAGCACATTTGAAAACTCCTATCAGCAAAACAAATGTTTATTTCTATTTGAATCATCTCCATTCTTTTCTAAGAAATACATCAATGACTAAAACCATGCTCTGTGATCAGCTTTTTAAAACTGTAGAAACATATAAGCTGGAAAGATCTTTAAGATCATCAAGTCCAATCATCCACCTCATACTATTATCCCACCACTAAACCATGTCCTAGTGCTGCATCCACCAATCTGTTAAATACCTCCTGGAATGGTGACTCACAGCTTCCCCAGGTAGCAGCCTATCCTCCCTTTCCACGAAGAAATTCTTCCTAATACCCAATCCAAAACTCCTCCAGTACAATGAACTGGAGGCCATTTCCTCACATCCTGTCACTTGTCACCTGAGAAAAGAGACTAATCCCCACCTTGCTGCAGCCTCTTTCAGGCAGTTGTGGAAAGTGATAAGGTCTTCCCTGAGCATCCTCTTTTGCAGATTTAACAATCCCAGTTCCCTCAACTGCTCCTCATGTCTTGGTTTCTAGTCCTTTCATCAGCTTTGTTGCCCTCCTCTGCACACACTCAAGCAACTCAGTATCCTTCTTTAGTGAGATGTCCAAATATATGATTTCACCTTACATAAGAAAAAAGACTTTCACAATTCCACCCCCAACATTCACAAAATGCAGCAACAAGAGACATGGGTAAAGCTCAGAGTTCTCTGCAGTTGTTGTACACTACATTTGCTTCAGTCTATTATTTCCTGGTCCAGGTCTGTTTTTATTCTTCCCATTCTAGCTGCCTGGAGTTAACAAGATGAAACTTTTCTGGAAGACATTTGCATCTCCCTCCTGAGCTTTTGACTAATGGCTGATCCAAACTGTCTGGCAATCCCAGCCATACAGAATCACACAGAATCACAGAATGACCAGGGTTGGAAGGGACCTCAAGGATCATGAAGCTCCAACCCCCCTGCCACACGCAGGGCACATTTAATACTCCACATTTAATACTAGACCGGTCTCCCCAGGGCCCCATCCAACCCGGCCTTGAACACCTCCAGGGACTGGGCAGCCTGTTCCAGCACCTCACCACTCTCATAGTAAAGAACTTCCCCCTGACATCCAACCTAAATCCAACCACTAGCAGGGTCTCTCAAAGTGAGTGGAGAATTCACATTGACACAACGTGAACTAAACTTAAATTACTTATAAAAGATTGTGAATGACTGACAGATCAGTCATTGCTTACTGCAAATTTTGAAAGAGCAAGCAACTATAGGAATAATCACAAGCTTTCACTGCCTTTAGATGAGGTTCTTGTGGTTCTCTGAATATCTTCAGGCAAGCTTCTTCTCTCTACTTCTGGTTTCTTATCTAGGTGATAGGATAAATGTCTGGCTGCCCTTTGAAGCCACCTGGAAATCTACTGATGAATGGTAATAATAGCATGTTGCTATATCGATTGCTTTTCCCCCAGTTGCTCCAAAGACCTTCCTCAAGATGTATGCAGGAGGGTAGCCACTGGTGACGCCGTTCTTACTCCTACATGCTACACCGAACTGCAACACAGTGCAAAGGACAAGCACTGTAAGCATCTCTTCTCTCAAAATCTTTCATTGCTGTTGACCTCACATATCCAATTCTTCTTATAAGAACCACAAATTTATTGGCATCACTTGTTTTTAGTGAAATGAAAGTTGTTGAGAAAAGGCCTGTGGTCTGTCTGAGGATAATAACATGTACCTGCCAAGTTAGCAAGATTTATTGGTTGTTTATGTAGTCCCACTCCTCTTGGCAATTGTAGGGTAAGCCTGAGTTTGACATCTATGAATTGCAAACACTCTCCTGTGTCTCTTAGTCCAGGGCAGCTCTGGGCCTTTCCAGAAAGGCCCCAAGAGACACATATACAACAACTGAATGCCATCCCAAGGAGCCACAGACTGAGATGAAGCAAGCACTGTCTCTTTCCAAAGCTAAGTCGATAGAGAGAGCTCAGCAATGCCAATGAGATCTTTTAGCTGAGGCCAAAAAAAACAATCTCAGGCAGCATTTGGTATCATGAACTATGCATACATGACTGAGACCACCTGAACAGGGCTACATACTTTCATTAAAGATATGTGAAAGCATCCCTGCATTGCACCTCTGTAAACATTTCACCAAGACCCACTGTCAGTCCAAATCACAGCCTAGGCAAGTTTACAGAAGCAATGGGCTTCCACTCTTAAATCAAAATCACTGCCTTCATCATCCCTTGGGCTTTCTGACTAGCAGGGGAGGGGAGACATTTTACCAGAAACTAAGAGAAAAACCACAAAACAAGTGTGGTTGCTGCACTAACCAATCTATTTTCTAAAAACAGCTTAGATCAATTTTTCAGAGCCAAGAGGAAGGTTTACCAAGTAAAACTCAAAGAGTTACTGAGTCATCCTCTTAATCAGTTCTAAGAGCTGAAAATACACACTAAACAAACACGGGCCCAGATATATCACCTTTCCCTCACAAAACTGAGATAGATGCCTAAAGGTGAAACAAATCTCCAAATCAAATCATTTGAAAAGATATAACCTCACATAGCATCTCTACACTACTATGGTTCCCAATTTCATCAGTGTCTTTCATCAGGTCTTGAGTTTTTGCTATGAGTGGGCTAATCTGAAAATAAATAAGCAAAAATAAAACAGTTAGATTTAACATGGGTCCATTAGTCAACAAGACTGGGTAAATTTTGCCAGGAAATACAGCTGGCCACATGAGCTTTTTCTACAGATTAGCATTCCCCCATAATCAAGGCTGGCTTCAAACTATTTCAATTAGGGGCTAGTTCTGCCTCCTTTAGAGGCAATAATATTGGTAAGTCCACCCCTTGAGAAAACTAAACCTTTCTCTTCTCAAATTAGCATATTATTTTCTGGAAAAAGTTCTAAGGTGCTAAGAGAGACCTCTTCTCAAAGTAGAAGAACACAGCCAGGCAAGCCCTCACTCAGCCCTACAGATAAGGGGGAAGGGAGGCGGAACAGTTGTTGAAAGGCTCCCTGGCTAACAGGGGAGCCACTTGCCCTTCTGAAACCAAACACAGGTCATTCTCATCACTGGCAACATCAGTCCTTGTCCTAATCACAGGAAGCGATAGGTAGCAGTGTCACAATGCTGGCTGATACTATCCATCCCAATGTGAAGCCAGAGGTACAAGTCATCAGTACCTTGGACCAACACCACCACTACACGCTCAAAAGTAGTAGTAGATTAGAATGATAGGAGAACTTGCTTTGAATGCTCTAAGAGATTTGATCAATTTTTGTCAGATATTTAATTGTAAGAACCTGTTCTCAAGCTTCCGTTTTTAGGGCACTTGAATCATCCTACAGTGGAGAGCATTTACGTTTTTTAAAGAGAGGCGACCAGATAAGCAAACAGTCAGGCGAGAAGAACAAGCACTTCATCTTGTATCTTTGAAGTCTCTTCCACCACACCCAACCTCTCTAAGAATGCACTTCCTGGACACGTTTTCTTTTTCTGATAAAAATATAAAATGAGCAATGAATGTGGGAAATGTACTTTTTCCATCCCCAGAAGCAGAACACATTTCTTGTAAATCATGAATTGCCACCTTCCACAGTTCCAGCCAGATGAGTAGTCCACAAAAATCAAAAAGCAACTTGTTCCTGAGGTTTGGCTTACTTAGACAAACAAATCAGAAACATCCTGGGAACAAAGCTCCCTACGTCTTAAGATCCCTTCTCAGACCAAAGCCAGTTTCTTTTGCCTCTATTGTAACTATAGAAACAAATGGCACGCCTGCATCCAAGTCAATAAAAGCGATTCTGCACTTTCCCAGCACCACAGGTTTTCAGGTAAACACTACTGGGCTGCTAAATATTTAACATCACTTGCCTTTCAGTAAAAGAAAAGAAAAAAAAGAATCGTTTCAAATAACTATTCATGTCACATCAGATACGTCAGAACTTAGCAATGCTATAGGACAGATAAATGAGTCAGTTATACTTGAGGTGAGGAAGCTTTCTTGTGAAATTACCTACTGACCTCAAGACAATGAATTAGACTGTGTGCAGATTAAATTTGTTCCAAACACTTCTGTCCCACCTCAGGATTTTTTTCATTTTTTTAATATATTTACATATATATATATATATATTTTTAAATGTGGACCTTCAAGAATATTTACAAACCAACAGCACAAGTATCACTAAAAGAACAGCCCCCACTTGTTAAAAGCCTCTCACCAGCAGCACTCATTTTATACATAAGCACAGAGTACACACTCATGCTCTGCTACCCTCAGAAGCCCAAGGTGCTTCTATCCCTTTGTTAGATGACTCAGTCAACAACACCCAAAAAGGAGTGCCAGGCAGGCAGATTGGGTTGATGTGAAGGACCAAATCTCATCAGCACTTTTTTCCTTTGTAATCGCCTTTTATAAAGAAGATGAAAATGCAGAAAGCTTGCAGTTTGGCTCCTCACAGAAAAAAAAAAAAAAAAAAAGACAACTTCACTAGCAGTAATACAGTAATAGATGCATTCAGATGGCATCATATCCAATATAGTCTCAGCCTAATTAGTTGCTCACCTAAACAGGTACCATTTCAACTTCCCATAGCCTAATAGAAATTCAATCCTATTTCCACTCTCCATCATCATTTCATACTCTTAACTACTACACAACACACAGCCTCCTCTTTTTGCCATTTCTCAGCACAAGAATTTTTGAGGCCTATTTTTGAGGCCTCCAAGGACTGCTTTCTGCATAGAGCGGGAGCAGACCAAACGATCTGCTGGCCCTCCCTTGAAGCACTCTGTTAACCATGGGATGAATTTCCCAGATTTTCCTCCCACAAAGGTGCAACTGGAATCAACAGAGACAGACAGAAGCTGGGAACCAACCACTAAGACCCTATTTGCAATGACTTGGAGAGAGGATGTAATCATCTACTCCAGCATCATATCTGCAAGAGTGACCATTAGAAAAAAACCAGGAGAGATTTAAGAGCAGGGCAAGCTTGTACGATACTACAGAACTTTATCAAGTACTCTCTCAGCACCCTTCAACACATGGAGGACTGACATGGTTCATCTGCTCACTAATCCTCCACAGAGTTTTGCCTCTTAGATATGTATACAGCCCCTCCCCACATCATTGTATGTCTTGCTTCTATGTTTTTCATCTCAAATAATCACATCCTTTTGTCCATTGTGCTCTTGATTCCTTCATTACTAGCATTTGGCTTTTGTACAATGGAACACACACTGAGCAGCTAATCCCAGTCCAGTTTCTCTGGCTGGACAACAGCACAGGTCTGTGCTATCTGCTGTCAGTTACCGCTCCTGCAGTGAAAGAGGGCTCGTGTACTCTGCTCTTCCCTGTAGGGAAGCTCTTCCACAGACCCACACCTCTTCCAATCCCAACACACTCTTACCTGAGCAGACACCCAAACTGCATGCGACAGTGAGGTGGGGGCAATGGGTTTATTCAAGCAGCACAGAAATGATTTAGTTCCCCTCAGTTCCTCTCCTATTGAAAGGGACTACGTGGTTCATCTGCTTTTTGGCTGCTGCTTTCTACCAGCTCAGTGCTCAGCAAGGACAGTCTGCCATAATAGTTCTCTTTCTGAAAGATCAGTTGCAGTTAGCTCGGAGCCCATCTTTTCACTTGTGAAATGAGAACAGTCTTTCCCCAAGCGTATAACTTGTATGGACTTTCATCAGTGCTAAATTGACTGTACCTGAGCGGCCAGAATAGAAGGCAGGCAAGAAAAATAACTGGGAAAACATGAGATTTTTTACAGAATTGAAATTCTTTCATATAGGGACAATAAAATAAAAGATCCTCTGTGAGAGAAATTGTTCAGGTAACAATTTAGTCACTAAGTTGCGCATACTCTAACTCCTATTTGAGGCACAGCTACCAAATACACAGGCAACCACACGGTGCGTGACCCAAAACATGTTAGGATCACCCACAACAAAAACAGCATGGAAAGTAAGCATGAGCAGTTGAATAGAAGGGATACTCCATCTCATACCTCCCAGAAGGACTTTCACCAGTCTCGCAGTATTGCTGTGCTATATCAGTTTTATCTCAAGCTTGGTTTTGCCATCAGTATTCGTACCACAGACAGTAACCACCAAAACGTGTAATTAACATGTTTATTCAAACACAAGATACATTAAACCCTTCAAGAAACACATCACAGCTCAGCCTCAGCATATTAGATTTTCCCACTTAGCTTGCCTACAAGACATACTTTGCCACAACAGCACAATCAGACTAAATGGCTATGGCAGAGAATCACGTGTGATGCGAGAACAGGATAAGAGCAAAGACCACTAGGAGAACATATTGCTGGGATTACAGCCCAGCGTGGATTGTTCTGAAATTGACAAGAGAAGGAAGCTTTCTCCAACAGAATACAAGTATACAGTATAATTAGTACACATTTTGCATTAATATTTATAATTATTAAAAATAGAAAAACATTAGTTTCAATTGGCTCTCTACAATACCTATAAGGTAAAGCCATAAATGGACTAACTCTGCTTAGGTGAAAAATGCTAAATCTCTAGAATTGACTAGAGCCCAATTCAGCAGATAACTTAGGCATGTGCTCAAGTTCTACTGACGCTAGCAGGGCTTACAAATATTTAAGTATCACAACGAACAAAGAGAGATTTCAACATGCATCAAGAGCTAAGTACATGCTAATTATCTCCAGTGAATCAGGATCATAATCCTTAGAACATGACAAAGTTATATACACTATGTAAATCACAATATTTCTCCCTCAATCTACTGTCCAGACAAAAGAAAACCCCTCTGCTGGGTACAAAACCACCCAATACTGTCCCCTGAACAAATATGGCTCTCTTGTTTTATTAACAGCTCCAGAAGCACAAACACATCAGTGCTTTGGACAATCCATCTTAACTGTTCTTTTTGCCCCAGTACAGTATTAGAATTTCATATGTGATTTAGGAGTTCAAGATCAGCGAACTCATTGCTTCTTCAGCTCATTCCCAATCTACTGATAGATGCTCAGAACTATACAAGTGTACAACAACGCCAATGATTATATACAATCATGCACAGGATACTGGAAGGAAGCCACAAAGGTATATAAATAAAATTTCCATTTGAAAAAAAAATATTTCTCTTACACTTAACATTAAAGTGTTATCACAAACAAAAAACTCTGCAGTGTTGTCACGTATCAGCCATCTCCAAACAAGACTGACTGTAAAATCATCCTTGTCCAGAAGTTAGCTTGTCATAGCTATGAAATCCAGGTATCCAGGCAAAGATTCCACAGACTTGGGAATGAAACATTCCCATTTGCTCAGAGGAATTTAACTGTTGGTTTGTTAGGTTTTTATGGCTTTTTGTTGTTGTTGTTTTTGTTTTTTCCCTAAACTTACGTAACCCACTATATGATAGTGAACAAAATACTTTTGTTTCATAGAAACAACTAACATTTGCCAACACCAGGCAAATGGTCTATTTACAGATACATTAGGACTGCCTGACTGACAGTGAGTGTACGATAACTCCAAGTAACATGGAGTTCAAAACAGCGACGCTCTCTGTTGAACTGTCTTCCCTTTTAGGATACGTCTTATCTAGACAAAAGAAAAAGACAAAACCATTAGCATGTATCATCCTCCAGTGAACCAATCTAAAACAAACAAAAAAAACCAACACTAGAGGTCCAACTCAACTCTTTACAGGGATAATAGTATGACAAAGGGAAATGGTTTTTAAGTTGAAGGAAGGAAGATTTAGGTTGGATGTCGGGGGAAGTTCTTTACTGTGAGAGTGGTGAGGTGACTGGAGCAGGCTGCCCAGAGAGGTTGTGGATACTCCATCCCTGGAGATGTTCAAGGCCAGGTTGGATGGGGCCCTGGGCAGCCTGGTCGAGTATCAAATGTGGAAGTTGACGGTCCTGCATGTGGGGAGGAGGGGAGAAGGTTGGAGTTTCATGATCCTTGAGGTCCCTTCCAACCCTGGCCATTCTGTGATTCTGTGAACTCTGCATTCCTCATTTATCTGAGTCTAGCTTCCAAGTTCAGTTATATCAGAATGGATCCAATTTTACAAGATTTGAACCAACAGAATTACTCAGATTATTAGCTTCTTAGCTCAAGAGCCATCTTTTCTGGTTACATATTTGTACAACTGCTATTTCTTCAACTGTTATTCAAGCCTAAGAACTGCCATTTTCACTGCTTGTTGTAATTACTAACATGACCTTACATCATACTGAGATCAACACAAGAAAGGAGATGACTCCCCCATGTGCTGCACATTTATGGAGAAAATACTTCTAAATATTATTTTCATGGGAAAAAAGTTTCTGAGATTGGGAAGAAGCTACAATTTAAATCTGTATAATTTCGGGTCTCTACATATTCTTCCTGATCCTAACATTAAAAGATCCCTCAAGAAAACACCATCTGCAGGAACTTTTCCCTAGAAGTTACAAGAGCTCAAAGCTTGGAAAATTTTGAGAGAAATATAACTTCTGTGCTGGTACAGGAGGATAGGGGCTAAGAGTTCGGGAATTTTTTGGGTGGGTTGTTTTATTTTTATTATTAATTTTTTTTTTTTACCTGTTCTCCTACAAGGCCATCAGGAACCAAATGAACTGGCTGTTCATTTTCCAAATTTCTGGCACTTGGATCAGCTCCCTTTCGCATTAGCAGGCGAACTGCATCCAACTGACTCACCCGATACTGCAGGCTGGCAGCCACATGGAGTGCTGTGTTGCCATTGTAAGCCTGGAAAAGACAAAGTAACACCGTGAAAAAAACAGCAAGGGGCATGAGGTCACAGTGACAGCTGTACACATCCTGGATTGTATCTACCTACCTTTGCATTAACAAAAGAGAGGCAGTTGGGCAGCTCCAAGAAGAGACGAATGAGCTCCAGATTCGCTTCCTCTGCTGCCAAATGTAAAGCAGAATGACCGCTCTTGCGATCCTACAAAAAAAGAAAACAACGTTGAGCAATAGTACTTACTTCACTGAAAGTCTGCCTGGACAGGAAGCAGTATTTGACAACAATTTACAGTTCAAAAGCAGTATATCATCAGCACCCTATTACTACAGCGCTCCAAACATATTCTTAAATTTAAGGCACAACCAATTTCAACCGACATAGTATCATTCTTAATCCAGAAATTAGACTGTCACCTCCCTTTTCCCATGGTTCATTTGCATTGATAATACCTTGTTCTTAATAAATGCAACATTCTTATTCCACTTAGGTAAATTAAGCTGTAGGTTGCTTAGGAGGCTTTCAAATGAGTCTACTTCCTCCCTGTTAAGTGAGTTGAGATGTGGCATGGGAGAAAGGGGCATGATCCACTTCCATGCTTTCTTTGGATCTGGCATTTTACACAAAAATTGTTCTACTTACTTTTGCTTCAACAGAAGCTCCCATTTGTATCAGAGTCTTGATGGTTTCGACCAGGCTCTTGTTTCTCAGCAGAAGTTCCTGAACCTCAGGGGAGTGAGGTGGTTGACAGTTTTGTAGTTCATGCAGCACAGCATTATGGGCCAGAACAGCACAGTGCAGGGCCGTCAAACCTTAACATGAAAAATTCAACATTAATAATGAATGTAATACAAAATTCTTGACTGGCTGTTTGCTTCCACATTTCTAAGTGAGAATGACTACTACTCCTGAACGGCTCAGGATTTGGGCTGTTAGTCACTCTAAGTGACAAGTCACGTAAGGATCTCTGTTAAAATACTTTAGAGAATGTACTTCAGGAAGATCTACCGCATGGAAAATAGGTTCAATTAAAACAACTCTCTGGTGCTAGAGATACTGCATTCTGTATCCACCAACGTGCCACTGGCACTCACATTTTAAACAACAGCCTATTATCATCTATCCTTTCCATGCCAAACACGTCAATCACACGTAAGAGAGAACAGGGAAAGATCTCAACAGGCAGAGGCTAGCTGTGCTTTTATCTGACAGATATGCCAACTGTAATGCAATTTCAATTCTAATTGTGAATTTGAACCTGGCAAAGATATAATCCATTTTATTGCTCTTTTCCCAGGATAACATTCACATCAGCAGCTATAAAACCCCGTATCACCCAGCAAACTGTAAGTTATAAACCCCAAACTACTCACCGTCATAGTTCGTTGCCTCAAGGTCCACATATTGATTGCTTCCCATGGCTCCCTTTTGGATTGCCTACAAATGTGGGAACAGATATGCATTTAGGTCTACCCAAACCACATACTGCTTCCTCAAGCTTGTATGCAGTCTTCCCGCAACAAAGTTGCAGTCAAGAATAGTATTAAACACTTAAGACTTATTTATTGTTTTCATATACTACACTACCTAATTCCTCACTGGTGGGACTCTTACAGTAAGAGTCATCTTCACTTTAAACCATTAATGTGGAGTCTAAGACATATCAAAAAGGCTACACAGGAAAAAGATAAGGAGAAATGCAGTATTTTTATAGCCCTCCAAAATTGCTAATACCAAGTTAGAACTATGGATAGGGCAGAGCTATGTCTGCCTCATTCTCACCTGAAGGACCTGGGCATGCCCCTTCTCAGCACAAACATGCAATGGCGTTCTACCCCAGCAGTCTGTGGTGTTGACTTGAGCCCCCAGGCTAACCAAATCCTGCACAATGAGATGCTGGTTGGCAGCCACGGCAACCTGGAAAGCACTCTGCAAACATTGAGAAGAAAATTTCAACTATTAGTCATCTGATCTCTAACAGGAAAGAGCAACTAAAACAAATAAAAAGCCTAGCTACCCAGTATTATTTAAGCAGTGATTATGAATACCAGGAAGCCAGGACAAAAAGTCGAGCGTATAGTTTTACCAGCTCAAGGTGATCCCAAGAAGTATTAATAGCTCAAGGTTAATATTAGTATGCAGACTAAATCTCAGGGTTAATATTAAATAAACATTTCACCACATTTTCCTCGGGGTCCAGACATCAGAGCGCTCAAGTGCACAAAGCAGGTGGGAAGAGTTCAAGAGCCTCACCTGGCCATTGTGCTCTTTAATATCCAACATATGCAGAGCAGCCATTTTCCTCGCAAGAACGTAGGAGAGAGCTCGTCGGCCCTGGGCAACAGCAATGTGAAGGAAGCTGCATAAAGAGGGAAAACAGTTAGACAGCCACACAGACTTGGGCTCAAGTCACTACACAATTCCAAACGCACATTGTGGGAATGGCTTTATACTGCCAGCTTCAGACTTCATCTGAGTGAATAAGATGGAAACTCAGGCACCTTCCTCCCAAGGCAGTTTAAAGCATCTAAATTAGAATCTTTTTTCTCTCAATTTACCAGATAAAGATCTAATAAGTACCTGACACGAGATGATACAACTATCTTATCTACTAGATATGCTGCAAATGCATGCGTCACAGCCCATCAGCAAGACCACAGCTGGTGAAACTATTACACTCATGGCACAAGCACCACTAAGAAACAGCTTTCACTACAACTTAGTGGTCTGCCAAAACCTGAACAGAAGTGCTCTCCAGTCTTCTATTTCAGAAACAGTGAGATAAGGGCTACTCACGTGTCTCCATCTGAGTCTTTTGCTAGAAACTGGTCTTGAGAGATGTTAGCCAATTTATTTTCCTCCTGCTCCACTTGCCACTGGAAAAACGACTTGCCCAGCTGTGTTGTGTTTCTGGCAACACTTTGGGGTGGTAGAGAGACATTTAAAGTGGCCAAAGAGACACTGCGTTCAAGACTACTGCAGACATTATTGGGAGCCAGGCTGAAGTTCTGAGCGTGGGGGCTGACATTAGCCTGCGGGTGGGCAGTGGTCAAGGACTGGAGGGGAGCAGAGATGTTCTCCGAGCCTTCAGAATCGTTCAGGAGGGAGGAGAAACTTTGCGATGGGCAATACTGCAGTTCATGGCTCTCGAAGGCATGCTGGTGGTAGCCTGGAGACTGGTCATTGGCAGAAAACGGCCTGTACTCCAGAGATGCATCTGAAGTGTAGCTCTGTGACAAATCCTGGTTCTGCGATGAAGGAAACTGGTAATGCTGAGGAGGATCAAGCATATTCTGGGAGGTGTGATCTTGGAATGCTTGGTACTTCTGGGGTGGGGAGAAAGCCTGTGTTCCCGGACTGTCGTGGTATTGTTCGCCAGGTGAGTTGTGGCTGGAGACACCATGCAACCAGCTAACCTGCACTGTATTCAGGGAAACAGGGCTGGACTCGTTCTTAATGTTTATGATGTTCTGAAGCAGATCAGAATTGCTGTCATGCTTTGGTTCGTTTTTATGCGTCTCTTCCATGTTATCCATTGAAGTTGGGGTCTGGGGCGGTGTCTGTCAGAAAAAGCAGCAAAACAAGCCCCACAGAGTCAGAGGTATTGTTTTAGGAGACACTTTCTGATTACAGAGAAACAGGCACAGAAAAAATACTACTTCAAGCTTACCAGGAGGTGAGGGTGAACATTAACTTGGCGTTTGAAAGGAGGTCCATCAGAAAGGAGCTCAGGAGCCTTTCTTTTGCCACCCTGACCTAGAACGCTCTTCAACTCTGCTAAAATAAATAAACACATCAATAAATAAACAATTATTCTTACAATCTACTTTTAAAATATTATTGCAGGGTATTTAGAAACGTTCAGGTGTTTGTTTTTTCTCACCTGTGTACGGTTCGTAGTTCACCAATCCTCCTTGTGCCTTTTGAGGGGAAAAAAAACAACAAAAGCAGATTATTCAATCATTACAATGCTATCCCAGTAAAAACTAAACAAAACAAACAGAAGCAGAGGTTTCCTTCTACAAACATAGAATATGTTTTAGAATAATCCTAGTACAGGACAGTCAAGCCTCAATCTAATTGTTTTCAATTGAGGTTAGAAAACATAAAGAGTTTTATGCAACTTAAATGAAAACTGCTTTTTTTCTTAAGGCTTTTTTAATAAGCTATTTGTTACAATACCACAGAACTCAAGAAAACGTAGAGGAAGACGACATTCCCCAGTAAGGTCTCAAGATTTTGCTTTTTTTTCTTTTAATGTGAATTAGCCTGCTCATTTTCTCCGGCTCTAATGCCGTGAACCTTTCTATGCAAAAAGTTTCCAGTGGCAACATTAGCATAGGAAACTCCAACACGCTGTCAAAAGGCAGACTGTGAGGAAAAACTCTCTCTAAGCCTCTCAGCCTTTCTCACATCTTCCTATTTTCCAGAGTGCGGTCTGTCTGTCTTTACAAGGGAGAAATGCAATATGCTGCTAAGCAGTTCTCCTCAGAGAAGGCTCCGCTCCTAAAACAAATGACCTCGCGTGAGCTAACAGGGGTTGCCTAAGCATAGAACACAAATCCATCTTTATCTGAACTCTCCTTAAAAAACAGGGCTCAGTGAGATGTTCAGGTGTCCCCCACAGAAGCTGTCTTGCCCATCTCCTCCCAGCTCACTTCTTCCACGGCGTGTATTGAAAAAATTACGACTCCATCCCCATCAGATAACACCAGAAACTTTATCGCGTGCCTTCCTTCGCCAACCTCAATCATGGTTAAACCTCATTATGTCAGCCCTGAAAAACGCTCATTACCTTGCCTTCATCCGCAGCGGGGCCCGAGGACATCTGCTTGCTGCTCCTGAAGTGCAGCAGGAGCTCCTTCACCGAGTTCTTCACGCGGACCCCCTGGAACGGCCCTCTGTGCTGCTTTCCTCCCCCCATGTGCTGCTCCGCTGTCGAGAGAGCACACGGAAGACGACGCTTAAGCCGCGGGGTCGACATCCACAGAAGCAGACGAGCCAGTGGAAGCCACCCAAGTCGCAGCCGAGAACCTCATCAGGCCCGGCCCAGCGCCCCGCTGCCGAAAGGGCCGGAAAGAACCCGAGCGCGGACCCGCGGCCGCCGCCACGTCCCCTCCCCGCAGCCCCGGCCCCGCCGTACCTTGCAGCGCGGGGCGGGCGCCTCCCCGGCCGTCCCTCCGGCCGCCGCCGCCGCGGCTGCTCACCGAGAGGTCCGAGTCCGAGCCCGGCGAGCCCGGGGCGGAATGCGCCGGCGAGCAGCTGCCTTCGCTGGAGTGGGGCGAGGCGCCGTAGAAATAGGCGAGGTTAATGGGGCTGCTGAGAGCCCCGCCGTCGCCGTCGGGCGCTGCGTCCCGGCTGCTGTCCACGATCATGGCGGTGCCGCGGGGCGGCGGGCGGCGGAGAACGGCGGGCGGCGGCGCGGCGACGGTCACGTCCAGGGCTGAACGGGCGGCGCGGCAGGGACTGGCGGGCGGCGGCAGCCGAGCCGCGCTTATAGCGGCTCCGCCCCGCCGGCAGAGGCGGGCCCGAGCACGGGCGGGGCCGCGCTTCCCGTAAGGGCGGCGGGGGGAGGCGGGACGCGGCCGCGCCCGGGATGGGGCTGGGGAACGCAGCCAGGCCGAGTCACCCCGCAGCGGCTGCCCAGCGCGGAGCAGACGCGAAAGCTGTCTTGTTTTCGTGCTGCGGTGGAGTCGGAGCGCAGCAGAGCGGGGAGGTGAGGCTGGTGAGGCGCTAAGCACAAGCGCAGTCTCTCACTCGCTTTTAACATCAACCGCACGGGTCGGTTAACTGTACTTACGGGGCGCACCTCTCCCTTTTCTACCTTTCGAAAAGATGTTTCTGCTGCCACCGTACTCACCGTCACACGAACCCGTGTTTGTCCGCAGCAGGTTGTGATTAGGATGTTGTTAGCGCTGCGGCTGCCCCAGAAATATGCAGTAAAACACACCACTGTATTTCTGAAGTATATTATGCAAATTGGAGGTCTATAATTTAGGTTATTATACGTGTTTTAATTGTGCTAAAAAAACATGGGACAGGTGCAACATGAAATTATATTAATCAGCTGTGAGGAGGCAGGAGGGAATTACTTTGTAGTATTCAAACATTTTGGCCTCTGTCGAGTGAGGAAAGGGTTTCACTTGGCAGTATCCACAATTTCCTGCTCCAAAAACACTGCTTTTAAGCCACAGATCAGATTTATACAATGACAGTAAAATGGGCAAATGTAACGTATAAAATGAAGTCAAACACTACCCAGTGCCAGAAATAGCATGGCCTAATAAAGCAAGAAATTCATTTGCTCCCTCATCAGCAGCAGGTTTCAATGAACTGCATTATGCAAGCAAGGATTTCTGAAATCAAGCTGTATGTTTTAAACATGTGACTTTGCCCTCTTGTTCTCCAAACCTCAAGATCTCAATCGTGATACCTTAGCTTTAGGTAGGCACTTTGACTATTTTCTTGCTAAAATGCGCTTGCTGAGATCCCTTACCTCTAGGACATGCTTTGCACACTGATGGGAGGATCCATGACATGGCTTTCTGAAAACAAACCTGACTGATCTAATCTAATTTTTGCATCGCTACTCTGCAGATGGGAAGTAAATGGTTTTAACCTGGTCAGAAGGGTCTCCACAGATCTTATCTT
This sequence comes from Chrysolophus pictus, assembly GCA_037305975.1. Taxonomy (NCBI): domain Eukaryota; kingdom Metazoa; phylum Chordata; class Aves; order Galliformes; family Phasianidae; genus Chrysolophus; species Chrysolophus pictus. The sequence goes on from CM074576.1 coordinate 110,399,216, forward strand.
TTAACAAACAATAACATGAATTGGAGAAGTATGTAGATGAAAAAAATAGATTTAGTGGCATAGTGGTCTGTAATTCCCTTAGAAATGCCAAGGGTAAAAGTGGATGTCAAACCAGAAGTGGATTTCACTCCTCTTAATTCTACTAGGTCACGCAAGGTCCATAAAAACACATACAGGCAGAGCGAGCAACACCTTTACCACTGCTATTCCGTAATCAGTTTGGATTTGATTTAATTGAAGATTAGCCTCTACGTGTAAACAAAAACTATCCTATGAAACAATATGATGAGGTTTTTACCTCAATGCAATGAGGTTGTGGAATTTCTATTCTATTTCAAAGTTGCAAGTCTACTGAAGGCTGAACTGTTGATCTGCTCTCATTGGACAACACAAATTCCACTTCAGGCAACACTCTGATACCTCAGCTCTCAGGTGTTTCATCAGCAACGTCTCATTTATCAGGTCTCCTGACATAAATCTGCTCCCCATCAAAGCAGATTAAGACAGGTCTAATTCCACCAAACTCTGTAACAAAAGACTCTTTCAAAAATACACACACCCAACGTTGCACAAGATGAGCCGGCTCCCAACAACCTCTCAAAGTGCTCCATGCAAGTTACTGGCAAATTATTGCTACATTTACAAATTGTAATTATTAATACTGGAGACCTCGAACGTTTCTCTTAGCCCAACCACCACGTAATATTTGTGGTGACCAAAGCTCCAGCAAATGTCTTCAGCCTAAGGAAATTCCTGCCAGGCAGGGTAGCAACCAGAAGGTCTCATCACCTTTTCTCCTGCCAGGAGAGCTGGCAGAGCCTGTATGGATGGCCACAAGCTGGGAGGAGGAGGTCAGTAGGGTAGGTATCTATGAAGGCACTCACCAGGCAGCTTCAGCCAGCTTTGGCTAAGCAGTAACCCAACAAAACCCATGGAACTGGGGAGCCAAGAGGCCTGTGTAGGGGTGGACACCTCAGCTCCTTAAGCAACGGCCTCCAGGTTCTCATCACCCATCCTCCTGTTTACTGCGATGTATCAATAATGCCAACTAGTGGCCAACATTAGCAACATTTGTCCTGAAACCTGTCTTGAATACAGCAGCAAATAGCAAGACGTGCTTATATTCCTATCTCAGACTGCTGAGAAAATGAGACGCAGTGTATTGGTTTTCAAATCAAAACCTCAGCTTCTTTCCTCGCTACCAATTAAACATGCAGATTAATCACTGCTGCCTGCTTCCACATTGCCGTCTTATTCAGAGCCAGCACTGAGCAAAGACGCACTGGAAATGCTGTTACTGGGCTTTCCCATGGACAAGGCCTGAAATAATTGTGTTCTTGACATGAGAAAACAGCTGACCCACTGCCCAAAATTGAAGCAGATCAAGAAGCCTGGTCCGTGCTTTGGGGGTTTTCTGTTAAAACACATTTTCATTATTTTCAACACATTTTCTAATCATAACCATGAGGTTTTCCCTCATTTCTGGGTCCTGGTGCTGAGAGTAGCACTTTAATCATGACAACATAACCTCAGACCAAGAGAGATTTTTTCCTGTCCGGCTTTCAACCATCTCTGGTTTATCCTTTCTCACAAAATGCCTATAGCCTGAGCTGGAAGGGGAAGGGGACTTCCAGACCATATTGCAGCATAACATTAAAGAAACCAGAAGGAAATTTTCTGTGAAACTACCTCAATATTGAATGGGGACAACTGGTGCAATGAGCTCTGCAAGGCCCACAGCACAGGTAATGGAGGGGATCGAGCACTCCCAGTTCTGAAAAACCTGGGCTGCACAGCTCAGGTAAAGGTTTGCAAATGCTTGCAAATTACTTCCTCCTAACACCCTATATCATCCTCTTTAGCTTCATAGGTAAGTGACCACCAATCCAACAAAACTAACCCCTACTTTTATATGGTCATATGACGCAGCCCCACAGCATCCCCTCATATCCTGTTCCCAGGATTGGTAACAGGGCATGTCCATGAGCTCAGTTCTGGGATTGCCAACTCCTGAGGATTAAACCTCAGCATGGTTTGCTCTAGGACTGCTCCCTGCAAGCAGTTGTACAGGCGAGGCTGTGCCAGTTTACCTCCCGCTATTTTGAACGACTCTCTAAAAGGCATCCTTCCTCATCTTTCCCCTCTGAAAAATCCCCTGGAAGCTGTAGCTCCACGTCACATATGCAGCAACAACTTGCTTGAGAAGTAGCACTGTGTTGGCAGTGATGTGTTATTTCAGGCACTCAGTGTTGAAGAGAGGGAAAAAAAAAAAAAAAGCAAACAAAAAAAACCCAACAAACCAAGCATGGAAAATATGTCCTGAGGAGGCCACACAGAGTTCAGAAGAGATCACAGCAAAGGGTTATGCTTTATGAATACGGCCAGTCTGCTGTAGGGAAATGGACAGGCTGTACAGTGTCTGTGCCTGCACTGCCTGGTCCCTGGGGCAGACACTGGGGTGAGTGCAATAAAGTGTATCGACTTCAAATAAATCAACTCCATAAAGCAGAGCTTTGCTTTCACTTTACAGCAGTACACAGTTGTGTCTGCCAGATACATAGCCACTCCTAACACGCTGGGGAGCACAAGGAGAGTGCCAGCCCCCAGAGCAGCTCACAGTTTGGTGGGAATGGGAGTGGTCTAAAGCCTCCTCAGGCCGTCCTTAGTGGCAGCACAGAACAACACAGAACAGCCTTTAGGTAAATTGGCAGGGACAAACTAATAGTGACAAGAATTTGGTTTTGCAACACATTTCTGGAATTGTATGACCTCTGTGGTATTTCTTAAACTGAAAATAAAAATGGTAGTTTACTGTCCAGTTGCTTAATGCAAGTGAGTATTTGCTGTGTGGATGTCAAATGTTGCTTATTCTGAAATAGGTATAATTAGCCTCCTGCTACAGGCTTTGAGTCAAGGTGTGCGAATACAGCTGCCACACCTCTGTGTGCCAGAAGCATTTCTATGCAGCATACAAATTCCAAGCAGTCCAACATAACACTGAGTTGGCTTTTAGAACAGCACCAAGAAAACTGGAGATGAAAGCTTACTAACAACTTCACTCCCAGAGACTGTTCTCTAGGATCAATAAGCATGTTTGCCCTAACAACTTAAGAGACCACGTGTTGGCAGGTTGGAAACAGGCCATGATGCATTTTTTTTTCCCCTCTAAAAGCTAGTACAGAGGAATCTGTGTTCCTTCTCTCTGCTCTACTTGTATTGCTACATTTTTCCTCGACATTGGTCTCCATGACTGCCATTCTAGGATTAGCCTGAACTTCAAAATGGAGTGTGTATAGTTCTTCATATTAGAGGAAAAACTCAGACTATTTACCATGCATCTTTTGGGCTTACTCCTTTGATCTGAAGAATGCTTTTTTTTTTAATATTAAGAAAAAAAAAAAAAGGTTGCTCCCAACTTGATTCTTTCACACTGTGTATGTAAAGCAGCTGAAATCAGTACAGGGGAAAAGAAACGCCAAACCTGTAAGTGTTCAAAGCTGCCTAAGCTGATTTCTTTACAAGTAAACAGTTTCCTTTGTACGTCTTGTATTTGTGGACATTCCTTTTGGCATACTCACTGCCCTGGTTAGTCATGTTTTCTCATAAGCTGCTCTATCTCATTAGTACCTTGCAGTAGGAACTCATCACTAAGACACACACGCACCGCTGATGTCACAGCATGTAAATACAGAGCAAAATGCTGTTTCCCCATAGCAAAGGGCAACATCACATGTCAACTGGAAAACGTACTGCTGTATGCATACATGAAATAAATAATACATGTTCCTGTCTGAAAACACTATGCTTACAATATTCTGGTTTAGAAAGGGAGTTAGTGAAGTTTCTCAGTGCTGTTGAGACCGCTGTAGATTTAAAGATGCAAGCATGAGCTTTCTTTATGATTCATGCCAAAGGTCTTTTTCCTCCTAACTCAGGTGGCCAACCTAGGACAAAAACCTATCGATCATTCTAAGCCCACATTCATTTTTGTTTTCTGTTGTCAGACACAGGAGCAGTGCTACAACCAAGGCAATGAGTTAGGCGCCAGCAGGCTTGGATTTCAGTCTCCTTACTTTCCAGAAACAAGGACCCCAGGAAAACAGAATCACATTCTCATAGGGGATACACGTCTCCCAGAATGCAGCAGCATCAATCAGCTCTTCAGTAAGAAATATGAGGTAAAACTGCTTTATCTCAGCAAGGCTTTAAAACAGGAAAATATACCTTTGGAACTGTACTTTGCCTAGGACTAAACAGTCTCTCAATTTACACATAGTAATGGTTAGACTAACACGGAGGTTACCATACATTTAGGCTCCTCAGACATGTTTTTCTACTCAAAAGTGTTGCCCAGACAGATTTTGAAAAATTACCCTGTTCTTGGACACGATAACTCAGTCACATCTACTTCACAGTAGTTCTCACCAGGCTGACACCTGGCCAGAAATCCCAGACACAGTGGTAGCACACATGCAGATCAACTATGCTGTAGCTGCGCAGCAAGATCAAGACCTGCAGGGACTTCAGCATTGATTTCCACCATCCTACACAGTTGATATACAAGGATCTGCTCAGTCTGAGAGTGCATATCAGCATGCAGGAAATCCCAGGCAGAAACAAGACAATGCTGAGTATTTCACACCACTGACACTCGCACCAGTTTAACAACTCAAAGTTTACTGCAGCAAAGCACTTGCTGTTCTTGCATGTCTTATGTCTTGACCTTATTTCACTATGATTTTCATACCATAGATTTTAAATACCTTTAGTTCAGACTTCCAGTTACTAGAGAAATCCCAGCTTTCAAATCACGTGGCTATTTGACCCCAGGAAAGTCCCAAAACTCAGCTGTGGAACTGTCCTCCATTAGTCAGACAAAAATTCAATAAACAGGAAATATTCTCACTTTTCTAAAAAGCACCTAAACCAAGGCAGCCAAGTAACATTTCGCTACTGTAAGGAAAATGTTGGTTTCATCCAAGCAGCAATATAAAAACTTCCCCAATGCTTGGGATGAATTTCAAATTCCAGGTCAGGATTTATCCACAGTTAAACATGTGCAATCATATTCAAGCAGGACAACGTCACTATCAGAATTTGTTGCCACACGTCTCAGCAATGTAATTCCTACACCTGCATGAAGGGTACTAATATCATGATAAAGATACTAGCGTGATGTCTTCTTTTGACTCTGTAAGATTAACAGCCAGTTTCTACACACTTAGAAAGAAATCCATGACAATGGATAGTAACAACACATTACGTTAATATGCAAGTCGTGTAGCAGTTAGCAAAAAAAATAGCAAGAAACTTTAAAAGAAACCCTTTGGATTTAGTGGGACATCATGGAAAACTCTGTTCTCACACTTTGGCTCTTTCCTTCGGTTCTCAGCTGGGAAGATGTATTGTCTAAAGCCAGACACATCCTGTCTCACAGGACACTGTTTTCCATGGAAGCTAGACCACGGATTTTTAAGTCTCCTTTTCAATTCCTGCCAATTTCCTGCAAAGAAAGCAGGGCTTAAGGCAGCTCTAGACTAGTCTTACACGTTTCGTCTCCTGGAGCTGGTGATCGGGGATGCAAAAACTGCATTCAGGTTTTCTGGCAGCATCATCAGAACTGTGTTTTGCTGTCCACAAAACCCTGGGCTACAGCAGAAGGGTGGACTGGGGCTACCCCTGCCATTCCACTGCTCTGGGAGGCTGGGGATAGGAAGGACATGCCCAGGAAAACATCATGCAGTCCCAGAGTTTTGTCAGCAACTAGCCACAGGCACTTGGAGACAAAGGGTGTTTGCTCCCCACACACACCCTCCTCCTATCAACCTCCATTAAATGCAAAGGAAAATATGGCTTTCTGTAAAAAAAAAAAAAAAAAAAAAAAAAAAAAGTCAATAAAAGGTCTCAGTAGCCAAAAATAAATTGATTCCCTCAGGAACAAAGGTGATACTAGAGTTTAATTTGGAGCAGAAATATGGCTTTGTTCCCAGTGTCCCTAGGTGACATTTTTCCCTCACTAGCTGATCACAGAGACTGGCTAACAAAGTATCCAGGGTTTGGCTCTTTCTCTGGTCCCTAGGGGCCTTGAGGGAAGCCAGGACATCCCAACTGAAAATACCCAGCTTCTATCTGAAATAGTTGCATGCTCCCCATCCTCAGCCATACACCTGTCTCAAGTGACACTGTAGCGTGGCTACAATTACATGTTGTTCTCTCCAAGAAGCTCAGTGCTGAGCTGCCTCCCAGCCTGCAGATACAGACACAGGTAGCAAATCAGGATGCTGCATATTCAACTTCACGTGGTAAGCCAGAGAAACCCTCGCCAGGCGGTGAAAAGGAGTTTATGGCCTGGTTCATTAAACTTATACCGTACTGGATTTTAAAAAGAAGTACATTTAATGAACCCAAACTTCACTTTATTTCCACAGGCTTTTGCTAAATCTCAAAAGTAAGCATAAATCCCTGCTCTTTTTGCTGTGCTGTCAGCAGTCTAAACGCACCATGACAAGTTTACTCCTGTCCTATTGAAACTGGCAAACTTGTATGCTGATGAATTCTGCTATTCCAAAATTACTCACTAAATTAAACAAACAAACACTGTAATCAAGATACCCAAGACACCTGTATCCATTACCAATCTCTCTTCCAGTCAGTGCCCTGATTTTAGCTGCCCGTCTGCCCTAACTCTAGAAAATGATTACACCCTCTCCTGAAAAAAAAAAGATTATTTTCAGAGAGAATTGCCTAAAGCATCAAAGCTGTTTGGGGTTAAAAACTGCAGTTACTTCCACTTGTGTTTTGTCCCTAGACCCACTGCAGGCTTTCAAAATCCCACCATGTCTTGTGGTTTCTTTCTTCTTGGTTATCACCCATTACCCATCCAAAACTCAACCAGTCTTCTAAACCCAACCCCAATGCAGATGTGTACTACATGCATATATGTAATATGTAAGTTCCAATCAATTACAGCTTTTAAAGAATAAAGCAAACAGAAATAGAGTACCTTCATGTCAGAAGAGCGAAGTTAGAGCTCTGTGGAATACAAGCCATCTCCTTGTACCCCACTGGCAAGCGATCGTCCCTTATGGCCACATCTGTGAGAATGACTGAAAAGTTCCTCTGAGATTTAACAATATGAAACAGAGAAACGACAGCAGGGAAACTACCCACCAAACATCTCGCTTACTCTGGCTTTTTAGTCATGGGGAGAAAAAAAGACAGTCTTAAAAAAAGACTCCCTAAACACCTTCTCCCTAAATTTTAGAGCTCCAGGCTGAGTGCCCACAGGGCTGTTTTTATTGCAGTGCCCAGGCACCATTTATCTTTTAGCTCTGGTTAATCGGGGAGGGCCAGAGGGAAATGTTATGACATGTGAGAGGAAGCGAGAGGGTGGAGGAGGGCAGCGCGAGAGTGGCTCCCTGGACTTTTTCTGCATGGTGGAATTTCCCAGACAGGGTGAGCCCCATCGGGGACATTCCCCTGCCAGGGAGGCTGGTAGGAAACCCCAAGCTGGCGTAACGCTGCCAAATAGGGTCTAGAACATACTGACGTATGTTTTACAGCAAGAACAATGAAAGAGGTCTGTTACAACAACGCAAGGGAACAGAAACCTGCAGTGTGCAACTTGGCAGGATTTCTTTCCTCATGTAGTTTGGTTCCACCTTCTATTTTCAGCACTGTACATACAGCCGCAAGAAACTGAGAAGCATTTTGTAACCCTCTTCTGTCACTGCACTACAGGGTAATCTGTACTAGCAGGTGCATGTACAGCAGCCACAAAGAAAGCAAGCATCCCATGGATTTAAAAAAAAAAAACAAAACAAATGAACAGCTTGAGCCTTCACGATACAGAGCAGGAAACAGTACCTCTCTCCTTGGTAAGCATCTGGATTTCAGGGCAGTTTCGCCTTCAGAAAGGCTGAGATGAGTTTCACAGAAGCTACTATCACTTACATCGTGCAAACGCCACACAATCAGAAGCTTGATTTAAAAAAAAAAAAAAGTACTTCCCCTTAGTCATAGATGCAATGGATGTAAAGCAGTCATCTGCTTCAGTAGATAAACTAATCTTCAAATCTTTGTTACAGGAGAAGTTCCCAAGATTTTCCTAAAAGGAGAAAGGCTCCTTAAAAATCATTTTGCTTTTCTTCTCCTTTCACCAGGGCCACATGGCAGAACCCTCCTTGCTCAAAAATGTAGCCAACAAGGAGAAGACACTCACATCTTCTCAGAGCAAACATTTCGTGGCTTTGATGCATTTCATTAAACTTTCTTAAGCACAGTTAACACACGTCTACGTACAAGGAAAGAACACTTAACCCCTAATTCCCTTGTATCCCTTGTAGGAAGCACAAGGGAAGTAGATGTTTAAAAAAAAAATAGAGTAAAATAAAAACCAGTCAGATTCTACCCCACCTTCACCCTGCCTCAGCAAGCTGAAAGACGTAGGAGAGAACTTTTTCTTCCCAAAGGTGATAATTTTGAAACCTTCCGCCTGCAGGCAGGAAATGCTGTGTGGGCTCCATCTTCCTGTTCTCAGATCTATTATATCACTGGAACATGTTCAACTGATAATCTCAATGGGCTCAACACTTCTTCAAAATAAGGGTATTTTCCTCTAGCCGAGGCAAGAATTTGCTGGGCAGCTGTAGGCCTCGAGTGCCCTCAGCCTTGTGTAACACACGGCAAGGCAGTGCCACAGACCAGGCCCTCACCCAGCTCACTTCCGCTGCAGCTTCGCAGCAAATGGCTGCAGTTGGAGACCTGGGTGGTCTCTCAAGACCAAAATCTTTCTTTACAAAGAAGGTATGTGGATGGACTATCACCACTAATACCTGGAGCACCACTCAGCTCATCCAGCCCTTTCCCCATAGGTGTAAGCTGCCTCCCAAACCAGAGTAGCTGAAGTGTTCTGTGTCCTAAAGCCATTATCAGAACTCATTATCAGCTGCAAACTCACCTGAGAGGTCAGCCCTGGGAGGAGGACCATCCACGCCTTCTAACTGCTGCTACAAAAACAAAGTCCAAATGGGACAAGAAGCAGGAACTGAGGCACAGAAGGGCAAAGTAACAAAGTCAAGCATAAAACGTGCAGCAGAACAGGAAGAAGAATCAATTTCAGTCAGAAATAGAAACATCTTGTAGCAGTATTTGCTAGACACAAATTAGGACAGTAACACATTAGGAATAGATCTGCTGCCATAAAACCTACATTGCAAATTGTGGATTTGAAGTCAGTGGGATTGGAAAATACTCATTTATTGGACACGCTTTACAACAACAAAAGTAATTGTAGCATTTGTTTGTTACTTGAGTTCTTGAATTTTTTTTAATTAAATTGTGAAGACAGTATCTCCTTTTCTTATTTTGTGCGTGTGTGTGTTACTTATCAAAGGCAAAAGTAAGACACAGCAGAAGCAACTAATAATACAAACACAAAGGGCAAAAATGTTAAAGATGAAGCAGAACGGGAAGACAAGATTAGAAGGAAGAAACAGCTAAGACAGAAATATCTGCCATGCCCAGAGAGAATCTGATTCAGGTAGTGAAAAAGGGCAAGTGGTTCTGGAAAATCTGACTCACTTGTCCCAGGGAATAAGAGAGAGGAAGAAGGATTGGAAAGAACTGAGTGCAGAATTGCAAGGGAAAAAACATCAGCGCGTTCTGCTTATTCTGCTTTTTACTCAGGTAACATGAGTTTAAAACCTGGTGAGCCCCTAATGGCAAGTCCCACCTTGAAGTTCTTCTGTGAGATCCTTCAGAGCAAGGTGCCATGGTGTTGCAGACCAGCACTCATGCCGTACCAAATCCCAATCATTGCAAACAAGCCGCAGCAGACATTCAGACAGAATGAGAAAGGAGAGCCCTGCATCAGGCTGAACCAAAAAGAAACCAGACTCAAAGATATGCAGAAGGCTCATGCATGAAGACAGGAGGTAAAATACACTTGTCTACAAAGGCTGCTCTGAAAGTAATGCCTCCTATCTTATTATATCGGCCCACCACATCAGAGGTGGATGTTGGTGGTATGGCAGTAGAAGTTGAAATATCCCAAAATATTCCTTTACATTTTGTTGCCACAGGACTGACGGCAGCAGATTGCAGTCTGACAAAGCAGTGTATGATATGGAAGCATGTTTGAAGCAAAGGCGTGTCACTGAATTCCTCTATGAGGAAAAAATGGTACTCAGTGACATCCATTGATACTTGTTGAATGTTGAGAGAGACCAAACAGCAGATGTGAACACTGAGGCAGTAGAGGGTGCATTTCAACAGTGGCAACCTGTGGGTCACCTCCATCAGTGTAGACAAACGTAGCATGTAGACTTCTGTTCATCAATGGAAAAAAAAAAACAGAGCTAATGGTAGTGACTGCTGAAAAACAGTGTCGCATGGTTAAGAATTAGCTCTACCAAGCAATGTTGTTGTGCTCTTTGTATCTGTTGTAGTTTCCATGGAAATAAATGGGAGGCGCTACTTTTGGAGCGACCTACATAGAGTACCACTTAGTGGTGTTTGTACCATTCATTTTTAAGCCTTTGGAATTAAAAGATAAACCACTATCAATGGCAGATTTAGGAGAGCTTTCATTTGAGAGTCATCCCAGGCTCTTTTTCAGTGCCTCAAAATCCCCTTCTAGGCACGTTCATTAATGATTCACTAATCTGTTAAGCCCATCCCAGCTGACACAGCTAAGATGCAGGGCAGAGCATACTTTCACTTGGGTTTAGTTACACACTCACTCTGCATGTAGGGCTCACAGAAAGCTATTCAAACACTGTTAACTTTCTAGCAATCTCCCATAAAATCCCTCAGCTCCACTCCAGGCAGAGAAGTTCCTATGCAATTCACTCTGACAGAAACAGAAAACAGACCAGTTTATTTTACACCAAAAGACTAGATGTAGTAAAACAACCAGTAAAGAAGGATAACATTTGATTCACAGCCCAGAAGTGGGCTAGATAACCTAATATGAGAGCTCAAATGTGTGACAGCAGCAGAACGAACATTACAGGAGAGACTCAAAGATCCACATTTGGAGAGATAATAATACATTTCTCTCATTTCAGAGCTTCCTGTACTGAAGGGACAGCTGATGTGTTGGAAATTATGCAGTACTTTGCTAACTAAGGATGCAGTGATAAACCATGGGATGAACACAAGACAAACCATACCAACTGGATCAAGAACCCTAAGGTCTCACCTCTTTGTAGACCCAGTGTGGCACCACTGATCCAGAAGTGCTAGGCTCCAGCCTTACTGTCAGAAACTCAGGTTCCAGTCCCCTCTGTGCCAAGCACTTGATCCACTTCAGGAAAGTTAGAGACCTTCTGAGTCACCACCAGCTCTGAACAACACCTGGCACATGATGAAAGCCTGCTTGTATACTGCTCCTTATTTTATGTATTGGGTTTGGTTTAAAAAGTTCCTCACCTCTGTTATCTATCATGTGTACAGACGTTTGACAACTCAGTACACATGGCTGTATAAACAAGCCATAAGCAAAAAGTTTTACAACAGTGCCTAACAAACAATTTGTATTACATTACAGTCAGGAAGGGAGTTGAGAAAGAAGTGTCTGAACAGCCTGAGTGAGAAGAACTGTTCCTTTTCAACACATTTGGAGAGCTATATATGTATTTCAGGTTGTTATATCCCAGGAGTGACTCCATCCCTCACAATTACTACTATTGTCTATGAAAACCTTGGCATGACTAAACAACTTCATTCCTCTCCTCGATGGAGAGGAACACATCTCCACAGAACACCTTTGCATGATGTTCTTCCTTCCCCTCAATCCTGTTATTTTTGCTTCTCCTCTTTCCTATCGCTTATTTCCCTTTCCTCTCTAAGCATGTCTGAGGCCTGCTCTCACATCACACTGAAAAGCATCTTACACTTTGCAGCCCCCCTGCTCCTTTTTTGGTTGGATGAGCAGATGGGACACAATGGCAGCATGCTTCACTCAGAGGAACAAGCTCACAGAAGAACAGCAACTTAAATGACTGCACAGGACATTGCCTCAGATCCTGCTTCCTTCTGGGATCAGCATTAAATGAGAGGTGGGGGGACAGAAAAACAGAAAACATTTTACAGTTCTGCCTCCATATACTCACTTCCATTTACCAGGAACTTGTAGTTGAGGGATTTTTTCCAAGTTAAACAGGGTATTGTTGGCAATGCACCCTGCTTACTTGCTTCCCAGCTGTGAATCCTGGCTGCAGTGTAACTCCAGGGCAATCCAAATAGCAGTCCCCCACCTCCTCCATCCTAGCCCTCCAGCCACCACAGGACAAGCACAGCTTATGTCCTAACATGGCAGCAGGCACGTACCTAGACTACAGCATTTCGTCCATTACTTAAAGTAATGAAGTGACTAAAGGATTTTCCATTGGCCAACTGGGTTTTCAAAGCCCTCAGAGAAAGAAGCCTACATTACGTACAAAGTTTTCTTGTATGACACTGACAACAGGAAACAATGTGTTTCAGTACTGGGTCTGGTGCCAGGCTTGAGCCACTTGCACAGATCACGCCTCTCCAAATATACATACATCGTCTGAAAAAAAAAAATGGAACTGATTTTTATCTATAAACTGCTGTATAAGACTTCTACCCAACATGCAACACACAATATAGTAGTTAGGTAAAACTAAGAGAAATATGACACATTTCTAAAGGAACTACAAAAAAAGGGAAGTTATGTGATGTTAGGGCAAACAAGATAAACTGATACCAAATTAGATCAAACATGTCTGATGCACAAGCTTGCCCATTTTAATAGGAACTTTTTAATCTTTGAGCTTTTTGGCTATTTGAATGGCTTTTCCAATCTCATCAGGCAATAATACATTACAGCCTTCTTTGTACTGTAAGCATCTCACTATCATCCATATAATAGAAAAAGAGACACCTGTAAAGCACGTTCTTTTTTCTAACATACAGAGACCTCCACTGCCACCAAGAGCCTTCTGAACTAAATGTGTAGCATGAACTAAGTACGAAGAAGTGATCTGGACTTAGTAAGAGCTCTGTAAGTTAAATATGCATTTTGTGACAGACATTTTTTACTGTTACTTAACCATGAGCACAAAAGTTTTAACTCATGCTTCTGAAAAAAAGTAAAAAAACCCAGTACTCTTACCAGCAGACAACTTCAGATGTTTGTGTTTGTCATATATGCATGGAAACATTATCTGTAGTATACAAAAAGTCATGCTGACCCTTCTAGTATGCAACATGAGTCTCAAAGTAAAGGTGCAGTGGTGTTGCAAGCAGGAGAAATCAAACAACTGAAATTGAAAGAAGTCATGACAACAACTGCCTTTTGTCCTCTCTTTCATCAAGAACTCAAATAACATTTCCCCTAAGCATCTAGAATTAAGAAATCTGCCTGACATGGTTTTCAAAAAGCAAGGTCATGAAAAGCAAAGTCAAACTATCAGTAGTAGAAAATGACTGAGTATCAGTCTAATCCATAAAATGAAGATTACTTACTTTACAAATTGCTCTGATATCTTCTGATAAAAATACAGAGAGTTTTTCACACTGTTACTTCAGTGAGATGCACATGGACTAAATAAATTAAGGTAAAAAAAACTTACGTACCGAAAGATTAATAATCAAAAGGCTCATGGTTAGGAATAAAAACACCCAAAATAGCACATTTTCTTCCATTCAGCTGAAGGGAATGGAAAGAAAAACAGGGCTTTGAAAAATCTCACAAAAGAAATTTCTACATGTAAATGAAGATACTCCACTGACAACTGCAAAACTTCTTTTGAGTCCCATTTCATATTAAGTAACTCAAAAAACAACCAACCTCTTAAGTCCTTATTAAAGTCAATTTAGAACCTTAAAGGTTTAAAGAAAGTGATTTAAAAATATTTTATTGCTTCTGATTACATCACTATATACGGTACATACACAACTGGTGAAACTGGTAGCAAAAGGAGAATAGAGATGAAAATAAGCTTACAGCTGAGCCGAATGACAAAAGCATTCTGCCCTTAGTCTTCATCTTTTAACAACAGTAATTCCTCAGTATCTCCCTTCCTTCTCCCTGTCTATTCCAGAGCACAAAGAAATAAACCATCAGTCCTCAGCCCACATGAATGGTCAATTTTCCTCAAGTTCATGACTTGAAAATTAATCTGTTATTAAAAAATTAATCTGAAAGGCAGAGGTTCTATCAGAATGTGATTAGACGTCTTTGCTAATAGAAATCTAGTTCTCTTGCTTTTGATTGTCATAACATTCAAGATTTCTTCCTCTCTATTTTTGATGGCTAACAGTGATGAGAAGTTGCTGCTGAAGAGCACTAGTGAACAGCAGAACATTCAGATAAGAAACATGCTGTCACAGTGCTTTCACACATGATACAGCATTTTGAGGAAAACCAAACAGTTGGTCTACAAATTAAGTAGTTTCCTTCAAAGTAAGAGTTTGAAGTCTTACTTTCATTAACGTTATTTGGATAGATTTCTTATTCAGGATGAAAGCTTTGTACTCTACCCACTTTAAAAATGCACCTAGAGAAGATGAAAAGTCATTTTGCATTGTGGTGGTTGGTGGTTTACATTCCCAGGACTGAATTGGTGTGGTCTCTTACTGGCAGCAGATGCATTCAGATGCATTGCTATTAACATATTCAAGTAAGAAACACTTACCTAAAGCTAATATATGCACAGACAGTAAGCAAGGCAGTTGTCAGTAGCAACTGACAAAGTGGACATCCTGAATTCTGGTCTGAAAAGGTAAAATTAAATGCTACTTGGCTGTACGCAACTCCTACAGTGATTTTTACACTTTTTCAATTTGTTAAGCTTATTAATGGATGCTGTTGACTTTTACACGCTAAAAGAACTTACATTTGTTTTTAAAACAGTGTTCTTGTAGCTAGCAACACAAGCTCCCTTTAGTGTCCAGCAACAAGAGCACAGCCTTCCCATACACAGCAACAAACCTAGCAGAGAGCAAAACACTTCTGATACAAAGACATTTCAGTCACTGCACTCCGCAACCTGCCCATTTGCTCTGTTTTTCTCAGTTTGCTCACTATTAATTGACTCATATTCTCGTTAAGCATTATGGACTTCTTCAGAAGCACTCTACTACATGCGTCTTGACACATTTCTCAGTACTGTCATTGGTAAAGACCAACTTTGGCTTGAGTGGAACCAGAAGTAAGACAACACTGAACACTTTCCTACTCCACAATTTCAGAGCTGAATTTAATCAAAATGTTCAAAGTGTTACTTTTTAAAACTATAGGCAGGTTCAGTCAAATTAGCAGCATTGAAAACAGTTCCAGAAGGCCCAAGAGCCACCTGCATTCACATGGGCAAAACAGCAAACATTTACCAAGCACCTGTATGAAGGCCATTCCTGGATGTTTGGTATGGGAGTGGGATTTTTATTATTTTTGTCCTCTCTTTATTCAATAGCTTCACTGTTGCCTGCATAAGTAATAAAACTGATCAACATAGAAGGAAAGGAGGACATCAGCACAAAGCCTTGATGCTAGTTTACACCAGACTTATGCTACCCATTCACAAATTGTTAAGCGTATTCAAGTAACTTGGCTTCTCTTAACACAATGTATTATGTATGTATAAAAGTACATAACAGAAGCCCAGCTTTGCAAGAGCATAAAGGAACAAGTTTATCTAACCAGGAAGTGAAATGATTTCATTAGGAAATGCCTCAAGCAGGCAAGCTTGCAGTTTTAACATGCACAAACTGCCTGAGACAGTGCCTTCACTGGGGTCAGCATACACACATTGCTTTGTTACAGATAAATCAAGACATTATCAAAACTCAGAAGAGATTCAGTAGTACAGGAAAGCCAACTAAAATACTGGCCATTTGCATTATTTAGCAGCTATCTGTAAACACCAAGAGTGCCTAACTAGTGTGCTTTACTAAATTTTAGCCAACTCCTGATAACTTTATAGTATAGACATTATGATTGAGCTTCCTTGAATGATAATAGCAGCTTTAAGACACACACTTCACATTTCTGATTAGGACTCTGAAAAAAGAATAGGCATTGTGCTTCTATGACCAACGTAGAACTGCAGGGGATCCTCCTCCAACTCTGAGTTGACAGAGAAAGAGAGTCTGGGAGAAAGACTGCTCCCAAATAATTCTTTCACTAGATTCCACCCAGTTCCGAGCAAATTCCACGTTATATGGACTAAACATACAGTGCAGATAACTAGTAAAGCTAATAACCCACATAATTCCCTATTGAATCTCGTCAATTTAAGGTGCTTGCTAATAATCTGAGATATAAATAAGATTCTAAGGAATCAACCTCACAGGAAGATATGGCCTAAACAGTTAACTCTTCTCCTCCATCCCTCACAGCTACTAGATTTATGGCCAGCCTGCCTATACTGAACGCGGATACAATAAGCACAGTTCTCCCACACCATCCAGCATAAACTTAGTAGCTCTGGCAAAGACCAACTTTACCTCAGCTGCAGCAAAACGTGACACAGGGATGCCTACTTGTGCTAAATTTGCAGAGGGCACACGTAAGATAGAAATGTATCTATTTGATTCCTAACAATTATTTCTTTTGGGTGCAAGTTATGTGGCAAGTAGTGAGCCAGAGACATCTCCCAAGCATCCACAAAGTGCACAGCAATTCCTGAGAACATTTTCCTCATGACAGAATCAAGCTGAAGGGAATACCAGTCACTGTTAAAGAGGCTCACTTCTGGCCCAAGCTCCTGAACGTTTGCAGTTCTGATGACAATTAAAGTCTTGGGGCTGCGGTCCAGCAGTTGAATAACTGCCCTCCGAATGTTCCTCAGCCTCCTGATATACACTTCCACAGGGAAAGTGCTGAAGTGGGACCATATAGTTATGGCTATCACAGTGTTTCTCCCCCCAACGATGCCATTCAGTTCGTTCGCAATGTAGCGCAGTTCACTTGTAAAGACTGTCGTGAAGCGAATGGGTGGTCCGTGACAGCGGAATTTCAGTAGGATATTGTGCTTCAGATCCACGGACATAAAAGGGCCCACATTCTTAGGACTCCCCAGATTAAATTCCACTAGATCTGAAAACCCAAGAGCAAAACATTAGTTAAAAGACAGAAAAAGACACAAAACAATTCAACAGGAGAATAGGATCACAGGGCAACGGTAGCAGTGAATACATACACAGTTCTAAGAATCCTAAAGTGAAACAAAAGATAAGCATTATCATAGAATGGGTCTAGGTTGGAAGGGACCTCGAAGATCATCAAGCTTCACCCCCCTTGCTGTTGGCATGATTGCTATCCACTATATCAGGCTGCCCAGGGTCCTATCTAACCGGGCCTTGAGCACCTCCAGGGATGAGGCATCAGCAATCTCTCTGGGCAGCCTGCATCCGAGCCTCACCACAAGTATACAAACATCACAGAATTGCAGACCCTCCAAGTAATAAATTTCCTCCTAATATCTAAGCTAAGCTTCTTCTCCTCCTGTTCAAAACCATTCCCCTTTGTCAATATCAATATCTGCCTATGTGAAAATTAGGTCTCATTTCTGCTTATAAACTCCAGTTAAATACTGGCAGGCCAAAATGACATCTCCTGCTGCAGTCTTCTCTTCTCCATGCTGAACAAACCCAGCTCCCTCTACCTTTCTTCACAGGAGAAGTGCACCAGCCCTCTAATAATCTTTTTGTCCTGCCTCTGGATCCACTGCAACAGCTCCACAGGCATATTGGCTACATATTTCAAAATGGAGTTTATATAACTGTTGAAATTTGCAAACCAGCACACTTTACCTTCAAAAGATCATATGTATTAGTACTTTTTCCAAGTTCCCCAAACTGTTTTTTTTCCCCCCAGGTAAAAAAAAAAAAAAGAAGCATTTCCAAACAGATCTCTTATTTTATCAATAGGCTTTTTCATTGTCAGCCTATGAGCCCAAAGTTCAACTGTAACTTTTACAGCAACTTCAGAACTCCATTAAATTTAAAGAAGAATTTAATTGGTTAACATGGAGTCTCAGTCTCCATTTCAACACTACTGAACTGCCTTAGAGTTGGGGTGAAAGAGGAATACCAAATTGGCTACTGAAACTGTGTTATTTAATGAAAAGTTAAAATAAAGAAAATGGAAGAAGGAGCTCAAAACCAAATGAACAGTAGTCATCTGCTTCTGGAAGTCATTTGTTTCTGCAAGTCATTTTGCTACTTCACTTCATTCCAAAATATTACCAGCCAAGCCTCACCCAGACAATCCTCCACAAGTTTTGGTATGCCACCTCGTGGCCACATAACAACTCACAGTAGCAACAATGTTCTTAATTAGTGAAACATGTTCATAGATACACAACTTGTGGCCCTTTTTCTCATAAAGCCTAGAAGTTTCTAAAGTTTTCTTAAACACCTGAATGATTGCCTTTCTATCAGCACTTGTGATGTTTTGCCTTTCCTCTCCCTTTTGACATTACTATTCAATAAGATCAACTCTGCATCTGAGATGAGTAAAATAAAGAATTCCAAACATCTTCAAGGTAAAAAAAAATTAAAAAGAAAAGCAACAACCTGGAACAGCTGCAGTCAGATATTCAAACCACTGCCTTATTGTAGAGTCTCCAAACAAGTGGATTACTTTTCCTTGCAAACACTTGCTTATATCGTCTGACTTGTTAAAATGATAAATCCAGTGTGATCTTGGCCTCCAAAGGTCTTCATAGTAGTAACCAGAAGGGGAAACTGTGGGATCTTCAGCCCTGTCCATATTGCTTGAATCTGGAAAAAAAAAAAAACCCTCTGAAATTAACATATAACAAACATACCTTCTATCACTTAAATGGACGTGTACATTCAACTACTTCACTTTAGAACGTATATAACATACAATAAAAAGCTCAGTGCATCATAAGCCTGTAAGACCAAGTACTTTCCCTACTATTTCTTCACCAAAACCTACTACACGTAACCACTTGTAGCTTTAAAGTTTTTTTAAAAAACTTATTTTAAACTTAACTACTTTTTAAACTTATTTTGAAGTACTTCTAAGTTAAACTATATCTGATGATGACAAAGAAGGACAGTCTGGACAGCATCACAGAATTTCCAAGCCTCACTGTGCCTCCTCTGCCAGCACACATCTGCAATCTGCTAAAGTACAGCTCCCCCCTCTAGCGGCCTGTCTGCCAACAGGAAGGGATGGCAGCTGTTGTGCTTTGAAGGAGCAGCATCTCCCACTGCAGCAGCAAACACCAGCCCTAAGGTGACAACATGCAAGAGAAAACCTGATACCACTTGTATTTGCTTAGTGTAAATCCATCTATGGAACAGTCCACACACTGACACTAATATAGGCCCAACCACAGATGCTGTAAGAATGAAATCTGAATTCTGAGGACTACAAAACCAGGAAGTGCCAGAATTAAAGCAATAATTTTTATGTGCCTTTTGAATGTATGAATTGTGTTAAACTTTAACTCCATGGGTTTCATACTTTCTGCTGTCCAATTTCTTCCTATTTCATTGCTGGCATAGGTTGCTCTCTGAGGAGTAATTTGACGACCCCTGGGAAGCTCTGATTCTTTGGACTCCTCTTTGTCTTGGAGACATTGGATGTTATGTTGAAAACTGGGGCTAGTGATTACAGGAAGAGAAACTGCAATTTCAAGGTTACATCAGTCAAACATTGCCTTATTTCTCATAGCAGCCAGTGTGATACTAGCACGTTGAACTTTCATGAGGTCATTAAGTACAGGTTCCTCCTTTACCACGTATCTGTTCTAACACTTAAGGGCCTGGAAATGAGCTGACTCACAGTTACAAAGAAACCCAAAGCCACAGCCTGAATAGAAAAGCTGTCAATGAACAGTGAACTGAGTAGCACAGAGCCGCTCTCTAGCACTAAAGCCAGCTAACTGCACAGAAGAGCCATGACCATCTATTAAAAAACATTTATACCCACCTTGGCAAGTAGACTACTGGTCCCTGCCCTGTCATAGCTTACAGCTGCTTAGGACTGCACACCCACACATGGCCAAAGCCATGCCAGGGCCCTTTCTATGGAAAAGTAGGGGCAGTAGAGTTCTAGTGCCCAGAAACATCCTCTGCCAAATGTTTCATTATAAGACAGCAGCAGCTAAACTCCCTAAAGACTCCCAGATTCAAACAAGCCCCACAGGCATCTTTAAACACCCATCCCTAATAGTCATTTTTGGTCTTGCTATTCCTATACAATATTCTGTGTTTTACAGTAGATTTTAGCCCCCTTATACTTTACAGGAATGTTCACAGAATACAAAATCTATAATCTTGAGAACCATAGAAAAATCCATTATAAAGTCTTATATTTGGATAATTTCTTAAATAACGTGTAACAAATAAGGCAATAGGGCCAATGGAGGAAGAGCAATCAACTAACAATGCTGAGCAATCTAAACCATATGAAACAGGACTCCTACAAAGGAAGTGAAAAGGCTACCATGTGGTCATGTAACTAAAGACAAACTCATGTGAATTCACAACTTAAATTCTTTTGTTTCGTAAGTTTTAGTTTAAAGATTTACAGAATCACAGAATGGCCTGGGTTGGAAGGGACCTCAAGAATCATGAATCTCCAACCCCCCCTAGCACAGGCAGGGCCACCGACCTCCACATTTAATACTAGACCAGGCTGCCCAGGGCCCCATCCAACCTGGCCTTGAACACCTTTAGGGATGGAGCACCCACAACCTCTCTGGGCAGCCTGTTCCAGCACCTCACCATTCTCATAGTAAAGAGCCTCCCCCTGACATCCAACCTAAATCTTCCCTCCCTCAACTTAAAACCATTTCCCATTCAAACCCATTAAAACCAAACTTTTTAAGTGATTATTAGACTAACCATATAAATAGGATGCTCTGAAAGTAATGCCTATTTATTTCCATGGAAACTACAACAGATACAGCTACAAAACACTATTTTTCAGCATGGTCACCACCATTAGCTATACATTTTTGCTAGTGATGAATAAGCATGTATGCCACGCTCATCAAAATCTATACCAGATGAAGTGCCCTGCTGCTGCACTGCTACTCATACAGCCTGCCTGCATCCGCATCCACTGTTCAGTCTCTAGAAATGTTCTGCAAGCACCGATGGATGTCAATAGGTGCCATTTTTTTCACATGGAAGAATTCAGCGACACACCTTTGCTTCATCTGCACTCTCATGTCAGACACCATTCTGTCAGACTGCCCCTCTGTCACACAGCAACAACATGTAAGGGTATATTGGTGGGAAGGTTCAGCCTCTACTGCCATCCCACCAATATCTGCCTCTGACATCAAGGGCCAACATAATGAAGTGGGAGATACTGCTCTCAGAGCTGCCATTGTACATACATGAAGTGAGACATGAGAACAAGCTGTGAACTCACAGTAAACCTAACACCAGGTTTTGAAACCTTTGTACAGCAGCATACCTGTTTCACTCCAGAATTCAAAGAGCCATTACTTCTAGATTTTATGAAAGAAGGTAAAAGCTCTGAACAGTTATAAACCAAGAATAGATTATAGTTCAGAAAAAAAAAAGAAATTTCAAAAGGGAACTATATCTACATCTACCTCCCAAAGAAAAGAATGCATGAAACTAAAGACAACAAAATAAGGAATGTAAGTAGGCATTAATCCTAAATCATACATCCATCATCTCTAATCCAGAGCATTAGATTTATTTGTTCAGAGACTGTTCCTGTTAGAAGGAATTTCCCCGAGGAAATTGTGCCACTCCTATCAACCCTTTCCAACCTATCATTAAACCTCAGGAAATAAAAACACACTTTGATCATCCACCTCCTGTAAAAGGGGTGATATAATCAAATCTCAAACAGTTTCTGCAAGAAAATATTTTAAAAATTAAACGACAGAAGACATCACATCTAAAGGGTCTGGAGACAGAAGGGGAAAAATGCTGCTGGCCTGATAGCATCTTTTTATTTTTTATTTTTTAAATAAAGAGAATGGCAGAACTAAAAAGCAGCAGCACTGTAGGCCGCTTTCTTTTATGATTTAATTGCTCAGGTCAGGAACTCTACCTTTAATATCTCCGACAGCTTATTAAAAAAAAACTGGAAAGCTTTCAGTTCAGGAGTAATTCTCTATCATATTTTTATGCAGCATACTTAGAGGCATTAAAAGCATGCAGGTGAATCTGAATTAGATAAATGTTTCAGTTTAACTCAGCACAGACTGTTTTCTGTGCTTAGACACGATACAGAAAAATAAGGTTCTAGTCCACAACTTTAGGTTATGACACTGCATAGTAACATGCAAGTTATTTGATACCTATTACATAAATTTCTTAGAAAAATAAATGCGTTAAACTTGAAAAACACCTCACAGTTAGTTTTGCTAGATTAACCCATTTACAGCAGTTGAGACATTTCATATCTCTGAGTAAACATTAGAAGAAAACACCAATTATTTTTCCTAAAAGTTCAATTTATATGTCTTTTTAGCTAAATTTGCTATTAGTCCTTAGTAACATTCAAAAGCTTCTATCTTCAACACAAAAAAGACTTAGACTATTTCTATTCCACCTTACAAAAACTAACAAACTCATTGTATCTCATGTTTCTTGCTCTTTTTATTTAAAATATGAAGTAAAACCAAGAATTTTATAAAATTCACTCTACCTGTAAATGCCTTGGGCTTCACAATCACCGAGTCAGGTCCACTGGAGAGTATGGGCATTTTGATGTTCACATCACTTGAACAAAAATTAAAATAGTTATGATGACATTACCTTCAAGTTTTACAGCCTTACAGATCACTTTTCTTAATCCACGCGTGTTGACTCCATACAGCTGAATTGATTATTCAATTTCCTTAAGACCACTACCACCGTTTTCAGTCAGAATTCAAGATTTAAGAGCACAAGGACAAAAATCCTGTGCACATTCTTACCTGCACAAGCCTAAATAAAACCATTAAGCTATGAGAAGTCTGTTATATGTTTTGGGTGATTAATCACAAAGATTGGAAGTTCCCAGCTTGGGGCACGTGGACTTCTGCCAGGAGGCAAACTACTTCAGAGTGCACGCTGCTGCATCAGCTGCCAGCTCTGCTCCATTTCAGTAACTGCTTACTTCAAGTGGTGGAGGTGGCTGTTGCTTTCAGCCTCCACAGTGCCACATGCTGCTTCACAGTACACATGGGATTTCTAGCAGCCCAGCATTATCACCACCTGCAATTTTAGCTCTACGCTATGCTGCCAGTGATGACAGCAGCATCAGTCAATATCCAAGCAGTCGCAGAGATCTTCAGCAAGACAGCAGTTTGCTCAGTATGGAAGCAAAGCCCACACCCCTACACACAAAGAGCTCTCAGAAGTACTCATTTATGGACAGCTGAATGAACCTAGTAGGGCTCTGAGACTGAACCCTATTGGTGGAATACAAGAGATCCCACCCTTAGAGAAGGTGTGCGTCTTCAAGAGTAGATGCTTGAATCAAGTAGATTGTTTTCTTCCCTTCCATCCTGAAGTTTGTCTTAAAATATATATATATATTTTTAAAAATGACTGAATACATATAAAGTCAATGACATACATACCTTTGGAAAAAGAGGCTTTCTTCATGCGTCAGAAGGCCTTTTTGATATCCACCCTTGGCATGGCTGATTCGGCTGGAACAGGACAGTTTTCGTGGCTTGTAACAGAACCATGGCTCACCAGTGTAGAGATCTGTGAAGTTACAGACTGGAAGATCTCCAGGCAAGCATACATTGCACTCAGTAGTTTCTGAAAGTCTCCTGGACTTGAATGAGCTTTTGAAATAAACTCTGTCAGGCTTTTCCTCTCGTAAACGCAGGAGGACTTGGACTGCTTCACTTGGATGGACGAGAGTCACAGATACTTTGACCTCTCCTGGCCAAAGTAACGTAAAAAAGACTTTGTAAAGGCCGTTATGGCAATCTACAATCCTTCCTATTGCTCCAGCTTTCAGCAGAGGAGAGTGGATTCGTGCCTGTAGATAGTCTCCACCATATTGCTTGGGTTTTCCTTGGAAATCCCTCACATGAACAACCACCTCTAACTGGTCACCCACCTTGAAGAACCTGCTGGGCTTCACAATCACAAAGTCACTGTGTACTGGATCAGTGCTTTGTAAAAAAGCAATTTTGCCATCGGGGGGTTTCGGCCATTGTAGTGCAGCAAGCAATGATTCCTGCTCTGCTTGTTCTCTTTTGGACAAAGTCTGCTGCTCATAACCACAGTAAGGCTTCCTGGTAGTTTTAGTTGTCTGTGATAGAGAAGGCTGGTCATTGTTCTCAGTTATCCAATTTGATCCTGAAACTGTGTAGTCATCCAGGTGCTAGAGGGGGAAAAAGAGTACAAGAAACTGTGCTATTAAATGAAACACAACGAAGAACAGATACTGTCTTATGGAACGACCCTAAGAAGTGGGAGTTTGCTTCGCACAGCTTTGAAACTGACCAAATAAAACAACTTTAATAGAACATATAAATTGATTCCCTTGACCACAAGATGTCTAAAGAAGCAGTTGTACAACCTGTGATTACCCAATGGCTACTTTATCCTGCCCTGGCAAAGAGGCTTTTACGTAAGGCATGCTTAGTATTTTCTGTGGTAGTATTTCGGCTATCTGTATTCTGTATCAACAATATGAAACAAATACAGAAAGCCATACATTTAAATAGAAAAGTAACTCACTTAACATTCTTACCATAATTAGATTCTGGCCAAAGCATTATGCTGATTTAAGCTGCTGTGTAGAAAATTACCTCTATCCCAGTCAAAATAGTGCTATGCTTTGGATTTGTCATGTAAAAAGTGTTGATAACACACCGACAGTTTAGTTGTTGCCTAGCAGTGCTTACAGGGTGAAAAGACTTTGACACAAGTATTACCTAGCATATATACATATACTAAGTAGCTCTCCCACTTTATATAGTATATTAACGTATTCAAATTAAATAAAAGAAAACTTTGTTTATATTTCCTTCTTTTCCAAAAAAAAGTTAGCCTAACAAGAAATAGAAACTTACAGGTTTTGAAGACTGTTATAAGTTGGTTTTGAACAGCTTAGAATGAGAGAATAATGAGCACGTTGTAATGTAGAACAGATATACATTAATTTCCTGTTTGATATCCATGTTAACTATAAAATATGCAATTATGAGTTGTATCATTTTAACTAAAATGCAGAGTACCCATGGATACTTTTTTTTTTTCCCAAATAAAGATTAGCTATAATAGAACCTTCTTGCCTCTGTTTTACTTTTCCATCCAGGATTTTCAAGAATTTCCCCAAAGCCCATTAAAGGTAATTCAGAATTATTTCTATTTTCCATTGGATCAGGTAAAAATGGGAATATGTCTCCACACATTATTTTTTCTAATCCAGTAAACTTCAGGCA